>CM054181.1:104084359-105514359 GCA_028829895.1 Sinotaia quadrata | reverse complement strand
AGAAGCGAGCCACGAAGTTTGCTATCCCGCGAATTTGGCGAGAGCCGACGGACCACTCAAGCAACTGCTACTTCTGCATGGTAAACCCAAAAAATCGTCGCACCGGCAAAAATGCCCCTCAGATCGTTTATCCGGACATACCTTCTTCCATCGCCCCAGTACCACACAGCCCCGATCTGCCTGTTCCGACTCCTCCTAGGCGGCATCGGCCATCTTCAGGAGACAGCAGCAAGTCAGATAGCGAGGCAGATACTGGAGATATGGACTACGATTCCGCAGATGAAGTTGGGGATAGAAAGCCGTACTTCCCTAACCAGAAAGACATGAACGATTTAATTAGGGACCTCGGGCTTATGAAATCGAATGCTGAGCTTCTGATATCCAGGCTCAAACAGTGGAACTTGGTTGATGATAGCGTACAAGTCACGGATCAGAGGAAGCAGCATAAAAGATTCTCCAACTTCTTCAGTCAGCATGATGGGCTGTACTTCTGCAACGAAGTTGCTGGTCTATTCCAGGCTAAAGGTATCGCATGTAATCCTATTGAATAGCGCCTATTCATAGACAGTTCATACCGGAGCCTCAAAACCATGTTGCTTCACAATGGAAACAACTACCCGTCTCTCCCGATGGCCCACTCTGTGCATCTCAAAGAGGACTACACCAGTGTCAAAATGTTGCTGAGTGCATTAAAGTATGACGACTATGGATGGGAGGTCATCGCTGACTTCAAAATGGTATCATTCCTCATGGGTCTTCAAGGAGGTTTCACGAAATTTCCTTGTTTCCTCTGTCTCTGGGACAGCCGTGACACTAAGGCGCATTATCGCACAAAGGACTGGCCACAACGGACCGAGTTTTCTGTTGGGAAGAGCAATGTGAAGTGGGCGCCGCTGATAGAACCTCATAAAGTGCTTATGCCACCGCTGCACATCAAGTTAGGCCTCATTAAGCAATTTGTCACTGCTCTTGACAAGGAGTCAGCAGCATTTCAATACCTCCAAGATCTTTTTCCAAAGCTGTCCGAGGCTAAGGTCAGGGCTGGTATATTCGTCGGACCACAGATCAAGAAGATCATAGAATGTGAGGATTTCGCAAAGCTGTTGAACAGGACGGAGAGAGCGGCTTGGAGCAGTTTCGTTGCAGTTATTCAGGGCTTCCTAGGTAATCACAAAGCTGAAAATTGTGTGGACTTGGTGCAGACTCTCATAAAGAATTACACCACAATGGGATGCAGAATGTCTCTGAAAGTCCATATCCTTGATTCGCATCTCGACAAATTCAAGGAGAACATGGGCGCTTACTCGGAGGAGCAAGGCGAGCGCTTTCATCAAGATATATTGAACTTTGAACGTCGTTACCAAGGACAGTATAACGAAAACATGATGGGGGACTACATTTGGGGGCTACTTCGAGAGAGTGATTCACAGTACAATCGTAAATCTAGAAAATCTACACATTTCTGAACCTTGTTGAGTGGTTTCCGACTGTGTTTGTCTATTCCTTGTGCAATTTTTGTTTTTACCTGATCATAATGACGAAAATGAAAAAAAATCGTTCTATTTTCACCAAAAAAAACGAGTTTTCTTCGTGCTGTTGTCGTGTAAGCAAAGTTTGTGCTTAATGAAGTCATTTTTTCACGTACTTTAGACATAAACAATTGAAATATAACACTTAGAAGCCAGGAACAAAAATTGTGTTACATAGTGTTATATGTATGCAATGTGCTGTTCAATTCCAATCTTATGTTCCTCTTATTACTCTTGATGCAAGCTACAAATAAGCTAGTGGTGAAAGCCATGGTTCAAATGTAGACTTTAAATGATTTGATTAGTCAATCATAATCTCATGATCCAATGACTATTTTGATGAAGACTTCCAAAGATTTAATGGTCAACTCAAATATTCAATCATTATGCTGATCTATTCTAATCAACACAAAGAGTTGAATGGTCAACTCAAATATTCAATCATTATGCTGATCTATTCTAATCAACACAAAGAGTTGAATGGTCAACTCAAATATTCAATCATTATGCTGATCTATTCTAATCAACACAAAGAGTTGAATGGTCAAACTCATACTCCAAGCGCAAAATCATTTTTAAGATGAAGGCTTACAAAAGTATTCTTCCTGTCCACTTTATTTGTAGCAATACTTTTTATTTTTATTTGTAAACTGGTTTTGCATATATAAAAAAAAAATCTTGCTTTACTATTTGTGTTCTCATGAGAAATTTCCTTTTTCTGTTTCTTTTGTTTCAGGAGACAATGAAAATATGATGACTACCAGTGAAAGCAACTATACCATTGATAACAACTCTCAACAATGCAAATACAACCCTCTAGGAATGCTGGATGAACCAGAATACCAACTTGCAGTCAACATTGAGACCTACTTTTTTCCTTTTCTTCTGGTTCTGGGCACGCTGGGAAATGTTTTTTCCTTGTTGCCATTGCGTCATCTCAGTCTCCATGCCTGGTCTACTTGTTACTACCTGTTCATTCTCTGTGCAGTGGACCTTGTGATCCTTTATATACACTGTGGTGGAACTTGGTACGCAAAGATCACCGACTACTATGTGTCCATCAAGGTCATGAACTCTTCCAACGCCACATGCAAGATCTTCCTATTCATTACCAATGTCTTATTGCAGCTATGGCCCTGGCTGATGGTAGCACTGTGCATCGAGCTGATGTTCTCTACCCGATTCCCTCTCAGGACTTACCAAATGTGCACTTGGGAACGAGCCCGAGCCACCGTCTTGCTCATCACCCTCCTCCTAGTCTGTCTCAACCTGAATTACTTCTGGACATGGGGCATTGTGGATGGCACAGGTTGTGTCTACATTGAGGAGTTCTCAACCAACTTTCGAGAATATATCTGGCCCAGCATTGACATGTTCGTGAAGCACATTCTCCCGCTTGCTGCGGCATCTGGGTGCTTTGCATTCACCATTGCACATTTGCTGCATTCGAGCCACAGACAAACATCTTATGATTCTGTGCTGAAGAACTACTTCATGGATGTGTTGGCCCTGAAGCAGATCAAACACGCTTTGCTTGTACTCAGTTTTCTCTTCATATTAGTCAAAACATTTATGGCCACCTTGTCAATCCTTGATTTCTTCCGCTTCAATGGAATTCAGGTGCCATGTGAAGAAATGAGCAAAATGGATGCTAGATTTACACTGATTGATGTTACCATGGATGCTGCATGTTACTGTTTCCTAAGCTTAAAGTTCTGTGTCTACTTTGCCACTTGTTCAAGCTTCCGGCAGCTCTGTTACTCAAGAATGTGGAAGTTTTCCTGTTCCTCAAAAAAGAAGTACAAGATAGCTAACAAGCCAATCTCGGTCTCAAATGAAGGGAAATCAGCCAATGAAAGCAAGACACTTCTACACAGTAATGGTGCGGGTGAAGCACCAATGTCATTAGTTGCTGAAAAACACTCTAACCTTGCACAGCCTTTGTGGCAAAGTACTATTTCCACTGTATAGAAGGCTTGACTTTATAACTATTTTATTTTATAACTAATTTTATAACTATTGAATTTGTAATGTATATGTGTGTAAGCTTCAAGGGTGTATGTGTGTGTGTACATTTGCACATGTATGTGTGTGTATGCATGGGCATAAGGATATGCATGTGTGTGTGTGAGAGAGGATATGCATGACAAGCTTATTTGTTGTGTTCCAGGCAGCCCTGTATGGAAAGAAGTTCCCAGAGGATGATAAAGTTATCAATTCAAAATGCTTACCTAGGTGGACATGATTACAAACAAACTATTCACTATCACAAATCAAATCTTCATTATGTTACATCATTGTTCTCTTATGTCTTCTTGCTTTGTTGTTGTTTTACAAATAAAAATATAGAGGAAGAAGCACATTTAAAAGTTGTTTTAAAATAAAACTTTGTTTTTTGTTTATGCACTTTCATTTTCATGACTTCCCTATTTAAGACATTTTTAGTTTATTGACTTCTATTCAGGCACTATAATTTTCATGACTTCACTATTACATAAATTTTAATTGGCTGATTTCTCTATTATATTCATTTACAAATTCCCGACTTCCCTATTTCAGGTTCTGTCAGTTCAATAGCTCCTTTATTTCAGGCATTTTTAGTTTCCTGACCCCTACTTTAGGCATTTTTTTTCTATGCTTGTCACATTATGTCTTTCATTGTTTGGTTTTCCTAGTACATATATTTTCAATTTCCTACTTTCTAATATTTTTACTGTCACAATTTCTTTATTTCAATCATTTTTAATTGTCTGACTCTCCATTTCTGACATTTTCTAATCTCCCTATTTCACATATTTTTAGTTTTCCAACCTCCCTACTTCAGATGTGCACTTTTCTTACCTCCATATTTCAGATGTGCACTTTTCTGACCTCCCTATTTCAGAGATTTTCATCCTTCACTTTCATACATTTGCAGACACCATGTACACATCATTCTGCTCTTGTCTCTTCTATCTGCCTACCCAGCCATTCCTTCATCCTTATCATTGTTTTATGACAGTTTATAATCCACCAAGCAAGAGACACCATAAAAAGATTCTCAATCACTTGTAATTAGTTATGTTTTATTAATTAATGAATAATGATCATAACAAGTGAAGGGTGCCTAGAGGTGTCACACAATTTTTCATGAATTGTGAGAAATTTCTAACTGATTTTTGGACATTGCTAATTTCATAATATAATTTATTGTCTAAACCAAACAGTGCATGTGAACACAAAATTAAGACTTTTCATTCGTGTAAATGTCAGACCAGGTTCAAGTATAACTACATGTAATATCTTTATAAATACCCATTGTTTTCAATGCAGTTATTATTGTTTGCTCATTTTTATTATATTTTATTGTATTTCTTAATATCATACAAACTCATAATATTATATATTTTGATATTGTTTAAATGCAGTTAACTATGCATAGTTATACAAAAATATTGTTTCTAATCCTGCTGTTGTTTATTTATAAATTTATTTTTGCTTCTGGATTATTTTGCTCTCCGTGTATGAATATTACATTTTTTCATTTTAATTGACGTATTAATATGTTATATATTTTTCTTAAAGTAAATACATTTATCTTTATGTAATCATAAGATGATATATATATATATATAGTTACTTTATTTATAATTTTTTATTTCCAGTGCTAATAAAAGTAATGTTATGTTTTACATTGATCAGAACCTAATGAAGCATGAAATGTGTAAATTGTTAATGAGAAGATAATTATAAATTGATGCCATGCATATACATGTTTGGTCTGTAATGTTAATTTTGGTCAATTCTATGTAACCCTTTCAGTAAAAAGATTTGTGAACAAAATCCTCACATTTCTCTTACTTTTCAAACATAAAATCAACTTTAGAAAAGAGACAATATTAAAAGAGACAATATTAAAAAAAAGGGAAAAAACAATACATTATTATATAAATTCCATCACTTTCATTTTTACATTCTAGAGATTTATTTCCGAAAAATGCTAACTTTTACTTTTTAATATACTGTTTTAGTTAAATCAGAATATTTTTAACATGTTACTATCAGTGTGCAATGTTGCAATTGTTGCCCTAATGACACTAATCATAACACTTTTTACCAAAAATCTTGGTAGTTAGTTTAATTGCTGTTATTATATGGAACATCTAAAAAAAAAAAAATGTGCATTCTGCAGCAATAAGAAAATGCATTTGACAATTCATATATCCTTAGCAGTAATTATGCATTCACTACAGTTGACTGTTGAGCCATAAATTTACTAAGCCCATTAAATTTACATTAATAATATTTCAAGAGATGAATGAGTAATACAGCATGTGCAGACATGTACTAAATACAAGCACGAGATAAAATTGTTTCATCAGAACCTGTTACAAACACTCTGTCTACAAAACTGTCTGCATTTCTAATCTACATGATATTATGTATATATTCACATTATATTCATTAGTACTATATCTATGTGTGTGTACATATGTATATACAGAGAGAGAGAGAGATTTGTGATGTGATGTGATGTGAAAACACACATCTACATATAAAGTTGCTTGAAAGCAAGCAATCTCTCACTCTTGTCTACATTTCTAATTTATAAAGTTATATACATATATACAGAAATGTGTACATGCACATACACACACACACACACAGATGAAATGCAAAGTGTGCACTTATTCAGACTTATTGGCATTTTGATTCATAGATCCTATAAAACATGATTTTTAATAATCAAACAGCCGAACTATCTTGAAAGAATTTTGATGGAAATTTTAAAGAAATGATAGTTCTGTGGGTGGCCCAAAAATGTTATTAAGTCAGAGAGAGTGAAAGAGCGAGAGAGAAAGTTATATGTTGATAAATTAAATAAGTATAGCAGAATGCTACTGATCGGATGTATCACACAAGACTACTTCTGGACTTTCCTGCGAGCATGGAACCTAAAAGCAGATATTTGTATAGTTTTATAATAGTCAGTACAACGTTTTACTTAGACTGCACATAAGTCATGCACTTCAGTCACTGCTAGTGCATAGTTTAGTCAAAAGTGCATAATACTTTTAAGTAAATTATGACAAACTTTGAATAGAATGATGTCATTTTTGTTTAGCCAGCACTATACAAACTTTTAATGGAATGATGTCATTTTTATTTAGTCAGCACTACACACTTTTAATGGGATGATGACATTTTTATTTAGTCAGCACTATACAAACTTTCAATGGAATGATGACACACTTTTATAGAATGATTACATATATGCAGTTAGCACTGTACAAACTTTTTAATGGAATGATGACAATTTTTTTTTATACTTAGCTAGATATGTACAAACTTTAAATGAAATTATGATTATACTTTAAATATGCATAAAAGCCATAAATGTGCTGTGCAACAAACTATATTATAGCCTTTTTAAAGACTGCCTCACGTTTGCCATTTGCTCTACTAGAAAAGATTCAAAATTGATTTAAAAATAACTGTATATCTCTATACATAATATTTTGAAAGTCACCCTACAGCAAATTTAACAGGTGCAAACATGTAACAGTATCCTAGGGGCTTGTAAATTTACTTTTCTGAAATCAATGTCACGTTTTGTAAGTGGCACACTATCCCCAGTGAAAAATGTGTAAAGTACTTAGACGTTATTCAGAAAACACTTGGCAACATAAGTCATTCCTGAGGGGCCATCTCATCAATATTCATTCTTTTATGGCACCAACAGAGACATTGATCATTACAAATGTGAGTAAATAAAAAGGCGTCTGACTGCATTACATTTACAAAGGTACAGAGAAATCATTCATCAATGTATTAACAAAGATAGAAGAAAAATACAAGATGCTAAATTAGTAAATATTTAAATAGGACAGTAATGTAAGTTTTATCTTTGCAAGATAGGCATGTAAACTTAGCAAGAAATCTCTCTCTCTCTCTCTCTCTCTCTCTCTCTCTCTCTCTCTTTGCAGAACAATAATAGTTTTCTTTGCAGAGCAGTGACATCTTTGCAGAACAATAATACTGTTTTTGCAGAATAATAGCATTATCTTTGCAGAACAATAGCATTATGTTTAAAGAACAATAACACTATCTTTGAAGAACAATAACACTATGTTTGAAGAACAATAGCACTATCTTTGCAGAACAATAACACTATCTTTGAAGAACGATAACACTAAGTTTGAAGAACAATAACATTACTTTTGGAGAACACTAACATTATCTTTGCAAGAAACTATAGGAACAGAAATATTTAATGAAGTATATTTATTTCTGGCTGAAATGACTATAACAATTTTATTGATTAAATTCATAAATTAAAGTATTGGATTAGATTCTCAAATTACTAATCTGGAATAAATGCAAATGATTTACAATTGGCAGCTTTCAAAGTACTCTACAGATACATTAACATTTATTTAGGAATCCTGCTTACAACCCAAAATACACAAAAGTTTTAAGACAGGGTACTAACAAACTTTGTTTCTTAGTTTTGTAACACCCCTGTCAATTAGAGTTATTGTTTAAAAAATGTCAAAAGCATTACAGAAAGAAACAGTTAATAAAACTATCAATATTATTAATCTCTTCTTGCAAATAAAACACAAAAAAAATGTCATTAGCATGTGTGTGTTTGTTAACAATAGTAATTTGAATCAATATTAAGCTACATGCAATCAGTTCATTTTCTGCCTAACCTTAATTTCTAAATTTTTGTATATAGTGATTTTGTTTTTAATTATTTTCATTTAGAATGTTTGTTGTGTTTCTTTTGTCTTTTTTCCAAAGCAATAAATGGAAGAAGCTTATGCAATTTCAGTTTTTCATTATTTCAGGAACAAAAGATTGAAAGACTGAATGAATGAATGTGCAAAATAACTCAATAAATGAACGATTAGAAATTAATCTTGAAATTCTGTATAATAAATTTAGTGTAAAAGTCTAAAACCAATGAAACATTTCTTTGACATCACAGCACTTTTTAACTTCAAAATGTCTAATAAATGTTTAAAACAAAATTAATGACATGAAAAAGACACTTCTTAATCACTGTTTCCAAACTAGAATCAGAAATAAAGACACAATAATTGTAATCATTGAAACAAACAAGGGGATTGGGATATATGACTAGAGTCAGAATTAAAGTTAGTTACAGCATTCCTTGAAACAAACAAGTGGATGTGGTATGTGACAAGAGTGAGAATTAAAGTTACAGCATTCCTTGAAACAAACAAGTGGATGTGGTGGTATGTGATAAGAGTGAGAATTAAAGTTAGTTACAGCATTCCTTGAAACAAACAAGTGGATGTGGTATGTGACAAGAGTGAGAATTAAAGTTACAGCATTCCTTGAAACAAACAAGTGGATGTGGTGGTATGTGACAAGAGTGAGAATTAAAGTTACAGCATTCCTTGAAACAAACAAGTGGATGGGGTATGTGACAAGAGTGAGAATTAACATTACAACAATCCTCAAAATAAACAAGTGGATGGGAAATGTGACAAGTCAGAATTAAAGTTACAACAATCCTTGCAACAAACAAGTGAGTGAGGTGTTTAACAAGAATCAGAATCCTCAAAACAATCAAGTAGATGGGGTATGTGACTTTCTAAATAGTACAAGAAGAGACTCTTAAAGTGCAAGTACTTGTAATAGCATCATTGCTGTATTTATTCTTATTATAAAGAATATATTTTTTGCTTACATTCTGAGTCTCTTTAAATAAATAATATACATGTACATTGTTCTCCATTAATTTAATTTTTGCTCAAAAAGCTAAAAAAAACAAAAGAAAGAAAGAAATTATAACAAAACATTCTATAGTGTATTTTGTAAATAGCACAATATTTGCAAAATGTTACACAATTGGAATACTTCGTCATTTTCTGACTGTGCAACATCTTCTTATGATCCATACTTCAAACATTCACTTGAAACAATGTTCAGATGCTGGTGATGGATAAAAACCAACTACTATTTCCAACACTATTAAACACAAAGATTTGACCAACTATATACATATAATACTTTAACATCAAAAAGAAAAATTACTATTCATATGCCTTTTATCCTGTAATATTTTATAAGCTTCCTCAGGCAGGCAGTTATCGTGTACACTATATTTCTGATTTTAAGATGACAGAGTAATGACCAAGACTACTTCATTCACATGTTCACCTCCCCTCTCTCTATACAAGACATATTCTATAAATACAGTGCTAAACAAAGTGTTTAAGCGGTTAACATGTGGTGAGCATGATTGATAAACACTAGGTAAGCCCATAACTGATGATCTCAGTTTCTCAGTTGTCTCCCACAAACACTGAAAGATATCTTTAAAATAGTGAATTTTTTTTTTAAATATATGATTATAATAGCTTTTGTATCACTCAGATTATATCATCAGTTCCACCGTCCATAAATGTTTAAATGAAACAGTAGCAACAAAGGGGGTTATGGGCAAATGCTGGCAAGGGGAATTACTCATCACATTCTCCAGTCCAAGTTCATAGCACCTTACACTTCTCTTCCATCAGTGCTTGTGTCCCTTTATGCTTTCTTTGGCAGTAACAACAATTTTCTGTTGTAGGCATGATTAACAAACATACATACTTGAGATCCTAAAGCTTTCTTTTGCAACAATATCATAACCATATTATTTTTAGACTTTATCAGCAGATAAACATATTTGTGATCCTTAAGCTTTCTTAAGCAATGATATAAAAAATGTTAGTTTTAGACTTTACTAACAAACATACCTGTCATCATTAAGCTTTCTTTTGCAATGATTTAACCATATTAGTTTTAGACTTTACTAACAAACAAGCATGCTTGTTGTCCTAATGCTTTCTTTTGTAACAATATCTTAACTATATTGGTTTTAGATTTTACTAACCGACAAACATACTTGTGGTCCTAAAGCTTTCTTTCACAACAATATCTTAATTTATTAATTTAAGACTTTATTAACAAACAAACATACATGTGATCCTTAAGCTGTTTTTGCAAAAACTACCACAACCATTTTCCTAGCAATTATACATGTTGGTCATCCTGAAACTTTATTTTGTGACAATATCGTAACCATTTTAGTTATGGACTTGACTAGCAAGCATGAGAGTGAAAGGAAAGCTGATGATACACACAAGAAGTACAAAAAAAATAGAATGGAGGATTTGAGACTTTGGCATTGCAAGGGTGGGCTAAGTTTGATCAATGCCATACATGCCTAGGTATACAAGACTGTATGCTATGATGTAGTACAGACTTTGACTTTGTAATAAAACCTCAAGGAACATAATGCCTACCTATATTAAGAACTGCCTGTAAAAACCCTCAAGGAACATAATGTTACCTTTATCAAGAACTGCCTTAAAAAAACTCACCGCTTTACCCCATATATCAACAGGTATTGTTGTTTTACATCGCATATTACATTATTACCTGACAAAGTTCAAATGAAACTGTCATTTAAACTATATCAATGGATTTTTAAAGAGACCCCATTATAAGAATTTTTTAGCTTGTGTTTAAATTTTTAAAATTCTTTATATTATTTTAATATGCAATTTAATACAACTTTTCATGCTTAGATCTTCTAGATTGCTGATATTTCATATATAAAATATTTCATCACAACAAAAAGTTTGGTTCATCCAGTCAAGATAAGGTATATATATTGTTCATGGAACACAAAATATATGTTAAGCAAAATTTACGAATTACAGTAGCAAGCAATTCAAGTTTAAAATATATGGAGTATTAAACTGGGTAATCTGCAGTATTTACAGATAAGAACAACGCAGAATAAACAATTCAGTGCACACTAAACTAAATGTGAGAAAAATAGATAATTAGGCATGGATTTTGATGTTGTCATGCAAAATTTGAGTCGCAGGTTTCAAATGAGAACCAATTCTAATTCACTGTATAAATCATTAATTTTCAATTAAAATTTGTGAAGCCAAATCATCTCTCATTCACAAAGCTGAATCATCATCTCTCATTCATAAAGCTGAATCATTGTTCATTCACAATGCATAATCATCGCTCATTCACAATGCATAATCATCTCTCATTCACAATGCATAATCATCGCTCATTCACAATGCTAAATCAATACTCATTTACAATGTTGAATCATCTCTCATTCACAATGCATACTCATCTCTCATTCACAATGCTGAATCATCATTTGTTCAAATGCTGAATTATGCCCATACATGATCAAAGTAAACCACATTCATAAAGCTGAATCACATCCATAATGCTGATTACTATTCTAAAATGATGAAGCTAAATCTAATTCATAAAGTAAAATCACATCCATAACAGCTGCTGAATCACATTCATAAAGCTACATCACATTTATTAAGCTACAAGCATCAATAAAGCTAAATCACATCTTGTAAGCTAAATCACATTCATATTGCTGATTCACAAATAACAACAAACGACAAAAATAGAAAACAGAAGCTACTTACATTCTTCCTGAAACTTGGGCTCTGCACTGGGTCCACAGCGTGCTAATGTACGAATGAGTTCCACCTGCATAGCATGGTGGTCTCGATACAATGGGTCATCGAAGAACATCTGGAGCTGCATGTACACACGGTCTAAAACCTGCAGAACACCTTATTATAAAAAATGTCTATAACAAAACTAAAGATGTTTGCTCCCCACCCCACAAAAATAATAATAATAATAATTATTATTATTATTATTATTATTATTATTATTATTATTATTATTATTATTATTATATCTGGTTATGTTTGATTAAACATTATGTCTATTATCAGAATGCAACTATTTAAATTTAGCCAAGAAAATTATAATTACATGTTTATTTATTTGTTGCTGATATTTGTTGTGCATACAGAAGTAATATAGGAGTAATTTTCTTTAGAAGAAGCTGTTTGTTGTGCAGACAAAGGGGTAATAGCATAGGAATCATTTTCTTGAAGTTTTATGCTGGCAGTTCTGGGTTAAGAGAAGCTGATGACATTAATAGACACAAAATTAAATGAAACAGCAGAGATTTCAATAATGTGTGGATTCATCAAAATTTAAATAAATAAACACTATGTGTATTTCAGTTCATAATTTTGAGTATAAGGAATTGCCTACAATCCATGTCATTGATAAGAGGCGATGGCTCAAATCTAATACATGCCAGTAATAAGAGGCATTAAATCCAATTCATATCAGTTATAAGAGGCATTGGTTCCAATCCCACTACATATCAGTAATAAGGGGCACTGGCTCCAATCCATGTCACATCAATAATTAATAAGAGGCAATATAAGAGCTAGCAGGCAGTCAGGTGCAAATTACACATAGGAATACAGATTTTTCCATTATGAGATTATTCAAAAGCTGGGTGTGTATTAAACATCAGTGGGCAATATACTCATAAATACATGGTATTCAACAATCTGTGTGATCAATTAATCAAGTGAATTGTTTAATCAATCATTAAATCTGTAAATCACTCTTACCCTTACTTTTTCTTAAATCATTCAATAAGTATTCTTACTTTTTTTTTAAAAATCAGTCAATCAGTAAGTTTTAACTAATGTCAATCAATAAAAATCAGCATTAGAAGCTAATTATTAATTATTTAAATATCTAATTATTACAAATATATATTTATAATGAAATTACACTGAACAATCACTCCAAAACAAATTAAACTTGTCAACAAATTAATCTTTCAAATGAATTCAGACAATCAATCTTTCCATGAATAAAGCAAATG
Source organism: Sinotaia quadrata (assembly GCA_028829895.1). Classification (NCBI taxonomy): domain Eukaryota; kingdom Metazoa; phylum Mollusca; class Gastropoda; order Architaenioglossa; family Viviparidae; genus Sinotaia; species Sinotaia quadrata. Next base: position 105,501,072 of record CM054181.1, on the reverse strand, counting down.
ACTAAACAACTATACATCAATCAATGAATTTACAAAAAGAAAAAATCCAAATAAATCAACCAATGAACTCATGAGAAAGAAAAATTGACCAAATAATTACAAACCAATTCATCTATAAATCAATCCATGAACTCATGAAAAAGAAAAAATGAAACACGAGTACACCTCACCTCTCTGATGCTGACATTACAGATAATTCCACCCAAAGATGGAACAGTAGCCAAGCGTACTGACCTGCACATAGTGGAAATATTTTGTGATAAGAGCATTTCAATGCAGCAAGGAAGAGGAACTGTGCTAAGTGGAAGCAACTCTTGCATGCAGTCAAAAGCAGACTACAAAATATGGGATGTTAAACACTTTTTCATTTGATTATCATGATTTCAAAGAAAACTTTGTGAAACTTAGTTGGAAGATTTTGGAGACTGGGATTATTGTTATATTTCAAATCTGAAATAAAATATTCAAGCAAAGCATTGTCAATGATAGCCATTTATGTATAACATCAATCTTTTATACAATTATATTCATAATTTACTTAAGACACTGAGGAGGAAAGGTGACGTATTTAAAGTGTCTACGGTCCTTCCAGGCTGTCCAAAAAGGTATGCTATTCCAAAGACTGCAGAACTATAAATTTGTATCTAAGATTCTCACAAAGAATGATGCGCCCTTATGTCATGATGTACCCAAGTCATGCTGCCTTAAAGTCATTTGATCCAAAATGTGTGGAATAATAAATGTCTATTTATAAATTTGCAAACTGAAATTCTTGTACAATAAGTCTTGCTACAAAGAAATCAACATCTAAATGCCAAAATAACAGTGTTTATACTGTCTAAGAGTAATGTTGTCCAAAGTCATGCTGTCCTAAGTCATGTTATCTAAAAACTGCATGGAAGAATTTAAATTTTCTGACAAATCTCCTAAAACTTAACTCATACTGTGTATTAGTATAGTAAACACCACACTCAAAGAAAATGTTATGTTGTCACAAAATATTGTGTCCTGAAATTATATTGTCACAAAGACATGTTGCTCTAAAATCATGTTGAAACAAATCAATCTGCCCTATAATCATATTGTCACAAAGCCACATTGTCCTAAAATTGTGTTGTTACAAAACTGTGTTGTCAAAATGCAAGAGCTATTACATGACCAGAATTATACAAAAAGCAAATAAAACAATCAAATTTTAATTAAACTTACACATCTGGATCATTAGCCAGGGTAACAAGGGCTGGCACCACTCGATGAGAGATAAGAGCATCATTTACTCCTTCAATTAGCATCTGTGAATATTAATGCAAAAATAAATATTTTACATTTCATTAACAAAAGAGTTTAAATTAATTTGTCCAAATAAATAGGTGCATGTGATTGTATATAAATGGTAAAAATGTACCTTCAATTTCTCATTTATTTAAATTTTACTTTTGTACAAGCGCACACACACACATAAACACATTCAATTAAGCACACATACACACATAAGGTTTACATTAGTAAGGAAAACTGTATGCAAACATAAAATGACTGAGATAAATGCACAACAATAAACAACATGCTGTACACACACATACACTTTCACATAAAGGTACAGAGAAACAAAATAATATACAGGTGGCCACAAACACAGACTCAAATCTTCACATTATGTGTACCCAAATACACCATAATATACATAGATACAATCATGTCCTACCATTCTGTACACAGAAACAAACCATAATATATATAGATATATAGATAGATAGATAGATAGATAGATAGATAGATAGATAGATAGATACAATCATGTCCTAGCATTCTGTATACAGAAACAAATATATATAGATACAATCATGTCCTAGCATTCTGTACACAGAAACAAGCCATAATATATATAGATAGATAGATACAATCATGTTCTAGCATTCTGTATACAGAAACAAATATATATAGATACAATCATGTCCTAGCATTCTGTACACAGAAACAAGCCATAATATATATAGATACAATCATGTCCTAGCATTCTGTAAACAGAAACAAGCCATAATACATGTATACATATTACAAACATACACACTTGAAATTTTTAACCTTAGTGAATGCAAATTTCATTAGGAGATGGAATTAAAACTTAATAGCCTGGTAAATAAATTGTATGATATATGTACTATCAATGTTTCCTTCTGAATATTATCGTCTATCATTCGTGCACTTGGTAAGACATTTAGACTTACAGGAATCTATTGCCACAGGTTGTTCCTGTGTTCTTTTGTGTCCTGGATGTTACCATCTGTAATTCATAGAGGTGGAGAATTATTTAAGCCCGAAAGCAAAAACACCACAGTTTATTACCTCAAAAAGTGATGCTGAAGTTGCTCTGATGACGGCTGCTGTATGCACAACACCATCCCATAAAACGCCCAACAGCAAATCATGGTTGCTTGGATCCATTCTTAAAGTGGACAGTAACCAAACAGATAAACTCAGAATCATCGTTGAAATATCGGAGAAAATATTCTAACTATTCAACCAAATGACAATTTTTCACCAACCCGCCCTACAAAATCCCACCACCACAATCACCACCAACAAAAAATTATTAACATCTATTTTGTTTATATAAACATTTCACACCAGACTTTTATAAAACAATACAGCATGTCAGCTGATATAAACTTAAAGTGGAGAAGAACAGGTCAATCAATAATATCTCTAAGCATTGTACAAAGTGGGAGTACTAAAACATTAAGCAAATCACTAGCCAAAGTTCTTTTATTTCTTTAATTGTTTTTATACTTCTTATTTACCTCTGTTTTTTTTTCTTCTTTCTTTGGTGGGGTTCATTGTTAAAACTATTGTAGCCAAACTTTAATATAAAAAAAATAATGATGATGGCTCTTTTTGGTTTTGATGATTTTACTATTTAAAATTTCTGACATGGTCTATGAAAGGGAGACAAGCACCAAAGGACTGCCATAAAGAAAGTAAACATCACTCACTTTAGCTGGATGAATGCTGCTCGCAAGCTGTCAAGTGAGGTCTGGCAAAATGCCAAAGTGCATAACACCTTTTTCAAGAAGTGTCCTACCTCCTTCCTGGTCTCCTCCTGCAGTCAGATTGTAAAACCATGCAGAAATTAACCAGCACTGCAGGAAAGTGTAGCTAAGTGGAGTGAAGTCATCAAAGGTGATTTAACATAAAATTCAATAACAATGTACCATAGTTTTGTTTATTTCAAGGCAAGTATTTTATATTGTTAAATATTGAAATTTCTTTTTGTTCTTAAACAGGAAAATGTATTTCATTTGTTCCAGGAAACAAATAAGTCAAGCTTTTTTCTTTATATTTACTCTAATCTATCCATTCTTTAAAAGAATATGTATCTGAAGGATGGATGGATGGACGGACGGACGGACAGACAAATGGTCTGAGCATATACATGCATTCATGCCAACATACACACACAAACTTCTGAATATATCAAGACTTGACTAGATGAAGGTTATTTAGCTGAAATATTGACTTACAAAGCTATTTCTGGCTTGTATATCGATAAAGCATTATTACTTTTCTCCGTGCATCAGTTTCATTTTAATTCTAAACAGGTATACTGTTTACAGTGTGATATTCCTCATTGGTATAATTAAATTTTGCATTACAAAAACGTGTAAATGAATAGTTTTTGCCTGTACTTGTGCATTAATTACAAGAAATTCACCATTTGAAATGAAAGAAGAACCCCAGAGGCAAACACTGGAACAATACAATTGGTGATGGCAGTCTGACCTAAGTTCACTTGAGAATCTGAAAAAGAATTCATTTACATATACATGTGGTCATTGCCTAAATTCACTGCTACATACGAAAGTGCATATTGCATACATTTAGTAAGACAGATAAAATCACCTGAAGTTTTCATATACCTTGACATTAATCTACAAGGATTTCTAGGCTGCTTCTCCCTTGTACATCTATAATCATCTAGAAGACTTCAATTTGATTTAATTATTATTCTGAATAAATTAGAAATATTTATTTTATAAATATTTTTTAATATTATTTATGAGAAGTAACTATGTACTTACAATCATTTTATTAGCAGAGTTGTGTACCTTGAATATTAACATCAACATTAATTAAATTATTGTTTTTTAATATGACAGAAAAGTAGTGTTTAACCCCATTTCATTTTTAAAATCAAACTAGCAGACAATCTAAATTCTCAACATTAACATCAAAATTCTGTATTCTGAAGTAAAATAAAATTCTAAAACATTTAATACATAATCAGTATTATCACTGGGATGGGGAATAAGACCCCTAATATTTTTATATACAGTAAAGAAAAAAGGTCAAATAATACACCTTTAACAGTTAATCTATAAGAATTTATAGGCTGTTTATCTTTTCAGATACAATCACCTTATATACCTTTAACAGTTAATCTATAAGAATTTATAGGCTGTTTATCCTTTCAGATACAATCATCTTTCTTCCCCTACACCACACCCCGAACAATGAATTTTACTTTGAAAAGAAAATGAAATGAAAGAGAAATTGTTTTCTCCCAGAAGAAAAATGGCTACAGCACCCTTAGCAAAACAACCTGTAATACATATGATGTACGATAACAAAGTCAAAGAAACAAGTCTATGTGTTTGTTGTTGTGTTTTTTTGTAACTGCTCACGTTTACACACCAAGACATTCTTCAGGTAACTCCACAAGCTCTTCAAACTTTATCTTGACCTGAAATGAAAAATAAAGTAATTTACACTTCTCACAAGTGCAGTTCACAAAACTACAGCTCTAATCATAAACAGAGTCCAAAACTCTATTACAAGAACCTAGACTTGACGAATTTTTTCATATATGGCTTACAACTATGTCCCAATGTTTGATGCAATCAAGTATCTGAAATTTGCATTAATAACATATATGCCAGATAAAAAGTTATGTCATTTTAAGGTGTTTGTGTATTTTGTCTAGCTTGAACATGTAACTATTTGAAAGGTTTTAGAGAATATATGAAAGTAATGATATATTTTGCAAACAAACAGTACACACAAACTGCATTTTGATTTTGTCTGAAAACAATACTGAATTTTAAAGTCTTAGTGTCTGTAAGGATTATTTATTCCTGTTCAGTATAATTAGAATATATTAAAAAAGTAGATTATAAATTTTAAGATACTAGTACTCAATGCAAACATAACATTATTTCTATATCATATGGGTTATTTGTTTATTTTTGTGATACAAATCAATACTACTTTAATCTCCACATTCTGCAAAAGAAAGTGACAACTACTGTGTTCATGGCTTAATTTTTTTTTTTAAATGGAGGAGATAACTTCACAGAATACTGCCTACTGGAGAAAGTTAAATCATGTTGTACTGTAGTGCCTTACCTTTTTATCAGTGAAAGTCTTTCCAAACATTTGACAAAAATGATGGAAAAAGGTGCATAATGCTGTGACAATGCGAGGTAGTGACACTCCAACACACATCATCACTTCTAACATACGAGGAATTCTAAACAAAAAAAGAAAAAATTACACTATACAGTATGCAATATTAGAACTAGAGGGGAAAAAGAGGAGCAGGATTTTTTTTAATTCACCCAAATATTTTTTAATTAAAAAAAAAAGGTTGTAGAATGTCATGCTGGGGAAAAGAAAGGTTAATGATGTATGCGTTCATGCATGTTTATGTGTGTGCGTGTGTGTATCCTCATACTGTATAAATTTATATATCCTCATTCTGTATCTTTGCTTGTAAATAAAAACAAGATGAAAAATAGACTAGAATATTCTGATACTACAACAAAGAAATATATAATCTGAAAGTTCTCTATACCAAACAAGAATAGAAGATATTTGGATACATTACAGGTCAAGAAACAAGCAAAAATTACTCATGCTCTAACTCACATGGTTACGCTGTAATAATTGCTGGGGGGGGGGGGGGGGGGGCTTGCATCTCTGTCAAACAGTCAAGCTTTGTTCACATTTCTGCGGGGAACACACATTCATTGTACATCCTGATTTTCTACTAACTGTAGAAACTGCTGATTGGTACATGGCACATGATAACATCACTTTATCATTCATTGTCCTGGAATTGGTATGTAAAGTTCATATTCTACTGGAAACTACAGTCAAACTGAAAATGAAAAATTTCTGATACCTGGCCTCTGCTGACTTCTTTAACCATTCGCTTCCCTGATATTAATGTTGCATGCCACTACACATGGCTCTTTAAATATTCCCTTCTCTAATATTAATGTCGCCTTCCACCACTAATAGCTCTTTAAATATTCCCCTCCTTAATATTAACGTTGTCTGCCACTACAGATGGCTCTTTAAATATTCCCTTCCCTAATATTAATGTTGCCTTCCACCATTAATAGCTCTTTAAATATTCCTTTCCCTAATATTAATGTTGCCTGCCACTACAGATGGCTCTTTAAATATTCCCTTCCCTAATATTAACATTGCCTGCCACTACAGATGGCTCTTTAAAATATTCCCTTCCCTAATATTAGAGTGTTGGGAGTACTACAGATTTTTTAACTACACCCTAATATTAGAGTATTGGGAACTACTACAGCAGATTTTTAATGACACCCTAATATTAAGGTGTCACTACAGTTTACTACAATGATTCTCCTAACAAAACCTTAATATTAGGGTTTTGTGTGCTATGTGTAAGTTAACCGGAAATGTACCTCATCTCTGTGCTAGAAAACTGACTCTGTACAAACAATTTACGCTGCATTCCAAAAATAACTCAGCAGTCAGCAACCAGCTCACACATAGAAAGCACTGCATAAAGCAAGTTAAAATGAGTTGCCACAGCTTATATTAAAGTAAACCCCCACTTCATAGGATGTTTTTATATCTAAATGCTAATGTTAAAATGAGTCTCTGAAATGATCTGAAATTAAAGTACACCACTTAAAATGATTTTTATTAATTTATGCCTTAATCTTAAAATATGCCATTTTATATGATTTTTAACTGCATTTAACATCAAAGTACATCATTCAGATTATTATTTTTAACAATACTGTATAATTAAAATGACCAAAACAAAATCTAAGAAAAATGTTTTCACTTTAATAATATAAATGTTGAAAGTGTGTTAAGGTAATCTAGAGTGTGTTCTCTTAAATAGCTCCAGCAAGAATATATTTATATATTTATGTCTATTCTTTGATCTGGGACTCTTATGAACAAGTTAATGCATACAACATTACAACTAAGTGCTCACTCTGTGACAAACAACATTACAACTAAGTGCTCACTCTGTGGCATACAACATTACAACTAAGTGCTCACTCTGTGGCATACATAAAAGGATTAGGTTAATCCTGTTCCATAACCTTCATAATCATAATAAAATAACATTTCTGTGCAGTCTTAAGAAAATAGTGTTCGCAAATTTTTACACTTACAAATTGTTAACTACCCAGTTAAGTTGTTCCCATGGCTCAAACCACTCCTGATTAACATGATTCTCAAAGTGTCGAATGAGTTCCATCAGTCTCTCTTCCCCACCACAAATGACAGTTAGATCAGACAGTGGACTTGTAGCTTGTGGCAACATCGACACTGAACATAGCAAATTTTGTAAAAAGAGAAGTTGATGTGAATTAGATGTTCAGCAATGTAGCAACATATGGATTAAAGTTTACAGTTGGTATGTGATTTAGGTATACATCAATACAGCAATATGTGAATTAGAATTTACAGTTGAGATGTGAGTTAGACATACAGCAATATGTGAACTGGAGTTAATAGTTGGGAAGTGAATTAAAAAGACAGGAAAAATTAACAATGAATACAAAAGAGGTTAAAGATGGAATGTGAATTCAACAGACTGCAATGTTTCAATGTATGATGCACAGATTTTAACCAAAATGTGAACAAAAAGACAACAAAGTGTAACAGAAATTATAGGTGGAATGTGAACCAGATACACAACAACATAGCAATACATAATTTGATTTTAATAAACTAATGTTTCACAGTAAAAATGTAATTAATACCTATAAAGATGCCAAGAGTGTACAGTATCATTATTATAACCATCTAGTAGAATAACTTACAATCAACAATCAAACTGTCATCTGGTTGGATGTGAGATTCAGGACAAGTCTCCAACACATATATGTATAGGAAGGGAAGTAACTCCTGTAGAGCATGAAGTTGCAAGAGAAACCGTGACTCATTCAAAGGCAGTATTGTTGAGCTGTTACTTTTCTGTTGTGCAATAGCACCCTATATAGAAAATATGCACTATTAATAAAATTCTAATTTTAAAAATGGAATTTTCAAAATATTGTGAAATAATTATTTGTATGCACATTATATGATATAATATTTCTAAATAAGTAATAAACTGATTTACAAAACAATTATTTGTAAACCTGAAATTCTGTAATATTTTTATCTTCTAACTCAAACATAATGTGTGTGTATATATATATATATTATAAATTTCTTAATACTTTCAATTCTAAAATAAATATATGTAACAATGCTGAGACTATAATTATGTAATGATTTATAAGTTTTAAACAATCTTTCATTTTCTCTCCTTCATTTTAGTTTTAAAACAAACAAAATAATAGAACTATTAATATTTGTTTTAATTAATTTGTATAAGTATAGATATAAATTATATTTAATCAATGTTACTTACATATAAAACTTTGCAGTTGTAAAAAAAAACATTATGGCTAAATCAATTTACAATGTAGTGAAAATTATTTACTTAAATAGTATTAGTAAAGTGATACATACATTTTTTTCGACAGTATATGAGAGAAAACTGTTTAGGTATTATTCTCTTTATATGCAAATATTATATCATTAATCATATATAAATAACAATGACTGAATTAATTACAAAATACAATATAAGCAGAAAGAACATGAGTATAATTATGCGCACACTGGAATTTATACATACACTATAAGCATAAAGAGCATGAGTATATTAAATAAGTGTATATGTGAATTTATATATACAATGTTATATGTAAATGAAAGTCCTGTAAGAAAATGCAAGAGACTATTTCAGTTAAACATTTCCAAAGCAGAGAAAAGGCAATTTAGCACCCCAAGAAATGCTAAATAAAATTATCTTCAATGTAAAACCATGGCATTTCTCACAGACATTTCATCAAAGAAGTGTCTGGTTGCTCCTGTACATCATGATCTAAATCATTTTTGATAGAATGCAAACTTAAAATTAGTTCCAAAAGACAGCAGTTTAATTTCAATGTGTGTGGTTCAACATGTGCAAAACATTGACATTCAGTAAAAATTAGTCTAAAAGGACTGAAAGCACGTGTTAAAAGTTGTACAAGAATTCTGACACTATGTAAGTTTATATCAATCAAGGATAAATAATCTTATCAACACAAAGATATACTGAGAAACATGGTTTTGAATCAAAGTAAAGAAAAATGCAACTCTCTTTGTAAACTAAAAAGAAAAAAACACTCAGTTTGTTGTTATAGTAACAGAGCACAAAGCAATCAAGGTGTCATTAATAAATCTGAATTTCCAACAACCAGCCCCATGCGATGCACAATAACAATTGAAAATAAGCACAAACAAACAAACAGCACAGAAAAGGCCTGCAGCAGTTTGCTTAAAACATTTATTCCCAGGAGAACTCATTAACAGTCATTTTAGTCACTAATAAGCTTTCTCCCAACAAGCGCAAAATGCAAGAATTATGAAGATTTAACCTTTCACCTCTATGCCCATAACTGTGGGTGAAGCAACTTAGATGGTGAATGGGTTAGAGAGCAGGTGCTGGTGGCAGAAGAGTACTGAAGAGGTACTTATGCCATCCAGACATCAGCCAAAATATACACTATCCATAAAATAAGTTAATGTTTGGAGTAGGTATCAAAATCAAATTAATCCATTGGGTAATTTACTGAGTACACCTCAATAGCAAAATTTAGACTGATTAAAATGACTCAGGTATTTGAGTCAAACAAACAGAAGTGATGCTTCATCTAGCTATGAAGTAACAATGCATCAATCCACCATTTATATTGTATTATATCAACTAGAAAAAAAATGTAATGGCATTACAATGATTCCTACAAATGAAATGATCGAAATGAACCATTTCAAACAGACTGTCATGCTCCCAGGATAAAGGGTAAACAAGGTGAGCAGCAAATCATAAAATGAACAAGCTTTCAGACAATATGTACAGAGGAGCAGGTCTTATTCAAGGAGGATATATATTATATCATCTTTTTATGCTTTTGCACAACATTCCAAGTTATCCAGATTAAAATAAAAAAATAAAAATTTGATTATAAATTGTAATAATTGTACAGTATCTTTAATATAAACTTGAAAAGTAAAATTTCAGACAAAAAAAAAATTCTGTTAAATTTTTTCAAACAATATTCCACTAAAGACAAATCTGACTTGTGTAAACTAATACACTGGAAAGTGTGTGCAGCCTCCAGAAAAGTTATACAAAAACTTGAATAAGACCTGGTAGAAGTGTGATGATCTTTTCTGGACATCTGAATATGCACTTTCTTAGGAGCAGCTACCAAGTAAATGTTTCAATAATTAACATTGTTCACATTTAGTTCAAATGTATTTTAAAGTCATTCTTACTGTTCAATCTTCTTTTGTAATTTTTGCAGTATAAATTTTAATATGCCACAAAATCTAAAAAAGATCTGTTTTAATTTTTCTCTTCAGATGATGAATTCCAAGATAAAATTTGGTTATTTTAATGCTTTTTATCTAGTAAAATAAAACACTCTGTACTCATTTACTAGTAATGCTAAAACTAGTTGAAAAAAATAATAAAGGTGTCACGATATTGTATATGTAATTTCTTTTCCTAAGATCAAATACACATTATAATATGTGGGACAAGAGACAAGATTAATAATCTCAGCAAAAATAAATAAATAAGTAAAACTCATGATATAAACTTTAAAAACCTATCTAGAAAGGGTTGTAGATAGTTTCTCGAACTACAGTTACTGCTGATGTTATGTAACCTGTTACCATCTTCTGCCTTATCTGTACTGTATGTACCTAACACCTTATTTGCAAAATCCATTTGCCACTATCGGTCTAGACTTTCAACAAACATTTGAAATTATCACAGTGAACTAAGCACTATATACTAAAAGACAGGTGTATACATTTCTATTAATGCTAAACATATTAAAAATAAGCAGAATAATGAATATGTAATAAATATTAATAAAATAGAAAACAAAATCCACACTCACTAGCTACACAGGCCTCCTAATGCTAAATTTTGATAAAAATATTCAGAAATTACCATGACTTGATTGCAGATAGGTGGGATAAAATACTGAGATTACACTTTTGAAGGGATAGAGCAGAGAGATCACAACATGCTAGTATTTGCTTTCCAGATGTCCAGACAGATCAGTTGAAATTGCACATACAAGTAGAATTATAAAGCAGGCACAAAAAGTTAAGGATGCTGTCTCAAGGGAAATAACTTCACATACCCATCCACAATAAAAAAAATCTTTTAAATGTTTTCTTGTCTCCTGTGGTTTTCCTTCAAAATCAATTCTGTATTTCAAATGTGTAATTTCATCAAAATTAATATATAATATATATTTTTAAAAGAGAATTATGAGCAAATAAGAAAACAGACCTTTTAAAAAGGTTTGCTGTGACTAAAAGTCTGCCAAGATTATACTGATTTCTTTAAAAAAAAAAAAAATATACAACCACTATTCTTCTGGAGTTTGTGATAAGGGGGAGAATAAACTGCTGTTGTATTAAACAGAGTGACTAAGATTCTTTTAACGATGTACATGACTTCAAATCAAAGTCTAATTTCACAGGTAAAAATTCCCTTTCTTTCTCTCTTGATACATATGTGCACAAATACACACACACACACACAAACACAGGGAGTTCAGTGAGCCAGAAAGTGCTGGTGGGAGAATAGGCTAGTAAGATGCGAAATAGTGAAGTACATAATAACATTTTTGTTTACAATTGTGACTATGGGTTAAATATATAACACACTATTTGAAGCTTTCATTGTACAGTTAAGAGTATTTAAATTTACTACTATGAAGAGCAACAAATGCAGTCTCCAATTAATATTGCATTAACTTTTCTAGTGACAGGCATAATGAGGAAAGCGAAAATGAATGGAAGGGAACAGAAAATGGATGGATGGATGGATGGATGGGATGGATGGATGGAAAGAAATATGGAAATGGACAAACAAACAGGTGATGTGTGGAAAGAAATTTAGGGAACAGAAAGGGGGAGAGTTGAATGAAAGAGAAAATGGAGAGAAAGAAAAAAAATAAGTAGATGAAGGATAGAAAGAAGTAGATGATGGATGGAAGGAAACAGATGATGGATGGAAAGACACAGATGATTGATGGAAGGAAATAGGGAACAAATAGAAATAGGGGACAGTTGGATGGAAACAGGGAATATACGGAAAGAGATATAAGAAATCTTGGAAACTGTCTATGGACACAGTAAAATAGGAAATGGACATAATAAAATAGGGGTTAGACATAAGAAATTAGGGAATGAGTGAAAGAAATGTGGAACAGACAGAAGGAAATAGGATAGAAGAAAATTTTAAAAAAGAAGGAATGTGGGTGAGAAGTAAAAGAAAACAGAAAGAAGAAAAGAACAAAATTCTTCTATCCAACAAACATTAAATGGCAACAACCATGCCTTTTCTTCACAAATACCTTTGAATTTTGCATTGTTTTCATGCACATCACACTGACAAAAAAAAAGAAAAAATACATATCAGAGTATCATCAATGCAAACAACAACGACCAGCGAACCAAACTCTTCCATTGCATGATGTCACTTGCTTTCTCATCACCATGCAAGAACACCTTTGTCCTTATGCTGTCAGGTTCATGGCTAATAAAGCATGCAGCTAGATTTTCAGACACTATTATATTCAGTCCCCAATAAATTCTAGATTTTCAGACACTATTATATTCAGTCCTCAATAAATTCTAGATTTTCAGACACTATTATATTCAGTCCCCAATAAATTCTAGATTTTCAGACACTATTATATTCAGTCCTCAATAAATTCTAGATTTTCAGACACTATTATATTCAGTCCTCAATAAATTCTAGATTTTCAGACACTATTATATTCAGTCCCCAATAAATTCTAGATTTTCAGACACACTATTATATTCAGTCCTCAATAAATTCTAGATTTTCAGACACTATTATATTCAGTCCTCAATAAATTCTGGCAACCTACCAAGTTCAAGTAAACAGCCTAGCATTACATTCAAAAGACAGAGTAAGCCTTCTGTGGTTTTGCCTAAGGAGAAACTCCAGCGGCAACTTTAAACTGCATGAAAGTATTTTATTCTAAGTCATTCAGGCCTCCTGATGACCAAAGCTGACTCACAGCTCTTCAGAGTAAAACAGTCAGGGAAAAGAACAAGCCACTTCAGCCGTCTGTTATAAACAAACTGAGAGACATGACAAAGTAAAGACTTTCAACAGTTGTGGTGAGTTTTTAAGTGCCATGCATGTGAGAGCCACAAGCAAATTACAAGTTTTTAAAAAACATAATTAAAATTTCTAATCTAAATAAACTTTGTCTCAATGAAATTATTGTTCCTTGATTGCAATCTTTCTTTCTTTCCTAATAATTATTTCTAAAATTTACACATGGGCGATTTTAAACAAAAAGGAAATTTACATTTGGGCCAATCTAAACAAAAAGAATATATTTTCCCCAAAGATTACCATTATTTCTTTTATTATAACATAAAATGTTCCACAATAAGTTAAATATAGTCTTACAAACAATAATTAAACTACCATAACAAATGGTGGATTAAAAATATTTCAGAAAAATAACAAGCATTGAAAGAATGTAATCCCCATCCCATATCGTATCCTGTCTGGTTGCCATGGTGAATCCATTTTTTTTTAATTATCTTAATATTTTATCTAATTATAAGAAAAAACGTGAGAGAAAAGTGAAGAGAATTTACAAATGATCTTAGATGATGACAAACAATCACAAACTTATACCTCTTGGTCCTAGAATTACCTCCCCTCTATCACAGTTAGGTCTATGAAAGTGACTCGTTATTGACCAAATAATGTAATAAATATGAATAAAATGTTGATAAATTATGAAAATACATATTGTCAGCCCTTAAAACTTTACAATCTTACTACCATTTAGTATATATTCCTCAGGATTCTTATTTGGTTTTTAATTCCCTAATTATTTTCATACATCAAAGCCAGGAAGGATATTTGAGTCTAGGCACTCAGTGCTGTGGAAAAAGATATACTTTAAAGATAACAATTCATCTTCTCATATCGACTGTTCATATTAGAAAAAGAACTTGCAGACTGAATAATGGCTGTGAGAAAATTGTTTTCTACCCAATTTCTGAATCTAAAAATATTGATGTGTCTGAGTTTAGACATAAAAACTGAGCCAAAAATTTAAAGAACAAAAATTTGCAGGAAAAGAAAAGAGCCTGGGAAAGACATTAATACCTAAACTTAACAAATGAAACAGATTTGAGGGGAGACAAGTTATTTTACAGAAGTTAACTATGTTTCTTTATTTTATGGCATTATGCAGATCATTCGTATCACCTTACTCAGACTTCCAAGTAATGGTACTTTTAGGCCGATGACAAAAAAATGTTTGAGAGGAAATTAAAATGAACAAAGAGCAACACTGGATTTCTCTATAATGAACCAATCATGTATTGTTCTCTCTTATATATAACAATGACGAAATGTATCCTTATTTCTTTAAAATAGTCTTACAAGACAAGAATCCAGTTATAGATGACTTCATTAAATTAAATCCTTTATATCACATGATCTATAGTCCCATATACCAAACATTAAGTGGTAATGTGATTAAAAGCACACTGTACAATCATGACAACACTTGGCATGTGTTAACAACAGCAACCCAAATTAGTATGGCCCTGATTTCTACACCAATATTTCTACACACAAAGAAAAGATAAAATGCAATAATCCAATAGCTTCCATTAGTCCTTCACCTTTATCAAGGCCAATGCCATATTTGTCAAGATTACCTACTATGTCTGCCTAATTAATACAAGCAACCCCAAAATACCAGTAACCAAACCTCTAATTCAAATATAAACATTTAAATGCAAAAAGAAAAAAGAAAATAATAACTACGAACTTGACACAAAAAATTACGAGTTTTGCTAAGTAAAAAGAATTATAAGATTTATAATTATCACAACACTTTTATAAGTTGCTTTTCAAATATTTGTCTTTAAATATTTCATTCTTCCAGTGAGTCAGCATTCCATAAGAGTGAAAAGCCCACACCAAAGAAAACTGAAATTGCCTTAACTATATCCTCCAAGTCTCGCAGAACTGCATGAAGTAGCTGGTGTTCCAGCCGATTCAGGTGATATGACCAAACTGCAAATGACGGCAGAAAAACTTTCAAGGCCACGTGCTGTACTTTCTCTGATGAGTCACGCAATGCTATCTGCAATAAGTCATATGCCTGCAAATCAAAGATATAAAAAAGAAAGCTGTCAGTTGATGTATCAAAGGAAGGACATGTACTGTTGTCTGTACAAATATTAATAAGACACAAACTACTGCCAGTATTAAAAACAAAGAAACAAACTAGTGTCAGTATTAAAAACAAAGACACAAACTAGTGTCAGTATTAAAAACAAAGACACAAACTAGTGTCAGTATTAAAAACAAAGACACAAACTAGTGTCAGTATTAAAAACAAAGACACAAACTAGTGTCAGTATTAAAAACAAAGACACAAACTAGTGTCAGTATTAAAAACAAAGACACAAACTAGTGTCAGTATTAAAAACAAAGACACAAACTACTGTCAGTATTTAAGACCGCAAACTATCATTAGTATTTAAGAAACAAGAACACAAACTACTGTCAGTATGTAATAAACAAGAATGCAAGCTACCATTAGTATTTAATAAACAAGAACACAGACATCCATCATTATATGTATCAAGAAAAGACAAAACTAATCAAACCATGTACAAGAAATGACAAGACACAATTCCAGTAAATAGCAAGATCTTCATTGAAAAATATCCAAAAGAACAAATGAGTTTGAGTGTTATGGTCAACAGCAAGCATGAGCAAATAAAAAGCAAGAATAAATTCAATATAAATAAGGAACAAAGAGATGTAATTTTATCTATCAAATACTTGTTTCAAACCTGTGAGTACTTGTCAGCATCTGTAATGAATCCTGTTAAAATGGCCAAACTGCGAACAACAGCCTCTCTCACCTCCTCATCTTTATCATCGAGGAGCATCTGCTGTAGCATGGACAAAACCAATGAGCTCAGCATTTCTGGCTAAAAAAAAAAAACCAAAATGTTTTAAACAATTTTTTGCAACAGCAGTCGGAAAAAACAACAAACTCAGATTTCTGGCGAAAATTAAACATAAATTGTACGCAGACTGACAGTTGCCTAGTTGTACAAAGTTGTACATGCACTTAAGGAAGACAGAATTTCCCAATATTATAGCCTCACTAAGTTAAAGCATTATTAAATTATAGCCTCACTAAATTAGCAATGCTAAATTAAAGCTTCTATAAATGAAAGCAACACTAAGTAAAAGTATCACCGAGTTAAAACCTTACAATGTTAAACCTCACTAAGTTACAGCTCTCCTTAAACAATGAGTGAAGGCATCATAGAGTTTAAACATCACAAAGTTAAACCTCACTGAGTTACACAATGAGTGAAGGCATCATAGAGTTAAAACATCACTGAAACAATAAATTAAAATATCATCAAGTTTTTTAGTGATATTTTACTTACTGGTAGATAAGATGCTAATGCTCCACAAGCTTCAGCAACAAGCAGACGTCGCTCTACATATTTGTGACTGATCTGAAAAAATTACCCCAAAATATGTATTTAAAAAATAAAAACAGAACAATCTTGCCTCTGATTAGATTATTCAGTGAACAATGAGACAAAATTAGCTCCATTAAATTTAATCAGTGGCTCATAAAGTATCCAAAATATTTGAGTGGCAATACAAAAAAGAAATCAAGAGGCCCTCAAAAAAAATGCATACACTGTCATGTCAAGGTCATCTCAGCACTAACTCACCTGTTCCCAACACTGTGGCAACAACTCTTCTAACAGTCTTTCTGCACCAACATACTCCGCAAACACCACACAGCCTGTTAGGATCATCTGCCTGGAATTATTCCATCAAAAAATCCAATCATGGTTCTAATTTTATTTATTTCATTAAATTATATATCCGTAACATTTTCAGTTTTAATCAAACTCTAAAGGCTATTCATAATGACAATGTCTTACTTCTGAAAACAGATGTGGCAATTATGAATCTAATTAAGCACAAGCACTATTTTGGAGGAAAATTAAAAGTATGAACATTTAAGCACCTAGTATTTTATTATTACTGGTTAAAAGGTTCAGTTATAAGATTCTGAATTATAAGTTAATCAATGCATTTACAAGATTTTCAATTATTCCAATTCTAAATTTACCCAAATATGTTCCTGTTTTCCTTTAAATATGATTTATTAGGTTTGATGACATAAAAAACCCTAACTCTATTATAATAACAAGAAATGAAGTGGAGAGAATGCACTAATACTTCAGTTTTTCACTGATTTTCTTATCTTTTTTGCTTTATTACCTTTGGTCATCATCTGGCTTCTTAATGAGGTTAAAGAGAATGTTTAGAAGATTGTCACGCTGTTTTGAGTCTGGATGCAGCATGGCAGTTGCCAAAATTAAAGGAATCAATTCCTGGAATATGAATAAATAAGAGACAGAGTAAAAAAATGCAGCTAGCATACTCTAAAGTAATCAGATATATAAGATTAATAAATAAATCAGATTAGAAGATGGTTCAAGGTGTAAGATCTTGTATTTCTTACAGGAACTATGTCTGAGTGGCAATGCTAACACTGAAGTGACCAAAGGTGGGGGTTTTCTTTCTTTTGATTTGTTTTTTTGGGGGGGAGAAAATGAAACAACCTTCAGCCTATTGTCACCTGTACTGTCAGTTCATTTGATTGAATTTCTGACAATAAAGAAAATGTAATACTGTGAAAATTATACAAAATTATCAAAATGGTTCACAGAAGCAAGTCTTTCACACAGATCTATATACAAATAAAGAGATGAGGGAGTCAAAGAAATGGGTATTAATTAGAACATAATTTGAAACTTGCACATAATGGTATAAAGAGAAAAAAAGCCATGACTGACCAGTACCTACATTGTGTTTAAACAGTTCATTAAGGTAATTGCTGCAATAAAGAAGGCTACCAATTTGGTATCAGTACTGATAGCTTAAAAGTGATTTCCTTATCTTTCTTAAATTCAACAAGGTTGGCATGTTGGATTCAATGAGGTTGTTGATATCCAGAATGAAGTCATTTGGTAAATATGCAAATGCTCCAATTAATTCTTTGAAATTTACATGCTTCCACTTTAATGCATCAACTGTGTATATAAGGCAGGAAAATATAGTTTGGATTCTGATTTTGATTTTTTTAAATAACCATATGCTGCAGATCAATTTTTTTCAAAATAAAAAGTCTCCTGCCATTTTTCTTGACAAACAAAATTTCAAGTTAATCTTCATCCAGCCAAATGTAGAATCATGAGTTACACCCAAGATACATTTGTAACATTCATTTAGAGACAAGCCAGTGGACAGGTGCATTTTAAAATTTATAAATCAAAAATACACGTACCAAAAGCTTTCAGTATTTTTCTTTCTACTATGTAAAATACATTTTTCATTATACTTTTTATCCTCCCAAAATGTATTATACGTTTTATCCACCCAAACATTTGTTAATGGTCAGGTGTACATGTAATGAAATAATCATGCAGTTTCACTACTGTTTGTTTGCTTGTCTCCAATTAATCAACAGGCAAAGACTTAACTAAACACCTATCAATTGTCAACCATTCTACAAATTATGTTAATTTAAGAAATGTTTAACTTACTTCCCGCTTGCCCAAGAGAACATTTGGAACAATGTGTGGCAGACATCGAGCAAGCATGAGCACTACTTCAGCTCCTTCAGATTTTGGCAGGTGAGACATCTGATTTTTTTTTAAAAATCAACAGAAATGAAATCTTAAATATGAAGATCATTAGCTTTATTCACATTTATTTTACATGGCTATCTAGACAATTTAAACATATTAAAATAATTATTTCATAGTAAGATGAACAAGGCTGCCAGAGACTTATATAGCACTTTGGGTAAGAAAATTCTGAAATTATGTGAAAAACAAAGCAGAAATACAAAATGAGCACTGAATAAAAACTTGTAGTAGTGTTGCCTGGTTTTAAAAAGGAAGATAATATAATCATAAATAAAATCAATTTAAAAATTAGATGAGATGCAGAAAACCAATATAAATGTTAGACTTAATCATGTAAATATATTTCTAACAAACATTTCTAAAAACACTACATAAATATGTGCATGTAGTTTCATAAATGTTATTACATTTATTTTTTATTAATAATATATATTTATATATTTCTCAGTTTATATTTTTCTCTTATAGCGCAATTAACTCAACATAGACAAAGTAACAATAGATGAAATTAACATTTCATGAGTGTGGGAATGATATTAAATAATCATCATCTAAATATGCATTAATTATTAAACTAAAAAGAATCGCTTTAAGAGGGTTCAATAAAAAATGGTACTCAGCCTTATTCCCACTTTTATGCACACCATTCTCAAGTTTCGCTATAATTCCTGTCTGGTTTGCAGTAGAAGTCGCTGTTAATTATTGAAGGTGCTTTAATTAATATAATTAATATGAGATAGTTACGGAGACCTATTTACAAGAGAAATGCTGCCAACTATATACACTAGGCCAACAGTATTTCTGATTGGTCAGGACAGCTGGGAGCTCCTTTTTGCAGAGTCCAACAGTCCAAGTTTTGCACAGTAATGGTATTGCTTTACTAGAACTTTGAGTGTTACACATGTGGATTAGAACTCTGAGTGTTATATGTATGGACTAGAACTTTGAGTGTTATATATATATGGACTAGAACTCTGAGTGTTATACATATGGACTAGAACTTTGAGTGTTATACATACGGATTACAACTTTGCAAGATATATTATGTAAAACCAATGTTATACAAGAATTCACTATATTATCATCGAAGAGAAATAAAAAATATTTATGTAACTTTTTTTTATAGTTATTAAAAAAAATACCTCAGAAACTATGTGGTTGTCTTTGGAAACATGGAATGCAGTCTGTTGTAATGCTTTCTGGAATGATTCTGATATATGCCTGTTCATATTAAAAGAAATTCGATCAGCATTATTTTTAAAAGCATTAATCATTCCGGTAGAGTAATAAAAAAAAATGTACAGAAATTATTAATTCCTAAAAATAAAATGAAATGAACAAATTATGAAGCATAAACACAATGGTAAACAATGACCTTGAACAAGAGTTCATAAAAAAGAGAAAGTTAATGAGGAACAAGGGCTAGTGGCTGTCAGTAGGCCAATGAAGAGCTCGTACTTTGCAAAATGCTAAAGAGATCAATGGCAAGTACCGGGTAATTGCATCTGCAGTCAATAATACTGAAGGAACTGCTCATACTTCATTGGTAAATTTAATTTTAACTTGACAAGAAATATTAAACTTAGCATTGTTCCCTGATTATATTTTAAGGAAAAAATCAGCCTTTCCTTGTTTATCTGAATCTCCTGGTTTACTGATTATAGACCGCTATGACCATGGAGATGCAAGAAGTATCTGCTGAATTGTGTAAGTTTAAGGAAAGGAATACACTACACTCAGTTCATCTATGGTGGAAAACTCAAAAGTATGCTGACTAAAATGAGCAATTTCTTGTACAAGGAAGTTACTGAAAATTGCTACAATTGTTGTTCTGCTTGAGGGAGCTATTACGGCAGAGCGCAAGATTAGCCTAGATAAAATAGAAGTGAATCAGTGTTCTAAACATGAGGAGGAAATCTCATGGAATTGACAATAGTAATGTGAGCAATAAACTTGTGGCTTTGTTACAAAAAGAAAAATAAAACTGAGGAAATATTAATTACATAAACTATTTCACACAGCTAATGTTAAAGCTCTTTTACTTATTACCAGACATATCTATGCAGTACAAATTATAATTATTTTAGTAAAATGAAAATAAAGAAGAAGGATTAAAACAGAATGATGCAGTGTTTCTTCTATTATAACTGGGTGTGAGACTACTCACAGATGGAAGAAATGTCATGCATATAATAACACATGTAATAAAAATAAAATGGTTACTTATAAGTGCTTACTATACAAATTATTTTTAAGCACGTCACAATGCTAATGACACAACAGTCACAAAATTCAATACAAATAAAAATTTGCAGAAACACACAGTTCAGCAGCATAGAATTATTAACATACATTTACAGATAATAAAATATTCAAGTAAACAAAAGTAATAAAAATCAACACATAATATAAAAAGTAAAAATTACATTGCGCTCTTAAAATATTTTGTAAAAATAGTTTTAAATGCTACTAAATATAAGTTCTGTTTAATTCAATATATCGGAGAAATAATTTTACTAAATATAAATAAATATAGTCTTCATCTGAAAATATGCTGGCCATTATAAGGAATATCTCAAAAGACCTTGTCTTTAGTAAAACCTCACATCACCAGGACAGGTTCTACTTGCAAGCATGTAAGTTTGTATTCACTGTCTTACGATAAGTAAAACGATCAGTTAAAGTAACATGTATTTGTATACTGAAGGCTTCCCTATGTTTATCTGTATATGGTATTATTTTTATGTGAATTAAGTAGTATGTAACTAGAAATAGAAAATGTAAGAAATATACATTTTCACAAACAAAAAATGGGCTTCTTAAATAAATTGTATTTGTTCTCAGTCTCATTAGGAACTAGTAATATCAAGCATGCCTACAAAAGGTGGTCAAGATTTCTAATTGAACAGGCAAATGTTATCCTCATGCCTTGTTTTGTTTACATTATGCAACAGGCACATAAATTGTGAAAAAATTATGTATAGTTAAGTGAACAATGCAAGTGAGGGATACATATATTTGGGCTAAATGTGTGTAACGTAAATGTATGTGTTTGTAAGAATTTGCAAAAATTTAATAAAATTTAATACCCCAGTAAAAGAGGAATAGAAAAAACTAGCAATAAAAGAGTACCACAATAAAATTCAATACCCCCAGTAAAAGAGGAATAGAAAAAACAAAAACTACCACAATAAATTATCATGTACAATTCAGGATCTAGGATTGTGTGTGCTAAATTGTGTTACCTTTGACTGTGAAAAGATTTCTTCTTTACAGCTGGACTCACATCATTTTTTATCTCTTTTTCACCCTCAAGGTCACATTTTTCTGAAGGTTTTTCATTTTCACCTCTCAGCACATTCTTGCTGGTCACTATGTGAGAAGGTAAAGACTGTTTATCATTGTCTACATTCACTAAACTAATGACTGGACTATCATGCTCACTCTCAGACACAGAAAGACTTTCTTTCTCACAGGCATTTTCCTCTATTTTCAAAGACTGACTGTTTGTATCACTCTCATCATCAATGCCATTGGATAATTCATGATTTGTTGAGTGACCACCAGAAGAATCAATTGTTACATTAATATTTTCAACAAAATCAAAAGCTGGGTATGGCGAGTTAGATAAACTTGAAGAAGATTGTTTTCGGACTTGTGATGTGGTGCTGGTTTCTGAAATATGTGGTTTCACTGCTGCCACTAATGTGGAATGGGTAGATGAATTGCGCGGTCCACCTCTGAAACAAATCATTCAAAACAAAACAAGAATACTGAGTAGGGTGCATTACAGAAAACTCACACCAAATATTGACATACTGATGGTCATGAATTTTCTTTTAAATCTTTGTATATAAAAATATATATACTCACTGAAGCAAGTCTGTAAACATTGACTGTTCATGAAAAATGGATCTATAAAAACTTTTTAAATAAAAAAATTCCATAATTTTACAAGATGATGCAGAGTGGAAGTACTTAATTCTCAATTCTTGAGACTGACATCTTTTAGAAATGATGTTAACTTCTACAGGCAAAGACTAGCATCAATTAAACTATTTAAATATTTGTAGCGTTACTAAACTATTTAATAGGAGTAAGGATATTAAACCACTTTACACATGTGTAGGGACATTCAAATATTTAAATAGATGTAGAATTACTAAATTATTTAATAAATAAGGAGATATTAAGCTATTTAAATAGAAGCAGAGATATTAAGCCATTTAAACAGGAGCAGAGATGTTAAGCTAATTAAACAGGTTAGGGATACCAAAGAATTTTAATAGATGTAGGAAAAAAATCATTTTAAAGATGTGAGGATAATAAACTAATTAAATATATGCATGGACACTAAATTATCTGAATAATTGTGGGGGCATTAAACTATTGAAATGGATGTAGAGATACTAAAGTATTAAAAAATGTGTAGGGATAATCAAAGAAATAATTTAACTTTGGTGCGTACTTACTATTTAGATTTTAGAGGATTAGCACAAAAATGATTCTTTAATATACTGATGTTTATAAAACATCTAACAAAAAAGTAACATTCCCCATGACATGCATCAAGAATATTTATAACATTTTCCTGTAAACTATTGCAGCTAACAAAGGGTTACAGCTGAGGTTGGCAATGCACAACAACACATGAATCAATGGTGCATTCCTGATAAATCTGAAATGAACAACTAACACAACATGAACAATTATGCACATTTTTTTAAGTTTGCAATGAACAACTAACAAACAACATGAAACAATTATGCACACTTGATAAGTTTGCAATGAACAACACAACATGAAACAATTATGCATCCTTGATAAGTTTGCAATGAACAACACAACATGAAACAATTATGCACACTTGATAAGTTTGCAATGAACAACACAACATGAAACAATTATGCATCCTTGATAAGTATGCACTGCACAGCTCAATAAAGGAAAAAATAGTGCACATCTGATTAGTCTGCAATTCACAAATGACACAATATGAAGAAAAGGTGCGGCGAAGAAATTCAGCTGGTACTTATAAATAATTCCAAAAGTTGAACCAGTTGTCCTTGAAAACAAATGTATGTTCAATATAGAAAAGATATCAACAAAACATAATAAATAGAGCAGTAGTTCCCAACCTCTGAGTACTGAACCAAGTTTAGGTTGTGAGAGACTTTTATGGGTTTCATCTTGTGACTAGACAATTTATTTCTTTTATTTTGTAACTTATTTTCCTCTAAGCAAAATATGTTTTGAAAGTTGGGGTTGTGAGCAACAAAAAAAAAAAAAAGAAAAAGAAAGAAACCTAGGTTGGGAAGCATTGGTATATAGCATCATGAGTGAAAGTAATAAAACAAAATTAAGATCTGGCTGTTGAAAGGAACGATGGATTTAGAGCTCATGAGACAATAAGAGCTATCCTATCATCAGAACCTATACAAAATGACATTTATTCTTTAGACGTATGAAGTAACAACAGTTATTCTGTCATCAGAACCTACACATCAATGACAGTTATTCTTTAGACTTAAGAGCATGCAAACCATGTTAATTATTCTGCAGGTACAGAGTGTATAAAACAAATGATAGTCATCTTGTAGTAATCACAGAGAGTACAAATTGACAGTTATTGTCTAGACTTAAAACATACAATATAATAATTGTTTATTCCATAGACTCAGCATACAATGCAATGATTAATACTTTACTCAAAGACTTAGCATATAGTACAATGATTGACATTTTATTTTATAGCTTTAGAACGTACAATACATTGACTGATACTTTATGACTTAGAATATTCAGTACAGTGATTGATAGTTTATTCCACAGAAAATACATTATAATGACTGCTATTGTATACTGTGGAAAGTACTTACATTTTGAGAATATCAACCTGCTGTAATAATACATCTCTTTCTTGACGTAACAAATGTAGCTCTTCTTGAAGGCTTGCTAATTTTGATTCCTAAATACAGAATGTTGATAAATAACTATCCCATATATATATTAAAATGACTAAAACAAATAGACACAATATTTATTTTTAAAAACTATTAAAACATGCAAAGACATTGATTCTTTTGATTCTTAAATAGAGAATACTGATAAAACAGCAATCTCATAAATAGGAAAGTGATTCTAAAATGTGTATTAGTAAACAAACTTTAAAATGTGCAATTTGTACCAACAAATGCATGCCAATATGAACAGATTGTTTATACACTATATCAAAGATTTTATAATTATAAAACTGTCTGATAACTTAAGTATATTGTAGTAAAGGAATCTGCATAAAATAGATTCGTTAGTCTGTGTTCTAAAACTGTCAACAATAAAGATCATCTCTGAATATGGAATAAAATATCATTACAGTCTATTGTTCGGTAAAGATATTATACTGCATTTCTACAACAAATGTATGAAATTACTAAATGTTTTCAAGTTAATGATCAAAAGAACATTATTATTGTTAAACTATAAACAACAAAGAAAGAATTAGGAAACTCACCAGCTCCTTGTAAGAGTCTTTGAGTTCCAGAATCATTTGTGTCTGCTGCAGGTCCTCCAAATCAACTAGGGTTCCAGCATCCTGAGTTTCACTTGTAGGAGCCACATGGGTTCCATAGTCCCGAAACAGGTGCACAACACCTGGAGGCTTAGGCATATTAAGTCCCACATCATCCCAATCCTCAAAATCCTGCAAGCAATTTTAAAATAAATGAACTAACATTCTCTGACAAGAGTGAACAATGCTCATTCCAGTACAACAACCTAATCAGAAAGAAACAGTTATTTACAATCTACATACTGTGAGGGAAAATGGATTAATATCAAGGACAGATCAATAGCCAAATGGGAGTCTTTTTGATTTTATTTCTTTTTTAATAAAACTCCAGGGTGAGTGTGTAAGGTAATACCATAGAATCAAATGTCAAGTGCTTTAGACAGACAGTATCAGATTCTGAAGGGAAGATAATCTCACTAACTGGGCACATACTCTTGCTAACTCTACAAGCAGAGGCTAAATTCTGATGGCAACCAAAGTTAAAATACATTAAAATACTGCAGTCTACTGAATCAGTGCTTGGTTCAAATTTCTTTAAGTCTCTTGTTGGATGGAACCCACCTTTAGATTTCTCTGCATATTTGGAGGTCAACTGTTTGAAGAACTATTTAAAAATTCCGTGCACTTATGAGGCCCCCTAAATGCCTAACAGAAAACAGATCACATTTTGATCTCAATCACAATTTCCCCCCATCTCTAGTTTATAAACATGCATAGCAGTTAAAACTTACAATTTCCTCCCATTCTCACATAATATAATCATACCATAATAACAATCACAATTTTCTCCCAGTCTCTAGCTCAAAAACCTGCACCGCAGAACTCACAATTGTTACCCTATTTTCTAGCTCACATACCTGAACTGCAAATAACACTCACTGCAAAAAATCTCACAATTTTCAATCACTCTCCAGCTCACACACCCACACTGCAATAACACTCACCATTTTCTATCACTCTCCAGCTCACACACCCACACTGCAATAACACTCACCATTTTCCCCTATTCTCTTGCTCACACATCCACATCACAATAACACTCACCATTTTCTATCACTCTCCAGCTCACACACCCACACTGCAATAACACTCACCATTTTCCCCTATTCTCTTGCTCACACATCCACATCACAATAACGCTCACAATTTTCTATCACTCTTTAGCTCACACCACAAACAATATACAATTTTCTCCCGTTTTCTAGCCCACATTGCAATAACACTCACAATTTTCACCCGATCTCTATCTCACACACCCACATCACAATAATACTGTTTTTACACAGCCTCTACCTCACACACACACACCCCCCACAATAATACTTAGTTTTCACACAGCCTCTACCTCACACACACCATAATATTACTCAGTTTTCACACAGTCTCTAGCTCTAACATCCACACCACAATTTTCAAACAGTCACATTTTCAGACATATACACCATATGTTGTGATGTGCAAGTGGATCCAGTGTGGCATTGTTTGAAGCAACCAGTGCACAATTTATTTGGTGCTCTCTGCTGTTTATTAGTGAGAGTGTCTGAAAGTTATTGCCCATGTTTGGAGTTTCCTGTTGCAATTTGATGAGTGCATTTGAAAGTTACACCCTTATTTGCATCAACCAGTGGCCTTGTTTGTGGCAAATTGCACAATGCATTTGGAACATTGAGGTGACTTATTGGTGAGTGTTTTTAGAAAGCTTCTGCTCTTATTTGCAGCAAATTGCACAATGCATTTGGAGTTTTGAGTTTAGTGCTGCTTATTGGTGAGTGTTGGGAAGTTACTGCCCTTGCTGAAGCCACAAATTTAAAAAAATGAAATTATAGTGGTAACATAACTATAGTAAGCATACCTATACATATAATGAAAATGTTATGGTTGTGGGTTTGTGCGGGATTAAGTAAAAATGTACTGGATATATTTTCATCAGACTTTTTCTGTTGTACACCTTAGTGCCCGAGAATCATGAGAGGCTATATAATATCACACTATCCTATAAAAGAGCTTGACAGTAACTCTAAAACTATGAAAATTTTCCTAACAAAAGCACATATGGGCAGGCCTGTGACTGTGACTTCTGTGAAAAGAAGATGATTCATGTTGCACTCGGATTGCATTTCTCATTCTAGGTATCAGATTTTAGGCTGTAATAAATATTTTATTTTGGTACCAGACCACAACGGAAGTCGGCAGTCACATCAATTACAAAATAATTCCAGAAATTGAATGATGAAAAGGTCTGGCTGCATCAAAGATTCACTTTAAAAAAAAAAGCATGTGTACACGCAAACAAAGATGTGTGACAGATCAAGTGAAAATCTAATTTCTAGTAGTCTTAAACAACAATAATAGTATAGCAAATTTTGGTAAGATTTCAATAAGAGCAGTATTAATTCAAACAAAACATAATAAACAGACCCACATATACTTGTAAAAATGAAAGTAAACCAAAGAAGTAAAGTCAATGATAACCACAAACAATAATACCTGGTCTTCATTCTCCTCAGCAAAGGTGACTGATGTCAGCTTGTAATTGTTGGAAAGAAGGTACTCATTGACTAAAAAGTTTAGCGCCTTTTTCTCCAAAGGCCTAATGCTGTCATCTTTCCTGTCTCCCAATTCTACACTGGCCTTATTAACTGGTGTAACAATTTCACTCTCTATTAAAAAAAAATTTAGAGATGACAAGAAAGGGCTGTAGATCAGACACTGAAATTCACAATATGCTTTTCTTGGATTAAATTTTAAAATTTCATAATAATCAAATCTGTATGGCAGTAAACATTGGCAGTAAGCATAATGTTCAGAAATTATCATGTAAGTCATCAACCATCACATAATGTCAAATGTCTATCATCACATTAATATATAATCAAGCATCTCATTAATAATCATGAGCCATCATTAATAAGTAATCATCAGTCATCATTAATAAGTAATCATCAGTCATCATTAATAAGTAATCATCTACCATCACATTAATAAATAATCATCTACTGTCATGTTAATAAAAAACTATATACCATCACATTAATATATTATCTACTGTTGGCAAATCAAATGCACGTCATACCTTTAAATTACATTCAGAGTTCAAGTGCTTACCAGCTTCTTTAGTCAGTGTTGCTCTCAAAGACTTAATTGTTTCTTGAGCTTTTCTTAATTCAAATTCCAACACTGAAAATAAAAAGAATAATGTAAGTGAGATATCATAAATGCACATGCCGATTGATGAGAAGTGTCACGACTGGTTCTTGGAGCTATGAAAATAATCCTAGCTACAGCATTTTGAACTGTCATAAGTTTGTTCACAAAACACAATGTTACAGCAGTGGGAAGAGAATTACAATCATTGAAAGACTACTAAGAAACACACAAGGATGTCTAGAGTGTGGACAGTGCTGAACTGTCATCAGTTTCTTCACAAAACACAATGTTACATCAGTGGGAAGAGAATTACAATAATTGAAAGACTACTAAAGAACACACAAGGATGTCTAGAATGTTGACAGCACTGAACTGTGTGAGTTCCAGACATACGGCTCTTCTCTATTCAAGAAATATTATAGAAAGAGCAAGCTGTCAAATGTACACTCAGATTTCAAAGTGACTAAGTAAATTTACTGGGGGAGGGTTGTCTCTAATAGTCAATAACTCTGTTAAAGTTAACTTTAGATACACAATAATTACTATTACAAATGATCTGAAAACAATACTTTTACTTGCACAATTTTATTTCTGAATAAATCATCCATGAGATGTCAAGTTAACATGATAATTTAATTTACAATTAATTTGAAATAAACGACCAGTGAATTAGTGTCTGATAATTTAGGTATTATCTATGAGATTACAGAATAAATTATCTTCAAACAAAACATCTGGTAGTGATAAATATTTGCATGTTTCAGTTGTTTTTAAAAATGTTAATCTGAACAACATGAGAACAAAGGAAAACATAAACAGGGATAACAAGATTTGCCAATAATGTAAATGTTACAAATGGTAACTATTAAGGATCATATGCTTGTTAAATATGCACATTTCAGCTAGTGAAAATATTTTTTTTTAAATTTTAAATAAGTAAAATATTTACTTCTAATTAGCATAATCTGGGTGTTAGTCTTTGTTATATGACTTGTAAGATTCTATTTTCCCACCCTACATTATCCATTGAAATTCTTCCTCTAAAACGTGAGGTGTTAATCACCTGCAACACGCTCATCCACCTGCCTCTCTCCATCATCAGAATATCTGGCAAAGTCCAAGGAATCAAAAGTTTGCACACTGGATGTCCGTGCTATCTCAACAATAAAAATGAAAAAAATATCATTAAAAATCAAATAAGACGAATAAAGAACATTGAATAAACCTAATTTGCCTCTGTATGTAAGCAATTTTTATAACAAACTCATACTCTCACACATACATAACTGTAATTTGTAAACACTAATTTGTTCACCAGTCTAATCTAGGTAAGACAGACATTTGTAGACAGTGTATGTATCATATCATGCATATATGTATATATTGAATGAATTTAGTTATATTCATATATGAATGTGTATTCATGAGTGTACTTAAGGAGAGAGGCTTCAGCCAACCCCCACCGACGGAGGGTGGTTGAGGGTGTGCGCCAAACTGGTGCAACCCGTTTCACCCCCTTCCGCCAAACCTCCTGCCCTCCACGAGGCTGTGAGGATCCCCCAGAAGCAGACCAAGACTGAGAACATCATGAAGATGAAAGGTCTATTGCAGCTTCTGGGGTGAGTGTGATCAGAAAAAAAATTATGTACTTGTTTACCAGCCAAATAGCTAAATGTGCATTAGATTTTGCCTAGCGAACAAGATGCACGCTTTTAAAGCAGTTGCAACAGTGGAATTAATAGTCACAAGATGAAACCTTCTATAGTTCTCAGCTAGAGTATAAATACAAGAACTGAAGGCTAGGTCTGAGAGAGAATTATAACATCAGCCAAGTAACTACAAACTATGGGAACACTTTGACGTACGCACCCGTGTTATGACAGCTCATACCACATGGCATTCAACTGGTGACAAAGAAACATTTCTCTCCACTTAACATCAACTTTGTCCAAGAATGCAGTCTTTGCTAGAAGGGAGAAGATTTTCTATTTGTTTGATGAACACAGGAAATATATATATATATTAATTGAGATGTTAACTTCACTTTTGTGGTAAAATCTCATTACAATTTACATATATGGAAACTTCCTAAAGAGAGTTGGAAATATCTGTCTCCACACGTTTTTTCATCCGTTGACTGCCAAGTATTAAAACATCGAGGTATCTTGTTTAAATACATCCTGGCAGAGTGAACAGTTCAGTCTTCAAGACAGCTTATGTATGTGATGTAGTTGCATGCTGTTAATGATAGAAGAGCCCTTTTGTCTCTCTGTCTCACTCTCAGCTTTGTCTGAAGTCTCTATTCCGTGGTTGGAGGGATAGACTTTTGGAGTCCTACAGATCCAAGAATCACTACATCCAATAGAAGCGAGGACACACTTCACTAGACAAATCATCTGGTAATGACAGACATCCCTGAGGTTTTCCATCTTCATGGTAACCAGCAAAATCAGTGATAATTACCAAAGTTGGCACCATGCCAAAATATGGAGATCTGAGATACAGTACCTTGATCTGCAGTCATCACTGTTAAGATGCTATGAGGTGTCATCCCTATAAAGCATCCTAATGAGTGATGCGTCATCTTCTCTTTGAAGCATCCTTATGAGTGACACAACAGATTATGTCACCTCTCTTCAGAGTATTCTTATGAACGACGCTATGATGCGCCATCATCTCTTCAAAGCATCTTTATGAGTGACACAACAGATTATGTCACCGCTCTTCAGAGCAATCTTATGAACTACACTAGGATGTGCCATTGTCTCTTCGAAGCATCCCTTATGAATATGAGTGACACGTGAGATTACGTCACTGATCTCCAAACACTGACACTGTGACAGTACTGTGAGTAGTTAAAATAAGAAGGCAAAAGCGCACCTAGAACTGAATAAGAACATTTAAATCATATTTTTGTGGATAGAAATTCATTATTGGTTTTTGATATTTGTATACAATATGAATTTAATATGGTGGCAAACCCATGCTTATTTCGTATTGAAATATTGTTGATATCAGTACCATTTAGTATTTTACTGCAAAATAATCATATATTTATTTTTGTTTTACATTTTGAAGTTCATCATTTTTATCTCCTCTTTATGACTTTGGAAAGTTGTATGTTTGACTAATCACTGTGTGCAAGAGTAGTGCCCCGAATTGGGTAATATAGAGAGAGAGAGAGAGAGAGAGAGAGAGAGAGAGATTTTTTTAAACCAGATATTTGTTCTGTAACTTCTATAACACTAATAAAGGGATGAACTTGATTTAATTTTAAACTTTAAAAAGTTTTACTTGTCTGTTTTGTTTGCTTGTTCTATAAGGATGAAAATGAATACTTTGGAGGTTGTTATTATTAATAAATAAATAATACCTATTTGCGTTGTACTGATTTCTCTGGTTATAATGCAATTAGAATAAATTATATTGCAAACATTTTTAGATTTTATAACTCATTATTTGAGAAAATATGCCAGTAAGTATAATCTTAATTTTATTATTGTGAAATGTAAGAAATTTTGATGATGTTAATATTTCTTATCATGCTTGTGTGATTTATTTTTATATAATAAATATTATTAGTTATGTTCATTTTACATAATATAAGAAAGGAGACCAAAACTATTATAGATTTGTTTACACTTACAGATATTTATTAAATTATAATAATACTCTATCACACTCTATGAAAAAATCCATGACATGATTATCTGCATTGAAGCCTTTGAATGGAGTTTTTTTCCTGTGAAATTTGCCAGGGAAGCTACCAAAAGCCACCTTTTTTCAATCTTCAGCTGCCAAAGAATCTATGTGTGTGCAGTCTACAAAATATTGGAACAAGTTCAGCAATTTTATCACTTACATGACATGCTTAAAGCCTAGCTAGCACTCTTGATATGCAGTGGTAAGAATCAAACATTTTTCCCCAACCAAAGTAAGAATTAAACCCTTATCTCTTATCATCAGATTAGCATTTGACCTCTTCGCGATCAGATGCTCAAACATTAAGAAGTTAAAAACTATTTAACAATAACACAAAATATCGAATTACAAACAGAAACCCGAAATGTTTGGTTACAGCCTATTGATATGAATGTGATTTTAAGAATTATTAAACAATAGATATACTAATTTATTCAGCAAAAATAGTAATATTCTACTAATGGTACAAACTATAGGCCCTATATATATGTACACATGCCCACAAACACAAAATTATACTGACAGCGATTACATCACTTTATAAGACATTAGCTTATAATAATCTTCTACAAGCGGTATGAACTATACATATATAGGCCTACTGTACACATGGGCACAAACACAAAATAATACTGAATAATTACATCACTTCATAACAATATAAGACATTGATTAACCTATATATTTCATTTTCACTATGGCTAAATCAGGTAAGCTTTGTCTTCGATATCGCGATGGAATGGAAATTTAATATTTAAACAGAAACGAATTATATTTTATATAGTGCTAGTTTTTAAAATTATTATAGTTATTGTGCACAATAGCAAACATACCAATGTAAATCATTAGATGTGCGGAAGTAAATGTTTAGTACTATCCATATGACAATAATATCCAATTTAAATCAGCAACAATTTCACCTATAATATAAAATATGTAGCAAAGGAAACATAATCAATCATTACGTAAAGTCGGAGAAGGTAAGTCTTCTTTCGTTCTCTCAAAATTTCCAGGATTAGAAAAGTAGTCTCTCAACCGGGGAAGTTCGCGGCCGGATTCAACAAGCTCAGTATGAAGCTCAAGTGCAGTCAAAATAAAATTGTCCCTTAGAAGTTTGTTTGCAATAGCATCCCAAGTAATTTCCTGGTTTTCTGGGACTAAAACCTGTGGGATTTTGCGCGGAGCAGACGCTTCAATTTTGTCGTCTAACCATTCTACCGGATCGTCATCTTCGAATGGATTCAGGTTCTCCGCCATTTTGAGAGTCACGTGGGAACAACAAAACACAAATCAAAAATATATATTTTAGTACACTATATTATACATCTATATTACTTAGAACATCGTTTCTATAGTTATAATTGCCAGTTTAGTTCATTGAAAAATAAATAAATCCTCTTGCCTTTATTTTGATCACGTGACTGATGGCGCGAAATATTGACAATATGGCTCAGGCACAGATCAGTGATTATTTTGGTACGAAGAAAAATGTTCATCCATCGAAACGAAGAAAGATTGATAATTCTATTTTAGAATGTGAGTTCCACAAAGTGAAGAAGCCCAATGTTACAAAGCGGACAAAAGCACTAGATAAAAGAAAACATGCAGGTCTGAGGACAATTAAGGAAGCGTTCCCTAGACCGTCAGCAACCACAACAATAACCGCTGAAAATAATGTCAGAGTAAGTAAAGAGTATTCAAGACAATTTAGGGGTTATTACAGTGCATAAATAAGTTTTATGTTGGAAAAAATTATTACAGCTATATATATAATTCAGTTTTTAACGCTCTACGTATACGATTTTTCCTTGCCAGTGCTTCGAATGTATAGCCTATATTTGTTTTTCGATGTATGAAGTCATTTTCGTAGTGATGATGACATCAAAAGAATTTCATTAGACAAACTCTTTGTGACATGTTCAACCAAAGACATGGATATTATTTGCGGTCCGAGTACCTTGGAATTACTACGATTACCCTTAGCCAACAACAAGCTGCTTTATTCTCTAAATAATCAGCTATACTTGTCAGTTGTCTCCATAGCCACCACTTTGGGGGAGCAACTGCACGCCCAGTGTAAAGTAGTAGCCTATAGAAAACCAAGAACAGACATCAGCTGCCACCATCAGTACATTATGGCCAAACATCACAATCGACAGAAGTTTGCACACATCACACATTTACCTGCCTAGTACAGACCTCCAGTGGTACTAGCCTGGGTTCTGTAAGATGACCTCATCCAGTCATCAGAGTTCCACTGAGAACAGTATCAGCAGTATCAGGGTCCAGTGATGTTCTTTATCATCACCCTGTCACCTTTTTGATATTTCAGTTGTCTCCATCCTCACATATTATTATTTTATATTAACCCCCTCCACTACACAGACTGATAAAGTGATATAACTCAGACCAGGCAAAACTTGTTTGCAGCCCAGTTAGGTTCCATTTACCAGTCCTCTGCAACCCCCTACAGGAGTGCAAATTCTTTATCAATTTCATTTTTGTGAAAGATGTTACCTGAACTGTTTTCTGATGACTTTCTGCATTATGGTGAAATGTTGTGCACTCAGGCAGTTTAGATTTAAATTAATACTAAGTTAGTAAGTAACATTGATCAGATTTATTAAATTTCTGTAACATTTTAGTTAATGGGGCATGGTACAGTTTTACATGAATACTTAATTTAATGTGTAATACATAATTCTGGTGTGATTTTTGATAGTATGTGGTTGATCAGAATTAACATTTAAATGATTTATAAAACTTTTGTACTTATTTGAAGGCAACATTAAAAGTTAACAGAATATACTATTTTTTCTAGTTGAGTGGTGCTGACAACAGTGATACATATGCCAAAGAGGACTCCGATTTAGATACAGCCAATCAACCCTTCTCTAAGCAATCTTTGGAAGAGCTGATAAATACATTTTTACCAGGAAAAAGTGCACCAATTTCACCCTTGCCTGAAACACCAGAGGTTGTTAATGTTATGTTATAGTACTTTAGTAGGTAGCAGCACAGTCGCCCGCCAGCTGCTATACTTTTGTAAAAGTGCATATTTTCGTTGCTTTTCATTCACTGATTTCTCAACAACCAAAGCATTGTTTAATTCAAACAAACATTCAAAATCAAGCTTAATGTTTCTATTTTCTTATGATTGTAAATTTGTATATCTTGTTTGTATGTGGAAACTATGCTAATTGAATAAAGTTGACTAATTTTTCACCCGTGTCGAATTTTGTCATGCCAATTTATGTGACTTAACAGAATGCACGTTTTGATATTCCTTGTTTCTTACTTCGGCGGAAATCCCACAAAAACACTACACACATAGATTTGGTATCAAAACGAAGATAATTAAATGCTGCGTCGATTGCGCTATTTCCCAGTGTGGTTTTTTTCCTGTATACATTTTAAAAATTAGTTTTAAAGCGAACTTCAGCAAGAAATCTGCAATTTTCGTCATTTAAAAAATGGTCAAAAGTACACAATTATTAGGCTTGAAATTGAATGAAAAGTCTTTCCATACCCTTTCGAATGAGGTATGGGGTTAATGTATTCATGATCTGTGGGACTCGCAATCCAATCAAACGTAGCGAACTAAATATGATCGGTCTTACAACAATGGCTTCTAACACTGTAATGAGCGCACTTCATTCCAAAGTGAAATTGCGAAGTTTACACTAAATTTAATACTGCATTATTGCTGTAGATAAGTACTTTAGTTGCTATTCTTTAAAGGGGTTATAGTTTTATTATGTAGTTTAGTATGATTAACAGATTTTTCTTTTGAAATTAGTGGATCTGTCACATGCTTGCGACCTTCAATTGGGAGAGAACAATTATGTTGCATTTGACATGAAATATAGGAAATATATTAAGTTTTATGAAGATAAAACAGATGAATTAGAAACTTGGAAGTGTTAATATTTCATTTTAATTTTATAGGTATTGGATGTTGCTTGGTTCATTCATAAATTGATGTTGAATTAGGTCTCTAACAAAAATCAAGGGAGTCTATCAGTTTATATATTGCAAAGACGCTACTTTCACTTATTGTTCTAACGTCGATGTTTCATAGTTTGACTGCTATTTAAATAATTAGGCCTACTTAAAATCTCAACAGTTTAAATATAGTGCAAATATAGTTAATTTCAGAAAAAGTAAGAAAGCTGAAATTATTTTAATTATAAGAAAGATTAGGCCTATCAGTATTTACCTGTTGCAAAGATGCTATTTTCGCTTCTAACTTCAGTTCCACAGTTTTACTTTTAGTAATCTGTTTAAATAATTAGGCCTATTTAACATTTATATATAGTATTTTATTTTTTTAAAGTAAGAAAGCCGAAATTATTTTAATTGTACAAGCACTGGCTTAGTTAAAGTTCAACTTTAGTGTATGTACATGATGTATGACTAGCCTAATCCACATTTTTTTTTTTTTTACAGTTTTTTTTTAACTTTTGGCCATCCTTACCCCTTGAAGTTGTACAGTGTCTTCTCTTTGTTACACATTAAATTGCACAAAATAAAGTGCAAAGATTTTTACTCAAGCATAGTAATGGTGTAGTTTTGACCATTTTTTTAATGAAGAAAATTGCAGATTACTTGCCAACTTTTGTTTAAAATTCATTCGTAAAGCCATACTTTATAGCATTGGATGCAGCATTTAATTATCTTTATTTTGATACCAAATATATGTGTGTAATTTGTTTGTGTGTGGCACACATTGACACAAAAGCCAAGGTAAAAAACACTGTATGCCAAAACACACATTCTGTCTTGTAAATATGCTGGATAAAACAGGACATAGGTGAATAATTATCAACTTTATTCAATCCATGCACTTTCCACATACAAGCAAGATATACAAATTTACAATCATAAGAAATAGAAACATTAAACTTGATTTTGAATGTTTGTATTAAGAATGATTTGGATGTTGAGAAATCAGTGAAAGAAAAGTAATGAAAATTTGAAGTTTTATACATTGATTATTGCTGGCTTACTATTGTTATGCTACCTACTAATTAATATCTTAACATTTTTATGATTAACTTTTGTAAGTGAAAATTGACAATAACTAATTTTGTTTGGTATAGAGCAAACAAAGAGATAAGAACTCAAGCTTTTGACATGATATGAAAAAGTGTTTACTATTTCTGTGTAATTGTGCAATTTTTGAATGCATTTTTAATGCATAAATTTATTGTTAGTGCATAAAAGGTGTTGAAATTTTTTATACATAATGAGCAAAGTAATATTTATCTCACTGCAAAATTTCATGATGATCATGCAAATGGTTCATATGTTATGGCCTGTTTTGTGTAAAAGTGCCATCGTCAGTCATTTTGATGATTTTACAAAGTTTGGACCTACCTGCACATGAATCAAATGAAAATAACATCCTTGAAAAAATTGGGCATATTCTTTATATACATATGTGAACAGTTTCAATGATATATTTCAATTAATGAATTAGATATGCTGTGTCAAACTTCATCAATCGTGTTATTTCTAACAATCCTGATTATGGTATTTTATTAACTTCTGCCGCTAGGAATTTTGTTATTTCATCATATAGAAAGTTACAACTTTGCATTTTATTATCTGCAAGTCGAAAGGAATAAAGTTTCAAACTTTCATAACTGCTTGTTAGATTTTTAGTTAGTCTTTAGCAAGTCTAAAAATAACAATTTTTTTCACTGCCGCCATGTTTTGAAACTTAAAGTTAGCACATCTCTGGAACCAATTGAGATAGCTTCACAATTTTTATTTTTATTTTTCATGTTTTAAAAAGTTGTAAATGAAAATAACAAAACTCAAAGCTTGATTTTATTATTTATTTTTTGGTGCCGCTAACTAGTTATAGTTATTGTAATAATATATCACTAAATTAAAAAGCCAGCAGATATACAGTAATAATTAATTGATATATAATTGTGCAGAATCCAGCATAGATTTCCCTTCAGCTGATTTTTATTTAAGGTATGAGTCAAGCAAAATTGACTTTCTAAAGAAATTTCAAAATTTTCCCCTTGACTGTATTTAGTACAAACCACTTATTTCTGCAAAAACGACCCACTTCGTTGAAGCATTTGACATTTTGCACAAGAAAGTTTAATGTTAGCACAGCTGAAATTTAAAAAAATATAATCTTGGTGTGTCTCAATCTTCAGATACTTATCATAGAAAAAATATTTTAATATTCTGTTTAGTGGTGTACCTTTTTTTAACTTCTTTAGCAGTACTTGGTAGCAGTGTAGTGAGCATATGCATTTTAAAAAATTCTTTCTTATCAAAGTATATTTTCATGAATGTAGTTATATTTCATCTATTTATTTTAATATAATATATATGAACAAGACACTATTGATCATTAAAAAGGAGGAGGTGCAGAAAGGCAATGCAGAACAAAAGAGTGTTCCTGCCATTGAAGAGAGCCATGTCGCAAAAGAAGAAATGGAATCAACTCTAGGGTGAGTGAAGCTCATTTATCATAGTTTTTCTTTACAATAGGTAGTCCCACGGCCACCGCTTTACAGGCAAAAACTCGCAAACGCACACAAATTTGCTAAACTTTACTCCAGAGCGGTTTTCTTCACATTAAACCTCAACTAACCATTTTTATATGAAAATAAAGATCGATGTTTTGTCTTTCGAACTGTTTTGTTGTTTTTTTCTGAATTTTATTATAGTATCCATAAACTTTGACGAAAGTACCTTAGGGTTGCAAGAAAAATGGGTCAAAAGTCGCCTCACGGCCGAAAAAGTAAAATTCACGTTTTCGGGTACCAATTTTTAAAAAGATTGCAGAGCATCCAGCGTGTTGTAACCCTAAAACTGATTGGTCCTTTAAATAGAGGACATATAACTCTTTACAATCATATAAATTTCACTTTTGTTTGATGCGAATAACCAAATAAATTTTCAAACTAAAAAGTTCACGATAAAATTTTCGGAAGAAATATTTATCACAAAATAGTGAAAAATATATCATTTTCTGCGGAATTTCAATATCTCTCTAATGATATGCTGTAGCCCTTGATTAGTGACCCCTGGAAGAGCATCCACTAAATTGAAAACCCTGTAGTACGCATCCTGTTTCACTTTCAGTCATGGCTTCCACGTGCGAAACACGCGTTGACGCTACCGCTGATTTTTCTCACATTTTATGTGAACAATTAAAACCTCTTAGCAGTAAGATCTTTTGTAAGCATTTAATAATGATTACTTTACTCTGTGATTAGTTTATTTGTAAACATATCTCTATTTTTAAAGCAGAATTATTCATTTTGTCCTCACCATCACAACCAATTCCATAGTTTGAAAATAGGTTAGTCGGTGCGTCATTCTATCGCGAAAGTTTGATTGCTATTTCCTTGCAATATATATTTTGAAGTCGCAGATCGTATTTAAATATATTATTTTATTTATTTATTTAATTTTAGTCAAGATGGTTATCTTATTATTTAGAAAAATCGGTTTCTTACGACGATAATTTAAAAAAGAAAAGATAACTCTTGATGCAAAAATAGTAAACAACCGAAACACTTGGGTCTGTGAAATGTTCTTTTCAAGCAGTGGATTTACAATAACGCTAATAAGATATTTATTTAGTGAATGCTTTTATATTCACACCACCAGCAGTGCTAAGATTATATTTATGGAACAGTATAGAAATAAGAATATTTTTAAGTGGGGTGATACCATGGACTGTGATGATGTGGATGCCAAGTTTGTTTTTAAATGGGGTTTAGGAATGGAGACAACCAACGGAAGAACCTGGACAGCCGTTGACTATAGTGCATTACAGGAAGAATTTTCTATTTATAAAAATATGTACTGTGATTAATATTTGAATCTATGTTGTGCACATTCATTGTTGGAAATAAATATCACAGAATTGAATTATTATTATATTAAATATCATGTCACTAATGTACATGTTCACAGAGTTTTACTTTTAGTAATTCATTAACATACATATTTTCAATGCTTTAATGCCTGTCACAAATCTTTCAAAACATAAGGATATGTATTAATCTATTACTTATTATTTTGTTATAATTAATAATATTATTGTCAAACATGTTTTTATATCTATGAATTATGCATAAAGAATACCATGTATACAGTTTTAAAGATTTTTTTTTTAATGTGAAAGTTTCTATTGTGTAAAAAGTACTAATTCAGATAAAAGGTTATAAATAAATTTTCTGTCTTTAGATAAATAGATAACTTCATGCTGATCATTTTAATAGGTGAACCAAAACTGTATGATGTATACTTTCAGAGATGTGACTGTTTATCCGTTTTAATTTTATTTGTAAATAAAAATTGCATGATAAAATGAAAAATGTAACTTAATATGTGATTAAACAGAAATTATCTTTATACATATTGATCAAGTATAGTTTACTGATCATTTTGATATGTGAACCAACTCTGTATGATGTATACTTTCAGAGATGTGACTGTTTATCCGTTTTAATTTTATTTGTAAATATAAATTGTACAGTCAAATGATAAATGTAACTTAATATGCGATTAAACAGAAAGTATCTTTATAGATATAGGTAGAGTATAGTTTGCTGATCATTTTGATATGTGAACCAATTCTGTATGATGTATAGTTTCAGAGATATGACCATTTGCTTGTTTACGTTTTCTGTAATAAACTTCGTTAATGCTGTTTTTTGGCTAAAATTTGCTGAAATGGTCATTTTCAGCCTCCAATAATTTCCACATTTTCTTTGCAATGCCTTTAGAAAAAAATAGGCATTAACTATATGGTACATGATTTAATAATATGCATTTTGGATGTACTTTGTGCATCAGTTGCATATGTTATGATGCCATGAATGTTCCTTTTTGTTGCGTTTTGCGAGCAATTTTATGAAACAAAAGCCTATTTTCTTTTGCAATTTATAATAAACTGAAAAGTAAATTTTGCATTATATCTGGTTTTTCTTGTTGTATGTCACTATGTTTATAAGAATTATTAGATTGTTTTTCAGTGAGGTTTATATCTTGCTTGTAATAAACTTGTAAAATCACTCATTCATTACGTCTAAAAAAAGTTGACCACAAATAACGACTCTAAATTTGTGATATCTCAAAAAGTATTATAGCTATCATCATAATTTTTTCTGTACAACCTTATTTCATCAGAACACACATTTTGAGCATAAAACATTTGTACAATATCAAGTAGAAAAAAATGAGTGGGACTACCTATTTACAATATACTGTCGAACCCACTTATCTCAACCTCGGTTAACTCACCAACCCTGATATATCAATGTTTTGGAAGTGGAACCGCCAAAGCCCCCAGTCTTAGCATTTTCTCATCGGTTATGTCAATTTTTTTGTCACCAAACCCTAATATATCGAGCACAAAAGAGGGCTAAAATTGCTACTTAACATCGGTCATCTCAATCCCCATGACTAATCCCATCGCCGGCTTTTGAAAATGTTAATTATCGATGCCACTTCGCCATCTCCCTAACAATAAATGGCCACGGTTTGTTAACAACCTGCAGCTTAAACTTAATAATGGCATTGTTTCCCTCATCGAGTGCGTTCCTGCCATGGGCAAAATAGGCACACTGATGCCCTTTAACTGGTTCACACCTCTTTTATGTTACATTAGCCCACTTTTGAAGTAACCACATGTACGATACTTTTCAGAGCTGTGTCAGAGAGAAATGACTCGCGAATTTAATTTCGACACAGGTTAGCTTTTTGTAAAAACGAACGACGTGTACAGTGTACACCCAGCAGGTTTTTCGTG
Organism: Sinotaia quadrata; assembly: GCA_028829895.1. Lineage (NCBI taxonomy): Eukaryota > Metazoa > Mollusca > Gastropoda > Architaenioglossa > Viviparidae > Sinotaia > Sinotaia quadrata. Next base: position 105,458,677 of record CM054181.1, on the reverse strand, counting down.
ATTTTGTGAACAATCTTTGTGTTTGAATTGTTGTACAGTATGCTGAAAGGATTGTTTCGAGAATCAACGGTGGGCCAAAACTCTTTGTCTTATCATTTTCTCATTGGTTATGTCGATTCTTTTATGTCGCCGAACGCTAATACTAGGTAGTCCCACGGCCACCGCTTTACAGGCAAAAACTCGCAAACGCACACAAATTTGCTAAACTTTACCTCAGAGCGGTTTTCTTCACATTAAACCTCAACTAACCATTTTTATATTGAAAATAAAGATCGATGTTTTGTCTTTCGAACTGTTTTGTTGTTTTTGTTCTGAATTTTATTATAGTATCCATAAACTTTGACGAAAGTACCTTAGGGTTGCAAGAAAAATGGGTCAAAAGTCGCCTCACGGCCGAAAAAGTAAAATTCAAGTTTTCGGGTACCAATTTTTAATTGTGAAACTGGCAGCGTTTTGTAACCCTAAAACTGATTGGTCATTTAAATAGAGGACATATATCTCTTTACAATCATATAAATTTCAGTGTGATATAAAATCTTCATGTTAACTTATTCTTAATTTATGTACCAACAAAAAAATTAAAAGATCGTGAAACCAAAACAAAGGCATAAGCCATATAATTTTTTTAATTAAGAGGATAACATTATGTTCAAATTCAAAACAAACAGGATAAAATTATTTAAAATATATGTATATAAAAGCATTCACTAAATAAATATCTTATTAGCATTATTGTAAATCCACTGCTTGAAAAGAACATTTCACAGACCCAAGTGTTTCGGTTGTTTACTATTTTTGCATCAAGAGTTATCTTTTCTTTTTTAAATTATCGTTGTAAGAAAACGATTTTTCTAAATAATAAGATAACCATCTTGACTAAAATTAGTTAAATAAATAAAATAATATATTTAAATACGATCTGCGACTTCAAAATATATATTGCAAGGAAATAGCAATCAAACTTTCGCGATAGAGTGACGCACCGACTAACCTATTTTCAAACTACGGAATTGGTAGCGATGGTGAGGACAAAATGAATAATTCTGCTTTAAAAATAGAGATATGTTTACAAATAAACTAATCACAGAGTAAAGTAATCATTATTAAATGCTTACAAAAGATCTTACCGATAAGAGGTTTTAATTGTTCACATAAAATGTGAGAAAAATCAGCGGTAGCGTCAACGCGTGTTTCGCACGTGGAAGCCATGACTGAAAGTGAAACAGGATGCGTACTACGGGGTTTTCAATTTAGTGGAGGATCTTCTAGGGGTCACTAATCAAGGGCTACAGCATATCATTAGAGAGATATTGAAATTCCGCAGAAAATGATATATTTTTCACTATTTTGTGATAAATATTTCTTCCGAAAATTTTATCGTGAACTTTTTAGTTTGAAAATTTATTTGGTTATTCGCATCAAACAAAAGTGAAATTTATATGATTGTAAAGAGTTATATGTCCTCTATTTAAATGACCAATCAGTTTTAGGGTTACAAAACGCTAGATGCTCCACAATCTTTTTAAAAATTGGTACCCGAAAACGTGAATTTTACTTTTTCGGCCGTGAGGCGACTTTTGACCCATTTTTCTTGCAACCCTAAGGTACTTTCGTCAAAGTTTATGGATACTATAATAAAATTCAGAACAAAAACAACAAAACAGTTCGAAAGACAAAACATCGATCTTTATTTTCATATAAAAATGGTTAGTTGAGGTTTAACGTGAAGAAAACCGCTCTGAGGTAAAGTTTAGCAAATTTGTGTGCGTTTGCGAGTTTTTGCCTGTAAAGCGGTGGCCATGGGACTACCTACAATGAGTACACCTATTAAAACATAAAGTATAAAGACTTTCCTTAAATTTTTATTTTCTAGGACTACTAAGGAGCCTGCTTATAAACTATACAGTCACTTGGTGAAAGAAAGGCCTAAATTGTCGCTGCCTACAAAGATGCAACGGCTTCTAGAATATTTCCAGGTAATTGACAGAGTTGTCACTATTTCGTATAACCGAGAAAAGACTACCTTCTTTTCAACGCTTCGAGTTTCTCTTGAGTCAGTAACTCACAGGTAAGTTGCAATCTTATTGTATGTACAAATTCACAAAATTTTAATATTATCATGTATCCCAAATTTTATTTCTATACTGTCAAGAAAGTTATAAAATACATTTAAAAAAAAATCTTTTGTTGATTACTTCCCTCCGTATAATGACTTTAAATAGTTAGTGCACAAAGTTTAATTGAGTGGAACTTACTCTTTCATTTTTCCATTTAATTATTACTGTAACATTGAAACCACCCAGACAATTTTTTGTCCAATTTTATTGTTTCTACATGAATGAGTGAAATTGGAAGAACTGCCACAAAGTGTACTCTGTTATTAGGTAGCCCCAACAGGGGACAAATGAACATTCACATGCAAATTTACTGTACTTTATCTCACAGCAGTTTTCTTCACACTAAACCTGAACTAACCATTTTTATATAAAAATACAGAGCTATGTTCCGTCTTTTAAGTATGTTATTGCTTTTCATCTGAACCTGATTATTGTATCCGTAAACTTTGACGAAAGTACTTAGGGCTACGGCGAAAATTTCACATCGGGAGCGTCAGAGTTTTGCAATACCTGTCTGGATAAGTAAGCTAAATTCTGATTGGTCTGTTAAAAAGAAGAGAGATAACTCTGTACACTCATATTTTTTTCATAATTTTATATTATGATTTACACACAAAAAAATTTAAGTTAAAAGTTTGAGACAAATTTTGGAGGTCAAATATTTTTCACAAAATCATGGAAAAAATATTTTATTCAGCATTTCAACTTCTTTCCGAAAACATGACACAATATGGGATTATTAGTCCATGCAGTTCTTGCTAAATTGAAAACTCTGTAGCATCTTTCTCAGCTCCTGTCAAAGTCATAGCTTACATTTCTGAGACATGGTGTACTGACTCTAATGCTGATTATATTATTCTCCCCAGTGGGAGAACCTGGACAGCTGCTGACTTTAGAGTTTTGCAAGAAGAATTTTCTATTTATAAAATTATGTATTGTAATTGGTATATCACTTATTTTTCTCTATCAGTATAAAGTTACTGGGATTAAGTACATTACCTTAGTTCAAGACTTTATATTAATTTAAACATATATTTTGTTACTATACGATGCTTATTGTGTGTGTGTATGTTATTGTGCACATTCATTATTTGAAAGAAATAAAACAAAAATAAAATTATCTTTTATTCATAGCCTACATTGTAATTATATAAATATGTTAATATTTCTTTAAACCATGTACACATGTTTAGAGCACTGTTTTAAGAATAAAGTTTTCATGCAAACTTTCAGTGATAATACTTGGTCAAACCTTCAGAATAAAATTATATGTTTTTGTTTTTTTAGTGTGTTTGTGTGGTGATATAATGAGTAATGGCATGGGTTTTTATACCAATCATGCAGTTTTAAGATTTTAACTATTAAATTTTGTATTATAAAATATTAAAAGTAAATAAAATGCTGAACAAATCTTTTGTATAGTTACATGTATAACATCTTGCTGGTCATTTTAATAGGTGAACCATAACTGTGTTACATATTTTTTCAGAGATGTGACAATATATGCATTTTCATTTTCTTAAATAGATTTTTTTTTTTTTAATAAAATTAAAATTTAATTAAAATTTTTAATAAAATTAAAAATGTAAATTAAATAAATGATTAAACATAACTTTATATATTTAGACAGATCACAATTTACTGATCATTTTGATATGTGAACCAGCTCTGTATGTTGTATAGTTTTAGAGATATCACAATTTGCTTTTTTACATTTTTTCTATAACACTTGGTTACTGCTCTTTTTGGTTAAAATTTGTTGAAATGGCCATTTTCAGCATCATATAATTTCTTCAATGTTGTTGCTATGCCTATGGAAAAAAAAATAGGCATTAACTACATAGCAAATGATTTAATAATATGCATTCTGGATATACTTGGTTTATCAGTTGATTATGCTATGATGCCATGAATATTTCAGTTTGTTGCATTTTGTAAGCAATTTTATGAAACAAAAACATGTTTTTCTTTGCAATTTATAATAAACTTAAATTTCATTTCTGCATTGTGTCTGTTTTTTCTTGTTGTCTGTGATTATGTTAATTTAAAATGTTGGACTGTTGATCAGTGTGGTTTATATTTTACTTGTACATAACTTGACAAATTGCACAAATTTTTATGTCTAAAAATGATGATCGCAAATTACGACACTAAATTGACAATATCTCATAAAGTATTAAAGCTAATAAAGCATAATTTTTTACTCTACAACCTTATTTCATCAGAACACATAATTTGAGGATAAAAGTTTTGTAAAATATCAAGTAGAAAAAAAATGAGTGGGACTACCTTAGAGGTGCACTGAACAGTAGATATGTATACCTAGTGTACATGGGCATTTTGGGGAAGAATCTAACATGCTTTATTTTTTTACACCTTCCCCAATTGGGGGAGATGGATGGACTGTCCAAAATCAGTGTGGTGTCTATTAATGTCTGAGCTTCACTAGAATCCTGTGGATGAATGGTTGAAGAGGAATTCCTAAAATAGTATATTTTCCAGCTGGCTGGCTGTGTCTTCTGTCTTCCACCCATTGAAGCAATTTTCCGCTTTCAATTTCATTTTAGATAATTTTCCGATAAGTTATGACAGGACGAAAAACCTGCTTGTCTTGTATACAATCACCTGCTCTGTGTTGGCCAGCCATCTGCATCGGTCATTGATAGTCTATATATAAAATACTTGTTCCAAAAAGGATTAGAGAGGCTTTCAGAAGAAAATCAGGTTGAAGAGAATAAACCACAAGTGAAAAAAAGTGCTATGAACAAAACTACTGATCAGACTATCACAGAAAGTGTAATTATCTGTGCCTAGCAGAAAAGGGGAAACTTTTGTTTTCTGTGCATCATATAGACTAGACTTTAAAATTGCACATCGCTTAAAAGCAAGTTGATTTCGTTCAAGGGAGAAAGGCAACTTACAGCCTTTTATCAGTCAATGAAGGATTCTGAAACAGATGAACTTCAACTACAAATCACAAAGGCTGAGGCAACTATGTGCCGTTTGATAGTTTTCAACAATCTACCTTTGGCTTGTGCTGACAAGTTTCCTAATGTTTCAGGTGTATGTTTCCAGACAGCAGAATTGCTGCTGGTGAGTTTTTTTGTTTTTTTAAATTAGTTTTGGCATTCTTCTGAATAGGGACCCCAGTCTTTGCCTTAATTTAGGGAGTGGCAGTTACAGGAAAGGTTATTAATAATTATATTTAATTAGCTTTATACTCAGGTTAGGCATAGTATTCCCCACACTTGCAATCCCCTCTCTGTTTTCTTTTCTTTTCTTACAGTAAGAGTTTGGGTTAGTGATAATTTAAGGAGTTATGATTATGCCTATAGCTAGTAGTAGAGTATTACTAGCCCTACCAATAACCATAATTCCAAGTCCAGAGAAGACCCTAATTTTATGGATTACACCGTAATCCACAAAATTATTATTCAAGTGCTACTTTATTTGCATTTTTAAATGTTTGAAATAGGCCTAGAGTTACTAATTGGTCTGTGAGTGAGAGGAGAGGGGTAGGTCTTCCATTCAGACAAAACAGGTCTTGGCATTGGAGAGGAAGCACAGGAATTTATTTCAAAGCCAGAAGAAAATCACTTGAAAATCTCTTGCTGAAAGGAGCAGACCCTGTTCCAGTTGTTGAGAAGATGGAAAAGAGGGCATTGCAGAACTTAAAGTCTGTATATGCCAAGAAGAAATAAAGAACTACCATAACAACACTGTGTGAATAATGTATAGTTTAGTTTTCACTTTATGTCACTTTATTTATATTGTTAAACTTGGCTGGATGTACATCTTATCTTCTTGTAGGTATAAAGAAAATAAACTTTCCTGTATTCCTTTAAAAGTGAACATCATGATGCAGTATTAAATGGCTCTTTATTCAATTGAAGTCTAAAAAATACTTTGGCCAATATATTTCTAAATAAAACTGCCTGACACTTGGTGTATATGACAAAAATTAGTCTAAAATAAAACATTGGAATGGAGACTAGACAAAAAAGTAGACAGATGTGCTTTACATAAATTATTACATTATTGAAAAATTCAATTACATTATTTGTTATATATTGCATTTATTTTAAATTATTGGTATTTCTATTAAAATACTGAGTAGAATCTTCTGCTTTTGTATCATTGACCTTAAGGTCTGCTGCTGATGGGGTAGGCAGGTCAGTTTTAATAAAAATTTTAATTAGTAGAATTTTTACTTCATATTATATTATTAAAGTGTTATAAAATGGCAATTTGATATATTATTAGGTGAGAAACGGGGAATGCTCCGTGTTGTCTTATTTATATGTTCTTGTTACAAGTGGTTTATCTTCATTGATCATAATGTATATAGATACTAAATCAAGATACTGGAATATTGCAGAAACTTTGAAGAGAAAACTTTGGGTCAGATAAAGACAGTATACCCAACAGCATATACTTTTAGCCAAGAGAAGGGGTTGCCATGCCATGGATACCAGCTTACTATTAAACCCAATCTCACAGAAAATGGCTTTGATGGTGAGTATTGTATCTTTTATGACTTTATATATGTTCTTGATTAACCTGTTTGGTTGACTATTTTCATGTTGGGCGTGGTTGAATAACTTCGTTATCATTATATTAAAAAGTATATCCTATCTATCCCTTAGTCTTGTTGACTGTTGGCACTACAGATGACCTGACGACCAGTTTCCTCCATTCCAATCTGCTCTCTGCTAATCTTACCGTATTGCTCAGTTTCAGACCTGTCCACTCTTGAGATGTATTCCTCCCATCTTTTCCTCTGTCTTCCTTTCCTTCGCTCTCTTTGCACAGTACCTTGCACGATTGTCTTGTTGAACATGTGACATATCCATGCCATTTCATTTTGCATTTTTTGACAATAGCCAATAGCTCTTCACAGAGCCCAATGATTTGCCTAATTTAGTCAAATTTCTCATTCTTGACATGATCTCTATACGAAATGCCTAGCAACATTTGAAAGCATCTCATTTCAGTAGCTTGTATCCTTTCGAGATCATCTGTGAGACTCCATGACTCACAGGCATATAAAAACAGAGATACATCCAAGCATGCATCTGTCTAATCTTTGAGCTGACTGAGATGTTTCTATCTTTCCAAACTGTCTTCAGCCTTGCCGTTATTTATCATTTCTGCTGAAAATTTTATTAACAATGTTTGATAATATCTGTCAGACAGTGATCACACATTGATCCTAGATTGTTTTTCCCCACACAAAAACTGGTTTGTTAACTAAGTTATGATGGATCACGAATGACAGCCATTTAAATTAATTAATCATAACGGGTAGCGCCAATAGCAACAGCCTCAAATATGCATTAATTATTTAGTTTTTGTGAGGCTATACCCCATCATTGTATCTTTTAAGAGTTGTTAATAGGTTAAATTATTGTTAGGGTTCATTTTACTTGTAAAAATTGGCAAAGACTTTGAGGGACCATGTTTCAGTGATAATACTATTGTTTTTATTTCAACCTGCCACTAGGTTTCAATTAGCCCTCTACCCTTATTTTTCAATAATCATAAATTTTAAAACATAAGACATTAATAAGTGCATTTTAACTACAAATGTCAGCTAATTTTAAGTTGTTATTTCATTATAATTACTTAAACAAGTCAAATGGAACTCAAATAAGCAAAAAAGCATTAATATGGTTCATTTTCAGTGTTGGCTCAAGGTGCCATTGCTCAATTTGTGTTTTTTCTCATTTTTGAGAATCAATAACTCAAAAATTAAGAAAGCTATTGCCTCAGAACAAATCAGGCTTCATGTCAGCATTGGATACATGAGGTATGCAAAAATTTAGCTGTCAGATAATCAGTTTTTACTTTATGGTGATGCAAAAATAGTAAAGTGTAAAATATGTGTAAACATTTTTTCCCCGTTTTTTGTAAACTGACTTCTTTCACCATGATTGTTATATGGTGTAAATTTCATTCATTTCCAAAAACTTTGAAAAAATAGCGGGTTATACCTACCTAAATGCATTTCATTCATGTAACAAAAACGTAGTGGTGTCATTGTGTAGAGTGTATGCATGTGGACTTTTTTTTTAAAAAGAATATATGTGAGAAAATGTATAAGTGAATGTATGCATACAAAATTTAATCCTTGATGATGAATAAATAAATAGGTCACAAAAATGTCTTTGCATAATAAAAGACCCTACTCAGCTGACAAGGAATTTAAATTAATTGATTTGCTGTTCAAATATCAAACATCAAGGTTAACTGATTTAATTTTTAAATGGAAACAGTAAACATGATTTTTTACATCCGTCTATGTATATATTGATCCATCTATAAGGTTATAGGTAAAAACTTATATATAGAAGATATGAAAAGTTTAGTGAGATTGATATTGGAAAAATTATTAATTAACATGACTAAATAAAATTTGGGGTGATTATTTCCTTTGACCAAAGCACGTGTTAATTAGTCTAAGTTGATTAATTTAATTTTAATGGTAAGAGACAATAAGTAGTTCTAATTTGCCCCTAATCTTTATCAAAAATACTATTTTATTTGTTTAGGACATTAATTGTACTAGAAATGTGCTGTAATCCATCAGTAATTGATCTGCTACTCTCCAAAATGACTCGACAGACCTTGATAAATAAAAGATTGGATTGTTGGGGCACAAGATAGAATGTTTGTTTTATAACTTTGCATAATTTTCAGCTCCTGTGAATTCCAATGGCAGACCAACCTTTACTCTATCTGCATTGATCAAACGCAAGCAGCGGTTTCAGAGCAACTTGACTGATATTGTGATAAAGCACCATGCTGTGAGTGTCTCTTACCTTGGAGTATTTTTATTTTATATTTTATCTTTTTTTGTATGTGTTAGGACAGCAACATTTATGACTTAGGAGAAGACTGAACAGCTTCTGTGATTTTTGTTGTAGGTTTTTTTGGGGGTGTGTGGCTGAGGGAAATACAATTTTACCTTTTCTGACAACTTTCATTAGAAAACTATATTAAGAGTTGTTCTTTATTTTGGATTGATTCTTTATAAAATTAATTTTAAAATATCGCCAATTAATAAATATATTTTTTTTAAAATATTTACTTTTAATTTAATCTGTGACATACATAAAGTGTGATGTCCTATTGGTTAGATACAATCTAAGGACTTGTAATTTGTATAAAGATGAATATTGCGACATTCTTTAGTCACAATTCCTTCCTGAAACCCTAAAAAATTCCAAAACCTCCACCAAGGTTGATTTAGTTTGAAGATAGACTCTGGAGTGTGAGACATTTCTTCTATATTGTCTTTTTGTCTGGTTACCAGTTTGATGAATGAAATTTGTTCAGTTTTTCATGCCTCGTGAGGAATTTGTTTTATATCTAAATTCTTTTCACTTATTTATCTTTCTCCAGTATTTTGATGAAATTTTTTTAAATAAGATTTTCCTCACTACTTAACCAGGTGTTGGCAATCACATTCCTCTTTAAAATTTATTTCACACGTCAGATAATGAGGGGTAGAGACTGTGTGAGAGATAAAAACAGTTGACTTTGGATTGACTTCTAGGCCTCTCCTGTTTCATGAAGCCCCTAGACCAGTGTTAATTAGAATGATTAGTCAAATAACCATACTTCTATAACTAGGTATCTAAGCATTTAAAGAAAAGGGATAAACATTTAAAAACTTTCATTACTAAACCATGCAAATCCAGCATTATTGTGTTCTTTTTCACAGGTGCTAATATGATGTCTGACTTTTTTTTTCCTTTTGTTGTTAAGATATAACTTTGACTTGAGCTTGTTTTATTATGTGATAAAATTTTTATGTAAATAATAAAGATGATTCCATCCATGTTCATTCTTTTGTCTATTTTACATGAAATTTTGTGTATTTCTAGGATTTTCTCTCTCAATTGGATCCTCCATTAGTTGTGCCAGCATCCAAGTTGACTCGATGGCATCCACGTTTTCCTCTACAGATGGTGCCAGATATTGAACCGTCTCCATTACCCACACCACCCATGCAAATGGTCCAGTCTGCAAGTCAGATCCTTGAGAATACTAAGGGAAATATTCCAAAAAGGGTGGGTATTAAATGTAAGGTCTTCCAGAGATGTTTTGATGATGGTTTTATTTGCACAAAAAGTGCAGTTTTTTTGGTAACATGGCAAATAGTAATTTGCAAAAGAAGATATGCATATTTATTGTCCAATATTAAAAGTATGCTGAAATTTTAATGAATTTAATTGAAAATGGTGCATCACTTATAAAGTTGGTATGTATTGCTTACTCATTCTAACATCACCCCCCCAAAAAAAAAAACAAATAAAAATGATTATGCCAAATTTTAACATTTTTATATTAAAAAAAACAACAACAAACAACATAATCTAACTTTTACAACTTTAATTTATCTTCACTATGACATTACAATCGAAGCTGGAAAATATGTTTCCTGGTTAACATATGATAAAACAAATAAAAACAACACACTTTATTAAGGCAGTAAATGTCACAATTCAAGTTTTTCTTATTTAATTTTCTCTTTAAATTGTGAGTTTTTATACTTCGATATCTTCTTTTGCAATGTGCCTTAACCCGACGACTGTCCTTTCGACACCGTACATCTCCACCGGAAGTGCGTGTGCCTGTGACACCCTGCCACAACATGTCTACGCAAGAACACAAGTGCCTGTAAAGTGAAACCATTCGTTAAAAATAACCAATCAGAAAAAAGGAGAGATATGTTTGGCTACTGCAGCCAATCTGCTCTAAATTTTATCATTGGATAACTTTTATTAGAAAGTCATGTCAGTGAAAAAGCACAAAATCTGGATCTACTCTGTTGAGTAGCCATTTTGAACCGAAATTTTCGTCAGGCATGGCAAGTTTCGAGGCTGACTTTTATTTGTTTGGTGGATCCTGCCTAATGAACTTTATAGTGTGATTCATTATAATTAAATCTACATGAAATTGAACCAGCCCCTACTGAAATTTTGGATGCGACCATGTGATAATAAAAAATAAATCAAAACCGGTCGTCATGAAAGCATGCATGGATTTTATGTGACATTTTCGTTCTGTTCAAAAGAATCAAAGTTTGGAAACAAACAATGAATATTTACACAAGAACTATAATTATTTTATTTTGTATTGAACTGAAGAAAGTATTCTGGTTGGATTTTATTCAACGAAACACATGATGCAGTTCAAAGAAAAAGGTTAAAACACTTTTTATTTTTTTATTTTTTTAATTTGAAATAATAACCAGAACACGTTCAGTAATTAAATTTAAATAAATATTTAAAAATTCCCCCATAATAATTATTTTGAAAATCTTTTTAGAATTATACGAATTATACTTGCTTTTAATTATTTATTAGACTAGTAAGAAAAAAAACGGTGAAAATGTTCGCAAGTTTAACAAAAAAGATAAGAAAACTTATTTTTGTGTTTTCTGTATATACTGGGGAAATTTGTTTTTCCTCCCCTGCCTAGTAATGTCAGATTAGCCTATTTTTAACATAAGCTATGTTCTATATATGGTAAGTATGACCCCTAAACTCTGCAATAGTGTATCTGATTGCACAAACATGACAAATGTGATACAATTGCTCCATAGTAATCTGTTTATATGTTTTTTAATTTTAACACTCAGGCTGGAAAAGTGGTTCATGTAAAGCAAACAATCAAGAAAAAAGGCAATTGCAAGAAATAATAAGAAAAATCAAAATGATATTGCTGCTGCTGCTGAAGTGACATTGTGTGGCCCAGTACCAAGTGACATTCAAAGTTCACATACATGTACTACTAGTTAGCATTTTAATTTCTACTACTAATGACATTTATATTGAAGGGGAAACCAGGATTCTTTTCAGAAGTGAATTTTATGCTAGTCTACTTTCTAAGAAAGATGGGAGTGCCATGTGTTTGTTATGATGAAAATCACAATTGTAAATGGTTTTTCATTATGTTTATAGATGTTTAAACTCTTTATTCTCATTTTTCTCACTTTTCTGTTTTAGATTTAGGAACACGATTTTTCACAAAATAGCATATTTGAATGAAACTGCACAACTTATTCATCTTGTAGCAGGAGATTTAGATTTGCTAATTTGTTTTTATTCTCTTTGACTTGCATGTGGGAAATACCAATAAAAATTATCTCATTTTGCAAAAATCATTTAATTAAAAAGTAATATTGGTACAAAAACCCATCACAATGTACATACAGTCTTTAAAGAAGAAAAAATTGTTAACTGGGAAACGCGATTATGTCTAAGATATCCAATATGGTGGCTGTTTACCATGTTTTCCATAGCAACACATGATTATAATACAATATTGATGGTTATTCACAGAACCAAGAATGACAGTATGAGAGAAATTAAAATCATGCAGGAACACAATTTGATATTATTACTGCACATTGCCTTAAGGCTTTTGTCACTTGACACTTTCATGATGAGAATGATAAATTGTAATATTTATTGTATGTACAGTAATGTGACCTTAATGATTCAGCTGTGTATCGGTGGATTTTTCTTTAAATGAAAAAATTGATTTAAAAAATTGTGTTCTATTTGTAGATGGAAGAAGCACTGGCTAGACTATCCAACAAACATAATGTGGACAGACCTAACATATCTACCACTTCCACCATTTCCAAGTCACCATTTTCTAGTTACTTGGGCATTCCGCAGTCCTTGCTTGAAAAGGTAAGTTAGGCCTAGCATTACATTTAAGTTTGGCTTTGCATTGCTCCATTCTAAGCTTGGCCTGGCATTGTTTTATTTGTAAGTTTGACCTTGCATTGCTCCATTGTAAGTTTGACCTGAAATTATAATTACTGTATTTTATACACATTTTTGTATATTGATATTAAATTTGCTTATGCTGTCATAAATTGTTTGCAAAAGAATGAAATGTCAAAGTTCAAAGAACAAATTTTGTTTTTTTTTAAACATTGTTGCATACATTAGTACTTGAATTTTGTAATATTAGGCTCTTGAAAGCCCTTGATTTTTTTTTTTCAAAGATCACCTATAAACCCTGAAGCAGTATGGTGTGCTCTCTCATGAAGAAATAAAATTAACATATATAATAAGAGTAAATATTTATAGCTGGTTGCATTACTAATCAAATTAGTTATCTGGGGATACAGGATGCAAAGAAACTTAATGAACAATTGAATGCCATATAAGGTGGTTAACTATATTGAACTGGAATTCTAAATTCCATTTGATGGAATGCTGGATAATTGAGAGTTTATATGATTTTATTATAGTTATTGCAAATATATCTGCCCCCAGTATTTGTTAATAATTAAAACTAAGGGAACAAACTCTGATACATTTAAGACTTGCATGAATGTTTTTGGACAGTATCGTGTTGTAAGAGATGTCTGTAATTTAAATGGTATGTTTTTATTAGATTCGAGCTAAAGAATCAGCAAAGACACTAGCTTTACTTACAAGAGACCCTGCCGAGGATCGAAAAACAGAAATGATGGGGCGGCTTCCTGCTTTAATTCGAGCACTTAGGACGTATCCTTGCACTTTTCTCTTATGATTTCTTGATTTATAAATATTCACTTAGTAATAAAAAATGTTTGGTGGATGATTCTGCATAGTTTGATCTGTTAAGTAGGTTCTTTATATATATATATATATGTATATTATCAGACAGTATGGACAAATAAAATAAATGACACGTTTCTTTTGTAGTCTTTTTATTTTTTTAAAATACACATCTCAAAAGTCATTTGTTAATACAAATTGACTATTTTTGCTTACCATCACATCTTAAATTGTTCTCTTTAAAATATCTGCATTTATCATTCCTGTTAAGGGCTCAATAAGCAAAATAAATAATATATCATTTGTTGATTTTCTAATTTCAATTATTAATTTTATCTGTCACAGCGGTAGTATTCTGAATCACATCTTGCATTTTATCACATTACACTTTGACTTTTATTAGATATTATGTGACAGAAAAAAAGCCTACACTACCATATTCAACTGTTGTCACGAATTTAGCTGAAAGCTATCCTACAACTATATCTCAGGGTAAGTTTAAAGTGATTCTAATGTTAGAGAGTCTAGTTTTGATATTTTCTTACATGTCTGGCAATTAACAATCACCAAATCTGGTGATAGCACAAATCCTGCAAACATTGGGAATTTTGGGAAAGGTAAGAATTATCTAACTTATCCTGGTCTTGAAAATCAAAACAGGTAGGTCTTTTCTTTTTTGTGGGGTGGGGTGGTAATATGGAATTTTTAACCAATTTTTGGTTATTCTCACTAAAAGAAATTGAAACTGCACACGTGATTGTGGAATGCCCATAGAACTGGATGATGGTGACTTGGAAGTGGTAAATTTTTTTTTTTAATTCATTCATACTGAAATGTGATCACATATATTTCACTTTATTGATAATTATTTTGCTGAGAGCATCTAAATTTGTTTTACTTTACAGACAAAATTACATTGCTTTAATTCATTTTTATTGCATTCTGAGCTTTGAGGAAGATCAGTGAGGGTAGAGAAGTAAAAAAAAAATGCATGAGTACTTTTTATATTTTTTTTTTTTCAAATGACAAGACTGTTTTTTTTAAATCGTTAAAACTGTTAACACAAACTTTTAATGATTCTAATATATGATCAACCTGTGATTTTATTGAATATTTGAAAAATAAAATCTTTAATGCTCAGCATAAGAAAAGTTGTTGACTGTCCATGTTGACATGTGATATAATGACAGTATATTAAGTGAAAAATGGATTAGATGTGGAACACTATGAAAACATTCATTTTAAGTACATATTTCAGAGTTCCTTCACAAGTCTGGAATTTTGGGGGAAGTCTTGAATTTTAAATGGTCTGGAAAATGTCTTACATTTGAGGTTTTCCATTTCTGTTTTTGGATCATTCCAGATGAAGAATTGGAAATCATTTTAATATTTCTGTCATCCAAGACAAAATCAGAAACCAGAACAACAGATTTGCCATTTTGCATTCAGAGTAAATTCCCTTTTCAAATGATGTATGTGTGACACAATGCCACTCTACTTATTGGTTATGATTATTATTAATAATCATTCATAACTAATCAAAGTGATGAGAATCTTAATTTATGTTATTAATAATTCTCTAATAGACACTACTCATCTCTCTCACTTGGCTGTAAATGTTTTCTCTTTTCCTTAACATTAAAGACAAACATTCACTTTCACACAATATTTCCATAGGTGGAAAACTGATGAGAAGATAAATCTGTCTTTAATCTATGTTTAGCAATCCTCATCAACCCACTTTCTCTGCAACATATGGTTATCAATATATATAAGAAGGTCAATAAATTTATTAAATCAGCAATCAAATATACATATAGCAAATACAATAAAAATATTTTACATCAGTATTTCCACGAAACAACATTTGAATAATTTTAATACTTATACAGTCTCATATCCTAACACACAATTCACCAGATTAGTGTCAATATAAATCAAAGGATAATTATCAGTTGGAGTTATAGAGAAATAAGCGATAATAGTTTGTACTGTACAACATAACGTCATCTAGACCAGGGGTCTCAAACTCAAATTACTCTGAGGGCCAAATGCGGACTTGTAACCCAAGGGCTGCATAAACAGAACTTTTTTTTACAGTGATAAAATGTCAGTAAAAAAGACAACATAATAAGAGCATAGTGCTTTACAAATTTTATCTAATGATTTAAATCCATTTATTAAAACTAATATTTACCGTGAATGTAATTATCTTATTAGGCTTACCCTTTCGTCAGTTTTTTGTTCTGGAAGTTTTGGTACTTAGCTGGCAGTGTTTTGCATCAACTAGGACCTCAATATTAGGTTTGAATTTATGAGTAGAAGACAATCTCATTGTTGCATGCAGATGTTTATCAGTAATTTGTGACCTTAGCACAGTCTTGTTAACCTTCATGGATGAGAAATATTGTTCACATACATACATACTTCAAACATTGCAATAATCATTGCAGTAGCAGAGAGTAACCTTGGAAACCTTTCTCGTAAAAGAAACCTGTAAAATTCTGGAATCCCTAATTCTGCATATTTTTGCTTCAAGATAGTATCTACCAACTCCATTTGCAATTTTTCTGCAACATTGTCAATTTCTACAGCAAACCGTGTTGAAAAAAGTTGAAATTGCGGCTCCAGTACCTTAGAGTCTTCAAAGTGCACTTCAAACTGTTAAGACACCAAATCTGAATATATTCTTTAAAGCATTTGGGTTCAACATTTCCTAAGGTATTGAGGATTGAGAAATGGGCCAAATTGCTCTCACTCAACTATTCATCCATAAATGTAATTTGAATGATTTCACATTGTCATGCATGTGTGTGATAATCTGGTTTTTGCCATGAAGCTTCAAGTTCAATGCATTCAAGTGATTATTAATATCTTTTAGAAAAAGCAAGATTGCATAGAAAAGTAGAATCAATCAGCAAAGTAACTGTTTTATTTTTCATTTTCATGAATGAAGCAATTTCATCTCTAAGTGCAAAAGAATTGCTCCAAAACATTTCCACGATTTAGTCATCTAACTTTAGTGTGATCAAGAAGTTCACCATACTCAGAGTCCATATCTGCAAGAAATGATTTGAACTGCCTATGATTTAGCCCCCAAGAACGTATAAAGTTGATTGCTTTAATTACTACATCCATCGTTTCTTTCATTTGTAGACTTTTACTACAAAGAGCTTCTTGATGCAAAATGCATTCTATACTAGTGAAGTTGATTTCCACTGTTTCGAGCTGTTTAATTTGTTTTTCACCAATCCAACTACACCTACATTTTTTAGAACACATTGATGGTGCACCGTCTATGGCCATATATACAAGTTTGTCCCATGGTAAGCCATATTTCTTAATGCATTTTTCCAGAGCTTTGAAATAAATCACATCTGATAAACACAACACATTGTGTGGTATCTGACACATCTGTGCTTTTGTCAAGAGCAATTGAAAATGCTTCCTTAGCCATTTCAATTAATTATTTCTCACATTGGCTGATAAATGTGTAATCCTAGTGCCAGCTGTATTGGGTGACAAGCTTATGCTATCAAACAATTTCTTTTGCCAAGGAAGTAAAAAGACCCCCAAAAGTCATTCTTTTATGAATAAGCCACCTGTATACGGCCATGATGACTTTGCTATCCCTTCACTATAGCAAAACTTGCTCTTACTGAATTTTTGTTGGATTGACTTATGTTAGTATAATGTTAGTATGTATAATGCTGATTTAAGTTGCATAACTTTATCTGCTCTAACTTTGCCATTTGCCAGTGTACATATCATGTTTCTCATGGTGCATTGTTTTGTAATGCCGACGCATATTGTACTTTTTTGGAACAGCTATCGTCTGGTTACAAATGAGACATTGAATTTTACCGCTAACCTCAGGGACAAAATATAAATCCTCCCATTTTACTTGAAAAACTCTTTTTGTCCACGAGCTTTCTTTTTTTTCGAAATAGAAGACGTTTATTTGGTCATTTATTTTATAAAAATGTAGCAAAACCAACTTGTTCACTTCCATTATGTAAATTGGATATCTGCATTGGGCACAGCAAGTATACTCAATCAATATACTACGAATAAATATATAAGAACTTCTTATGGTTAAGATGGCATATTAATGTGAGCTGAGCATGATTCTCAGTTTTTATAAATTTACAATACTTTAGGAAATATTTGCACATTTATGTAAAATAAACTAATTTAAAAAATTATTGACTCCACTGATTGCCAGCTTTTAATTCTGTAAGTTTAGAAATTTATTTACACCAATACCATCTTTCAGAAATGTTTTTAGGATAGCTTGTAAAACAAAAAGTTATGTCACCAGCAAACATAAATATAACAACGAAGAAAATACTATTTCATACCATTTAATTCGTATTTAAATATGTACAAGTCAGAAAGCAACCATAATTGAATGCCTAAAATACAAACAAAAGATTTCAAATGTCCTTGTTAATTCCGGAGATATTTGTTTTAGCCAAACCCCACCCCCAAAATCCAGATGCAAAAATTTTCAAAGTTGTACTTTACAACTCGGGAACCTTTGGTCCGATTTTTATTTAATTTGGGTATATATTGTAGGCGTACACATCTTCTACAAGCTTGATTTGGTTGATAATTATTTTTTCATTACTTCCAAAGATAATCAGTTTCATTAGCTTGAAATTGCTCATTTTTAATGACCGCCATAGTCAAAATATGATCTGGTAGTCAGCCGGATCAAAATGTACATTATTTCTTTCAAGGGTAGAATAAAAAATGTATTAGGTGATATAATTTTATTAGTTTTTTAATTTATATAAAATATAATTATGTTTTACTCTTTCAAGAACACTTAATCTGTTTATAATTAAGTTATGATACTTCAATAAGTTTGAATTAAAAACAATTTACGTGATGTATGCTTTCATAATAGTATCACTTCCTTTTTATTTTTAAGAGGAAAATACATCCAACTAATTTAAATATTTTATAAGATTAAAACACTAAGTGACAAATGTGTGTTAATACTATAAATATACAGAGTTTTTCTTATGTATGTATAAAATGTGAATATGAAGTAATAATTATATATCAGTACTCTGTTTCAGTACACATATTTATTATTTTTATCATGATGTTAGTAACAGTGGCCAAAACCAATATACAGACTATTGATGATAATTATGTTGACGATGAGTTACATTTTCACTTCAACTATATTACTTGTATTTCCATATACATACATGCATTTTTGTGTTTTTTAAAAGTACAATTGTCATTGATGATTGCAAATTTTCTAATGTTACAGTATTAAGCTCACATTGTTGAAATTTGCCCAGTACATAATTACAAATTTTAGTTTCCTTTAATTTGGAATTTTCAACAGTTGTCATTATTGGCATATAATGGTTACAGATTCAGAATTTAAATAATTTTGTCTGGAAATGGTTAGGAAGCATTTCTTCGTTATGGTAGGAGACCTAATAACGTTCAGTCCACTTGAAGTTGATGATCAGAACAAAAGCATGATCAGTGTCTTTACACACCACTCTAGGGATAGAAGTGTAGGAATTCACTGTTCTTATTTGCCTTTGTTGGTTTTTTGTTTGTTTGTTTGTTTCATTTCTATGTTATTTGTTTTTGCATAAAAATTCATCTTTTTCAGAGAATATTGAGGCCCATCTTTTGTTACTCGAGGAACTGGCACCTGAGTGGCTGCAGGTGATCAAGATTTCTCGTGGAAAATTTATTAAGATCGACAAAATTGTCGACATTACACAACTTATAAACAAAATTAATACTCTGGTAAAGAGTCGGAAATGATCTCAGGATCTCACAGTACAATATTTATCGAACATTGATTGGAGAATTTGTTTGGTCACTGAAAAATCATCTATATCCTCAAAATGCAAATGTCATTTGACTGACCAGCACTAGATTGCTTCATGTACAAAGTGCTACAAGTATTCTTTCGTCACTTTGTTTCAAAATGTTAATGTACATATATTTTTTAAAGATTCAATTGAGAATCTCAGAAGAATTAAAGACAATTATTTAATTAGTGAAAAAGTGGATTAAGAAAAAATTATAAAAATTAAATTTGATATTGAATGTTTGTTTGAGTTAAAGAATGCTTTAGATGTTGAGAAATCAGTGAATGAAAATTTGCACTTTTACACATTAATTATTGCTGGCATGCTACTATGCTGTTACCTAATTAATATCTTAACATTTGTAAGTGAAACATGGAAATAACTAATCTTGTTTGGTATAGAGCAAACAAGGAGATCATAACTCAAGGTTTTGACATATGATAAAAATGTTTACTAATCCTGTATAATTGCACAATTTTTAAATGCATTTTTAATGCATAAATTTACTGTTAGTGTATAAAAGTTCTTGAAATTTTTTCTAAATAATGAGCAAAGTAATATTTATCACACTGCAAAATTTCATAATCATGAAAATGGTTCAAATATTATTGGCAGTTTTGTGCAAAAAATGTATAGAAGTGCCATTGTCAGTTATTTTGATGATTTTACAAAGTTTGGGCCAATCTGTACATGAATCAAATGGAAATAACATTCTGAAAAAAAATGGGCATATTCTTTACATACATGTCAACATAAATGAACAGTTTCAATGATATATTTCAATTAATGAATCAGATATGCCATGTCGAACTAAATCAATTGTGTTATTTCTAACTATCTTGATGTTTTTTTAAAATTAATTTCTGCTGCTAGGCATTTTGTTATTTCATCATAGACAAAGTTAAACTTTCATAACCGCATTTTAGATAGTCTTTAAAAGGGTCGAAATAACTATTTTTTCATTGCCGACATTTTTTAAAACTTAAAAGCAGCATATCTCTGGAACAAATTGAGATATCTTTATAATTTTATTTTTCAAACAATTAGGTTTATTTGTTATAGGATTTGCATATTTTTTGTTATCTTGAAATGTACAAATCACATTAAACTGAATGTTAGCTCTCATTCTTGAGATTTCAGTTTGCAATCCAATCTAAGAAAACACAAAGCCAATTTGGTTTATTACTGATAATGTAAACGGTAGATTTTGACAATAATAATCTTGGATAGCCTCCCATCACCCACATTATTAGTGATTCACAGACATAGACTTTTGATGAATCGTCCAGCCACAGACTTTGCTCTATGATGCATATAACGAATTAAACTCATTTTTTAATCAGTAAACTGCCTATTGAAAGTGTTGAATGTAAAATGCCTTTAAACAGTAAATGGCTAAGTTTGCATAATCAGAATATTTTCAACACACTCTACAGATGGTGATATGTATTCACTGCTTTCATTGTCAGAATTAAATATGTCATCATTTACATTGTATTTACAGTTCTATGCTGGTCACTCTGCAGTGTAAGCTTTAAAAATCTTAGATGATTATGATATATTAGAGATAATATTTAAAAGATAAATATTAGTTTAGAATTTTTTTTTTCAAGCAAAGAGTACATTTCCAGTGAAACTTTTGCACTTGACAGGTAGTAAGACCCGTATAACCAAATGCGTTATGATGGGGTGCACAATCTTCTTCTCATACACATAATACTGCAGAAGTGTGTGATCACTCATGCTGTCTCATACTTATCAATATGCCTTGTCTTTTTTTTTTTTTTTTTGGTGTCAAATTTTATTTGCTTTGAAGGTAATGTTTGTTAGCTTGTCTGTATGTACAAACGACTTTTAAACTGACAGATTTGGTTTTATCCTGATTTTTAACAAGTTTACTTTGAACAGAGTTGTTTAGGTTGGTATTCATTATTTACATCAAAGAATGTGTTTGGTTTCGTACTTCATGCAATTTTTTTTAATTGATTATATATAAAAATGTTCCTGAAAAAAATTATTTATCATTTCTCACATATCTGCAAACACACAAAACATGCATAAATACCTCTCTGCACACATTACAAAAAAAAAAAATGTACACACATTTTGTATACTAATTACTATACTTGTTTTATTGAATGCAACTTTTCAAATAAATACCTTGGATTATGTACACTGCTGTAATAAGTAATATCTTAGTGTTAATTTGAAATTATATTCATCTTTAGGTTTAGTATTGCCCCATTTATTGAATAGTTCATTTTTATCATATTGAACAAGCTAGTCTATATTTGGATAAATTTTTGTTAATTACAGAAAGTCCATTAATTGCACTACTTAGAGTAAATGTGTTTAGTTTCCCAGTGTCAAAAGTTCAGATGATTCTATTGGTCAAGTTAATATCACAGACCAGTTTATATTTAGAAAGGGCTCTGTTGAACTTCTCAGATAGAACCTGAAGCTGTAGCACAAAAAATACCAAAACAGATACTCAGCAAGAAAGTTTTTAAATGTGAAGGATGGTTGGGGCCTGCACACAAGTCTTTGATCTCAAAATGTTAAAAAAGATACTTAATTTGTGTCATTTTAAGAGAGTATTATTACTTTTTTGAGAGAATATAAATTTGAATGCATCAGACATGAAACGACTTAATACCAGATAATTGCATCTTGAACTGGTATAATGTGTAATAAATAGGGTTTTTAAAACATAGTAACTTACAGTCACAAAGAAGACAGTTTTTAAAAAAATATATTTATTTTATTTTTAAATTTTTTTTGAGAGAATGGTACGTTACGTTGAAAGCTGCGTTTAAATCTCCATTTATACTCATCTATAAAAACTGCATTTTAGGCAAAGTTATTTCATTTATCAACCCAAGATACCCACCTAGTGCACATGTTACTCGTTATAACTGCAGTCATATGTGTTCTAAAAAGACGTACTTGGTGTAATTTAAAATATATATATATATACTATATTAACATTGTATGCAGCTGCAAGACTTGGAAAGGTGGTCCCAATGGTCATGATCCAGTTGCTCTAGATATGATGGGAACAAATTTTCAATAACAAACACAAACAAAATATACACATGTAAAGAGCAAATTATGTTTGATATGATCAGGAGCAAGTTTGTTGCTTTTTAAAAAAGTGAATAAGCTTAAAAACATTGTTTTACTTCAGACAAAATGTGTAGATTACAGGTAGAAACAATTTTATTGCCTGTTTAGGCCCTAATCCTTTCGAGTAATTTTGTTTTCTAAAGACAACACCAATATTTTACAAAATATTGTAAAATTTAAATGTGAATTATTTTTCTTTGACAGATCTGTTTCTTTGAAATATTATTTCAGTGGACAGTGTATTTGAATGGCAATATTTTGATTAGCAATCTACCTTTCATTGAGTTGTATGGTTTCATTTTACAATAATTTATTGTATTAACGATGACCATACTTTGCACTTGACAAATTTTGGTGAGATTACTTCTGAGAATAGGATCAGAATGCATTATTAGTTCAGTTTACATTAAAATTAAACAGTTTATTATTATTATTTTTAATTCCCAGGCATAACTTATTGTATGATACCTTGCAAATCATCTATTTTGAAGTGGTGTTATGTGGACTTGGATATATAATGAGATTAAACCTTTTATTTATGCGATCTAAGTTATTAGGTGCTTATATGTTAAAAAGTGCTTTTTAGAGTGAAAATGGTTTGGTTTTTTTTAATGTGGCCTATAAATCCTTATTCATTTAACATTCCTCTTAATAATTTTCTTGTAACAAATTCTTATCATTAACCTAGTTTGTGTGTATATATATGTATGTATTCCAAAATTGACATTATACACATGATTCAAGGTGCATCATCTGAAATGTTTGTTTCCTTTTTTTACCCACCCCCCCCCCCCCCCCCAGTTTTAGGACATAAAAATTTGGTTGACATTGTACATTAACATCCATCTGTCCCATTACATACATATATAAAAATTTCTTAAGTACACTAGAAACCAATAATTCAACTTTGAAATCAAGCATATTAACAAAATATACAATTAACATCTGATAAATGTATCTTATAAAAATCAAAAGCATATCAGCAGAAGAATGCAACATAATGTTTATTCATTTATGAATATAAAATTTTACTTTTAAGAAAACTTATTTTAAAGAATATTTTTTTTTATTTTCTGTTTAATTTTTTGTTAAATGTAAAGACCTAGAAATTTATAAGAGATTAAGTGTACTTTCCTGATGAGCAGAAGCTGCAGTGTTATGAGATTCATCAGTTTTATTCCCCCTACTGTTGTGAATCTACTAAAGGGGTTGTGAATTTTTAAAATCTAGTCTTTTATCAGTCAGCAAAACATACTTCTCCATTTAATTAACTTGTAATTTTATTTTGTTGACCAAACTTGTGATATGTGTGCAGATTAGTGTGAAAATGAGCATTTACTGAAGATAGCATATATTAGTTTTAAAACAAAAAGGATTTTGAAAAACATTGTGAAGAAAAATTATTTTAGAAGGCACGAAGTAAACACAAGTATTAAATCAGCTGTAGTGTACAACTACTAATTACTATAGTGTACAAACTATAGTGTGTCCTTAAGTATTTGCTTTTGACAAAAAACTTTGGATCATAAATGAGAAACAACCACGTTTGAACATGACTAGCAAAAATATTCTCTTTGAAATGCATTATCTTATAATTGAACATTGACACGAATCATCTTTTCAAAATCGACTTCAAACAACCAAGTAAAATAACATACCAACAACAAACATCAGACCCAGCATTAGTTGTGTGATGCAGTTTCTAGCAATGACTGACTCACTAGTGAGCATAAAAGTGTTGTATCGAACTAATTCAGCTGGGTCTTTTTAAACAAATTCAAGATATGAGATTCTTAAAACTATATTATTTACTTCGCATGTGAATGTCTAGTAATGTTAGTTGGTCATGCACTGTACATAAATGAAGAGACGTAAAGTGAGAAAATATGTAAATCAATAGTATTTGGTGTTCTGCAGTACAGTAACTTTTAGTCAGGATGTCCAAAATCCGTGCAGCCTGCACTTTTGTATATTATACATTACACCTTAAACTGCTTTTAGTAAACCAAATTTTTACTTTAATACAGTATCAAATATACAAACATATTTTGAACTGTTGTTGTCTGTCACAATCTCTTGAAACCATTTTTCTTATGCCCTATTCAGATTTCCATATATCAGCAAAATATGAACATTTAGAAATTTGTATTATCTACAGTTAAAGTTAAATCTATGCTGTAAACAATCATGTATACATTGTATATTACTTAGGAATTTTGGGGGAAAATACCTCAACATTTATAATATGTAGGTCTATTTTTCAACTTTTCTACAATTTTCAGGAACATGTTACATTGGACATTAGGTGTCTGCCTATATGTATGTAATGGATTCCTCTTCACTTAAAGCCTCTTTGTTCCACTAGATTTACAATAAATGTTCTCATTTAATTGCAAATTAATGGAAATAATCAAATGTTTCTTGCAAAGGAATGTTAAAATTGTTTGCTTTGCCTAAGCAATAAAAATTAAAACCTTAGGTTTGTATCCCCCCCTCCTTTTTTTTTTTTTTTTAAGTGGGAGAGAGGGGTTCCTCAGATATGGTTCTGACCAAAGAAAGTGAACTATATATGTACATTCAACTGCTGAGTCAGGGACAAGAAATAACAATAAGGCTCAATCTCAATAAGAGTACTTGTAGAATTGCTAACAGTTTCTGTTAAACATGCATAATATCCTGACCTACTCTAATTCTGATAAAAGGGCCATGGCAAAGGATAAATAATTTCCTTGTGGGTTGATGTTTGTAACTAATGGATTAACACTTTCTATGTAACTTGTATATCAGAACATCTACTGAAATAACAATTCAGATAAGTTACTCATGGGTTGATATTTGTAAGTAATGGATTAACACTTTCTGTGTAACTTGTATATCAGAACAACTAATCCACTGAAATCACAATTTTACAAGTATTTGTGTATATCAATCATATATTATGCTGTTTTAAATGAGATCCCAAACTGAAATGTTTCACAATTATTAACATCTTTCTTTTGGCATAGAAGCAGCAAATACAAAAATGGCTGCAATAGCCTGATTTTTATGCATTTCTGAGCATTAGTATTTCAAATACAAAATAATCTGGGCTTAAATGGCTGGATTAAAACTAGCCATTTTGTGATTCTGTTTAAAAACTATTTTTATTTTTAAAAAATATAGATTCAGCAAAAAAATGTCATTTCTTCCTGGACAAACGCCAAGCAACAAGAACTAAAACAAAACTAAACAGCAAGTGAACAAGAAAATTTCTGACTTTCTATTTTTTTAAAAATTATTAATTATATTTAAAATTCAGTAAAAAAAATCCAACAACAATTTCCTAATCCATTTAAGGAAGGAAACTTGCAGGAAAAAATTTGAACACTTAGAGAGCTTAAGGAAATTTTTGCAACACCTTACAAAATTCTATCAAACAATTAAAATATAATGGCAAGATGAAACCTAATGAAGGAAGCATTATTTTTAAAAAATAATTGCACATTGATTGCTGCAATAAAAGGACCCGTTAACCAATGGCAGGCTTTTACTTCTATTAGATGGAATGATACATAGACATCTCTTACTAATGAAAATCTAAATCCTTCCAATTTTACCTCTGACATGCAAATGAGAGTTGAGTTTTGAAGAAAGAAAAAAACATGGAAAAAAAGAAAACTTTAGCATGCCAGAGAGACTAGTTGGAAACCTATTCAACCTGGTAAAATCACCTAATTTAATGAAAACATAATGTACACAAAACTTAACCTTACAATATTTAAACAGAACAAAACATAAAATCACACATAATGAGTGGCACACATTAACTGATCTATATCTGGCTACTGACTCATTTTAGCCTGTCGGACACCATGCAGCAAGTAATAATATCTTTTCAAACTAGATGATTGTGTGCACAGTCAACTTTTACCAAATTGCACATATTCACAAAACAGTACAACAGAAGGGGTTTCAAGCTGCCATCTCTTTAGCTATTATTGCATCACTGTAAGAAATTGTTTTCATTGGCCAGGTATGTCTCTATGGCACGCTGGCATTCACTGGATGACCAACGTTCCAGCAGCAAGTTACATTCTGTCTCATTGGTCAATTCCAGCTTTGTACGATGGTGAGAACGAATCAGAAGCTTTGTACCTTCCAGGACCTGTTGTCAAACAAATGTTCATCCTTAATTTTATGTACAAGCTGACGAGCAAATCTATCCAAAGAGGTCATAAAATAAATAGCATGAAAGAGATTAATAATGTTGAACAATAAATATGCATTGGTGAGATTTTGTATACAGAAAAGCAATTAACTATTCATCCCCTTAGCAGGGAATAATTCTACATGCACAAAGTTAATTTAAGTAATGAGATCTATCTATCTATCCCTTAGTCTTGTTGACCGTTGGGGCACCACTGATGATCTGACAACCAGTTTCCTCTATTCCATTCTGTTCTTTGCTAATTTTACAGTATTGCTCAGTTTCAGTCCTGTCCACTCTGAGATATTATCCTCCCATCTTTTCCTCTGAATTCCTCTCCTTCGCCTCCCTTGCACAGTACCTTGCATGATTTTCTTGGCAAGCCCTGCTGATCGTGTGACATGCTCATACCATTTCATTTTGCATTTTTTCACAATGGCCAATAGCTCTTCAAAGGGCCCAATGGCTTTCCTAATTCGTGACATGATCTCATGACAAAATGCCAAATACTGCTTTTGGTATGGAAATCAATGCAGGGAAGAACAAATTGATAACCAACCACACCAGTGGCATTGGCAATGACATCATGATTGGTGATCAGATATTAGAAATAGTTAATAAATTCAAATACTTAGGAGCCATTGTGATAGACGAGAGAGATCAAAACCAGAAAAATATTGTCCAGGATTGCGCTGACAATAACAGCAATGGCAAGGCTGAAGACAGTTTGGAACGATAGAAACATCTTAGTCAGCTCAAAGATCAGACTGATGTGCTCCTTGGTTGTATCTGTGTTTTTATATGCCTGAGTCATGGACCCTCACAGCAGATCTCGAAAGGAGAATACAGCCTACTGAAATGAGATGCTTTCAAAGGTTGCTTGGCATTTCATATAGAGATCATGTCATGAATGAGGAAATGGGAAACAGAATTAAGTAATGAGATGCAATTGTGAAAATATTAGTCTTAATGAACATTTAAAACCGCAAATAAACTGAAAAGAGTATTTGCTTAATAATCAATACCTATTTACTTCATTTTATGACTAATATCAATTCTTTCTAGTTCAAAGTAGTAACACTTTCTACTCCTATGTACCCACATGACTAGAGTAGACATTTCCTTGTCTAGGAAGAGTATCCAGTAATTTTAACCACCCCTTTTCCCCCCACCACTCATTTTTAAATATAATGGTTATGCTGATGAAAGTTCAAAAGCAACATTCTGAATGGATTTTTCAATACAAAATTTGTTTATTTAAAAGAATGTGAGTTTAAAAAACTTTAGTTTTAAATAAATTTTAAAAGAAGGGGCTGGCATAATTTCATCTTCTAATGAAAGAACGAGAATACCTAGTCATTTGATTCAGGCACAGAATCTATTACTGGATCATTAACTCTGGATAAGATTACTATTCCTTTGACTCTGAAAACCAAACAAAACTCTCAATATATTTCAACCTGCTGGATAGGGCATATCCCTGCTTCTATACTGTAGACTGTGGGGTCATAAAGTCAATCCACTGGGAAAAAATCTTATATCCTAAATTATAACAGTTTCAATCAAAAATCTGTGTGAATGTACACTGAAACAAATTGATACACATGGATCTCTATATTTATCTTGAATCGTTGCAAACTAAGACGTGCAAGGTGAGAATGAGTGATGCAACAAACAATTTCTAATTTGAAGAAGAAGTGCACACCACTATCATTTCTAAGTCTTGAACCCCCAAATTTGAAAAGTAAAGCATATTGTGAAATGTGCTCTCGATACAAGCTGCGAAAAATAAACTGGAAAGGAAAAAGGAAGGCTGTATGAAAAAGACTGCTTACTTTGGCTGAGCAATTGGCCATATGTTGTGCTCTAGGAATGACCTCCTGCATAAGTGCTGTGGGCCAGAATACGTGAGAAACCAGCCCTAGCTGATAGGCTTCCATTGCAGTTATCCGTCGACCACCAAACAGCAACTCATTGGCCTGAAATACAGAAAAGCACTGAATCGTCCAGCACAATTTTTCCTGAGGATATCTATTCAAATTATATACACTGATAGTTCATGGGATATTTCCTCTAATAGTACTGAATCGTCCAGCACAATTTTTCCTGAGAATTTGTATTCAAATTATATGCATTGATAGTTCGTGGAATACTTCCTCTACATACTTTTACTTTGGCCCAAATGTATTATTCCTGTAAATAAATTTATAATGCAGACAATTTCATTCTGTTAGCTTTACAGACCTTATGGCTGATTAATATTCCTGATAAGTGCAAATGCCTAGAAATAAGAGTTAAAAAGCAAGAAATTTTAACAAGTATGCTCTAACTCATTTTAAAACAGTAGTATAATAATATACTTGTAAGATTCTTCTTTTTTTATAGTCGTGCTTCAAACTGGGTATCTCAGAAATTCTGCAAAACTTTAATCATAGGTGTGCTACTTTTCATTCATGAATACAAATAATGAACATTTATTTTTCTCTACATTATAAATGATTTATAATGTTTACTGCTTCTAATGAATATTCACAACATGCCTCTAATGTAGATGGCGAATGCAAGGATTGAATAACACCAATGAATTGATCTTAATAAAATATCCATCTATTTTCAACATAATAAAACAGAAAATATGCTCTTTCCTAAACTAGTTTTAAGACTTTCAACTCCACAATTTTCAATTTTGAAAATCTACACACTTACTGAAGCCAATCCCACAGCTGAAGGCAGTGTGAATGAAGAGCAGGCTTCTGGTGTCTGTGAGAGTTGGGCATATGGTAGATGGAAAGAAGCTTTGTCACTGGTGTAGACTACATCACAGAGACAGAGTAAGGCGACACCTAGGCCCACTGCTGCACCACCCACGGCTGCCATAACGGGTTTGGGGAAGGTGATAAAAGCTTTGGTCAGCTCTCTAAGAACCACATTATATTTTTATTGTAAATCAGTACACTAGTTCTACAAGAGTCAAGGGAAGACATGGTGAACTCATTATAAAGCATTGTAAGATACGAAGTCCCAAATCAAAACACAATACATGATGAGTTTATTTCTTAAATTATAACTGATTTAAGGCTCTTAATGTGAGAGTTAGTAAAGCAGCCACTAGTTTTTAGTAATCATTAGCCATTCTGTTAAACTAAGTAATTTTCACCAACATATCATATTTATATTTACCTTCATTAACAAACAAAATCTACTCCAATAATAAGTACAATTTAGTATATTAATAATAAAAATTATTAAATATTTTAAGTAAATTCAACACTTTTATGACAAATCTAAGTATGATTACTTATTCTAAATTCATTCAGTAATTTATATGATGCTAAGGGACAGATGTATGGTTTTTACCTGCCTTATAATTAAATCAGATCCAAGAGTGAATTATTACCAAGGAATACTGTTCTATATGAAATACATATTAGTGAGAGGTTAAGATTAATATTTCAGAATTTAAATAACATTCTGATTTTTTATTTTTAATAAATTATTTTAAAACAACTACACTATTACAAAATAAAATAATAGTACAAGCACAAAACAAAGTATTATCATAAATAGTTTAAAAACAATTATTTAAGTTAATAAAACTTTATATTAATGACTGAATGAAAAATAGCTAATCTACGACTATTGGTCCTGAAAGATTAAGATTAATATTTTAGCATAAATCAATGCTTAAAGCAATCAGAATTAAAATCCATTCTGATTTTTTATTTTTAATAAATCATCTTAAAACTACCACATTATTACAAAATAAATAAAAAGTACAAGCAGTAAACAAAGTATTATCATTAAATACTTTAAAAACAATTATTTAAGTTAATAAAATTTTACATTAATGACTGAATGAAAAATAGCTAATCTATGTCTATTGCTCCCAAAAGACTTGTCAAACTTTTGGAAGTGAACAAGGTAAACAAAAATATACTTGTGTTTCTAATGAAATCTAATTCACTTCTTTCTGAGAGAATAACAGAAATTAGAGTTCAAGATTTTACTACTATATACAAGTATCTTCCAACAGCAAAAATATATTTGTGTTTCACATGAATTTTAACATTTACTGTATTAAACTGAGATAACTCAGTTTGCTCTGAGCAATTAATGACAATATTATACAAAAATATAAACAACAAAAATGTGCACCTCAATGCATCTGTCATCTGCCGTGCTGCCACACGACGATCACCCATAACAAGAAAATGTAGATCTGTCCCAGAACTGAAGAAGTTTCCAATACTGCTAAACAGCACTAAGCTGCTGTCATCATATTTAGCAGTGTTTAAAGCTGCCACCACTTCTTGAACCACCTGGAAGACAATGAATTTTCTTAAAGATCTAAAATGATCTCACTTGTTTTTTGCCCATTTCAAAACTTTAAAAAGACAGCATTTTGTTTAATACAAATTGCAAAATCCCACAAACTTTAACTCTTTACATTATCCCCATAACGTAGTATATGCTTACATTAACTGAGAGTGTAAGTTATAGTAACTTCAGTAATATGTTTTAGAATATTTTTAATACCAAATTTTGAGTATTTCCATGCTGCAAAAGAATGAGATGAATATGACCAACCATGAAAATTTAAACTTTGATGTAGAAATGTTTCAGTAGAAAATTTTGATTGTCTAACAGTTTTTATTTGACCTATTAAAAAGAAGTCTTTTAATACACACTTCAAAAACACCACCTACAAGTGATAACAAATAAAAACCTGTGGGTTGAATGCATTCTTGAGAGTAGTCTGAGTGTTCAGCCAGATTTGGGTATAACGATGACATTTTTTCACCACAATCTGCTTGTATCGAAACACACATTCTGTCGCACGAACACTGATACGACGCTCGATTGGTTCAGTTACCTCAAATGCCCCCTGCTCAGCACTATCTCCACTACCATTCATGCTCCTGCAAGATAAAATGAAAGCAGTTATGACAGTTGAAACTTTATTGGTGAAATTTCGTTTTGGAAGAGATGTTTTTGGTTTCTAACCTACTGTTTTCTCACCATATTTATACATATGGTGACATACAAGAAAATAAGGACATTTGTAAAAGCAATAACAGTATATTTAAATGCAATTTTTTTTCTAAAGGTAACATTTGCCTATTCATTCACTCTATCATGAAATCCATGACTTTTTATATTCATGTAAAAATGTGGAACTCTGAGAATGCAAATGTACTTTTAAACCAACAATGCAAGAATATATTTAACCAACAGCATTATCCTTTAGTTTTACTGAATTTTATTTTATTTATTCTTTTTCATTTTTGTTTTGTTTTGTTGTTGTTGTTGTGGGGGTTCCTTTATTGTACTACATAGCAGAAATTTAGCTCACTATCACAAACAGAATGAAAAGAATTTGTACATAGTATGAAAGTTTTAGAGCCTGAGTTTGGGAGGAACTGATGGCAGGACAGTTAAGTATGCAGGAGAATGATTAAGAAAAATGCAAGCTAACACACAAATTCAAAAATAGCAAAATAATAAAAGGCCTAAAATGTAATGCATATAATCAAATAATTTAATAAATCAAGATATAGATTCCAAAGGATGTTGTTACTATAACTACAATGCTAAATACAAAGAAAAGGGACAAGCATATCACTAAGTTCATTTTAAAAGCAAACAACCAAAACTGGTTGGTAATTATATTATCTGAACACTAATGATTTACATGCATTATTTCATCTTCTGATTCTCAGAGTATTTTTAGCTGTATAAAGCACAATATAAAACGTATTTGATGTTAATTTTAATAGGAACACAAACCCTGTGACTGAACTTCCACTGTCCTTCTTTTTTCCACTCTTAGAGTTTGACCGAGGATGGAATTGGCTTGGCAGGTTGTCAAGAAGAGTCTTATAGGACATAGCAGATGGGCTGAGGGGTCCAGCGGGTACAGCAGGGTAAGCAGGCACATCTCCTGCTAAGCTATCCATGTTAAGATTAGCAGAGGTAGGCACATGAGCTCCCCGGATGGAACCTTCCATGGCTTTGAGAGGTGTGAAGAATAAAGTTGGGGATGAAGGACGAAGTAATTGCTCAAAAGGAGCTAAATAAAGAAGACAAAAATTATGATGGCAAAACATTATTTGTAAGTGAAACAAAACCTTACCTATTGTGTGAAATTAAAATTTACTTCACCTGAAGTGAGGTCTTACTCCATCAGTATTTGCTGTCAATAATCAACATTCAGTGGCTGTCAATTGGAATAAATATATGGAAAACAATACCAATTTCTTTTTTTTTTAATGTCAAATGTGACCTTTAGTATTATTTTATGAGAAAAATGTCCTTTAGTTCATTAATTCACTCTCAATATTGCTACATTTCAGAATCAGATTCACCATAACTTACCATACCCTAAGCAAAAAAGGAAAAATATTTTGTAATTCATTATTCAATTAAAAAAAAAATGTATATGCTATTTTCTTATATTCACTCTCAATCAATGTTACCAACACATTTCTTTTCAGGCCCTAATTCAATATGTCTTAAACAAAAACTGTTAAAATATTTCTATTTTAACATCAACATTTTAAATCAATTAACAGTTTTATACAGTAAGTTCATGCTTTATAATGCAGTTAATTTTCTGAAAATGAATTGTAAAATAAACCTATTTTATAGTGTTATTCCATGGGATATGATTCTGAGGTGCTTATATTAAGTTACAATCCTATTCACACATTTATATTTGTTTTAATCAGAAATGATTAATAATACATATTATGCATTTATTCTTAACTGTAATATAAACCAGAGGAAATTAAGTAAAAACTGTACAATTATAACTCATGTCAACGTCAAAATGTCATACCATTTTCTACCCTCTGGATTGATCAAAGTTGACACTAGTGATATGACGCAATAATCTTCTAATTTTCTCTGCGTTGGTCATTATTTCTTAAATATGGACAGTGTGGATGAGTAGAACTACAGACATAACATGTTTCACCTACCTCCATCGATCTAATCACTGCAGTTTTGTTGTCGAACTTATGACTTATTGTAGGGTTTTACTTTTACAAGCAAACATGCTGCATGTTTATTTTTGTCAAAATGCAATTTGTACACACCAAAAATAAACAAACATATATATTTTTTTAAAATAACACCAAACAACTCAACAACTAGTATGGAAGTGGGGTGATGCAACATGGTCAACATGGACTTTAGATCCATTAAAAGTGAATCATCATAAAAAGCTGTAAAGTGTGACCTTAGTGTGTCTTTTTACTTTCAATGTTACTACCATTTACTTTCCAGCTTATATAATAATAGGATAAAAATATATATATTAAATCAGATTCAATTTTACCTGGAAAAATTAAACCTGGATTGGAATACAATGATACAGGTCTAAATTATATTTCAGAGATTTCACAGAAGGACCCAGTTGAACTGGACAGACATATTGAAAAAAATTAACTGTAAAATAAATGTATAGTATTATTTGTTTTGTTTAAATTTCAAACTGAAGGTGAATTTGGGGAAATGCCTGCTTAAGTATCAGAACTTTTTTTATTACTCTATAATTGTCAATACTCAGAACAAATTAAATAAAAATATTCAAACAACGCAAACAACAAACAAATAATAACACACAAAACATTCACATAAACCTAAATTTATAGGAATCCTTACCAGGTTTCTGTTTTGGCTTAGGTTTCTTGAAGTCGAGCAGTGACATCCTTCTTTTATTTTTACTTATAGGCAAGCCATTTGCAGGACTCAAAGATTGAGAATTCTTTTTAGAAGAGTTCTTTCCAGAATTTTGTTTATCAACTAAAGTTTGTTTGACTTTCTTGTTCTTTTCTTTAATAGTATTACTAAGACTATTGCTAGTGACAACTGGCATCTCTGGGACATTCAATGAGTACAGAACATCATCATCATCATCATCATCAATATCACAACCATTATCTTTCTTATCCAATGCTCTCTTCTCAAGCACACTTGTGTCAGTTTCATTTGATTTTGTATCCCAGAGTAATGCACTGGAATTCTGTTTTTTCGAGAGAAGAGATTTTTTGTTCTTTCCTGTGACATGAACAGAATTAACTTTTAACCCTTCTCTAGGCTTTTTTACTTTTAGTAATTTTTGCTTTTCTTTATATCTGCTATCCAGTCTTTTCAGTTTCTGTTTGCTATTGTCTGACTTTTTGTTGGAAACTTGTTTATTCATTTTTGTCTTAGAAATAATTCTGGAGTCTGATTTTGTATCTGAAAGTGAATGCTTTTTCAATTTTGGTGCTGAATTTAAATCAGATGACACTTTTGACTTTAGTTTCTTCCTTTCTGGAAGTGGCAGTCTTTTAATTTTTAAAGTGCTCATCTTTCTCCATCTTCCTGAAAGGGCTTTGTCAGCTGGCAGAGTTTTTGAAATTTTCTTTGAAATGCTGCCTTTGGATACCATTTTAGAGGGGGCTTTAGAAAGCAAGCAAATGGCCTTAGTAGACTTTAGCCTGAGTTTGCTGATTAATGCCTTTTTGTCACCAGCCTTATACTTCTTTTTGCCAGCACCAGCTGGTTGTAATTTTGGAGACTTATTTGTCAGTTCTCGATTATTTTTGAACAGTTTGGCAGCAAGTGACGTGGATTTTGCTGCTTTCTGCTGCTTTGCAAACTCAGTAAACATTGTGGAACAGCTTTTGAGGTTGGTCACTGGCTCCCAAGTATCATGCTCCGGACCATAATTTTTCCACCTCACTAAGTAAAATAGTTTCTTGTTCTCAACTTTCTTACCAAGAAGCCGCTCAACCTGAAATTTAAAAAAAATAAATATTTAAACAATAAAAAGTAATAACATGACATACTAAAAATATTACAGCGATGCAATGAGTTCAAATCAAATTATTTTTGTTTTTAAACATTTAAATACATTTACAATCAACACATGTATTAAAAATGCTAAATTTTACAGGAAGCTAAAGCTCAAATTTAACTGACTTATCATTTATTCTTTAAATTTAAATATTTCATGTGAACAACCTAAGAGGTACAGAGTAACAACTAACATTACTAAAATATATGAACCAAGTTAAACAATTACTACATCATGTTAAAAGATAACATTATTTATTAATACCTTTTCATTCAAAGAATTGTTTGGAATGTTTAAGAAATCAATTTGTCCAAAAGTAATAATCAGTGACAGCATAAATTTAGTTGTTAATGTTATAAATCATATATAATTTGTATTAAATTGTGAAAAGTCATA
The DNA here is from genome assembly GCA_028829895.1 of Sinotaia quadrata. NCBI lineage: Eukaryota > Metazoa > Mollusca > Gastropoda > Architaenioglossa > Viviparidae > Sinotaia > Sinotaia quadrata. The sequence goes on along the minus strand of CM054181.1, from coordinate 105,422,585 downwards.
CATGATGCAATAAAATGATACATTCAGCAAAATCATGTCATAAAATGAAGAGCTTACAAAACAATCTTTTTGATGTAATTATAATACTATCTTAGGGAATAATACATTTATTTCTCCCTGTCATAGCTCTAGAAATCTAGATAACTTGGATCATATCTACTGCACAGCTGGGTGCTGATTCATCATAAAAGCTACTCAGCTACTCCTTAGTGATCATTCTTCTTTATTATGCAATGCCAAGTCTCTTGCTAAATTAGACTTGTACCATATCATCTGCTGAACCACTTTTAACAATTATAATACTGATTTTCAGATCACTTCTTTCACTCTGTATACTTCTTGCTGTATTAATATGACTGTTAAGATGGGGAAAATGAGAAGTCAAAAGTTATTTTTTTCATAAATGCTAATACATGTAAACCAATTGCCCACTTACTCCTAAAACTTTAGTCATTTTATATTATAATTCTTTTAAAATTTGTGTATAATCATAGAATGTATACAATCAAATACTTTTAATATTGATTAAAAACTATGAAAACTAGGAAGGAGTAAAATGGCTAAAAATAAATGCTCAGTAAAAATGGTCTTTGTGCTATCTAGTTATATATAATTATAAATCAATGGTCCCTGCTGTAAGGATAACTATATTTAATAATTATTTGTTTACAAGGCTATTGTCAACTAATATAAAAATAAGTTGCAGCTAAAATGACTAATGTGTATAGAAGTAGTAACTAAGTTTTAAAAAATCAAACTCCAACTTTTAGTTTTAAGTACTTGCCACTACACCTGTGATACTATAAAATTCAAGATGAGAAGATACAATGCTTTGTTACCTTAAAATAGGCCATGCCCACCTAACACATTCATACTTGTTTAAGGGAGAAGATGTTTCAAAATGTCGGTTTTGTTGGGAGCCTTTATCAGTTGAACATATCCTTATACACTGTAAATTTTACTCTTTCATAAGATACAAATATTTTAATTATGATTCCATAAAAACTTTATTATGTACCATCTCAATTGATAAAGTGTTTGGCTTCCTCAAGAACTGTAAACTTTTTAATAAACTTTAAGCAGCATTGATGTTTTCCATACTCATGAGTAACTTTATCTACAACTCAGAATTTGCTAATTAATCTTTTAATTACCTCCAATTTTTTTTCAGTCTGTTTTTATTTTTTAAATTATTTCAATTTTAAATTAAAATTATTTAAATTAAAATTTTTAATCACATCTTCCTAAGTTTATATCATGTGCATCTGAACTGACCTGCAGAGATAACCTATATGGTCCACTTGGCATAAAAATACAAACAAACAAAAAAAAACAACCACGAACATTTAAGGAATATAAAATTAAAAGGAACAAAAATTATGTCTAAGCTTGCATGTATTATTTTTATATTCAGAGCTATGTTGAGTTAATGATCATTTTGTTTGCTTATAATATGAATTTTTCAAATACAATTTAGTTAATGATGTTCAATAATAAACATGTTACAATGCTTCATACGAATTAATATTTATAAGTGTTTTAAAATCAGAGGGAAGCTCAACAACCCTGAACTAGAAAAGAAGTATGCTAGCTGGTAAAGCTCTCATGACAGTCTCCTGGGTGGGATATGAATCCTCTACCTCTCGTTCCTTCTCCCAAGTACAAAGCTGACCATATATTTCATATTTGTATCTGTTGATTACTTCACTTTGTCCAGCCCATTTTATCACTTCTTTATCACTTACTTTTGTCATTACTAATTTAATTAGTGCAATTTGTAAAGGCTCATAAAATCAATAAATAAATGTAAATAAAAATTAAGATATAACCTCTATCATTTAATATATACTAAATATAGGTCTATATTATTTATTAAATATTAGTATATATAAGGCTCTATGATTGTATGTGATTGTGAATAAAAATGTAATATTAAAAGGATTAATTAAATGTACAAAATTGAAAGTGATACAAATGTATTAAAAGAAAAATATTTTACAATGCTAAAAGGCAATAGTTTATAGCACAATATTAATAATAACACTAACAGAAGATATAATTTGGAGCTACTCAGCTAGGTTATCAAACTCCAAGAAAATTGTTATAGGCCTACATAACCAAATAATAATCATCACAGTATTTTTTAAGTTTTAAAATAATTCATAAGAGGCTTACACCTATTAAATATGCATACATTAACATTTATGTTAAATTTTATTTCTTTATTTTAATCCGATAGCAGCAGGGGTCGATCACTGCTGCAAACGCTGGCGCGGCAATAGCATTAACGATCATAGAATCGGTTACATAGCCATTAGTCGTCTGCTGCTGCACAACAAAAGGTCACGCCAATTGGCTGTTCGGAATCACTTTTAATAAAAGGATATTAATACATAATTATCATAATATATGTTGAGAGTTCAAAACACTTAGGCAAATGTAGAAAGATTAGATTTTTTATCTGGTTACCTCGTAGTACACTTGATCCGCCATTGTGATGTTTGGAAACGGGAAATAATATCAGAGCGAAATACTTCCGGTGGAACAAGTGCAGCCCACAAAACTATGGCATCATCCATCAGATTATTTCGCTTAGTTTTACAGCGGAGGTGAAATGTTTAATTCAATTGTATCTCCTGCGGTGTATTTTCGAAATATTTACAAAGCTCTTGTTTATTTAATATTTGTTTTCATCTGTTAATTTTCTGATTCACCGAAGCTTGATAATTTGTACAGCTCAAAGCCGAGGTCGTCTGCTTGATGTGGACTTCGAACGACACATTGTTTGACTGAAATTAACGCGTGCAACTTTCTTTCATTTTAGTCGATGCAAGCACTTTATTTTTAAAAAAAACCAAAAAAAACAACCTTTGATTATTATTTTTGGGGTTGTTCCTGTTGTTTGAACTTTGAGTTCCACACCTACTACGAGATATATATATATATATGCCTAGTATAATATTTATAATCTTACTAAACTGTTATTAGCTTAGTATAAACTACTTTTATAATTGCAGAAATATATACCGAAGGATAGTTTCCTACATTTTATAATCATACACATTAAAGTTATTCTGTTATCTAAATCTTGAGGAATAGCCTACATTATATTCACACTTGTCATGTAAGTAATTTTAGATAATTAATTAGTCACAAATATTCATTTACATATCAAGAAATGTATAACTGTATTACAGTGCAAATAAGTCTGTAACTATGCATGAATTTAAACTTTAAAAAAATAATTTAGTTTTATTTTAACTTTTTAATATCTACTAATCTAGACTTTACTTTTTTTTTTTTAACTAATAATAATATGAGATAAAGTTGAATTAAAGAAATTGAAATTGATGTTTTTTAAACAGAATCATACCAGTGCATGTATCACGATTTAGTCAGAGTGCAGTACTGAGAATGCCAGCCTATGATGCAGAGTTTGATGCTGCTAAGTCACGACTTAATTTATTGAAAGAAGAACCAGACAATGATGTAAAGCTCCAAATATATGCCTTGTTCAAACAGGTTGGTGAAAATTCTTTTCTTCAAAAATTTGACTGAATAAATTTCAATCATTGAATAATTTTTTTTATAAATTAAGAAATTACTGCTTGCATATGAAAGGGATTTAGTTATTGTTGTACATTACCACTCTCTCAGTCTCTGATCTTGCACTGAAGTTGGGAGGAGAGAGAAAAATGTTAAATAGATAAATCTTTAATCTGTGTTAGGCTGAATGCAGTTAACATTATGATTTTTTCCAGTAATTTATGTCTTTAATTATCATGTCAGCAGCTTCAGAGAAGACTTGTTCATAATTTATGCAGCTGACTCATGATTTCCCACTTAATGGACTTCATTAGTTCTCAGTAAATTTATAACAAAAAAATAGTGTCCATTAAATTTCTGCAGTCTATTGCCAAGGGTAATTCTGATTCCAAAATTTCTTTTCTCATGAAAACTTGTAATATAATCTTAGAAAACTGCATTTCTTTTTAATTTTTAAAAAAAATGTTGCAGGCTACAAACGGAAAATGCAATGTGCCAAAGCCAGGTGCTTTTGACTTTGTTGGCAAAGCAAAATGGGAAGCCTGGAATAAACTTGGAAGCATGTCACAGGTAATTAATTTTTTTGTGATACTTTTATATTAAAATGTGTTGGTTTCACTTGCATGTGTCCTCACATTACTAAATAATGTACATTAATTTTATTATAATTCATTTTTTAATAATCTAAATAAACTAGTGCTTGGGAATTATTTAAAAAAAATATTAATGCCAAATTTATGAAGAACAACAATTAATTCATTACATTTTTTACTAGCTTACTTCAGAGATCTAGATCCTTTTGCTGTAATTACTGTACTGGTATATTGTTATTAATTTTATTTATTGTGATTAAATGCAGGATGAAGCTCAGCGGAACTACATTGACTTGATCAACAAATTAGCTGGAGCAGAATCCCCAGCAGCAGGCCCTTCAGATAGCAGTCGTTATCAAGGTCTTGAAATTTGCAAGCAGGGCAAAGCTTTCCGCCTCACATTTAACAGACCCTCCAAGAAGAATGCTATTACATGGCAGGTACAATGAGTGAGTGCTTGTACCGTTTTCTGCCAAGGAAGTACAAAAGCAAATTTAGCAGTTAGATCATTAATAAATGGTTACATTCAAGGGAAATAATTACTGCCAATCTTTCCAAATATAACATTTTGCTCAGTTCTTTTATTCCATTCTGATTTAAAGTAGGTAACCTGGTGGTGTAAAAATAGTGCTGATCTTAAATAAAGTATTTAAAAATATATTTTAAAGAAAGAAAGAAAAAAGTAAATAGGATATTGAAAGGGTATAATCCTCATGTAGTTGACTGAAAGTTGTTTACATGAGAAATTAACTTGTGATAGGTTCCCATGCATATTGCAGTTAAAGATTGAATGACTTTATCTATAGGGTATGCAAACTATATCTTAGCTGTGGAAGAAATATATATTCATAAATTGAAATACTGAAAGAAGCACATTCCAGACTTAAGTACATAATTTTAAAACTTGATGACTGATGTGTTGTGGTATCTGGTATCAGATATGGCTTGAGAAGTTCACTGGTTCATTCCATATTTGCTCACCCATACTCAAAATTTGTTGCTTTTACAAAGAATGTAGTAATCACTTCTATTGAGATACAGGAATTCCTAGAATGCTTGATATAATTCATTTATGTTTGTCACAAGTCTGATAAAAATGTCCGACCTGATGACCCACTTAGCTTGTTTACTTCAAATTTGAATTTTTGAAACCCTTGACTCCTTTGTTCAAAGCTTCCTCCTTCGAAGCGCTTCTAGAACAGGTCAAGATGTTATGTAACTTTAGGACCATTGTCCGGTTCTCGAACCAACCACATGCTTCACGAACAGTCACGTGATACGCAATATGCTTTTCTATATATGTGCCTACACGCCTCCGCTCCGTCACTGGGAGAAACACATTAGCTAGGTCCATTTCAGCTAACTCCGGTCACGAGGGGCAAGCCGACAAGCCGTTGAGAATCAAGACACCATTCGACTTCTCATAAAGAGGTATCATTTTATTTAATAGTATTTTGCCTATGTTGTTAAGTATGTATTTATGCTATGTATTATATTTCCATAACACTTGAGCATGGTCCAGAGAAATGGCTGAGAAAAACCTATAAGTTACGGAATATAAATTGATTGTAACTCCTTTACCATTTTGTACTTTAATTTATATTGTTTCAATTCATTAAGAGTCAGAATGCCTGTACTCGATATGAATCCTTCATGTAATTCAACTATTGCGTGTAATTTTAATTGTAAATTGTGAAGCGCTCTGTTAGTTTGAATTACCACTTTGTATGAACATTAATTTAACGTTGTATCTATTTTTATTGCTCATACGTCATGCTGTTAAATGAAAACATGCGTGAGACGATTACATTTTTCTAAATCTAATTGTAAAACGACACGAGGTCGAAACTCTTACTCAGCGCATTATTATCTGGGACATGCTTTAGTAGGAAGTGTTCAATCGAAAGTATATTAGAGCCATTGTTCCCCAGATCGGTTCCTATCGTCCATGCCTTACCTCGTCTTGCTTTGGTTCTGCTGGTGAACTCTACATTGAGGGTCCATGTCTTTAAAGTTCAAGTTCCCTAGCTACATGAAAAAAGGAGCGTCTTTTCTCAGGCACCACGTGCGTCGCTAGAGCGGGACTGTGAAATAAACTGACTGACCAAATAAAGAGACCAGGCTGATACAAGCAATCCAGCTGAGTACAAATTCAGCGTACAAATGTTAAATGAACAATTGGAGGCAATTTAAATGTGACAAGAATCGAACACATGCGCGTAGAGATAGATTAGTAGACTATTCGCGATCGTATTTTGATTGTTGTTAACTTGTTAAATCTTATTAAATCTTATTTTTCTTGTTAATACCTCTTAGTAGTTAATTTATATGCATGATAGACCAATAGATTCTTAGATTGAAATGGGGGCGAATGAGCAGGATGTTGAAATGAATGCATATTAATTTAGAGGGATTTAACGGTTTTCAATCTAGCTAAAAGTTCGCAATTTATTAGTTTGTAAATTTGTCGTCTGACTACAAGACACACTTTTAACCAGTCAAATAGTAAATTGAGCAACCAGTCTGCATAGGATATGAGAGGAAGAATTAATTATATTTAAAGTCTTTTAATTATTCTAAGCAGGGTCTTTAAATAAATACTGGAAACGTAACAAGTGGGGGCTCGTCCGGGATTGATATGTATTAAATTGTAACATTTTTTATACATAGGGCGTATCATAAACCTAGAAACAAACGAACGAACGAAAAGAAATTGCCAATTGTTCTTTTGATTTTTGTATCACTGATTTTCTTTGCTTTTGTTGTGACATGTGCATGTATTCTTTTGCAGAGTAGCGTGCATGTTTAATTAATGTAGTATGTTTAAGCGTAGTTAAGCATAACATTGATTAAGTTGAATGATTTATTTAGTATTGTGTTACTGGATACTTCATTGTGAGAAGTCGAACGTGTTATACCGCCAGCTAGGAGAGTTATCGGTAGTAACAGACTTCGGACTATTATATTTAGGGTGCTAGATATAATGTGTAATGTTGTATGGTAGGAGCCGTGACATTACGAAAGTCTTGGAACAGCGGACACTGTGACAAGCAGGTGAAACGTGTAAGAGTTAACGCGCAATTTTATTCGGAAGGTGTTCTGAATAAATTAAATAATTTTTGTAAGGTTGTAGCCTAAAAGTTATTTTCGGGATAAGCGGAGTTATCGCCGACGGTTAAAACACACAATTCACGGGAGACATTTTTATTGTAGCCAGCGCGCTAAGACAGTAAAATGGATCTAGAGCAGGTTATTGAGAATCTGAAAAAGAAAGGTTCCTTAATAGGATACCAGGGTGACGAACTGACTAGCTACGTTAAAACTGAGCTAGAGAAAGCGGAAAAAGCAGAAAAGGAGAGAGTAGAAAAAGCGGACAAAGAAAGACAAGAGATAGAAAGAGAAGAACGTGTTGCTAATCGCGAACTGAAGAAGTTAGAAGCTGAAAAACTAGCCGAAACTGAAGCTAAACGCATCGCAGCTGACGCAGAAGCTAAAAGGTTAGAAGCTGAAAGGTTAGCCGACATTGAAACAAAACGTATCGCAGCGGACACAGAAGCCAAACGCATCGCGGCAGACGCGGAAATAAAACGGTTAGAATGGGAAGTAAAGAAACTAGAAGTTACCAATCCAAACCGTGACCGCAGAAGCAGTGGTGATTCGCATTCTAGCGATGGAAATAATCACAGTAGAATCGAAAATATCATTCCAAAGATAAATATGGTCCCATTTGATGAGAACAAAGATCAAATAGACGCGTATTTAAAAACGTTTGAAAAATTAGCCAGAGCAACAAGCATTCCAGCGGAACATTGGGCGATAAATTTATCGGGGTTGCTGCAGGGTACTGCGAAAAACGAATTCAATAAGCTTAGCGATTCTGAGTCAGATAATTACGACACAGTCAAAGCCGCATTATTGAAACGTTACAAACTCACAGCAGATACATACCGCCGTAAATTTAAACAGGCCACGAAAGCCAGTTCAGAGACGCACGCACAGTACATACGACGCGTAACTGACTTGTTCCAAAGATGGATAGATCTAGCCGAAACTCCACAGACGTACGCAGGTCTTAGGGATGAAATGGTAAAAGACCACATTCTCGGGTCATACAAATCAGATCTACTGATTCACTTAGCAATCAGGGAAAAATCTACGCTAGAGGAGATAGGCAACGCCGCCGATCGCTTTGATGACGCACATTCTCAATTCTCGAACGCACACGCGAACAACAAGCCTCGACCGAATGAACCGCCGACTCGAAAGGATAAGAAAAATGACGGGAAAACACATAGTGAACGCGATGATAAAACATCTAAACCCGACACTAAAAACAAGTCTGACAAACAGAAAGATAAAAAGAATCTTGCATGTTACACTTGTGGTGATAGTGGCCATTTTTCACGAACTTGTCCTGAAAAGAAAACAGCTAAAGTTTACGCAGTAGAAAGTCATACACCTAAAACAGAAAAGTCGAATCGAACACCAGTACAGGCAAACGGTCACGACACAATCGCTTTGCTTGATACAGGGTGTGAGCTGGACGCTATAGTAAATGCATCATTAGTTAACCGTACCGACTACACAGGGGAGACAATCTCTGTCACCTTTGCGAACAGCGAACAAGACATTTTACCAGTAGCTGAAATCTCGATTGTTTCAGACTTTGTAGAAGGAACAGTCAAAGCGGCCGTTATGGAAAACTCACCGCATGACGTGATCCTTGGTTGCAAGTATGTTTTGCCGTGCAAAAAACAAACTTCAACTGAACCACCACTGGTTAACGCTGTAACCAGAGCAGCGAGTAGTAAAGACAAATCTGTGACTGCACCGATGTCTGCCGCACCAGCCGTAGATAAAGCAACAGTTAGCGAGATTAAATTATTACAAGCTGAAGACGAAACACTAGACAAGTTACGCAAGCAGGCTGTACCTGTTAGTGACGTCAACACTGACGATTCGAATAAGAGAGCGTGCATTATTCTGAAAAAGGGTTTATTGTACCGCTATTCGAAAGTGGGAGACGAATTTCGGAAACAATTAGTCGTTCCACAAACCAAACGAAATGACGTATTACGATTAGGTCATGAGAGTCTTTTTGGCGCACACATGGGTGTACAAAAAACAACTAGTCGTATTACAAGTGAGTTTTATTGGCCGGACATCATTGCCGATATCCGTAGATTCGTGTTAAGTTGCGACACATGCCAGAGAACACAGTCTAAAAATTCAATCAGACCCGCACCGTTAGAAGAGCCTGAACTGATCAGTGAGCCCTACAAACGCGTAGCATTGGATTTGATTGGGCCTATAATACCCACATCAACGAGAGGTAATCGATACGTGCTGACCACTATTGATTACGCAACAAGATTCGCCGATGCAGTACCATTGAAAAATATTGATACTGAAACCGTCGCCGAAGCCCTTTTCGGATTATGGAGTCGTGTTGGGATACCCACCGAAATTTTGACAGATCAGGGGAGTCAATTCGTAGGCAACGTAATGAAGGAAGTAAATCGCTTACTTTCCATCAAACATCTTACTTGCACACCCTACCACCCCCAGGCAAATGGTCTGATTGAAAAATACAACGGGACATTAAAAACAGCACTTAAAAAGCTCGCCACAGATAAACCGAAAGACTGGGACAGATACATCCCTGCCCTACTATTTGCATATAGGGAAGTGCCACAATCTTCCACAGGATTTTCACCATTCGAGCTACTTTACGGACGTACTGTACGCGGACCGATGATGATTTTGAAGGCACTTTGGACTGATGAAAAGACAGATGACAAAGTTAAAACAACTTACACATATGTCACTGACTTAAGAAACCGTCTTGAAACTATAGGCAAGATAGCACGGGAAAACTTGACGATAGCTCAGTCTAGACAGGCAGAATATTACAATAAGCACACCAAACCTAGAGAATTTGAAGTTAATGACAAAGTGTTACTGTTGCTTCCTGAAGCACATAACAAACTTCAGATGAAATGGAAGGGGCCCTTTGTAGTTACCGCCAAGCTAGGGGGACTGAACTATAAGGTACAGACAGGAAAGAGAGAGAAAATCTTTCATGTTAACCTACTCAAAAAGTACATAAGCCGTGAGGATCAAACCACTCAAGCTGATTTTGTCGTAGCGACGATAGTTACAGAAGACGAGGGGGAGACTGATTGCGTCACCGGTACTTTACCAAACTGTCCTTTACAGACAGAGGAGACTGTTAAAGACGTTAGGGTGAATGATGCCTTGACGGAAGGACAGAAAGAAGAAGTGAATAAATTGCTCAATGAGTTCTCATCTACTCTGACAGACAAACCAGGGTTGACAGACTTAATAGAATTTTCACTGAAGCTGACTGACAACAAACCGATACGTTTGAAGCCGTATCCGTTGCCACAGGCTAAGATAGATGACGTTAGACGTGAGATTAAGACTATGCTAGATCTAGGGGTCATAGAGAAGACTGACAGTGCCTACGGATCACCCATCGTGTTGATTAAAAAACGTGATAACTCGTTCCGTTTTTGCGTAGACTACCGCAAACTCAATCAAGTGACAGAGTTTTGTGCCGAACCTCTTCCTGATCCGGATCTCATCTTCACTAAGCTAGCTAACGCTCATTACTATACCAAAATAGATTTGTCACGCGGTTTTTGGCAAATCAAGGTCAAGGACACTGATCGACACATACTAGCTTTCACTACACCAGTAGGAAACTATACATGGAAAGTTATGCCTTTCGGAGTTTCAAACGCTCCAAGCATTTTTTCTAAAATGATGCGGTCGTTGTTAGAACCACTGTACGGACGTGGAGTTGAGAACTTCATGGATGATTTAATTCTAGGCACCCAGACATGGGAGGAGCACTTAACACTCTTACGAGACGTGCTAGCCAGATTAAAGCAAGCCAACCTCACTGCCCGCCCTACGAAGTGTGAAATAGCACAATTCTCCTTAGACTTCTTGGGACACAAGTTGAGTCATGGAACTATGTCGCCAAGTGAAGCTAAGATAGCACAACTTAAGGACACTTCACAACCGCTAACAAAAACACAAGTTAGAAGTTTTCTTGGTCTTGCTAACTACTACAGAAAATTCGTACCAGATTTTAGTGCCATTGCATGTCCTCTGACTGACTTGACACGTAAGAATATGCCTACCAAAGTAGTGTGGACTGATGCATGCCAAAACGCTTTTGACACACTGAAATCTAGACTGACTTCAGACTTAGTTGTTAAACTGCCAGATCTGACAAAACCATTCTTGTTAAGGACTGATGCTAGCAACACAGGATTAGGAGCAGTGTTATTACAAGAACACAATGACACCAAACATCCAGTTGCATACGCAAGCCGTAAACTCACAACTACTGAACAGAAATACTCCACCAGTGAAAAGGAATGTCTTGCAATAGTTTGGGCCATAAAAAAGTTCGAAAACTATTTGTACAGAAAAACCTTTGTCATTGAGTGCGATCACCAACCGTTAGCCTTTCTCGGACAAGCGCAATTTACAAACAGCCGTTTAATGCGTTGGTCTCTGTTTCTGACACAGTATGACGCAAATATTCATTACATCAAGGGATCTTTGAATGTTGGCGCAGATTACATGAGTCGTGCTTGATGCCATCAAGTGCCGGTACTGATAGAATGTCGTTTAATCAATTAACTGAACCCTACGGATTCCTTCCTGTAAATATGAAATATAGTTGCACACTTTATTTCTAGGAATGTCGAAATTTTTTTTGTGTAAAATTTTCTTCATTGTGGACTTCTACATTTTATCATCCATAATTTGTAGGAGGCATTTTATCTTTGGTAAGATAAACGCCTCAAAAGCAAGGGGGTGTCACAAGTCTGATAAAAATGTCCGACCTGATGACCCACTTAGCTTGTTTACTTCAAATTTGAATTTTTGAAACCCTTGACTCCTTTGTTCAAAGCTTCCTCCTTCGAAGCGCTTCTAGAACAGGTCAAGATGTTATGTAACTTTAGGACCATTGTCCGGTTCTCGAACCAACCACATGCTTCACGAACAGTCACGTGATACGCAATATGCTTTTCTATATATGTGCCTACACGCCTCCGCTCCGTCACTGGGAGAAACACATTAGCTAGGTCCATTTCAGCTAACTCCGGTCACGAGGGGCAAGCCGACAAGCCGTTGAGAATCAAGACACCATTCGACTTCTCATAAAGAGGTATCATTTTATTTAATAGTATTTTGCCTATGTTGTTAAGTATGTATTTATGCTATGTATTATATTTCCATAACACTTGAGCATGGTCCAGAGAAATGGCTGAGAAAAACCTATAAGTTACGGAATATAAATTGATTGTAACTCCTTTACCATTTTGTACTTTAATTTATATTGTTTCAATTCATTAAGAGTCAGAATGCCTGTACTCGATATGAATCCTTCATGTAATTCAACTATTGCATGTAATTTTAATTGTAAATTGTGAAGCGCTCTGTTAGTTTGAATTACCACTTTGTATGAACATTAATTTAACGTTGTATCTATTTTTATTGCTCATACGTCATGCTGTTAAATGAAAACATGCGTGAGACGATTACATTTTTCTAAATCTAATTGTAAAACGACACGAGGTCGAAACTCTTACTCAGCGCATTATTATCTGGGACATGCTTTAGTAGGAAGTGTTCAATCGAAAGTATATTAGAGCCATTGTTCCCCAGATCGGTTCCTATCGTCCATGCCTTACCTCGTCTTGCTTTGGTTCTGCTGGTGAACTCTACATTGAGGGTCCATGTCTTTAAAGTTCAAGTTCCCTAGCTACATGAAAAAAGGAGCGTCTTTTCTCAGGCACCACGTGCGTCGCTAGAGCGGGACTGTGAAATAAACTGACTGACCAAATAAAGAGACCAGGCTGATACAAGCAATCCAGCTGAGTACAAATTCAGCGTACAAATGTTAAATGAACAATTGGAGGCAATTTAAATGTGACAAGAATCGAACACATGCGCGTAGAGATAGATTAGTAGACTATTCGCGATCGTATTTTGATTGTTGTTAACTTGTTAAATCTTATTAAATCTTATTTTTCTTGTTAATACCTCTTAGTAGTTAATTTATATGCATGATAGACCAATAGATTCTTAGATTGAAATGGGGGCGAATGAGCAGGATGTTGAAATGAATGCATATTAATTTAGAGGGATTTAACGGTTTTCAATCTAGCTAAAAGTTCGCAATTTATTAGTTTGTAAATTTGTCGTCTGACTACAAGACACACTTTTAACCAGTCAAATAGTAAATTGAGCAACCAGTCTGCATAGGATATGAGAGGAAGAATTAATTATATTTAAAGTCTTTTAATTATTCTAAGCAGGGTCTTTAAATAAATACTGGAAACGTAACAATGTTAATAAATACTCTTTACATTGTGTTTCTTGGATTTTTAACTGACCTTGTTTATTTTTATGTAACATACAACTATTAATCACTCTGATTATTGTTGATAGAAGCATTTTGTATACTTCACTTTTACCCAGATGTATGATGACATCTCATCAGCTTTGACTGAAGCTGCAGAAGACAAAGGTGTTTCAGTTGCTGTAATAACAGGTATATGCAGAAATATATTGTATTGATATTTTATTACATTCAGTGGTATTTAAAAACAAAATATTTTCTTAACTCATTTCTTTGCCCAGAATCCCCAACCTAAATGTGTTTTTTTCTTTTAAATCAAAGCTCTCATCTTGTTTCTCTTTTAAATAATATATTGTTAGAGCATGTTGCATGTCTTGTAAAATAAAAATCAGAAACACATTTCAGTTTAGACACAGTTATTCAAATATGCTGAGGAACTTCACTTAATTAAAATTTTGATTGCATGCATAGAAACAAACCATTACAGTAATTAGTTTTATGATGATTTTTATTATTAAATCACCAAGATTCCACGTTATATAACACACTATGTACAGTTGACTGTATTCTCCACTAAATCTGACTCAGTATTGCACAGACTGGGGCCCAAGTCTAAGCTGAAAAAAAAATTGATTATCAGAATTAATCAATGGAAATGTCTGGGGTTAACCCTGCACCCAGATTAATTTATTGAATATAGGACAAAACTGTAGAGGTTTGGTTTGGCATTCTTGTAGAGTGATTTCTCTTATATAATTTTCATCTATTTGTGGTTCCAAAATGACTATATTTCTTAAAACTAGAACATAGTAAAGTGAAAAAAATAAATAACTTTTGCATGATTGTTTGTGTTTAAAGAAATGGATTTGCATAGCACATAATAAACAATTAACAGTGGCCAAAGAAACTATAAACTATTCATTAAATCATGTAGTTATAAAGATGGTTTTGTTTCTGTTTCTGATGGATTTTATTCTTCTTTTGAGATTATAGTGGAATTGCATTTACTTGAATCACACTCACTATGGCAGAGTGCTTACACTGTAAGAGGGAAAAATTGAAAGAACAGCAGATTCAAGTTTCCCATCTTACTTATTCTGGTTTTATAAACTGATTGAGTGTTATGTCAGGCAGAAATGTTTAGATTCTAATTTTTCTTTTCTCAGTCACATATAGTAGAATTTGCTTAAGTTTAATGTGCATTTGATGCAACTACGCTGTATATATTGAGAAATTAAAATTGATGGCTCATCAGTGAAAGTAGAAACTACAGAAGATGAAAAGACAGAAATCAGTAAATATGGAACTGAAGTGGAGGTAAATGTCCAACACCTGCAGAGAGCATGGAACCAGATATACTAGTATGTGTGCATGTGGTAAGAATGCATGGTCATTCCAAGAAATCATAGTGAGAAAATTATCAACATTGCTTCAAAACTGTTTTACTTGTTCAGAAATATTTACAGCTGAAAGAGAATGAATTGAAGTAAGCATAATTATCATGTACAATATTCATGCAAAGAAGATTTGTATAGTATAACTTAAAATAAACAGTGCACCATACATGTATTTGGTATTATGTATATGTAATTCAGGCTGAATTCAAATAATAAAAAGAAAAATAGCATTTATTAGAACTGAAGTTCTTTTAATTGTTTTTAACATTCTATAATTGCAAGTTTATTGTACATTGATTGAGCCTACCTCCAGTAATCTTAGTCATAAGAGTCTTAATATTTACACAAAACATTATATGCTGACAAATTTTAAATAATTGTTTAGGAATTTTTTTTTTTAAATCCAAACTGTATTATTCCAACAAACAGAATTTTAAATATGTACTTCTTTATAAAATTCATCTTAGATCTTTCCCTGATATAAAGAAGAGCATGGCAGAAATACAACAAAATGTACAGTCACTTAATATCTCTCATTGTTTATGTGATATACAAATTTTAATTGTATAGCCCAATAAACTGATATTTATTTGTCAAATGAAAGGATGATTCAAAATACCTTTATGCTAATTAACTGTTACTGCCTTTAGCTTCATATGATTTATATCTAATACTATTATCTTGTACAGGATATAATCATACTATTCATAAAGTGTTTTTCAAAATTCCAGTGACTAAAAAATATCTGGTTTTATTCATTACTCCAATTTTAGTTCATTATTAAAATATTTTTTAAAAAGTACAAACTTAATATAATTATGTACAACAGAAATGGGTGAAGAAAAACTTAAGAGTATATTGTTGTATTTAATACTTTATAAGAAATTCATAATTTATTATAAAATGTCTGAAACTCCACCTGCTCCAAAAGTTTGTTATGTTTTGATTTTGTTTTTTTAGGTATGCAGTACTGAAGGAGTCGTTAAAAATAAATTTTAAATTTCTTAGCAGTTTTCTCAAAAACTGATTAATGTATAACTCTTTTCTATGTTCCTTTATTTTAATGTACCAAATTAAGAATAGATTATGGTTTACATGATTTTCTGTTGATTGGACATTGTTCATCTCCTATTATTGTTATTTTATTATTCATAATTAATATAATCCTTTTCATTTTGAATCCTTTTGGTTTTTTTTTTTATTAATTTTCATTTTTGTCTCTACCCATGTACTAATTTCTTTGAATTCTTCCTCTTCATTTTAATTATTTTTTTCCTTAGGCAAATTTCTTCAGTCTTACATCCAATTGAGGACTGTCATTACATTTCTTGATTTCTTACCTTTAATATATGATCTTTTGTATTTTATTATCTGCCTTATTCAGAATTTATTGATGGTTTAAGCATTATATAACATTATATATATTAATTTTATGAATGTCAAACTTTTGCTAAAGTATGTCACTACTTCAGTTTTTACTTGATGATTATTTATCTTCATTAATCCTAGGAATGTTAAATTTGAACCAGTATATCAATACTTTGGTACTTATTTAATATATTCACCAATCTCATTAGGTGCTGGTGATTATTACTGTAGTGGAAATGACCTATCTAACTTTACCAACATCAAACCTGAAGAGATAAAGCAGATGGCACTGAATGGGAAAATTATTTTAAAGTAAGTTTCACAATGTATTTTCTTTACCTTTAGGTGACATCAGCTGTGAGTTAGTTTTATTTATTTTATTTGTAATTGATTTGGGTTTTATTTACTTATATGTTTTTTGTTTTTTTTATGGATTCAGTATCCTAATATGTATCTTAGCATAAAGAGCAAATCTTATAACTAGAAAATGAATTGATGTTATTTTTTTGAATTTAGGTATTTATTAATGCCAGAATGCCTAGATTTGTACAAATATATATATATATATATTTCAAATTGAATGGTTTATGATGGTTTCTGTACGACTGTGAACTTTGAAATATGTAAAATGATGTCATCTGAGACCAAAGTCCAGCATTACAGCAAGTTCTCTGTTTCACCACATGCATTCCTGAGACTCGTGTAAATAAAAATCAAGTAAATGGAAGAGGAATTTCCTGTTGAGAATTATATGTATGAATATATACACCATTACAGTGGTGAAACATAGAAACACAGTTCAGTGTCTCTATAGCATAGCTAACAGCTAAGAAACTGAGATGAGTCAACATCTTGCTTTCTGGTTGACATCCACAAATACATAACTTTGAGTTTAGTGTGCAGATAAAATAAAAATACCTAAATAATACTTTAATAGTCGTTTAAATTTGATTTTGTGTAAAATTTCACTTTAATAATCTGTGAAATATATGTTGATCATTATGCACCAAAAAAAAAAGAGTTTTTTTTAAAGCATTTATACAGTCTACATGTTTGTCTTTCTTTTTTCATCATTCTTAGTCACAAAAAAAATAATCATTGCTTAATAGATATTTGTTTTTATGGTGTTACTTTGTGATGTGTCATAAATATCAAATCTAACAATTAAATGTTCTTTACTTTCTTATTTAAATCTGGTTATATTGTAAGGGAATATTATGTGCTAATGAAAAGTTAAATTTTGATTTTTCAAGCGATATCTTTTAATATGACAGTATTTAATTAATTGCAACACAAACACTGCTGCTTTCATCCATTTCAAAGGTGTGCATTACAGTCTTTTGTGTGGTTTTTTTCTAATTTACTAAATGTGCTTGAAAGTTTGATCCTAGCAAGTAAGACAGTTATGTTGTCTTAAAGAATGCCAACAAAAATATTTAAAAAATAAACTAATTTTGTTACCAGGAAATTTGTGAAGTCATTCATAGATTTTCCCAAGCCTCTAATTGCACTAGTGAATGGGCCAGCAGTGGGCATATCTGTCACAACGCTTGGGCTATTTGATGCTGTCTACTGCACAGATAAGGTTGTTCAGTTTTCTTTTGAGGTTGTATGGTTGCATAGTTTATTTCTTTCTAATTAAACAACTTTAAAGTCATTTATAGTATTACATTGCAGTTAAAATGCAAGAAAATAATTTTCCGTGTACGATGGTATTTTTTTCTTTCCATTCATAGTCATTTTATTTAGTTTTGTATCAGAATTCACATCACTTATTTCTTTGTCAGATCTTTGTGAATTCATACATTCTCATTGTGAAGTCATCTTGTTTTATATCCCTGTTCCAGGCCACCTTCCACACTCCTTTTTCACAGCTGGGACAGTCTCCTGAAGCATGCTCCTCATACCTATTCCCCAAAATGATGGGAAATGCAAAGGTATGCAGTTGAAATCTTTTATAAAACTAGTTTTATTATTATTTTACTTATTTGTTTGTATACTATTCTTAATATTTTCTTAATTTTAAATATGAATAAATGATGTAAGCTCTTAGCAATAAAATTGTTGGCTTCATTTTAAAACCCTGATAGGCATATAGAGAAAATATAAAACATAGTTAAGGTTAAAGATAAACATGGATACAATATTTAGTTATACAAGCAAAACTTCATACCTTTGGCAGTAATATGCAATGGTAACAGACAACAAGGGTGATAGTTACTATGCAGTTTGATTGTAGCTTATTAACGCTGAGATCAAAACGCATGTTGCCTCAGTGGTCAGTTGAGCTGGTCTGCCAAATAAGAGGTAGTTTCTGGTACATTCGTTTTGCACAGTTGAACTGCACTCTGAATGGTCTGTTTAAAGTGAATTGCTACTCAGCCTATTCTCTAATCTGGGGATAAGGATCAGCTGTCCTAGAGTTAGGTTTGATTTTAGTCTGTTTATAGAGGAGGGTGGTTGTGGGCTACATAATGCCATTATGTGACATATTCATATATTTGAAAAAAAAATTTCAAAGTAGATACATATTCAGTCGTACGTTCTTTTAGCCTCTCCAATAAAAATTTTATTCTGGTTGCAGGGAATACAAATTATGGATTTATTTTCAAAATAAACAATTAAAAATAATTATTAAAATTAATAATTGAATTTGTGTAAATACTTGTCATGTAATAGGTATTTTGAACTATGGCATTTTAAGTGATAGGCTGAAAATTAAAAGTACATATATATATTAAAAATATAAAATACATCATGAGTATACTTGACTTGAATTTTTTTTTCTTTTATGATTTAAGCCCTTTTTCTTGTTTAATTTATCTTTATTTAATTTAGAACTTAGCATTATATGATACCTTAATTAGAAAGGGCCTTTAAGGGTACGGAAGACAGTAAAACAGTCTCACTATACTGTTACTTTATTTTATGATTTTGTTTTGTTCTGTTTAAAATATTCTGTAGTAATTTCATCATCTTATGTTGTACTAATTAAGTTCACAGGCTTTCATTTATTATTTATTCACCACAATTTGCTTTTTGTATGTGTACAAGGTTAGAAAATGTTTACAGGAAAACATTAAAATAGCACAATATGCTTGCATGAAAATCCTTTTCTTGATTTAAAATTTTTTTTTTTTAGGCTGGAGAACTGCTGCTGTTTAACAGGAAAATCACAGCGCAAGAAGCCTGTGAAAGAAATCTTGTCACAAAGGTGTTTCCAGATGATGTCTTTCACAAGGAAACTGAAGCATTAGTGTCATATTATGCCTCTCTTCCTCCTAAGGTTTGTAACTAAATTTAATCCATCAGATAATTTTCATTTATTGCTTGCCTGTGTATACGCATTGTTCAAATCAGATTGTTTTTATTTCTTTTTCAAGAGAAAGGGGAAATGTGTCACAATGAAAACATAAAGATATGGCAGAATTTTCTTTGTTAAACATTTCATTATCATTTGCTTCATAAGACAAAATTAAGTATGATGTGTAAATGTTATAAATTTTCACATAATGACATTGTCCACTAAACCATCTTTGTTTCTGGTGAGTTCTTATTATATAGAAAATTATTAATTTGTATTCATGGTAGATGAACAATGAATAAGCACCATCAGTATCATCTACCACCATCACCCCTAACATCTAACTTCATTATCTCATGAGTTAACATTTATATCTCTAAACTTTATAACTATAGTATTAATTTGTTTTTATGTTTTGTTGTTATGTGTTATTGTTTTTGATGGGCAGTTACTTTAAGCATAATAATTTTTAAATGCTCATTTTCTTACTATGCAATCCACTTTGAGGGTTAAAACTGTATGGAGAGAAAAATGGCACTTATTATTTAAATGTCAGTTTTCTCGCTCCCTCTCTCTCCTTTTTTCTCACATCCTTCCTTTCTTCTAATGACATCCCAACAACCATCATGAGTACAGTGAAACTTCTCTATAACCCGATAATTGGGGTCCATAAAATCAGATTGCATTAATAGCGGGATCGCATTAATGCGAGATTTTACAATATTTTACATTTTTCCGAGAACGTCTAATGTAAAAAATCAGGTTATTATCGGACAAATATTAAATGGAATTCATTATTAAGATATATTCAAAATAAAGGACGGATAATATATTTATAGGTTATTACTTTAAGTTAAATAGTTTACTCCAGTAAGTAACATTTCCAGTAATATTTGTTTTGGCATAACACTTCAAAAACTGGTGAAATTGTTAAATTTCAAATCGTTTTATATTAAAAGACAAACTCTTCCCAAAATGATAATAAACATTTTACACACTATTTCTCATACTTAAAAAAATATTTGTTCCCAGTACAACAAAAATACAGTTGCATGAATTTAAAATTTCAAGAACCAATCCTAAATCTATTACATGTATATTCAAATTCATACTTATCTCTTTCCCAAAATGAAATTAAATATTTTTATACTCTTTTTTAAATACTTTGAACAAAATTTCATGTGTGAATGAATATACGAAATTTCAGGAGCCGTGCCATGACCATTTTATATCTGAATTCACATTATCACGGGGTTCCATGGTATTTTTTTCCTCATAGTTGACAAAAATATTTGTTTTAAAACCATTTATGCAAGAAGGTGATCCCTTGATTAGTATTCTATTTTCAATGTATTTGACTATGTGCAAATGGTGATCAAATATTCATGAATTTGCATTGCCAGTCTAAATGTCACTTGATGTTTGTGATCCCACCAGAGTGCACCTTGCAAACAGTGAACTAATTTTCATATACTTTTGTTGCCAATCAAATCATCAACATGATTGTGACCCTGCCATAGTGCACCATTTGGGGTAACCTAAATTCATCATATACTTTCACTGCCAACCTAATCATCATATGATTATTCTTATCCTGCCATAGCATTTTTTTGCAACTGGTAATGTAAATTTTCATATACTTTTGTTGCCAATCTAATCATCACATGATGGCATGTGACCCTGCTATAGTGCACTGTGCAACTAGTAATCTAAATTTTCAAATTCTTTCATTGCCAGTTTTATATGTTGTTTGATGATTGAGACTATGCCATATTGTACTGTGCAACTGGCAACCTAAATTTTAATATAGTTTCATTTCCAGTTCTACGTTGCATGATGATTATAACTTCGCCATTATAAACTGCTCAGTAGGGTTACAGCTCTATCCCCATCTGTTTATGATTGAACAAAGTACTTTTGAAGCTTCCAGTATTTAAATATTATCTAAATCTTATCAAACCTTAATAAATATTCATAAGACTTATAGAGAAGAAATATTTCTCGAAAATAATTGTATAAGCTCATGAAACTATATTTTGAATATGCACATGAATTTAGACTGCATGTCTGTAGGGAGATTTGACAACAACTGAACAAATATGTCTGGGTATGAATTGCATTGCTGCTGACTGATTGTCTGAATAAACAATAGATTGTTTGGCATATCCACCACATTCTAAGTGTAGGCATATATATTTTTGCTGTCAGAAATAATATCAATAGACTGTTTTAAGAATCACTCTGTTGACTGTTGTAACACCAGCTTCTAGAAAGTTAAGGGAAGAAAAAGATTATTATGTATTTAAAATTTAATTTTTAGTTATAGATATATTTTTACTCTATCAGGATCACTAGACAGTGAAAGAAAACAAGGTCACTTGGTATTTATTGCCATATTTATTCAAAATTTCTACTTTGAGTTGTTGGATATTGTATTTTATGTTTCATTTATGCCCTTAAAATGTTGCAGTTATTTTCTTAACTCTACTCATTAAATAATTTTTGATTACTCGTTTGTTTTAGCATTTCATTTTATGTAAACAGAAGTTACAATTTTATTTATTCTGAGCCCTATACTAGTGTAAATATTGTCTGATTACTTTTTTGATTTCTCCTTTTAACTCACTGAATGTTAATTTGATGTGTATGAACAGATATGAATTGTTACCAACATGAAAGTTAGACTTTCACTGTGTGATAATTCCTCAACACATTATTCCCATTTTATGCATCATTTGTATTCATTGCATTCAAGGTTCCCAAACATGTAATGTGCTAGCAGAGTCTTGTCAAATCTGTTTACTGCTGTATTTAAAGTTTTCATGACAGGTATAGTACAAATATGAATATCAGAGAAGAAGAGCGCAGATGTTGAGAGGAATTGTAAGCATGGGTGGACAAGCATTTTAAGACTGGAATCAGTAGTAAAATGCAGCAGTGAAGAGATCTTGTGCTTGATATTGCAATGAACAGGCAGCCAGTGGAGAATAGAGAGTGTGATTGACATATAACTTAGGTGACGCTGGTTGATGACTGATGATTTGGAGGGTTTTTTGTTTGGGGGTGGTGGTCATGGTGGGTGTTTCTTTTCTGTTTGTTTGTTTAGTATAGAGGATGAAAAGAATTGGTTCATGAACAGAACTTTGTGGAATCCCAAAGTTGCCATTGACATATATACTCTCAGTGTTCTTGCAGTTATGTATGACTTGAACTTTGATAGAGTTGTGCTGGAACAATATAATATGCCAAGGTCGATCATAGCAAAGGCTGTAGTAGAAGAAACAGAATGAGAATTGAAACATAGCCTTCTCCTGTAGTTCAGAGAATGTTAACTCTCACAATTTCCGATTGTTTGCACAGTGGCAAGGACAGTAATATAGGCTGTTTGGGATTTGCTTAAGTCTGTGGAATTTTAAATGCAATAAATTTAGGACAGCACAAAATTCTCTAACACTTTGACAGAAATGAGAAATTAGAAACAGAACAGTCATTTTTCAGATCATTAGCATAAAGGGTTGACTTTAAAAAAAAACTGTTCAACCTAACTATTGGTTTCACTCCATAAATTGGAGAGTTACACGAGCATAATTTTAGGTAGCAGGATATGAAGGCACTCAAGAAAATGTTCTGGATATTGGATCAAGTGCATTACTTCAGTGCACACTTCTTGATAATTTTGATCTTAATGAGTTTATATGTGGAGGGGAGATTGTTAAACTCTATCAAAATTAAATGATGATAAAAGGTTCGCCTTTTGCATTAGTAAGCTGATTTCTGAAGTCTTTTATTTTATCTTAAAGTTTACAAGTAGGTAAGAAAGGGTTATGGTTTGGTAATGGTTGTGGTATAACAAATATGTTTCATGGAGTAAATGTCTTAAACAATGAGATTTTACTTCAGAAATAAATTTATTTTTGCAAAAGTTTGGATTTTTTAATATAAACATTTCTATAATCCTTGAACTTCAAAATATATCCTGCATTTACTTGTTTTTGAAATTTGCAGTTATTTAATTTTTTTATGAATTAAATGTGGATCATTTGATGGAGCTTGCATATATGTGTGTGAAAGCTTTCGAGGTACTTGAATTGCTTCAGGTCTGGTAGATGTGACTTTGTTTCATAACTTCCAAGTCTGATCAAATCACTAGTCTGGTTGCAAATTTATAGAAATTTATAACATTTGTTTCATTCCAGTTCAACTCTTCTTTCATTGTGACACATATAGAAAGCTACTATCTATATTTCTTAGCCTGAGTATTAGAAACCTGATGAAATTGTGCAAATCTTGTGTGCTATGACAAGCATATAGTGGTAATAGCCTTTTCCCATGTCATTTCGGTACTTTTGGCAATCATCATTTTATTGATTTTCTTCCTTCTGCTCTGAAATAAATGAATTATGCTTCATTGATATATTCATGCCACCAATGCTGTAGGTCATTTGGTAATTATAGAAAAAGGGAATAGGAAGAAAATTTTGGAGAGTGGGATTATCCATGCCATGCCAAACATTTTTTGGATGCAGTAATTTTGAGAGTGTAAGATGTGCATTCCAGCTAATTCCACCTTAGTTCATGTAGGCCTTCTGAAGCAGAAAAATGAGTGTCTGTATTCCTGAGAATGACTTATTCATTGTTAAACAGTTGATTTGAAATGTTCTTATGTAGTACAGTGAAACCTCACTATAACGTGATAATTGGGGTCCATAAAATCGGATCACATTAATAGCGAGGTCATGTTAATGTGGGGTTTTACAATACATGTACTGTAACATTTCCAGTAATGTTTATTTTGGTATAAGATTTCAAGAAACTGGTGAAATTGTTAAATTTCATATCATTTTATATTAAAAGTCATACATGAACTCTTCCCCAAATTGATAATAAACATTTTACACATATTTCTCGTACTTAAAAAATATTGTTTCCTGGTACAAGAAAAATACATATACATGAATTTCAAATTTCAGGAACCATGCCATGATTGTATTACATGTATGTTCAAATTTATAAATGATTTCATCCCCAAAATGAAGTTAAATATTTTTTATACTCTTTTCCACGGATTAAAAAAAAAATCATGTGCAAATGAATATTAAAAGTTTTCAGGAGCCATGCCATGACTGCGTTATATCCGAATTCATGTTATTGTGGGGCACATTATCGCAGGGTTCCACTGTAATTATGAACTTATGGTCAGCAATGAATATGATAAGAAATTAGTTGTAGCAATTTTAGGTTTACTTTTTTTCCTACAGTGAGATGAACATTTGTTTTGAACAGTATAGTCTTAATATATTGTAAAAAATTGTATTAAGTTTTCTTTCTCTTTAGTCTGTACATTTAGAACAGTAGTTATGGTAGCAATTGTATTATAAAAATCAGACATTATGCATAAAATCAACAGACATTGGTGGTAGATATTCAGCAAAATATTATATATTATGCTCAAATGTAAATTTGAAGATACATGCTTGAAATCAGTTAATGGAAATTTTATACATTGATGTGTCTATTGTATGGTGAGAAACATAAATTAATGGAATCTGTATACATATATGTGTATACAGTAGGGAGAGAAACAATTAATGGAATATTTATACATAATTTGTTTATACGAGGAGAGAAAATGAGTTAATGGAATATTCATTTAAAGGCAAAGTGAATGTAAAATCTATTGTTATTAGAGTTATGGTGGGTTCTTACAGTTAAAATCCTCCTGCATTAATTCCTATATATTTATTACAACTTTGGCAAGTTTTAAAACTTCCTCAAGCTTGTGGAAGTTATTTTTAAAATGCAATTTTTGCTAAAAAAATTAGATTCCTTGACATGCAGTTGTCTGCACTTCTTGATGCATGTAGGATCAAAATGGTCTGATGGTGCTGCTGCATCAAGTCACTTCACGGTGAATTAGCTATCAAGCCACTATTCTTCCCTGTCTTGACAGATTTCTTGTCATGCTCTTTTTGCTTGTTCATTTAGCACAATGCATCACTTCCTCCCAGATTAGATAAATTCTTTACAAAATATTTAATATCGATTCTGATCATTTGTGAAGCAAACTGTAATTTGTCTCTGAATGCTCAATTTAACTTGTGTTTTTCTTTTTTTTACACAAGAATTTATAATAGGATTAGATTTAGGAGATAGCTTTTCTCCCTGAAGCCTTAGCATTGTAGCAGATTTCTGGCGCTTGTCTAGGTTCATGCACTATGTTATTACTGCACTCTGATTCTGAACAGCTAGCATGGCTAATAAAGATTTGTTGTTCAAATTAACACACCGAGTGCCCAGCAGTATTTAAATCTTTCCAGTGAAATGTAGGGTTAGAAATTGTATACATGTATTAATTTTATCCATATTCTCCTTTCTTGGTCACATACACATTTATCCCTAATCACACATGCCACATACACATGGACACAATCACAAACCACAGATGTGTGCAAGCATATGCATACATATACCAATATAAATAAATATATGTTGTGCTTACACATGTTTACATATACCAATATAAATAAACATGTTTTGTGCTTACACATGTTTACATATACCAATATAAATAAGTTGGAAAAGCAAGATAATATTTGAGGTTAATGATAACAGGTAGTGGCAAGATTGCAGATTAAATGTTCACATTAAATGATAAATGAATTCTCTATACATTTTATATTTCTTTGTTATTATGGCATTGAAAAAAATAGTATTACTTTGTAATATAATTAAAATTTATTGTTTATGAGGATGGAAGTTAGATCAAGCTGAATGCATTATTAAAGAGTTTTACTGCCAGCAGCAGCATGTTTGAAAAATTAATTAATATTCCAGGGCTTTTATTAAGTGATATGCTATACAGGGAAAGGTTTGGAACACATTGACAGAGGACTGGGACTGTGGAATGGTGCATTACATAGAATTTAGAAGTAATAGCTATTACACTATGTGCATGCCAATTAAATAAAATTCCTGGTAGGTGAATTATTTAGTGTGTGTGTGTGTGTGTGTGTGTGTGTGTGTGTGTGTGTGTGTGTGTGTGTGTGTGTGTGTGTGTGTGTGTGTGTGTGTGTATTATATTTTAATCTTTACAAATATAACTTACATAAAATATACAAACTTGCCCACATTCACACACATGTACAGCTTGAGAGATAAAATTTTAATAAATAAACATTTTACAGTAATGATAAATAAAAACTAAAAGAGAAGCTAATAATAATTGTTCTAATGAAACACAAAAATCATCAGCTTTCATCTAGAGAATCACTGATTCAAATTCTCACCCAGTATAGTTTCTAATAACTCCCTATTGATCTTAGAATACATTATTTCTAGCCTCTTGATTCTTTTAGCTGTTTTAGTGTTTCATAATTGTTTCTGATTTATTTTTAATCATCTTAATAAACATTGATTTTTTGTTGTTGTTAAAATAGAATGTTTGTTTATATGCTGTTATTATTGTTCACATTTTCTTCTATGTTGTTGTGAATGAAAGCTCTGCATGTCTGCATTTAATGCTTAGTCTTGTTTTTGAAAGTTTCTGATTGCAAGGAATGTCACACTTTTTGGTCTTTATTGTGGATTTCTTCTGACTGCAATAAATGTCACCATTTGTTTTGGTCTTTATTGTGGATTTCTTCTGACTGAAATAAATGTCATACTTGTTTTAGTTTTTATTGTAGATTTCTTCTGACTGCAATAAATGTCACACTTGCTTTGATCTGCACTGTTGATTTATAATTGATTAATAGTTGTGTTTTGCAACAAATGCTGTAGGAGAAGGAAAAATATCTAAACTTAATCTGTGATGCTTTTTTAGAGTGAGTAAGGTATGATATAAAACTAAAGATATTACATGGTATTATCAGTGCACTTACTAAAGTTATTAGTTATCAAATTTTTTTTGCATTCACTATTCTTTCTCTTTGTTGGGAGGATGTGTTCTTTAAATGCTTCAAAAGATGTTAACATGTGTAATATATATATCGTAAGAAGAATGAATAATATGTTATTCCAGAATGCACAATGATGACTACATTATTGTCTTCATCTACATATTAGTGTTGCTGCTATTGACTGCACTAGTGTTTCCAGCTGTATGTAGCTAGTGACTAAAGAGTTTTCATTACTACTGTTCACTACGCTACTGTTTCTAGCTCTTGCTTTTGCTATTGACTATAATAGTCTTACTGACTACACTACTGTCTATAGTTATTGCTTTTGCTATTGACTATAATAGTCTTACTGACTACACTACTGTCTCTAGCTATTGACTATAATAGTCTTACTGACTACACTACTGTCTCTAGCTATTGACTATAATAGTCTTACTGATACACTACTGTTTACAATTATTACTAATGATACCCTAGTGTTTCCAGTTATTGGTATTGTCAGTGACTGCTATTTTCAGTTATCGGTGCTAGTGAATGTTTACAACTATTAGTATTGTTGTTGAATACACTAGTATAACCAGCAGTTAGTAATAGTCTTAGGTAAATAAACAATAGCAGATGACAAAAATAAAATAAGTACATGATTTAAAACAGATTTCATTCACATGCTGAATGTCTAAAAATTGTTTTTATTAATCCATTGCAAATAAATGTATTTATATCCTTTCATTATCTAAATAGAACTTTTATAAACTTTTAAATTATATCCTCCATTGTATGACATATTAAAACTGTTCTTATAATAAAAGAATTGTGCTCAATTATAATGTTTCCATAGTATTTACACAGCAATGTGGTTTTTGTTTTGACAGAGTTAGAATCAGTAGTTTAACTAATATGAATCTATGATAAGTGGTAATGTTGGTACCAAATCTTATCTTTAAGGTTGAAGTGACACACAGTTTGCTCCTGATACTTACAATTTCAGACTAGGAATTGCAACATTTGTATTAATCTTTCTCAGTCCTCCGAGACAGCCCAACAACTGAACTGACCTCCATTTTTTTATAACTGTCCTTACCTGGTAAAAATGTTTTCTTCCTCAAAACTGTACTGTCGTGTCAATCTTCTTCTACATTAAAAAGAAATCCTTCATGCTTTGTCTGTTTTATAACATACTAACTTTAATGAATGTAATTAGCTCCAAAAATATAGTGTGCATTTCTCTTGTCTCACAGAGCCTTCAGTTTTCAAAAATGCTAAATCGAAGTGCAGAACGAGAGCTGTTGCACCGAGTGAATGACGCTGAGTGTGATCTCTTGGAAGAGAGGTGGCAGTCGGATGAGTGCATCAATGCCATCATGTCATTTTTCACTCGGAAAAAGTCTAACCTTTAGAGATAATTGACTCCATTTTCCTAATGTTTGTATTTGTTTAGAAAAGTGTAAATCATCTGAAAAATAGACATCATTATCATGTTGGAGGGCAGGATTGGAGATGTATTCTTCTACCATCCACACTAGGGTAAAAAATAATCACTGTGATTATTTACATATGTGTAACTGTATTTATATATTTTGTAAATCTTTATGTTTACACTTGCATAGTTAATTGCATCACTAGATATACAGGGGTGGAGTCATACCAGAATGAATTATAAATGTATCATTCACACATTCTTTGTTTTGGCAACTGTGTGTATAATTTAAATGAATATAATTTAAAGGCAATTTTAATGAGCCATTGACAGCAGAAGACCCATATATGTACTTGTTATTATAATGAGATATGCAAGTAAATATTTTTCTAAAATATATGTGCAGTGTTATTCTTGTGAATGTCATAAGAACATTTAGTACTTCTACTGGAGTGATCAAGTTAGAATTTAAGTAGACTTCACTTAAATAAGAATAAAGACACACTCCACTAAAAAAACAACTGATACAAAATGTTCCAACATATTCAGTATTGAGACTGACAATTAAAATAGGAAAAGAAACAAACACTTTTGACACCACCCTTTATCCTCTTGTTGTCTGAAGTAATTTTTGTTTTTTGTTTAATCCACTTTTGAAAATGTGCTTTACTGTTCAGAGCATCTTCCATAACCATACAATGACATACAGATGAATGACTATGGATATAGGTGCTGATGTCATGTGTCACACACACACACACACACACAGCTTAGGTCAAACCAAGCAGCAAATAGACCTGATTGGTCACACACCAGTCATATTGAGAGATAGGTAGAAAACTTGCCGTCACACTCTAATGCCTAGACAGGCTTTGACTATTAACAGATAAACTGGTGAGTTTCATAGTATAAAGGAATACATTGAAACAATTGGCTGTGTTAGAGAATGAATACAGAAGACAAGCAATATTAGCAATTGAGACAATAGGCAACATTTAGTCTGTGTATCTAATACTATAAGTATTAGCAGAGTTGGAATATTCTTTATGTTCCTATCTAAACACACATAGTGATGAAAATTGCAATACTTTCACTTAATAGAGGCTTCTAGAAAAGTCATTCTCTTACAGAGAATGTCTTTCCAGGTGGGTGACTGACACTTAAGTCTGTGAGCAGCAGAGCAACCAAGTGACAGTCTAATCTATGAGCAAAATAGCACCAAATAACTGACAGGTTAATATAGTCTGTAAGCAGAATAGCAGCCAGGAGATTGACAGGTTAATCTAGTCTATTCTAAGCAGAATAGCAGCCACGTGACTGACACCTTAGTCTAGTCTGTGAGCAGAATAGTAACCTATCTAGTAACACAGTCTGGTTGATAACTTGTAGATTTAGAACTGGCCACTCAGGAGCCAGACACTTAAAACATCTCACAGGTAGAGAGAAAATATAAAGTGTCTCTACACTCCTATACAAGAACCAGCATTTTTAAAAAAGTCCAGTCTGCACAGAACTATAATGATGTTATCATCCATAGTAGACTTACAGTATCATATATAGCACTGTGATTGATGTCATAAAATTATCTAGTAAAATAAGTCTAACTTACAGTGTCATGTATTTTAGGTCCGAGTAGCTGTTTTGATTTTTCTAGTTCATCTATAGATTTACACAACTAGACCAGTTTCAAAGCATTCTACTGTGCGGTTATAGAATCGGCAACAGACGTGAGGAAGAAGATCTACCACTTGTTCTAGGAAGAAGGTATGAAAAGGTGTTTCTACTGCTGTGAGGGGATACAGGAGGGAGGCATGACGTGTTTCTACTGCTGTTGGGGGCTACAGGAGGGAGGGATGAAAAGGTGCAATCACTGCTGCGAGGGACTAAACTAAAACAAAATAACAAGTTGTAAAT
This sequence comes from Sinotaia quadrata, assembly GCA_028829895.1. Lineage (NCBI taxonomy): Eukaryota > Metazoa > Mollusca > Gastropoda > Architaenioglossa > Viviparidae > Sinotaia > Sinotaia quadrata. Next base: position 105,391,739 of record CM054181.1, on the reverse strand, counting down.
TCTTAGTCATTCCTACCTTTTTATTTTAAAAAAAAAAGACACCCCCCCCCCCCACATACACCTATTAGTGTTAGTTTGCACTGTGTCACAAGCCCCATACTTTAAATGGTGTATGTTCGCAACAACAAAAATGTAGTTAAAATATGAAACTATTGATTTATATATATTCTTAATCTATTATACCCACACATCCGTACTGTTGATTTATATATATTATTAATCTATTATACCCACACATCCGTACTATTGATTTATATATATTATTAATCTATTATACCCACACATCCGTACTATTGATTTATATATATTATTAATCTATTATAACCACACATCCGTACTATTGATTTATATATATTATTCATCTATTATAACCACACATCCGTACTATTGATTTATATATATTATTAATCTATTATACCCACACATCCGTACTATTGATTTATATATATTATTAATCTATTATACCCACACATCCGTACTATTGATTTATATATATTATTAATCTATTATACCCACACATCCGTACTCAACAAATCCGTGCGCACGCTGTGTATGTATTCGTGACTGTGTCCTTTAGTCTTGCTGTAGTTTGATTTAATTCAGTTTGGGCTAATTTTTGTACATATGCATTCTCATTTGATTGGTGACATATCTGTTATCTGTCTTATGACGGTTGTTAAATTTTTAATTGAAATATGAAGACGAAGCTTCAAACTAACACTCAGTGTCTTCCATGTAGGTCTGAGTAACAAGTGTAGAAAGTTAATTGCATTTCTTTTTTTGTAGTACTAACTAGTAGCTAGTATTCACTTACCTGGTCGAAAGTAAAACTAAAATGCTAAGCCTCCTTAAGCCCCGCTTCTGATTACAATTCCGCCATAATGATAAAACTAGAAATTAAAAAAAAATATATTGCATTAAAAAAAAACGAGGAGAGAGAATCTGTTACCGAAACCTGCGCAGGAACAAGGGAAATTTTAAGAGGAAGAATTTTTATTTTTTAATACTCGCATATTGAATTTGGAGGATCCTGAAATTAAATAATGCTGACTTTTGCTCTTTCTTTTTTTAAATCTTTGCGAGCGCACTCTCATTATATCAGTAAGACTTTGGGAAATTATTTATTTTGGGGTTGGTTTCTTTGCGTTTGTTTGTTGCTGGATTGGTTTGTTTTTCTTTAAACAAAAGAGAGCTGACAGCAAGAAGTAATTATGCAAGAAACGTCAGAACTCTTTTGTACTTTCTGAGTGAGTGAAGTGTTCCAGTCCTAAAGAATTGATTAAAAATATCGGTCTTAAAATTGTCACCCATCTGTTAACTTTGTTACATTGCAATAAGAAGAAAAAAACAGCAAGTCATTGCAAGAAATAAATTAAAGATGTTGTTTTAGGGGGGGGAGTGTGTGTGTGTGGGGGGGGTAATGTTCATTTTGACGTTCGGAATAAAGAAGTTGGAAAGTTTAATAAACTATTTCTTTGTCGACCGTATTTGTGATATGGCTTCCTTTATGGACTCTGCTTTGCGGATGAAATCATCACCGGGCTGGTGGTTTTGGTGAACAGAGAATGGCAGCTTAATTCGTTTAATGTCATCGAGTGTTTTTGTTTGAGAGAGAATTTCGATTATTTTCTTCATCTTTTTTAAATAGCTCTTTCAACCTGTTCTCTACATATGTAACTTAGCAGCAGAGACTAGCCGGACCAAATCTGACATCCTATGTTCTACGAGCAAAATAATGTGCAGAAGAATATTAATAACAATTTATTTAAAGAGAGTACAAAGCAACCTAATAACAGAGATAGTAAATGAAGCAAATTTAATTCCTCACTCTTAATTGGACATAAAGTACTGGCACTCTAAGAATGTCCGTTGCGTCAGGTAAGTAAAATAGAACTACAATGGTAGTGAACTTTACACCGAATTCCTTCTTCTTCTTTTCTGGACGCAAGTTTTACTAAATTACGGTTCATATTTCCTAGTGACTGATATATAACGGCTGCATCCTAGTCACGTGCTTCGACGTACTGGTCACCTAACTTCCGTAAACAATAATTCTTGTCAGTGATCAATCGGCCGCTGCCTCTTAAGTGACCAATGCCATTATAATGTGTTTCGATTTGGTCGCCTACTTTATAGCTACAGTTAAGTATCATGTGGGACTGCAGACTGACTATCTATCAGAAATCTAGCGTTCACAGAGCGAGCTTACAATAATAATTTGGTGCCACAAACAGTTTTCATTTTGGTTCGATATAGCGAAAACCCTATGTCCCTTCCTTTTATCAAAGGGACGAAATGGTATTGATAGGAATAAATCATGTAGCTAGCAACAAAAAGAAAACTACAAACAAAATGGCGTTCAAAGGAATAAATCATGTTGCTAGCAACAGGAGAGAAAAGTACAAACAAAATGGCGTTCAAAGGAACAGGTTTCAAAGTTTAGTGACATTAACAAATAACTATGGAATTTTTAGTAAACTGGATTACTTCATCATTGACTTTCCCTTTTTAATTTTTTTTTTAAAATCAAATTATGGACAGAGAACTTAACTATGGGCCGTATTAGGAACTGTGTCCATGTTTCTTTCACGCACTGATTCAATTAACGTTCGATTTTTAATCAAGACATATGCCACTTGCAACATCAGACAATATATAGACCTATACTGTTAATGCATCTTTAATACACCAAGCATGTCATTATAAGCGTACTCTCGACAACTGACAATTGTACAACAATATCACTATTCGCTCTCTTTCATTCATTCACTCAGACGCATATATACACACGTACTCACACCACATCTTTCTCTCCATTCTGCTTCTCATTCCTTATACATTCCATTTCTTTACTTCAGTATCTCATTTCAATTAAAAAATATAACCAATATATCTTATTACATAAGGAATACATTCTTTGTTCAATACGTGTGGTTTATGTGAACATTGTATGTGTTAACCAATAATGCTGGCGATAATTGTATTATGTATTTGTATATGCGCGTGTGCGTGCGTCGTTGTGTGTGTGTGTGCGCGCGCTGCGATCGTGTATTTAATAAGTTCACGGATATCTGGTTTTGCTGTGCGATTAAAAAAAAAGAATCATGATTGACAATAGCGTACACAACAAGGAAAACAATGCAAAAAATTCACCATGATGCTGATATGTAAAACCAAAAAATTCAAAACATTCTTCAGAACAAAAAATAATAATGATAATCATCAATTAAAAATTCTGATAACTATTAACAATATCCACAATAATTAACAGTCAAATGATCTCATAGACAAAATTAAGCTTAAAGATAATCAAATAATTTAATAGACAATAATAAGCTTAAAGACAATCAAATGATTTAAAATAATAAGCTTAAAGACAGTCAAATGATCTTTAGACAAAAATAACCTTCAAGACAGTAAAAAATGGAACTGGAAATTATCTGCAACTCGTGCTGACAAAACACCATCAGAAAGTATATGTTGGTGACGAACTCGGCAAGCATTCCGTCTATGACAATCTTTGTGACGAATACACAAAGCACTAGCATGACGTCATCTTGGTCAAAGTCTCGCCTAAGTATTATGCAGACATGCTTGTGGCGTTTAAACATTCCTGATGTACGATTCTTGCAGTGAACAATTAGAAAATGAAGTTTAGTCAGTCATAAAAAAACGAAAGAAAGATCATAGGTAGGAATGCAGATTACTGTATCGTTCTTGAGTTATGAATATTTTTTTTAATGGTGATATATGTGATTTAATGAAGAAGAGATGATTACATGAACAGTAAGAAAATGACTGTGTGTATAAAGATGGTGGATGTTAATATATTTTAAATGTGGATTTTAAAAATAAAATTGTTGTTGTTGGGGGAAATGATTTTCTGATTGCAGGGGAAATGATTTTTCTGATTGCAGGATTCATGTTACTATAATATAAGCATGGAAATATTTATTTGTGGCAATAGCACTTTCACGAAAACACCGATCTTTCATTTGCTTTTATTAATAAGCTGTCGCACCATTATAACAGAGAAAATATATCACTTCTTTAAAACATTAATTTGAAAATACTCTCTATATAATAAATATAATCACGTACAATGCATACTGACTTTGATGATATAATTTTATTCATAAATACTGTCAGACAAAAGAACATCTTTAGACACCATATTCAAAATGAAAAACACTTTAGAATTTTGGAAAGTCAAGCGCTGCTTGACAGTTGAGAACATCACCAACAGCACGCCTGCATCTCGCTTAGTGTTCAGAACTTCACAGTTTTAGGTTAACGCCGACAATGTTAAGCTACGAAGGAAGTGATCTTTAAGAATAAATATTTCCTTTATTTAAAAAGAAAGAAAAGTATCAATTATGTCCCTTTTGTAAGCCGAACTTCGGCTTTGTGGACACGAGGCTGGCTCCTTTTGAACCGCATCTCTTAATCTTTCTACTCATCCTCGGAAATAGAAATAAAATAAAATGCTGAAGTAATAAAATATATATCAAGCTTTGAAACTGAGCTTTAGTAACTGTTAAGGATAATGTAATACTCTCTTTTGCTAAAGTCAAGTGTGCAATCACTTATTATATATATGTCTCCGGTTTAATATTACATTATATTTATAAATCCCTTGCTTACTTAAAAACTATATGGAGAAGGAAAAAAAGTAAAAGATACAAGAAAATGTATAGTTATATGTAAACTGGAGATGCGTAGCGAGATCGAATCATAATGGGGCACACACACACACACACACACACACACACACACACACACACACACACACACACACGCACGCACGCACCACACACACACACACACACACACACACACACGCTCACTTCTGTTTTACAATCAATTTTGTTTTGTCGATCAGTTAATCAAAACAATAAAAAAATTTGAACTATTTTTTTTTTTTACAAACTTACACTATACGTGGTATTTCAACACGACTAACACACGTTCAAGCTTACAGCTATAACAACCACATGTCAAAACCTACCAACATTATCACATGCTGAAGCGTGTGTGCCACTAAGAAAATACTTTAAAACAATAATTTTGCTAGTATTACTACGTATTATAAACAATCTGTTGGACACCTACAATTTGTAATTGTTTGCAAAAAGCGCTGTGCTAGTATACAAAAAAGATGTACTATTATTTTTTATTAGTTTCTTTATGTTCTTAATCATACCGCACATTATCGAAGTTTTAAATCAATTGGTAAGTTTCGTATGTAGAAATTAAACTTAAACGGACATGTCTTTAATTGCAATGGATGATTGTTTTCTTGTCAATTGCCAATCAAGGCGATAATTTTGTTTAATGCGGAGAATAGTTAACTCAAGTCCTTTAAATTTCTATTAAATTCAATAAGAAGCCATTTACGATGTCATATAATTTTCTTTTTGGTTCACTGGGGTTGGGGTGGAGTAATACAAACAATGACATACTTTTAGAAGGGGGGTTAAGAAACAAACTCTCCTAAAGTGTGACCGGTCAGCATATTGAAAATAATTTCGTACACTTTATTAATTCCGAAGAAAGTGTGACCGGTCAGCATATTGAAAATAATTTCGTACACTTTATTAATTCCGAAGAAAATAGTCTTACTTATTTATCTGCAGAAATTTTCGTTTTCTTTGTGTCGTTTACTCAGAGCTTCTTAAATGCGAAAACGTATTCTCTTGGGCCCCATAATCATTTTATATTGGCAAACTTGTTCACGTAAAGTTGTCGCCCTTGTCTCTCTGGGTTTGTTTACTCGGCAGTAGGCCAACCAATTTCGAGGGCAGACAGTTTTGGCATAATGCTCGGTAACGCTCGACTTAAAAAATGTGATTTGTTGCATCCCCTATGACGCTCTCTAGCGCAGAAGTAGTTACATATTCTTACTTTACACAAACTATGCTCCAAACACTATCACTTTCTTGCTTGCTTGTTTGTTTTCTTTAAAATTATTTAGCGTGTGTGTTGCGCACTTTTGGCTTGATTGGTTTATTTATAATTAATTTCGAAAGTTTGATTACTTGTACAACGACTGATATATTTTATTCCTATATGAAGAGAGTGGCGTAAGGGAGATAACTATAGCATTTTCGATTCTGCTTCTTATCATGCTTTGTATATAATCATTCTGTAAGCATAACAGTTCACATAATGATAATTTTAACTGTCGCTGTAACAAATCAAATATTTGATTTGTCTTTCAAAGCATATAAATAAATATATTTAAATTGCAGTTTTCATATACCAAATGAAATGACTAACAGCACTATTAATTTATATTGGAGTTATCGGTCTTAATTTTCATAGACATTGAAAAGTTAGAGTAATTACTTACATGATACTTTGTTTTAATAAAAATATAATCGATCTTGACTTTTTTAAAACCAGCTTTTATAAAAATATAAAATTAAAAACGGATATAGATATAGATGTAGATATTAGAAGAGAGATTATGGTAATGCCAATAATAGTTATGATAGAAATTTGAAATAACATTTTCGGTAAATGTAAACGAAACACTCTTTATCAATCACTTTCTCGGCTCAATAATCGGTTTACTCTGCTTAAAGTAAATAATTTGCAATCAGACTTGCTTATGGAAATATTTCTTTTCGCCTTAAGGAATGTATATTCTGCTTTGAGTCACGTTTGTCTGTTGGGTTATCTGACACAACGTCTCTTGCATATGCAATCATTTCTGTCTTGGTCTAAAAACAATAAAAAATAACTTCCGTATTTTCTCCTCCCTTGTGAGGAATGTATCTATAAACGATTTTTTAAAATCTACTCTTATTTAAAGAAATTATATATTTTTCTATTAATAAAAAATTAAATTTGTGGTAACGGTCATACACAACTGCGACCACAGCAGAGAGCTATAAAAAAAATAATTCTAGTCTGTTTATGTGTTTTGTGTTCTTTTGTGCGAGCTTGTGTATGTGTGTGTTAACGTGTCCTAGACTTATGGGCAATATTGACAATCATTCTACCGTGTTCTATATAAAACAATCAAAACTACTGACTTCTAATGGCTCATAGCAGTATGAACTCCCTGACCAACAAAATCAAGGGGAATAACTTATCATTCTTCCTGTTTTCTAGCGGTGCGATTAATTTTGTTAATTTTAGGAAACATCAAATCTGCTTTCTGCCGGGCGCTGCGTACTTTCGCTGAAGTTAGCGAACAGCTCTCGGGGTATTTCGCCACAGAACTGTGGAGAGCACTGTGTTAGTTTTAATTTTGTAGATATATTTTTCAGTTGGGAATTGATTATAAAATAATATAATGACGTAGGAGGCAGAATAGAACAATCAGTGAAGTACAGTTTTATTGTATGATGTTAGGTCAAGCATGTCATTATGAACAGATGAATTCATGCACGACGGCACGGGAATGAACATGAAAAGCTCAAAATTTATTGTCCGGAATCTGGTCGCACAGAATCTCCACACGAAATCTGTATTTTGGTGTAAGCTCAGCATATTTAAGTGGGAATTTTTAAAACCAGTCTGCTGTCACATGACCAACACACACTCGCACTCACATCAACATAGGTGAAAATAACTGGTTTTACTATTACTTCGGTAAACAAGTAATCTTTCCACCTAAGTAAATAATATTGAAAATTTAAAAATATTTTCGATTAGTTCTATTGTTTACAACTCTTTTTTTTTCTTAGGATAAGTATTATTTATCGACACCAGATGAGTCTGCTTCCTCTTGTCAACTCATAAAGCTTGTACCCCCCACCACCCCAAAAAAACCCTACATAACTAATTCGACACATAGTAAAATAATGTATGCATTTTTTTCAAAAAGTATGTCAAAACGAAATGTTTAACTGTGATGAGTTTGGATGTCAAATTTTTCATGAGCCAGGCTGCATGATTTGCATTCAGTTCCGCATTTCCTGCCATCTTGAAACTTTTTGTGAGCAAATAGCCTATTCAGTAGCAAAGGGTAAATACCCGGTTAATGTTAAACTAACGTTAGCGCTATTGAACGCACGGTGAGTGTCTTCATCCCCACCCTAAGTCCCATCTATGTACGGGAAATAACTTTATTAATATTAAAATGTCATATGAAGTGTAACAAAGTCACGTGTATTTGTAATGAATATTAATATTTCAATTCAATTTATAACAACAACCCCCAGCCAGCCGAAAATTTTCCCACCACACACCATACATGTTTTTTGGCACAACGACTGTCTTCAGCCTGGAACCACAAGCCACTGATGAGCAAATCTGGAATATTAGAAAACTGTATCAGGATCGATACTTTTTTCTTTCTTTTTTTTTAAATAGAAAATAGAAAATCAATTAAGTTTAGGGATCTATACTGCAACCCTTTGTAGTTTGTGAAACCTAAATAGAGGTGGTGTGGTGCAGGCAAGGTGATTAGGATAGGTTACACTGTGCGTACTCCAATCAATTTCTTGCATATCACTTTGCAATTAGCGCGCGACACACACACACACACACACACACACACACACACACACACACACACACATACATAAACACCACCACCACCACCACCACCATCACAACCTCCCGCAGAAACTATAGCACAACACTTTCATTAAGAGTGGAACGGCAACATCACTTGAAGTACGTTCTTAGACGTAGTTGCTAGAATTTGTCTCCCTTTGTCATTACAATTCTTAAGCATCTTAAGTTGCCTGTGTGGTGGTATTATAATGGTTATAGCAAGCTGGTTTACTTACTCCAAACCCTAAGACAAATTTGTGCCGACACTCCTGATGAAAGGTGTGTGCACGGTAACCGAACGCGTACTGATAAAGACTGCATCAAACGATGTCAGTTTAGGCCGAGACTAGGTTGTACATTTCGGTGTCTGTGTTCGAACAAATTGTGAAGTTTTCAATTGAACACTAGTATGTAACACTCAGAAGACGCAAAGTGATTCCATTACTGATGTGGCAAGAATGGCTCACAATGATAACACGTCATCTTCACCGTACTCGTCTGGAAACTCCCGACTAGCCACTTGACTATACGCCGAGATCTGTCACGCAGGAAATGACGACGAAACACGTGATTATTATTTGGCATCTGATTAGCTCATGCACTTAAATTGAAACGTATTACACAAGATAACATGTCCAATAAATATCTACAAAATTACATTAAAATAATACACCAGCGAAAGCAATCTGGCCTTGGCTAGTTTTTGATCACTGAAGTGGAATATCAACATACTTCCCTTCAATCAGTACTCTTCAACAAGGAATGTTTGTCTTTGACACAGCGCACGATGAAACACATAATTTACATTTTTAGAGTGGTCAATGCATGAAAGTACCGACAACAATAATACAAACAAAAACAAAACTACGGCAAAAGCAACAAATAAACTCGAGTCTGCGTCGCCGGCTTTAAGTTGACAAGGCATTCTTCTCAATATACCCATCCGTCCCATTTCTGGTACTCCAGAACAGTGCCAACTAACTGCACTGCAAATGCAAGAGTTCCAGTCTTCAGCTAGCTCGCGTGTGGTTTTGAATTAATTATGTACCCGCCAAATAAAAGGACATTTTATCCTCAAGTTGGGTCTCGTATCCAATGGATAATTACTCCCCAATTTTCTTCCTTTTTTTTTTTTTAGATATAAAGGTCATTTGTTTTTTACCCCCTGCGATAGGGACTCTCAGCTTCAAGGAATGTTGCATTGTCCGAGTTTAGTGACACTATGAAAAGCGGGTTATGTCGGCCTCTTCTCACTCAATTGCCGCATGAGGCCGTTCGGCTTTTCCATCTCTCTCACGTGTCCGGATGATAAACTTTCAAGTGTTTACCAAGATTGGTCTGCAAAATAAGAAGAGGTCTTTGATCAGTCTCAGAGATTTCCTAGACCGCGTGTCATGAGTTGATCGGCCGATATCATTTCAAGTGCAAGAAGGACGGAAGGTCCATTACACTGTAGCTTCTTTAATTTTTTACTTTTAGTTTAGTAAAGCATGAATACACTTAGTAAAAGCCCCTTATTGAAATTTAGTAAAGGTGTAGTAATTAATGATTACACTTGGCAATGCAATGTTACTTATTCATTCTAGTAAAGATGTAGAAAGTAACAGTTACACTTGGCAATAAAATGCTACTTAATGAAGTCTACTAAATATGTAGTAACTAACGGTTACACTTGATTATACATTGTTACTTATTGAAATCTAGTAAATATGTAGTACTAACGGTTACACTTGGCTATACATTGTTACTTATTGAAATCTAGTAAATATTTAGTAACTAACGGTTACACTTGGCTATACATTGTTACTTATTGAAATCTAGTAAATATGTAGTAACTAACGGTTACACTTGGCTATACATTGTTACTTATTCAAGTCTAGTGGATATGTTTAACTAACGGTTACAATTGGCTATACAACGTTACTTATTCAAGTCTAGTGGAGATGTTTAACTAACGGTTACAATTGGGAATAAATATTACTTATTCAAGTAGAGATTTAGTAACTAACGGTTACAATTGGCTATACATTGTTACTTATTCAAGTCTAGTAGAGATGTAGTAATTAACGGTTACACTTAGCTATGTAATGCTACTTATTCAAGTCTAGAAGAGATGTATAACTAGTGGTTATGCAATGTTACTTATTCAAGACAAGGAAAGTATAATTCCTTCCTCTCTCCCTCCCTCCCTTCCTTCTTTTTCCTTCCCCTTCCCTTCCTTCCTTTTCCTTTCCTTCCCTCCTTCCTTCCCTCCCCCTTTCCCTTCTCTCCTCCCTTCCATCCTCCCTTCTTCCTTCCTCCCTCACTTCCTCCCTCCCTCCCCATCCCTCCCTCCCCCTTTTCCCTTTCCTTTCCCCCTATTTCTCCTTCTTTTCCTTCCCCCTTTTCTTTCCTTTCCTTTCCTTTCTATTCCTTTCCTTCCTTTCCCTTCCCTTCCTCCCTTCTTACCTTGTTCCTTCCCTTCCTCCCTCCCTTCCTCCCTCCCTCCCTCCTTCCTTCCTTCCTCCTTCCTTCCTTTCCATCCCTTCCTTTCCCTTCCCTTCCTTCCTTCCTCCCTCCTTCCTTCCTTCCTCCTTCCTTCCTTCCTCCCTCCTTCCTTTCTTCCTCCCTTCTTCCGTCCCTACCCCTCTCTCTCCCTCCCTCCGTCCGTCCTTTCTTTCCCTTCCTTTCCCTTCCTTACTCATTCACCCTTTCTTTCTTTCTTTCTTTCTTTCTTTCTTTCTTTCTTTCTTTCTTTCTTTCTTTCTTTCTTTCTTTCTTTCTTTCTTTCTTTCTTTCTTTCTTTCTTTCTTTCAACCTTTCAACCTTTCTCTCAACCTTTCTTTCTTTCCAAAGGGCACAATCAGAGCAAAAAAAACCATTAATAGTATAACTAATTACCTCTTACGTACCTGCGAATGACGTCATGTTTTGGGTGAGAAATACTACCCAAGTGAGCCTCTGTCTATGTCGTCAGTGTGTCTCGAATGGTGATGACCCGTCCGTGCAGGTGCCCGTATAACGGCATAATGGTATGCTGTTATAATAACCACAATTATAAATTTGCATCTCTTTATCCAATCTAAATATAGTCTCTCTCTTTCTCTCTTTCTGGTTTGTGGTTTGTGTGTCAGAGTGTGTGTGTGTGTGTGTGTGTGTGTGTGTGTGTGTGTGTGTGTGTGTGTGTGTGCGTGTTGGTAGTTTTATGTCAATATTTGTGGGTGTATTTTTTTGCTTATAATAAAAAATTAGTTTCTAAACCTTTAGATTTTCTCCCAAATAACTTCAATTAATGAAGATTTAGAAGAAAAATCATATGCGAATAATGTTATTGTTTGTGTTCATAGTGTGTTCAGTACGGACCGGAAATGTAAGAAAACATATTTCACACTGTTATCCTTCTAGTGATTTCACCTCGTATCGACATAGACTAGTAAGTTATGTCACTGTTGGCATGTCTTGAACGTCATTGAATTAGTTTGTTATGGACTCCTCCAGCAATTTCGATGTTTCAGGTTTCGTGCACTGAGTTCATGTTAAGTAAGCAATTTCATTATACTCTGCCTTTAATGTTATCATTTAAACAGTCAAAAGCCGTCGTTAATGTTATAAATGAACTTGGAGCTGAATAAGAAATGGGAACAACAGTTTCTGCTTGATGCTTGTCCAAACTGCATAAAAACTGATCACATGACATCACGTACATAGCATAGTAACACACGACATAATACGTCATCACAGTCATAGTAACATAGCATCACCATCAACATGACATAGCGCGAGACAACATGTAATGAACATAATTTAAAAAGAACAACATATAGCATAACGTAAGGTAACATAACAGATCAGAACAAGAAAGGCAACCCAACATTAATACATGGTAACGTAACAAGTCAGTGTAAAATAACATAACGTACAATGAGATATCAACATAACGTACTTTGCTCGTAACCACCGCCAATATTATCACAGAGCTACCCGTCACCTTAATGCACAATTAAATGTCTTCTCTACAAAGAAACAAGGCCTGTTATGCATCAGAACAGCAGTTGAACATAAGCATAACGAATGAAGTTATTATTGAAGAACAGAAGAGTAAGAACCCTATAAAAACACACACACATCCACACATAAAAACACGAGCTAACGGCATAGCTCTTTCTCGAACACAGCCGACTGTCAACGTTTGCTGATTTTGAGGAAGGCGAACTCGCAATTTGATCTTACCAGTAAATCGAAAACATACAAAAATTGTTAGCGCAGGAAGACACACCTTCAACTTATGCAAACGCTAAATGCATCATATAGACACACAGACATACACAAAAACACATTTTATAAATTATTCATTCTCTCTCTTCGTAAAGTTTCACGTCCCGAGATATCAACGACTGCTTAGAAGTGGATATTAAGAAGAAATAAGTCGACCAATTAACGTCAAGTTGAGCAGTAAGATTTGTAATTTTTAAACTTTTTATTCTCTTTTCTTTCTTTCTTGTTCATCTTTATTATTTTGTCCTTTTTTTTTAAAATATGAGCACTGGTTCGACTTTTTGTACTTTTGGAACTGAAATGGCAAGGTCTACATGATAATGGATATATGGTAATGGCATTTGCGATGGTTCGAGAAAATTACGTTTTTCGTGTTGGCATTCGTGATTGATGTTAACGGTTTGGTTATCGCTACGTGTTGTTGGGACGTGTGGAGAAGAGACCATTATGGAGAGAGAAGGTCTGCAGAGTTACCCGAACCTTATAATCACTTTATGGATCGTTAGACGAGTAGGACATCCAGTCGGTGTAGCAATTTGAATACGCGTTATTCCCAAGCGTACGAGACAAACCGAGCGAGATTTGTGTCTGATGTGACAATGAGAATACTTTTTCGAGAGAAAAATAATATTTTACGATTTATTAAATGTTAACATTAGCATTAACTTTCACACTTTTACTTTCGCTCCGTGGAATTGTCAAAGATTATAGTTGAAATGGTTTTGTGAATCCGGACTATTATTTTATAGGTCGCAATAACTGGACCAGATTGCTCGTGATGGCTCCGTGCCAATAGTCCACTGTACTCGCTAAATACTGTCAGGTATCAGCGATTTGCCGAAGGGTTCAAATTTTGACACTTGTCTTTTTGAGCAGGGCCTGGTGTTCGACATTTACAATGCCTAGCTCTTGTATTAGTTATGAAAGGGTGATGAAAGGCATTTAAAATGTTCAGCGTAGAGGATCTCAACTCTACGTGAGGGGTGGGGCTTGGGTATAGTGAAAGAAATTTATAAAGAAAGAAATGTGTCACTCACTCATGAATGAATGAAAGAAAGAGAGAAGGTACGAAAGAAAGAAAGAACTCTGTTACGGTTTCACTACCGATAGCAACCATCTACCAGCAGTGAAAATGAAATTAAAAAACGGCAGCACTGCCGGTCTAAAATAATAATAATAACAGTACAAATTCGAAAAGATGTCCCCCCCACCTTCTCTGTTTCTGAATCCTAGAATAGCAACCATAGCAAAATAGCAGTTGATACATATGTGATATCAGCTCTTCTTTTTTTATTTTTAACTAAGGGCCAGTGACTCAATCCTGACTCGTAGGAATGAAGTGAAGGCATTGGTCAGTCTTTGAAACAGTAAAATTTCACTTGTAATGTCAGGAAAACGATTCTCAAAATATAAAGTCATATTATCAAACAAATTTAAAATTCTCTCTCAACACCAAATAAAAATGCCCACCTAATTCGAAATAAAAGAGCAATTATTATTGTCGTTATTGTTATTGTTGTTGCTTTCATTTTTGTTTATATCGTTATTGAGTTTTTATATGATGTCTTTAATCTGAATATTGGTCTCGGAATCCTACAGGAAGTTTCTTTAGGTCCATGTCTTGACACTTCCAAGAAACGCTGCGTTAAGTAGTGCTTTCCTGGTAATATATTTAGACAGCCCTCGGTTCATAACATCATGATTCTTTGTGCCTTATAACCATAGCGTCGTTCCAATCCTAAGTCTTTGGTTGTAGAATCCCGGATTATCTCATTTTTCTTTCTTTCTTGGTCATTGTTGCCGTCCTTATGGCCTTGTTGATCACTAAAAGTTCTGTGCTTCCTGTGGTATTATGTGATCTATTCTTATTTCGAAGTCACACAGTATTCTAAATCCTTGTTTTTAGTATCTGCTGGTTGGTACTTGCATGCTCTTTCTTGTTTTGCTTTCATGGTTGTTGACGTTTCTGTCACTGTAACAGCACAAATGATGATTGTGCTGGGTTGGGTTTGTGGAAGATAAAATGTCTTATATTTGCCTTAGGATCAAAAGATCGGTTCTTACCTCGATGTCTCACCGACACTACCACCAACACCAGCAATAACATTAGCTGTAGTCGTGTCCTACCTACTTTAATATTCACGTGGACATTTGACAACAACAGCTGTGGATCATTGAAACATCGGAGTAGAATGGATCTTGCATATCAACTTAAAAACATCAGCCTAACCTCACATCGATACCGAATCCTTCTTCTCCAGAGCAAAACAGAAAGAATAAAACAAAAATCAATACAAAACAGCAACAAAAAGAAACCATATACTTGCAGGCTTTGAAACTTTCGACTATCAGTCATCGTAACGAACGACTGTTGTAAAATCATTAAATAAAATTAAATCAATTAAATCAAAAACTCAATTCTGCGATTAAATGTTCTTTAACGGAATGCTGGATGTAGTGGAATCGTTAGAACTATTGACAATAAATACTGACTGCATGTAGCTGTACGCATTCAAAAAAAATGCTGTTTGTTACTTGTTTATTTTGGGGAGTGGGTGGGGTGACGTAGACCAGATTAAAGCCACGTATTAGATTTGCTAGGAATCAGTACCTGATGGACATTTATTACGCACGCACGTACGCACACACACAAAAGATTCCATAACACCTAGCAGTCGGTTATATAGTTTCGCTACAAAGAATATTTAATCACACAAATGACATTTATATTTAATGATTTTGCAAGACGCGTATGGATGTGTGGGTGTGTGAGAGTGAGTGAGTGAGTGATGAGATATTCATGACAAAATAATTTTTTATGATTTCATATACTGCACATTATGTTTCAGTCAGCATTGTGAATCAAAATGTTTGGAGCACTATGCATCAGATTCTTCGGTATTTTTAAGTACAAATATGGAAATATTATTTTCTCAGGCATGAGAATTTCATTATTAAAATGCAGACTTTTAATAATTTTTCTTTGTCGCTGTTAGCTTTTTGAACTCTCCTCCAACCTTGCAGGTCAACCGTCTGTGACATTTGGTTGTTGTTAACAAATATAAGTAATCTGTGACATTTGGTTGTTGTTAACAAATATAAGTAATCTGTGACATTTGGTTGTTGTTAACAAATATAAGTAATCTGTGACATTTGGTTGTTGTTAACAAATATAAGTAATCTGTGACATTTGGTTGTTGTTAACAAATATAAGTAATCTGTGACATTTGGTTGTTGTTAACAAATATAAGTAATCTGTGAAGTCTAAAATATTCTAAAGCGTCACAACGTTAGTAAAGGCTGAATGGAAAACTTCAGAGAGAGTGCAAAAAGATACTGAATGGTTTAAGACTTTTCCAGCATTGCAGCATTACCAAAGACTGCCAACGACACGCCCTCTAAACCAAATGAAATCATGTTAGTAGGTTCGTCACTTTTCATAGACATTTGTTTCAGTCAGCTTCATCTGAAGAAAAAGACTTCTGCAGAGTGATCCTGAAAGAACTTTTAGACCACGAGAATTTATCTGAACATAGCTCTCTCAAATCAGATAACTCTCTGCAACCCGAGAATTTATCTGAACATAGCTCTCTCAAATCAGATAACTCTCTGCAACCCGAGAATTTATCTGAACATAGCTCTCTCAAATCAGATAACTCTCTGCAACCCGAGAATTTATCTGAACATAGCTCTCTCAAATCAAATACCTCTCTGCACCTAGCATATTTTATTTAAACAAAGTTCGTTCAGCTACGTCAGTTTACCACCCTGATGTACAGTCATGTAAACAACACTCTTTCAAAATTACTCCTTGCAGTCTGAATTACATTCAAGTGAACAAAATTTGCTGAAGATAACTCTTCACGAGTGGAGTACATTCGTTTTACAAGAACGATACATATTTTAAATTATTTTTTAAAAATCTATCTGCTGTTATATATTCTAGAACTAGTTGGAACCCACGGGAAATGATGCAGTAATTAAGCGGGATAATCTAACTGTATTTATGCCCTACAGGTTGCAATGATCAAACGGGAAATTACCTACGTATTTTTGCCCAACAAGTGGCAATGATCAGAAGGGAAAAATAACTACCGTATTTTTGCCCAACAAGTTCCAATGATCAGAAGGGAAAAATAACTACCGTAGTTTTGCCCAACAAGTTCCGATGATCAGAAGGGAAAAATAACTACCGTATTTTTGCCCAACAAGTGACAACAAGATTTTGAATGATCAGAAGTGCATTCAGTTGAACAAGGCTTGTTCAAGATAACTCTTTATTACTCAGGAGTATATTCTTTTCAAGAGAATGAGTCACCAATTTGTTTATCTTTCAAGGTCTATATGCTGTTCTAAACTCTAGGACTAATTCTTTGAGCCCATGATATCAATAATTAAACGGAAAAGATTCTTCCCTTATTTATGCCCAGCAAGTGACATTAATCAGACGGGAACAATTCTTACCGTATGAAGTGGAAGTGACAATAATCAGACTAGGGAAATGCTGTACTTATGGTCCAGTAAGTGATAATTTTAATTATCAGACAGGAGCACTTCTTACCGTATTTATACACAACAAATGACACTAATTAGACCGGAACAAGTCTTACCGTATTTCAACACAAAAAATGAAAATAATCAGACAGTAGAAATGCTGTATTTATGCCCACCAAGTGATACGAATCAGATTAGAAAGCTATTTACCATATTTATGAACGTAAGGTCCCTCGTTCATGTCGTAGAGCTCATCAAACGAGTCCCGGCGTTTCCTTAGTCGTCTGCAACAGAAAGCAGTCACACCCAGCACCACGCCTGCACCCAGAACTGAAGCTAACACGCCCCAGTTCTCTCCCTTAAAAGGCCAATAATCTGAAATCGACAAAACAGTCAATCAAAGGTTGATGTGAAAATAAACAGCAAAGAAAGAAATCAGATTAAACATGCATTATATACTCGTTAAAGTAGAATTTCCTGTTTCAAGTAAATTTCATCTCGACACGTGACTCGCCTAGGCAATGGATGAGTAGAAATGATTTCAGTCAAAGTATTCTTTCAGCTCTCCATCATCAAGTTCACCCTCATTTTAAATATTTGCTCTATTACTCTACTGACTTATCGTGTTGCGCGCGCACACACACACACACACACACACACACACACACACACACACACACACACGAACAATCGAAGAATCATATATACATGCACAAGACACACCAGAGACATACATACATTCAAAGACACAAAAGAATCATATATACATGCACAAGACACACCAGAGACATACATACATTCAAAGACACAAAAGAGACATATATACATGCACAAGACACATCAGAGACATATATATACATTCACAAAACACACCAGAGACATACATGCACAAGACACACCAGAGATATACATACTAGCACAAGGCACAAGCATACCCAGAGGAACGCACCGCGATGACAAAAAAAAACGATGGTTCTTTTGATCTCATTTCTCTGCAAGACACACTCGAATAAATCGAGACAAGCAACGAACACTACATTGATCGAAACCACACACGCAAAAATATGAGTAAAAGCCTGGAAGGAGGGGACATCAGATCAGCCACACACACTTTGAGCAAACTTAAAATGCAAAACGTGTTTGTTCTTTTCGTTGTTGTTGTTGTTTATTTATCCTGAGATAAGAAATACAATTTATTTCAAAATGTACTACCGTCACAGTGAGCAGAACTATTTTTAGCCTCATCCGTGAAGTCGAAACAATTGTCGGTTCCATCGCACATTAGCGATCGGGGAATGCAATCTCCGCTAGTACACATGTACCATGGGCACCCTGGACCTAGAAGTTTAAATAAATAAATGAATGCTAAATCATAATAAACATGTTTATAAAGATACAAGAACAATAATGCCCTAAACAGTACGAAACACAAATCGCAAATAGTAAGTTTAACATTCCTAAACTCAAATGTGAATCAGGTGAATAAAACAAAATCAAAGCAAAGATAAAGGTCCTGTCTAGAAGGTCAACAAACAAGGACGACTCAGACGACATACCAAAATAAACTCAAATCAATAACAAATACTCTACAGAGGAATCTGGAAGTAAACAAACAAACAAAAATAAACCATTTCAAGAAAAATAATGGTCCTAAAATGATTGTGACTTTGGTGTTGAAAGTTAGCTTACAATGTTTGTTGATTTAATAAAAAAGAGTAAATAAAATAAAAATTCAAAAATAGCTACACAGAGAACAGCGAAGAACTTAATATTGCACCAGCTCACAGTTTGACAAGCACTGTGAGGCTAAAGTTCAACCACTTCACGCTGACATCCCTCTGTGCAACTCCTATCATTAAGACCTTTCAACTTTAATCTTTTAAGCTTATGCCGTCTTCCAAATTGCACTGCATCCTACGTAAATCTAAATTAATTATGCAATAATCCTTATGGCGTTTGCATGAAACGACTTACAAATGCTGGCAAATATAAGCTTGCGTTCGAGTTAAAAGTGCTATGAAACATATGTTTAAGTGACAAATGCTGGCAAATCTAAACATATTTAAGTGACAAATGCTGGCAAATCTAAACATAATTAAGTGACAAATGCTGGCAAATCTAAACATAATTAAGTGACAAATGCTGGCAAATCTAAACATAATTAAGTGACAAATGCTGGCAAATCTAAACATAATTAAGTTACAAATACTGGCAAATCTTAACGTGTTCAACTTACAATTGCTTGCTACAAATTATTCCAGAACAGTGCTAATCAAAAAATAGGGAATGAAATGATAAATACCACAAACATAGATACTGTCAAATGCACAATAGAACGAGAAAATAAGTCTCTAAAATTTCCTTCTTCATCAATTGCATTAAAACGTAGTTAAAGCAATTTTAAACCTGATTTAGTAATGCCTCAGCACGGTTTTCAAAGCCTGGTAAGATCACAATATCTGATATATCAGCATTATGGGAGATGCCTGCCAGCAGACGTCAACATTTATATCCTTCAATACTAAATGAATAAATGGGTTTTTTTTTTAAAGTTTGGGATTTAAAAAGGAAAGGTCTTCTCTTAACTCATTTGTGGTGCGGTCAAGACGAGGTTGAAAATGAATTTTAAAAACTGTTTAGGATTTAAGGAGGAAAGAGGAAATTTAAAGAGAAAAGTTTTCACTTACTGAAGTGCCATGCGGTCAAGGCGAGGTTGAAAACGAAATTTTAAAAAAAAGTTTGGTATTTACAGAGAAAAGGTCTTCACTTACTGATGTGCCGTGAGGTCAAGGCGAGGTTGAAAACGAAATTTTAAAAAAAGTTTGGTATTTACAGAGAAAAGGTCTTCACTTACTGATGTGCCGTGAGGTCAAGACGAGGTTAAAGTTGTAGTCGGAAGCGTTTCTGTCGTGGAGTCGAACTGTGGCCACTGAGGAGTTAAGGCGTATAACTCCAGGATCACGACTTGCGCATCCAATCTGCATCTACAGTTACATCGAGTTACAACGACACAAGTGAACACACTATCAACAGGTTTTCTAATCCAGAACACATCACAGATAATTTTTACGTTTCAATATATAATATGGACATAAAAACCTTATTAAAGAAAAGTTGTATAAAGTAGCAGCAGGAGTCTGACGACGACGATAACAACACTGATAATGGTGACGATAAGGAGGAGGAAGGGGAAGACGAAGATGATGACGACAGTGGTACTGGGGACGTTGTTGGTTGCAAATATTTGGTGGTAATGAGGAAGATGAAGATGATGATAACGGAGATGATTTGTGATGGTGATGATAATAAATGATGATGGTGACGGGTAGCTCCATGATTAAGGGTGCTTTATGACGATGATGATAAAAATGGTGGTTTCATCATGATAATGACATTGATGATAGCGATAGTACAGGTGTGTTTGATGATTACTGCGGTGGTGGTAGTTTGATGCTTACGATGATGGTGCTGATGATGATCATGATGATTCTTGGTGGTGGTGATTTGGTGGCAGTCGCTAATGGTGACGACCCTCTGAGGGTGGGGAGGCGAGTACGTAATATGGGAGGGGGTAATGATGATGGTAGTAGTAATAACTCTTGTGTTAATGAAAAGAACAAATGATGACGATTGTCACAGAGAGACATGATCTCAACCAGAACGAAAAAAATAAGGGCAATGTAAATTGCTTTCTAGATTATTTGATTTAGTTTTGAGATGTTTTTTACCTGAATAAATACACCAATAAAAACAACAGCAAAGTAAATATCAATCGGAAAGAGAGGAGCAAACTACACCTACAAAATTGATCCACGTCTCATGGAGAGACCTGACGTGCCACCACAAAGCCGGTCTTGGGTTTGATTGATGCTCTTTGCACAACGCTTCTCCCCTTTCTCTGAGAATTAGCGCAGTAATCTTTAAACTTGATTCGAAACTGAAACCGAAGAGAGCCTTTCGCTCTTTGTGTACGTGTGTGTTTTTTTCCTCGCCGTTATTTGCATAAGGACAACTTTACTCTCAGATGTTTCGGACCCTTTCATCTTAAGTTTATTGCCCTCGCAGTACTTTTTTGCCTCGAATGAAATGATGCAAGGGCAAGAAAAGCATCAAAAAATCTCGGAGAAAGTAGAAGACGAAGACAACAATCAGTATTTCTAATCAATGATTTTTTTCAAAACGTCAAGACCTGTCTGTTAACCTTTGCTATCGTATGTACACACAGACACATAAGGGACCCAGTGCATGCAATGGTCAACGTCAATGCCGTCTGAAGAAATACAAATGAGAAAGATTTATTGAGATGATACTGGTGGTGGTGTTTGGGGTAACGGTGGGGTGTGTGGAAGAGGAAGCGATATGACCTGGAAATATATGGTACTTGATGTGCTAGTGTCTTGAAATTAAAGGGTGTGTGTGTGAGGTAGATGATGGATTAAGTAAATTTCTACCTTGTGAACCGTTTAGAATTTAGATTCGGAAGCCAATTTTATTTTCCTCTTTAGACAAAAATCAGGTGTTTATTATAGGTTAGGAAAAATCGTGATAGCAATAAAACCGATTTCGCTGTAAAATATTAAATTGACTGCACAAGGGGTTCCTTCATTTAAAGTGCAATTAAGCATCTAGGATGTTATGCACCTATCGTTTTGTTTGCTTTGTTTTTTACTTTATCAATGGGAGACAACTCACCACAGGTTGAACTGGAAGTGTGCCCATATGCGTATCGTACACAGTGATCTTGACCCGGCAGTCCAAAATGAAAGCAGACTGCACATGCAACATCCAGCGGGCCCCATGAGTAGCAGTTACTGTGACGTCACACACTTCGGATGACGTAAACCGTTTAAGGCCACCGACTCCCCGGAGTACTATGCTCTCCTTGTTCCTCAGGTACGAATGGCACAGGTCGCCTGTCATAGTGTCTGCATAACCAAACATAATATCGTTATTTTACCCCGTGTTTGTAGTTGTAGATATATCATTACCTCGTGCTAGTCACTGTAGATATATAATTACTTTACCTCGTGCTAGTCACTGTAGATATATCATTACTTTACCTCGTGCTGGTCACTGTAGATATATCATTACTTTACCTCGTGCTGGTCACTGTAGATATATCATTACTTTACCTCGTGCTAGTCACTGTAGATATATCATTACTTTACCTCGTGCTAGTCACTGTAGATATATCATTTGTTTACCTCGTGCTAGTCACTGTAGATATATCATTACTTTAGGTCGTGCTAGTCACTGTAGATATATCATTATTTTACATCGTGCTAGTCACTGTAGATATATCATTACTTTACATCGTGCTAGTTACTGTAGATAATCACTACCTCTGTGCTAGTCTTTGTAGGAACGTTATTATTTGGCTCATTCTAATCTACATAGGAATCCTTTGCTTTAACTCGCGCTAGTCACTGATGGAATGTCATTCTTTAGCTTGCACTAATCCCTCTAGGTATACTCTAACTCATTCTAGTCCTAGTCACAATGAGAACTTTATAATACAGTCTTACACTAGTCACAATGAGAACTTTATAACACAGTCTTACACTGGTCACAATGAGAACTTTATAATACAGTCTTACACTAGTAATAATGTTCAATTTTATGAATTGAACTCGTGTATGTCAATAAGGGAGGCTATAAAATTAGATTATGCTGAAATTATCACTTTCCTAAAATGATTTCTCAACATTCCTATAAATAATCTGCATCATTCCTTCTGGAATCCTCACACCATTGCACAGAAAATACTACTACTGCAGTACAACCATTACTACTGCAGTACAACTATTACTACTGCAGTACAACCATTACTACTGCAGTACAACCATTACTACTGCAGTACAACTATTACTAGATCGGCCAGTCCGTGTAAGTTTGACAGACAGTCCGGTTACCATAACACTCGGAGTAGTGAAGTTTCATTTTACTAAATTCATATCCACCGGAAATAAAACAGAAAACAAAGTGAGGGAGCTGTATTTAAGGAAATAACATATATGGGGCGCGAATATTCTTGAGTGGTTTCCTTGGCTACTGGTAAACATACGAATATACCACTGGAAGAAAACAACAAGGCAGAAAATGCATATGAGAGCATGAATCTAGTTGTCTTTCTGTCTGTAAATACATGAGAGCATGAATCTAGTTGTCTTTCTGTCTGTAAATACATGAGAGCATGAATCTAGCTGTCTTTCTGTCTGTAAATACATGAGAGCATGAATCTAGTTGTCTTTCTGTCTGTAAATACATGAGAGCATGAATCTAGATGTCTTTCTGTCTGTAAATACATATATAAGAAATCAATAATAGTAACATACATGTGTTTGGTAACAATTATGCTTATTGTTCCGTGCAATTTTGTGTAAAGTAATTATTCACAATTATAAGTCGAAAATTCACGAGCAGCCAGGACTGAACGAAATAGTCATCTCCTTCATTTCAGACTCACTCTCTGTTCGTTTATCTCAAACACGTTAATATTGATCTTTAGGAAAGTTATTACGGCCCCTGATAGGTCGTTAGAGCCAAATTAAGCTGTGCGGTACAACTGGTTGCATCGGTATCAGAAGATATTTACTGGCTCTGAAACTCTGTTATTAACTGGAAATGGCAGATCCAAATTATTTACCATACAGATTTGCGGCAACATTCCAGTCATAAGTACATCATTTCCTCTTGTGACATCAGAGTTGGCACGCAACACATATGAATAGGGTAATTCAAGCGTGTGTACGAGACTTAATTATAGGTACAGATATTATTGATCAAGCGTGTGTACGAGACTTAATTATAGGTACCGATATTATTGATCAAGCGTGTGTACGAGACTTAATTATAGGTACATATATTATTGATCAAGCGTGTGTACGAGACTTAATTATAGGTACAGATATTATTGATCAAGCGTGTGTACGAGACTTAATTATAGGTACAGATATTATTGATCAAGCGTGTGTACGAGACTTAATTATAGGTACATATATTATTGATCAAGCGTGTGTACGAGACTTAATTATAGGTACATATATTATTGATCAAGCGTGTGTACGAGACTTAATTATAGGTACAGATATTATTGATCAAGCGTGTGTACGAGACTTAATTATAGGTACAGGTATTATTGATCAAGCGTGTGTACGAGACTTAATTATAGGTACAGATATTGTTGATCAAGCGTGTGTACGAGACTTAATTATAGGTACAGATATTATTGATCAAGCGTGTGTACGAGACTTAATTATAGGTACAGATATTATTGATCAAGCGTGTGTACGAGACTTAATTATAGGTACAGATATTATTGATCAAGCGTGTGTACGAGACTTAATTATAGGTACAGATATTATTGATCAAGCGTGTGTACGAGACTTAATTATAGGTACATATATTATTGATCAAGCGTGTGTACGAGACTTAATTATAGGTACAGATATTATTGATCAAGCGTTGTGTGTGTGTACGAGACTTATTTACATGTACATGTATTACTGATCGACGTCTTATTTATAAGCACAGTATTTCTGATGCTGTTCCAGTTATTAGCTTCTGAGGTTAGGTTTCAAAGTTTCAGGATAAAGTTAGATTGCAAATATTTTTTTCTTTTTTTATCATTGCAATGTGCGGACTTATATTCTCTGAAGTTTTGATGGGGTATTGCCCACACAAACACACACACACACACACACACACACACACACACACAAACTAATCTTTTCCAAGATCTAGCAATAAAAAAAAAAAAAGATTTTCACCTGGCAATTTCTGCAACATCTATTTGCAGTGAGCCACGCAGAACGCTTTTACTGTGGCTCAAATGGACCGGCCTAGAGGTGTATAATTTACCGTCCACCAGACTAATGACACGGAATTGTAACAACACTGTTACTTTGGCTTAGAAAGTTTCCATTCTATAGGTGGTGTATGTTTGCCTCCCACCCGACTAATCACACCGATTTCCATCGATAGCACTGATCCACGCACAGTGAGCCACGCATAATATTGTCATTTTGGTTCACGGTTTGTTACAGTGAGTCACGCAGAACATTGTCATTTTGGTTTACGTTTTGTTACAGTGAGTCACGCAGAACATTGTCATTTTGGTTCACGTTTTGTTACCGTGAATCACGCAGAACATTGTCATTTTGGTTCACGTTTTGTTACAGTGAGTCACGCAGAACATTGTCATTTTGGTTCACGTTTTGTTACAGGGAGTCACGCAAAACATTGTCATTTCGGTTCACGTTTTGTTACAGAATCTGATGACGATAACGATATAGATGACGAGAATGATGTATATGATGATGACCTCCATATCTAAGACTACTTATTTATACTACTGAAATGATGAAAATTACGCTGATGTTTAAAGTTATGGTGATTGCGATTACGTAGATGATGACGGCGATGATGACAGATGTACCTCATTTTGCCACCTTCCTTGTATTTATTCGTAATGACGTCGAACAACGGCGGATGATCGAAGAAGCGAGTAACCAATGGCGAGGGAAATAAGGTGATGTTTTTATGTTTGTCATTCGCTATATTTAAGATATCATGTTTCATTTCGAACAGCAATATTGCCTGGATTGCTAACGAGCGAAACACATTGAGATAGTTTGTCTCGTCGAAAGTGATGGGCTTAAAACTAGTTCTCATGGAGAAATACTGGCGTCTTAGTAATGGGCTAAAAACTAGTTCTCATGGAGAAATAAATTGAATTCATAAATGCTAATTTGGTCGGATCACCGTACATATTTGTAAGTACAGCGTGTGCGTGTGCCCTGTATATAAAGAAACAAACATATATTAAAATGTTTTTATTATACGTGTGTATGTGTTTGCACGAATGTGTGCGTTAAGTGAAGTAAATATTATCAAAATATTTTCGTGACTGTATTTGTTTTTGTGCACAGGGTTAATTAATTAGTGTGGGGATGGAATGGGGAAGTTTTAAAGGAGGGAAATATATGTGAGGGCGTTTAAAGAGAAAAATATTATCAGCATATTTATTCGACTGTATATGCTTTTATGTACAGCTTTTAATTAGTATGTGTGTGTGGGTGTGTGTGTGGGGGGGGTGAGGATAAGTGGGTGCAACCTGAGTGTGAACGTTCGTGTGCATGCATATATTTCTGTGACCAATGGAAACAAATATTAATGATTTGCCTCAATACTTCCTCAGTACACGTCAGAAAGTACTTCGCACCTAGTTGTTTCATTTATAGAAAGATATTTTATTACATACTCATATATTTTCTACATTGTTTTCATGTGAATGTTTTGCGCTTAGTTGTTTCATTTATAGAAAGATATTTTATTACATACTCATATATTTTCTACATTGTTTTCATGTGCATGTATTGCGCTTTATTTCATTAGCACTTACGCAGCAGAAACCTGTCAACAATGTTTCACAGAGCGACAGTTCTTAGTAGATAATCACTTGCCTAAAAATATGTTAAATATTAGATGAATGAGTGAGGGAGGGAGAGAGGGGGGAATTGAACGAGTAAGTAGCTCAGTCAAAAGGGCGTGTGAAAGGGGTCTCATGTAACCACTAAATCAGTTTCGAATGCGTGGATATGATGAAACCATTATTTAAAATTATTTCACGCAGATGAAAACGCAATTACAAAATGGGCGTGATACTAGCCTGGGGCCGGTTTCACAACAGCCAGACTATCTTAGGAGAGGACTCGACCAAACAAGTGCTAGATGTATTCTAGTTAGCTGACAGCTGTAGTTAGCGTTTTGGTCACGTGAGTAGTTGATAAATAGATTCTATCACACAAGCCAATTTCAGCAATGACAGCGGACTCGCATGACCATCGATCTCCCGAAGATAATTTCACGGTTTGATGTATTTGCTTTAATAGAACTTAGAATAGTTTTGATATTCAAGATTGGAAAATCTCAGTAACAAACAAAGACATGCAGAATTGCACAACACAATTTTTTGCACACCACAAAATACCGCTTCGACTCCGAACTTAATGAACTATAGCGCTAATAACGTGACCTCATTCACACAAAGTACCGCCTCGCTCCGAACTTAATGAACTATAGCGCTAATAACGTGACCTTATTCACACAAAACACAACAATCGAAAGAAAAGCGTTTTATCGACGTTAAACATAATCATTCTGGAAATGATTGATTACTGTATGGGTTAAACTCAGTCTGAATATACAGGATTATTTCACGAGTGTATATTATGTGTACCATTGTGTTGTGGAGATTTGCATGTAGATAGGGGTCATGATGGTGTTTATAGTCCTGAGTGTTTAGAACTGTGATGTGTTGACTATTAATAGAATTGTCATAAATATAATTTAGATATCGATACAATTTGCATAAGAAGATAAGTTATATTGTTAATAATGAAAAGGTTGCTAGAATGTTTCATTTGTTAACTGTTGGATGTTTCGTATTTTTAAGTGATTTTTAAAAAATATATATATGTTAAAAAAATTATTACGAAGAAAATTACACTGCTAATCAAAATTATAAATTAAAAAACACAATAAATATTTATAAAACTAACATAATAATAATGGCTTGTGAAATGTCTTTGTCATTGATACTAATATTAAACACAGCGCTAATGTTTCGAATGCTTTCTCTTCCAAAATGTTTTTAAAATATTTCTAAATTGATTAGTACGATATATGTTTCATGTTTATTACTGTTTTATTTCAGAATTATGTAATGCTATGCTTAATAAAAAGTAGGCTACACATAGTAAATGAGGTACATTTTTGGTGTGTTGCGTGCACATTAGA
The DNA here is from genome assembly GCA_028829895.1 of Sinotaia quadrata. NCBI lineage: Eukaryota > Metazoa > Mollusca > Gastropoda > Architaenioglossa > Viviparidae > Sinotaia > Sinotaia quadrata. Next base: position 105,363,680 of record CM054181.1, on the reverse strand, counting down.
AATTCACAGACGTGTTTGTTTATTTGAGAAGAGTCACAATAACGACATTTTGAAAAGAGGAAAATTAATCGATCGCAATCTGTTAATCATCGATTGCGTGAATGCCTTTGCGGTTGAAATACACACACATCCATGTACTCGAGTTAATGGCCTTATTACGATTGAAATACAAACACACTCTTGTACTCAAGTTCATGGCCGTATTACTGAAAAAAAATCAGACACTCTTGTACTCAAGTTAATGGCCGTATTACGGTTGAAATACAGACACACTCTTGTACTCAAGTTCATGGCCATATTACGGTTGAAATACAGACACACTCTTGTACTCAAGTTCATGGCCGTAGCCAAACTATAAGTGGTGATGGAGACTGTCTGCGACTCAAGTTAAAATATCAGCACATTGAATACAAAAGAACTGAAATATTTCCACAATGCATAAAAATCACAGTAGAAAAAAAAATAGATGCAAAGGCAGGGCCAGGTTCTTTACGCCGTAGGTCAGTATTAGAGAAGGTGGTGGTGGGATGGACAGCTCCAGTATTACTGACCTAATTTAGAAGACAGGCAAACAAATATTTCGCTTGTGAAACACTTCTTAGCGCTTAGAATTCAACCTAAGTAGCACCCAGTTTATGGAAATTCAGCTTTTTCGATTGTTGTGAAACCGGCCCCTGGGTTCTAGCCTAGCTCCCTCCCCCACCTTCCAAATTAGTGATGAACGTCTTCTGGGTCGGTGAAACGCAGCAAGATAAATTCATTATGGACTGCACCTTCACCAGCAAAGTAGATAGCCTCCAACTCTCGTGTAATCGGCACAAGTTGGAATTGTTTTCGTAAACTTACTAAACGAATGTTAAGGACATCTGAATCAAATGGGCTTATCGATTAAAACTTTCAAAGCAGGACAACACAGCCGCAGGCACGAACATTCTACACGACGTCGGGGCCTTGAAAATACAGGAGTGGGGGAAAAAATCAAATGAAAACATGACAGTTAAACGTAACGAAATATTTCAATCCGGTCGCCAGCATATTTGCTTGAACGTAAACTGACACATTCCACAGATAACCAATGAGACAAACAATTCAGGGAAGGGAGATAATCGAGTAGCTTCTCAGAAAGAATTTTAAAAAATTGTTTTAAATATTGTTTTCTTAAAGCGGAACGATTAAAGCAGATAATAGAAAACTATCAAAGTGGGAACGTATGCTCAATTACTCTCGCGGCTCCCAAAGAGTGTTTTTGGAACACAACATGTCAGCTAACTTTGTTCTATAAAATATTTATCTGAGAAAACTTGTTTTTCCTCTCTAGAGAGTGACACGAGATGAGATTAGCAAAGCCATCAATTAAAAGAAACCATTGATTCATGGTTGTGACTGAGCGCTTGACAGGTCACAGGTCACATTAACATTGTTAAAGATGAAGGGTGGTGGTTGCTTTTTTTTTTTTTTTATAAATGTTAATTTTCTTTAGATTTTCGGATCGGCAAGGAGCAAGTCACACTTTTCTTGCATTAATATTATAACGCGAATACTTGCTTTAAAGATAATCAATGACAACGTTTCCTTTACTAATTTATTGACAAAAATTGAATATATATTTTTTAATGGAAAAGTTATAATAATTTGTTTATTACACTTATTAATGTTATAAGATGGATAGTTGTAAGGTTTTGTTTATTACACTTTTTAATGTTTATAATATGGATAGTTGTAAGGTTTATTACACTTATTAATGTTATAAGATGGATAGTTGTAAGGTTTTGTTTATTACACTTTTTAATGTTTATAATATGGACAGTTGTAAGGTTTATTGCTGGATGCAATGGTGGTGTAGATTGTTGCCGCTTTTATGGTTTGTGTAAAATTGGGAAATAAAATTGTTTTTAAGTCGATTTCATAAGAAAAAAACGAGAAAGTTTAACTAACATAGAGCAAGAATGCTCGTTACAGGTAGAGTTAGAAACGCAAAATAGACGGCGTTGAAACAGTTACAATGTGAACATTTACTGCAGCCTCATTCACTACAATCACGCACACAGAAATACAAAAAACATCTTTCCCCCCAACATGTACACACACAAACGCCTAAATACATTTGATCTCCATCCAGCCTACACCAAAACATGTAGAAAGAAAAGCAAACTCCCTTTGCGAGCGCGCACATACACACACACACACACACACACACACTCTTTCTCTCTCTCATCCACCCACCCACCCACCCACCCACACACACAACCATGACCACCACACCACACTTCTTGCCTTTTTACCCCAGATATGTGTTGCTTTCCCTCTTAACGTTCGTGTTTACTTTATTAAGCTGCTGCCCTGTATATTTACCTCTGTATGAAAGCCTCACTTTCACGCCGACTTCGAGAACAATAATGGAAACATCTGTATTTTAAAGAATTGAACACGCATTCTTGTAGCGAGAACATACGTTCACTCTCAGCTTAACGGTTCCAACAATGATTTGTAGACATCCATCAGATTAGCGGTTCCAATCGCGGCTAGCAGATATTCTCTAGCAATCAGTTAAACAGTTCCAATCACGGCTAGCAGACATTCTCTATCCATCAGTTTAGCTGTTCCGATCACTGCTAATAGACCTATTCTCTAGCAATCAGTTTAGCGGTTCTAATCATGGCTAGTAGACCCATTCTCTATCCATCAGTTTAGCTGTTCCAATCACTGCTAGTAGACCTATTCTATAGCAATCATGTCAGCTTAACGTTTCCAATCTCGGCATGTTCATTCTCAGTCTATCTTAACGGTTCCAGTCACAAGATTAAGCAAACGAACTCATTCTTCGCTTCAGACAAACTCCTTTTAGATATCTAAACGTTACTCATCTACGGTCTCTGGAACCCCCCTCCCCTTTTTTACCCAGCGATACATGCACAGGATCACCTCATAAAAACGTGATAGTATCTTGGGTGGATGGGTGAGTGAAAGAAAGTGGAGGAAAGACGGGTATGGTATTGTTAAAACTGTAAACTGTAGGCTTTATTTTTTGTTCCAGTCTTTCTTTTTTTAAATAGGATCATTTAAGGCATGTTTTTACGTATACTATAAAACAGTTAATGACGTAATTTTATCATAAATATTATTTGTATTATGACGCTTTGAAGTCACTAAAATATCTTTATTACTATCCTGTCATTCGCACTGGCAGAGCAAAGTTTTACCTGTCAGGCTTCTGCTGCGTGTCTGAAAATTTATCTAATTTTGTTATTTGTTGGGTTTCCCCACAGATATCTAGGGATAGGTAGGTACAAACTTCACCTCAAGATCTTTTCCAGACGTGCTATAACAAAGAACTTTTTTCCTTTTTCGTGGATAATAAGACAAAGAAAAACAAGTTTTCTTTCCTTTCTTGTGGATAATAAGACAAAGAAAAACAAGTTTATTTTCCTTTCTTGTGGATAATAAGACAAAGAAAAACAAGTTTATTTCCCTTTCTTGTGGATAATAAGACAAAGAAAAACAAGTTTATTTCCCTTTTTCGTGGATAATAAGACAAAGAAAAACAAGTTTATTTCCCTTTCTTGTGGATAATAAGACAAAGAAAAACAAGTTTTCTTTCCTTTCTTGTGGATAATAAGACAAAGAAAAACAAGTTTATTTTCCTTTCTTGTGGATAATAAGACAAAGAAAAACAAGTTTATTTCCCTTTCTTGTGGATAATAAGACAAAGAAAAACAAGTTTATTTCCCTTTTTCGTGGATAATAAGACAAAGAAAAACAAGTTTATTTCCCTTTCTTGTGGATAATAAGACAAAGAAAAACAAGTTTTCTTTCCTTTCTTGTGGATAATAAGAAAAGAAAAACAAGTTTAATTTCCTTTCTTGTGGATAATAAGACAAAGAAAAACAAGTTTATTTTCCTTTCTTGTGGATAATAAGACAAAGAAAAACAAGTTTATTTTCCTTTCTTGTGGATAATAAGACAAAGAAAAACAAGTTTATTTTCCTTTCTTGTGGATAATAAGACAAAGAAAAACAAATTTATTTTCCTTTCTTGTGGATAATAAGACAAAGAAAAACAAGTTTATTTTCCTTTCTTGTGGATAATAAGACACAGAAAAACAAGTTTATTTTCCTTCTGCAGGAAAGATAGCAACAACATAAACATATTTTAAAAATAAATAAAATCTAACAGTTTCACGAGGTTATAAACATATACATCAATTTTCAAGTATCTAAAATTATACTATCATAAAATTCATCTACAAACAACATATACAAAATTATAAACATATTCTTCTAATTTCAAGTCTCTAAAATTATGCTATCATAAAATACATCTACAAAAATCATATACAAAGTTATAAACATATTCTTCCATTTTGAAATCTCTAAAATTATGCTATCATAAAATACATCTACAAAAAACATTTACAAAGTTATAAACATATTCTTCCATTTTGAAATCTCTAAAATTATGCTATCATAAAATACTCCTACAACGAAGGCACACAGAGTAAGACATCACATGTGAGCACACTAAAACAATTTATAATGGATATTATTTTACTTTTTAAAGTAAAAAGATTGCTGTGGTCCACTGATGACAACTTTTGCTTTGACCTTAGGTATTTACAGACTACTGACCGACTTTATTCAAAGCGACTGATCATTTTAGCTTGTGAATGCTGATGACTACAAGCGCATCAAATTACTTTCTAACAGATGTAAATGGATATGGGTGTTGTTTGAAACGTACATCCAGAAGTTTACAAACAAAATAGTAATATATAGAATGTAGTTTAACAATTTCTCTTTTTCCTCTGGACTGACAAGTCCAACAAGGTGCTCCTTTAGACTTACAAAAAACTCGACAAAAGGATTGAATAAAACCAATTATTTAATTAATTTTAATTTATATTAAGCATGTAGTTTAATCACAAAACAAAGCATTTAGGACATCACTGTCCTTTCTGAGGCTAAGCTTACTGATATTATTAAAAATGGCACCCCTAATTTCGCCAACAGTTTATTAGTTAATGGAAATAAATGTCAATGCCACAGCTCTAAGTTATATGTGTGTGGAAGATGTAAAATAATCTGTGAAATGATGATGCTTGCTCACGCGGTCCTGTGCTTCCTCACACGGTCCTGCACTTGCTCACACGGTCCTGCACTTGCTCATGCAATCCTGTGCTTATTCACACGGTCTCATGCTTGTTCACACGGTCCTGCTCTTGCTCACACTGCTATCGTTAGCATAAAGAGTTCGAAGCACAAATCTGCCAGTGTGGTTGCATAAACATTTAGCCTTATTAGAAGAATGAAGAATACAGCAGAGGCACAGACTAATTTTAATTCAATTAAATATGAAGTACCTTACAAAGTCATTGGCACGAGGAGATAAAATAAAATCTAGATCCTAAACGTAGATCCGTTGAATTCGAAAGAGCATCCAATGCACACAGTGTGGCAAATTTCCTTTGACAAAATGTCTGAAAACTTTCATCGATTTGACTGATTCCTCTATTTTTCTTCTTTTCGCAAAAAAAACAATTTTGCACTTCAGCGCCACGAGATTACACTCTATGTCGGCTACCGTATTAACAAGTGCTGATTTCTTTTTCTTCACTACTACTTTGACGCGCAGCAGTAACTCCAAAAATTAGGCTCCTTGGTGCCTACCCTGTAAAATGCGTAAGAGCTTCTCGTTAAAGCCGCATGCCAGGGAGAATCACAGGCTATAGAGAAGTGACAGGTTTCTAAAAGTGAATTCAGTTGTTCCACAGCAAATTAGAAGAGGGATGGGGAGAAAGGGATTGCAGAGAGAGTACGAGATTTCTCTCTGCGGTGTGCGTGCCTGCGTGCGTGCGCGCGCACCAAGGTGTCACCAAAATTATACACGCATATTAATGCTTGACTTTACAACGTCTGAGACAACAGCAGGAAGGAAGAGTTTTTTGGCTTTCCGACAAGTGCACTCCATTGACCTATTTTTTACTCTGAGTGATTAATCCTTTCATTAAACGTATTTCCTGTTCATTTTCGATTCCCTGTCACGGAAGCCGTATTTCTTGGGATCAAAACTACGTCAGAAGGAGTGCGTACCCAGATCTATTGCTCTTTTACGTTTAGCAAATGAACAGCAAACTGTACCATTTCAGATTGTTTGATTTCTCTCCACCTTACCCCTCTCCTTTGTTTATGGTGTTGTAGTTACTGATATATTTTATTTTCACCATTTCTTTCTTCGGTTTTCTTTAGTGTGGTTGTGTGTGCGTGGTGTTTTTTTCTCGCTAATTCCTTCAATATTTCCTTTCTTGTTTTTATTTTATCCGATCCTCTCATGAAAATATATGATCCTATTTCGGATCTATTTATTTGTCTATCTCTCTATCTATTTACCTACCTACTTACCTACCTACCTACCTATCTATCTACCTACCTACCTGTCCGTGCGTCCATCCATCTATCTGTTGTCAGGTGAATACTGTATACTTTTTATACAATACACAGGTTAATAATTTTAATTAGGAATTAGTGAAATCTGATACAAACTTTGGAACAATACTCCTGTTAATAATTTTAATTAGAAATTAGTGAAATCTGATACAAACTTTGGAACAATACTCCTGTTAATAATTTTGCACAATATGCATATAACTAGTAATTAATCTTTTGGGATTGATCTTTAATACTATCTTACTAAAAATATGGACAGCTTCCAATTTACACTTAATTAACATTTATTTGTTGTGGTAAAACTATTCCCCACTTTAATCAAACTCTACTCAAATATAAAACAACACACACACACACACACACACACACACACACACACACACACACACACACACACACACACACGCACGCACACACACTCATCTACCCCCCTACCCACTCGCACGCACACACACATACACATATTATAAGTGTTGTATTTAAAAGGGTTCTTATTATAAGTGCTTTTTATTATCACTTTGGAAGTAATAGGTCTCCTTCTTCTACAGCTTACTACTAATAATTATTTTTTGCGTTTAGATTTGAACAGTTTCTATAGTGTGAATGTAGACCATTTACATCCTGTCCATATTATACAGGTTCTCATTCGTTTTGCTTGCTGAACACAATCCAAACAATCATAAAAATGTTCAGTACGGAATTTATTGTTCGTGTGACATGCAGTTAAGAGAATACATTAAACTGGTTCCTAGTAATTACTTTTTAATTTGTCCAGAAACACTAATGCACCAAAATGAAAATGTAAATAACATTTATAAGATATATATAGTTATAAAGTGTTTATAAAATATATAGTTATAAAGTGTTTATAAGATTAGTTTTTAAATTTTCTCTACAATTGATTTTCAGCTATTTTTCAATTTGCAAGTTTTTAAAGGTACGATTGAAACAATTTTTTTTAACGCTTTAAACAATTTTTGTATACGTCGAGATGTCAGAAATGTGTGAGTTGTATCCCGCCTGTTAAATTCATACATTTAATATATATATATATATATATTGTTTGGAATGACGAATTTGGAAAGAAATAAACAAATCGGAAAGAGAAAGGTGCGGGTGAGCGAATGAAAGTAACAAGTGGAGTAAGACTTTTCACTTCTCTTTTCTCGATACATTCTTCTTGGTACAGTCATCGAACAATGCAGATTGCTAATTCAGATAACTACTATTTATTGATTATACTGGGGATTAAGAATGAGGAAGATGGACTGATAGACAAACATAAGCGCTCCTCTTGTCCGGTCAGTGAAGTGTCCGAAGAAATCCACGCGCAGCAATAAGGCAGTAAATATAACAAGAAAGTTATGAGTAGTAAATGTAACAGGAAAGCCATGAGCAGTATATATAACTAGAAAGCTATGAGTATTAACATATAACAAATAGCCATGAGTAGAAAGATATAACAAGAAAGCCATGAGTATTACCATATAACTAGAACCCGTGAGTATTAACATATAACAAGATAGCCATGAGTATTAACATATAACAAGATAGCCATGAGTATTAACATATAACAGATAGCCATGAGTGTTAACATATAACAAGATAGCCATGAGTAGTAAGATATAACAGGAGAACCAGGAGCAGTAAGATTTAACAGGAGAACCAGGAGCAGTACGATATAACAGAAGAACCAGGAGCAATACTAAGGCTAAATTCTTAAGTGCCGGAAACATCAATCTGGAAATAGCCAGAAAGGTGAAGTAAAGGAAATGGTAAACAAAATTAGCAGCAATTAAGAAGTAAAATCTGGCAGTAAAGTAAACTAATCATCAGATGGGATGGTGGTTGGGGAAAAAAATCAAAACATAAACTGAATTTGTCATGCTCTGGCACAGACATACATACGGACTCAATATAGCTGCAAAGATGTTCATTACGTCATGACCTGTCAAAGAAATGGAGTTTGACAAAAAGTAATTATTGTGTGGAGCATATAAAAGTCTTTGATATTACTAGGTGAATTTATCTTTTAACTGCAAAGGAAGGTGAAAGCGTTCATTGCTATTAAATTTATATAAACTGCTGAAAAAAATGTTTGCATCGAAGAAAAAGACTAATGAATGAAATATAAGTGTGGGCCTCTTTTATGTGCATCCCATGCATTCTGTAGAATAGCTAATAAAATTTGTTGTCTAAGGTCACATGCTCTTTATTTAAATATGAAGTTTCAGAGTTGTGGCAAAGGTTTCAGGGCTTCAATGAAGATTTTGGCTGCAGGAAAGATTGGAGGGCTGGAGTAAAGTTTTAGGCTACAGAATGATTTCAGGACTACAGCAAAACATTTGGCTAACAGAAAGATTTCACGGCTGCAGCAAACATTTTGGCTCTAGGAAAGATGTCATGGCTGCAGTAAACATTTTGCTATAGGAAAGATTTTAGGGTTGCAGTAAACATTCTGCTATAGGAAAGATTTTAGGGCTACGGTAAACATTTTGCTATAGGAAATATTTCAGGGCTGCGGTAAACATTTTGCTATAGGAAATATTTCATGGCTGCAGTAAACATGTTGCTATAGGAAAGATTTCATGGCTGCAGTAAACATTTTGCTATAGGAAAGATTTCAGGGCTGCGGTAAACATTTTGCTATAGGAATATTTCAGGGCTGCGGTAAACATTTTGCTATAGGAAAGATTTCAGGGCTGCGGTAAACATTTTGCTATAGGAAAGATTTTAGGGCTGCGGTAAACATTTTGCTATAGGAAAGATTTCAGGGCTGCGGTAAACATTTTGCTATAGGAAATATTTCATGGCTGCAGTAAACATGTTGCTATAGGAAATATTTCATGGCTGCAGTAAACATGTTGCTATAGGAAAGATTTCAGGGCTGCGGTAAACATTTTGCTATAGGAAAGATTTCAGGGCTGCAGCAAAGAAAAAAAAAATACCTGTAGGAGAGATTTAAGGCTGCAGTGAACATGTTACATACAGCACAGTTTTCAGGCTATTGTGCAGATTTCGGGTCTGAGAAGAGCAGTTCTGGTGTATGATTAATTTTGTAAAATCCTAGCTACTACGTAGGATGAATCTCATACAATGAATTATATCACTCCAAGAGTCGGCAGAAGCCTAATTCTTTATTAGCTCACGCGACAATGCACACTGACAGTGCTCTCAAAGGACGAGATGAAGGGTCTGATTGCTTGGAGACAGAAGAAAGTGGTCTATTTATGGAATGTGAGTTAGCCAAGTCCCAATAGACTAATGGAAGTAGTAAATATACCATTTACAGGAAAACGGACTTTTATATAATGTTATTAGCACTAAAGTGAGAGGCACACAAACAGTTAAATAGCCGTCGTAGAATAATGGAGAACTTTCTTAACATGCACTTTCTTAAGTAGCCAATAAGAACTTGTGTTTTTTTAAATATCCATCTATCATGGTTGATGTAAGCAGGTCACTAACCATGTTGCCAGTCGATATGTATTTTGTAATTTTAATTATTATTTTTTAATAGTTTGTTTAGTTGTCTCATTCTTAATCATAAATGTACTGAAGTATCAAGGACAGAAAGATCAAACCAGGTAAATGGGCTTGTAGATGTCAAGGACAGAAAGATCAAACCAACTAATTGGGCAAAGAGACAACAGGACAGAAAGATCAAACCAACTAATTGGGCTTGTAGAGACCAGGAACAAAAAGATCATACCAACTAATTGGGCTTGTAGAGACCAGGGACAGGAAGATCAAACCAACTAATTGGGCAAGGAGACAACAGGACAGAAAGATCAAACCAACTAATTGGGCAAAGAGACAACAGGACAGAAAGATCAAACCAACTAATTGGGCAAAGAGACAACAGGACAGAAAGATCAAACCAACTAATTGGGCAAGGAGACAACAGGACAGAAAGATCAAACCAACTAATTGGGCAAGGAGACACCAGTGACAGAACTAACACAACGCGCTAGCAGAAAGTAATAATGCACGGGACCAACAAATCAGACCCACGACACAAAATTGAAGATTGGTAATGCTGGACTGAGCGTGTGCGTGTATGTATGGGTGGTGGTGGTGAGGGATAAGGGTGCAGTCGTTATACTGTCTGAATACTTCATCAGGCAAGTACGAAATCCTGTTAAAATGTCAGAAAAAATTTGGCAAACATTCAAACGCAGGTCTTCATCCAGAATGGTTGAGGTGGGGGGGCACTATTCTTTTAGACACGTTTAGAGCTAAATTCTCGTCTCACTCGGCCACCATTCTCCCGCCTGAAAATTAACATCTTGTAAACCAAATGGGTTAAAACCTCTCCATGATACAACACAGTTCCTCATGTGAAATGAAAGTTTTCCCATGCACTTCTCGCCACTTAAATTCTAAATGAGAGCATTACTTGTCCAGCTCCGTCCGCCATTAACGCTGTTTGGCAGTGGTGTAAAATGAGGCCTAAAATAGGTTTTCATTGGACGATGCATGTTTGCAGGGGATCGTGCTAAGGGTGAGCTAGATTTCATATTTGTGCACACGTTTAGCTCCAGGGTGTATTTGTTTACATTACTCATGGCCACTAATACGGGTTTGTTATTTTGGGGAGTTTTTATGCTTACGGGTTACAAGGGCTTTGGCAGGAGGTCTCCCTCCCCCCTTCCCCTGTTAGGCATTCTAATACCGATTTGCATTGGGATCCTCTCTCGTCATTTCAAATGTCTCAGGGGATTATGTCACGTGGTCTTTCCTTCTAGTCAAGGCCACCTAATATTGATTTGCTTTGAGATTCTTTATTGTAATTCCCAAGATCTCCGGGGATTGTGTCACGTGATTGTCACAGGAAATGAGGGACAGAAATTATATTTTATTTCATTTTAAAAAACCGCTAACAAAACTAGTTGAAGTAACCCGAGTTTTGTTATTTTTCGTATGTAGCATGTAAATTCCACTAACGGTCACCTAGGATCTCTTTAGTAGACAGACGTTCGTGACGCAGTGTGTGTCAATTATCATATTGAATATATATATTAGTTTATGAAGAATATGTATATTAAATAAATTGGGACAACTGCGCAATACCGTCACATGTTGTTGACGAGTGAAATGGCCAGTGCGCATTAGAATTGACCACAGAAAAGCGTGCATCACGATTACCACTATATATCCAAGGCAAAAATCATGTCACAGGACATAGCTTCTGGAAGTTTTGGAAACATTCAGTGAAACTATATAAGAGGCAAAATGAAGACTTTATTCTCAATGTTGAAAACGTCGATTCGTCTGAAGCCAGTCTAACTTCACGTATGAATTATCTCATGTACAGAGATTTCATAAAGGAAAGCTGCAATAATCTCTTTCCATCCGTTTTCCATCCGTCTGATGCCATATATTGAGTAACGAGGCAAAATTACTCAGTATAACTTTTGGCAAAGTGGAAAGTTCGCTGTCAAAGAAAACCCGATGCATGCGACGCTGGTTGTATGCAGTTAACGACACGAGGGACCAATTTTGTCTTCCCCCTGTCTGAGTTCGTTTGGCAGTCTATCCCGCTAATTGAGAGGCTAGCACCGAGATTTTCTTACAGATATCCGGATTTCTACACTCAATGTAATGCGACGACACATCCCACTGGACGACTCCACCCGATAATGCTAAACGTCGTTGGGGTGTCCGTTTCCACGACAACCGGTACAACGATAATTATCGAGGCTGACAACAGTCAGCTAAATTTCAGATTTCTCCCCAGTGATAATCTGAAAGTGGTGCCTAGATTCTGCAGAATCTTCACCTGTAATGCGACGCCTCAATTGCGTCGTGATTCTTCACTTTGAAGTGCCGCTTATAAGTGACGTGTGAGATTACGTCCTCTCCTTGGAACTCTGACATTAATAGTGAGTAATCATTAGCACGGCTAACGCGCACATACTTAAGTCTAGGACTCTTAAGAAAATGAACACTATTATATCGTTTGTAAAATAAGAACTCTAATGTTAAAAGTAATGCTTATTTTACATGTGAACTATTGTTAAAGCGGCCCCATTTGCCGCATAAGAATTGTGTAATTAATCTTTATTTTATATTTTGAATTTCATCATTTTCATCTCCCCTTATTTCCCACAGAGTGTATGACATTGGAAAGTTGAATGAATGATTAATCACTGTGCGAAAGAGTAGTGCCCCCTTTTAAATCGGGAAATAAATAACCTGATTTAAACATCTTTCAACTCTCTTGTTATTCATAGTTTTTGAGAGGGACGAAAGAATTTGTACTATTGTTTTGCACCGTTCGTCTGTTCGTCCATTTATTCACATTTATGATACACACTCACAACACACACCGCCAATAAAACGTTCCTTGGCATGACATTAATAAATTGGGCCCCACCCAAACATCAATGGCGTATGTCATGTGTGTCTATGTAACAACTTGACGCGACGTAGTACTGGCACACGTCACGGGCTTTTCTTGGAGGTGCACCGGAGCAGGCCAAAAATAGACTTCACCCCTTGCATCTCTAACTTCAGCTCGGGTCGGCTTGTAACGAGCCTCCCGTTTTGTGACATTCTGGTGACCACTGACCGTGATCTGACAAGGTAAATTGTGTTGTTGTAAGAAAGTGTCATCTCTTTCCTGCTTTTCTATCTCATCACCATTATGCATTGTTATTGCATGTTAGGGCTTTGCTATTGAGACTTAGGTGAACTGGATTTTGATAAGACTTATTATTGTGTTGAAATAAGTTTTATTATCTTTACGCTATTATCGTTAACGCGTACCGACTCGTGTTTAGACGTACATAGATCGATATTTTGTACGCTACATTAGCAACTGTTGTTTTGCTAATTTTGCTAACTTTGCAAATTTCCGATTAGGATTTCTTTTACTCGTGTTTGTAATAATCCTAATCACGCGGTGGCTGGTGTTCATACGCACACCATTGCACCACTTGTGACCTACAGAGGTCAAAATCCCGCGAATATTCTAAGTCACTTTATCCATACTCGCGATAACTAGCAATTTTAAAAATGGCCGAGCTAGTAAACATAAAGAAAGAACTCATGGCTATGGGCAGAGAATTCGGGTATGAAAAAGCCGAGTTAAAGAAATACGTGGATGAGGAGATAGCTAAATGGTATGTTGTGAAAGAAAATGAGGCGAAAGAGGCGAGAGAGCTAGAGGATAAGAAAAATGAGCTAGAAGAAAAGAGACAGGTAGCTAAGGATCTAGAGATGCAAACTTTGAGAGAGTTAGAGGAAAAAAGATCGAAAGAGGCTATAGAGCTAGAAGATAAGAGACAGTTAGCTAAACAGCTAGAGATGAAAGACCTGAGAGAGCTAGAGGAAAGAAGAGCGAAAGAGGCGAGAGATTTTAAAGAGAAAGAAATCCAAGATATGAGAGAAATAGAGTTGTTAAAGATTCAGTCAGCTAGGGATTTAGAAGATAAAAGGCAGGAAGTAGAAGAGAAAAAGCTTAAGTTAAAAGCTAGAGCACATCAGGAACAGCTTGAATTAGCTAAGCAAGAGGTAACAGCTAGAGAGAAGTTGTTAGATGGGACTGCTAAGCAACAGGCCGAATTAAATAAACCCCGTACACGGCTAGCTTTCTTTAACCCTGAAGTCGAGACGATTGACGAGTTTTTGACACGCTTTGACAGTTTCATTGCCAACTTTAATTACACTGACATTGAAAAGAAACAACAACTGGGTCAAATACTTCAAGGTGAAAGCTCGCGCGCATTTACTGATCTAACGCGCGATCCCGCTATTACTTATGCAGATCTCAAAACGGGTTTGATGCGTACTTTTCAATGTACAGCAGAAGGCTTTCGAAAAATGTTTAGGAGAGCCATACCTAAAGCAAATGACACCATGCAAGCCTTCGGTACCCGGTTACGCCATTATCTTGATAGATGGATTGATTTGACAGACATCCGGAAGACGTATGAGGGCCTATTTGATTTGATATTAAGAGATCAATTTCTCCATATTGCTCCGCCTGCAATGACGACATATTTGCAGCGAAACCCCCCGGCTAACTTCAGTGATATGTTGAGGTTAGCAGACACGTATAATGATTACCCTGATCCGGTAATTACGAGGAGCGCACCACGCCCTCCTCCTACAAATCGGCAGAAGTATACACCGAAACCGAACCGACCAATGACGAAATCGGAAAAACCCGAACCGGTACAGCGGACATATACTAAGTCACAAGACGTACGACGTCACACACGTGACTCCCCACCTATGACGTGTTACACTTGCAAAGGGAAGGGGCATAGTTCTCAGAACTGTCCCAGTCCACGTGATGTAAAAGTATGCACTGAAGCAGGTGCAACTCTAAAGACCCAACAGGCTACAGTAAACGGACAAAAAGTCAAAATACTGGTCGACACAGGCGCGTCCATAAGCTGCATAAATGCTAAACTTGTACGCCCTGAACAGTATCTAAGAGGTAGTGTCCGCATTCGATGTGTTATGGGACACCTTAGTACATGTCCAAGAGCCACTGTACATGTTACGTCATCCGTATTTTCCGGTACAGTCACCACCGCAGTAATAAGAGACATGCAGTTCGGATTCATACTATCGCCCGAGCAGTGTGACGCACACACTGATGGCATCTATCCTGTTCTCCCCGTAACCACTAGAGCACAACGGGAACGTAGTAAACAAGGACCCCCAGCTCTAAAGATAGTCGAGAACACATTTCCGCAGTTGACCCCAAGTCAACTCAGTCACCTGCAGCAGGAGGACAAAAGCTTGTCCTCAATGCTAAAGCTGGCACGGAAAAACACTATTACATCCAGCAAGTACGCGACGATTACGTATTTCCTGAAGGACGGACTAGCGTTTCGGCGCACCGACTATAAGGAAAATGATACTAGAAGCACCACGTGTCTATTTACCCCTACACCACTCAGACAGCTGATTCTTAGCTTTGCACACGACTCAATCATGTCCGGACATCAGGGCGCACGGCGCACTGAGCAGCGAGTTCGTGAGGACTTTTCTTGGCCAGGCCTGAGTAGGGATGTTCGCTCGTACGTTCGTACATGTACGCAGTGTCAGCAACATATCGACCGAGGGCGTGTCAGTCGAGTTCCCCTCGAGATAGTACCAACAGTAGAGGAACCATTCCTAAAAGTCGCAGTAGACATTATTGGCCCAATCATTCCCGCGGCCGAAGGAGGATATCGCTATATCCTAACAATCGTGGATTTTGCAACACGATATCCAGAAGCAGTCGCATTAAAGGGCATCACAGCGATCGAAGTCGCAGACGCTTTAATAGACGTATTTTCTCGCACGGGCGTTCCTCGAGAAATATTGAGTGACCAGGGCACTCAATTCACCTCAGCAATGATGGCTGAAACAATGCGTCTACTAGCGTGTAAACAGTTGTTCTCATCACCATATCACGCTCAGTCTAATGGTGCCGTTGAACGTTTCAACGGTACAATAAAGAAAATGTTAATTAAAATGGCCTCGGAACAACCCGACCAGTGGCCGCGTTTTCTAGCACCATTACTCTTCGCGTATCGCGAACTCCCACAAGAGAGTACGGGCTACTCACCGTTCCAACTACTATACGGAAGGCAACCTCGTGGTCCCCTTAAGCTAATAAAAGAAACATGGGTCAAGGGAGACACTGTGACCGATGGTAAAGATGTTCACACGTACATAGCCGAACTACGTCAACGTCTGATCGAGACATGTCACTTAGCACAGGAAAACATTCGCGAAAAACAACCCCGATACAAGCGAAATTTTGACCGTACGGCTGTGGAACGTGACCTCGAACCAGGTCAGCTCGTGTTACTCTTGCGGCCCACGCATAACAACCGCATGCAAATGCACTGGCGTGGACCCTACCGCATTATTAAACGTGTGAAGCAGAACGATTATAGCATACAGATAGGAAATAAGCAGAAAATCTATCACATAAATATGCTAAAGCGTTACTATGAACGCAGCGACGAACAGATACAAAACGTGAATGTCGCACTGATACAATTGGAAGACTCCAATTTCAGAACAGACATGATGTCCGCCGAAACCACGCCTAACTCCGCAGTTACAGTCGATCAAGTCGAGATTGACTCGAACTTAACTGTCGAACAGCGCGACGCAATGTCAAAGCTCTTACACAGACACGCGCGCATATTCACCGACCAACCGGGCCACTCAGATTTGGTTGAACACCGCATCAAACTTTTAAGTGACAAACCGATACGCTTAAAACAGTACCCACAGAAATATGAGAGCACAAAGTACATAGCAGAACAGGTGCGTGAAATGCAAAAACAGGGCGTGATTGAACAGTCAATCTCCCCATATTCATCACCGGTCGTCTTAGTTAAAAAGAAAGACGGTACGCTTCGTTTTTGTGTGGACTACAGACAGTTAAATGAGATAACTGAATTCGATGCGGAACCTATTCCAAATCAGGACGAATTATTCGCAAAACTAACCAAGGCACATTACTTTTCAAAGTTTGACATGTGCAAAGGGTACTGGCAACTGTCGGTTGCTAGTGACGACAGACCAAAAACAGCATTCCCAACTCCGCTAGGCTTGTTTCAGTTTTGCCGACTACCGTTCGGACTAGCGAACGCACCCGCAACATTCGCGCGCTTCATGCGAAAATTACCGTTAGAGAGCGTTGACGCATTGAATTTCTTTGATGACATACTGGTAGCAACAGGAACATGGGACCAACATTTATCCTCAGTGGGTGGTCTACTTGATATTCTCGAGCGCCATAAATTGACCGTGAAACCCACCAAAGTACGCGCGGGCTTTCGAGAGATTGAATTTCTTGGCCATATCATAAGTGACGGACAAATAGGCCCTAATCTAGACTTAACTGCAGCCATTCGTGACATGACCTTACCGACTACAAAGAAACAGGTCAGGGCAGTTTTGGGGCTAGTGGGGTACTACCGAAAATTTGTCCCAAACTTCAGTACGCTTCTTAAACCACTGACGGACTTAACTGGAAACAAACAACCCACGAAAATACGATGGACGGCAGAGTGTAGCACCGCCCTCGAAAAAGTGAAGGACATCTTGACCAGTAAACCCGTCCTACAGTTACCAGACTTTGACAAAAGATTTATTGTCAGGACCGACGCATCAGACGAAGGCCTCGGTGCCATACTTCTCCAAGAGACAGATGACGAATACCTACCGGTAGCATACGCTTCTAAGAAACTGTTAGATCGTGAGACACGGTATTCTACGATTGAAAAAGAGTGCTTAGCAATCGTATGGGCACTCAAGAAATTTAGTGCATATCTGTACTCTAAACCATTCATCCTGCAGTGCGATCATAAGCCGCTGACATATCTGCGCACTAGCATGTATGATAACGCTAGGCTAACTAGATGGACACTCCTGCTACAGGAGTATAGCTTCGTTGTCGAACACATCGCGGGCAGAGAAAATTCGGGTGCCGATGCATTATCCCGGCATGCCATAACCGCGATATAAACAAGAGAGAGGATAGTCTCTCCACAGATGCGCATATAATTCCTGTGGAGACTATCGTGTGAAATAAAATTTTTTTTTGTTCCTATTTGATTTCCACTCTGTGAGCTCCAATCAATTTTAAGAAGGGGGTTGTCACAGGAAATGAGGGACAGAAATTATATTTTATTTCATTTTAAAAAACCGCTAACAAAACTAGTTGAAGTAACCCGAGTTTTGTTATTTTTCGTATGTAGCATGTAAATTCCACTAACGGTCACCTAGGATCTCTTTAGTAGACAGACGTTCGTGACGCAGTGTGTGTCAATTATCATATTGAATATATATATTAGTTTATGAAGAATATGTATATTAAATAAATTGGGACAACTGCGCAATACCGTCACATGTTGTTGACGAGTGAAATGGCCAGTGCGCATTAGAATTGACCACAGAAAAGCGTGCATCACGATTACCACTATATATCCAAGGCAAAAATCATGTCACAGGACATAGCTTCTGGAAGTTTTGGAAACATTCAGTGAAACTATATAAGAGGCAAAATGAAGACTTTATTCTCAATGTTGAAAACGTCGATTCGTCTGAAGCCAGTCTAACTTCACGTATGAATTATCTCATGTACAGAGATTTCATAAAGGAAAGCTGCAATAATCTCTTTCCATCCGTTTTCCATCCGTCTGATGCCATATATTGAGTAACGAGGCAAAATTACTCAGTATAACTTTTGGCAAAGTGGAAAGTTCGCTGTCAAAGAAAACCCGATGCATGCGACGCTGGTTGTATGCAGTTAACGACACGAGGGACCAATTTTGTCTTCCCCCTGTCTGAGTTCGTTTGGCAGTCTATCCCGCTAATTGAGAGGCTAGCACCGAGATTTTCTTACAGATATCCGGATTTCTACACTCAATGTAATGCGACGACACATCCCACTGGACGACTCCACCCGATAATGCTAAACGTCGTTGGGGTGTCCGTTTCCACGACAACCGGTACAACGATAATTATCGAGGCTGACAACAGTCAGCTAAATTTCAGATTTCTCCCCAGTGATAATCTGAAAGTGGTGCCTAGATTCTGCAGAATCTTCACCTGTAATGCGACGCCTCAATTGCGTCGTGATTCTTCACTTTGAAGTGCCGCTTATAAGTGACGTGTGAGATTACGTCCTCTCCTTGGAACTCTGACATTAATAGTGAGTAATCATTAGCACGGCTAACGCGCACATACTTAAGTCTAGGACTCTTAAGAAAATGAACACTATTATATCGTTTGTAAAATAAGAACTCTAATGTTAAAAGTAATGCTTATTTTACATGTGAACTATTGTTAAAGCGGCCCCATTTGCCGCATAAGAATTGTGTAATTAATCTTTATTTTATATTTTGAATTTCATCATTTTCATCTCCCCTTATTTCCCACAGAGTGTATGACATTGGAAAGTTGAATGAATGATTAATCACTGTGCGAAAGAGTAGTGCCCCCTTTTAAATCGGGAAATAAATAACCTGATTTAAACATCTTTCAACTCTCTTGTTATTCATAGTTTTTGAGAGGGACGAAAGAATTTGTACTATTGTTTTGCACCGTTCGTCTGTTCGTCCATTTATTCACATTTATGATACACACTCACAACACACACCGCCAATAAAACGTTCCTTGGCATGACATTAATAAATTGGGCCCCACCCAAACATCAATGGCGTATGTCATGTGTGTCTATGTAACAACTTGACGCGACGTAGTACTGGCACACGTCACGGGCTTTTCTTGGAGGTGCACCGGAGCAGGCCAAAAATAGACTTCACCCCTTGCATCTCTAACTTCAGCTCGGGTCGGCTTGTAACGAGCCTCCCGTTTTGTGACAGTGATCTTTCCTTCTAGTTGTGGCCACCTAATATTGATTTGCTTTGAGATTCTTTATTGTAATTCCCTAGATCTCAGGAGTTATAGCACGTGATCTTTCCTTCTAGTTAAGGCCATCTAATACTGATTTACTTTGGGATTTTATCTCACTTTTAAAGGACACGTGGTCTTTCTTTCTAGTTACAGCCATCTAATACTGATTTACTTTGGGATTTTATCTCACTTCTAGAGGACATATGGTCTTTGTCACGTGATCGTTTCTCCTGTCGCTTCGCCAGTTTGTTGCGTTATGTGCTTCTTTTCTGCCCGTGTGCGCGTTCGTGCGTGTGAGGTGTGTATGTGTTTGTGTGTGTGTGTGTGTGTGTGTGTGTGTGCATGTGCGTGTGCGTGCGTGCGTGTGGTGTATGTGCGTGCGTGTGTGTGTGTGTGTGTGTGCATGTGCGTGTGCGTGTGCGTGCGTGCGTGTGGTGTATGTGCGTGCGTGTGTGTGTGTGTGTGTGTGTGTGTGCGTGCGTGTGTGTGTGTTTGTGTGTGTGTCTGAGGAAGGAAAAGTGCAAGAAGACAAATGGATCAGAATGACGAGATGGAAAGTAACGATAAAATGGACAAATAAATAGTGACAGTCCTGTCAGACAGATGAAAGATAGAAGTTACGAAGAATCCGAGAATAAACTAAACAATCTTCAAATTTGACTTTCTAAGTTCGCTCGCTGGTACCGGCCTTCCTCCAGTAATATTACGGTATTTTGTATTAAAGTTGTTTGTTATTAATAGACAGACAGACAGACAAATGGATGGATGGACGGACGGATGGATAGATGGATGGTGAGATAGATTGATAGATAAGAAGATTGAGAGGCAAACAGAAAAGACGGACATATTATTTTGTCTCAGTGAATAAAACATCAATATGTTCACTAATTTCGTCATGGAAACAACATTTGAAATCAGTTAATGGAACGTCTTTTCCAAACGCAGTCATCGCATCCAGCAGTATTCCTCATTTCTCTCACCAGTCAATCAGACCAGAGCCAGAGCCACCTGCTAAATCTGAAAATGTTGTAAGGCCTACCTAAGGATGCAAGTAATTTTGTTAATATAAACGTCCTCATAAAATCAATCTTCAAAAAAACCCCAAAAATTAAGAAGTACGGTGCTCTGAAATATACAGTTTGAAAATGATTGAAAGCTGAAAGGTGAAGCATTAAAGTGGGATTCAGCGGGACTGAATTAGGGAATGGAAAACTGAAGTAAACAAACACAAATATCGACTTTATTTCTCATTGTGACATCACGTAACTCGATCAAAGTTCCCTTATTTAAGACCTCGCAACTACGCTGGTTTCGGATCCTTATGTTCTGTCCTCTGTTTTCATTTTTTTATAATTACTTGGTCGTTATTCTTTTGTAATTGAATTCTTTAGTTATTTTATATTTTTATTTTCTTTAATTTTTAAAATTCTTTAAAATTGATTTTAGAACTAAATTTTAATTATCGTCTGTGCTTTTCCATTTTCTCTTAAAGTTTATTTTTAGTTTTGATTTTATTTTATTTTACAACCCCTCCCGGCTTGCCCCCACCCAACCCCCCGGACGCAAATTCTAAAGAAAATATGATTTAACATAAGTGACATTTTTTTGATCTTGCAAGCTGGACAAAACAAAATGGACATGCGCAGAAGATAAATTTGTAAAGGGCTACGTGTATTTCACAACGAAAAATGGGGAAACGGAAAAATACCCGGGTAAAATATTACAAGAGACTAAATGAAGCTAGAGTTCTGTGAAAGCTTAAACGAAGCACGTGTTACCTGGGGCCTTCTGAGAATTTTTGTTCTGGGAACTAGATTCTGCTGACTCTGAATCTGACATAAACCGATGTTTTATGTCAGCTCTTTAAACGCCCTTGACTTGTTTGGACTCGAAAGATTTTCAAGCGCCGCTCTCAAAGACAGGCTGTTACACTAGCAGGATGATAAATTAGGCTCGAGTCGTTCTAGGGTCCACTGCCAGGCAAAACAAATTTAACTTCGGAACTTCCAAAACGATCTCAAACGTCTTATTTAAAGTTGAAGAGCCTTGCAGAATACGTTTCACATAAAACAGGTAAAAAATGAGGAATTTGTTTACCGAAGGATAAATTATGTGGACTCTGCACAATAAAGTGTTCACTCAAGCTGTTTGAGTCTTTGAAATTATATGACGTCATCAGTTTCTGTCCAGTAGCTTGCTCGTATACGTCGTTCGGCATTGATCACCTTTAATTGTAGGAGCAGCCGGAAGTTCCTGACGATAACAAGGGTTAAAGTTTACGTTGCAAATTTGCGTCTTCTCACTCATGAAAGAGAAACAGCTGACAATAAACAATGCACAACAATACAGATAAACACAATGCAGACAAAAACAATGTAAACAAACAAATCCGAAAACATAAGGTATGTACTTCAAATTGATGACTGAATATTTATCATACATAATATACACTTCTTCATTTGTAAAGAGAAGAGCGAGGAATGTGGAGATGTTTTTAAATTTTGTATGCAAGTGTCAAATGTCTGTATAAATGAATTCTTTATGGGTGTGAGTGAATATAGATTTTACATTATGAATGTATGATTTCCTTGGTCTCCGTGACATTTTGCTGGGAGATGAGCAAGATGTTAATTCTTCACCAACCCGGGCCACCGGTAACAAAACAAACCTACTGGCTGGCCACATGTTTTAGAAAGATGAATGATATATAATGTAGAATAAAAGAGTGATAGTTCTAGAAGATAGCTCGAGCACCCTGGAAGATACAGCCAGGATAGTACCGACAGACTACAACATATAACATGTAAGCGAGTCACGGTAACAGGAGTGGTCTAAGTATAAATATTAAATGTATTCAACAAGAAATAACATAAGACAGCATGGCTGCATATAGTAAATAACTCAACAGTTACATTTGCAGTTTATAAATGGTTATGGTTTATAATCGTGACCATGTGATGTCATACGTCTGAGAAAGTTCGTTTGAGTCCTATGGCACTGTGGTAGTTATTTGGTTCATTCATATAAGCAAATTGTTAAATGAGTTTATAAGAGAACACTGAATGTTTCTGAGTGAACTAAAAGATAAATCTAAAAGTTTTGATTGAATTTGGTTGAAATTGATTGAAACTTGACTGAAGCTGTACAGTTGTTGATTTTATAGTCACTTAGCATAGGTGTTGCCTGATGTGTCATCTAGGGTCCCAGTACGTGTAGTGGCCAGATGTACACATGGCCTGTTGAGCAGGTCTTTGGCCCATGTGTTGTTCTGCTCAGGAGTTGCTCATGGCTCAGTCATCATTGAATTCAACAACCATGATAATGTGCCGATCTGCCAATAAACTATACATGGCTAAGAATTTGTCCACACGTGTTCTCTGACAGAACACTCTTACTTACATGGTCATCATATATTCTAATATCATAAGTGAACATATAGCAATATAAAATATATTCAAAACTAAGTGAACATAGTTATAATATTTAGTTATGCAAGCAAAACCACATCCTTCAGTAGTAATATATACAGAGGATGATTTCCTGCTGTGGATAATCTGCAAGTGTTAGTTCTATGGTTATAACTTATTCAGCTGGGAACCAAATGTGTGTCACCTCTACAGTCAATTTGCCTTGAACTGTAAAATTACAGGTACATTTCTGGCACGTTCGTTTGTGCACAGTTGAGCTGCACTTCCATTGGTTATTTGCTTGAGTAGAAACTCAGACATTTTCATAGCCTAGGGATACGCGTCAACCATTCTAGAATTAGGTTTGCAAATAGTCTATCTTTAGAGGAGGGTGGGTGTGGGATTTTTAAGCCATTATTTGACAGTCTCTAAGGAAACAAATAATTAATTAATAAGACTTAATAATTAATAAAACTGAGTGTAGCATGTATTCTTTTAAATACAACTTCTCCTTTCAATGTGTGAATGAATTTTGACTATGTACGTATGTAAATACATTTTCTCTATGGCATCTTGTTCTTCAGTAGCTGAGAGAGTACAGGCCATACTCATAGTGTATACTTTTGTCTGTCACTATGGAAACAGGTCTTTCAGTGGATGACTGAGTATAGGCCATATATTTATTTGTGCACCTTTCCTCTGTTTCTTCTGGAAGCAAGCTTTTAGTGGGTGAATGAGCATAGCTATATATTGTTGTGTGTTTTTCTTCTGTCCCTATGGAAATATACCCTTCAATATATGACTGTACATGGCACACACATACTCTCTCTCTCTCTCTCTCTCTCTCTCTCTCTCTCTCACACACACACACACACACACACACATACAGTTTTAACTCAAAACCTGGGAGGGAAATAACTGAAAATTGGTTATGCATTCATGGGTATGTGTGTGTGTGTGTGTGTGTGTGTGTGTGTGTGTGTGTGTGTGTGTTTGTGTGTGTGTTCGTCTGCCATTCAGCAATATGTGCTGAATGCCCACGTGAGGATTGCAATCTATTTAGTACGCTACTGAACGCGCCACCGATCCAGCAGGATTGCAATCTATTTAGTACGCTACTGAACGCGCCACCGATCCAGCATCTGTCACGCAGCCAATGAATATCCAAGACAAAATTAGTCGCCTGACGGCTACCACGTCTTCGGATGCACCTTAACCGTCACTTTCACTTTCCTTTCGGTTCCCTGAAGACTGCCATTATCACAGAAAGCGCATTGAGAACTGTACCCATTGACAGCCGCTGTAGACGGATTTTTTTAAAATTCCAATATTTCCCACAACGAATGCCTGCCCTGGACATATTGCATTTTGGTATCAACAATTATTTTTACTGCCAACAATAGGAAAGTACTTAGTTTAATTTCTCCCGTTTGAATTGAGGCAAACCAATGATAACACAATGATTAATAGATTATTCTTAGTAGAGAGTTATTACAAGGAGAGGTCAAAGGGCAGTAGTTTTGTGATTTTTTATAAAGATTATAAGAAGTTAATTATTTTCTTATTCAACCAATATATATGAAAGATGGGCTAGAATAATAATAACATATGTAAATAAATGTTGAAAGCAGTCTTTATGGATAAGGTTAATTAAACCATCGATTGTCTTTCTTTCCAAAGTGGCTTATGATGTTAGAACGTGTTATGCAAACACCATTTTACAGCATTCATCATGACAGAATTATCATTAAGAATTATTTAGTATGAAACGTTTAAATCATCAGAAAGCCTCAATTTCCGTCATATTGGCTCTTGATTGGAATTCACAGGAATCGACTTACAGGAATATGTTTACTGAAAAGTTCCATGACAAACATTGGATACACATACCAAGGTGATCAGTAGAGGACAGTAGTCACTGCAGTCTGAAGTGAATACAAGGTTACAAAAACAAGTATCAAAGAAGAAAGGCCACTCCTTTCTGCAAAAGTCAAATTAAGGGTAGCACTAATTTTCAGGCATATTTCATTTCTAAACTCCTTTATCTCTAACACACATTATCAACTTACAAATTCTGCAACAATATTTGTTAACCCAATACACACACGGCATAAGAAATATAGCATCAGTCAAAATTCACAAGTATAGTGACAACACAGTCAAATTATTGAACATAGAAATAATTTCATTCTTTCTTTATTAAAGAGTAAAATTATCATAAGCTAATGATTGCCTTTACAACCAGACTTCAGCTACATTAAAATCAAAGTGATTAGAATATAGAACTTCTTCAACAAAGTAACTTTCGGTCTATCCCCATTGGATAAAGTTCTTATGAGTAAGTGTGAGATTATTGGTCAGAAAAAAACTGTTCATGCACTTGGAACTGGTTTGGATTAGCAAGTTCTAGCATATTCTTTACTTAAGTTCTTATTTCAACTCTGGTACTTATACAAAAATATCGTCATGCACAGTACCTGAAGGTCATGTCACGTTGACATTTATCAAATTATATAACAATTAAGTTTAGAAATAGGGACAGGCAAATAATCTCCGCCACACATACAATATAATGCCTGACATATAAAGTGTGGTGAGGTGTGCAGTTGGCCATGATAAGTTTTAACGTTGATTCAATCTTTACTAATGCATGTCTTAAACCCTATACCACAGGGGCAGGAGATCTAACCATTATTAGACAACCCCTTTTGCAGGAAGTAACAAATTCCGTCTCACAGTAGCCTACAGCTATTCTGCACGTAGTTTATCATTGGATTTACTCTTCCCATGGTGTTAAACAAAGTGGAATAATTCTGATAAGATATTTTAAAAAAGAAATAGATGTTAATAAGATTAGGGATTGCAGTCCCGTGGATCTAATCCTTCATCTGCTTTCACAAGAGACTGGTTCCTACGCTGCGGTTCTTTATGCACTTGACAACATCAGCTTGTTGTTTTTATTCTTTAGTTACTTTAAAGAAGCATTGCCTTCTTCCTCTCCACACCACCACCACCACCAACAACAACAACAACAACACCCCAAAATAAAAAAAGAAGAAAGAAAGAGCAAAAGAAAAAATAGGAAAACCTCGGTCCAGAATTTCACAGTTGTGTGATTAATTTAAAACTTTCAGACATTTGACATATTGAGTATACTAATTAATACTTTTATAAAACAAACAAATACATGAAAATGCAGTACACTCAAAGACCTATAAAACAAATACGTGAAAATGCGGTACACTCAAAAACCTATAAAACAAATACGTAAAAATGCGGTACACTCAAAGACCTATCAAACAAATACGTAAAAATGCGGTACACTCAAAGACCTATAAAACAAATACGTAAAAATGCGGTACACTCAAAGACCTATAAAACAAATACGTGAAAATGCGGTACACTCAAAAACTTATAAAACAAATACGTAAAAATGCGGTACACTCAAAAACCTATTTGTGTATAGACGACGAGCTTTTCGATCTTGTGTTTAATAATTAATAATTTTATTTCAATAAAACATAACTTTATTATGAATAATGATTAACAAGATTACGATTATTTGACATTTAAATAATCTGTTTGTTTTTTTTTCTTTATAAAACTTGTTTTTAAATTTGATTAACTAAGCTTTTGTTTTCTTTGTTTCTTTTTCTCCTTTTCTTTCCCATTCGATAATAAACAACACATTATGGGCTAGCGAAATTTTGATAATAATTTCATTACAGTTTGACAAGTAATATCATTATACAATTTTATTCGCAGGACGTTAGAAGATACAATAATGTATTTTTTAAATATATAAAATAGTTGTGCCACTTATATAAAATTAACTTTTAATTCTAATTTTTAATTTGTGAATGCTACAATAAGGGGAAAGAACGTCTGTTGTTAAGCCTGTTGGATGCAATTTAACATCATGTTGAAGACGAGTTTACTATTATTATGCCTCTTTCCACGACTTCTCTTGACTGTCAGTTGTGAACCAAGGTCTCGGGAATCTTACCAAGATTCCGGGAGATCTAAGGTTTTACGGAGGATATGGACACTTCCGAGGAGCGTTGCTTTTCGTAGTGGGACGTCTGTGGTTTCCAGATAGTTTATTCAGAGTCTTCCAATTCAGACAGTCTTTAAATGATCCTATCACTACAGGTATCACTTCTGCTACTACATTCCAGTCTCTGGATTTCTAATCTGAGATCTTGATATTTTTTCTATTTCCCGTCATGCATGGATACACCAACCAAGTGCAGTCACCGCTGCCTCCCATTTTCCAAGATGCATATAGCCTCTCTACTTTTGTCAGGGTGTAAGACTTTAGTAGTAGTAGTAGTAGTAGTTTTCTTGTTTTCTATCTAGATAATTTATTTCATTTATTATCTAATCTATGATACCTTCAGTGTGGCTGATAACAGGTACTGCATATGCATTAAGAGTTTGTATTTTGTTAGCCCCATTTGCTTTTTGATTTTTCCGATGTCGAATTGTAGGCCTTCTGTCGTTTTGATCCTGCCTTTCTGGACGATATTTTTTCATATTTCTCAAGGCCGAATTTCCTGTTAATGTCTTCACTAAAGATCTTGAAAGTATTGATTAGAGCGAAATGGGGTCACGTTCATTTTTACTGTAATTCTTTAAATCGTCCATGTACAGTAAATGGCTGATAACATGTCTTGATTTTATTTTGTATCCTAATCCTTTTTTCTGGATGGCTTGACATTCTGGATCTGGGGTAATGCAGAACAGCAGTTGTGATTTGGAATCACCTTGAAGGAATCCATATTTTATTGATGTGTCTGCAGCTTCTATATTTTTGCATGTGAGTGTGGTTTTGCAGCTTATCATTGATTCTTGAATTAGATTTTGTACTGATGGTGTTTCAAATGCAGTAATATCAAAGTCATGGGGCCTACTAACATAAGCAAGTCAAAAGATTAAGCCTCCCTACCCCAGGCGTAAAGAATCCCACCTCGACACAATAATTATTTACAATGCGAGGAAAGCGTTACTGTGAAGGAAAATTCATAAAGTTTTAAATGAAATATATTTTACGTGTATGGGCTCTGTTAAGACGTTTATATATGCATATGTGTAGTTTGTATAAGTTTCTTTGGCACAATAATGACAAAACAAGAAACGTACCACTGAAGGGAAATAGTGTTTGTGTGTGTATCTATCTATCTATCTATCTATCTATCTGCTCATAAATCCATATTATGCGTGCGTGCGTTTAATGCGTTCAAGCCATTTGAAAAATGTAAAGATTTTTCTCGATCCAATTACAAAAGCTGTTTTGCCTCGCACTCTAATTTCTGGGCGGGAGAAGGGGAGATAAAAAGTACAATAAACATTATAAGAAAAGAATGAAAACGACGTATTGAATGCATTTTATGCCACTTTAGCACAGTAATGACAACACGACACAGCACACCACTGCGCTCAACGGTTTGCATGTGGTTTAGCGATATGGAAATTGAGACGTGAATAAATAACAGTGAATTCTTAACAAGGCAGAGTGGTGTGTATGGGGGTGTGGGGTGGGGGATGGGAAGGGATATGGAAGATGAGACGCGAATAATGTAAATAAATGTGAAATATTAACAAGGCAGAGTGTGTGTGTGTGTGTGTGTGTGTGTGTGTGTGTGTGTGTGTAAGATGAGACGCGAATAACGTAAAGAGCAGTGAACTCGTGACAAAGCTGGATGGTGTGTGTGTGTGTGTGTGTGTGTGTGTGTGTGTGTGTGTGTGTGTGTGTGTGTGTGTGTGTGTGTGTGTGTGCGTGTGCGCGTGTGTGTGTGTGTGTGTGTGTGTGTGTGTGTGTGTGTGTGTGTGTGTGGTGTTTACTTACTAGCGTCTAACAGGGTGTGCGACAGAACTCTTTACAAGTGTAAATCCAGCTTTGGGAGGAAACGAGCGCAGTTATCTGTGAATACGGTACCATGGCAACTAACGCTTCAGGAAGTCTCAGGGCCAATAGAAGCGCAGTCGCTGCAATGTTGACGTAGGCCATCATGTGCAGCGTGCTCTGATGAAGCCTGCTCGCTTATGATTGCAGCAGCACGTTTATTAACACCATTGTCTCACTCCTCCTGTAAACGGCTTCCAGATTTCATCGTAATATCTCCCAAGGTCTTAGCGCCCGCCCGCAACACTCATAAATATGAAATTAAACGTTAAATAGAAAGACATAAACAGTATTCTACAAGCTGATCCATAGGAGTGAATATTTTTTTTAAAAAAACCAACGAATTGGTCCATATCAGATCCGATCAATATTATTTTTTCTGTTTGAAACAATATAGCAGTTCTCTTACTGCAAGTCATCAAAACCCCACACCTTGACAGCTGTTATATCAGACAAATGTAAATAACATTAAAAAAGTCTTGACACCTCTGAAAAAGATTTGATTTGTTCTTTTATATTGTCTCGTGTTGTCTCGTACATAAATACTTTGCCATGCCACGATTATATTTTATACTGTAATTTAGAAAACTGATTATAAAACCGCCGTCATCTGACACTAGTGACACTTCGCTGTAATGACACACAATAATGAGACACATTACCGTGAAAGCTACAATCTGACTCTAGCATTTTAGAAAAAAAAAGTATTTGTCAAATAGAATTCTTGTTTTTTTTAAGTAGAACTTTAATCTGCGATTTAGATAGTTAATTTTGATAATACTGAATAATTTCAAGGATTATTTTGTTTATTTGCAAATGTTTCACTTGAATATTTACTCAAGCAACCATTCTGCTGAAATGGTCATTGAGTTCTCTCTCTCCCCCCCCCCCTCTCTCTCTCTCTCAGAGACACACATTTACACTAACACATACATTTACCTCACTGTATTTTGGGGTCATGGACACACCAGGTGGACCGTTCTATCGCGTATTTTATTATTCGAGGAATAATTTCATGACAAGATACATTTGTGATAATTCCATTGGGGATAGCAATGTATGCTTTATTTTAGTGATAATTCCAGGACAAGAATAACTTATGTTCTCGATGTACGTTTTCTTAAGTTTTCTTTCTCCAGATCCCATCGTATCATTCCTTGTTTTGTTTTAAGAATAATAATTTATCGATCGACAATCAGAGCAGACGACAGCTAAAGGCAGGCTACTCTGCATGACGCAGTCTGTTGACGCCTGTTCACAGCTGTTGCGTCTCCTACAGCGCTGTGAGAGTTACCTCGCCGTGACAAAGAAATTTACTTCTTAGAGTTAAGAAACTAGAGCACACTGTTCCCAGATCAAAGAAGCGCATAAAAATGGCAATAATAAAACGTGCTGCAGAAATCGATAGTCTTATTTCTGTGTATCGCTAGTTACCAAGATAATGGTGCGGTTTTCAGTTGCTTTTTTAATAAAAGTGCTCCTAACCACTTTGCTAAAACCTTTTCTTTCTACTTTTGTGAACTGTTTCTAACCTCTATGCTAAAAACTGTTTATTTTGTTTTAAAAAAAAAATGTTTCAAACATTTCTTTCAACAAGCATTCCAACTTACCTAAAAAAAAAATATAGTTACAAGACGACTGTTAGCAACTTTTTTGATGTGCATTGATCTCTAAGTTTTACTCTATGGTAATTGTCTGCTGTTCTCTGTACATAATTCTCTGGAGTGTTCTTAGATGTCTAGGTTTAATTTAGTACCAAGAAAATCAAAGAACATTTATCTTTTGTTGCCTTAAACTTAAACTACAGCACACGACATTTTGTTTGTTTGTTTGTTTGTTTCGAACTAGACTTTTGAGACTAATCCTTTTCAGGAGTCATTCCTCTGTCTTGTAGAATCGGAAAGTCTTAACGTCCGTGATCTCACGTTAGAAGTTGTTCGATGCAATCTTATATATGATGTGACAGAATAATAACGATATCAATGGTGCTGCCCCACTTAACACATAGGATTCTGGAGTATTAAATCCAGTGAATACAATGATTTTGCAAGCAACCTCACTACGAGAATATTTGAGGCTGAGTACATTTGCCTATCCTATTTCTAAATTTAATTGTTATAATAAAGTGTTAAATTGTCAAAGTGGCCAGACCTTGTCAATCCTTATGATGGTATGTTTATAATTGTTAGAGTCGGAGAAAACACTCGAGTTGAGAATATGCTAGAAATTGCTGATGTAATGCAAACCAGTTCCACTTGGATGAGTAGTTTTTATTATCCAATGGTTAAGATTTAAGAGAACGTGACCAACCAATGGGCTGAAATAAAAAGTTTACATGTTTTAGACTAATTTAGAGAATTCTATTGTCTAATTACTTGAATTTGCTGTGGTAAGAAGTCCAGTCATGAAAGGCGGCCGTTAGCTTAATGGTGAGTTAACTGACTGATTGAGAGAGAATGGACTTAGAAATATTTCGTGCATTTTTGCTATTGATATGTTATATTTGCATTTTACTTAGAGATGTATTATGTGAGTAGACTATTATTTCTACAAATTGTGAACTATAATACTGATATGTGCTATGCTAAACACTTGACATTGTTTCTAAAACTAATATGCTGTATTTATTATGCTGTATGCTTGTATCATGCTAATAAATACTGTTGCAGGAAACTGTAGTTGAGACTTGAATGTAAGAAAAAATGGAGTTAAAAAACGAATGAACTGGAAACTTAGCATTTGTTCCCTAATTATATTTTTACAGGGACAAAGCAGCGACAACATTTACAGCGCCCGCATATCCACCAAGTGAGAGGGACGAGTTGTGTCTTCTGGAGAATTATTAATAACATAAATTAAGATTCTCATCACTTATAATTAGTTATGGACAATTAATTAATTATGATCATAATTAATTAGGTGGCGTTGACGTCACACTTTCAAAAAAAGAATAAAAAGAACTATGTATTGGTGAACTAAGCGTGGAGGAGGAGGATGCGAGGGGTGCAGTCCACCCTGGTGAGAGCCGAACATAATATAATTTATACAGTGTGGGTTGGGGAAGGAAGAATCTGGACTCCGGTTGCCACAGGCTTTATGTATGCCCCCGAAACATTTACATTGTTTTATAATAAAGTGGATGTTAGTTTGTGTTAAATGGAGATAACTCAAATCGGGTCTACAAGTAATCTGCGCAGATCGCAGATCAACATGAAACGACAAATGTCGCCTCACGGGCATTCAGCTCTGGTATGAGACACAAACCAACCTCACAGTACCAGTCGATTCTAACAGACACATAAAACAATTCCTGAAGCACAGTAGACCTTATCCAGCAGGCAAGACGAAAGACAACCATAAAACATTGTACCGGAGATTATTTGCAAATAAATGTACATACAGCCCATGGACAATGGAGCTAAATGATTGTCGCAGAGTGGTAAAGCTATAGTTCTGTATCCAACCCGTATAAAAACAAACAGCTTCTTTCTTCTTTTACAGAAAGTGGGTTTAAACAAATCTTTCATGTCCATAAAACAATTTGAACAGATTTTTAAAATGTAAACTCACCAGCACTTATTTAATGCCAAATGTCAAATAAACTGTGTCGATAGGGAAACAAGATTGTTCTCGGTAGAGTTGATAATTATTGTGATAGCGAGAAAAATAACTAAAGTACCTATGTACGCGCCTAATTTTGATTTCCAGATATGTCAAAACTGATTAGACACACGTGTTTGACGATGCTGCTTAAGTGACGCATTCACTGGACATGACAGTACACATGTCAACACGTCACGTTATTCAAACTCAGATAGTAACTGAATGACGACTGTGATCAGACAACCTTTAGATTTAACTCTGAATGAAGGGTTTGAATCCGCGGGCAAGTGGTATGTCTAATTAGTCACTGACAGTTGGTGTTTGAGAGAAAGACCGATTGTTGTCCAATGCAACCGAATAGTAATTTTTAAAAAAAATGTTAAACATTGTTTAGAATTTAATACAAGCCTATGTTAAAACCGCCAGTGTATGGTATATATATATATTGGGCATATTTAAACATTTTATTCGAAAGGTCAATAGGCAGTGTTAAATAACCAGTTTTGTGTTAGCTGTACTTTTAATTCGTACGCGTGGTGAGTGGTTGTGTTGAGTCGCTGTACTTTTAATTCGTACGCGTGGTGAGGGGGTTGTGTCGCTGTAATTTTATTTCGTACGCGTGGTGAGTGGGTTGTGTCGCTGTAGTATTTGTTTCTACGCGAGATGAGTGGGTTGTGTCGCTGTATTTTTTATTTCGTACGCGAGATGATTAGGTTGTGTCGCTGTAGTATTTGTTTCTACGCGAGATGATTAGGTTGTGTCGCTGTATATTTTATTTCTACGTGAGATGAGGGTTGTGTCCAGAAGCTAGCGAAATTTACTATTGCTGCTTAAATGCGAGCGTCATTACATCCGGATTCTTTAAAAAGTTTTCATTTCCACCTGACTTTATTTTCAAGTTTGTGAACAAGGTATAATAAGACATTATATTTAAAAACGAACGTTGACTTTGGTATTTTTAGTAGCTTTAAGAGAATCATGTCTCTCCGTCATTCCTTTCAGTTCCAGAATATGGAAAACTGACTGACTAATCCCTGGGTACAGTTTTTGGATATCTTTATAATTTTATTTCGATGCATGCACGGTTTTAAAAAACAACTATTAGGCATTTTAAAGATTAGATTTTAACGATATATTTAAAAATAGATTTAGTTGCATATTTAAAAGTAGATTAGCAAACACTGTGGATTTTGGCCCAACATGGGCACTCTTAACCGATATTAATATATATTTACATAAACTCTCTCCTGCAGATCCATACTCTTCAGCTGAAAATCAACCAACACTGTAAGGGTACAATAAGAAAAAAAATCGCTCCGACAAATCTTAACGCTCGGTGAAAAGTCCGGACCCCGACCTTGATTCTAGACTGTTGCTAGACAGAAAAATTATTTTCTTTTTTTTATTTTCATGGCTTTGGACCAGACAGCACGACGAAACAGAAATAATCCAGGAAATACTCCATTTTGATAGATACCCACGGACGTGCGTATATTATTTGCTGATTAAGGGTACAAATAGCATACATTATGTGTCTAAATGCGGCCATGTTGGGAACAGTGAAAAAGCTGGCCGAGTGTTTAGCAATAAAGAACTTACAAAGTGTGGATCCTAGGGCAAGACGGAAAGGTCTTTGCTGTATGATGTCATGTCTGTCCACAGCTAGCTGACCAGGTTTTTAGCGTTTTGTAACATATTCTAGTGACGTCATTCCAACCTTTTAGTGTAATGTTTTGTCTTAAAAGTTTTCACTCGTAGTGTTTGAGTGACAATGCAAGATTAATCTAATGTTTTACTTTATCATTATTTACAGAAATTGTTTGAATGACAGTGCAAGGTGAATTTACTGTTTTATTTTATCGTTTAAGTAATTTACTGAAATTGTGTGAGTTAAAGTGCATGATTAATGGTTCATCTGCATTCGTGGTTTAATAAATAAGTGTTCTTAGTCTATGACGTTTTGGCTGTAGTATCAATTGACACAAATGTGAGAACACGACATCGGCCTGACGTGGCAAATTAAATTATAATTACCAGCCGAGCCACTGAGCTGTAGTGTGTGGCAGCTTGAATTAAATTATGTTTTGGACGTTAAATTGATTGATTAGAAATTATATGCTAGAATATGTGCTATTTTATTAGAAATTTGAGTATGCCAAGATGAAGTTTTGTTCATTAGATAAGTGAGTATGTCAAGATGAAGTTTTGTTCATTAGATAAGTGAGTATGTCAAGATGAGGTTTTGTTTTATTAGATAAGTGAGTATGCCAAGATGAGGGTAGTTTTATTAGTTAAGCTAGTATTCAATGTTGTAATAGACAGGTAAATAATCCGGGATAAGGGTTGTGTGGCGGAGTAAATTTACCTATACCCGTTTCTAAACTTAATAATATTATATATTTGTTGCCAATGTTAATGTCACCCGACCTTTGGCACTGCTTATGATGATGATTTTTGTAAGTGTCAGATTTGGAGTAAACAATCAAATGGATAGACAAAACAAGACAGTTCTAGATAGTGTTATAAAAATAGTGAGTGAGATAAGACTGTTTTCTATATGTCTATTTCACTAGTCAAATGTATCTCTTTCAAGCTCTGTTTTAGTCTAGGATTTCCCATTAAGTTCAAAGTTCAACAAATTTTCAACAATTGTTTGCCACATTTACTAATTTCAACTCAATGACAATTAATTTATCAATTTTAAAAAAATGAACTCATCCTTGGACAGAGCCTACTTAAATGATGTGACGCCAATGTCACTTAGTTAATGATGATGGTGATGATTAATTAGTCTTTCATAACTAACTACAAGTGATGAGAATATTAATTTATATTATTCATAATTGTCCAGCAGAAACCACTCATCTCTCACTTGGTGGATACGCGAGCGCTGTGAATGTTTTCTCTCTTCCACCACTTTAAAGACAACATTTACCACCACACAATATTCCATAGGTGGAAAACTTCTTACTAAAGGAGAAGACAAATCCGTCTTAAATCTATATTTAATGAGTCCCCATCCACCCACTTTTTTCTCCAACATAAAGTTATCAATATGCGTAAGAAAATTTATTAAATCAACAATCGAATATACATATGACAAATACAATGAAATGGATTACTTGACATCAATTATTTCCACGAAACCATGTTCAAATAATTTTGTCTACGTAGTATATATCCTAAAATACAATTCAACAATAATGTCAATATAAATCACAGGATAGTTCTTATCAGAGAACAGAAATGCAGTTATTAAGGATAAGCAATAAGCGCTGTCTCAATAGTGTTTTGTGTGCTTTTCAAACAAAAACACAAGTTCATTGTGCCCCATTATTACGTCACTTCCATGTGCTTCATTCACACACTGGTTCACTGCTATTCTCTCGAGCTAACCTAGCTCTCACTCAACGTATAGCTCTGTAAAGTAGAACAACACTCATAAAGGGCAACAATCCTTGAGCCGCAATGAAGTAAATGCCAAGCCTACAGTTGTCCAATGCATTGGATCCAGTCGACGTCTATATTCAACACCGATGACGTCAAAGGACTTGTGCCTTGACTGACTGTACTATTTATTGGCCAGTGCAAAACTTTGCATAAAAAGACTGGAGGCTCGCTTCAAATAATACTTGTTAAAGCGAGAATTTATTTATTTTTCTTTTTAAATCTGCCATTCAATTTTTTTCCTGTCACAGTTGTTTGTGACTTTGTGCATGCAATTTAACTGCGCATTGACTGGATTCTACCGTGGAGTTCACACACCTTATGGACAACATGATAGCTTGGTTAAAATTAGTTGACGTCTGTAGTTTAGTCCAACAAGTCGGTCGGAATAAACTCCGACGCAAGACAGGCAAAAACATTTGGGGATTTAGACTTCAGGATTCTCGTCTATTGTCGTGGATCCGTGACTGGGGAGCGGAGAGAGTGAGAGGGCTGAAAATGAAAGGTTTCTTCTTAAACTCAGAATGGCACCATTTTGAAGAGAGTTTGTGTCTGAAAGTAATTGAAAGTTAAAAAAAAACTGACAAGATCCTCACATTTTGCAGACGTTAGATGTAACATTCGAGTTACGTGCTAAGGGAATACTATTATCTATTATGCCAAACACCGCAAGAACAACCAACTTCTGGCAAGCTTAAAGTCTTCGCTGCGCTAAAAGCACGGTTTTCTGTATTGTCAGTTTGGAAGTGACCGTTAACACTTCTCGACCTAATTAAATGAGACTTGAAAGAGCAGTCACGGTTAATTAACGTCTTTAGCAAGGTGACGCATAGTGTTTGTTCTTTTAAGAAAAGTTTTAAAGGGGAGACAACTGTCTCGCAATTTTGGACTGTGTAATTGAACATGCTTAGTGAAGTGTTAGTACAATAAGTGTTAGTACATTATCTGAGTTCAGATAATGGTGTTTATGCAATAAATATGCTCAGTTAATGTAGTGTTTGTACAGTAAATGAACTCAGTTTTGATAAAGTGTTTGTACATTAATGTGCTCAGTTAATGAAGTGTTTGTACAATAATAGACTCAGATAATAAAGTGTTTGTACACTAATGGGCACAATTAATGAAGTGTTTGTTCAATGAATGAGCTCAGTAAAGTTTTTCTACACTAATGGGCTCAATTAAGGAAGAAAGGAAGGCTTGAATGAAGAAGTCTTGAAGGAAGGAAGGCTTGAAGAAAGGAAGAACAGAAGGAAGGAAGAAAGAAAGGAAAGCTTGAAAAGAAAGAAAGAAAGAAAGAAAGAAAGAAAGAAAGAAAGAAAGAAAGAAAGAAAGAAAGAAAGAAAGAAAGAAAAAGAAAAAAGAAAGAAGGAAAACAGCAAATGAAGTAGAAATACAGGATAACAAATAATGAAAGGAAAAGAAAGAAATTAAAAAAAGAAAAGGGAAAGAACGCTAATCACATGAACTTTAAAGACCGGAGTCTGATTAAACTTGAGGGCAATTATCCAAGATCCTTGGACGCAGAAAACGCACAGTTCCTTAAAACAGTTTCAGAATACATTTTTAGCCTAGGATCCCAGTGTAGCTAAAAGCCTTTCTGTGCTAATTGTCTTACATCTTTATGATTTCAGCTAAGCCTTCCTTTGATAATAGTCTTACGTCTCAATGATTTCAGCTTTACTGAACTACCACAGAAGACTTCACTGACAGACTGACTAGTTTTACGTCTGCGTCCAACGTATACTGATATCGCAGACAGCAGAATACATCTTGGTTGGTGAAGTGAAAAGATGGTATCCGCCTTAAAACGAAGTCTCAGAATACTGGCATGCAGTCCAATCCGTATGTGGTGTGCATATTCTCTCTCTCTCTCTCTCTCTCTCTCTCTCTCTCTCTCTCTCTCTCTCTCTCTCTCTCTCTCTCTCTCTCTCACACACACACACACACACACACACACACACACACACACACTGAATGATGGACCGAAACTTCTACTCACAGAATTGTTTATGAAAAAAGGTACAATCGTCCTACCACCACCACCAACTGCTGCCACCGCCACCACCAGCAATAGTAGTCCTAGCTCATACAAACATCGTCGTCATCATTATCAATAGTGGCATTGTCATCTACAATACCATCAACATCATCGTGATTATCATCATCATTATTATCATGATTCATTATCGTTTTTAGAAGTTTTCTCCTAATGGTTCAGTTAACAATCAGTATTCTTTATTAACACACACCATTGGTATTCTTTATTAACATACAGATTAATATTCTTTATTTGCATAACGCCTTAATATTCTTTTTTAACTCAACCAATTAACATATCCCAGTAGTATACTTTATTAACACATTCCATTAGTATTCTTTATAAACATACCCCATTAGTAGGCCTAATTGACACCATTAGTACTTTCATTATCGTGTTTTATTTTTTAAAAAAAACAGAAGACATTATTGATCAAGTGCCAACGACCGATCACCTACTCCAGTGTCAAGTTTACTTTCCAGCGCACTCACAATGACGTCACAAGCTCAGTAAGACGAAGATAGAAAGAGAGGTTGCCAGCGGGTCACGTTTCTTCGTATCAATCATACACAGTCATACCCACATACGCACACTCACAAATACTCTCAAACACTCTTACTATCTCTCTCAATCACAGACACACACACACACACACACACACACGCAAGCACGCACGCACAGCCGCACGAATACTAACGAATGCAGGTGGCTTTTGACCGAGCAACAGCAGTAACCTGGGCGTACCCATAATTCACTGTTTTTCATGGAGTAGCAAATATCAATCCCCACTTTCTGTACGCCCTGACAAACAAACAAAAAATGTGCAGAAGGCAGCAAACTTTGAAGCACACGAATTGAGGGATAGCTGATGAAATTTGAACCGCGCGGACAATGTTTCAATAGCACCAAATTTCCTGTTCAACAAATGTGGGGGGCGGTACTTCTTGGCGTCCGGAGGCTGTAACAGAGCAGTGCTAGGTGTGGCTAACTTTTCCATTTTAGCAGTTTATTTATTCACCCATTTAAAATAATATTAGAAAAATAAATAAACGCATAAAGAATAAAAGTGAAAGATAAAGCAAAATAAAGACTCTTCTGTTTCGCACGGCGGTTACTGCGTGTAGGGGTCGTCTAAAATTCGATCAATTGTTTTGTGTTTTTTTGTTACAGTTGTATTTGCAGAACGATTCAGTATAAAAACATCAGGCACAAACAAGTTTTGAATGGCTGTGTCACAAAATGGTTTTGCTTTTGTTTTCCTTTCTGAATATGTTGTGCACGTTGATAAGGAGATCGATTCCTTCTAGCCACACCAACAAGTTTTTAGTTGTTGTTTATTCTCTCATTTTAATTGGACACAAGCAAGATAGAATACGTAATTAATTTTGCATAATATAATCAGTTCTGTGAGATATAATTTATGTTGATTGTCATCACAAAGGGCTGACATATATTTAATTATATACAGACCTTGTGGTGCAGTCATATAACTATACAATATCACTGCAATATAGATAATTGAACGTATAAGAGCATTTTACAGTGATCCGATATCTGATTGACTAGAATCATTTTACAGTGATTCGATAACTAATTAACTAGTAATATTTTTACAGTGACTCAATAAATAATTAAATATGAACATTTTACTGTGATTCGATAAATCAGTAACTATGAACATTGAAAAGTGACTCGATAACTAATTGACCAAGAGCATTTAACAATGACTCGACAGCTAATTCACTGGGAATATTTTACAGTGACTCGATAAATAATTGACTATGAACATTTTCCAGTGACTCGATAATTCAATAACTATGAACATTGTAAAGTGACTCGATAACTAATTGACCAAGAACATTTAACAGTGACTCGATAGCTAATTTACTAGGAATATTTTACAGTGACTCGATAGCTAATTAATTTACTAGAAACATTTAACAGTGACTCGATAGATAATTTACTAGAAACATTTAACAGTGACTCGATAGATAATTTACTAGGAATATTTTACAGTGACCCGATAGCTAAGTGATCAAGAATATTTTACAGTGACTCGATAGCTAACTGACCAAGAACACTTAACAGTGACTTGACAGCGAACTGGCTAGGAACAGTTTACAGTGACTCGACTGGTTGTGAGCATGGTAGCTAGGAATGACCTAGACAGATTTGAACCGAAGTGCCCAATTGGTGTATAAATCTAGTATTATCATTTATTTGCGCATTGTGAAATTTGTATTAATTTTCTTCTTGTTGTTTGTTGGTTTGTTGTTGTAAGAAAATTGTTATTGCACTAGGAATACTAATGTATTTACTATTATTAGCTTACAATTTTTTTTAGTAGCACTAAAGGCTTTTATACGACCCCATGGAGACCCCTATGAAGATCTAAACGAATGTGAACGCGCCTCGGGGTTCAGAATGGTGCGAATTTGTCGCCGAATGAGACACTTGGACGCCGTTAACATGACACAAGTACTCGCCTTGTGTCCTTTGTAAGACTGAGTAAGACAGAGAACGACTGCAAAAAAACGAGAGCAAATAATAATAAAGAAAATGACTAATCAGGAGTTCAAAGATTGAGGATAATCTAGCAAGATTAAAATTTAGAATGCTCTAGTAAAGGCCCAAAGCAATCTGGGAAAAGGCCAATGCGAAGAGTTCAACTCCTTACTACGTACGACACATGGCCAACCACTCCGTACTGCAACACACAATCAATCATTTATCTCGTACTGCGACACACGACAGCCACCCATACTGCGATACATGATCATCCACCCCATACTGCAATACATGATCCGCCACTTCCTACTGCGACACATGATTAGTCATCGCGGAATGTTACACATGATCAGCCAACCACAAATAATTTCACCTATATACAACCACCCCGTAGACAACGTATACATAGCAAACATTAATGGGCATCTACGATGATGACGAAGATAGAGATGGTGAGAGAGGGGGTGCGGAGAGAGAGGGGGTTGCGGAGAGAGAGAGAGAGAGAGAGAAGTTTGAAGAAAATAAAAGAGTATGACATACGTTAATACCACGTGTGTGTGTGTGTGTGTGTGTGTGTGTGTGTGTGTGTGCATGTGCGTTGGAGAGAATCTTGAGCTAGGTCCACCTCTGACATAACTGTATTGTTTCATTAATATTGCTCCCTGTTCTTTTCACTAGCATTGCAAGAAACTCATTTTCATAAATATAATCATTCTTACTCCAGACAGGTTATAATCAGTATGTACATAGGGAAATGGGTGTCCAGCAGTTTTATTACTGAGTTAAAGATATCATTTTGTTGTGAAAACCCCTTTACATCTTATAAATCAATAACTGAACATACATTTCTTTAAATAGCAACGGCCCTTTACATATCTAATTGGAGTATTATATCAATGAATTTCGGCACATATATATTAAATCTCTCCACATGAAACCGTGTGAAATACATTGATTTTAAATCACACACGCGTGTGCGCGTGCGTGTGTGTAAGAGAGAGAGATTTAGTTATGAACTATTTTCGGTATCTTAAATTAAGAAAATGGCTTTTTGAACTTAGGCTTTCTGATAAGTGTTGCAATACAGGGGGAGATAAATAACATCTTTTCCATTAGAGTTTTCTGCACAGTTAAGTACTGTGCGTCGATCTGGAAAGTTTTTCTGGTGAAAGTTGAACCCTGCCGGATAGTGCATATTGGCTGCATTATGCACAGTTCTCAAGTTTACAGTAAATAAAAAATAATTTCTTGTAGTAAGAGGTATATCATATATATCTCATTATTACTTTTATCCTACTGTTTCTTCAGTTGACTGTAATAGAATTAAAATAAAATTAAAATAAAATTAAAATGCTGTGGCTTAGCAACGAAACATAGATTGCTCAAATCAACATATAAGTATGCCTATGAATAAATCACAGCTATGATATTAGTTATAACAAATTATAATACCTGCATTTCTCAGATTTATACGTTACAACAAATACTACTAAAGTATAGTTCTTAATCCTTTAAGTTATAACCGCCTAAAGTTTACTACAATTATCGTACCTATTCAGTTACTAAACATATACTTGTAAAACACAGTTCTGATATAAGTTGCAATAATTAGTAGTAATATTAAGTTTTGTTACTTCTATCACAAGGATTGCTACTAAAGTACAGTTCTTAATCCTTGAAGTTCCAAATAATAGTAAGGACACAGTTGGTTTTTTTTATATTACAAGCATAGTTCTTTTACTTGTTACGTTACAGTAAATAGTAGCAAAACAAAGTTCTTCAACTTATTAAGATACATCAAATAAGAGTAATCCACAATTCTTTTTCATTTTATTAAGTTACAGGAAAGTCGCGATCTCTCTTATACTTACTAAGTTACAACATATACATGTAACAGATCTAACTTCTACCCTTCAACAAGGCGTAATGACATTTATCGTTACAGATTTAGTTTCCCTGCGAAAATGAGTGCTGAATCATCTAAAAAACGGCGCAGATTTTATCAATGGCATTTCCGTTTTACGTGGATACATTACGCAGAACTTTCTCATGGTGAACTGTTTGTGAAAGTGTTCAT
Organism: Sinotaia quadrata; assembly: GCA_028829895.1. NCBI lineage: Eukaryota > Metazoa > Mollusca > Gastropoda > Architaenioglossa > Viviparidae > Sinotaia > Sinotaia quadrata. Next base: position 105,320,872 of record CM054181.1, on the reverse strand, counting down.
ACAAAATGTACTGTTAAAAACATCTCTCATTCACAATATTCTTTCAGTACAAAGGGATGTTTCCGTCTGTCTATTTCTAACGTCAATATTTAATCAGCATTTATCCAAAGCATCCATTCTGAGCAGTTCTAACTTTCCTGAACAAAGGACAACTAACTCTTTTCCTTCTTCCTGTACTTTCTTCCCTCAGTACGCATTTCAGTACATTTCCTTCGGTACATCTCTCATCAAGTACGTATTTCAGTATCTCTTTTTCAGTAGTGTGTATTCTAGTGTCTCAGTACGTATTTCAGTATCTCCTCTCATCCAGTACGCATTTCAGTATCTCCTTTTAAGCCAGTGCATATTTCGGTATCTCATCTCCACTGATACTTAATTTAGTTTCTCATTCTCCCCCCCCCCCCCACTCCCGGACGTATTTCAGTTCTCCTTTCCAACAGGTGTATGATATTTCGTAAATCAACCTAGGCAGCGTTAGTACCAACACATCTGAAATGTTGCACTTGAAAAAAACAAACATTACAGTTGTGGTGGAAGCATTCCTGAAATAGAGACTAAAATTACGTTTTATGATGTTATGTTCTGTGAAGTATACATGCAATCATTTTAAGAGCGTCCTTGGGTAGCACGTGCATATACATAGTATTTAGAGGTACATAATTTTGATGTTCTGTTCGTTCCGTATTCAGATAAAAATGTCTGTAAAATGTTTTGAATAAATACCCTTTCAGTATTCTTATATGTATTTTGGCTCTAAATAGTAAGCTTTAATCATGCTATATTATCTTATTTAGTAATGATTATAATCATTAGTAAACAGATTGCTGCTTAAAAATAAAATAGAAGGAAGGAAGGAAGTTAATTTACTGCTCTATCCTTGAAATGTACAAGAAAAGGCAAATGGAATTCATAACGCTCGCCAGCTTTTAGCTTAACATCCACGGAGCAAGCACAAATGGTGTCAGTCAAAACAATCATAAAGATAGTGGAATTAACCTCACTGAATTTATAAGTACTACACTCGAAGAGAAACTCGCGACCTGATCCGATTGTTTATGTTTTAAACTGCAACATCTACAGCAACGCGACTTGATTTAGTTTTTATTGTGGATTGCAATCTCCATAAAATAGCGATTTGACCCCCTCAGTGAAATTTAGACTGTTATTTATAGAAATGCGATTTGACCCCCTCAGTGAAATTTAGACTGTGTTATTTATAGAAATGCGATTTGACCCACTCTTTGAAATTAAGACTGTATTATTCATGATCCCCGATGTAAAACTAAAATGTAGTCGCAGATCTGTTGATTTACTTCCGGCTACTAAATGTTTTCACAGTTTGCAAGTGCGGAGGTATGTTCTTGCTTTGACCAAGAGTAATGCTGATTTCATAAGAAAGAAAAAAAAATCGCCCTGGGGTGGAAAGTTTGGGCGTGGACGATAAATAACATTATTTAGAATTTATTATCTTCTTATATACGCTCAAGACCAGGGCGTCCCCGTCTTCAATTTACTAAATTAAATTTCTTATCTGCACAGGCGAACGTCGTATGGACCACAGCGCTAGTTACTTAAAGGTGGTTTGAAGCCGGCTGCACGTGCTTTTCGAGAGGGCACGTGCAATTGAAGTTCGGCACGCGCGGGCGCAGGAGGCCTCGCGCAGGATCGACCTGGTAATGCAAACATGTCTATCCCAACATCACGTACGAATTTGTCTCTTTATCAAATTCGAATTACCGTGATTTGTATTCACGCCAAGTCGTTAGAGAATTAGAACTTTTTCTTCTGCATTTTTAAAATAAGAAAACATTTTACTTATTTTTAAGATCAAGACCAACAGGAAGTAAAAACATTTTTTTTCATGTCAAGAAGACGAAAAGTGAATGTTAATTTTATTTTTACACTTCCGATTTCTTCATTTATTTGGGGTCTTTACAAGGTCGACGAGAAGTGTCAGTTCATATTTCTTAATCAACTTCCGGCACTAGCCGTGTTTTAACAAATAACACTTTTCGTTTTCTTTTCTTGTTTATGTCAGAGTGATTTTATCCTTCACCACTCGATCACAATATTCCAAATGAAATTTATGACATAAAACCGAAACAAGATTTATAGCACAAATACCTTTGCAAGAGTTTGCAGTCTAAATTTAATTAACTTACTTTTATTTATCAATTGACTTTTATTGCATTAATATGGTGCATTGAAAAATAAATATATAGCCATAAACCATCAGACATACAGATATTTGGACTGGTGGATGGAGAGATGGTAAGAAAAATAGGTAGAGAGATAAAAGGGTGAATGGACAAAAGCATAAATATAAAAATTGAAAAACATATATGATCACAAACACACACACACAAACTATGTATATATATTGCATACGTACAGATGGATAGTTGGATGGATGGATGCATTGTTGGGTGGGTGGGTGGTGAATGGATGAATGAATGGGTGGGAGGATGGGTGGGTAAATGGATAGCTAGCTAGCTAGAGAGATAGAAGGACGGATGGATGGATGAATGGTTAGTGATAGATAGATAGATAGATAGATAGATAGATAGATAGATAGATAGATAGATAGATAGATAGATAGATAGATAGATAGATAGATGGATGGTTAATGATAGATAGATAGATAGATAGATGGATGGATGGATGGTTAATGATAGATAGATAGATAGATAGATAGATAGATAGATAGATAGATAGATAGATAGATAGATAGATAGATAGATAGATAGATAGATAGATAGATAGATAGATAGATAGATAGATAGATAGATAGATTGATTGATTGATTGATTTCATTATTACACGTAAATCTCAAGAAAGGATGAATGTCAATTTAAGACACTTTCATAAACCCAAATGCAAACTGCCATCATATTTGCACGGATAAGCAAGTACTAAGTAGTCCTATTTTATTTTAAATTGTAACTGAAACAAGAAAATAAGTGTATTCAGTTTATATTCATCAATTACTGCTGTTTATACTTGAATACTGAGACATGTGTTGTGCATTTTCGATTTGTTTTACATAATTATTAACGAAACCTCTTCTATTTCAACATTCTGTTAACTAGTGTCATGCATGGGGGGAACGTGTTAGTGCCATGTGCCATATTCACTCCCCTCACATCCTGCAGCTTAAATGTGAATACAAATCACAGATCAAGTTACTGGTTCACACATCACACAGACAGACAGATATGAGGCTCTCCCAATTTACACACTGTCATGCCTGTTGACAGACAACAGAATGAACAGAGAATCTAATGAGCAAGCAGAACATTTAGCAATACAGGGGAGATTATCACCACTGGCTGTTTGGAGATGTTAAAAGAAAAGGAAAACAAAGATTTTGACACAATAGACAGGCACATTGCAAGTAAATAATGCTACAATATAATTTGTAGTTTGCACTCTTTAAATGTTTGAGCTATAAATAGCTTGCAATGTGTCTCTGCTGGGTAGGATGATTCTAGAGCAGCTGTTTCTTGCAGAAGACGTCTTCCCAGGCAAGTGTTGCTGACTGAGGAAGGGTGACCAACTGGTTGCTCTGGTATAAGTAGAATTAGTAACTAGTTAGTAGCACATCAAATAGAACAACAAAGAGCTGCCCCAAAACGGGTGAAAGCAGGAAGGGTTCTAGTATAAAATCTTCAGCATAACAGCCACTGTAAAACATATACACACTTAAGGCACTTGGCACACTCTTGGAATCTATATGTAAGTCATTTCATATGCTGTTTACGTGTGAAGAGAGCTAAAGGACTTAGGGGTTTGCTTGCTTTCATGATCATACATAATATTACTACTGACATAATATATTTGAACATTAAGTACTACCTCTGGAGTATTCATATGTTTTCAGCACATCATAGTCTGTGACTTAATATTGCCAGATAATGTATAGTATGATCTGCAGTTGAATCATCTGGTGATCAACTGGCCTTGTCTATTTTACAGGCGTGTTTCAAGAGGCTCCATGAAGTGAGAGATGGAGAGAAAGAAAAGAGGAGCTGGCTAGGGGTTGAGCATAACTGGTACCAGGTTAAAGGTCAACCTTCCTTATTGTCTACAATAATAAAATGTACCAATTGCCCACGATGACACAAAACATTTGGGAACTACAATTCTTGCTCTCTCAAATTTAATAAGGATTCATTCTTTAATTTTGGCTTCTCCTTGTGTCATTATTGAAATCATAACTAGGTTAGGAATAGCAATAAATTAGGACAAATAAAAGATAAACAATAAACACAACCTGACATTTGGATTAGAGAATGGCTTCCGGCCATATGTGATTAGCATTTCTGTTTAGCTCGTGGGCTGCAGCGAGGAAAAAATAATCCAGAGTTGTGACAAGATGTGTGTGATTGCACCAGACGTAAGTGATTCTGTGAATAATTAAATGGAAATTGATATCTTGTCAGTTTTAAGAATCTGACATTTTGACGGGACTTGTATTGAATGCCTAAAGAATAAAATAAATCGTTAAATAAATCGACTACAAGGAAACGGTGACGTGAATATCAGTTATGAGTTCTAGCATATTTCCCGCATTGTATTCCAGCAAGTATGAATTTCTCATTTCTGGGGGATATTATGCCAGAGTTAAAAGAATCAATATATTGATTTTTTAAAAATATATCTTTCGTAATATCGATACAGTTATATGTTTATATTTCAATATTAAAAATTAGCATTCTTGTGTATTTTGAAAGATTGACAATGGAACAATGTTCTCTTTTCCTATTTTCTGTTCTAATTTTAGACAGACAGACGGATGGATGGATGGATAGATAGCTATCTATCTAGCTAGCTAGATATTTCATATGTTTAAATTTTTTAAAAAAAGAATTATGAATAAAGTAGAGAATAAATTCAAATACCTATTTCCACGAGAGAAAATATTCTGTAAACAGGCAATGCAAACAACAAGCAAATTACTTTCTCGCCAGCAAGCCGCCTGAGGCGAGCAGAAGATTTCAAGACTGTAAGAGTCTTCATACTTCCGAAAAGTCCATTGCCTAGCAACTTATGTAATTAGCAGTCCGAATGGGTGAATTTTGAAACTGTGCTTGGTGTGATATTTGGAGTATCCCAGATAATTTGCGAAAAAAATCATAAAAAATAAAATTTCCATGATGATACTTAAGCTTGTATACTTTGAGTGAAACTGTTGAGGTTTCTGTAAATAATTTAAATAGCAAATTCTGTTGATGTTCCTTTGAACTAATTTATTAACAAATTCTATTGAGGTTCCTGTAAATTAATTTAATTAGCAAATTCTGTTGAGGTTCTTGTAAATTAATTTAAATCTAAACCAGTCTTAATTTATTAAAAATTTCTGTTTGGGTTCCTGTAAACTAATTTAATTAGGAAATTCTGTTTAGGTTCCAGTAAAATAATTTAAATCTAAAACCGTTGTATCGTTTTCCAGTCTTGTATGTTCATAATTGGGCCACCTTTCAAACGAATTAATTGAAAGACGTGTCGAATAAAAGAAATGTGTCGAATTTAATTATTAGTCAAACGCGCGAAATGAAGAAATTAAAATGGAAAATGTCTACTTTTACAACAGTCACAGTGCACAGTCCATTCAACGAATCAGTTGAATGGCAGGTAAATTCGAAATTTTTTAATCACTTTATCAAATGAAGTTGTTCATTAAAGTTATTGACATGTAATCATTCACACCCACGCTAATATGGTAAAATCAAACTTCACAACCACAATACTAATTATGGCAAAGTCAAACTTCACACCCACGCTAATATGGTAAAATCAAACTTCACGACCACACTACTAATGTCGTAAAATCAAACTTCACGACCACACTACTAATGTAAAATCAAACTTCACGACCACACTACTAATGTCGTAAAATCAAACTTCACGACCACACTACTAATGTCGTAAAATCAAACTTCACGACCACACTACTAATATCGTAAAATCATGATTAGTTCTATTGCAACGCATATATAAGCCATGCCACCATTCGTGTACCTAAACGACAAATCATTGCAAGGCGTACAACTAGTACTTAACCAGTCACTCCCTCCTTCCTCGTGACACTATCGTAAAGATGGACACAACCAATCTACTACTCAGCCAATCACTCCCTCAGACCACGTGACACTATCGTAATATCGTACTCAAACATAAACTGAGAAGTGATATTGTCAGCAAGTTCGGAAAATAAAAAAAAAGAAGTAAAGATCATAAAATCCACTAGCTAGAAAAAAAAAGTCGTTTATTAAAAAGTACAGGGAGTTTTTAAAAAATGTCGTGTGATTCTCACTCACTTCCGAATAGCTAGTGGCCAAATATGAATCAGTCTGTTAAACAGTTTAGAAAATAAAGACCTAATTATATATATTAACAATTCTCATTTCCTGGACGTAGAAAACATTTCTAATGTGGGGTATGTATCAAAGAACCTGAAGATGAAACTCTTCCGGCAAACAGAATAAATGCAATATCTGCACGTCTCCAATCCATTGGACTTAACTGATTTCGTCAAAGCTTTCCAAGAGTACTTATTAAGGCGAGTTGTCCAAGCCACTGGCTAAAAAAAACATTCGTTACAGCGTCCCATTTCTTGAATACACTCAAATAAATTACATTAAAAAAATGTGGAGTAACAGCAATAATATTAAAAAATGTGATCTTTTGAATCACGATTTTGTTGTATCATGGTGTGTAATGAGAAACGAAATTCGACAAAACCTCACCCAACTCGATTTCTACCAGGACAATAATAAAACGAAAACCAAACAAACAGAACAAAACACTTCACCTTTAAACACCCATATTCTGGGATGTTTCAAGAATGATTCCATTTCTAATTCAATAGTGCACACTTTACGATCTCATCTTGCGTCTTTTATTTCTTAAAAGCAGGAAGAAGCATTTGCAAAACCTCTCGGAAATGTGTGTGTGTGTGTGTGTGTGTGTGTGTGTGTGTGTGTGTGTGTGTGTGTGTGTGTGTGTGTGTGTGTGTGTGTACCGTTGTCGGAGTTTGCAGTGCATATTTCTTTGACTGCAACGTCTGATACTGATTGTAAAGGCAATAAATGGACACACTGCATTCAGAGCTCGTTGTGGCGTTTGGCTTGCTCAGAGGTAGGCCATTTAAAATGCTCTAGCTGTGTTCTCAACAACGCTGCTTTTATGGGGAGTGTGACGGTAGAACAAACAGGATCCATCTGGACAAGACTGTTGAGCAGAACACTAATGATGAGTGGATTGTACTGAAGGCTGGAGAGAGCCAATAAGCATAAGTCCTGATGTACATTTGTGTAACTAGTCTTTCTTTTATTCGACACTTACTTACCGTGGTTTAGTGGTAATTATGTGAATATTCATAAGGAGATGTCCACACCAGCAAAGAAAAAGACAGTGCTACATGGAAGTAAGGCTACTGGATGAAAAACAGGAAAAAACCTTGGAAAGGCGCAGTCTGTACACTGTGTAGAATAAACACTTTGTGCATATCAGAAATCTCTTAAATTAAATAATCCTCCTCAACATCCTCATCTCCGACGACAACAGTACCTTTGACCCCAGTACCACCACGCCACAACCATATTCACTAAAGCTTTTATTATTATCATCAACTTCACTGTCACAGCATCGTCATCTGTATCATCACCATCAATAGCATCAACGACAACAGAACATCATCACCATTGTGAAGAGAAATATCAGCAATACAAACTAGCACGTGACCACTCTCTTCAGTACAGACTAGAACGAGTTTCTTAATTATTCTTCACGCGACTACTCTCGAATCTTTCCTGCTGATTTCAATTTGCGTAAGCTAGCATTTAGATTGAAAAAACAAAACAAAACAAAACAGAAAACAAAAACAAAACAAAACAAAAAACAAACAAAAACAAAACAAAAACAAAAACAAAAACAAAAACAAAAACAAAAACAAAAACAAAACAAAACATAACATAACAAAACAAAACAAAACATAGCAGTCATTGCACATAGGCATGCCCGCCGTTAATGGAATGAAACCCGAGTATTGTCCTTTGAGATTTTCGAATCATTATAATTATCCATCTATTTACATCTCTTGATTTAAAAAAAATATCATGATATACATCAATTCACTACTGCGAATAGAAGTGATTCTGCTACTTTAGAAAAAAGTCTCCTTGAGTATGTTTTGTTCTTTATACCTGCATTGACACCTAATGAACTCTAAGTCAATGGAATAAAAGTCAATGGAATATTCTTGACAAACAAGAGAATGGCGAGAATATTGTATGCCCGTCATATGACGGGTGGAAAATTAAAATGAATGCATTGCTAGGAACATAAATGAATTTGTTTATTGAAAGGCTTGATTATAAATCACATTGTGAGTGAAAATTTGAGCATCATTTAGCAAATGACCTTGACCGTCGGGATTTTTTCTGAGTAATTTGATGTCTCTGTTTCGAGAACACGACAATGCAACATAAAGCTGGCAATGTAAAAAAATTCCCATCTGCTCGAAGGTAAAGAACGCTTTACGATGGGTGGAATACTAAAATGAAAATGCATTGCTAGGAACATAAATGAATTTATTTATTGTAAGGCTTGATTATATTGCAAATAAAAATTCGAGCGTCATTTAGCAAATGACCTTGACCATCGTTAAAAAAGCTGGCCATGTGAAGAAACCTCCCACATTTTCGAAGGCCAAGGATGCTTTACCGTCGCCCAAAGAAAACTCCCACTTGCTGGAAGGTCAAGGATGCTTTAGCATTTTGTACCGACAGACAGAACTGGTAAATTATATATTATGTTTTTGGTGGGGTAAGGTCACTGTCATATCCATCAAATTTCTTTTTATTTATTCTAGTTGTTTTTGGAATATGCTTATAATTTTTTTTTGCCAGCTCTTCAATATCAACAATAGCAATTAGGTTCACGAATTTGCTCTGTTTAATGAATAATACATACATATGTATACTGCGGAGTGCCACTGACCTTCTCAAAAATGTTATTATCAAAAGTGAAGACACTTTAATTCATAATAATATTTTAATTTTAATAACTGTTTCTTGTCTATAGATAAATAGTCTAAATGAGTAAAAGTGACGTCATTTATACGAGCAATTATAAGCAATGTGTATAAGGAGAAAAATTACTATTTTATCTCCATTCTGGCAAATATCTAGGAGTTGACTGATCCCAGCTATTTAACCGTTATCTCTACACTTCGTTGGTCTGCACTAAGATGCCAAACCACTCCTTCATACACAGGGACCAGAGACAACACGGCTGATGCAGACATTACCTGAGGGACAGGTTTTCCTCTGGTCCAAGATAAGTTAAACAGAAGAATACTCAAAATATACATTATTGCCATTATTGTCAGTGGCATTGCTATTACTCCTCATTAACATTGATGACTTTGAGCCACTTACTTTATCCTCATCTACCAGGACATTTACTTCATTGTTTTAATTTTATTTCACTTTATTTCTTTATTAAACTTCTTGTAAAATTATAATCATTGACTCTCCATTTCTTGTCCCGTTATGTACGTATATGAAATAGGGAGTGCGTTCATTAAGGAAGTCTGGGGCTAGAGCTGATTTAAATAGTTTGTGTTTAGCATAGGATCAAGACTTGTATGACACTCATCTTTTGTCCATACCGTTCTTGAGTGTGTGTGTGTGTGTGTGTGTGTGTGTGTGTATGTGTGTGTACGTGTGTGAGTGTGTATGTGTGTGTGTGTATGTGTGTGTGTATGTGTGTGTGTGTGTGTGTGTATGTGTGTGTGTGTGTGTGTGTGTGTGTGTGTGTGTGTGTGTGTGTGTGTGTGTGTGTGTGTGTGTATGACTGAGAAATTGGGTCATGTTTCCAGTAAACAATGAGGGACTAATTAAAATAACGATTTATTCTTTCTCGTCTTTCCCTCCTCCTGCATTCACAGGTAAGTAAACAAGCGCCACACAGGCATACACACATAACATTTACACATACATACGTACTCTAACGGAAATAATTATTTCCATCATTTCCATTTATATACTTGAATTTGAAAATATTATTTTATTTCATTATTCAGGCTCATTTATTTATGTATGTATTTAAAGTCGAATTTTGTGGGAAGTTGTGTGGGGTGGGTCATTGACCGCGACTGTTGCTTGACGATCACAGAGGAGAAGGTTCAACAGTTATGCAAGTTATTACGTCAGAAGCTAATGAAGTATGAAGGGAGTAAGTTCTCAAGATTCATCTCAAGTAGACTGGACCATCCTTGAACTCAGCACACTTTGGAAATATATCAATCCACAATTAATCAATCAGTACAACTGGTTGCTTTTGGCAGTTCTTTAACAGGAAAATTCATATAAAATTATGAACATATTCAACGTACAGAGCCTCCCATTAATGACCTTCGAAGCTACATTGATTTTGCAGTACGAGTCCGAGTTTTACGAGATAGTAGGTATATAGACAATGAGGGTGCGCGCCGCATCAAGTACAAAATGTTCCACATTTGTAAATAAACATAAGAGAATATTACCGAATCGCTTGCAAATAGGATTAATATACTCATCAACAGTGGATTTTAACTTCAGTAAGCATGCAAGGATCCGTTATCTCCCTCCGCCGTCTCCTTCCACCGATGGCACCGTCTGGATAAATTCCAATCCATATGGTGTTTGGGCAGAATACATGTCTTATCTTTCCAATAGTTGACGTGCGCCGTAACTGGCTTGACGGAGGTGGCAAGCTCATAAACCCAGGAGTAAAGAAGAGAATTGACATATGTGGAGACTGGACATCTTATACGGAGAACTGACATCTTTTGATAAGAACTGATCTGACGGCGAGAACTGACATGTTGGAGGAGAATTTACATCTTCTGACGACAGCTGACAGATTCTGAGGAGAATTGACATCTTCGGACAAGAACTAGCATCTTCTAAGAAGAATTGACACTCCTGAAGAGAACTAACATCTTCTGAGGAGAATTGACATCTTATAGAGAGAAATGACATCTTCGGATGAGAACTGACATCTGATGGCGAGACCGGACATGTTTTAAGGAGAATTGACTTCTGACGAAAACTGACGTCTACTGAGGAGAATTGACATCTTTTGAGGGGAATTTGGTATCTTCTGACAAGATCTAACATCTTCTGAGGTGAACTGACATCTCCTAACGATAATTAATATCTTCTGACGGGAATTGACATCTCCTGACGAGAACTAACATCTCCTGAGGAGAATTGACATTTTCTGACGAGAACTGACATCTGAGAAGAACTGACATATTCTCGTTAATTTATTAGTAATGTGCTTTTGGGAGACTACACTTTTTCGGCATTATTCCCTCTTCAATCGCAGAGACGTTTACAACGAATAAAAATAAGCAAAAGCACGTACTTACGCATACCCACATACTCAAACACACGTACCACAAAACGAAAATCCATTGAAAGATTTTTAATTTTTCATCTTACTTTTAAAATCTTTTTAAAAAAATAAATTATTTGCTCATGCAAGTGCACGCTCCGATTACATGCGCGCAAGACCACTGCACCCAAGCTGCAAATTAAAGTTTCGCTCCCCAATGCCGTTGACGTGAAATATTTTTTTTATTTTTTTTAATTTAAATTTGTTTTTGTTTTTTAAATTCTTATTTTCCTCCGTGATCCACTTAGGACTGACTCAGCGCCTTTAGGATGTGGAGCGTGTTCATATTGTCACCAAACTGAACGCACTTTGTGGAACAGAGCTACACGCAAATCACTCTTCACCGTGGCGACGAGAGAGTTATCCTGGAGTGCCGACTGTGCACATCTGTTTCTGTGGTCGCACTTGTGTCATTTGAATACAAAAGAAAAACGGCGCGGCGTTATACTTTGCATGCAAGACTTCGTGACACTGAGTTCGGGGCGAGACGGCTTCAGGCGCTGTGAGGCGGAAGGGAGAAAACTAGAGAGATGATATGAAACAAAAGCAATTGGCAATACTTTCTGCCTCAGAGAATAAGCAGAGGCCCTATAACGTGCAAAGTAAACTCAAGAGAGAGTTATTGCGCTTGAGAAAATAAATGTATTTAAATATGTACAAGACTTTCAGCAGAGCGTGTGTATATGCATATAAATAGTATGTGCCTGCTTTCTATGTTTGGGTGCGTGTGTGTGTGTGAGAGAGAGAGAGAGAGAGAGAGAGAGAGAGAGAGAGAGAGAGAGAGAAGAATTGGAAGATCGCACACATATGATGTTTCAAGAGGGAGTACACAACGAGAGTCTGGGATGATATATGTTTGAATGTTTCAGGTTGCTGTTTACAATGCTTTACGAGGATACGCATGAATAAAGAACGATTTAGAAAGAGACTTGTTTAAGGGAACACACACATGGAATAGTTTTAGAGAGCAAATATCAACTGAACCAGAAGAGCGTACAGTTATTAGGCAAGCACAAGTTTATACACCCTTTTTGGAGAACACACACACACACATACATACACACACATTATATTTATATACATGTATGTGTATGTATGTGAGTGTTATATGAGAGAGTGAGAGAGAGAGAGAGAGAGAGCGAGAAATATATGAGGATTGAGAAAAGCACAAATTGATTTATAAGCTCAATATATAATTCCAACAAGCACACATCTATAATGTGTTAATACATCGTGAGTGTTGTAAGAGAGTACTAATGCAGAGTGTTGTAGGACAGTACTAATGTAGAGTGTTGTAGGACAGTACTAATGTAGAGTGTTGTAGGACAGTACTAATGTAGATTGTTATAAGAGAGTACTAATGCAGAGTGTTGTAGGACAGTACTAATGTAGATTGCTGTAGGACAGTACTAATGTAGATTGTTATAAGAGAGTACTAATGCAGAGTGTTGTAGGACAGTACTAATGCAGAGTGTTGTAGGACAGTACTAATGTAGATTGTTATAAGAGAGTACTAATGCAGAGTGTTGTAGGACAGTACTAATGTAGATTGTTATAAGAGAGTACTAATGCAGAGTGTTGTAGGACAGTACTAATGTAGATTGTTATAAGAGAGTACTAATGTAGAGTGTTGTAAAAGAGTACTAATGTATATCGTTTAAGAGAGTACTTTTGTAGATTGTTGTAAGAGAGTATTAATGTAGAGAGTTATAGGTGAATACTAATGTAGAGTGTTGTAGGACGGTACTAAAGTAGAGTGTTAAATTAAAGTACTAATGTAGAGTGTAATATTAAAGTACTAATGTAGTGTTAAATTAAAGTACTAATGTAGAGTGTAATATTAAAGTAATAATGTAGTGTTAAATTAAAGTACTAATGTAGATGTTATATTAAAGTAATAATGTAGTGTTAAATTAAAGAACTAATGTACACTGTTAGAAGACAGTGCTAATGTAGAGTGTTATATAGTGTTATATTAAAGTACTAATGTAAAGTGTTATAGGAGAGTGCTTGTGTAGAGTGTTTTATGAGAGTACTAATGTAGAGTCTAGTAGATGAATTCTAATGTTGAGTGTTGTAGGACAGTACTAATGTAAAATGTTGTAGAAGAGCATTAATGTACAGTGCTGTAAGACACAGAAAGACACAGAGAGACAGAGAAACAGAGAGAGAGACAGAAAGAAACAGAGAGAAAGAGGGAGAGAGAGAGAGAGAGACAGAGAGAGAGTCAGAGAGAGACACAGAGAGAGAGAGAGAGAAAGAACGCTATTTTAGGAGGAGCGACATCGTGTATTTTCCATGAGAGACTATGTGATGTTGCAGAACAGCAAAAATATATACGTTCCAGGTGAGCTTACACGTGATATTTCTGGAAGGTACAGATATGGATCATTGTTACATGGTGATGTATGACAACAGACTAACGGGTTGGTGTAATGACAGAACACAAGTCACAATTCAGCTGTGAGTTACAGCCGAACGCAGCATAACTTATGCCTAATTAAAGGATGCAGAAATAGATTATATCGATCAGTAACATCACCTGACATGGCATCCAACCTTTCGAGATTGATGATTTGAACTGTCAACACAGGTGTACTACCGTTGTATACAAGAACTGAAATTTTCATTTTCTCTCTGACAATTTTAGAGTGTTTATCCACAATCTTGTTTCCTTTTAGTACAATGGTACGTTAATCGCTACCTTAACTTTATACAAAATTTTGAGATATTTAATCATCGTATTGACCTGGAGTGCGAAATAAAAGAAAATACTTGCAACTAGTATTTGTTTATTTTTAAAAAATAAAGAAGGCAAGGCTAAATTGGTTTTTAAATATATATTAAAATTACTCGAGTTTAACATTAGAAATGAAATGAAATGCAAAGCACCAATTCCTTAGGAGAGGTTTACAGAATAAACTAATGCACCAATTCCTTAGGAGAGGTTTACAGAGTAAACTAATGCACCAATTCCTTAGGAGAGGTTGACAGAGTAAACTAATGCACCAATTCCTTAGGAGAGGTTTACAGAGTAAACTAATGCACCAATTCCTTAGGAGAGGTATCCTGAGTAAACACAGTTTCTCTATTTTAGAACGTGGCAACAGTCTCCTGACTTTGTTCACATACTCTTTTAAAAAATATAACGCGAATTAACATTATTAGAAATGAAATTTAAAAGTCAATACAAAGCAAACTGAACTTGGAAGGAAAGAGAGAATATGGGATGTCAGCATGTATTAAATGCATTTACATGCTAAAGGAGAACAATTAGAGCAAGGCCGCAGATTGCAGTGCGAGTGCGCAATGCACACAGCCCTAGGAAAACATTGGTAGAAATATGCCGGGCACGCGCTGGACTCCAGTGACGGGTGTGGATTTAAAGAGACGCCTAAACGTTTTGGGGGGGAACATATCAGCAGCCAGTGCGATGGCCAGTCATTGAAATCCTGTGAATTGCAGGAAACTACAAATTAAGGACCAATAGGGTTAAGTTTAAGTCCATTTGAATCTCAACGCTATAGGACAGATCCTTTCAAGTATATGAGTTCCCCTAAGGTGCCCTTACGACCGTGTAGAAACTGTCAACAGATATTGATATTGAAAGAGAGATTGAAAGGAAACTATGGCCACTTCCTCCTTCCTGAAAAGAGAAGAAAATGATGTTGAAAACCATAGTTATTCAAGAGTTAATTTTCTTTCATTTATCCACGACATTCCTGAACATACAGGTTAAAAGCATGCGCGCTGCCATGATTGTTATAAATATTTATTTATTTTTTTTGTGGTCAACGTCTGGTTTGCATGGCTCGTTATAATCTTACAACAAACCACTTGAACGTAATATTGTTATTTAAGCAATATACCACGATTAACATCTCTGGAACGCACTGTGCACTGCATGCGTGTATACAACCATTGTAGAAAATTAAAAGAGGCATTAAATCATTCTTTTGGTGTTTTTTTCCTTTTTTCCTTTTCCGTTGACGGTGCGAAACCAGACTGACATTGGTTAGAAGAAAGGCAGATAAAAAGCGTCAACTGTTATTGAGGTGTCCAGCAACAATGTCGTCTGCTTGCAAGTATATGTACAAGCATGCCAGTCAAACTTCGTAAAAGAAAGTCCATGCCATAATCCTAAACCGCCGGATCGTCTCCTTAACACATGGTTGGAGCAAAGGGTTTCACGCAAGAGTTAGGCGAGAGTTACAGTTTTGTACCTCCGTTGCATTCTGTACCATCCCGCCGCCTATCTGTCCATCACTCTGCCTGCTAACAAACCTACCTATTCCCACCCAGTCATCTTTAATATTTATCTGCTTGCTATATATTATTATGATTTATTGTATGACGTAATAATAACAGTACAGTGCACGGCTACATGGAATATTATCACAAAATAAACTTTTATCGTCCTCCAATTGCGCCCTAGGTGACCCGCCTAATAGACGGGCTGGCCCTGTCTTAACTTATTTTTTGCATGATTCCAATCTTGACATTCAAAGAGTCCAAGATTTTTGAGATTCTGAAAATGACTAGCACCTAACAAATGTCTCAAAGCGAATATGAATATGCTTTCTCAGTAACGAATTCACAGAACCAGAGAATGACCACAAAACCTTGAGAATTTACACATATATTTTAAGTAAGACCGAGAAAGGTGTAGATGAGCCATATTTTTGTGTGTACTACAAAATGTAGGCGTTGTATTAGAACATTTCATGCGAGACCCTCGTAGGAGTTATTGGGGGAGTCATTGGGGGAGTCATTGGGGGAGTCATTGGGGGAGTCATTGGGGTCGATGGGAAAGACAACTCATCCGTGAATGTCAGGAACTAGAACCTAACATCCTCCTCAGCCATTATTTCAAGAATCAACCAAGCATAGAAGCTTTTCTTTTTTTTTACACATTAACAACACCATTTTATTTCTGTGCATATGTTCTCAGTATCTCAGTCCACAAGCCAGCGTCACCTGGTTTACAATTCAAATAAGAACAAGCGTGGCCGAAGTCTGTTGCAGCTGATGAAAACAATTAATGTCGATGCGGACAAGAGAAATGCTGTCACTGTAGACTGTTGCTTCTGAACAAATCGCACATTTATGCATGCCAGACGACAACACCAAGGGATTCCTCGCAATAAGGTCTCCTGCAGAAAACCTACATCGCCGAGTAAAATGAACATACATAAAGAGACGATATGGTAATCCAGAAAACATCTTAGATGAAATTAGGTGGATGCTGCTCCCACGGAAGGTTGTTGCGAACATTTAAATTAAAGCAGTTTTAGTGCTTGCATAAAGTTAGTATGCGTGGGATTTGTTTAGCACATATGCTTTCGTTTAATTAAACGGATGATTTTTATCTCAGCACGTCTCTGAAGTCCACTTCTTTGTTTCTGTCTGTGTGTGTGTGTGTGTGTGTGTGTGTGTGTGTGTGTGTGTGTGTGCGTGTGTGCGTGCGTGTGTGTGTGAATGTACCGTCGACTTGGATGATTTCGGATTTCTTGGGGCATTAGTGAGACACGTAGCAAATGCCGAAAAAAATCCCACTTTAAATACTACCTATACTATACACCTTATATCAATATATGAACTACCCATCCTGTATACCAAGTAAATAATTCTATGAACTACCCATCCTGTATACCAAGCATATTAATTCTATAAACTACCCATCCTGTATACCAAGCATATTAGTTCTATGAACTACCCATCCTGTATACCAGGCATATTAATTCTATAAACTACCCATCCTGTATACCAAGCATATTAGTTCTAATGAACTACCCATCCTGTATACCGTGCGTCACAAAAATCTTAATAAACCACCCAACACACCAAACCATCTTTAAAACACCGCTCCCCATACACTACATTACACATGACTACTACCCAATATACTACAACAGTTTCTGTACCACCTTTTACACCATACCATCTTTCGCATCATTCACCTTACCACCGTTTACACCATTCACCGTATCAACTTTTACACCATTTACCGTATCATCTTTTACACCATTCACTATAACACCTTATATATCTCCATTAAAAAATATAAAAGCTTATACAACACCAGTCAATACACCACCTTATACAGTACCAGTTCAATATACCACTTAAAAAACTCCATTCAATATACCACTCATACCACTTATATACCACCCTGCACCCATACACCATATTGTGCACCGCACAACTCTAACACCCAACATCTTTACATTTAACACCTCTAACACCCAACATCTTTAACTACATTTAACACCTCGTATATCACCTTATATATACTTAAAATCTTTTTGAAAAAATATTATAACTAATTAAAATATTACTGCCAGCTGGAATTAATCTGCATTGGTACAGGTGACTATACCTACACAGCAAGTTTCAATGTAAACACTTTATTATGACTAATTAAAAAAATTACAGTAAAGAAAGCAAACGCATTGAGAGAGATAATCAGTTTATTCGCTCAGCAAATATTTAGCTGTCGAGAAATGCGTGCTGCACACTTGAGTTACACTACTTTGTGTCATTTAATCACGTTGTCACCAGTGGCAAACGATTGCAGGGCAGGAACGGCTGAACACGCAAAGAGGAAAACAGGCCTACAAAACAGTTATAGTGTCAAAACTTATAAATCGTTCTTGTCACTGAATCAACAGTAACTTTACTGCCACACCCTTTGAGAAGATTCCGCACACAACGGAAATGTATAGTATAGGATTTCCCAGTAATAGCAATATTTTTTTTTTTTACCCATAACGCCTGTCTGCTTCGAAGGCCTAGGTGCCGTTTAGTGCGATAATCGTACACGTATTTTCCGGGAACCTCTTTAGCTGACGTCTGCATTATCTTTGAATTGCATGGCGCAAACTTCTTGCATAGAACCAAATTGACTCCGACTGACGCCCCTTGATAAATCTGGCAAGCAGAGTTAAGCTTTGGCCGCCATTTTCCCTTTAGATGCAGTCATTTATTATCTTGCTACTTGTCAAAAAACAAAAAGATAGTCTTAAAGATCACATGAAGAGGAATTTAACCAATTTACAAATTAGCTCGATCAATAGTTTAAGGTGTTTTACTAATATATATATGTGTGTGTGTGCGTATGTGTGCGTGCGTGCGTGCGTTTGTGTGTGCGTGCGTTTGTGTGTGCGTGCGTTTGTGTGTGCGTGCGTGTGTGTAATTTCAAGGTCATAGTCCCAATGGATATTACAATATAACAAGAGTGTGTTTCTGCGAGTTTTTTTTTTTTATGCTACCAATATACACATTCGACCTTAATGATGATAAAGAGGGTAAAGAAGCCAAGCTTTTTATTCTGAAGGTATCACACTTGACGAAAGGTAGACAACTGTGCAAGAATGTCTCGTACTGCAAATCTTAACTGCACGCACGGAACAAGAAACAGATTTGACTGGACTATAGGCCACACATTTTAGCCCCATTGTGTCGTCATGTTGCAATATCGTGAATGGACAATGTTTTGGTTTCTATTCCACTTTTACACTAAATTAATAATATTTAACAAAGTTGCTGACTACTTTAACTTTGCACTGACTTTTAAAAATGTTGACATTACTGAAACATCTGGGTTCTTAAATATATATATATATGTGTGTGTGTGTGTGTGTGTGTGTGTGTGTGTGTGTGTGCGCGCGCGCTTGTGCATGTGTGTGTGTGTGTGTGTGTGTGTGTGTGTGTGCGCGCGCGCTTGTGCATGTGTGTGTGTGTGTGTGTGTGTTTGTGTTTGGAGTTGATTCCTGTTATTTGGTCTTTTAATGTAAAGCGCTTGAATTGCAACTATATATATAGGAATCTGGGATATCTTAATAACTATAAATCGGAATCTGGGATTCTTTAATAGCTACCATGGGTAGGAATTTGAGATTTGCGAATAAAGAATGTGTTTGGAAATTTGAGATAATTTAAGAACAAATATATTTTAGGTATCTTGGATCCATTAATAGCATCCGTATCCTATTCTTCCCACCAATATGCTGGCATAATTATTTCAGGAACACATTTGCATCCAAACTCCGTTTTCTAGGAATCATGCTTAAAATGTCATGGTCACTGTCAATGATGAGGTCAAGGCCACTTGCTAAGCATATCCGATGCGTTGAAATTCAATTTTCTTTTCTTTTCTAAATGTCTGTAATCTGAGAGCACAGCTGATCTCCTTCAGGTAAGCTTACATTTTATTGCACACGAATTTGTAACACGATATACTGCAACTCATTATACTATGCACAATATACTGTTACTTCAAACTAATTATTTTATTTATTATGAATGAAACCAAAGCCTGATGAAAGGATATAAGATATTGTATATCAATTTTGATACTCAGTAATCGATATTGAGCAATTCATATGGTTGTCGGATCCCCAGAATATAGGGAGGGGGAGCCAAGTTTCTCCCGAGATATCTTGGGCCGAAAATGTACTTAGAAGAAAGGCCCCTTGCAAGCCCAAGCAGCTAGCGTAATCACCACCACCGACCAACAACCATCGATCAGCTTACACACTGTAAGTATTATATCGCTCACTACTGCCTTTAAAGGTACTGTCGCTATGAAACGAATGCGTGAATATAGCAGTTGATATCAAGTGTATACATGATGACAATCATTGCATTCTAAATTTGTCTGCTGCTATAGCTGAAATGTTGCAATTGTCAAAATTGTTTGATCTCCATGCGCGATATATTCGGTGAACCGTTCTGAGACGCAGCGACACCTATATCCGTTTTGAACGGTAATGTAACAGTGACTGATACGGGGAAGGACATACATCGCTTGATTATAATGTCGATGCAAAGTTTATATATTCAAGTCCAATGTAAAAGACTATTTCCATATGAATTTAGATTGTTCAGTAATCGTTTTAAGTAAAAACATACTCAAATGAATGGCCTATAATTATAATTATTAATTAGCATTACGCTATTAAGATGCAAAACCACAGTGTGGGATAGATGTGAGTAATTTCTATTCAAAAGAAAAAAAATCATTTTAATCTTTGCTCTGCATAGCTTATTTTGGATACTAATTTAGGAAATACAAATTCTATGCTGAAATCCTTTATAAAAAATAATTTCCTTAAACAAGCAAATTTCAGAATAACAAATTGTACCCCCAAAGATCTTATTTTCTGATGCACCTGCTTTTCTTTACAGATTGTTTAAACATACACATTCTCGTTATTTTAGCTCGAAATGACGTCTGTCAGCACCTTGTCCACGTACAGACGTTCTTAAAGTTTTGGATATTCAGGAGTCCCCTTGCTTAAAGCACGTTTGTGTATTCAGGAGTCCTCTTGCTTAAAGCACGTTTAGTGTTTACAGACGTCTCCTTGTCCGTGTACAGTCTCCTTGTCCACGTACAGAAAAGCTTAAAGCAAGTTTAATGTATTCATGAGTCTCCTTGTCCAAGTACAGGGGGATGCTTAAAGAAGTTTTGTGTATTCATGAGTCTCATTGTCAAACGCCATGTCTATAATAGGAGGGTAACATCATGGCAATCCCTTTTTTTTAAAAGTTGATTTTTTCCAAATATTTATGGATCCCCAATCAGTTATTAGAGAGTGTGATTCTAATTTCACGTAACACGTAAATATACTACAATAAAAGTAAGTGTATTTGTCATATGATGGGAAATGGTTAGATTTTATTAGAAACGTTCTGCTATTTTAAACCTGTTTAACTCCTTTTCGTTGCAGAAGCATATGCCAGTTTAAGTATTTATTAATGTAGTAATATGAAGTATATTTAGGGTCTGCAATTAATATGTTTCAGGGTTTCTATTTTTCTTCTTAACTCTATTGTGTAGCTTTGTGTGCCTACTTGACAGTATTCATACAATGTGTCCGGTGGAGTTTGCCATCTGTTTCGTCTTTGTGTGGCATAGCTCGTGTGAGACACATTTCTTTTAAAAGAGACTGAAGTTAAGACATGGTATGGACAGTGACTTCACTGCGGTGTCATAATTGATTGAACTTGAAGAGACTTTTAGTTTCAATGTTAGAGATGAGAAAATAGGATGGTAGTGTACTTCGATTTGTTCTTTGAAATGTTCTTAAACTTCTTTTTTAATTCAAATTTGTTAATTGTTTCACTCTCGCGCATTTGTTAGTGCAACATAACTTCTTATATTTGATGTCGTAAATTCTAGTGAGAGTTTAATTATTAGGTCTCATTCTCTGTCTGTCTTTATATCTATTTATTTATCTATTTTAAAATCTATTTTCCAGTCTAACTACTGACTAGGGGCCGTGAGTCAAATTGACAACGGCGTACCAGCATATCAGCGTAACATTTGCAGATATGTATATTTAAACAGTGGTCCATACTCTGCATCGGCACTTGTAGATGCTTTATATCTTTAACAAATAAAATTTTGTTATAACATTATTACAACACCACTCTTGAATACATTGCGACAGCACTACACATTATATATTCTGCGGTCATTATTACATATTATGCACACATCATTCGTTACCCTGAAAACAAGCAAAAATTACAGAAAACACTTAAATAAATAAATAATAAATAAAATTAAAATAAACGATAAAAAGAGTAGATGGACTGTAGTATAAATGTTTCATACTATGAATTGTTTAGCATGTTCTGTATTTCGTTTTTGTACATTATAAATTACTGATAGTATTATACTTGTAAGCTGAGCATAGATCCAGTAAATTCAAATTATAATATACCCGCAGGATTTGTTTTGTTTTAATTCTTTTAACATCAAATAAATGTCTCGTTTTTATCTTCGTGCACAATGTCTTTGAGTTATTTTTATTTATTTAAGTTTTGCTTCAACCCCTATTACTATACACCTTTTAATATGACTTCAATTGTTTCATCTGTCTTTCTGCTTAATTTAACTAAGCGTGTACATTCATACATTATATTTTGTCATCCTTGGTAATTCGTAATTTCTCTGTACGAATTGTGCCTCATAAAGATTGTGATGAATGTATCAATTTTTATCCTTAATTAAAATATCAATTCACTTTAACGCAATCATTTAGTTCACCTCTCGCTTTCTCTTTCTCTCTCCCTCTCAAACTAAAAAAAAGTACAGCACATGAATGACAATTATCCTATACATTTTCACATAATTGTCATGCACAAGATAGATTGCCTATAATTACATTATATTGCATTCACTCCAAGTGGAGGTAAACTGATTTCCGGCACGCTGGAAAAAAAGAAGTGACCTAAAATAGTCACGTGATGCAAGATCTCGGTGGTGGTGGTGGTACTTATTTTCCTTTGCAAGTTGACAAGTAGAAAAGATTAATGGGAAAAAAAACAAAAAAAAACTGAAACATACAACAATCGAATTAAGTGTTCGTGGAAACGGCGCTCGCAAATGCGAAACTAAAACGGCTGACTGATATGTTATTTGTTGCGAGAGCAGACGTACGTCTGGTCAATGGCGGGAAACAGACTAGCAAAGTAAACAAACTGTACTGACTGTGATCGCAAATATATGAATATAGACGGCAGTTTTCATGAGACGTGTTTTGTTTTCCCGCCACACGCATCGAAAACGTCACATAAATATTTGATTAAAATTCTTTGCTCGCAGGTCATGGTCGAAAATGATGCGATGAATGTGCGTTTAAAGATAAATGAATTTTCGGGTTTTAGTCTTTGAATTCTGACAACTTGCATTCCAGTAGATATATTATTGCGCGCGCACACACACGCATACACATACACACACACGCATACACATACACACACACACACACACACACAGAGAGAAATATTTGAATGCTAACTACTAGTATTCCAGTAGGTATATTGCAAAGAGAGAGAGAGAGAGAGAGAGAGAGAGAGAGATGTCTTTGAATTATAACAGCGTTCTAGTAGGCCACACACACATACACACATACAAACACATACATACATACACACACACAGAAGCCTTTGAATTCTGACAATTATCATTCCAAGTAAACCAGCCAGACTGGGGTGGCCAGATTGCAGAGAAAGGATAAAGGAGTAGCATTTTAATTATACAAACACAGAATGTTAGAGCACAAGATAAGTGCATAAGAGGGACATTTTAATTTTAAAAACATTTTTTATAATTTAAGTGCCGTTTGCCAATAATTAAAGTATATTATGTGACAAGAAACATCAGCAACCAGCTATCTGCCCGAAATTATTTTAATTTTCTTTTGAATAACAATGTAATTTCATCACTTGTATTACAATATCATCTGTTACTGAATTAATTCATCTCTCCAGTCTTCAAAAAGTCGTTTTAGAATTTCTCCAGTGTTAACAATACGTCGTTTTAGAATCTCTCCAGTAACAATACGTCGTTTTAACATCTGTCTAGTGTTAACAATACGTCTGTTATATGATGGGAAATTTTCCCATATATTTTATATAAATGTTCATGACGTGCAATTTAAATTGAACACTATT
The DNA here is from genome assembly GCA_028829895.1 of Sinotaia quadrata. Lineage (NCBI taxonomy): Eukaryota > Metazoa > Mollusca > Gastropoda > Architaenioglossa > Viviparidae > Sinotaia > Sinotaia quadrata. Next base: position 105,296,959 of record CM054181.1, on the reverse strand, counting down.
TGTAATTTGAATGACCTGTACGTTGCATCATGCTTGTTTTGGAAGTGAGGTCCTGAATGAATGAGTCGTGCACGGTGGCAGATTTACTGACCCCCTACACCAACCTGAAACAGCAATTTGAAAGGATGGTATGGCTGATATTTTAAAATAACAAGCCAACAGATATACCAGCAATTACTGAATACTTAAGGGTAATAACAGATGTACAGAAACCTCTACTATCCCAAAACACACGACAAAGAAACCAACACCAACATCATATGGACACTTCCACAAAAAAGAGAAACAACGCCACGCAGCCATCGAAAGATAAAAAAGACAAGCTCTCACACAGACCCCAACAACAGAACAGAGAGCAGAAAAGTACAGACAAAGAGGAACAAGACATACAAACCACAACAGACAGCCCAAAGGAAGATGAGAACAGAACAGAGATCGAGGCCGCCATTGCTGACATGGACAAAACACGAGTGGCCCCATACCTCTCACCGCTGCCAGAATCACCCCCAAGAGCTACAACAACACCAACAACACCCACAACAACCAGAGCAGACAACCACAATAGACAAACAACACAACAGAACACTAAAGCCAAAAGACAATGCCCACCACCACACAATAACAGCAAGATCAGCAACAACGACAGAAACCACGACCACCACAACAGCAACAACAACAAAACCACCACCACCACCAACAACAACAACAATGGCGATGACACAGAGAGCAGCAGCAGTACATGCAATGGGGATATTTCAACCACCCCATTGCCGACATGATACAACTGCTGTTGGACCACCTCTACTGGCCACCAGCACCGGCATTCACACATCCCAACGGACACTGGGGAAAACATTGATGCCAGCATCAACAACAATGACTACACCACCAGTGAGGAGGACAGGGGGTTGAACATCCTAGGCACATGTACACACTAGGTAAAGACTTGGTGTGTTACTAGCCTGGGCTCTGTAAGACACCCCCTCCCACCCTCCCTCTCATTGGCAATGTTGTTGTTGTCTCCTCCTATGTTCATGAGAGAACTAGTCCACGGATTACCGGACTAAGGCATACCTCCACCAGCTAGTCATGACGGACACAACAGATGAAAGAGCTTCCAACTCATCCACTACAAGACTCAACAACAGACAGCAATGCATCCAGACAACACCACCACAAACACAGCAGCTACCACCACAACAAGGACAGAAAAAAAAACAAACAAACAAAATTCTGCCACAGCCAAAACGAAACATTCACCTGCTGAATAGAAACACAACAAAAACAACACAGAAGGGCCGCCACCCTCTTCAGAATATAGTGAGAAGAGGAAGGCCCCACAGGAATCTTCCAAAAACTGAGAGCATCAAGAAGATGAAAAGTTTTCATGCAATTCCTGTGGGGGTAAAGTTAACGTGAAGAAGAAAAGAAATACCCGTTATTCTTTCTTCAATCGTCCCTTGGGGTGAGTGTTTTCGAAACTGGGTCCCTCCCTACATTGGGTTGTACATGGAGCAGTAAACTCTGGCTGGATAAGGTAAAAGCGTCTTTGTATTGTATGAATGGTTAGGTTTTATTATGATGCTATATGCTATGTTTTATTTTGAACATGTTAACATTTCTTTCTTTCAGAGGCCTATGCCAAACTTAGTATTTATTAATAGAGCAATTGACTGGACACTTAGACTCTGCAATTGCTTGTGTTTCAGGGTTTCTGGCTTTTTGGTTCTGATTTCTGATTTTGATTTCATCTTGATCCTTGATTTCAATTGGAATTGGAATTTGGAATCTATTCCTGATGTGATGTCATGTCTTAGTGAGAGTCTACCCGTGTGTGTACGTCACTCCAGTGGTAATTTGGGATCTACTACAGTATGGCTTGATATTGCTCTATGTGGCTTTATGATGAAATATGTTACTTATTTTCTAAATCTTGTTAACTTTTCTTTATTACATTTCTTGTTATTATTCTTTAAAATAATTTCTATCATTTGTTATCGTAGTCTGAAGTGATAATCTAATGATTATGTCTTGTTCTCTCTTCGTCTATTCATAATTATCGATTCTTAGCTATAACTGAGTGAGGGCCGGGAGCCAACAGTTACAGATATACACATATATCTAGTGACCCTTACTCTGCATCAGCACTTGTAGATATCTTGTATCATAACTAATTTGCTAATATTTGATATAATTCATTATTACAAAGTCACCCCAGACTAGAGCGGCGACAACGTCGTTTTAGAATCAATACAACACGTTGTTTTAACACTTTTCTAGTGTTAACAATACGTCGTTTTAGAATCTCTCCAGTGTTAACAATACGTCATTTTAGAATCTCTCTAGTGTTAACAATACGTCGTTTTAGAATCTCTCCAGTGTTAACAATACGTCGTTTTAGAATCTCTCCAGTGTTAACAATACGTCGTTTTAGAATCTCTCCAGTGTTAACAATACGTCGTTTTAGAATCTCTCCAGTATTAACAATACGTCGTTGTAACATCTCTCTGATGTTAACAATACGTCGTTTTAACATTAGTGTTAACAATACGTCATTTTAGAATCTCTCTAGTGTTAACAATGTGTCGTTTTAACATCTCTCCAGTGTTAACAATACGTCGTTTTAGAATCTCTCCAGTATTAACAATATGTCGTTGTAACATTTCTCTAGTGTTAACAATATGTCGTTTTAACATCTCTCCAGTGTTAACAATACGTCGTTTTAACATCTCTCTAGTGTTAACAATACGTCGTTTTAACATCTCTCTAGTGTTAACAATACGTCGTTTTAACATCTCTCTAGTGTTAACAAACGTCGTTTTAACATCTCTCCAATGTTAACAAATGTCGTTTTATCAAGTTTAAGCTATCTACTCAGTGAATTACTTTCAGTATAGCATCCAAATCGAATAGTGTGTCTGTACCTCAAGACCGACCAAGCAATTCGTGTTCCTCAAATGTCATACCTTGTCAACAAGCAGTACGAAATGACACATTACCGGGACTAATATCTGCCACTAAACAGTATCAGAGACATTATAATACCTTTGTCAGTAAACTAAATCCAAGCTAATAGTAAACTATATCGATGCTAGTAGTAAACTAAATCCAAGCCATTATCACCGATGTGTTATGACTGCCAGTAAATCTCATGAATCAGTTAGCCGTGTGCTTGTCGCTGAGAAATAAAAACGTTTGTTATTATCACTGATTTTTTTTTCACTGAGACTTAAGACGGCTGAAAATCAGCAACGCTTCCGGATGCAATTCGCTCTAAGTGGACTGCAATCTGCACAAAGGATGTGTGTTCTTATTGCAGCTCTTAATGTCATGATAGATTTATTGTTGTTGTGTTCTTATTGCAGCTCTTAATGTCATGATAGATTTATTGTTGTTGTGTTCTTATTGCAGCTCTTAATGTCATGATAGATTTATTGTTGTTGTGTTCTTATTGCAGCTCTTAATGTCATGATAGATTTATTGTTGTTGTGTTCTTATTGCAGCTCTTAATGTCATGATAGATTTATTGTTGTTGTGTTCTTATTGCAGCTCTTAGTGTCATGATAGATTTATTGTTGTTGTGTTCTTATTGCAGCTCTTAATATCATGATAAATTTATTGTTGTTGTGTTCTTTTAAATTTCACTGTATCTACTCGTTTGCTGTCGTCGACAAGTGGTATAGATTAATAAATAGATTAACTGGCTAGGTTAAACTACGCCTCCTAAAAAGAGCCGAAAGAATAGATCGTAAACAGGTCAGATGACAGAAATCAAGTCTATTTGACCCCCCCCGTATGAAAATAGATTAATTGAGTAGGTTAACCTGTTACCCTGTCAAGAGCCGGATATTTTTACCGTAAAGGGGTAAGCGATCAGAAATCAAGTCTATTTGAGTAGAAATCATTCATCTGTTAATTGGCGACAAGTAAACACTTGTGACTGTAAGCACCGAATTGTTAACTGGAGAAGGAAATATTGTTAACTGGAGACATAAGTAAACGAAACGAAGAAAAGATTGTTAAATGGAATAAGCTCTGCTCTAAGTGTTGATTATAAAAATCGGAGCGGAAATCTTTCAGTGCACACATACGCTAACAGAGAACCAAGTGAACGTAAATGTAACAGGAATAATGAAATACAATTACATTTGGGAATAAATATTGCAAGTAGGAATAAAAGTTAGCGTAGCAAGTGGAACAGAAAATAATATAGTCACGATTTCTCCAATCTCAGAGGATGGGTACATACTTTGTTGACGTCTGTGCCTAATGCGATTAAACGAATACAAATGAAAGAACGCTTAAAATAGAAACACATTCTAAAAATGGAAGTTAAGAGAAAAGAAACACGCGTGAACACTTAAGCACCTGCTTAATCGGGCTCTCTTAAGGGCTCCGCACACGGTAAGACATTTGTCTAATAAGGCTGTTTTATGAGACATATCTTAACGTGTGCAGACAACTGTCCTACGGAAACATCCCTATGACATGTCTTAGGTTGACTATCTTACAGTTTATAAACTGTTCTATTTTCCCACGACAGCCGTAATGACGTCAAAATGTCATAGCCAATAGTAAACCTATATCAAATCCTGTGACCCTGAGCACAAATATAGACATAAAGAAGAAAATGGCGACACTTACAGAGGGGGGAAATGAGCAAGATGATTGAGATGTAAGACAACTTTGAGATTTACTGATTTTGTAAACTTAAAGCGCATAATTAAGGCGAAGAACTTTTATTAAATATAACTGTTTTGACAGGAAGCACAAATTAACATTGGTGGTAATTATAATTACACAATAAAAAAGTTTGTTGACCCCAGAGATTTACTACTTCGAGAAAACACAACTACAATCTTTTCACTGAATAAAAGACGTAGAATTTCGATTATATTTGGCTTTATATATCTCCAGAACTAATATTCCAAAACTGGTCTCTTTTTCACATCATAGGCCATGTTTAAAATGCATCACAAAAATGAACACAGCCTCAAAATCTCGCAATTTTAATTTTCTTTTTAATTTTAAAAATATTTTGCTGTAAGTAATTACTGAGGAAAGGGCCTTGCCAAGACTCTCTGATCGACCTAGGTAAATTAAAAGAAAAAAGAGAGAAAGAACAAAATAGCGTAAATGTTAATTAACTCTCGGCATCGAGAGTACCAATGACGATCGAAGAAACCCCTCCATGCACAATTACATGCTACCTGCTGCAGCTATTTACCAGAGCGGCGTGGTTGAAACATCTAACGTGATGTTTACGTCCTTCATAGGCATTACATTTCTGCAACTCGTCTCGAAAGCCGTAGAAAGTTGAAACTTTGGATCATTAGGCATTGCAGTCCCTCCACCCAACTCCACTCCATCCTCTTAACTGCAAAACGTGTACTCTGAAGATGAATGGATTGTGAGAGTTCTTTAAATCAGAACCTGCAATCAGAATCCTAGATAAATAATAGCTTGAATCGACAGATATCAAAATCCTAGACAAAGAGACCTTGACCTTGCAATCAACAAACATCAAATTCATAGAGCAACAGAACCTGGAATCGACACTTATCTGAGTCACAGACAAACAGAAACTGAAATCGACAGCCATCTAAATCCTACACAAAAGACCTTGGAATCGACAACCACCTAAATACTAGACAAACAGAACCTGGAATCGACAGCCATCTAAATCCTAGACTAACAGAACCTGGAATCGACAGCCATCTAAATCCTAGACAAACAGAACTTGCAATCAAAAAAAAACACAATCAAATTCCTAGACCGACAGAACATGGAATCGACAGCCATCTGAGTCCTAGACAATCAGAACTTGGAATCGACAAATGAATCTTGAATCAGCAGCCTTCATAGTCCTAGACAAACAGAACTAGAAATCGACAGTCATCACCATTTGCATCTGTCCGATCCAGACACGGATACGGATCGGGATGCAGTCTCTCCTCTCATCACCTCATCCACCCCTTCTACGTCCAATTTGACCCATGCGACTCGCTAGGCTACATGTGCGTCAATTAGATGGGTACGCGAAAGTTCCTCTGGCGGACGCAAGACCAACCCCGGTGAGAAAAGAATTGATTCGACCCTGGCTGTCGTCGGGCAGACACTCATCCAGACGCGCACGATGGGCGGACACAACTTTGATCTCAATTAGCAATATTATGTTGGGGATGGCAATGTGCTACCGTTATTAATCCCACCAACTTATTGACTTTACGAAATCGCTTACCAGGAATTAGCACTGGGTATCGATGTCTGCTAGTTTTTGTATGTCGTTATAGTAAGCATCCTTGTTTGGGTCAAGGAAGTTCCTTTCGAAAGAGAGACGGACGGACGGACGGACGGATGGATGGATGGATGGATGGATGGATAGACAGATAGATAGATAGATAGATAGATAGATAGATAGATAGATAGATAGATAGATAGCGTATGGATTACCTGTTGTCCATTGCACAGTTCTATCTCAAAGAATAATTTTTAAAATAATCTAATCGCTCAAGAAATGTTTGCACATCTGTACCTAAATGCTTGTCATGTCTAATAAATGCAGAATGTTGTATTTTACTGTCTACATTTTACAAAGTCAGTAGTGAAGAAAGTAGCCTACCTTTCCTTTTCTTTCCACGTACAAAAATGTGTTTGAAGATTTAATTAGAGCTACAATCAATGTCATTTAGTGATATTTCTGGGGTACATATGTAAATGAAAGATATTTGCTGGTATTTATATATTTGTGGTGGAGTAAATTTGCCTGTCCCTATTTCTAAACTTACACTATTGATAACCGTGTGTTGGAGGAGAAAGTGGGTGGATGGGGGTTCGCTAAATATAAATTAAATACGGATTTATTTTCTCCTTTAGTAAGAAAGTTTCCATCTACGGAAATACTGTGTGATGGTAAATGTTTGTCTTTAATGTTGTGGAAGAGAGAAAACGTTTACATCATCCGCACATGCGCCAAGTGAGAGAGCCGTGTGGTGTCTGCTCGAAAATTATTAATAACATAAATTAAAATTCTCATCACTTGTAATTGGTTATGGACGATTAATTAATTAATAATAATCACATTAACTAAGTGGTCTTGACGTCACATAAAATGGATAGGCTGTCTAGGGATGAGTTCAAATTTGTTAAAGGAATTGTCACTGTGTTGAAATTATTAAATGTGAAAAACAATTGTTAAAACTGTGGAAAGTCTGATTTTAGATTTATCTCTAAGTATAAGAAAATGACTTATCGCATCGTAATTAGCAACGTAACAATGCTTTCATCTGCACTTGTAGCGTTACCCTTCCTTTAACCTTCAAGGCAATGTTTCTAGACACATTTTTAAAAACTCTTTTAGTAGAGAGCAATCAGCAGCGTATTTCTATATCAATATTAAAATATGCTTAAAAGCAGGATGAAACGGTGAAGTAAGACTATATGAATAGAGGAATAGTCATAAACTTGACAACATTATATTTTCCCTGAATATGACGATCTTCTACTATTTTTATATTTCAGCAGGTGAAAAATACCTCAGTGTTTCCAAGTCACAGACCTTGTGCACATTTTGCTGTAGACCACTTTTAGAATCAACATTCACACACACACACACACACACACACACACACACACACACACACACACACACACACACACACCGCAATAAATAGATGCAATCAGTTTTATAATTTTATTTGTCTGGAAAAGACTATGGAAAGTTGCATCACACCCAAATGTCTGCGAAAGTGTAATGTGCACTTCGATATAGGCAGAAGATATGTGCCAGACCAATCAAACAGCTGACATGTGTGTATGTGTCTCTCTGTGTGTGTTAGAGAGAGAGAGAGAGAGCCTATTAAGTAAGTGGAAATTAATCATGCGTATGGTTCAGTGACAGCACTCTGGTGTATTGCTGTTCTTGCACTAGGCCAGTAGAAAACAAATTAGGGAAGAGTTTTACACAGCTAATTATGATGCAACCACTATAAATATATTTAAAATATTTATATTGCACCTACAGCTGCAAATACTGACAGTTTCCCTTTGACAACCTAAAACTGTTTGAAGGAAAAACAACAATGCTTTACTCGTCATGATTAGGATGCATAGTTTTAGCATGGCCACCATGTTCGCAGTTTAAGCTTCTTTATTTTATAGAGCAAAGTACAAAATATTATTTTTATATTATTACTGTATAACCTTGAACAGAGTATTACTTCTTAACATATATAGCTTCACAATTTTTTTTAACATCGGTGCTGTTTTTACGTCAGTTTACTTAGTCCCGCGCAATACTTTTTATTTCCTTGATTTGTATAATGTTGCACAATTCTTCTTACATGAGTACTATTTTAAGTTCCTTATATGTTATCACAAACATCAGACCCTTGCATAACGTTTCATAATTCTTTATAATAACAATAATAACAGCAGTACTTTTACGTCATTTTAAGTCAATTTCACATAGTATTATTTTATGTCATTACAAATTAGTCAATTTCACATAGTATTATTTTATGTCATTACAAATTAGTCAGTTTCACATAGAATTATTTTATGTCATTACAAATTAGTCATTTTCACATAGTATTATTTTATGTCATTACAAATTAGTCAATTTCACATAGAATTATTTTATGTCATTACAAATTAGTCAATTTCACATAGTATTATTTTAAGTCATTACAAATTAGTCAAATTCACATAGTATTATTTTATGTCATTACAAATTATAAAGCTGCACAAAATAATGTTTTTTATCAGTAGGTTCTGAAAATCATTTTATGTAATCGTTACGCACAAACATTTCACACTACCACTATACTAACCACTATATCACACAATCGCTTTATACCGTAATTCAGCAAATCATTTCACACCACTATTTTACATCATCGTACCACACAATCATTTCACACCATTATTTTACATCATCATATTACACAATAATTTCAGATCCTATGTAGTATCTTGTCATTAGTAAAATACTGCAGCTCAAAACCGAGAGTCGAAATAAAAACAACAGTAACGTGTGGCAACAATTAATGGAACATCATTGACTAAACAACGAGATCCATCGTAACTATGAGATCAGTTAATAGAACACAAAGTGGAAAATTATATTATTAAAGACTTACTTGGATAAGATCTACTTTCAGTGCAAATCTATTTGGGGCCGCCATATTTCATTAGCGTAATGAATTAATTTAAAACAAGAGATGCCGCCCAGTAAATACTGAATGATTTTTACAACAGAAGCACGATGCAGTGGCTTATCAGTACAAGACGATCTCATTTGTCTTGTCTCCCCGTTAGTCCGGTCGCACGCCATCGGCTGCAAAGATTTCTCATGACTAAGCCAAGCTAATGAACCTTTCTTCCTTCTCCTTCTTCTCCACCCCCTCCAGACTCCTTTTCTCCCACCCCCATTATTCGAAAACTAACTGTTGTCTTAGTAATGTGTTTATGCTAACATCGGAGCTCTAATAAGTGATTTCCATCCCAGTGCTATAAATAAATTCCAGTGTTCGATTTTACATGATCTTTTTTCCCCCCCCAGGAATAATCATCGAGCAGGTTAGCCGGAAAGGGAGGTTACCCTCGAAGCACGTCTAACGACGGTGTTCCAACTTGACGATAAGATATTATTTTCAGTCTTGGAATCAGATGCGGTTCCTGGCATTCGTTTAGCGGTCGTCTTGTTGCCAGTATTAAGAAATTTTCTGCTACATTCTAAAAAATAGCTTTCCGATTTATCAAGAAAAAAAATCTTTTGATTGTATCCTTTAAAAAATGCTTCTACCTTTGGTAATATGGAATGGAACCAGACAAGATTATTATAATGGATTTTGACTTAATCATCTGCGAAATGAACTCACATTAGTATGGAGACGTTAGACGGAAACAAATCAGTGAACCGTTATCATTATTCTAATTCTCTCACGGTCACCATACATCTTGTTTATTTTTAATTTTGGAAATTTAAGTTCGGAACACTAGAATACACTGAATATCTCTAATGCAGCAATTAATGTCAATTATTGTCCAGGTGGCAATAATCATTCCTGAAATATTTCTACACACCTCATTTGGTAAGAGTAAGAACACATTTTCCAACAGCTCTGGTTTATTATTTGCAAAACATACGGAGCGAACAAAAGTACCTGCCCTTTCTTTGCGCCTCAACGAGCAACTGAACAGATCAGACTCAGACCAGCTGGTTCATCGATAGACACAAATAGATACAAAGCCTAAAGACTGCACTCCATGTATGCTGACCAGGTCGTTGCGAAAACCACCTCACGGCCAGACTACATAGCCACAACCCATCAAGTTTAAAGAAATAAAATAAAATAAAATAAAATCTCTCACTCTGTTAAAAGTGGACACTATTTAAAATCGTTACTTGTAAGGCCACGCTTGAGCCATTATGAATTTATAATTCTTTCTGGCCACCATTACACTTTTCTATAAAGTTTTCATCCATCCCATAGGTTTATAGGTATCTAAATTTTTCTTTTAAATTTAAAACTTATTTTTGATTACTTTTGGTAACAAGGCCCAGTGAGCAGTATATACTTTTAATACAGGATACAGTTTGTCTCCCCTTTAATGTAATGGGTGGTGGGGACTGTACAGTATGTCAATGGTAATGAACGCATACTTTCCATAAATCGAAGGTCGTGGAGGTCTCGCTGATCAGTGTATTGATTTCCTCCGATGAAGTTCTCAAGAGACCGTTAGTCGATGCATACGTTTCAAATCTATTCCAGAAATCTCTTGGCAGGCTTCCTCGATGCAATAGATTTAAAATTCTTTTTGAAAAATGAAACGCAGCCAGACAGTAATCAAAAACTGTGTGCACCGCGTGCAGTCATGTCTCGCGTGCTTAATAATACAGTCTATTTGAAATTCAAGTTGAAAATCTAGTTGAAAGTCTGGTTGAAAGTCAAGAGTTGAAAGTCTAGTTGAAAGTCTAGTTGAAAGTCAAGAGTTGAAAGACTAATTGAAAGACTACTTGAAAGTCAAGTTGAAAGTCTAGTTGAAAGTCAAAGAGTTGAAAGTCTAGTTGAAAGTCAGGTTGAAAGTCAAGAGTTGAAAGTCTAATTGAAAGACTACTTGAAAGTCAATGAAAGTCAAAGAGTTGAAAGTCTAGTTGAAATTCAAAGAGTTGAAATTCAAGTTGAAAGTCTAGTTGAAAGTCAAAGAGTTGAAAGCCTAGTTGAAAGTCAAGCTGAAAGTCTAGTAGAAATCTAGTTGAAATTGAAGTTGAAAGTCAAGTTGTCGCTTGTCTGCCTCTCTCTAGAGTCTAGACTGTATGTAAGAATCGTTCTATCGTTATAATGTTTTGTTTGAGGGACAAGAATTATTTTAGTTGCCAGTGCAAGGACTGCGAGTATTACGTATGCAAGAACCTTTCTATCGGCACGATATTTTGCGTGCTATGCATACATATTTTATGTTATTTTACATCTGCAGGCCACAAAGGCAGCCAATTTTCAAATCTTACATGTTCATCATTGTGCCACTGTGTGAATCATAAGACAATTGGACTTGGTAAACAAACTTTAGCAGTTCATGTTTCGAATCCATTACATGTCAACAAACACTCTTGTTTTGTTTTAAGTGCATACAGTTAAAGTTGGTTTTTTGAAGAGCATTGCGTATAAAGAACATTTTTATTAAATTTCAAGGTTACACTTTAATTAAGCAAAGTAAAATTTAAAATATTTGAAACACTGGGGAAACGGATTTAATGGACAAGCGTACAGTTTTCTGCAACTTTGACCTGTGCAACTCTTTTCAAGTGCCACAATATCATAGTCGAAAACGAGTCTACACACTTAGATGTAGACAGAGTGAAGTTGATAAAGACTACGTTGACAGTTATGATTATGACGATGACAACAATGTTACTCTTGAAGAAGTCCAATACTGTTTAGGTCTTGAATATATATATATGTATAAATTCCAGTATGTTAAGTCTTAAGTAGTGGATCGTGTCTGGATCAGATATCGAGGTTTCACTAACCAATATGACTAGGTAAGCTGACGAGAGCATTTATATTTACTACATCGTCATAAATGAACAGAATTTATTTTCATGACTTCATTACTCTGTGAGAGAAATTATTGGATTGTTCTAGTAAAGATCGAACTACAGTTTCTACATTATAATCCTTTGAACATTCGTAGGGAGAGAAAAAATCAATAATATTATATTGCATTTTTTAATGTGAAGTCTGTAAGAAATATAAGTTCGGAAAGTACTAGATTGAAAAGAAAATAGTGATCGTTTATTTATTATACACCAAACAATACAAATCTATTGCATCTTCTCTCTCTCTCCTCTGTCTCCCCTTTCTCTCCCCCCCCCCCTCACACTTAAACAACATTTTTCTAATAAAATATTTCCAAAAGAAAAATCGTATGCTGTTTCTGCCCAATATAATTGCCTCCGAAAGGAAAATCGTACGCTGTTTCTGCCCAACAAATCGTGGGCTGTGAAAGTGCAGTACTAATGTTCTCGCTTAAGGCAAGTTCCTCGCAATCTTCTTGTATGATATTTTGGGGTGCTCTAGCATCTTCTAGTTTCACTTAGAAGTGGGCTGGCTAAGAATGCTTGTTAGGAAAATAAATGATGTGTCATGTCTAGCGCCAAATGCAATCATGCGTAGCCGCAGAACTAGGTGCCAAATGCGTTTCGTGTAGCACTGGGATCAGTTGAAGAAGTGCTTTAAAAGAAAACATTATAATGACGATATTAAATGTAATCTCCCTCAAAAAACAAACAAACAAAAAGAAAATCATGCACATCACTGAGGATTTTTCCACAGAGTTTTTTCCCTTGCAGACGATCCTTAATAGATAACAAATCTTGCTAATCTAATGGTACCTATCAAGTCTCGTGAATTTTCCATTTTGTAAAAATTGATAGATACTTGTATAATTATACACATTTCATTCCCTTCATCTGAAATTATTTATGAAAATACCTTTGGTAAAAGCTAAGACTTGTCTCCACCTTAAAATATTGAAGTCGACCCCAGCCCCAGACTACAGGTCATTTACAGTTAATCACATACATGTATTGCAACCCGCGGCCATGGAGGTTGTCATATGTGTTATATATCTAATGGCTTAAAGTAGTGGTCGCCTTTAAAGTGGTAAGAGCTACAAAAAGTAGTTATCATGCAGTTATGTCACATTTTTAGTCAGTTCGGGTGGAAGAGACGGTAAAAAAGAAATTGTCCTGCGTATTCGTCTTTCTGATAACAGTGAGTAAATTTCAGTATCTGATAAATTAATTTTCAATCGCTCAATCTGTATTCAACCTACTGAGTGTATAGCATGTTATATTTGCGTGCTGACACGTACCGTTAGATGTTTTATACTGTTTAACACATACACATAATCATACACAGCCACACGTACACATACAGAAACACCGACACATATACATACACTCGTACACACATGCAAACACACATAGACACATACACATAAATACACACAGCACGAACGCTAACTCAACTATTTTAATGGTCTTTAAATACTGTAAGATGTGACACATCTAGTAATCGATGTGTTATTTTTGCTATTATATAAATATTTGCCCTGTTTTAAGTTGACTTTTAAAGTAAAATGTCTAATTATTAGATTCACGTACAACCATTATGACGTCAAATCGCTGGCTGTCATTTACCATCTATTCAAATGTCTTTGGACAGGGTAGATAACTTGGCAAGAAATCAATCACTAAATACATTTATATTGAATATTTGCCCTAAGGTGTCGTTTCTATCCAGAGTTATCTCTGTTGCATCACAAGGTTAAACTCAAACCATGACCTATGTACCGGGCAAGGAGTCTGCTCAAAATTAATACATTAAAAATGGTACTAAAGCTTTCCTCAGTTTCTCTCTAGTACCGGCACGTATTACCAATGTTTTCTTTCAAGTATTACCAATGTTTTCTTTCATTCTCTCTCTAGTACCGGCAAATATTACCAATGTTTTCTTTCAATTAGTACCAATGCTTTCTTTCAATTTCTCACTAGCACAAACAAACATTACCAATATTTTTTTCAATTCCTTATTATTACTGAAATATTTACCAATATCAACCCATTCACTATTCATTTGTGCGTGCCCTTAAATATTGCTCAATGTATATCAACCCATTCACTATTCATTTGTGCGTGCCCTTAAATATTGCACAAAAATACTGCACTCTACTCTTCCCTCAACCTTTTCCCATTTCTATCTCTGAACGCCCACAGAGTGCGGTTTGAAATAAAATGAAGGTACAATTTGTATTAAATTTACCTCATATAAAGTCGTTCTGGGCTTTAATTGGTGTAACCATTCGCAAAACCAGATAACCAGCCCAAAGCGAACACTATGTAGAGGTCGTACATTTTTTATTTTAACTGCAGCGTGACTTCTAGGCAGTAGGCTGCTAGGTCTTTTGCCCTGAACTGCGACAAATTTCCTTATTTGATGTGAATCAGAAGAATCCCGCCAAAGGATGCCGTTGTCCCTGATGAATATTTGCTCTGATTACGATGTGATTTGTGGTTTTCATACTCGAATAATATCAGACTCTGTATGAAGCAGACACAAATGCAATCTCTATCTGTCTGCCTGTCTGTCCACCCGCCCGTCCATCCGTCTGTCTGTCTGTCTGTCTGTCTATCTATATATCTATCTATCCAATCATCTATGGCTGCCTGCCTGTCTCTATCTCTATGTCTGACTGTCCTTGACTGAACCTGATTATCCCTGAACTTTTATTGCACACATTATGCTAGTAACCTTTATTACATACATCCTGCTAGTGATCTTTATTAAGTCCTGTTAGTAACCTTTATTTTGTGAGAAAGGAAATACAATTTTGACCACTGATATAAATATTAGAGCCCCAAATTATGTTTTTACAATGGACTCTTTACCAAATAAAATAACTAACTACTATCAACCCACTACAGTTGTATAGCTGTTTGTCTGACTCTTTACCAAATAAAATAACTAGCTACTATCAACCCACTACTGTTGTATAGCTGTTTGTCTGACCCTTTACCAAATAAAATAACTAACAATTATCAACCCAATATTATTGTATAGCTGTTTGTCTGACTCTTTACCAATAAAATAACTAACAATTATCAACCCAATACTGTTGTACAGTGTATAACTACAGATAAATACATATTCATGTATCTAGAATGAAGACTGGTAAATGGGTCAAGCAGACTATTGCAATTTTCATTGGCCACACGGTCAGACCTCTATGTTGATTAATTCTCCCTTTGTTGGAAAGAATACGTTCGCACGTGAACTGAAATAATACAAAATATCTGCAATGACACATGAGCTTAAATCGATTTTACAACTCTAAGGACATTGCACATAAAAGAAAAAGAATAAAGACGAAATTTACTTAGAGACCTGACGTATATGTGTTTAAAACAAGAAACATTAGCAGATAAACCCAACGTTACATCTACTGTGAGGTGATTTATCTTTCCTTGGCAGTGATACAATTACCCAAAGGTGATTAGTTTCTGATACAACCTACTAGGAACTTTTCACTTCCGGTTCAGTTTGTCGTAAATATGCTCAGAGTTGAAGGAGAAATTGGAATCGTATCTAATGAAGGAGTTGCCTGAGCAAAACATAAATTGCTCAAATTCTAGAGCTTAAGAGCTCGACGCCTTAGAGAAACAAAGAGTTAAATGCAGTGAACACATAAAGTGGCATACAAGAGAACACGCCCTCAGTGTAAAGTGACATACAGTGAATATGTCTCAGTATATAGTGAACACGCTCTCAGTGTAAATCGGCCATCAGTGAACACGCCCAAAGCGTAAAGTGGCATACAGTGAACACGTCGATGTGAAGTTTAAACGATGACCGTCGAGAATGCAAACATACATTAATAACGAGTGGTATAGGTCTGCCTCACTGTATCTCGGAATCTTACATATATATATATGAACATCTTTATTAAAACAACGTTTCACTTATTAGTGCATCCTGGACATAGAAATAAACATATACAAAATTACTTTGAAAAGTTTATCCTTGAGTACATAGGCCAAGAAATGGCCAAGAAAACAAAAAGAAATGTTCATAAACAAATTTTTAAAATTTTGATGTGGAAAAAATCTTGTATATGGGTGTGAAAAAATGTGTATTCAACTTGTCCCTTGTCATGTGTCACGTTTGTTATAAACAAAATATTTGTGCAAAACTGGCTCATTATTACAGGGTGTTGTTTATTGTTATTAGTGTATTGGACATGATAACCAAATAATGGTTACAAACTATTTCGTCGTCAGTCAACATACACAGATATCGACAGACAACGTATTATGCGTGTTAAAAAGGAGGGGGGGGGGGTATAGGGGAGGACGATCACGAAACGCAACATTTACAAGAATCTTCTGTTCCGCATTAGAGATGGCAAGAACACTAGCCCTAATCAGAGTAATTGGTTCAGCCAGAACTACTTCAGTGTGCCAAAGTCACGTCCTAACAGCGAAATTGTTCCCAGACATTGACCTAATTACTATTTGAAGGAGGCTACGTAAGACGCTGTAAAACTACGCAAGCAGTCATTATCCAAGTTCGGAAACGTCAGAGTTTAGATCTATTCCTGTTTGAAATTAGGTCACGCCCAAAACGTGTTTCCGCGCTGTGATCAGTGAAGCATGGAGGTTTGGAGTGTGGAAGATTGGATAAGATCAAGATGCTCTGAGATACACGCACAAGCTAATGAGAGTTATATTCAAACTGATGAAACTCAAGGGTCAGGAAGACATTATTCTCTTTTACAGTAATTAGGTTTCAGTCGGGATTTCTTTCTTTTTTATAAAAAAAGAAATCTTATTTCCTCCTCCATTCCTCATTCTAGAAACGCACTTATGCCATACAAAAGCAACAACCGTTCAATTACTCTTTATAATTATTGCTTTTGTTTTGTTTAAAACTCAAATGATTACATGGACGCCTGTCGACAGATCTCACTGGTCGCTGAGTTGAAGTCAAAGGCCTCTTTAAAGTAAAAATTGAATTTAAAAACTGACCTAGATTTGCTTTATATTCGCTGGCAATAACTCGCAGTTGATAATGCAGCTAGAAAATAGATTTGCTGGTTTTTAAAGTGTTCCCGAGTTACAAAATATCTTGTTGACAGCGAAAACTAATTGCAGTCGCTCGTTTAACGATGACTAGAGGTAATTCCATCCCTGTTTTTTTGGCAATGTGGGGTCTTTTACAGTAAGAGGTCTCAGGTGTTATGACTTGTTGTTTATGTGTGGGGTGGTGGTGGCGGAGAGAAGAAATAACAAGAGCTTAGAAGGAAATATCTATCTTTAAAAGCATATCTTTTTTTAAAAAAAATTAAAAGAACGATTCATGCTGCAGATAGCATAGCAGTTTGAGAAGGAGAGTGGGAATGTATGTGGCATTTCTGGGCAGGAAGTACTACTCGAGGAACAAAGCACAAAGGAAAGCGTTGTTTCCGTTTATTATTATTATTATTGCTCTTGCTGTTGTTGATGATGATGACGATGTTTTTATTATTATTAGAGATCTATTGTTGCACTTACTTATGTCAAGACCATTTAACAGAGGAATTAAAGCTAGTCTTAGAAAGAGTAGATTCCATCATGCAGGCGCCTTTTTAATTATTGCCAACACCACGCACGCGCACTAAAGCAGCTACTGCAGCAATGTGCAAACACATCTGAACTGGTTCAAATCCTCTGAGTCCATATGCACGGACTTCTGAGTTCGTCCAAATCATATGACCCCATACACTTGCACTAATTTATGGGGCAAACTTATAAGTCATGTATGTTTGGTTTATTTCCATGTGATAATTAATGAATTCCCATTTTAAACTTATATGACAGTCCAGGAAAATCTATCTATATATCTATCTATCTATCTATCTATCTGCCTGTCTGTATGTCTGTCTATTTGTATGTATGTCTGTCTGCCTATCTATCAATACTAATCTGTCTATATATCTGTCTGTCTGCCTGCCTATCTATCTAAACTAATCTGTCTGTCTGTCTGCCTGCCTGCCTATCTATCTATCTGTCTGTCTGTCTGTCTGTCTATTTGTATGTATGTCTGTCTGCCTATCTATCAATAATCTGTCTATATATCTGTCTGTCTGCCTGCCTATCTATCTAAACTAATCTGTCTATCTGTCTGTCTGCCTGCCTGCCTATCTATCTATCTGTCTGTCTGTCTGCCTGCCTATCTACCTATACTAATCTGTCTATCTATCTATCTGTGTCTCTGCTTGTCTATTTAAAATCGTTGCGTATTTACAAACAATGGCGGTTTTGATTTCCATTCAATTTATTTTAGTGCACACCTTTAAAGTCGAAATCTTTGGATCATAAAAGTCGATCGGACATTTAACGCAATTCTATATATGACCTCAGAACCCCTACTTGCATTTTTATCACCCAGACCGTAAAGGATTTGCAACATCCGTTTAGTACTTATGACGTCCTACCAGCCTCCCGTCTCGTTCTTTAGTCCACGCGTTGACGTCTAGATGAGATATCAAAGCAAATTGCCTTTTACAACAATTCTGACAATGTATGTAAATCAATATTTGATAAAATAACAATAACATTCTAATTACAGTTTCTTCAGCAGGCATTACACAAATAAACGCATATGATTCACAGAGAGAGAGAGAGAGAGAGAGAGAGAGAGAGAGAGAGAGAGAGAGAGAGAGAGAGAGAGAGAGAGAGAGCAATTTTCACGATTCTTTCTCTAAACCGAATTTATCATTTTACTGTGACTGTACATTATTGTTGATGTAAAATATATATATACTTCACATAAGTCATTGACAGATGAACGCTCTATACACAGACCATCTATTCAGTAAAAGCAAAAGAGTTCGGAATTTAATATACAGATTTTACACACTCAAGTAAATTCAAAAATAAGAAATGCAAATCAAACAAAAAAGAGAGAGAAAAGGATTCTTCAAATTTACTTTGGTCTTTTGGTCTACTAATAATCCTGGCATAATGTACAAAGTCAATATATTTTTTTTATTTTAAATTTTAAGTGATCGTAGTAGAAAGGATTAATTTCTTACACTTCACCAAAATAGCATTACATGGAATATATATTTTAGCTCTGTAAGCCCACACGTAACTAATATTAAACATACACAGGGTAACTTACATGAACTATGTATTACAACACTCTAATCTCATAGTTCCCCTGAAATGAGTTACATATTTCAACACTATCCACTAACTGCATATTTTATCACTCTAATCCCAATAGGCAATTGACTCGAAATATATAATTTAACAATCTAATCCCACTGGGCAGCTGATGTGAAACTGATAGAAGGATGCGTGGTGAAGGATCGTTTGTTTGTCCTGGAGCCACCGTTATTTCTGGCTCTCCATCCCCACTCCGCCGCCACCACCACCTAGCGTGTTATCAAATTTCTCTAACCCACCCTTCCCCGCTTCCGTCTTTCATGTGTACAGTCAACATTGCAGTCCAATAAATGCGATGCTATACAGTTATACCAGTTGATAAAATTCATTATTAACCCTTTCAAGCGTTCAGTTACCTCCCTCTTTTGAAAAATTTTTTCGTAATCCACAGCTGTCGCCTTTAGTAATGATATCACTTCTGCTGTCATTTTGTTTAATATCGACATAGTGGTTTGCATATTTCAGCCTGAAAGGTGACTCTCTGGATGACAAGGATCAAGGAGTTGGTTTTGTGGATAATTACTCGAACTCATTCGCAATTACATTTACTCAGTCTTTGGGGTGCAATGCCGGTCGTAATTATGAATCATAGATTGTAAGCGAATAGAAAGAAAGAGAGAAAGAAAAAAATAAACAAACAAAAACACAGAAAGAAAGACAAATAGAAGTAAAAACTAAAATAATGAAATGAAAGAAAGAATGAAAGAAAGAAGTGACTGAGATTTTTACTATATACCATTTTAGCGCGACACCCATGACCACACTCGAATACATTCCTCTCAGACTGCTATAGATACCGATCTCTTCCACCACTGGCACAGTCTGCGCATGCGTGTACGTAACTTTTAATCTTTCTGTCTATTATTAAGAGGAAGAAAGGAAGAAACAAGGCGAACTCATTGTGCACAACGAAAATATGTTTACAGCCATAAAACGGCTAAGGGTTCGAACAGTATCCGTCCATAGTTCGTCCTGCAAAACCAATACTATTGATCATTCTCTCCCAGACTCCGTCGGCTTTGTTTCATTCTTCATCTTCATTTCTTCAAGAACTTGTCGCTGGGTATTTATTAGACCCTTGTACCTACAGATTAGTGTTTCCATGACCACAATATATGTGTGATGAGTGTTTGTTCTCATCTGCGCGACACAAATCAAAGTCATCAGTGTCGCCTTAAATGACGTCAGTCATACTAGAGATCATGGGTTGTTTCTTAAGGATTCGTTAAGTCGTATGTCTTTATTACATATATGGCAGTGTAAAATTACAAAGATACACTTTTTCCTGCTATATTCCCACAATAATCGTGACTTATAGTAACAAGAAATTAAATGATAAAAAAGACGGTATCGGGAGTTTACTGAGGGACTTGTTGGTGTGTTGACGGACATGTGTGTGTATGTTTAGGGACTTGTTCGTGTGTTTAGGGATTTGTTAGTGTGTTCAGGGAATTGTTAGTATGTTTAAGGACCTGTGTGTTGAGGGACTTGTTGGTGTGTTCAAGGACTTGTTGTTTAGAGACTTATTTGTGTGCTGATGTCACAGTCTGATTAAAATGTCTTGACTGTTTGACCCACTTGTTTATTTTTCAAATATCGAGATATGAAAACCCTTTGTTTAAGTTCTCTCGTGATATTTCGGTATCGAGAAACTTCCAACAAAGAGGTCAGGACGTTATGTAACTTTAGACCCATTGTCTAGGTTCTAGAACCAACTACATGCCACGCGATCCGTCACATGATATGCTCTATGCTTTCTTATAAATATGACTAAAACGCACCCGTCTTGCACTCCGAGATACAACAAGCTACGCGACAGTACGTCAGCTACTCGCGAGTCGTATAGGAACGGACAGACCGGCGCGATAGATGAGATAACGCTTCAACTTCTCATAAGGTATCACTTTTATTTGATTGTATTCTGTATATTTAAACTATGTATGTACTTGTGCTATGTATTGCTATGTATTGCTATATAACTTGAGCACGGCTCGTTGAAATGACTGAAAACCTATAAGTTATGGAATATAAATCATTGTAACTCTTTTCCATTGTAACTTTAATTATTATTGATTTTAAATTCACTAGAGCCAGGAGTGCCTGCGCTCGATATGAATTTCTCATGTAATTCAAATTATTGTGTGTAATTTTAATTGTAAATTGTGAAGCGCTTTGCTTGATTTGAATTATCCCTTTGTATGAAGTCTAATTTTAACGTAAATATTTGATAATTCATACGTCATGCACTGTTAAATGTAACATGCGTGAGAAGATTATATTTTCTAATCTAAATTGTGAATGACGCGTTAGTCGAATTTCTAATTCGAGCATTTGAACTGATCGTGCTTAAGTAGCGAAACGTGCTAGCAGACGATTATGGAACACATTTTGCTTCCATAGGTCGGTCTTCGTCTTCGTCTTCGTCTTCGTCTTTGAAATCCTGTACAAGCCGGGTTTTGAACTCTGCTGAGAGAGTTCAGCTCTTCTAAAAGTCCACCACCATTGTAAAGCAACGTCAACGTGTAGGCGTATGCTGGTCTAATCTCAAGTTCACTAGCGGCAAAACTAAAGGACAGTTTTCCCTTGTATGCCACATGCATTTCCGCTGATGCTACTACAGTGAGATAGACCCGGTTCGGACTGGAACAAGACCAGGTGACACAAAGACACAAAGCTGAGTACCACTCAGATGACTAAAATTCATAAGATACAATTGGGCACTCTTTCTCAAAAGAACATTAAGCACGTACGTGCCGAGTTAAGAAATAGACTTCGCGCTCGTATTTGATTATTGTTAAATTGTTAAACTTTATTAAATCTTATTTTTAATTGTTAAACCTCTTCGTAGTTCATTTATATGCATAATAGACCTAATGATTTTTCATGGATTGGATGGGGGCGATTGAGCTGAATGACGTAACGAATGCATATTAATTTAGAGGAATTTAACGACTCCAACCCAGCTAACGTACGCAATCTATCAGTTTGTAAATCTGCTGTCTGCACTACAAGACACATTTTTAAGTTAGTCAAAGATAAGTTGAGCAACCAGTCTGTATAGGATAGAGAGAAGGAATTAATTTAATCTATTATCTTTAAAGTCCTTAATTATCCTAGGCAGGGTCTATAAAGAAATACTGGAAACGTAACAGCTGAGAAAATGGTTTGTGTGTTGAGGGACATGGTGCGTTCGGGGACTTGTTGGCGTGTTGTTTTCTTAGCTGGACTTATGAGCTCCTAATCTGTTTTGTGTCACTTAGACCATTATTCCCAGTGTCATTAGCGGAGCACAGCCGCAAACCTGCACTTAAACATCAACAGAGCATACCACAGCTTCTCTTAGTAACATATCCACACTTCTTGCGCAGTAGAATATGTTTTTAAGAGTTGAGTCTCAGCCATTACGGTTAACCTTACTAATTAAAATAATTGTAACAAAATGTTGGTTTTGAGAAGAGTGTGAGAATACCAACGTACACTATTATATCTGTGTGTTTGTATGTGTGTGCGTGTCTCGTGCAAATGTGCATGTTCAGTTGACTTAATGATGAATAACGAGGTGCGAATCATTGGCTCAGAGTTTTATTTTTCTTCTTCAAAGCAAGAAGTACAACAAAGTAGAATGAAAAGAACACACGCCCGCGCTGGAGAGGCATATAAAGAAAGTCATAGGAGGTTTAGTATAAACGAGAGGGAGAGAGAGGGGCAGAATATGCGAGAGAAAGGAGGTTTAGTATAACTGATGGAGGAGAGAGAGAGAGAGAGAGAGAGAGAGAGAGAGAGAGAGAGAGAGAGAGAGAGAAATGAGATTTAGTATAAACGAGAGGGAGAGAAGAGAGGGAGAGTTGGGGCTATAGTTGAGTAAACGAGAAAGACAGAGAGAAAAGAGTGAATGAGAGAGAAACCTAAAAGAGGATGATCCAAAGAGGATTGAAAAAGATAATGAGTCTCGAATCGTAAGAACCACCCTCCCAAAAGAAAAAGAAAGAAAAAAACCTCCATCGACCAATGTGGCCATTAGTTAATAGGCTTGAAAACGTAATGGTCGTGTCGATCAAAGATATCACTGAGTGGCTCAGAAGACCAGTTCATGAAGAAAGGAAAGATCACTTGTCAGGTTCTCAATCTTTCTTTATGATAGCTCTTTTAATAGCTTAATTGACCCATTGACCCATTTCAAAAGACATAACCGGTAAACTAGTGTAATTAATCGACTAACGCAGGAGATTCTTATTGCAAAATACGTTTACAATATGGACTTAATTTCTTACTAACTGCAATTGTGTTTAAATAATGTTAAAATCTCCCTGCCCTGTAAACAGGTATCGTATGTCTCAAAATGACCAGATTCCACGAAGTCAGACGGTTAGAGTTATTGTATATCAGAAAAGAACGGGTGCATTCCATTGAGAGGAAATCGTTTCATGTGTCACCTCTTACACGTTCTCGCCTCTGACACAATGCACCTGCTTTAATAGTTCTAGTTTCTTCACCGACAATAAATGTGTCCAGATATCTTCGTTTTACTGACGAAAACAAATGCCTGCTTTGATATATCTAAGTTCTTCTCTGACACAATGCGCCTGCCTTGACATTTACACATCCTTCTCTGAAAGAACACAATGTTACATTCGTGTCCTTCTCTGACATATACCACCTGTTTGTACATTTCTGTATTCTTCTCTGACACCATACCTATTTTGACGTTTCCCCTATCTGAATAATGTACATCTACCTTTTCATTTCTAGATGTTTGTCTGACAACAATCCCGCTTTGATATTTCTACTCTCTTTTCTGACACCGCACACCTGCTTTGACATCGATATGGTCCTTTTCTGACACCGCACACCTGTTTTGACATCGATACGGCCTTTTCTGACACAAAACATTTCTTTTGACATGTATGTGTCCGTTTCTTAAACAAATCACCTGCTTTGATATTTCTGTATCGTTCACACAACACCTGTTTTGGCGTTTCTCTTCTCTGAGCAATGTACACCTGCTGTTTCATTTTCTAGATTCTTTTCTGACAATTCCTGCATTGATATATCTGCTCTTCGAAAGAACGCATTTATTTGCAATTTTTATGATCCTCACTGAAGCAACATGAAAGTTTTCACTTATCCCCGTTTCGTCCCAGCACACACACACACACACACACACACACACACACACAACGCACGTAGTGACTCATCTCTCTATTCTCTGTATAAATTATACCTGATTCTTTTTTTTTTCTGTACTGCTGTTGTCATGCGTACCAAAGCAAACTAGTTGTCTCCAAAATCTTCAAAATACAGTTAAGCTGATTTCTTCAAAATTAATTTTTCTTCTCTTGTTTTGTGTCATGGATTACTTTTAGGTCGTGTTTATTTTACAGGGAAATTATTTCAACTCATGATTCATGTACATGTAAAACTCGCTTAAAATGACAGCATTCCAGTGTTCATGAAATCAGCAAATGAATCTATGATTATATTCGTGGGCAACAGAACTGAGAATCGTGCGGGTGGGTGTGTTGTGAGCATTTGGGATGGGGTTGTGAGCGTCTGGGTGTGTGTGAACGTAATAGTTTTGTGGAAGATAATGAAATACAAACACGTTTACTTGTTACTTCCTGCAGACTCGCATTCGGGTCAAGCTGTGCCATTTTTAAAATGATAGCGAAAGAAACAGTTCCTCTTGACACCGCAAGCAACAGAGGGTTGATTACATTATTAGCTTCTAACGACATTTTCAGCCAGATAGCAAGTGCACTTATTTGTAATAGCAGTTTGCAGCTGTCTTTGCATTATGTATCATTTAGCATTACACGGGCATTGTATACATGAAGTTTACAGGTGTCATGAAGTTTACAGCTGTCTTTGCATTATGTATCATTTAGCATTACATTGTATACATAAAGTTTACAGCCATCTCTGCATTATGTACCAGTTAGCATTACATTGTATACATGAAGTTTACAGCCGTCTCTGCATTATGTATCATTTAGCATTACATTGTATACATGAAGTTTACAGCTGTCTCTGCATTATGCATAATTTAGCATTACATTTCATACATGAAGTTTACAGCTGTCTCTGCATTATGCATAATTTAGCATTACATTTCATACATGAAGTTTACAGCTGACTCTGCATTATGTATCATTTAGCATTACATTTCATACATGAAGTTTACAGCTGTCTCTGCATTATGTATAATTTAGCATTACATTTCATACATGAAGTTTACGACAGTGACGTACTTAGTTATTGAAAGTTATTCCTTGTTTCTTTCGTGTGCGCATAAGCACGTGCGGCTGTGTGATTATTTGTGCGCGTGCACGCAATTCACCTCTAATATTTATCCCAGTAGCACACACCTTAGAACTAGTTTTGGGGTATCATTTTGTAAACATAATTGCTTAATTATTGTTTTCAGCCATAACTTTGATATAATATTATTTACTCTTTCTTACATACTCTATTGTACTCCTTACTGATGTTGAGCCAGTTGTATAGTTTTCTAAATATAGAATATAGCTTCATGCGGCAAAAATGAATGGTTTTATTTCTGAGTTAGCACAAGGAGTTCTGCCAGTTTATGCGAGGCAGGATTGTCCTGAACTGAGGAAGATGCTAGGGTACATTCTGAGTCTAGTGGCTGAAGTTTTAATTTCAACCGATTATTGAACGGATTACTACGTGATGGAACAAAAAAAAAAGGTATATATGTCTGCATAATGTGTCATTTTACTCTGTGTGAAAGAAAACTGTTTTTGAAGTGTGCGTGCATGTGTGTATGTGTGAGTGTGGGGCATTAAGATTTGTAAGGATCGGCTAACTGCTAACGCAATTAGGTTATAAGGATTACCACTGACCATTACTGACAAGCAGCTTACACATGATGGGGTTGCATGCAAAGGTCACAATGATCTACTTGAAGGTGAAAGTCAATGATGCAACTATGTTGCAGATAGAGTTGCTAATAATAGAAATGACACTAAACCAGACGTGTACCAATGGAAATGTTTACAAGGATTTTCAAACTGTCTGAGAGAAACTGCACATTAAATGTTCGCTCCAAATTACAGAATGCCAAGAGCAGGCGTGTTGATGACGTCACTGACTGACGTGATTAGCGAGAGCGGAACATGTCATATAACGGCTTACCTAATCAAGTGACCAGCCATGGTGTTGCTATGGTATTCTAAACTTTGCCTAATGAAGGTTGTATCAACACGCCTGTAACCTTACATCAACATTTTCAAAATATATTCATTCATCAGACAAAATCTCCTGGCGGCCTCTGATCGAAGAATTTGAATCAATAGATTCAGGTCAGAGATAAATCATGGTAGGGCAAATCTGACAATGAGCAAAATCATTATGCTAAGTTGTTATTCTATATATTTTTTAATGTGAATATCTCCACTGTGTCAAAGCAACTGTATGTCAAAGACTACATCACTGCGGACAGGACTGATGCCTTACAGTTAATGACATTGAGTCATGGTAATGAAATTAATTAGATCCGTTTGAATTTTCATTTTTCAAAGTGCATTACTAATTTTGTTGAACTTTCAAATTGTATTATCCAACCAATGAACTCTCTACTTCCTGTAGTCGGGATAATAATGAATGGCTTAATCGTGAGGTGCCATGGAGAAAGGACCACTTGAGGAAATTGTCGCCCATTGTACTTTATCATTATAACACTGTGTAGACAGAAGACTCGAGATCTAGGACAGCTAACGGAAGTCTAATTCTTTAATATTTCGTTTTGAATTGACTTTAATAATTTCACCCTAGCGCATATGCAGAATTACGAAACTACTTGCAAAATATCTTTTCTGCACATGGGTCTTGTTGCCCATCGTCACTGAAAACAACGTATCGATGGTCCACGATGAAAAAGGCCATTGAGAGAATGAAAAAAAAAACACGTAGATTTCCGGATACTATAGAATAAATTGAAAAGCAAAGGAGGGACCTTTTTACAAGCTGTTGTTTATTTTGTGTGGCGGGACGTTGCTAATTACGCACGGCCGTTGAATACAACGAGCGAGCACTTTAACCTTTGGCATTTAAATAACAGTGCAGATATAATAGTTGGAACACTTGTAAACATGTTCTCGCAAACACACACACACACATATCCACCATACACACGTGTGCTCAAACACACATACGCCTTTCTTTTACATTCACGCAAACTCCTTCATGCATACAATGTATTTTCACCTGTATGCAATCAGATACATGATACATATACATCATACACATTCAAATATATTCATACAAACACACGTGTTTTGATGATCGTTTTCTTCAGTTAGGCCTTTTTTTTTTTCTCCTTTACACGCACGCACATACATATACATACACACACATTTTTTTCATTTAAACATGTTTTGATTTTGAAATAAGAGAAACTATTCCCCTCTAGCTTACAATTCTTCACACAAGTCTACCACACCGTCACAAATATTCCCATACTCTAC
Organism: Sinotaia quadrata; assembly: GCA_028829895.1. Taxonomy (NCBI): domain Eukaryota; kingdom Metazoa; phylum Mollusca; class Gastropoda; order Architaenioglossa; family Viviparidae; genus Sinotaia; species Sinotaia quadrata. The sequence goes on along the minus strand of CM054181.1, from coordinate 105,269,197 downwards.
TATCACGTCTAAACAAGAAATCCCTCCCTTCTCACTCACACAACATCTAATTCAGGTCAATATTTTTTAGTAGTCGGTCAACTCACAAACCTCTCAGTATCAGCTCATTTCGTTGTCAGTCTGAACTGATACGTTAACAAGGTCTGAGTTCTTTACTGTACTAAAAATAGAACAACACTCGTCTTATCCTGAGCTGTCATTTCGCGGTGTTCGTCACTGTAACGCTGTGCTCTCTACGGACACATCTTCTTCACAGATGCAGGGCCAACAGCGAGACCACTTTGCCCACCGGGGGGAAATGAATATCAGACATTACGTCAGTATGTTGCGGATCTAATGAATCAAGCCTTGCATCCAACAGAAGCCGCATTCAGACTCCTCATGGTCCAAGAAAATATTCATTAAAAGTTGTCCAATGAGATGTCGATCTACGCCATTCCTATGGAGCCGGTCTGTGTCGGCTATCAGCTGCCATTTGATGTAAGTCAGCAGAAATGGGCTGGGAGGGTTGTGGATGGCGGGGGGGGGAGGAGTGAACCAAACGATCAATATCCCCGACATACAGGTTGTGATGTTCGAAAAACACAATAAATGTCACTAAAAGCGACACTTTCCAAGGAATTGTGCAAGGCTCTATTAGAAGTAAAAAGTGAAGGGGAGAGCATCCTTTAGTAGAACTTCATAATAGCTTTGATCTTTAAAATAATTACTGTTATATAAAAGGACGGGATGGACAGTGTTTATTTGAATAAATTTTCTTTTCTTCTGTCTTCCGACCGAGATGAAGACGATATCACAGCAAAGAACCCTACAGGTCTACTTCTCAGTGCCTTTTAGAAGTACGAAGTTGTAGTGATATACTATTAAATTACACTGTTATATTGTAGTGTTATAGTATTAAATTACACTGTTATATTGTAGTGTTATAGTATTAAATTATACTGCTATATTGTAGTGTTATAGTATTAAATTACACTATTATATTGTAGTGTTATAGTATTAAATTACACTATTATATTGTAGTGTTATATATTAAATTACATTATTATACTGTATCGTACTATTAAATTAAACTATTATATTGTACCGTTTCACTATTAAACTACAATATTATATTATTATATATTAAACTACACTATTATATTGTACTGTTATATATTAAATTACACTATTATATTGTACTGTTATACATTAAATTACATTATTATATTACACTAATATATTGTACCGTTGCACTATTAAATTACAATATTATACTATTATATATTAAACTACACTATTATATTGTACTGTTATATAATTCTATTATATTGTACTGTTATATATTAATTTACATTATTATATTACACTAATATATTGTACCGTTGCACTATTAAATTACAATATTATACTATTATATATTAAACTACACTATTATATTGTACTGTTATATATTAAACTACACTATTATATTGTACTGCTGTACGATTAAATTAATGTCGTGTGCTAAAGAACAGCTGCGTGTGACGGTGTATTTGAGCGTAAATGGTATCGCTCTACGTACGGTGTGATCGACCTAAATGTTTTATAATTGAAATTCACATTTTTCATACACACATATCGATTCTCTGAAATGAATATAAAAAATACTTGTACTAATTAACAATTTTCAAAAGAAATATCTTCAGCCGTAAAATTATCCAAGACACAACATGCACGAGAAAATGTCACCTGTGTAAACTTTGAGATAGTGTAATTATTATTATTTTTTTTAAAATTAGAATAATTCGAGTTCGCGGCCCATTGAGGTATGACAGAGTGATGATGTCAAAGGTAGTTCTTTAAAATAACAAAAGGAACAAAAATGTTGTGCCAATCTCCTGGCTAACTCCTGGCTTCGCGAATAATTTAATTTTGAATAAGACAGTTTGTAAACTTATATTCTTAAAGTGTACTTTGATATGTTCGATTCTCACAGGCAAGTCGTGATCAGAAGATCGCGTGTTTTAGCAATCCATCAGTCAATCGTTTCGATTTTGCATTGCTTTATTGATCTTTGATTTGACGGACGTCATCATAAAATATCTACTGACTGAAGAAAAAAGAAAGAACAAATAAAATGTGTGTAAAAGTTTTAATTGATAGAACAAGGCACTGTAAAATAAGGAATAACAAAAGAGAGATAAATCCAGACAGAGCCATATATTACCACTAACATAATAGGCTTATAGATTTCTCCTGCTTTATTCGGCTGACATTCAAATGTCCACCGATGTATCTGTACTTTTTTTCTTGTATTTCTGAAATTTACTGTTGTTTTACTTGTAATGCCTTAAGTAGCCCATTACTGAGAATACGGGCTTCGTGGTCCTTGTTAGGTGCTAAAAAAATGTCTCAAAGCCCCAAACTCTTGTGAACCAAATCTAGACATTGAGTACAGCCACTGTCGCGAGGGACTCCATCTGTTGACAAACTTCACATCAGATGAGAAATCACATATAAAATATCGGATGGAAATGGCGACTCTCAGTGCTAGTGATATACGCACATTACAGTAGAAAGTGTTCTTTATTTTTTTTAAAAACCCCATACTCCACCCACTCTCTCCCTCCCTTTCTCTCTCTTTTAGTCTATTTATGGAAAGGCTACATCACCGTGTTTTGTCCCTTAAACATTATTCCCCGTCTTTCTCGAGAATTCTCGACAACTCTTGTCAAATCTGTCCCATTTCTGGAAACCTTGCTGCCATCACCAGATATTACTCGTAATTGACTAAGGCGTTTCTAGGCAAAGCTTCCTCAAGAGGTAAAGGCAATCTTGTTCTGGACTGAAGTTAGGACATTCTTGCCGCTCCGCGACTGAGAACTCGCGATTTTGTCCAGGCATTATTAAGGGAGGTAATTACGTCCGGGTAGCAATAAGCAGTTTCATTATTACATTTTTTGTGTTACTTCTACATTTTTATTATGTAAAAAAGCAATATCTCCCTCTCACCCCCTCTCCTTCTTGCCCAAAGAGTCGTGACGGCGGCGACCCGGGAGACCCACTACGAAAGCCAGCAGCAGGTTCCCACCACTTTCAAACAGCTTTTCAGACAGATGCACATTCCCGCGGCTTCGCCTAACGTCAAGCTATGAGACAAAAGTCCACCAGCTTCGACAACAACCGCCTAATTGATAGCATCGTAACCATAGCAACAAAAGGAGACGTGTTTCCGGAAGCGAGTGGTTCCGCCCCGACATCGTTGTTCGGTAGCGTCTTCGAGTTTGTTTCTGTGAGCTGCACATATTGACTCCCAACACTCGTTTATCACAGAGGTGTCGACTGCAACGTCTCTCGTTTTGTCTGTCAACGGGCTTTTAAAATAAATTGCATTATTATTCCTGTACCTGGCCTCAAGGTCAGGAACCCTTTCGTGTCTCTAGACCGCACGATTGTGTGTAACTCCTTGAGGGCGCTGTGTGGTAGAAAGACAGGGATAAGAGACAAACACTTTTTTGCTTGCTGTTTTGCCGAAGAATAATTCCTGCTGTACAAATGTAAAGATTTTTGCCACAAAAGGAAACAAGTGAAGAGAAAGGAATAAAGACGACATTTCCTAATCATCTCGAGATTTGTTACTTATATAGATATTTCTAAATTATCACGAGATTTCTAAATTACCTCAAAATTTCTTAATTATCACGAAATTTCTAACTTGCTTCAAGATTTATAACTTCTCACACGAGATTTCTAAATTGCCTCAAGATTTCTTAATTTTGTCGAGTTTTCTTATTTTTTGTCGAGATTTCTTATTTATATCGGGATTTCTTAGTAATTCAGAAATTTCTTATTTTGGCCGATATTTCTTACTTTTACCGAGATTTCTTAATTATCGCGTGATTTTTTTTTACTTTTGTTGAGATTTCTTCCTTTTGACGAAATTTCACAATTACGCTGAAATCTCGGAAGTGAATATGATTGGTCCTTTCATACATATTAAACGATCTGCTCTCAGTAATTTGTGTGCTAGCATAAGGGTTTGGTACGGTTGAATTTGGTTACTTCGCTTTGTTGTTTAATTTATTTTTAAAGGTTTTTGTTTCATTCATGTGCTTGTGTTCATTGTCGTTCAATACTGTATTCATTCAGAGTTCATGAACGTCCACAGTCAATGTGTGACTAGGTCTGCGTTCCATTCACGTGATGATGGCCTACTTTTGAAAAAAACAATGTGCTGACTTATTTATATCTTTTATTCATTTATTTAGCATCTTAATTACTGTCACCCTCTATCCGTTCACCCTAATTCATATGATTTTGTCATTTCTATTTCTGTCACCTTGTACTTTTCTCATATAATTCCTATTACACCGCATTCTCTGAATTAAATTCATTCGTCCTATTTTCATATGCATGCCTAAACATTATTACTTGTTTTGTAGTGTGCAGTCTTTTGATGTTGAAATATATTTAATCATTATTCTGTCCCTTTTCTGCTGTGTCTAGAATTTCATTTAGCTGCCCAGTCTCATTTTAGGATTTACTTTTCACAAGAATTAAGAAAAAAGTTATACACGAAACACTTGGCAGGAAACAGTTTAATTCACTTTTGGGGAAATGCTGCATGCTGAATGATGATTTTATTGTTGTTCTTGCAAATACTGCCAATAAAGCGTTTATTTTAAAACGTTAAATGCCTTTGTCAAGGCCTTAATCAAGATCTAGGGCTGTTGTATATTCATGCAACAAATACATCAGTTGTTCTCACCAGTCTTGTCCTGCTCTAAGTATCGTAAATTACACAGGAACTCCCTGATAGATATCTGCAGGACTTAACACACAAAATCGCCATGAGTTATGCTTACCCATAAAGTCACCATGACCTGTTCATGAAATATAAAATCACCATGATTTATGTTTGCCCATAAAGTCACTCCGAACGTCAAATCAAGATGAGATGTTTGTGATACTTTGACCTAATTCGGAGGCTAGATTGCAGCCAGAGAATTTTTTTCTTTCACAAGGATAGTTTATTCGGTGTGTTAGGATTTCCTAGAAGTTTTCGTGAAATTATTATTACTTTAACGTTATAGCTATGCGTTAATCAATGACTGTATAAAATGTAACGTTATAGCTATGCGTTAATCAATGACTGTATAAAATGTAACGTTATAGGTATGCGTTAATCAATGACTGTATAAAATGTAACGTTATAGGTATGCGTTAATCAATGACTGTATAAAATGTAACGTTATAGCTATTCGTTAATCAATGACTGTATAAAATGTAACGTTATAGCTATGCGTTAATCAATGACTGTATACAATTTAACGCTATAGATATGCGTTAACTAATTAATGTATTAAATTTGAGAGCATCAGTCATCATCATTGTCAGTTATAGTAGTCATGGATACAATCATCGGAGATATTATAAAGTAAGCAAGTATTGCTGAACACACATGCACGCACACAAACATTCATACATGAACTTATACGTACACGCTTCACACAAGGACACACACAGACACACACACAGACAAACACAAACACACACAGACACAGACAAACACATACACAGACACACATACAGACATACATAGACACAAAGGCATACAGACACACACATTTACAACAACAACAAAAATGCATGCTGTAAAGACTACAGGGCAAGGCTTACCGACTCAAGTTGAGAAGTGAACAAAACTGAACTGAAACTACTTTGGAATGCAGGTTCGAAGAAGTGTATTTTTCAATAGCATTCGACGGAGATTTTCTTTAAGATAATCCTCCTTGTCCCCAGCGTACACGTTCTTGGGGTGTTTACTTTTTTTTTTGTTTTGATGGCTGAGAATCACTGGAGTCGGGTGCAAAGGAGAGCGCTGGCAACATGATTTGCGTGTAAATTCTAGGGTTTCTCGCGAACGCACACCCCGGGCTCGGTCTCAGACAAACCTGACTTTATTTGTAGTCAGATCAAAGTCGTACAAGGAAGGCGTCCCGTTGAAATTATCCGTTAATTGCTTGAACTATTCACTAAGCGTTCTAACCTTTAGAGACTTTTGAAGAGTCATTTCATAGAGTTCACACACACACACACACATACACATACACAAACACACACAAACACAAACACACACACGTGTGTGTGTGTGTGTGTGTGTGTGTGTGTGTGTGTGTGTGTGAGATGCGAGGAGCACGGAAAGAGAGAGGGAGAGAGAGAGAGAGAGAAATAGAACTTGAGTGCAAGATTACAGAAGCCCATAATGGACAAAGAACAAACTAGAACAGTAAAAGATCAGATTTAAGTTGTTAACGCAGCATGCTACTATGAAATAATGACTCATACCTGTCTTTCGTTCAGCACCACACCTACGCACTAATAAATCTTTCCAGCTATTTTATTTATTGTGAACGTCCATCTGTTCCCCAATCAATGTATCCATCCATCTATCTATTGCGTTTCTCCAAATATATCAGCCTGTCTTTGTTGAAAAGTGTAAGCAATTCGGACAGGATTTTTAACTTTTATCCAAGGAGAACAATTGGATGAAATACAAATCCAATTCAAAATTTGCAAATTGACCCATGTGTCTTTATATTACATACATGATGCAGAACATTAACAAAGCAGATAAACATAAAGGTACCTAAATAAAAAGTATAGTAAGGTATGGGTACAAACACTAGTGTAAAAGTAACGGGGGTGGGAGTGGGGTGGAGTGTTTGGGTTTGTTTTTTTTTTGTTGAAAAAATTCATCATACTTACGATATTCTGTCTGTGCACAGCAAAGTCGAGGTGAAGTGACGACAAAGAAACAAAAAATGACAGCTCCTGCAATCCGCGGTAAGAAGAGGCAACCCAAGTCGTGATTCGAACACTTCCAGGACACCATGTTGCCAATACCTGCTACTGCACCTCCACGTGCATTGCACGTGCGCTAACGCAAGGTAACCGATCACGCGCACCAAAAGAATTAAATCAAAAAGCGTCGCGTGATCAAACCCGCAATAGGAATCGAGGCGGCCTGTCCACGTGGTCTCAGTTGTTCAATCGAGGTGAGTATTATATTCACTTGACCAATCACTTCTGTTGTTTCATTCTTTTGCACTTAACTAAGGAATGCTGCGCCGTTTTCGATGTCGATTATCATCCCGCCAAAAGCCTTATTGCTCTTAAGCCTGTAGTCTATAATTTATTTGGCGCTTAAGTACGATGTTGCATAGTTAATTTAAATTCTCATTGGGGAGGCCGCGGTCAGTGGTGTCCGTGTGAAGTTTTGAACCCTTTAGACTTTGTAGTTTTGAAACAGATAATTTTACTTTTGCGTGTGACCTCGTTTGTTAAAGTTCCATCACGTCATTATTTCGTCCGCACCAACTGATGAGAAAACGCGAGACTTGTAGGCAATTCGAGAAGCATTACGACTTTGTCGCGTGTCAATGTTTGACTTTCTCTCTCTTCCACAGAGCAGTTAATGGCGAAGCGAACTGAACTGGAGATTAATACTGAGAAAAGTATGTGAGTGTATATGACTGGAGGTCACTGCTTACGATTGTCAGTGTTCGTAATTTGTTTTCCTTTAAATCCGGTCCAGCTTCCAGCAGGTCAAACCGCGGCATAGTGAACACGATCAAACACTCCTTGAACTCTTTGATAAGGTGGCCATGACATTTTACCTCCACCGAGGGACGCAACACGATCGTCCTGTTAATTGCATTTCATTTGAAGACCTCAGCTTAAAACTGAAAGTTACTTCTTTATTTCATTCAACCAATGTGTCTTATGGCAGGATATCAACTGATGTGTTCTATTGCAGGATATCAACTGATGTGTTCTATTGCAGGATATCAACTGATGTGTTCTATTGCAGGATATCAACTGATGTGTTCTATTGCAGGATATCAACCGATGTGTTCCTCTGTAGAATATTAACCGACAAATTCTACGATATGTGTCCAAAGAAAGACTAAAGCAGAGATGCTTATGTGCAAAGGAAGAAAATCTCAAGAACAACAAAAAAAGACTATCAAAAGAAAAATCCACCACTCTTATGGGGATTTTGACAACAGACAAAATTTGTTTCCCGGTTTCAAACACGTCTGATGTCTCCGAAACAAATGTTGCAAGATTTCCTCAGACATTAACTGCTTACAGGTTGGATAAAAGAGAGAGAATAGCCACCAAATATTCTGCCTTTGGTCTCCCCTTGAATAATCGTGTGTATTATATGTATACCCACAAAGCCGAGCTTTTGAAAAAAAAAAGTATCAAACAAAAATAAAAACAATAAAAATAGTCAGTAATGTTTAAAGCACTATTTGCTACGAGCAGCGAGTTTAATCCTTAAGAACTGTCGATATTGTAAGGATTACAACAGACGTTTATTGCATCGCGTGTGTGTGTGTGTGTGTGTGTGTGTGTGTGTGTGTGCGTGTGCGTGCGCGCGCGCGCGTGTGTGTGGAATGTAAAACACTATATTTAATAATTACAGATTTTCACGTTTTCTTTCTTGTATTTTTAATTCTTGACTGTTTTGTAGTAATATATTTACCGTGCATAATAAGTAAACCAAGAACTAGAAGAAAACGGGTTGTTGTTTTTTTTCTTAAATGACTAACCAGAGTTGTCTGTTGGCAGTCTGCTACAACTAAGTTTCCGAAGTAAATCTTCCTCAATCCATCTGACGACGTCACAGATAAGGACGATACAGCAGGCACACTCACACAATAATAATCCCTCGCAGCTTGCGCTCTAAATGATGGTATGAAGTGTATCGACCTACACTGGAATGGCGACAGTCGACAGCACACACTGACACGGGTGTTTCTGGAACCGTCAAAGAAAAAAAGCTTGCACTTAAATTAATAGCAACACTCATGTCTTTGACTAGGATGAGTTGTGTTTTGTTGATTTACAGCATTTGAATCCATCATTATTATAAAATAATTTTTTGATGTTTTAAAAGCAAGACGCATGCACTCATAACTGAAGCTGCAAATCGACAGCTTTTCTCACACATTATGTTGTTTTTTTCACCGGACAAACTCGAATCAACCAATTTGAGTGAAACCTAATAGTATGTTGCAAGTTTTATCTGATGTCCAAACGTTTGCACTAAACACGACATTGAAAGAGCACTGGTTTTCAGACGACCACTCTTAACTAAAGTCCTATGCGTATCTACAGAGTTCAAGACAACATCAGCCACGCGCTTTCAGCGCCTCTGGCAACTCCAGTCTAAGAACACCAACACAGACACGTAAATAAGGACCGGGTGAGTGGGGGGAAGGAGGGGAAGGAGTACGTTCTCTGTAAAATTAATAGCACATATTTTGAATAAATTACAAACATTCCACAGAGGCACCTGTCTTCAAAGTTCCTCAGAAACGATGCCTGACACTGCTATGCTTTTCGAGCATCGCATTTCATGGCACCGCGTGACTTTACTATATTTCCAGTGGCATTTCGTGGCATCGTGTGACGTCACTATATTTCCAGTGGCATTTCGTGGCACCGTGTGAAATCACTATATTTCCAGTGGCATTTCGTGACACCGTGTGACGTCATTATATTTCCAGTGGCATTTCGTGGTACCGTGTGACATCACTATATTTTCGGTGGCATTTCGGGGCACCGTGTGACGTCACCATATTTCCAGTGGCATTTCGTGGCACCGTGTGACACCAATATATTTCTAGCGGTACGCTTAAAATATTCCCAGGTACAGCGTGAGCATTTCAAGCGCTTTAAATCTGGCACAGAACACCGCCAGCTGATTGTGCCAGAACCATTAGCAAGTGTGTGAGCCGTTTTCCCATCGTTTGCTGGGTTGGGCGTGGTCAGTGTTCCGATAAAGATTTAGAGTGAGAAAGGAAAAAAAGAAACAAGCAACTCTATGACGAAGTATCAGTACCGCGACCGAACTGCTAGAAGAAGGGAAAAAATATCTCTAAACTGCTTCTCAAAATCTCCAACGGAGAGGCTTCTCCAGCGTTTCTCAAACAGTGTCTCGGCGTTTCTACTATAGCTAGACTTCTCCAGCGTTTCTCAAACAGTGTCTCGGTGTTTCTTCTATAGCTAGACTTCTCCAGCGTTTCTCAAACAGTGTCTCGGTGTTTCTTCTATAGCTAGACTTCTCCAGTGCTTCTCAAACTGTGCCACCTTGTCTCCACTACAGAGATTTCTCTCTCCGCGCTTTTCGGAGTCCTCGTTTCAAGTAATCTGTTTATTCTCTCAGATTACTGCATGCACTGAGTGTCAGAGAGACTTTTTCTGAACTTTGTTTTGTCGTTTTCCGTTGTTCAGCTATGAAAAATCTGATTCAGTACTTACTGCGAAAACCACTGGCTGGCTGGCTGGCTGGCTGCATGCGCTGGATGGACCGGAGTTGTACACGGCGAATGACGTCAGTGAAGACACTACGAGTAATGATTTGTCATTTGCAGATGCGACAGGTGTCTCAGGCGCACGTTCCGTTACTGACTTCGCCGTCCGTGTTTGGATCGACAATTTTTCGCGAGCATTCGTCCGTCCGTCCGTTCACAAGAGTATGTAAAAAAATAAAAGTTTTAGTACATCCATGTTTCGATTGCGAAGTAATGCCCACTTATTTGTCACCTATCCAATGAATCAATTTAGGGGTTGGGTGGGGGTTGACGATGTTCAATTATGTTTTCAAGACATTAATAATACATAATAGATTTAAACAAAAATTACATGTACAAGCAAGCATATCACTGACTAATTTAATTTAATTTAATTGAACTGAACTTTTAATTCATTAACCAAGGCATATCGCATTCAGGCAATGATTGCATTAAGTTGTGTTTTGCGTTGGAATTTATAACAGATTTTGCTTGTAATTTATAATAGATTTTGCTTGTAATTTATAATAGATTTTGCTTGTAATTTATAATAGATTTTGCTTGTAATTTATAATAGATTTTGCTTGTAATTTATAATAGATTTTGCGTTGAAATTTATAACAGATTTTGCGTTGAAATTTATAACAGATTTTGCGTTGAAATTTATAACAGATTTTGCGTTTGGTGTTGTGTAGTTCTGGGATGAGAACATTCAGCCGTTAACTGTGGTTGCTTATAACGCTGTGGGTTTTGTTTTTTTTGAATTATGTATTTTTAATTTACGGATTGTATGTCTTTACACACAAGTTGTGAGTGCTTAGTTTGGCATGCCGTACAAGTTGTGCTTAATGTAGTAATCTTTTATTTTTAACTTCCCTAATATTTGTCCTCTAGAATCACTCGACAGAAATTAACGCAGTTTAAGAATAAATACTGCTCATTCACTCCTAACAAAACTATGAACATTTTCCAAATGGGCTCTTTTTGTTGGATTCACTGCAATTTTTGATTTGTAAAAGAGACGTGTATATTGAACACTGAGAACAATAAAGTTAAAGCAGCCAAAAGAAAAGAAAAAATAAGACAGAAACAAATAGTAATAAGGGAGAGAAAAAAACAACAGCGACATCGTGTTTAATTTCCGCCCCGAGATCTGATTTTGAAAATCACTAACGTGGGTGACAAGCCTAGAGGTGTGGGCACTAGCAATCAACAAGTTGCCGCGAGAATGTTCGGATGCTTAGAACGGCCGGTAACTCCCGTTTAATGCTTCGCGTTTCTGCAGATGCTTGTTATAAACACGCAAAAGGCTTATTGGCTTTTTAATAGGAATTCCTGTTTAGTGGCTGGTCTTTTACAGATGTAGTGTGGTGTTTGTTTCCTTCTCTAGACGATACCAGTTGCAGCTTTGCTTCGGGATAATATCAGTCAAGTTTGCAAGACGTCTGTTGAATTTTTTTACTGATGGATTTTTTTCTTTCCCTGATGAGTTATATTTATTGACTGACTGAGTGACTGATATATTCACAGCATACAGTCTCAACGCTTTTCACAGACAACTAAGCACTAAACTTGCAGTAAATCATTTATACAAGAACGTGTGTAACAAGCTAATGGTCGATCATGTTTGAATCATTTCAACACAGAGAGCCCCCTTCAGTCTTTTGTACCAGAAGTAAATGTGAAGGTCAAAACGTGTACACGCGGGTCCGAATGAAGGGGGAGTTTGAGTTGTACTCTGGGTCCCTTGAGGCTTTTCTTGGGAGCGTTTGCAATGCTTTCTGGGGCGCTTGAGGTGTTTTCTAGAGCGTATGTGAACCGTGGAGCACAATCGTCAACCGTCTCCCTGAGTCACGTTCACACAACTCAACAAGTATCAGTGAACCCCTATTTTTAACATTCTCGTCTTTATCGTCGTTGAACGGAGGAGAGAAAAAACAACACAAAACTGCCAGAAATTTCACGCAACAAGTAGCATCAGACGAAATGTATTGATTGACTTTTCTGGGCGATTCATGTCACCGCTAAAGCCTGTCTGAGTACGGCAGTGCCATTCAGATCAACTTCCGCGCGTTTACGTCCGTTATATTTTGTTGTTGTTTTGAAATCTCTTCAATATTTACCTTTGTGTTAGAAGATACAAGTAAACAAAAATTATCTTCACCGTTCAGTTCGAGTTTTCCATGCTATTACTACCAGAATAGAAATTTCAGAATTTGTTCGTTTGTTTGTTTGTTGGTGTGTTAAACCTGCATTGCTTGGCAGCAATTAACTCCCTTCAACGAAGTAAGCAACGGCTACTGAACTTTCTTATACGAGGAGTCATTATACCCGTCTGCTTACGTCAGCTTTGTGGATGTCCATCCCTCAGCGTGGATTGAAACGAGATGTGTACTGGAACAGTCCAGAGTATCATTGTGCTTTGTCGCCGAGATATTTACTGGCTTGATGCGGGCTTCGCACGCTGACATACGCAAGTCCAGCACGCGATGCTGATAGGGAAAATATGGTTGTGCGTACTCGCGCATGCGCGACCCGCGCAATCTGCTGACTTTCGTCAATACTGTCTTTTGACAAGAATATAGACAATATGGCGTGATACACTTCTGGCAATTACCCATGGATTTTAGAAAAGTGGATACTTGACAATGGAGTTAAATATTTCTTCTTGTTGTATCTATCTGAACTTTTCCAATTCAATACATAACTTTTATAGTATGCTGTATTTTATTTGTAAAACTTTACGTTAAATCAAATAGAAGAAGTGGGAAAAAACAAAGTTTTGGGGAGTAAATTTTCCTATCCCTAATTTTAAATTTAATTGTTCTTTCATTATTTAAGTCAGCGTTCAGTTCTTTTAGTGTATTGATTTATTTTATTTTAAAATAATATCTATTATGTAATTTTGAAATTTTTGGAGGGGGAGAGGGGGCGTATTCATTTCTCTTTCCCCCATGTATCCATCCAAGACTTTTTCAATATATGGCCACAGGAAAGAGATCATCCATGAATTTAGAAGAAAGAAAAATATTTTACCGAGTTGTCTACAGCTACTTACGACTAGATTGGCACAAGTAAATTTCTTTACTTGCTTTGCGGAAAATAATTGGAAATGAAATTTGACCTGATACGAAGGCTTGAAGACTACAAAAGTAATTGGAAATGTAACCTAAAATATAACTAGAAGTTGTACAAAAGTACCTGGAGATGAAACCTGGCATGAAGTGAAGGTTAGAAGTTGTACAAAAGTAGTTGGAAATGACATCCGATTTAAAATGAAGATTAGAAGTTGTACAACTTGGAGATGAAATCTAACAAAAAATAACATTACAAGTGACACACCAGTAAATGGAGAAGAAACCTAAAATGAAAGGAAGATTAGAAGTTGTACAAACGTATTTCGGAAATGAAACCTGACGTGAAATGAAGATTAGAAATCGTACAGAAGTGACTGGAAATAAAACCTCACACGAAATAAAGGCGAGTAGAAATCGTGCAGAAGTGACTGGAAATAAAACCTCACACGAAATAAAGGCGAGTAGAAATCGTACAGAAGTGACTGGAAATAAAACCTCACACGAAATAAAGGCGAGTAGTCGTACAAAATATTTGTAAAAAAAAAAACTCAGTAAGCGGTTTGTTTAACATTCTTGCCAGATGCACAACACACGCTGCAGTTCACAAATACACCAACACTGCTACAGCTACGGCCAATGCAGAATGAGGCTGTTCCCGTAGTCCAATCTTTTGCCATTAAACCATTAAATAACGTATTACGGATCAGAAAATAGTCAAGGTCACCTGTATTCGGAGGTTCAATTGAAGATAATAACCAAGCAACCCAAAAATATATTTTAGAAAAATGTAACATTATACAAGACTTAATGGACTGCACTGATTGAGAATGCTGTATTTAATGAATCCGAAAGTTATTATTGCTAGAACTTGCTGATGTAATCTAAACCGATCTTATGTGGATGAGTAGTGTTTATTATCCAAGGGTTGAGATTTACAAAGAACGAGACCAGCCAATAGTCTGAGATCAAAGTTTACCTGTTGAAAAGAATTGTATTTTCTAATCGCTTTGAATTTGGTGTGTATCCTGAGTTGTTTACTCCAAAAATATCATCATAATCAGTGCCCGAGGTCAGGTCACTTTAATATTGGCAACAAAGATATAATTATTAAGTATAGAAATAGGGACAAAGGCAAATTTACTTCGCCAGAGGTAGTTTGTAGTGGCAGTTGTAACCTCAGTAGCAGTAATGCTAGTAACACTTGTATAATTAAAAAAAATAGTAATGGAGTTAGGATTAGAAAGGTAGCCGGCACCAAGTTGAATTATGTTGACACGTCTTCTAAATGATAAAATCGATGAAGGTTATGAGGACAGCCATTGCATGGGTACAAACATTTCACATTAATTCGTCAATGATGCCAGAGTGTGAAAAGTGAAAATAAAACAAGACCTTATGACACCAATATAAATCGTCTACAAGAATTGTTTCACATTGATATGTCAACGTTGCCAGAGTGTGAAATGTTAAAACAAAACTGCAGCAAGACCTTTCGATAACAATAAAATTAATCGTCTACAAGATGTATTTCACATTAATATGTCAACGTTGCCAGAGTGTGAAATGTGAAAACAAAACTGCAGCAAGACCTTTCGACAACAATAAAATTAATCGTCTACAAGATGTATTTCACATTAATATGTCAACGTTGCCAGAGTGTGAGATGTGAAAACAAAACTGCAGCAAGACCTTACGAAAACAACATTAATCGTGTGCAAGATGCTGCGTTCGACAAGATGGGAGCCTCTTGCCCGACAAATGGTTTCAACACATTTCAAAGGACTCTGATTAAATCCTGTTAAAAGGCAGCACTTTTCCACAGACCTCATTCCGAAGAACTCGACAAGCAGAGAAATTTGAACAGAATGACAGCGTGAGACGCCAAAGCAAACGCCTCCATTAACAAGCAGCCCTTCATCGATTCACTGGCCTTGTATTCCGAGATTGAGTCAGCCACATTTTAAATAATAACAAGGCAGTTTTATCTGGAAACATATGTGATTATCTTTGCTGTGGGTGCGAATGATACATAGACATTTGGTAGAAGCGGGTGTACACTAAAAATAACGGTACAGTTGGAAACAAAATCTATCTACGATCTGTTGCTGGTTAGGAATGACATAACAGCCTAAACATGTGAAAATCAAATAGATTTCAAACTGTTAAACTCAAACTCAGTATATAGCACATTTCTCCAGTACTAACAGTTTCGCAATAAGATTTGAAATTACGCATACCTATTATAATAACACTTGTCCGTCGTTAAGTCTGATGAAGACTTGGAATGGACAGAGTAGCACGCTCGACAGACGTCATTAATGTAAATGACGTCTTTGTTAATTCTCTCACGCTCGACAGTCATTAATGTAAATGACGTCTTTGTTAATTCTCTCATTCTATAAGAGGCAATCAGTCATTAATACACGAGACAAATTAATTTCAAAGCAAAACGTCCTTAAGTATATATTGCCTGTAGAAGGTAGCGATTAATTAAATGCAAACGGCTATCGAATAATGCAGTAATCAAATATTGTTATGTTTATTATCAGAATGAAATAGCAATCTGCTCCACACACACAATGGGAACATATTTCATTACATATTATTACAAAGGCAGTGCTTATCCATATTTCATTACATACTATTACAAAGGCGGTGTTTATCCAATACAGCGAAGTATTGTTTGCGAATATTAATTCGCTAGGGTATATATAGTTTCTTCAAATCATCAATCACGTTGCGTTAAAAATAGCAATCGAAATCACAATAAAATCTGTTTTTTTGTTTTGAAATAATAGAAGAGCAAAGACTGTTGACTGACGGCTCCATTCTCTAGATGCCATCAAAAATCGAAGAGGGGGTCCAAATACCAAAATACATCTCAACAGGATTGTAGAATGTCGGCTGTTGCCTGGAGTCTTCACTGACCTGACATGGGAAAAATATCTTTACAAGTCTTTAAAGTACTTGCGAATAATATAGACTAATAAATCTAGAGAGTAAAAGCCGACAACAGCGACACAGTTCTTCCGTCTTTCTCTTCAAACTTTTCTCATGCTCACCCTCCACTTTCTTTCTCGGTAATCCTTCCTTTTATTTCCGCCCTTCTCGATTCACCCCTCTTCCCTATCCCCCTCTCTCTGTGTGTGTCTGTTTCTCTTTAAAAAAAAATAATACACGAGGCAATGACTAAATAAATGACCTTGATTTTCCAACTGACTAGGGCGTGACGTTCGTTCGCTTTGATTGATTGGTCAGATTGCTGGAGTGCTCAGATTTTTGATATTTTTACTCACAAGTATGCGAAGACATACCTTCCAGAGAATCTGTCAATAAATATGAAAAAGAGACACAATAACAAGAAATTTGAAAATAAATCTTTTGCTTTTCTTTTCATTTTTAAGCGAATAAATTTTGCAATCTGTCAAATCCAAATTTGTAAGCTTTTATCCTAAGTTGATTTTATAGCTTGTAACAATACAGTTTGAAAGCTAACAATGTCTATAAAATGACAAGTATTCTGCAAATACAATTATATAATACAAACATTTGTAATCACACATACCCTGATGTCTATGAAATCGTAGCAATTTCTAAACAAGAATGCCCTAGAAACTATAAATGTACAGTTTGTAAACGAAAATGCCCAAGAAACAATAAATGTACAAACAGTTATGCCTTAAAAATATAAATGTTCATACAGTGTATAAACGAAAATGCCCAAGAAACTATAAATGTACGAAAATGCCCAAGAAACTGTAAATGTACAAACATTTTGTATTTTACACATTATTTTGTATGACTGCATAGTTTGTATTTGTCAATAGCGCACTCTAAATTTTCTCACTTTGAAAAGTTGTAGAATGTGTGTTGTAGAATGTGTCCTTTGGAACTTTCAGTAGAAATAAAAATTTAAAATAAAATGAAATGTTATTGCAATAAACCAATACTGACAACAAAAACAAAATATTTTTAAAAATTCTCCTTCATAAAGAGAAAGAATGTAAACGTTCCAAACTAAAAGCAGACATGTATTTAATTTTAAATTACAGCAACAATTTAGTTTTGTCATTTTTTTCTTCTTTTCTTTTGTTTTCTCTACATTTTAACACGGTAAAAGGCAAGTTTATGTGACTTGAAGACTAGGATTTATTTTTGCAAGAAACTGTCTTGGGTTTCCCGGCATTCTTGCTCCTCTACGTAACTGAAAAGAATCACGTTCTAAAATATCAGCTTTGAAGGTCTTGTGTCTCTACCTGTCTGGTCTTGTGACTCTATCTGTCTGGTCTTGTGTCTCTATCTGCCTGGTCTTGTGTCTCTACCTGTCTGGGGTCTTGTGTCTATACCTGCCTGGTCTTGTGTCTATACCTGCCTGGTCTTGTGCCTCTACCTGCCTGGTCTTGTGTCTCTACCTGTCTGGTCTTGTGTCTCTACTCCCTGCTCTTGTGTCTATAGATGTATGTCTTGTGTCTCTACCTGTCTGGTCTTGTGTCTATAGCTGCCTGGTCTTGTACCTCTACCTGCTTACAGTTCACCGGATATTTTGGCATAAGGGCCCTCATTTTACCGGTAGTTTAAGTCTCAGGCGACTATTATATTTAAACAGCAGCTTGGATCCCAAAGTGTAGATGACGGTTAAATTTTATCGGAAGTTTGGATCTCGGGGTGCGGATGACGGTTATAATTTACCGTAAGTTTGAATCTTCAGTACAGACGAAATACATGTTATGAAAGAATTGAGTCAGGATTAAGTTGACGAATACAATGATTGTGTAAATCTTAAAATTAGCAAGTGAAAATGAAAACAAATGCAAATTACATTTTTTTTTATTAAAAAAAAAAAACTGTATGACGATTGGCCGCGGTATTGAGTATTGGTATCGAGTGATTTTATTCTGGTTACATTTCAACAAGGTTGTAATTGAAGTTGTTAGTTTAGATTTCAGTACACGTATCGGTGCGTAGAAAGTGATACTGTTGAACTGGATACAGGCAATCATTGGGTTACATTCATGTCATTTTAAACTAGAAACAATTCACACGTTGTTTTCGATGACTTGTTTTGTTTTGAAATACTATTATATAATATAATATTACTGACATTGCCATTTTGAATGTGTATGCGTTTGCGCGCTCTGCCTGAGTGTTTACGTGGGTGTTGTGAATGAAAGCGAGTGCGTGAAATGAAACAGCTTGTTTGGGGACATACTTTTAGTTATTAGTGATATACAAGCGTAACACGTGTAGTATTATTAGACGCTTCACTGTAACCTACCTGTCCTTAAAGGTGCTACAAGAGTTATAAAGTATTTATGATAACTGTGGCAAGCTTTACTGTTTTCAAAATAAAACATTATTATCTACTCGCAAAACTGTGGCAAGCTTTACTGTTTTCAAAATAAAACATTATTATCTACTCGCAAAACTGTGGCAAGCTTTACTGTTTTCAAAATAAAACATTATTATCTACTCGCATAACTGTGGTTATCGACGTTTCAAAATTTCTTGCCCCACACGCCCATATTCTCTGTGAATCGTTCTGAGTCATCGCGACACCTCTTTTCCGAACTGAGCGTCACTGTTACTAAAAATACTACTGTGATTAAAGCATATCAAGGGTCGCAACTCTCGATGACGTTATGGATGCAAGGGTGTTAATATTCTATTTTTAATATTCAGTCTGATGGAAAGATGCCCTTTGCTTGAATTCGGGTTGTTTAGTTACTGTTCATCTCTCCCTAGCCGAAAGTGGTGGGCCGAGGATAGAGTCGTGTCGGAAGAAGCAACGAGCCATGTCACGTGCTGCAATCCGACTTTGCAGATTACATGGCGGTTGAAAACTCAGAAAGAGATGGCTGTGAACATCTGTTCCTGCAAAACTGCGCCGGAAAACCATTAAAACCTCTGAAATCCACCTGCCATATTTCCCCTCGCTTCATGATGTCTTTCCTTGACAGCTTGGATTCGTACGTGAAATCTACCAAAATTATAAGTGGTTTTCAACCTTTTTAGACCTGCAGTTTGGTGAAAATAGGAGAAATATTTCAGTCTGCTAAGGCAGAAATACAAACCTTTATTTATATAGTATTTTGTGTAATAGATGTTTTTAAATCTAATATTATAAAATGAAAATCCTATAGTTATTTAAATAACCAGAAACCGAGCAGTAAACAAAAGTGCTAATAATAGAACGTCTTTAACGTTTGAGAAAACAATATTTAATTCAAATAAAGTTAGTGCAAAATCTGCTTCTGCTTCTTTGCTAGAATATTTGATAACCGTGGCTGCAGCGTTGTTTCTGAGAGATGAAGTGCTGCATTGACATCCATTATGTTTCTCTGTTTGTTTTTATGACTGACAGGGCTGAAAAAGTCTTCTCACACAAATAGTTAGTTGAAAATACGACCGACAGTTTAATTGCTCTTTAACTGAGAGATGGATATTCTGTTTACAGTGATATCCACAAGTGAGACAATTATTGCATGTTAGTTTACAGTGATATCCACAAGTGAGACAATTATTGCATTTTAGTTTACAGTGATATCCACAAGTGAGACAATTATTGCATTTTAGTTTACAGTGATATCCACAAGTGAGACAATTATTGCATTTTATGTTTGGACACCAGAATGATATGAGGAGACAACTCGATTAGTTTTCTTTTTCACAAGGATTAAGTGCGCATGAGTTGACATCTTCCATGAAGGGATTATTAATCCAGATATTACCTTTACAAGGATCCTCATTGTCAGGGTAATAATTATTAATGTTTTGAACTAACGCCCTTAAATGTTGACTTATTATATCGAATATAACTTTCCAGTTGACATCAGCAGCAATCAAAAATTCTTGCAAAAGTGGAAACATTTCTATATCTTCCTACTGTATGCATCTATCCCAAAAGAATAGCTTGTTTTTTATTGCATCCATCTTATTTCTCAGTGTAAAAGCATTTGTGCGAAACTCCTGAAGAGAAATATTAAGTTCGCTGAGAAGGCTAAATATGTCTGCCATGTACACAAGTTTATCCATCCATTCCTCACCCGACAAAGTCGCTACTAGGGCAAAGTTTCGCTCTGCATCAACTGCTTTACTTCTTCCTTCAGTTCTAGAAGACGTGAAAGAACACTTACTCTTGATAGCCACTTCACTTCTGCATAGAGAAGATGTTGGTGTTGCGAGTCCATACTCTTATACAGTCGAGAACAAAGCTCAAAGTTCAAAGTTGACTACGAATTTCATTTCTGATCTAAACAGCCTCGTTCATCACTGTGTTTAGTTCACGGATCAGGAGGAAATTTCTGCGGACCGGGGGGGTTGAAAAACACTGATCTAGGCGACTAAGGAAAAATGCCTTTGCTCACCCGCACAAAGCACGTCAAGCTCGCATACTTAACTCCTTGACCTCACTATTTACACTGGAATAAATACTCCGTGACCAGCTCGTCACTAGTAGTGCGCGCAGATAACATACTCTGGCACGTGCAAACGTCAGCACGCGGCTACCTGCTGACAAATCACGACAATGCTGTTGTTGTGGGCGCACTTACGCACTCACCTGACAAAGTCCCACATTCGAAACAAGTCGATCTCTGTCAGTTACTCTCGTGGCTCCGAGAAAAGTAGTGACGTCAGACATAACCATTGAAGAGAAATAACAGACATTAACAAGTAGTGTGTGAAGCAAATTGCAGCAGTGACGTCATACATAACTAGTGAAGAGAAATAAAAGACTTTAACAAGTAAAAGGCTTGCTGTTCAAACAAAAATAAAATGTTTTCTACAGACGACAACTGTTTTATGTCGGCCATGTAACTAAAATGGCTGAAGGGTTTTATTGCTCAGGGGATGGTACTTTGGGTTTCTTATGGAGGTGCAGCAATACGTGTTATGTTTACATAAAAGATATATTTATCTATTATTTATACACACATCCACAATCGCACGCATGAAAACACACTTGCACACACACTCACAACTCACTTTAATATCATTTAATTGCTAATAACAATATTTAAATTTGTTTCCATAATTGTCTGATTGGAAATAAGCAATTTGCCCGATGATATTCATAACATCTGGATTTTAAAATAAACTTTAAGACATCCTTTCAACCGATAAAGTTGGCACGCATTGTATACTAGGTGTTTCACCGGTAATTTGACCTTTCTAAAAATTAGATAAGCACTATCTGGTTTTAGTTTGACCTTTCTAAAAATTAGAAAAGCACTATCTTGTTTCACCAGTAATTAGTTTGACCTTTGACCTATCTAAAAAATAGAAAAAGCACTATCTTGTTTCACCAGTAATTAGTTTGACCTTTCTAAAAATTAGATAATCACTATCCTGTTTCAAGCAGGTGAATAGTTTTTCTGACTATCTCACACTTGTTCATAAAATGTTCACTAATTTGATTACGTCATACATTTTACTTGTAAATTTTGATGGATGCTATATTTCTTATGCTGCACGTGTATGAGGCTAATGAATATCGTTGCAGGATTTGTAAGTTGAGAATGTCTGTGAGGGAGAGAAGAGTTTAGAGATGAAATATGCTTGAAATTTAGCGCTGCCTTAAATTTACTTTTGCAGAAAGGAGTGTGCCGTTTTTTGTGCTGTGTCCACTTCAGACTGAAATGACTACTGTATTCTATTGGATCACATTGGTGTGTGTATTCAGCATTGTCATCGAACTTATCAGTAAAAGTGTTGCTGTAAGTTGATTCCTGTGAATTCTGTTCAAGAGCCAATCCGGCGAAAATTGAGGCTTGACTTAGGTCTCGAGAATTCACGAAGACTGTTTTGAACATTCCTCATTGTGTACTTGTGTAAGTGCACACAAAGATTCTAGAACATTCCACATGATATGCTTTGAAAGTGTATATGAAGTTCTGAATGATTCTCAATGGTGTATTTTGTGAGCACATCGAGTTTCTGGAGCAGTTGCGTAATGTGCCTAGAAGGGATACGTTGGACCTTTTCCTAAATAAGAAAGACAGTGATTTGTTGCAAACCACGTGATTGTGAACATATACCAGTGACAGCTGCCATCATTGAAAATGTTATGTACGTTAACTATAATTATCTCTCTGAAACTCGACTTTCATTTCTATGATGAATTATTTATGAATTTCATTTTATATATGTTAATTTGACTGCTGATATCTGTGCTAGGATAAACTTAATGAGTGTCTTGCATTAATCAAACATTGTTGTTAATTGTTGTAAATGTCAATGTTCTTTTGATTATATTCATATGTTGTGCATTTGATTGTTGATTTTAAACAAATTATTTGTAAATTTGTTAACCTTCTTGCGCATATATTAAAACTTATGTTGGAGTAATAGTGGGTGTATGGGGGGCTTATTAAGTATTAATAAAAGACATATTTTGATTACACCTTTCATAAGAAGTTTCCACCTGCAGAACAATAAGTGACAGTAAAACGTCTATCTTATTATTGTGTATAGAGTAGAGTTTTACGACACCATTATAATCCGCCATGTGAGAAACATGTTGGTCTTGTGGGAGAATTATTAATAACTATAAATTAAGATTCTTGATCAACTGTAATTAGTTATGTTATTAATTAATAAATAATAATCATAATAAGTTAATGGTGCCCAAAGAGGTGTCTTACTACCTGTGTTTCTCTTTCATAAATAGAACATCATAAAATCTACTTGTGTTTCTCTTTAATATTTGATTATATTCATATGTTGTATATTTGATTGTTGATTTAATAAATTTATTGTTAGATTTATTGACCTTCTTACACATGTTGGAGAGACAGTGGTTGGATGGGAGATCGCTAAATATAGATTGAAAGACGGATTGTCTTCTCCTTTGGTATGTAGTTTCTCACCTACAGAAACATTGTGTGGATGTAAATGTCTGTCTTTAATGTTGTGGAAGAGAAAAAAACGTTTACAGCTACCGCATATCCGCCAAGTGAGAGAGACGAGTGGTGTCTTCTGGAGAATTATTGATAGCCTTAAATGCCCTTAATGAAGATTCTCATCACTTGTAATTAGTTAAGGATGATTAAATAATAATAATCTTCGTAACCATTAACTAAGGTGGAGTAGGCGTGACACTTCCATAAACATAAAACAGTGCATGCAGTAAAAAACGTCTTTTTAAAATGTGAATACTATGTTAATAGAATTCCCATGACAAATAATAAATGCATAATTTATTTACAGAAATATTTATAACACACACACACATACACACACACACACACATACTCACTCACACGTGAACACACACTCACAACAATACGCACCTAACATTGTAATTATTTCAACTATTACAAAGTCTTACATATATTTTTTAATGAACAAACAGTGGAGAAATAATGTGCTAAAGCAGTTTCTTGAAACACGTATTTGTGCTTGATACGAGTGTTGTAGTTCCCGTGAGGTTTGCTTATCCACAAACTGTATTCCCATATGGAAATCCACATTCTGCTTGTTATCATAATTGGGGAAAGAAAGGGAAGATCACGATTGGACCTTCCCTAATGTCTGCTGCATCTCACTTGCGTTCTTAGACATTTCCATTCTCATACTCTATTATACATTTATATTCACTTCAACCAAACACAATATTGTGTCAGAAACGGGATCTACCTTGTGCAAATAGCGATTGTGTGAGTAAGACTGCCTTTTCGTCATTTTATCAAACAGCGATTGTGTAAGATTGACGTTTCGTCATTTTATCAAAAAACGCCATCGCATGACTCACTCCGCAGTCTGAAAATCACTCAAAATTGACGTCGTGGACAATTCTGTTTCGAGAACTCCGATTTTCTGACTAGCACAGTGAAGTGTGGTGCTGGGGTATGGACACTTCAATCAGTTCAGTAGTCAAGATCAGTGATATTGATACCATTCTTCTACTGTTCAGAGCATTGAAACCCATAAATAAATTTGGGGGAGGGTGTGTGTGTGTGTGTGTGTGTGTGTGTGTGTGTGTGTGTGTGTGTGTGTGTGAGAGAGAGAGAGAGAGAGAGAGAGAGAGAGAGAGAGAGAAGAGAAAACTTTCCACTACCGACAGTGGACGAACTTCTAGCACAACTGGATAGTTCTCAAGGTTTTAGTAAACTTGATTGCATTATAACGGGTTCTATGAAGAGAGTCAACTTCTTACAACGTTCATTACGTCGTTTGGAAGTTTTTGCTACAAAAATCTTCCTTTTGGTGTCAGTACTAGTTACGGGCCTTGAAGTGTTCCAGAGGAGCATGACACAACTACTCTCAGGACGTGAATGAGTGATTTGCGAAATTAACGACCTACTGATCCATGTAGAGACACAGCAGGAACATGACATCCACCTGGAGAAGCTACAAGTGGCAGGAACGACATTCAATGTCAGTTCTCACAGACCAGTGTTAGGTTCCTGGGACACATTGTCTCAAAGGATGATATAGCCATTGACCCTGACAATGTGAAAGTGACCAAAAGCATTTCTGCTCCAAAGAACCATACTGAGTTCAGAAGGTTCATGGGAATGGTAAACCATGTCTTAAAGTTCACAGGTTGCAGTCTTTAGATGACAACAAAATACTTAGAGATCTTCTGAAACTGGACAATGTCTTGGAGCGAACCACAGCAAGAAACATTTCAAAGAATCAAGCAAAAACTGAGTTCAGCACCAGTTTTGGAACATTACATTCCGAACAAAATGACGTTCAGCTCGACAGATGCTTCCTCATATGGGTTGGCAACCGTTTTGTCTCAGAAACAAAGAGATGGCAGCTTCAAACCAATATTTTTGGCATCCAGGTCTTTAACTCCAACAGAGCAACAGTATGCACAAGTTGAGAAAGAGTTCCTTGATGTCGCCTGGGCATATGAAAAGTTTGCATGGTACGTTATTGGATTAAAAGATTTGACAATCGAGACTGATCATAAGCCACTATTGGCACTCCTGAAGACAAAGAGTTTCGATGAACTCTAACCTCTAATCCAAAGATTTAGGATGAAACTAATGTGATTCCACCAAAATTTCATCTATACTAATGGAAAGAACCTCACCACAACAGGCACTCTTTCTCGCGCTCCACTCCAGAGCAGTACACTATTTATCACCAGCCCTTTTCACATACTGTGAACTTCCACACAGTGTACTCGGAAACTCACCTTTTTGGCTTTTATATATCAGAGATGTCTGAAGCCCACTGGAAATTGTATGGACCAAGAAAGAGACTACCACAGAACTAAAAGCAGTTGCTCAGTATGTAAACAAACTAAAGACAGTTTACAAATGGTCGATGGACCTAGCAAAAGCATATTTGCATAAAGCCAGACAAAGATGGAAGTGGAACAGTGGAATTCCCCGGGAAAGAGACGGGTCGGTCGCCCTAAGACCATCTGGAGACGATCCTGTGAAGAAGAAATAAAGAGATGTAACCTGTCGTGGTGTGAACTGAAAAGGCTGCCCAGAATCGAGTGCGCTGGAGAACTTTTGTCGAGGCCCTTTGTTCCATGGGGAATCCAAGGAAATAAGTTAAGTAAATCAAGACAAAAATGAGCCATTGTAATGAATTAATTACGAGAATAAGAATCTAAAATGTAATGATAAATACGAGAAGAAGAATCTAAAGTATGATGAGCTAAATATGACAATAAGAATCTAAACTGTGATGAGCTAAATACGACAATAAGAATCTAAACCGTAATGAGTTAAATATGACAATAAAAATCTAAAGTGTAATGAGTAAAATACGACATTAAGAATCTAAACTATAATGAGTTAAATACGACAATAAGAATCTAAACTGTGGTGAGCTAAATACGAGAAGAAGAATCTAAACTGTAATGAGCTAAATACGAAAATAAGAATCTAAACTAAACTTGGAACAAACTAATATTTTACGTAGATTGCATCACTTTCCTCTTAAAACAATCAAACTTACTCTTCGCCCGAAATAGCAAGCCGTGTTATTTATTCTGCATTTACCAGAGATAAAATCGACTTTTCTGCCAAGCCCATAATTAGAAATGGAACTGCTATCTTCGAACACTAACGTGATTTTTCTCTTTTTGTTTCCCTCCCTTCCACACACACACCAACATAATAATATTACAAGTCCATTTCAAACAATATGGAGGTTAGGTAGGCCTACAAAATAAACTTTTTCATGAAACTATTTGTTTGTTTGTTTGTTTGTTTTCCCTCCGTTAAAAAAAACAAACATGGAACCTTGCCAAGAGTGGTAATGAACAATAGGTCTTCGGCATCGACCTTAAGAACGCTGATTATTCAGTATTACTGAGGAAGTATCTCTGAAAACCATTTTATTTCAGTAAGTCTTACAATACAAAACGTATTGTACCGAGAATGCTGTAGTCTTTGACGAGTTGTGTTGCGATAGCTGACTGGCATCCAAAAGATGTGTAGACCAATGCTACAAAACCACAAGTGCAAAGTGCGGGTTAGCCGGCCAAATACACAGTGCTGTGTATGTCACGCGGGCTAGTTCTAAAATTAGGTCATGCTGTTCTCTTTAGTAAAATTACGTCGGTTCCACAGACTACATCTTGGTTTTAACTGGTTCAAAACGAAGATACCGTTTATAGATTTAAATTTCCCTCGTAAAAATGCATATTTATTCTCGGACTATACCAAGCCCTATATGATTTATATATATAAAAATTTGCGGTTTGCTCATTTGTCCATTGTTTATTATAAGTCGAAAAGAAAATCCTTAAATAGTACTAAATGATGGTAGTTTAAAGGGAGGTAACACAAATCTGAATGATGCTAGTTTTAAGGGAGGTAATACTGGTATGAATGATGCATCTTCGTAGATTTCTTGTCTGGTAAAAGTTTTATTTGGTCTTCTTTAACGCGGAATGTACCCTGCTTTGACTTCATTGGACAGGACTGAAGGATGAAATATGGATTGGTCCTGACGTACGATTTATCGTATCGGCCCGATTATGTCAGGCAGACAGGAATTATTCACACTCGCTCACCTTGGAAATGCTGGAGACGGCCAACGAAAGCTATAGGGTATTTTTTTAACGTGGCTGACTACTTACGACCCATCACTGATCCTTCACCTACTACCTCCCCCAACGTAAGTTCACGTGACTCACTTCACTACTACTAACCCCACGTAAGTTCACTTGACTCACTTCACCTACTACCCCCCACGTAAGTTCACTTGACTCACTTAATCTTCTCCCCCCACGTAAGTTCACTTGACTCACTTCATCTACTACCCCCACGTAAGTTCACGTGACTCACTACAGTGACTACACCTAATACCCCCCCCCCCACGTAAGTTCACTTGACTCACTTCACCTACGGCCCCCACGTAAGTTTCACACGTGACTCACTTCACGGGAGAATTATTGTATGCTGGAAGCCTCCTTACAATTAAAAGAAAAAATATTACTTAATGTTCGACGTCATAAAACTGCGTCAGCTATGGATGTTCGTGCTTCCTGGAAAGAACTTCCCTCTGGTTATGTTTATTTTCTTTGGTTAATACTTGTATGCGAGTCCTCTATGGATTTATTTATTAAGTGATACAATACTTGTATGCGAGTCCTCTATGGATTTATTTTATTAAGTGATACAATATTTGTATGCGAGTCCTCTATGGATTTATTCTATTAAGTGATACAATATTTCTTTATGTTGTTTAAAAAAAAAAAAGAAAAGAAAAAAGAAAAAAAGAACTAAGCGCGTAATAGCAAGAAGGATGATCTCTGTCTAACATGTTTTTTGCGATTAGTTTATAAAGTCGTATTTAAAGTAATTACGTAATTTATTGTACCAGGTAAAGGCATTAAGAAAGCGTGACAAGTAGCTCCAGATAAGCACGGATTGGAGAGCGGATATAGCGATTCCAGAAAAGCAGAAAAACTACTCCAGTTTCTGAAAAAAATTCCTTGGAACAAAGTAATGATATGCAGCTGTAAAGACAGTGGTGTGTGTGTGTGAATGATTTCGTATGCCGAAGGAGCACAAGATGAAAATATTTAGTAGAGAAATAGACCTTTTAGTTATTTGATCTTTTTAAAAATAAAATTTTATGGTGAGATTTTGTGACTAAAACAAGTGCTTTAAGTAAAAGAATTATTTAAGCGGAAAACATGTATAAGGATTGTCTTCATGTTAAAGATATATTTAAGCGCATGCATGTTATAAGGATTGTCTTTATGTTAAAGATATATTTAAGCACAATCATGTTAAAATGATTGTCTTTATATTAAAGATTTATTTAAGCGCAAGCATATTATAAGGATTGTTTTTATGTGTGCACTCACCCATGCACACGTACATTCACACACGCACGCACTCATATTTAAGTCGTTCGAAAAAAAGATTAATTTCAATGAATTATGCGTGACTGAACGTATTACGATATTTGGCCTAGTAGTTGATAGCCTAGTCTGTAATTTTTCCTATAACCTCTTAGCCCAGATCTCTTATCAGGAATAAACGATAGAAATTAATATATATAGTGTATATTTCTTGAACGTCTGATAAACGATAGATGTTAGTCATTGTTGTAGAAGTATGCCTGGCAGGGCAGTTTAGTTTACATTGTCACAGGGATATTTTTAACAGCAAGAAGAAAGGAATGAAGGAAGAAAGAAAGTATTACATTTGGGATTTGTATATGAGCCTGTTAGTATATTAATTTTAAAGCTATTTTTGTTCGCTATTGATATTAACTACACACAGACTCTGGCCTAGTCCTTTCAATCATTACCTCAAGTCTTTGGCTTGCCCCCAGCCGATCCCAATTACCGGTCATCATTTACATTTACAAAGTTATTGAATGTAGAATACATATTCTTTATCACCTATCCCAGGCACTATATAACTGGAGTGCAGTCTCACACAGTCAGTATATACATATTATATAACTGGAGTCTGTTTCCAATTATATGATTACTAGAAGAAATTAGACTTCTCTCATAGTGGTAAAATTACCACGTGACATTAGTTTCCCAAGACTGTCTGCATCATACGATGGAACAACTTTTCCCGTATATGGCAATCCCACATCCCTTCCCCTCACCATAGTGGTGACCCTTCCCTTTGAGTAACTTGTCGGGTCTTCATGAACTTCCGACTAAAATTTTAACAGTGGTCACCAACATTCTTGAGGAAAAGAGCATATTTAAATTTTCAGAATAGTTTGGGTTTTACTCTTTTACTATTACTATGTGAATTTGCTCTTTTTAAATATACCCAGAAGACAAATTTAGTAGTTTTCACAAAATAAATATCATAAGCAGTTTTCATCTTCATTAATACTTTTAATGTATAATGTTATTGAAATAGTGGTCGAAATATATTTATTATGCTGACTTTAATGTAGATAGCCAGCTATGGTCAATTTCAAATATTCTTTGTATTGTTGCTTGTATTTGGATTTCAATAAACAAACATACAAATACAAAAACAAGTTAAACAATTTTATTGTTACATGAATCTGGATTTCTATAAATAAACAAATATGAATAATAATATTAGGCGCTTATCAGCACAGAATGGAGAAAATTATTATTAATTCACGTATTTTTTTTTTTAAATAAAAGGTCAGTGTGACATTTGACACTACATTTCATTAATCATGTTTTAGCACTTGGGAGAGCAAGATTATATGTTTGTTAGAAAGCAATCATCAAAATCGGCTCCTGTAAGTCAAGATGTGTACTTTTACTTTATTGTGCTCATCATTGGAAACAGATCTTCACATAAATAAACGAAATTGAATTAAGATTTTATTGTGTACGCTACACAAAAACTATCGTCTTGTGCCCACGATTTTAGAACAATATCATTTTGAAAGGTCCAAAATCTCGAGTTCCATCCCTTCTTACTTCAGTGAGATTTGCAATTTTTGATACTATTAGTTGGCAAGTAAAAGGATTCACATACCATAGGATCAATGATGATGAACAGTTGAAATCTCTTTTCAAATTATTCTAGAATCTAGAATGTAGTGAAGCGTTAAAATCACTGTCACATACCATTTCCTTCATACATTGGAAATGTACAAGAAACATTGCCTGCATATTTGACTTACACAAGGTCAGTTTTGTTTTGAATAATTTTACAGAACCTAAACGAGTGACGTGATGTTGGATGTAAGAGCCTACAATAATGTTACAGAACCTAAACGAGTGACGTGATGTTGGATGGAAGAGCCTACAATAATGTTACAGAACCTAAAAGAGTGACGTGATGTTGGACGGAAGAGCCTACAATAAAGTTACAGAACCTAAAAGAGTGACGTGATGTTGGACGGAAGAGCCTACAATAATGTTACAGAACCTAAAAGAGTGACGTGATGTTGGATGCAACAACCTTCATCTGTAGTATTTTAAAACATCTTCGCGGGTGTATGTAAATGCCTCGGCGGGCGCCATGGAGTCTGCTGGCATTGGGGATTACTTTTACTTTGTCGGCAGATATAGCATCACAATAGCACAGTTGACCGCTCTACTAGTCGAAGGCTGTTTGCTTCGCATTAATGATCAACAATTAATTATTTACATTACTATAATAATAATAATAATAATAATAATAATAATAATAATAATAATAATAATACAAGAATAATATGTGAAGGAGATACCACTTTAAAAAAAGAATGCATTGTAATTTGCCCTGGGATATTTGTATCTACATACAAGAAGGAAGGAATCATATCTTTCACTTTCATGAAATTTAAATGTTTGATAAATTTTATTTATTAATTAAGGAAGTTCTGAAGGAAGAAAGGAAGGAAGGAATCATGTCTTTTGTTCTTCAAGAAAAAAATATTTAAGACTCTTGGATCAATCGACCAAAATTTGACATAAGCCAGTTTAAGACATGTTCCACTAGACCAGAAAGACGTAGATAGGTGTATGACATTCTTCTGAACCAGAAATGAAGGAAAGTTCAATTCTTTGTCTTAATTGGACCAGGAGATTGTGCAGATACACCCAATCCATTATTCCACTGGAGTAATGGATGACGTAATCACATAAAACAAGAGCGGTTATTTAGACATCATCAATTATGTACTCTTTAAACCTGAATGGAAGAAAACCAATATTATTTTATAACCTAGGCTTTGAAATTCGGTCTGTAGACAGAAAAGAATTCAAGTACAGTACTGCTTTAATTTCCCACCCCCCTCCTTGTTTACCAGCCCGTTTTTTTAATTATAACATAGCGCTAATCTCTGGAGTCGAAAACGAAAAATAAGTCATGTCAAACCATCTAACAATAGCTTCGATGTTTAAATAAATTATTTTTATTTACTTTTAAGATAACATTCGATAGGATATTGGTATCACGTGACTGGATGCAATAACGTTGGCATATATTTAAGCGTCCTGCAAAACGTGACCAAATTTAAGTGACGTAAGCAATGATCAGAATGTAAACCACACTGAGATTAGGTGACATAGTTCGCAAATAAACATTCCCCCCCCCCCTACCTATGTTCATCAGAAGGTTGGTTTTATTATCTAAGAGTGCAGAGAAAAAATATTTTCTATTTAGTGTTTGCAAGCTGCCTTGAACTTTCAGCTTTTAACTTATCTTCAAGGAGTTCATTGCTCGTTATTTTCTCGCCTCGTATTTTATTATTTCAAGCAAAAGTGCTTTAATAATAAGAAAGAAAGGTACTCTATGTGAGCCGGACTCGATGACCATCGATGTGGGAAGAAATATGTATTGCAATGGCTTTTGACGATCCTGAGCCATATTCGATCCTCTTTCTAATTTCATCGTCTTAACCATCATTTATGGCAGGTTGTCGTGGTATTCACCGCAACTTTCGTCCTTTCACCGTGCCTCGATGTATTTGTTTAAACTTTAAAATACTCCTGACCTGTGTCACGGTCATCATCCACTGACTACGAGACCTATAGCTGACTTACAGCACAAAACAATGGGATTTTTTAAAGTATTAGTATTAAAATAAAACCCTAATGAAAATACTTAGATCACCCACCCACCCACCCCGCTAAAAAAAATTAGAAAATATTATAATCGTTTAAATACCCAAACTAAAATGTGTGAATACCCAAACTAAAATCGTTTAAATACCCAAACTAAAATCGTGTGAATACCCAAACTAAAATCGTTTAAATACCCAAACTAAAATCGTTTAAATACCCAAACTAAAATCGTGTGAATATCCAAACTAAAATCGTTTAAATACCCAAACTAAAATCGTTTAAATACCCAAACTAAAATCGTTTAAATACCCAAACTAAAATGTGTGAATACCCAAACTAAAATCGTTTAAATACCCAAACTAAAATCGTTTAAATACCCAAACTAAAATCGTTTAAATACCCAAACTAAAATCGTGTGAATACCCAAACTAAAATGTGTGAATACCCAAACTAAAATCGTTTAAATACCCAAACTAAAATCGTGTGAATACCCAAACTAAAATCGTTTAAATACCCAAACTAAAATCG
Organism: Sinotaia quadrata; assembly: GCA_028829895.1. Classification (NCBI taxonomy): domain Eukaryota; kingdom Metazoa; phylum Mollusca; class Gastropoda; order Architaenioglossa; family Viviparidae; genus Sinotaia; species Sinotaia quadrata. The sequence goes on along the minus strand of CM054181.1, from coordinate 105,236,330 downwards.
TTTAAATACCCAAACTAAAATCGTTTAAATAACCAAACTAAAATCGTGTGAAGCAGAGTAGATGTCGTCCTCTCTACTCTCCCCAGACAAACTCTTATTATTATGTTGTTATTGGATTTTTAATCTGAGTAGATGGCGTCCTCTCTACTCTCCCCAGACAAACTCTTATTATTATGTTGTTATTGGATTTTTAATCTGAGTAGATGGCGTCCTCTCTACTCTCCCCAGACAAACTCTTATTATTATGTTGTTATTGGATTTTTAATCTAGCAAAAGCAACAACAAATATCAATCCAACTCGTAATCACTGCGTTTATGGCAGTAAGTTGTTCAGTCTAGACATTATGCGGTAGTTTTTGCCAAAAATATATATTATCTTCTTTTTCAATCAGACACGTGTTTTTGTTTTTTTTTTACAAAAATCTATCTAATCTTCTTTTTTTTTTCAATCAGACACGTGTTTGCAGAAAGTTAAGAGTCATTCCCTGCCAATTAAATTTTCTAGAGTCGTCAGTGGGTGACGTTTCTCTGTGACCTTTATTTATATGACCTTTGCCCTTTCAATTCCTCGGTGTTTGTTATTTCTTCCCATCCCCCCAGCACATTCTTTCCGTACCCACATCTTTCTGTTTCTCTCAGTTTCCAAGTCTTTTGCCACCTCTCTCCACTTTCTTATTTTCGTTCTTTCTGTAAGGTTTGTTCTTTCAGTAACGTTTGTTCTTTCTGTAACGTTTGTTCTTTCTGTAACGTTTGTTCTTTCTACGCTCTCTTTCTTCCATTGTCGTCATAACTTTCTCTCTTTTCTTTAAATTTGCCCCAATGTCATAATCTTACTATTTTCCTTCCGTTCCTCTTTTGTTCTTTCTGACACTGTCTTTCCATTTGCATTTTCTTTTGTTTATTTTTTAATTATTCTTTGTGTAATTCCCTGTCTCCCTCCCCCTCCCCCTCTCCAGTCCCTGTTTTTCTACCGTTATTTTCCAGTTTTTATCCTTTCAGTAACCCTCTTTCACTTATTTTTTGTCTTCCCTTCTTCCTGCAATTATTCTTTCCTTCCTTCACTCCATGTCTCTTGTTTACCCCACCTTCGTTCTTTTCTTCTTTCGCTATACTAGTGACTTCTCTCTTTTTATTTCACCCGTCATTCTCTTCTTTATTTTTCTACTCTCTCTCTCTCTCTTGATCTCTCTCTCTCGATCTCTCTCTCTTGGACTCTCTCTCTCTTGATCTCTGTCTCTCTTGATCTCTGTCTCGCAGTCTTCCATAATTATCCTTTTTATTCTTCTAAAGTCTCTCTCTCTCTTGATCTCTGGTCTCGCAGTCTTCCATAATTCCTCCTAGTGTTCCCTCTCCTCCCTCTCCAGCTTTCTTCTTTCCTCCATTTGCTCTATCATAAACTCTTCGTGTTCTGTAACCCTTTCTTTCTCCATCTGTCGCTTCGTCAGTAACTCGACAGAAAGCGCGACTTGCCCGAAGGAAGGACACAGCACGACCACATGTCGCTTTTCACCCGCCATGTCCGATGTCCTCTTTTACGAGAGTAGACTTAGAAAAGCACAACCGACTCCTGCGCGAGAGCATTAGTGACGTTTTCCTGCGCGAGCCCATTTAGTGACGTTACATGCGCGAGACGATGACTCCACAAACACGTACTGCGGTCTTTCCTGTCCCTTCCAGAAGTTCCCCTACCCCCCCCCACCCCCCCAGCTGCAGTGCTGCTGAAAGTGGAACTTAATAACCACTCCTAACCTAGCTAGGTTCGCACTTGTGACTTGCTGATCGAACTTACTAATGTTAGCGCCGAATTCTTAAATCCCTTTAGGGTTGGTGTTGGTATTGGTATTGGGGTGGGGTGGGGGGGCTGTAGGAGCCTTTACTGTTTGTCTGTGTTATAGTTCATTTTACAGTTTTCTGTATTTCCTTCTTAATATGCCAGTGTTGAATTGATAATGTTCTATATTGTTTTGTCCCTTCTATACATTAAAATATAATATATAATTAAATGTCATCAGGGTTTACAGCGTGTGGTGCCGCAAGCGTACAAATGTGAAATATTAAAAGAACAAAACCTAATATTTTCATTTAAATTTTAAATTGAACGCGCCTGAATTTAAAACTCATTATAACACTAGACAAACAAATACTCGCGCCATTTTAAATAAGTTAGCATTTCCGCTCAAGAGTGATGACTTTTTATACTCTACTCTTTATTTAATCCTTAGTCCTGATCTATTAAAGGAAATTATTTAACAAAAATATATTAATGCTTTCATTGCTTATTTGGAAATTTAAAAAAATATGTATATATATGTGTGCTACGAGCAAATCAAAGCGTTAAATTTTATTGAAACAATACTCAACATATTATATTAGACATAAACATAAAATTGCATTTTTCTTTCACAAAAATGGAATTGAACAGCAATTTTCTTCTATTTTGAAATTTATTGATTCGTTGTATTGTAAGAGAAAAATGTCAATGTTAGTAGTCTGAAATATGCTTAAGAAAGAACAGAAATTATTTCTTATAGGATTTTAGTACCAAAGGGTAAAAATAGTTGGTGTTCAGCAAAGGGGAAATAATTCTCTGGCAATGTGCTGACTTTGTCATGCAAGAAAACCTTGAATAATGCAAGCAGCTCCAGGCATTCTTCCTTAAAACGACTTTGCTATTTATCATGATGTTTGATTTCTAAATAATTCTTGGTTCTTGTTGTTTGTTTTCTTAACTATTCTTCTTCCTCTCCATTTTAATGCAGTTGCTCAGTTAACCTCTGCCTCGATCTGAACTCGGAATTGTATCCTAGTAGAATGTTTAGGATGAATTAAAGCAGGTACAACAGCTTTAAACTCTCCGTCTGAAGATGACATTCATTTTTACTCTGAGAGAGTATGCAAGAAGCGATGTTGTAAAGAATATTTCCCTTTGAATGCAAGGAAATGGTTGTCCTTAACATGTTCATCGCATGCTTGGAGAAATGTCAAAAGAATTGATGAGCAGGAAAGAAAGAAGAAAGTCCGTTGCTCTGTTTGACGATTATAATTCAATGGAGTGGGTAGCCAAACATCGCTAGAAGACAACTCTGAGTGAACTGCTGACTGTGCAGACAATTTCATCTAACCTTTGACTCGCTGGAGTGTTGACGTGGCATTGCATATGACTTAGCGGCGAGCCGGATGAACCTTTCTCTCGCCGTGCCTGTCCTGGGGTCGCCACTTCATTTATCCTAGTCATATTTTCTGTTTGCCATCGCGTTCTCCTTTAATGAAACGAACACACTTGAATTCTTGCCCTGCTGAATTCACTGTCTAGCGTAAAAAGTAATTTAAAAGAAGAAATCAACGTCACTCTTCATGAAAAGAAAAGCAAAAGAAGAAACGCGAATAGAAAGAGAGCCTCTTTAAGGAGAAAAGGCATATCTTCCTGTCTCTCCTCCCTGGAGAATCTGATTTATTTAGTCGTTCAAGTTTACTTTACATTTGTCAATTTCTTTCTATTCAGGACTCGCTCGCTCACTTCGCGTAAATTTATAGTGAATGTCGCTTACTGTTGACAGTCACTGCGCAGTGATCCAACTAAATACTGCACAAATCAGCACAACCACCACCTCGCAAAACAACAACAACAACAAAATGTAACACCCAACTTAGACATCGCTGTTATAGTTGTTATTTTTCTATTTTTTTTTTTTATTACACTCAGACGCAAAATAAAGACAACATTTGTCTGGCTGAACTAGCTATAAGAAAGGTATTTTTGTTTGTTTAAAGGCTGGGATCAGGCAGTGTGTTTGCACCGAAAGATATGTCTCTGATTTTCTCTCTCTCCCACTGCCTTTGTGTTTGTGTGTGTAGATAGATAGATAGATAGATAGATAGATAGATAGATAGATAGATAGATAGATAGATAGATAGATAGATAGATAGATAGATAGATAGATAGATAGATAGATAGATAGATAGATAGATAGATAGATAGATAGATAGATAGATAGATAGATCAATTAGTCCAGTCGTTAAGAACTTTTCCAGATCCATGATTGTTAATTAAGACAATCATTTATCTCTTCAAAAACGAAGTCGACCTCTGTTGCAGTTCAAGAATAGCCCCGAGTAAGAATTTCTAAATGTTGTAATTAGTGAATTAATTTGTTCATTACTATTCTAACTACCACCTTGTCTCTTTTATACTAGCTCTAATGAACTCTGGGAGGTTAGTGTTTGCTGCTGGGTTACACTAGCACCGGATCAAAGAAATTCTTGAAGAAATGCTTCACTTGAACAAGGCCCTTTTCAATGGTCACGAACATAAGTACTCTTGCAAGTCTGAGACCAGTCTCCTCCAGTTTACACGGTTCTTCCCGAGGCCTTGTGGAGTAGCAGACCTGAATGTATTTGCTGTTCGGGTTTTTATATTTACTAGAAAACTGTTTCGTCAAAGCTCGCTCAAGATTTCCAGTCAGTGATTATTGCTCTTGTCTTGAATTATTTCTTCAAACACCCACCTAAATACCCAGCCGAATCAGTGGTACTCACCACTCACCGTCATATCTCTATCTGTCTGTATGTATGTCAGCCTGTCTGCCTGTCTGTCTCAATTTTATTTTGTCTTTCTCTCTCTCTCTCCTCTCTCTCTCTCTCGTTCTGTTTCTTTCTGCCGTGTCCGTCTCTCTCTCTCTTTCTATTTTTCTCTCTCTAGGCTTCTGTCTCTCTACCTCTCTAAATCTGTCTCTCTCTCCGAATATCTCTGTCTCTCACTCTATTTCTCTTAAAAGACTGTCTCTCAGGGCCTCTCTGTTCATTTCTCTCTCTCATAATGTCTCTGGCTCTCTCGCAGGGTCTCTCTCAGAGTCTTTCTCGCAGGGTCTCTCTCTCAGTGTCACTGTCTCTTGCAGGGACTCTCTCTCTATTTCTCTCTCTTTGAGTCTTTGTCTCTCTCGCATGGTCTCATCCTCTCTCGCTCTCTCTGTGACTGTCTCTCTCTCTCTTTCTCTCGCTCTCTCTGTGACTGTCTCTCTCCGGGTCTCTCTCTCTCTCTCTCTGAATCTCCATAATGCAAACGACAAACTATTCATCCCTCAAGCCCTTCCATATATAGTAAATCAAATTCATTTTAGAGAAAAATTAATAGCCTTGGACTTGGGAAATTAAATTAACCATTGGCATAAGACCGGTTTAGATTACATCAACAAGTTCTAGCACATTCTCGTCATGAGTGGGTATTTTAACAAAACACACAGTACCCGAAGGTCATGTCACATTGACATTAAACAAGTAATATAATATTTAATTTTTAAAAAATAGGGCCAGGCAACTCTGTTCTTCAAAGAGAATCATTTTCATAAGATCCTTTGCTGGACACCAGACACATTATTGTCAGAATGACTATTTCTACATTCTGGAATAGTTACAAATGTACCACAAACATATTGATTCTGGTAAATAGCCGAATAAGCACATTTATTGTAAAAATATATAATAGCATTATACAAATCTGTTTCTTTTGATTCAGCCATTCTTGTTCTTCCAACAAGATTTTATATATCTGATATGGTTTTGAAAAATGATGTTTAAAGGGGTTATGACAGCTGATAAAATGGTTACTAAAGATTTATATGTAAAGGGTTTTGAAAAATTAAATTTAAAGGTGTTGAAAAGGCTTATATTAAAATGGATTTTGAAAATCTTTATTTCAAGTGTTTTTAAAGTGTAATATTGAAAGGGATTTTGACGTTTGATACTTAAAGTAGAAAGAAATTAACAAATCAAATCGTGGTAAATCAGACTAAAATTTTAAATGAATCAATATTATTTTTTAGTGAGGCAGTGTAAATTTGTCTATCCCTATTTCTAGACTTAGTTGTTATATAAATTGTTAAAGTGGCCTTACCTTGCAACTCATTTTGATGGAAGTGTCAGATTTGGAAGGAAACAACTCGAGTTGAGAATATTCTAGAAAACTGCTGATGCAATCCAAACCAGTTCCAGCTGGATGAGTAGATTTTCTATTTAATAGTCTCACACTTGTTCATAACAAAATCATCTAATGGTAATGGACGGTAGTTTCTTTTTTGAAGAGGTACTCTATTCTAATTTGAATTTGAACATAACTTGAGTCCAGTCATAAAGGCGATCATTAGCTTATGAGAGGCAGGCCTTTTCGTTTTACTTTTTGTCACATCATGCTATGGTGGCTACTGTGCTCCTTAGATTACGTTGGTGTGTGAATCCGGAGGTGTCACCAACTTATTAGTAAAATGTGTTTCTGTAAGTTGATTTATGAAATTCTGTTTGAGTACCAATATGATGGAAATTGTGGCTTGAGTTTGGTCTCGAGAATTCACGAAGATTATTTTGAATGTTCCTCAAGGTGTGTTGAGTAAACACACAACGAAAATCAAGAACATTCCTTTTGATGTGCTCAATAGCGCATGCGAAATTCAGGACGATTCTCTACGGTATGCTTGGAGAGTGTGTCAAAGATTCTGGAACAGTTGTTTTATATGCCTCTAGAAGGGACACTTGGGATCTTGCCTAAATATGAAAGGCAAAGACTTGTTGCAAACCACATGACTGTGAAACACGTGCCAGCAACAACCACCATCTTTGAACAGGTTATATGCACTGACTTTAATTATTTCTCTGAAACTCTTGTCAATTCTCTTTTGATTATATTTATATGTTGTATATTTGATTGTTGATTTAATAAATTTATTGTTACATTTATTGACCTTCTTACACATACTGATAATCTTATGTTGGAGAAGAAAATGGGTGGATGGGGGCTCGATAAATATAGATTAAAAGACAGATTTATCCTCTTCTTTGGTAAGAAGTTTTCCACCAACGGAAATATTGTGTGAAGGTAAATGTTTGTCTTTAATGTTGTGGAAGGAAGAAAATGTTTACAGCGCCCGCAGATACCACATCAGATTGACGAGTGGTGTCTTCTGGAGAATTATTAACAACATATATTAAAATTCTCATCATTTGTAATTAATTATGAGTGATTAAATAATAATATTAATCATAACCATTAACCAGGTGGCGGTGGAGTCACACATAGTATAATATTACTGATTGTTATCACCACTCACATAGTATAATATTACTGATTGTTATCACCACTCACATAGAAGCCTCTGTTAAGCCCTCTTAAGTGAACTCTTTTGGGGTCGATAAATGGCTTCAGCTGCACACACTTTTGGTAATGATGTGGGCAGCTCATGCTTTTCTAAGTTTATTTGTCACTACCTATGAAATTACTAAAATTAATATATTATTTTACATACTTTATTTAAATTTTCGGGAAAAGTGCCATTCCATATTATGTGCACTAGACATAAGAAAGACAAACAGATAGACAGATAGATAGATAGATAGATAGATAGATAGATAGATAGATAGATAGATAGATAGATAGATAGATAGATAGATAGATAGATAGATAGATAGATAGATAGATAGATAGATAGATAGATAGATATGTGAATGTGGTGTGATTTTGTTTGCGTGCAGTAATACGTGAGCATTGAATTAGCACGAGTCAGGTGTGAAATAAAATTCCTCAAGAGAGAAACTGACGGTATCAAAATAAGCTGGAGCTAGTCCAAACTTTTAACCAGGACTGGAACCGACCCCATAGGGAGCTCTTACGCTGAAACCGATTCAGCCCGACATATTAAATGTAATATTTATTTTGATGCCTTGTGGCTTCAGGGAGGTACATAAAGTGTCACAGACCTGTCATCTATTATGCTAAACCCACATGCAATAAATGATCATGAAGGCAGTCTAATGCATTTTTTTTTTTTTTAGCCCAGACTGATTGACTAGTCGATGACGCACGAAATGATGAAAACTTCCGAACACATGGAGTCATGGATGCCGCGCGCGAGTGTGCACACACTAAGACTCACGTCACACATGACTGAACAGAGACATTGCACGTTAAACAAACGCTGAATACATTTTTTTTGTTCTTTATTACTTTCAACTGTTTTCAAAAGTAGAAATTGTCTCTGAATTAACTTTTAAACCATCATATCGTGCTTAAAGTAGCTCTAATTTATTGCTAGTTTAGTACAGACAAATTTTATATTTTTGGGGGAAACTAGCATTAGATTTAGTTAAAGAACTATGCCTTAAAGCGCATCGTCGATCAGTTGATTTGAGGCATTTAAAAAATTGTAATTATGGTTACGACACGGTTCTAATCTAATAACAACATTATTACGTCCTGACCTCATTACTTCATTAAGTCCTGACATCATTACTTCATTAAGTCCTGACCTCATTACTTCATTACGTCCTGACCTCATTAATTCATTAAGTCCTGACCTCATTACTTCATTAAGTCCTGACATCATTACTTCATTAAGTCCTGACCTCATTACTTCATTACGTCCTGACCTCATTACTTCATTAAGTCCTGACCTCATTACTTCATTAAGTCCTGACCTCATTACTTCATTACGTCCTGACCTCATTAATTCGTTAAGTCCTGACCTCATTAATTTATTAAGTCCTGCACCTATAGGACATTTTTAGGTCGTGACTTAACATTATTTGACTACGGCTGAAAATGTAGAATATTATTACGCCATAGCATAAAATACTTCATTATAATTGAACTCACAGAACATTTTTTCATCTTGACATACAGTATTACTTTACTTACTAGCACACAGCCCATGAATACGTCCTGCCATACAGTACTACAGTACTTCCTAACACATAGTCAATTAATATGTATCGCTATATAGTACTTCAGTACTTTCTAACCCACATAGTCCGTTAATACGTCATGGCATATAGTACTTCATTATTTATTAAAGCAAAGTTCATTATTACAGCTTTCCATATAATACTTCAAAACTTTTAGAGCTACCCCTTTCTTTCTATTTTAAATCCACATAATCCATCATGACTTACTAATACATAGTTTTAATGCTTTCTGCCATAGTACTTCACTACTTACTAATACATGGTTTGTAATACGTTCTGCTATATAATTTTTCATTACTTACTAACACATATTTTAATACGTTCCGCCATATAACACTTCATTACTTACTAGCACATAGTCCATTATTACATCCTGCTATATAAGACTTCATTACTTACTAACACATAGTCCATTATTACATCCTGCTATATAAGATTTCATTACTTACTAACACATAGTCCATTATTACATCCTGCTATATAAGACTTCATTACTTACTAACACATAGTCCATTATTACATCCTGCTATATAAGACTTCATTACTTACTAACACATAGTCCATTATTACATCCTGCTATATAATACATTTTTATCATTAACTTCAGTACTTTTTGACCTAATTTACTTTAATATGAACTATAATTTGTACTATATTATTACGTCTGCCATGTAGTATTTTGTTATGAACTAAATATATAATAATAGTATTTTTACGACTTAACAAACAATATGTACATCATTATGTAATATTACATCACAGAGCATTCTTGTTTTGTTTTTTAAATAAGAATGTAAAGCGTCGATGTGGTCAGACTTTTAAGATTTCTGTCAATAGTTCTCATCATATTTTTATTTTAAATTATTTTTCTCCCAACAGAATAATTTCTCACTGCCACGTTTTATACAACCGAATATCTCTAGCAATCAAGATGATGTCGCAAGATAGTCATTATGGGACTTGGCCTCGTTCTGGTAAGACAGACATCATGAAGAATGGATAGGTTTTACACACACACACACACACACACACACACACACACACACACACACACACTAAATGCATACAAAAACGCGCGTCCGAATTTGTTCACACACTTAAACAAACCATAAGCGCATATATACACTAATTTTATAGTCCCATTTCTCATTTTACACACACACACACTCTCTCTCTCTCTCTCACAGCTTTGAATTAGCCTGATCAGGTCAGAGAGAGATCAATATAATTGGAGCTAACATTATGCGATTTGAATTTCATTTGCTGAGGTGCGTTTATCTCGTTTCATTTCATTTTATTTAAATTATTTAGGTCTGGCATGACATGCAGAGAACACCCACACAGTCTTTGCATTGATCGATCCATAGGTAGATAGGCAGACAGACAAACAGTCGCTGGCAGGCAGACAAATAAATCAACGGATAAAGTGTATTTTAAGTCGACAAATGCGTCACTGGCAACAAATAATTATTGCGTCCATTCTTGTGCACTTCAGAATTTAAAATCAACCGCTAACACATACAAATAAACATACACAAGCGTGTACACACACGCGCACACACTCACATTGTTGCAAATAACTAATTAGTAGTCTTGTGAACATAGAATTGAAAAGGCACGTTTCTAAGAAAGCGTCCATGTAAATTTTCACTATTTTGCAGAAACGTGTATGAATCGTGACCTATTAACCTTTGTACGCGACATCCATGCTCATACGCTGTCTAGGGTCTCCGTAGGCCTACATCCGCATGAGGAAAAAATAAGCAGTGAACCACACAACATATCATAATATGTACAGCAGTATGTTTACAGTTATCTCGCTTAATGAATAGAACTTCCTAAAGGTACGTAACTCCCCATCGCCTTATCCTTTCTGAAATATGAATATATATAAAAATATTATTCAAAATGTTACAGTTTCAGCATCGAGTTTCCTCCCTTTTCTCTTTTTAATGCTGACAAAGACCATTTATCAGTTACAGTTAGATTGTTTAACCGTTAATTTATTTGAATATATTTTTTATAGGTGTCTGACTTTGGCAAGTATTGAGCTAATAAGGTTATATTTTAGTATAATTAAATATATATTTCTTCCGAAAGATTTAATCTCGTTGTTTTATTTAACATGAAGATTACAACTCAAGAGCTTGGAAATAGATTAATGAAACTATTATCAAAATTTGATTTATACTCATTATTTTCCTTTAAATTACATTGAAATCTGTTAATTGTTGCATATACATTTGTTTAGCATCACTTTACGCTACAGGAAACAATTAACAAGAAAGAATGAAAGATAGGAATAAATAAAAGAAGTAAATAAAGAAGAAAGAATGGATCAGTTTCATACTGCGAAGGAAGGAAGGAAGGAAGGAAGGGAACGGAATTCAAGCGATGCGTGAAACTTTCCTCTAGTGCAACAAAACTCTGGTACCATAGATCTAACGTCCGTAATAATAATAATAATAAGAAGAAGAAGAAGAAGAAGAAGAAGATCATACAAAACTCGTACAATGAATGTAGGTGAAAGGGGAGGTTATCAATTAATGTTACATCTGAAAAATAATACATCCTAGTCTCCCCTTAAACATATCCTGTTATCGTCAAGATGAATACAATGCACTTTACGCTGTATTAATTATTCAATTAGCGTATGAAGTTAATTATTAAGCATTGAGAAAATGAACAAATTGCAATTCGATTCCAATAGCAACGATTTTTTTTTATTCCCACACGCAAACAGGTCAATAAAACAATACAATGAAAGCCTTGCCAATGTGCATGTACAAACAGTAAACCAAACAACAAAAATACCCACCCATGAATATTACAATTTTAGAGCTACGTCTTTCTTTCTATTTTAAATCCACATAACAGTCACGCGACGCGATATATATTTCCAGTAAAAAATAAAACTTTAAAGCATAAAAATAAAATATAAAACTTTCAAGCATAAAAATAACACACTTGGAAATCGTTCAATTTCTCTAGTATTATATTGAGCCTGAAAGGCCCAAGATTTTGCAGTGCTGTAAGAAGTTTAGAGATATTGCTTTAATTTAAAGCGGTGTAAATGGTTGAAAAGCATATTGTTTAATTTAAAGCGCTATTGTATGAGGTTTAGAGACTAATTTAAAGCGGTGCTATGAAGGTTTAAAGAATTGTTTTAATAAAAAGCGCTTTTGCAAGAAATAACGCCTGTGTTCATTAGATGTTTGTTTCCAAGTTAAATATAGGATTACAAATGGTGTTTGTGATAATTTTTTAACGCAACAAGTACTGCAGAAGAGTGAAATTAGCGTGTATAGGAGTGATGTCAGGTAATTAATTTCTCTCTCCTCTTCCTGTCTGTGTCTCTCTGTCTGTGTCTCTCTGTGTCTGTGATTCATTCTGTCTGTGTCTTTGTCTGTCTCCGTCTGTCTGCCTTTATGTATCTGTGTCTGTGTCTGTGTCTGTGTCTGTCTGACTGTCTTTTAAGATGCTAGACTCCCATGCTTGAGTGTCTGTAGAAGTGGATTCAATCGTAGTCGGTGGAAATTTTCCAATCATCATACTATCTTTCTAACTAATAGCGAGATTAGCTCCCTTGAATTTTAATATTAATAGCTGAATCTCCGTGTCACAACGTTAATATTTGTCAAATTATTAAATTAAATTGTGGCTGGATGTGCCTTCTGTTTGCGTTTTTCCGCACTTTTCATTCTTTTAGAAATTTTTTATGCTTAGTTGCTTTGTACATTATTTCCAATAAACACCCCTTGATAGATTAATGGGTAAATGACAATGACGGGTCGGGATAGGAGATGTCTCAGTTCTAAGTCTGTCATAACTGATCCAGATTAATTTCTCTCTTTCTGTTTTTTGTTGTTTTTGTTTATTTCTTTTCTAAATGCAGTAACATTTAAAAGGCTGATTAATCGTACCATGCGCTTCCGGCTGCGAACGTGCTCAAATGTCATAAGGCACTCTGGAACTTTGGAAAGGGTGGATATTGGAAAGGCAGTGGCTCCCACAATCACTCATCAGCAACGGAAACGTGATTCCACATCCTGTTTTGGATGGTTTCTATTTCAGTGCTCGGATTTTTTTTTTACAACAAATTGACGAACCAAATAAATGTATTGAAAGTATTGTCATCGAAACAATATTTCAACTAAAATGAAGGATTTTAGTGAAATCCGCTTATGTCTGTGGGTAGATGGATAGATAGAAAGACAGAGAGACAGACAGACGGACGAATGGAGGGATGGATAGATAGATAGATAGATAGATAGATAGATAGATAGATAGATAGATAGATAGATAGATAGATAGATAGATAGATAGATAGATAGATAGATAGATAGGTAGGTAGGTAGGTAGGTAGGTAGATAGATAGATAAATAGATAGATAGATAGATAGATAGATAGATAGATAGATAGATAGATAGATAGATAGATAGATAGATAGATAGATAGATAGATAGATAGATAGATAGATAGATAGATAGATAGATAGATAGGTGGGCGGGTTTTCGGAAGGATGGATGGATAGAATGGTACTAACAAAATGAATTGGTCGTGTTTGTTAACAATGGTTGTTTATTATTATTTTTAATTGGTAGTCGCTACTTTCTGAGACGATTAATTTTCCGTAGTAAGGGATTCGTGGGCGACTAACGATACTATAAAGGGACTGATGACCCTTTTTATGGAAAGTAGCAATTTTCTGTAAGGCTGCTATCCCTAATTTCCGAAAGGTTCGCCCTATAATCTTGTACCATGTTTACTGTAATTCGTGCAAACGCAGTCATAAATTTAGCAAAGAATGAAAGAGAATTCAAGGAATTCCATAACATTTTTTGTGAGTAATTACTGATTTATTGCGTTTGTTTAAATGTTAATTAATTGACAATTATTGTCTATTAATTATATTAAATAGGTAGTGCTTGCTCACTGACATAATAAATTGTGCACTTGTTGACCAGCACAATGATTTAACAATATACGTATTTCTTTACTGACATCGTGAAATACATTCATTTGTTCAATGACGTCATTAATTAGCAAAGCCTCTATCTGTTCACTGACATCGTCAGGAACTAGAACTTTCGATAACGGCTGTGAAAGCCATCATACAGCTCAGGAACTAGAACTCTCGATAACGGCTGTGAAAGCCATCATACAGCTCAGGAACTAGAACTCTCGATAACGGTTGTGAAAGCCATCATACAGCTCAGGAACTAGAACTCTCGATAACGGCTGTGAAATCCATCACAGTTTTAAGTACAGATGGAATGTGCTAGGAACACCAGAGGTGTTTCCCCGTCGATATTCTGTACCCGATTGATACCCGATCCCATTTCGTTATGACTTTAATCTTCTCATGCAAGTTAAGAAGCATAGGCCAGTAAACAAGTACATGTTATTGCTAATCTATGACGCCAGTACAGAAGTACATGCTATTGCGAATTTCATGGCGTTAATAAACAAGTACATTTTATTGCTAATTTATGACGTCAGAATTCCATGGCGTTAATAAACAAATACATTTTATTGCTAATTTATGACGTCATTAAATTAACACGTTATTGCTAATTCATGACGTCATTAAATTAACACGTTATTGCTAATTCATGACGTCATTAAATTAACACGTTATTGCTAATTCATGACGTCATTAAATTAACACGTTATTGCTAATTCATGACATCAGTCTATAAATGCATATCGTGGCCAGCCGTTATTGAGAGTTCTGGTTCCTGAGCTGTGTGATGGCTTTCACAGCCTTTATTGAGAGTTCTGGTTCCTGAGTGAGGTGATGGCTTTCACAGCCTTTATTGAGAGTTCTGGTTCCTGAGTGAGGTGCATCAAAATAAGAATATGTTGAGATGCGTGCTTGAAAATGTGATTTGAGTGTTATTTTGTGAACTGTGGACACGGGCTTTCAGTTATGCAACAAAAGCGATTATAAAATCGATTTAAGATCCCGTTTATACTCTGTTTTCCCCACCAGTGAAGGCTCTGCAATAATGTACTTGATTTTAAGCAGTGCGTGGATAAATTGGAGTTCATTTTTTAAAAAAATAAACAAATAATTCGGTTTGAAATGCGCGCCTGATGTTTAGAGATTAAACCGGAAGATGGGGCTTTAGGAAAAGATAATGAAACATTATTTTTAAAAAAATTACTTGTATATAAGCCATTGATAATTTGTGTGTACGTATGTGTCGTGTGTTAGGCCCGAGTGTGAATATGTGCGAATGTGTATTTAAACTCGAGATTAATTACATTATGCGTGTATGTATGGGTATGTGATTGTGTTCACTTAAGGCAAAAGAGAAACTAAACATGCCTAGCAATTTGACCGATAACAAAAAATAATAATAGCAATCAAACATTATCAGGACTGCCTTTTTAGCTTTGCCATGTAATTTCATTATTTTCTTTCTTGACAGTTTTAAGACTTTTTACAATTTTTACTTTTAAAAAGTATTTCTCTTTTGCTTTCTTGGAATCCTCCCACCCACACCCGTTTACAGTTTTCCAGGCAATTCGCCATTTGCGATTAGTACATGTTAAGTATTTAGTTAAGAATGACTTATCCTTGACATAATTATGTCCCTTTGCTGCAGGCGCATACAAAGGGGACTGGCACGCTGCGTGCCACACCTGGCGCCTGGAATGGATCGCTGACCACCTGGTGTGAGTACTATTTTTATAGAAAGCGACCTACTCCAAACTCGGAAACCTGCCTTATCTCAACAACACGATAATGCATAAATACGATAAATACACCACTTTGATATGGCACACGTCACGATAATGCATAAATACGATAAATACACCACTTTGATGGCACACGTCACGATAATGCATAAATACGATAAATACACCATTTTGATGGCATACGTCACACTTAAGGTTTCATTCTGTCCGATTGGCACAGCGCTATAATACGCACAGTGGTCCGGAAAGGAGTGTCACAGAACAATTTGCTGTTTTCTTGTTGACTTCATGTTACATAGTTAACTTTTAAAAAGTGATATAACTACAATATCTCCTTTCAGGAACAATGACAATATTTGTATGTCTTTATTTTGGTGGGATTATGCTGTTGCTTCTTTCGTCTTGACTAGGACGCGTAGGAACTAATGGCTTCGGTCCGGCACCAAATGCTTCGGGAGATCGCAAGCGACTTTCATCATGATGTACAAGTCACCACTTTTGACAAGTCAGTGGCTTGTGGTAGCATTGTTTAGGAAATTCTTTGACCTGTTTAACAAGGAATATCCCTTCGGCAGATATACCAAAGAATTCCTTTGGTTACTCATTCAGTTAAGAAATAACAGCGGGGATTTTTTATGGTACAATGTTGCATCTTTACCATTGCCATGGCGCCTCCTGCTAAGAGTTTCTGTGCAATGGTTCACGCGAGTGGCGAGGACCCTTGGGCTTCCGGTTCAAAGATGGCGCCGTTTGATCAAACTGTAAATATATACTTTAATGCTATTGAAATTTTCAGTTCTTACATTTCGGATACGGACCATAAGTGTGTGTAGTACGCATATGCGCGCGCGCGTGTATGTGTGTGTAGTCGTTCGTTTTTTAACTCACAAAGTCTTATGTTGCAAAATTTGATCATAAGACTTGTTTCCATTTAGAATCCCACGAACTCAGTTCTTTAACTAGAGTATCATATCTTTCTTATCCAGTAAAGTGAGGAGTCATTTGCCATGTCTACACTTTTCATTTCACCAGTGTGTTTGGCCAGGTCCATTTCTAAATTTCAACGTGTGTTAACCGCATACACTTCTCATTTCATCAGTACATCTAACCGACGCTTGTTTCATTTCATCAATGTGTATTTGATCGAATTAATATTTTAATTTCATCAAATTGCTTGACCATATAATCTTCCTAATCCATCAGTGTGCATGACGTATATGCGCTTCAATTCATCATTCTTTCTTTCTTTCTTTCTTTCTTTCTTTCTTTCTTTCTTTCTTTCTTTCTTTCTTTCTTTCTTTCTTTCTTTCTTTCTTTTTTTCTTTCTTTCTTTCTTTCTTTCTTTCTATTAATTAATTATCTAATTTACAATGAACAAGTACGTATTTTGAACCGTCTTGTGCTTGGTTTTGTTTTAGTTGTCTTATTGTTTTCTCTTTTGTTTATTGTTGTTTGCTGTTGGCTGGTTTCCCTGGAAAGACTATTGTCTGCAGACTCAATACAGTCCATTTTACTTTTGCCAGACACTTATCGATTTTGTTGCCAAACACGAAGCATAGCTTCCATCCAGTATTTGCGTATATCAGATTTTATTTTGGTTTTACCAGTGCCAGCTAGGGGCATCAAAATCTCATGAAAAGGACATGCTAATTATTTCTGTCAGCTTGCCTTCCAGCAAATCCGACTCATCCTTTGTGTACACACGCACGCACACACACACATACACAGACACACAGACACACACACAGACACCTACGCATATTCAAATAATAGGCTGTTATTTTTTTCTTCAGCATATCTCGATGATGGGTGGTGTTTATGTTTGGTTGTCTTTTCTTTCTTTTCTTTTTTTTCTTTTTTTTTGAGGTGGTGATGGTGTGAATTTTAATTTTGAATACAAATCACAATCCTTCGTGTAACGCTGCCGTCTCTCTGTGCCATTAATTTATTATCAAACTGATACAAACGACAAACGACAAACGACAAACGACAAACGACATGTCGACATACGACATGCGACATACAACAAACGACAAACGACATGCGACATGCGACATACGACATACGACATGCGACATACGACATACGACATACGACATGCGACATACGACATACGACATACGACATACGACATGCGACATACGACATACGACATACGACATACGACATAGAGCAAATAATAGGGAGCAAAAGATTCACGTCGGGAGGCACGACTTTGTTTGTGCTGTCACTTGAAACAAAGCAAATTTTGCTAAGTACCGCTGATCTATTCGAAATCCCAGCAAGAATTACTAACACACATGAATGCTTTGAGCATCGACTCTCATTTTTCTTCTTTTTCCTGATACTGAACGTAGCGGTGGGAGGGAACCAACGGTTATTTCTCAGACGATTTCAATTACGGAGTCACCAAGCCCTGGCCCAACAACTCACCTCACGCCAACGCCGACTTCTGATCGCACCGTACAACAAGGGAGAGAACCTGGAACGGTAACAATGCAGCCATGAAGGTTGAATACGTGGAGTTCCGCCAACCAGAAATACTTGAGAAATACTCGGTGCAGGCAACTGGACTTTTGATATTCGTGTGTGTGTGTGTGTGGGGGGGGGGGGGTTGTTAAAAGACGCTCGTAATAAATTCATTCAATTTTATAAACACATATAATTGTTTGAATGTTTCTTTTACTCCTTTTTATTGACAGTCTTTAAACACGAGGGTTGTTTGGTTTTGTGAAATGCTAAGATTTTTTTTTGAACACTCATTAACTCTGTAACCAACCAGCCAATCCGTAGAGCTATTTATAGCAACCCTTCAGTAGACAGCAACATGTCCCTTCGCTTCGGCTTATTTTTTTTTAATAGCATTAGGTTTTTAGACGCAGCTTACTTGCAATTTCACAGTGTGGTACATTATTTTACAGTGTTGTATATTATTATACAGTGCTGTACATTGTTAACAGTGTTATATTTTCCGTGTATTCATTCTAATCAAATTCTAATGAAATCCTCAAATGGTATGCGTGCGTACGTTGTGCGTGATCTTGGCGTTACTCTGCTCGCTATGTCGTACGTGATTTTATTCCACGGTGTATTTGTATGTTGTAACGTGTGGTGATGATTGCTTGTTTATTTTGTCTGTGAGGGATGGAATCACAAAATTGTTTGATCACTAATCATTTAATTAAATCAATTAATACTAGCGTTCTCACACTAGTGTGCGTGTGTGTTTGTGTGTATGTAACGTGTGCGTGTGTATATCCACACACATATACCAAAACAATTGAACTAAAATAGAAAGTGATTTCGAGTCCTACATAAACAGGTGGGTTGAGGAAACAGACATTTCACGTATGTCGTTATTCTTTCATTTACATATATATATATATATATATATATATATATATATATATATATATATATTATACACACATATATAAATAGATAGATAGATAGATAAATAGAGAGAGAGAGAGAGTGAGAGAGAGAGAGAGAGATTAGTGCCTATTCGAACACAAACTGTTGTGTTGGAGAATATTATTATAAAAATTTAACAAAACTTTTCTTGAAAAGGACTGTAGTGTCAAGTGCATCTTGAACGAATGTACTGTGGAAATAGTTTGTGCACCATTTAACGTGAATTTTGTTTACTATCTGCCAACGTGTGAACGTTTTCCAGTTAGTAATTACGTTCGTAAATTTTTAGGAAATCATTCGCTGCCATTGTTACTGTAGGGAGGTTTAAAATGCTATTATCTCCATTCTGCAAATGCAGGAAAAAACAGTTCCTCAAACAAAACTGTGTGACGTATTAAGCACGGGGGGGGGGGGGTGAGGAGGTTTGTGAATGAAGACACGAAAGACCTTTCTGATGCCATTACTCTATATAATGATTTTTGTTTCAGGACACGTGTCCAATTTTTAATCAATATTTTTGTTGCCAACGTCTCAATTAAGAGTTTTGTCTGCGGTTAGACGCTTGGTTGAATAAAGACCAGATTAAATAGATTTAGATCAGCTGGAAATACACGAACTCTGTACTATTATGTGATCCGTTTAAGGATTACAAGTTTTAAAATATTATAAACAATAACGACATGTAATTATGCGCTATTTAAAATGAGGATATTTGACGAGATTTTGATATTACCAATGCACACAATCCAACCAGTCCGGTTGGTAGATGACAATGACGTCACTGCAAGGCTTCGTGAACAGTTTTATGGTGGTATGACAAATGATAAAAACAGAGTCATTTACCTAGCGCCCCATGTACGAGGTACGGTTACCGAACACACAAGAACATAATAAATCAAATGACAATCAGTATATCCAACGTTTGGTACAATTCGGATGCGTCATATATGTTTCGCAGCAAATAGATACTTGAGTTCTTTCTTCAGTCCATCAACGAATGAACACTAACACAAAACCAGCTGTTCAGAGGTGATGACTACTACACCGTACGGCAAAGTTATGCTGAACGGAAATTATTTGTCTTTTTTTTTTTTTTTTTTAATTTTAATGTGGTGGAGGCCGAGGGAGGGGCCTTTAACATTCTTATTTGTATTATAACTAACTATTTATTATTGTTCCCTTTTGTACATTGAGTCAGACAAAATTCTCTCTCTCTCTCCCCCCTCCCTCTCTCTCTCTCTCTCTCTCTCTCTCTCTCTCTCTCTCTCTCTCTCTCTCTCTCTCTCTTCCAGTCGTATTTATACTAACCTCCCATTTATGAAACGAAGCTCATTCTTAATATGTTACAACTTCACATTCTGGAATTAAACAGCTGTTTACCATATCACGATTGAAATGAAGGCCAACAATTTCGACGTCCTCTGACTTAGCCATGACCTTTAAACATTTCTGTCAAGTCATAGTTGTACACTGCAATAAGTGTTTGCGCACAGAGTGTCTGAGTTACCAGGTCTGCTTAACGAATGTCTGTGAACAGTAAATTTCTCAATCATTTGGAAACGTATTAACCCAACTGAGAACATCGTATCCTGATAACTTCTTTACGTATAAAATGAAGGGTCAGACAATTACTTTTTAACTCAACTGAGAATGTCACATTGGCACTACTACTGACTTTTTACCTATAAATAGAAGGGGACTGACAATTATACTTGTTAACACTACTGAGAACAAACTGATAAAAAATTTTACCTATAAATAGAAGGGGACTGACAATTATACTTGTTAACACTACTGAGAACAAACTGATAAAAAATTTTACCTATAAATAAAAATGTCGACGTCTCTGTTCTTTTAAAACTTACTCTGTGCTTCATCGGATTGTGCTCCACTTAAATATTTTCAGCTGTGCATTGCTTCTTCCAAACATCACTATATTTCATTCCAATCTGTATATTTCATTTTTTGTTTTCACTCTGTAAATGTACTTTTCCTTTCCACTCTGTAAATTTACTTTTCCTTTTCACTCTGTAAATTTCATTTCCGCTTCCACTCTGTATATTTCATTTCCCCCGTTTCCACTCTGTATATTTTATTTCCGTTTTCACTCTGTATATTTCATTTCCGCTTCCACTCTGTATATTTCATTTTTGTTTTCATTCTGTATATTTCATTTCCACTTTCACTCTGTATATTTCATTTTCGCTCTCAAAATATCGTGTTATTAAATAAAAGGCAAATTTATTTGGCTTCAACTGAAAATACGAACCCAGAACATTTTATTTCGAAGATTGAAAAGATTGTACGAACTAGTAAAGCACATATGCACTAAACATAAAACAGTTTCTGGCTATATGTGACCAATAATGGGTTTTAATTCAAGTGACAACGATGAGAAATAAAGTTACAAGGAAACAAATAAGAATATAATTGTAATTAATTTGCGAAACCATGACATACTTCTCGACTGAACTCGCATTCTGGCAGATTGGTCTAACTACCGCCGAATGCAAAATACATTATTATTTGGAGTGCGAGTGAACTGGATCGATTTATTAGTAGTATGTTGGTTTCCATGTCAGTTCTACTGACCTCCCTTTACTTTTATCTAACATCATGGAGGTAGAGTAATGTATTTAAGCCTATATGTACTCAAAACTGTATGGCTGTCCGTTCTGGCTACAATTTTAGTAATCGGATTAATCATGTTGCCTATGGATTAATCACTTATATATTATATATAATGTGAATTTTATTTTGTTTTTAATATTTTATCATTAAAAGATATAAACAAAATAAATATTGACTTTAAAAATATGTTTATGTTTTCTTTAATGTTTAAATTAAAAAATAAATATTGACTTTTGAAAAGGTATTTATGATAAAGTTTTAGCTTCATGTTTAAATTCAAAAAATAAAAATTGCAAGGGTATGTGAAAATAAGTTTTAATATAATTCGTAATCACAAGTAAAATATTAGAACTTTATCAGAATGAAATTTGAACACATTACATGCAGTCAATCATAATTGATATATTAGAACTGATTCAGTGTGAAATATGTACACCAGACCTGCAATCAATCATAAGTGAAATATTAGAATTATCAATATGAAATTTGTACCTGTGGCCAAGTAAATTTGCCTATCCCTATTTTGAAACTTAATTGTTATATAAATTGTTATATTGTCAGAGTAGCCCGACCTTGGGCACTCCTTATGATGGTAAGTGTCGGAGTTTGTAGTAAACAAACCGAGTTGAGAATATGCTAGAAATTGCTGATGAAATGTAAACTAGTTCAATTGAGTGAGTAGTTTCATTTATCCAATTTATTACGAGAACGAGGCATCCAATGGGCTGAGATTAAAATGTTTACCTACTTTAGAATATTCTATTCTCTGATCACTTGAATTTGAAGTGGCAAAGAAGTCCAGTCTTGAAAGGCAGCCTTTTGCTTGATGGTGAGTTAACTGACTGTTTGAGAGAGAAAGGACTTAGAAATATTTCATGCATCTTTGCTATTGATATTTTATATTTATGTTTTATGTAGAGATGTATTATGTGAGTAGACTATTATTTCTACAAATGTTTGAACTAAGCTGCTCATATGTAATGTGCTAACACTTGACATTGTTTTGATATGATGTATTTATTATGCTGTGGGCTATAAATACCATTGCAAGAAACTGTAAGTTGAGACCTGAATGTAAGAAAGAATAGAGTTATAAAGCGATAAACTGGAAACTTAGTATTGCTTCCTGTGATATTTTTCAGGGCAAGCAGCCTTTTTGCTTCACTCTCCTAATGTGATTTGAATCTCTTGATCCATTGATTGTGAACTGCTACGACCGACCATGGTAGAGGCAGAAGCAGTGTGTTAAGTGCTTAGGAATCTCTACACTCCTGTGATGTATTGTGGCAAGGTATGCTGATTACATCAGGTAATTTCTGGTACAGTGAAGTTACTAGAAATCCCTAGAGTTGTTGAAGGAACCGACACATAGAAAGAGGGCGCTCAAGTTGGCTTCCAGAGAATAACAGCACGTCAGTATTTTCGACTTGTGTGAGAGAGACACATGTTGACATGGAAAATAGACTTGAAATATTGTTGAAAAAGCGTGCAAAAAAAACCCAGCACTTAATACAGGTTATGTAAAAGACTATTATCACTATCTCTAATAGCTTCATTCCTGTTCTCTGATAAGAACTCTCCTGTGATTTGTATTGACACTATTGTTGAAAGGTATTTAGGATGTAAGACTGTTTAGACACAGAAATTATTCAAACATGGTTTCGTGACAATACCAGTGTCAAGTAAGCTTTTTCATTGTGTTTTTGATGTGTATATTTGATTGTTCATTTTAAAAAAAAATTATTGTTAAATTATTGACCTTCTTACATATAATGAAAGCCTTATGTTGGAAGAGAAATTGGGCTTATGGGGCTTGCTATATATAGATTAAAGACGGATTAGTATTATCCTTTAGTAAGAAGTTTTCCACCTACAGAATATTGTGTGACGGTAAATGTTGTCTTAATGTTTTGGAAGAGAGAAAACGTTTACAGCGCCCGAATATCCGCAAAGACAGACAAGTGGTGCCTCCTGGAGAATTATTAATAACATAGCTTAAGATTTTCATTACTGGTAATTAGTTATAAATGATTAATTAATTAATAATAATCAAAACCATTAACTAAGTGGCGTTGGCGTCTCAGTACACATTACCTACAATCAATCATAAGTGAAATATTAGAACTGTATCAGTATGAAATTTGTACACATTGCCTGCAAACAATAAGTGACATTTTAGAACTCTGTTAGTATGAAATGTGTACACATTTCCAGAAATCAATCATTGATGAAATATTAGAACTGTATCAATATGAAATTTGTACGCATTGCCTGCAATCAATTACAATTGAAATATTAGAAATCAATCACAATGCACGTATAGAAGCTTCTGTTGAGTATTATCCATTAACATTGTTCTTCTGGTCCATTACACAAACTGGGTAGTGAAAAGACTCACTATCAGCATTGGTAGCCAGTTTAAAGTTTAATTTTGAAAACCACATTTGTTATGGAATAAAATTGCATATTGCAAATAAATGTCACTTCTCTACTGTCAAATATCCATTGAAATATCCCTCTCACTATGTCCTTCGATGTCTTTCTTTGAGATTTTCTTCTTGTGTTGGTGTTCTACATTAACAGAACAGTCTTCTTTTTTGTGTGTTGTGATAAATCTGGTGTTCTACATTAACAGAACAGTCTTCATTGTTGGGTGTTGTGATAAAGCTGGTGTTCTACATTAACAGAACAGTCTTCATTGTTGGGTGTTGTGATAAAGCTGGTGTTCTACATTAACAGAACAGTCTTCATTGTTGGGTGTTGTGATAAAGCTGGTGCGTGAATGTAATCGATCCTAGAGTCTACAGCGCTATCATCAATTCGTCGTAGTGTTTGTTATTATTATCATCACCATAATTAATGTAGTCATTATAATCGTCGTCGTTGTCATCATCACCATAATTAACATAGTCATTATCAATATCATCGTCTTTGTTGTCGTTATCATCGGTATAATTAGCAGAGTCATTTTAATCGTCATCATCGACCTCCTCCTTCTCATCATCATCACTATTAGTAGTAGTATGGTGCTTATGATTGTTGTTGCTATTATTAGTAAACTTTGTAAGTTTTAGCAATCTATTTTGGATTTTAATTGTTATATAAGAAATTAATAAACTCATTGAAAATAGAAAGGGATACAAAAGTACTGGGAGGAGGTGTGGAAAGGGGGAGGGAAGGAAACTTGTGACTGAACTCAACAATAAATGGAGAGAGATGACAAAGAAATAGGATGGGGGTGTCAGTGACAGATCGTGTTGACGGAAGGGATAGAGTGATGAATCAGGCAGAAAAATAATAAATTTCATTGCTATTTTCCCGTCACATTTTCAAATCAATGCCAACGGAGCTTCTGTTTCTCCTTAAATTCAAAATTAGCATTCATAGCAGTAGTGCAGTAAGACACAGAATATATTGCCGGCATGAAAAACTTCCTACAAGATTGGAATAAATGAAAACAAAACTTTCGATTGAGCAGGATGTCACTCTTCATTCCCTCTGACGCAAAGTTTCGCCCAACGTCTATTTCAAAGTCAACGTGTTCTATTTGTTTAGAGGTCGTGGGTGCGTGTGTAAATGTGTGTGTGTGCCTGTGTGTGTGTGCCTGTGTGTGTGTGCCTGTGTGTGTATGTATGTGTGTATGTGCCTGTGTGTGTACCTGTGTGTGCCTCTGTGTGTGCCTGTGTGTGCCTCTGTGTGTGCCTGTGTGTGTGTGTGTGTGTGTGTGTGTGTGTGTGTGTGTGTGTGTGTGTGTGTGTGAACTATGTCATGTGTTTGTGCAGCGTAAGTTGTTTCATGCTTTGTTCTTCAGACGTGAAGCAAACCTATTCAAAAAAGTGATCATTGTTTCAAACAAACAAACAAACAAACAAAAATGTCTCGGAAATATTCTTGCTGGCGACATATGTCATTCTGCTTTTTGTTCTGGGCCATGTTTTTTGTCTGGCCCACCTGTCGGTGCAGTTCTATAAATAGTTTCTATGCAAAAAGAACATTTTCCCCTCACAAAATACTATATTCTTTTCTACTATATTTTGTGGGTTTATGCGTCTTTTTCATATCCTAGCTTTTCGAAACACACTTCAATGACAATGCAAAGGGAAGTATATGCAGCAAAGCAGCAGATGTCCTAAATGCTGATTAAAAGTTATAAATAAAGCTTTTTTTTTTTAGAGACAATACACATGGGGTTAGATTTCAGTTGAAATCCATTAAACTATACAAGTTGTCTAAAAGCAGATATTAATGATAATAAATACGTTTTATGAGGGCGGATTACAAGAAAACAAAATTATGTTTGGTTGTGACAATTAACAGACGAGTTCATCATTGCATCTTTCACCTTATTACGGAGCTAGGGTCTGAGATTTAGAAAAAGAGGGAGAAAAAAGATACAATTATTTATACTGATGCGCAGTTTTATTTGTTTTGTTCATGTCCGGGTTTCATACTATACACTGGGTCAAGGCAATTTTAAAAAAGAAGAATAAGAAAGATATCCTACAGCACCTGGATGGTCACAAATACATCGGTGAAATTAAAGTTTCTGTTATCTTACCCTCTTACAGGGACTGAGCGGTATAAAACACAGATGAGGACGATCGGCAGGCTAGTTGAGTGGAGGTCACAGGTGGAAGATGTTGTTCGCATTGATTGCTGCATGCTGGGTTATCCCGCTTGTGGCTCACGCTATAATACCTCACGTAACGGTGAGCCACACAAATGGGGGATTAGAGTTCAATGTGGCCGGTGAGTGTTTAAAAATGTTGCTGGTTTTCATCATTTTTTAATTATTTCAATTAGAAATTTGCGTGTAAACATTTCTAACGTTATGTACAAGCATACGCTTCTTCGGGTAGAGTGTGGTTCGATAGGAGTACACCCGTGTCACATTTGACTCATGCAGACCTGACTGAAAGTATGTGTTGTGTTTGTGCTTAGCGTCTAATATCGAATGTGTTCTTTGATACTTTCTCAACTACACTGTAGCAATTTGCATAGAGATTCTATTCTCTTTCTATTGCTTCTGGCATCGAAAAGTTTTCTTAGAAACTAAAATTACCATTCATCGTGTAACTATTTTACACAAAGAGTGCGTTTATTATTATTATTATTATTTAGAGGAATATTATCTCCTCTTTTGTTGACGTTGAAATTGTAACATCTATTTTTCTCGTTGTGTGCTTTATTTGATTATCTCCTCTTGAATTTGACTCAGTTCTTTTCCCAGAAAGTGCGTAATGTATTTTCTTGCAGGGAACGAGTTTATACGGAAAGAAAGTTTGTTAAATTCTTAATAGACCTGTTTCTTGTGTTTGTATGACACTCATAGGCTGAGAGAACCTTTGCTAAGAACAGTAGATGGAAAATATATTTTATAAGTTGAAGAAGTAAAGTGACAGTAAAAACAAAAGCAAGAAGACATTAAAATGGTTTCGATGTGAGACAAAGCATAGATCAGCATAAACAGAAACTGTATACTCGACAGTAAATTTATTACAAAAAAATTAAATGTCGAATGGAAATATTTCTACGTGTATCTTTCCCTTGTATCTAAAATTTATAAGTGGGTTTCGGATTTTGTGCGTGTTGTTACCACGGTAATCACATGTATTCTAAGTGAGACCATATGGTGACTTGAGATATGACTAGACTTTGGTAGGACGTGTACAATATTCATCTACCAAATGCCCCAAGCTTGTCCCATATTTACTCCGCGCGTGTGTTGTGAGATTGTAGAGTTGTTTCACAGCGAAGCAATTGATTTTATAAATTGCTAGTCCGAAATAATTAATCTATATGTCTATCTATCTATCTATCTATCTATCTATCTATCTATCTATCTATCTATCTATCTATCTATCTATCTATCTATCTATCTATCTAATATAATCTAACCTACCTACCTACCTATCTATCTATTTATCTAATATATAAGCTAACCTAACTACCTATCTATCTATCTATCTATCTATCTATCTAATCTACCTAACTAATCTATCTATCTGATCTATCTACCCATCTATCTATTTAATCTCATCTAATCTTTCTATTTCTTTAATCTAACCTACCTACCTATCTATCTAATATAATCTAACCTACCTACCTACCTAGCTATCTATCTAATCTATCTATCTATATATCTATCTAATCTACCTAACTAATCTATCTATCTGATCTACCTACCCATCTATCTATCTAATCTCATCTGATCTTTCTATTTCTTTAATCTAACCTACCTACCTATCTATCTAGTTTTGTTTTCTCATATCTATCTCTGATAATGGTAAAAATGCAAAACTCGCCTCATTAGCAAATGATGATGGGTTCTTTGACCTACTTTTTTGTTTATACTGCGCAGACATTTCCGGCGTGGAAAAGGTTTTCTTTAGCTACATTCTGAATGATGTGGCTGGAAAAACCATCCCCAAAATCGGCCAGGCCATCAAGAAAGGTAAATAAATTAACTATCGATTGTACATAATGACTAAACGCTTTAGCTTGTCAAAGGCCGCTCTCGTATATAAACAAATGCGGATAATTAACTGATGAGATCGAATTCGTGTACAGAGACTGTAAACAAAACAAAAAAAAATGTAACGTACTAGTAAGTTTTCTTACAACGACAATAATAAACGAATTTGATAAGTATTTTTACAACGACAATAATAAACGAACTTGACATGTTTTTTTACAACGACAATAATAAACGAACTTGATAAGTTTTCTTACAACGACAATAAAAAACGAATTTGATAAGTTTTCTTACAATAATAAATGAACTTGATAAGTAATTTTACAACGACAATAATAAATGAACTTGATAAGTTTTCTTACAACGACAATAATAAATGAACTCGATAAGTTTTCTTACAACGACAATAATAAATGAACTTTACATGTTTTCTTACAACAACAATAAACGAACACGAAGTCAACATTAAACAAGACAAATCATTCAAATAAAATTACTAAGGAAACAATGGTCTGGAATTTCATCCAATGATAAAAGATTTAAATTGTCTTTGTCAAACAGGATGGAGTGACTGCACAAAACTTAAAGCAGCACTTTAATAAACTGTCGTTTAACTATATTCTATTATAATATTTATTAAATAAACTCGCTGGACAATTTGTAGTGAAATGTGTCCCATAATTAACTGTTAATTGTATAATTATGCACAATACATATACTCGAAAAAAACCAAATTAACTGTTAATTGTATAATTATGCACAATGCATATCATACTGAAAAAAGCCTCCTAACTGCCGAAAACCATGATATCTTTATTTGCCCTGCCACCTATTTATTTGGGGGAACTTTAATCTCGCCTTAGATATTTGCGCTGACCTGTGCGAAATCAGTAAATCTTTAATTCAGTTAAATTCACCAGTGACTGACTTGAGTAAGAGAAAAAGTCAGTGATGTATATTTCTATAGCGTCGTTCGGTAAGAGTTGTTATTTTATTGTATTAGGTATTTGGTGCTTTGGTCTGTATAAGAGAGTTGTCGTTCGTTAAGTTATTTTATTGTGTTAGGTATTTGGTGCTTTGGTCTGTATAATCTGCTGTATAGAGTATGCACTGTTTTATTTTATTCATCTTGCGAGCATGATCTATATATAGTTGATTCTATTCCACCGTTTAGTAGTAATTAATGGCTATTTTCTTTTCCGTAAAAGGATGTGTATAGTTTCTATATGTGTATAAGGCACTCTACTACCCTACTCTGTAGATATATACAATTTCATTTTATAAGTTGAAACTGAAAATGTTAATAGAATTACTTGGAAATAAACTATTTACAAAAGAACAAAATATTTTAACCAATTTAAACTCTCTTTACCGTGGACGCTGTTCAGTATCACGTAAACACAAGATAATCTAGATTAAATAAACACTAGCCGACAGCTATTTATATTCGTTTGTTCTGTCTAAAAATAGCCATAAACCGGCAAACGCCTCTGCGAATGTCAGCGTACAAATGCCCTCTGGTAGAGCAGATCACCTACACAACATGTGAATTGTCATAGGTTCCACTCTTTTCTAATGACACCATTATTTCTTGTCTGTGTCATTATCGAAAACAGAAATTCTTTGCGTTCGGATGACGTGAACGAGACTCATGTCTAAGGTTAAAACTTGTTCAAGTTCTGAGTGCCGAATAGCATTCATTAAGGGGTGGGCGGCCTTGTGCTTTAATTTCTCGGGAATGACACTGAGTGACGAGTAGCAATCATTAAGGGGTGGGCGGCCTTGTGCTTTAATTGCTCGGGAATGACACTGAGTGACGAGTAGAGTTCGATCTAGATTTCCACTGAATCATCAGACCATTACACGGGTTTGCTACAGACTGCATCTAGCCCCGCCCCCCCCCCAATTTCTTTTGTCTCTCGCTCCTTTCTCTTTCACTCACTGAGAGAAAAAACAATGCTGACAATTTTTCTCAGGCAGAGTTCATAATGTTATAAACATGCATTTGTATTTACTTTACTGTTTGCTGTTAAATGTTTGTGAGTTTAAAACCCTGGCGTTATATTAACATCATACATTGGTTAATATATTTTTTAACTGTTGTTATACTAATATCATACTCGTTATAACGACTACATTGTTCATTAAAGGTCACAGGGCATGTCTCTATGGATAGTAGACTTATTTTATTGTGTCACTTGAGTAAATAAATATAAATCAAGAAGGGGACATGGGTGTTGAATAAGAGAAAGCATTGACAGTTACCTACTGTTTTACTGTTTTATTTAAGTAAATATCTGACCCAATTTTCTCGTCGTAAGTGTTTTATTAAAGGATATAAACTCTGTCCTTCAGTTTTGACAATGTTCACATCGTTTAACCCTAACCTAAAATCTAACCCTAATTACACCATAATTTAATTATAATCCTTTCCTCAGTCAGTGTTGCGGGCCATATTACTTCCATTCCGTTCCTTTTGAAAACGTCAGGCATTAATGTTGCAAACGAGTTGTATCGTTCCGGGCAGTGTTTTGCTACATTCCTGCTTTATGCTAAAAATTAATGATTATATGCTTTTTCAAAAGTGTTCTGAAGGTGCGTAGGAAAGATTATTGCGGTAAATGAAGTCTTACACTAGCTATAATAATTATATTACTTACTGTTCTGTGTTGAGAACGAGTATAAGATTATTTCGTTCAATGAAGTCTTACACTAGCTATACTAATTATATTACTTACTGTTCTGTGTTGAGAACGAGTATAAGCACATTACTGTGGCTGAGAAACAAAATGGAATGTAGTCATTTGAAATACAGCTTTCATTGCACTGCTACTGATGTTTGGATACGAGTGTAATAATTATTTTTAACAACAGATGGACAGTGGAAATGGACGGATGAAGACGTCCTGCTGCAGCCTGGAGACAAGGTGTACTACAGTGTCATCTTCCATGGGGCTAATGGGAAGACAGAGGGCCCAGTCTCTCAATGGGTCTACAGTAAGTCTGACATTTTTTTCAAACCATCTCTCACTTAGACAAAAGGAAATGAAAATTTAATACAGTGCGACGCCAACGGCACCTACTTAAAGGTTATTATTATTATTATTCTCCAGAAGACACCACTCGTTTTTCACTTGGCGAATATGTAGGCGCTGTAAACGTTTTCTCTCTTTAAAAAAAAACAAAAAACATCAAAGACAAACATTTACTATTACACAATATTTCCGTAGGTGGAAAACTTCTTACTAAAGGAGAAGATAAATCCGTATTTAGAGAGACACCCTACACCCACCGTCTTCCCAACATATGGTTATGAATATGTGTAAGAAGGTAAATATATTTAAAAATAAATTTATTAAATCAACAATCAAATAAACATATAACAAATACATATAACAAATAAAGATTACTTGACATCCATATTTCCACAAAACAGCATTCGAATAATTTTAATACCTATAGAGTCTTATATCCTAAAACACAATTCAACAGATTAGTGTCAATACAAATCATAACAATTAGGAAAGGCATCAATTACGAAATTAATTAGTGGGTGGAAGTTTGCATCTTTACACTTTTGTTTAACATATTATAGTGAAACAATAAGAATAACAGAAAATTCAAATGCAAGCAGACTGTCTTACGTTAATATAACAGAAGAAGATTAAGTGTTTAACAGACTTACATAAAAAATTAACCTTTATTCAGTCAAATGATCCCTCTTCAGGCAGTGAACCTTTAATACCTATACTGCATTTAATCATAAGATCATGGGCGAGTGACATTTTTGTGCTTGTCTCTGATACAGTTAAGACGAGTAGTGAAGGCATACTACACTGATCTCTAGAATGGTTGACACCTCATTGGGGTTTTCTTCTGATACAGCTAAGACTAGTAGTGAAGACAAACTACACTGTTCTGCAGAATGTACACAAAATTAGCATGTACACTGCATATTGCATGTTACAGGCAGTGCCTCAACTAACACAAAATTAGCATGTTACAGGCAGTGCCTCGACTAACACAAAATTTGCACGAACCAGTGGACTGTACAATCTGTTGTAGCAACAGCCGATGACGTGTGCACATTCAAATCATATAACTTCACTGACTGCATTCAGACTATTGTCAAATCAGGTCCGTGAAGAGTTGACACAAACCTACAATCGTATACATCTTCGAAATTGGGTCCCTTATGACGTCATGTGACATGTCGAAATTGCCAAGAAACATGTGCCCAGCGCGCCATTGCGATCAAATCTTGGCAGTGTCAAAGGGATGTAAATGGGGTCATATTGCTTCCCCTTTTTGTCACCGGTTGCAGTTTAGTATATTTATTAAACGCATATTATTTACAATCTAAAACAGATTTTGCAAGAGACGGTATGAATCATAAGATTTTAGAAAAGAAATATGCAAAAAAGAAGAATGTTATATGCTAGTTCTCGAAGGTCTCTATGGTGTTGAAATCAAGGTCACTAATCGCAACATTTGTGAACTAGGGATTGAGTAAGGAAAACATTCTAACGGTCACAGAACGGTTTAAACTCAAGACCTTCGCGCGAGATTAGCACCTTTACCTTGTTGCCACCGAGAGTCTAAAATATAATACAAATTAAAATTAAACTAAATGAATTGCTTCAAACTGAACTATTACCATCTCAATTATATAATACAAATTAAAATTAAACTAAATGAATTGCTTCAAACTGAACTATTACCATCTCAATTATATAATACAAATTAAAATTAAACTAAACGAATTGCTTCAAACTGAACTACTACCATCTCAATTATATAATACAAATTAAAATTAAACTAAACGAATTGCTTCAAACTGAACTATTACCATCTCACTTATCAATAAAGATAAATTATATGTGTGACTGTGTGAGTGTTTGAGGGTGTGTATGTATGCATGGGCGTGTGTAAGCACATTTACATTAGAAGTAGCATGAAAGCAAGGGATATTTTGATAAACTTTTCAATAAGTGTGTCTTTACCAGATAACCCAATTATTATAAATTATAAACACAAAACAACATTGTCACTTGTTTCTGACGTGACTACATAATGACTATACAATGACCAAAAAGCACATTAACCATACAGCACAATTACTACAAAGCACATTAACCAGACAGCACAATGACCACAAAGCATATTAACCATACAGCACAATGATTCCAAAGCACATTAGCCAGACAGCACAATGACCACAAAGCACATTAACCAGACAGCACAATGACCACAAAGCACATTAACCATACAGCACAATGATCACAAAGCGCATTAACCATACAGCACAATGACCACAAAGCACATTAACTATACAGCACAATGACCACAAAGCACATTAACTATACAGCACAATGACCACACATTTTCCTCTTTATGTTTTTCGTGTGTATTATTGTTAGCGATAAGGCCGCATTTCTCATCAATCTTATCATCCCGTCACTAATTAATAATCATGTCTTCTGGCCCATTTTAACCAACTGTCAATTAAGTAACCCTTTTTAATAAAGAAATTTAGACAGCCATTATATCAGTCTGCTCAAATTTCAAGATCAATTCACTTATATACAGCAATTTGATCAAGTAAATAACTTGACCTAATTCCAAACAATGCTAATGATTGAAAGGGTAGAAAGTATAATCTATAAAATTATATACTCGCCTGCATAACATGCGAAACAAATCTCTTGATGAAATTATTGGCTGTGTTATTGAGAAATTCTTGGATGTGTAATTAACAAGAATTTTGGTTGCATAATTAAGGAAATTCTTGGATGTGTAATTAACGAGAAGTTTAGTTGTATAATTAAAGAGATTCTTTGATTGTGAAATTAAGGAGATTTTTGACTGTATGATTAATGAGATTCTTGGTTATCTGTGATAAGATGTTTGACTGTAATTAACGATTAATATATTTGCTGGTCTGACAACTGAGTGGCTCTATCTATCAGTGTCTTGTCGTCTTACTACTGAGTGGATCTCTCTATCAGTGTCTTGTGTGACTAGTGAGTGGCTCTCTTTATCAGTGTCTTGTCTGACTAATGAATGGCTCTCTTTATCAGTGTCTTTTCTGACTACTGAGTGGCTCTCTCTATCAGTGTCTTGTCTGAGTACTGAGTGGCTCTCTCT
This sequence comes from Sinotaia quadrata, assembly GCA_028829895.1. NCBI lineage: Eukaryota > Metazoa > Mollusca > Gastropoda > Architaenioglossa > Viviparidae > Sinotaia > Sinotaia quadrata. Next base: position 105,202,228 of record CM054181.1, on the reverse strand, counting down.
GTCAGTGTCTTGTGCGAGTCCTGAGCAGCTAAGATCTCTCCTCATCATTGTCTTTTATGCATACTGAACAACTACGATCTCATTTAATCAGAGTTATGTATGTGTGATAAATAACTAAGATCTCTACAGGTCAGTGTGTTGTTTCAATACTGTGTAATCAATATTTCGATTGATCAGTGATAGAGAAATTTGATATATGTTCTATCTATAGGTCCCTTGACACCAATGGGAAACAGACGTATACGAGCTGTGATATTCCGAGAAGACTTTAACAGCCTTGACCTCAACAACTGGAAATATGAAGTGTCCATGTTTGGCGGAATGGTAAGAAGTGAAAAGGTGTTGGTCAGTTCATGTTGGCGATTTTTAATCCTCTTTCAGAACATAGGCCTTTCCGGTCCAAGACGTCTGAAATGTGTGCTATTTCAAACGCCATTCACCTGTTCTCTAGTGAATAATATCTATTCATAACATCCTAGGAATCTATTCATTAATATTAGTTTCAGGTTAACTTCAGCAGTACAGTTTATTGCTTTCATTTTCGTCGGTAACTGTACATGATTAGACGATCATAAGTGCATAATGCTTGCCAAAAGATAACATTTAAAAGCTAAAATCTTATGCAACTCACTTTCGAGTCATTTCTCTTATCCGAACAATATTTTCGAAAATGACCCATTCGGGTTGTGTACTTTTCCTGCAGTAGTCCGCCTCCTATCTCAGTCATGTTTTACTTTTGACTTTAAAAAAGTCACGCCATGCACTTTGCATTATGCTATAACATTTTTAAAAAATTAAAAAATCTGTTGAACTATTGTCAGAAATGGGCACGTGTTTTTGCTGAAAATCCCCTGATAGGAGAGATAAGGAAACAAATGCTTTGACACAAATTCTAAAAGAAGGAATATTTATTTTAATTTTATATGCTATTGTTTATAGTGTGATTGATGTTTATATCCTTACTTAGATGAGGATTACAGAGAATAATAAATTTAAGGAATTTTGGAGAAAAACGCATAATAATAATTACGTCAATGACAAACAACCCAATAAACGTACCAAGGACTATTTATTTTACTTATTTTTAAGGACATAGGATGTCAGCTCTTCCGCAACAAACTGTACAGTAGATCAGGAGTAATGTCACATCTAGGCTAGTAGGTCAAGTGTAGTGTGAGATCTAGGCTAGTAGGTCAAGTGTAGTGTGAGATCTACACTACTACGTCAAGTGAGTGTGAGATCTACACTACTACGTCAAGTGAGTGTGAGACCTACACTACTAGGTCAAGTGTAGTGTGAGATCTACACTACTAGGTCAAGTGTATTGTGAGATCTACACTACTAGGTCAAGTGTAGTGTGAGATCTACGCTACTAGGTCAAGTGTAGTGTGATTTCTGGTTTACGTCTAAGAACACTAGTATCACATATATGGCCATTTTCTTAAAATAAATTCATTTTAAAAATTAAAAAAAACCAACTTTTGTTTTCTTCATTCTTTTATTTCCAGAACTGGGAATTCCAGGTATACACCCCTGAACAGAAAAACGTGTTCACCCAGGGAGGGAACCTCTTCCTAAAGCCAGTAAGTAATATACACTGGAATTAAAGATGAAAGGAGCATAAACATAATCATACACATACATAACAAATATAAGCATAAACAAACATCACATATATAATCAAACATATATATCACACACATAATCATGCACATACATCAAAACACATATTATATGCAACATATTTATTAGCTTGAATATAAATGTGTGTGTGTGTGTGCGCGCGTTTGCGTGTGCGTGCGTGCGTGTATGTATACATATACAGATGAATGGTGTACGGATGGTGAGAGGAATAGATTTAAATGAAAATGAAAGGATTTTTTTTTTCAAAAATGTTTTTGCGAATTATTAAAGGGACTTAAACGTGCACTACTTGTATTGATCAATTATATGTTCGATAACCATCACTAAAACATGTCTTTCTTCATCCTTATTACAGACTTTAAACTATTGCAAATGAAGTTTTTTCAAATTACAAGAAATATTCTAATGAAAAAATCATCTATAATCATAATTGATGTGTCTGGTCTAATTGCATTTCTTAATGTTAAGAATACAATTAAAGTTGGTGGGTTTTGTTATCCGTTGTATTTCATTGTAATTATATTACATTTAATGATAAAAATAAGAAACACATTAAAAATCAGCAATATAGCAGATTTAATCGAAATATATTCAATATTCGGGTGGGGGGGAGGAGAGGGGGCGCTCAGCATTTGTTTCTTTCAAGATGTGTGTGAGATGTGAGGATTTGGAACTCACATGATAACAAGGAAACGCCAGCTCTGAAAAAAAAATCAGTCGCATTCTGGACGAAGCCAATTAACGGAATTATCGGCAAGGAAAGTAAAACTAAGGTCCCTAATGCTCTAATGTCAAGTTAGGTAATTCTTAACAAACAGCATTATTAAGAGTGCAGGCTGAATTACTGAAATAGGCACTAACTTCTCCATCAAAAGGCGTTGTTTGTTCCAGTCCATGGTTCCGTCAGAAATGGGGGAGGGGTAGATATACAAAATCTTCTGTATCAAAAGGCTTTGGAATCAAATCTGATTGGCTGCTGCTCGGGCAAATGTAAACTGAAAAAAGGAAAAGATGAGAAAAGCCCACACCCAAACATTTCCCCACATTTACTCACATTTGCAAGTCCATTGAAGCAGTCTACGTCATAGGAGCGTACGTCTTCATACTTATCAAAGGAACAGCACTGCAACAGATCTCTTAACTCCCTTGATTTGCTAAAACCTAACTTAACAATTCTCGTGACGACAACATCCTATATGCAAGCTTTATTGTTGTTTTTTTTTAGACACTCACTGTTGACGATCCTCGATGGGATGAAAATTTCCTAACGCATGGAACCATGGATGTCACGCGTGAGTAAACTAACACTATCATGTATTACGAATGACATAACACGAGTAATCAGGTCACGCAAGACTTAGCGTTAGTAGTAAGTCATACCTGATATAGCCGCAGGAAAAGGTGCCATGCATTATATAATCCTGCATGAGACTATTAAGCACAGTGTATATAATTTTGTAAAGATGACCTTCACCCAGGACACTAGTAACTACACCCAACATGAAATAACACTAATAATGAGTTCTGTGTAGTACACTCACTGATAAAACAGGTCTCAGACTTATCACCTTAGTAACCACACCAAGCACGATGTAACGCCATGAATATCATACTAGTTCACGCGTCGAGCATGAAATAGAACTAATAAACATTAGATACAAAGGTAAGAAGAAAACTATTGTCGCTGTTAGAATGCATTCCAATAAATCATGTTTATTTTGTTCTCTTAATTAGTAAATATTATTTTGTTTCTTTCTTCTCTGACCTGATCAGGTCATTTTATTAATATACTTTGATTGCTCTATATGTTTACGTCATTAACATACTACTGATACAACACTATTATGTCACTATCACTGTCGTGTCATTTCAGCGTCACTATATCGTCACTCTTAGTGGCACTGAATAGACAGTTTCGTTACTCTTACTGGCACTAATAAATAGTTCTGTAGAGGATTTGCAAACTTTGAGTAGGATAGGCTTTGTTTATTTCGTTACACGTTTTGCCATTTACAATTTAATGAGTGACGTGTGTAGTGCAACTGACGACTATCAGTTTCATTAGTCCAGTCCATGAGACAAGAAACAAAATATTCTCTTAATCCTCTCAGACACCTGCAAAATAAAAATAAATTAAAAAAATGATAAGTAATAAGCAGCATTTTAAGATTTCTATGAAGACCCTTACTACAAAGGAAGCTAAAAATAACTTGGAAAAAGTTGATTATTTGTACATAATACGAAAACACAATAAGAAATTATTGAGAATAATGTATTGTGCTCACTGCAATTTATTTTTCTAAATAAATTTATACACAGTCCACTGGGTTTTCAATATCTTTTGTGCTCAGATCGCAAACTTTTTGAATTCTAACCGTAGAAATCTGGGGTCAGTGTACTAACTCGGGTAACTTCGGGTGCATGCGCGAGGGTCAGTACGGAATGCTGCCACCAATTATGTCAGGCAAGATCACCTCAAGACCCACCATCAGATTTGGGACTGTAGAAGTCAGAGCCCGAGTGCCGAAAGGAGACTGGATTTGGCCAGGTACGTAGGGCATTTAAAAAATATATATAAACTCAAATCAAATAAATGCTTTCAGGCAAAAATATTCTTAAGTTACAATTAACAAGAATATAGTTTATATAAATTAGTTGTATTGACTAGTGTTCTTCACGAAGAAATAAATTATGTGACTAAATGAACAAGAACGGTAACTCGCTAAAATTTGCTGTGTAATGAGCTGTAACAAAGACGGCAGAAATATTGTGCTGATTATAAAATTGCTGTTGAATTACACGAAACAGCTCTAGTTGTTGGGCGTAATGCAAATCTTCCTCATTCCATAAGAGTTGACGATTGCATTAAGGTTCTTCTCTGAAAGAAGATTTGTTGCAAGGCTTACCACCAGCTGTTGTATGCAAGTGAGATAGGAAAAGGCATGACAAGGTATAGTCTTGAATACAAATACTAAAATCATAACCAATGTTTTGTAGAGAACTGAGCAAAATATCATAATAAGGTTGTGTGTTTTGAATACAAATACTAAAATCATAACAAAGTTTTATATAGAATTGAGTTAGCAAAATTCTAACAAGAATTTGTTTTGAAATATTTCCAATATTTTTGTATAGAATTAAGATGACAAAAAACCAAATAGAATATATGTGTGCATAAGGTGTAAGTGAATTATCGAGTGAAATTTTATTTTAAAAAAACACAGATTGTCTGGTTATGACTATTTACTGATTGTTGGTGTTAATCGTCCCTTTATCTCTAGCCATCTGGATGATGCCACAGGACAGCCGCTACGGCGGTTGGCCTCGTTCTGGTGAGATCGACATGATGGAGACGCGCGGTGAGTGACGTCAATGGCTTCTTTTATTTTGTGACTTTTCAGATATTGCAACTTCGGTATCGAATTAATCACCAAGATTTAACTTTTAGGTGCTTGTTCTTCTATAGAAACATTTTTTAAAAAAACGACAACGTCACAAAACACAACCACGCACGCGCACACGACACACACACACACACACACACAAACACACACACACACACACATACACACACACCACACACATACACACACACACACACACACACACACCACACACATACACACACACCACACACATACACACACACAAATACACACATACACACCGCACACACAAATACACGCACACACATACACACACACATATACACACACACCACACACATACACACACACAAATACACACACATACACATCACACACACAAATACACACACCGCACACACAAATACACACACCACACACACACACACACATACACATACATACACACACCACACATACACACACACCACACACACCACAAACACACACACACACACACACACACACACACACACACACACACACACGGGTTTTTAATACTTACTCTGCTATGGTGAAGATGTACAGTTTACCACCAGACTGCGATTTTAGGGACATTTTCACAGGTAGATGAATTTCCAACAGCAAAAATGAATAATAATAATAATAATGGCATATTTTATAAGCTAAACAAACAATACCATACACCCACATAGATAGATAGATAGATAGATAGATAGATAGATAGATAGATAGATAGATAGATAGATAGATAGATAGATAGATAGATAGATAGATAGATAGATAGATAGATAGATAGATAGATAGATAGATAGATAGATAGATAACTTTCGTAAGAAACAAAAAGCAAAGTATCGGATTATCGAGAAAGTCTTGTCGAATGATATGATTAAACTACAATTGAATTTACAAGTTCAATAAATACTTAATGGACAGTTTCGTGTTTCTATAATTCATCTAACTTCATAGATATTTTTGCACAGGAACAGGAAAAATAATGTAAATATCTTAAGTATGCTGTGAATAGCTATTTTAAAGATGGCGCTCACTCTGTAGGCAATAGCGTGGCCCGCAGTTCTGACGGTGTCAATCACGGATTAAACGAGATCTCGTCCACGCTTCATTGGGGCACAGCTTGGAATGACAACCACTTCCAACAAACACACGCAGAAAAGTGAGAGCTAAGTATTCGTTGTAGTTCAAGTTCCGTGTGTGTGCGTGTGTGTGTGTGTGTGTGTGCGTGCGTGCGTGCGTGCGTGTGTGCGTATGTGTGTATGTGTTGTGGAGATGCTGTTTTCTGCTTGTTTCGTTAGTCCAAATAACCCACACAATTCTGCGTAAAGTACCTCATGGAAAAAAACCAATCGTTTGTCTTCAGATAGAGGTGTGTTACGTTGTATAAGTAAACCAATTTTATGAAGACATACAGTTAGCGCAGTTAGAATTTCTATCTTTAGAATTTGTGTTTTGCATAGTGCTCAGATTAAACTGATTTTTAACATTTTATTGGGACTCTTTATTATACGTTTGGTTAATCTCTGCCTTTGACTGGCGCAATGTCCATTTTAACGGTTCGGTTTAATATGCGTGCATCTTTTCATCTCTGACAGGCAGCTCGAAACGTTCCAGCTGAACTTGCCTATACTGTATATAAAACAGTATTCATAGATTTCCTGCATATCACACGTAATCGTTCCCTGGTCAGTTCAGTCAAAAGAATCGACGCTGTTTTAGTACACAAATATTGATCTCGCCAGATTATCTGAAAATGTTCTTTCAGCTGAGTGCGACTGCCTCTCTTTGTCGGCAAGAAGACCCAGCGTAGGCAATCTGTTCCTGTACATGACGAAAAAAATTTCCGGTTCTTTAAAAAGTGAATATTCCTAGCGTGCGAGACTTCTAAGTGAAACCTTGAAGTTTGAAATGAAATCTGAAGAATTAGTCCAACGAAATAATAGCTCTTCAGTGAGTGCTGAGAGATCTTATGTTTAAAATGCAAGCTATAAATAGAAAGAAAAGGGAAAAGAACCATAGGCCCCTATTTTATAAATGTTACCAGTGGATGATTGAGTGCTGCCAATTAAACATACTCGTACATTGATCCAATATCTGAGGGCTAAAATGTCGCTATTTTATATTCAATCAGATAAGTCTAACAGTTCTGACCAATCAAATGTGGCGAGACTAAGAACCAACAAGCCCACAAAATCGGCTTTAGCCGGAAGCGTTTTCCATAAATAACCAACAAGTCCACTCTGGCAAGCATGGCGCCGAAGCGATTTTAAGTTAGAAATTCTTTAATTATAAGTATAACCGTAATAAAACTGACCCTGACTCTAACCCTGACCTACTGTGTTGCTGAATACAAACATTCGACTCTTAAGTCAATGGTAGGCGATATCACGAAGCACAAAGTAAACACGACTGGACTATTACTAGAGACGTTTTCGAGTTAGCAAAAAAAAATAAATAAATAAAAGATAAAAAATCCACGGAACGATAAAAGTGACATAAATGCCATAAAGAATAGTGACCTTGACCTTGTCAACGAATGCATTTTCATTTATCGACTACTTCGATATACATTACGAGAGGTGGTAAAGCCAGTTTATCTTGTTTAACATGAAAGACTGAGCTTTAAAGGGAATGCACTCGCGTGCAGGGCCGGCGAACGACGTTACCTTTCATAGCGAGCAATATAACAGCATGATAGAACGCAAAGCTTGTGCTTGGAATGGGAGAATATAAGATATCATAAAATTAATGTAGACATAATTGTCTCCCTTGTTAAATTAAATAAAAGTAAATTAGTATTTATTTTATTGTATTTATTCCTTTCCCTTCATTAGCGACTGGTTATGCCTAATCATTACCGTACACAAAAGAAATTACTCCACACCAGATAGGCTGCTTTAATGAATTTTAAAATGATTGAACCGTGCGCTAAATTATAAATTAAGAGAAACACTCCCTACTTATCAGTAACGACCTGACCCTTCTTGAAGGACTGATAAAAGAAAAATACAAAAGAGAGGACAAAAACGACAAAGGGTGTGTGTGTGTGTAGAGGTTGTCGTGAAGAGGAGTTTGATGCAAGGGTTTGTGCCATGAAGGGAATCGGATACTAGGGAGTGCAGGGTTGCTAATGAAAGAGTCAGATACTAGGGACTGCAAGGTTACTAATAAGCTAGATACTTGGGGCTGCAAGGTCACTAATGAAAGAGTCAGATACTAGGGACTGCAAGGTTACTAATAAGCTAGATACTTGGGACTGCAAGGCCAATTATGAAAGTCAGATTATAGGGACTGTAAGGTCAATATGAAAGAATTAGATACCGGGGTTTGCTAGGTCAATGATACTTAAATAATGTCCACAAACCACAGTGTAAATCATTCCAAAGTTTCAACGCTAAGCAAACCAGACAGACAGATGTTTAAACTTGGTAATCTGTGCAAATGTATTTAAAGTACTGTGGCGTGCTTATTTTTTGTCAATATTTTGTTTTCTGTTGTATTTTCTTTCGTTTTTGCTTTGTTGTTATTTTTCTTTTTGTGAAAGGTCTTCCTGTTTGTTTATTTCTTTTGTTGTTTCTTATGTCATTGTATGTTTCATTTGATTTGTTGTTGTTTGATGTTTATTTTCATTCTTTAGTTATTTCTCTTTAACTCTTGCTCATACGTTTGTGTTCTTGATTATGTACATGTGAGAGTATTAAACTTATTTTTTAATTTTCTTCTAGCATGTTGTGGGTTTGATTGCAAGGGGTAAAGTGTATTATATTTCGGCCTAAGCCTTGTCCATATTCATAACATTCTTAGCAGACTATTCCAAATATTGATTATATAATTCTTTCATAAATGCCAATTAATCTCCTGGTATATTCAAGTGGAGGAAATTGTGAGTTACTGGAGCTGTTGTAATGAAATCGATTTCAGCTTGTCTTCAAAATGTCACTTACTTAATGTCCTGCCTAGCGAGGTGCAAACATGTGACTTTTATAACGAAATCGATATTGAAATGGATTACAACGCGTGGTGTTCTGTTGTGCTAGCCACTGGACTCAATGTTTGAATTAATTGATGCTACTTATGCATCCATTAAAAAAAAATCAACACACCAACCAACAGAATACTAGGTAACGAATGTTAGCAAAATGCACATGCGTGTTGAGACGTAAATAATTTTTTTAAGCGTCAGTGCGTGTGACCTGCAGATCCACTCGCAAGTTATTTATAGACGTATATGAAGTTCTGTCTTAGAAACTCTCACTTGTCACAGTCAAACCGACTAAATGATATGACTGAATGCAAAATCGGTAATGGAGATTTATGATAGGATATTTGTATATATTTCTGAGTTCAAAATAAAGTTCAGTAAATAAATAAATAACTGGACATTACGTTGAGAGATTACAAATGATTATGGGAAATGGGAAATCAAATTCAATTCAATTCTTCATGTGCAAACTAGGCTAAGTGCAATCTTGTCGTACAAACAACATTCAGATTAATTCTTCTAATAACAATTTATTTACCAATACTACTTCACCGCAAATGATAAATAAGTCGCATTAATTTAATTTAAATTAACTTAAAATCATAACTTTAATATCATTTTGCCTGCATCGGTTGAGCTTTGTCTTTTTTTAAATGTGTCAGACTAATTTTCACTATTTTAGTTAAGTGCAGTTTACTTTTAGTGACCTCAGCTGAGAACCATAAAACCTGTCATCTTATAAATACAAACTTAAATGACTCACAAATACTCGATTTGCAAAAGTATTAATTAAAAAGTTTACTTTAATAAAACTGACTTTAATGACATGTATTGCGTACTCTTTCTGAAATGATTAATACAGTTGTTCTAAAAACATACATTATCATTTTAAGATATATCAACACTCACTTTTCATTCTATAATTATATGCATACATACATAATTAGATACATACATGTGCTTATGTGTGTGCCTACGTGTGTGAGAGTGTGCATACATGTGTGTGTGTGTATGTGTGTGTGTAGTGGAGTGGATTAAAGTGTAGTGGAGTGGAGTGGAGAGGTGTGGATTAGAGTGGCGTGGAGTGGATTAGAGTGGAGTTGATTAGAGTGGAGTGGAGTGGATTAGAGTGTAGTGGAGTGAATTAGAGTGGAGTGGAGTGGATTATAGTGGATTAGAGTTTAGTGGATTGAGTAGTGAAGTAGAGTGAAGTGGAGTAGAGTGTGTATAAGTAATAGACTGGACCAACTTGTCAAAGAAATAAATTAAATAAATGCAAATAAGTAATGATAAGAATAATAAATAAATAAATAAATGAAAGAATACGTCAACCTATGAAAGCTTTTCAGTACGATAAGCAATATGTACAATGTCTAAGGAAGACAACTTTCTCAAGGGAAGTACTGGAGTTGCTTGAATGGAATATTAGTAAATGAAGACAGACTGATGTATTGATTGATTTAACCGTTTACAAAGAACAATAATAAAGTGTTCTGTGTGCTGAAGTGAACGAGGCATCTCATAGATGCGCATGCATCTTTCTAATCTTTCAATCTTTTACACATGAGAATAAAAAAGCCGCTTTTCATTTAGCGTTCGTGCGAAAGGTTACCGTGACCGTAAGTGTCCAGACAACTGTTAAGATGTTTTCTAATAACATTTCACTCTCAACAGACGCATGCAGAACGGCGACTGGCACTCGGACTTCCACACATGGCGTCTTGAGTGGACCAATGATCACCTTGTGTGAGTATAGTTTTCTTACTGGACGCTTGCAGACTGGAAACCTGTTAGCATGGATGTGGTTATGTGACGTTTACAACTTAAACCTGTTAGTATGGATGTGGTTATGTGACGTTTACAACTTAAACCTGTTAGCATGGATATGGTTATGTGACGTTTACAACTTAAAACTGTTAGCATGGATGTGGTAATATGACTTTACAACTTAAAACTGTCAGAATGCATGTGGTTATGAGATGTTTACAGTTGGAAAACTGGTAGCATCAATATGGTTATGTGACGTTTACAAACTGGAAAACTAAAAAAATAACATGCGTGTGGTTACGTGACGCTTACAAACCGGAAAAACTGTTTAAGACTGACAAAATGCAATAACAGCTTAGTATGATAGCAGAATGTGGCCACTAAAGTAGTATAGTCTGATGGTGATAGCTTGTAGCCTTGAAATAAAACTAGGTCAAATGAGGAGTCGGGCACTTAGGTCAACTCAGTGGTATATATTAGAAAAACATTAATTTTATTATTTTTATTTGCTCTTTACAAAATTAGATCTTCATATCAGTAGGAGTGAAGAAAATCAAATCACAAATCAGCCAACATTGATGCAGTCATTAAATTATCAATATCACCCCATCACAACAGTTTTAACTTACAGAAATAAACTGGTTTTATCAGAAACATTATTAGATAATAAAGATCAGGAAATATGTATTCTGTTCGTGGGACATTTCTATTCAATTTCATTTGATATTTATTGTTTTTTTGCTTCATGTATAAGACTAAAGCTATAAAGTCAATTTTTCGGCCAATGTAACCTAAGATTAATACATTTTAAATTGGCTGCTTATTCATCCAGGACCTTTGTTGACAATCAAGAAATTTTGCGAGTTACACCCCCTGGTGGAGGATTTTACGAATTTGGCCACATGACTGGTGAAAACCCATGGTCTTCTGGTTCAAGGATGGCTCCATTTGATCAAGATGTAAATATATTTTACTTTATGCATACTTTCTTACTGCATGGCCTCTACATAGGCTGGACTACTCTCATCAGACAAGTTATCTCACACACTTCGAGTTATAAAATATATAATGTCTATAAACATGAAAACTATTTAAAATACAATATTTGTAAACATAAATATGTATGAGTATTAAAATACCTGTCAAAATACTAGTTCTTCCAAGTATTTACACATAAACTAATAAGGCCTTTCGCACACTGTTAAAGTATAGACTACGTGAACATTTTCAGACTAGTTTAGATTGTCCCTTTCACTTTTGCAGACTGTTATTGAAATTTCACTGAAACCTCCCCTTATCCGCAATCATTCTTTATCACTATGAGATCCATAATCCATTTTCCATAATTATTAAACTAATTCAAGTCAACAGGTAGAATACTATCTTTAGCAAGAGTTGTAGGTCAGTCCTCCTGTTACCGGAAGTGAACATTTTTTTTACAGCTAACTACAAACAGGCTCAAGACAAAAGCCTCGATACAGACTAAAAAACAACGCAAACAGGCCAAAAGCAAAGAAGATAATTGCAAACAGATTGAAGACAAACAAGTCCAAGGCATAGAGGCTAAAAACTAGCAGGCTGAAGACAAATTAGTCTAATCAAAGAAACCTAATACACATAGGTTCAAGGTAAAGCAGATAATTACAAACGGGATCAAAGCAAACAGACCTATTACTAACTTGTTCAAGACAAAGAGGCTAAATGCAAAATGGTTCAACCAGGGCCAACAGCCCCAGGCAAAGAGACCACAACAAAAAGGCTCAAGATAAAAAGAACCAAGTGTAATGCGTAAATATAAACAGACTCCAAACTGACCCAAGGCAAAGACGTATAATACAAACAGAATAGTACAAACATGAGGCTTAAGACAATTAGGCTACAGGCAAACGGACTAAATATACATATACTCAAGACAAACAGATAACAGACAACAAACTCTATTCACACAGCACAAACTTAATCCAAGTAAACCAAGGCAAACAGATTCAAGGCACATAGGGTTACAGGCAAATGAACTAAATACACATATTCTCAAGACAAACAGATTACAGACAACAAACTCTATTTACACAACAAGCTAAATCCAAGTAAACTAAGGCAAACAGGTGCAAAACTCACAGGGTTAGAGGCAAATGAACTAAATATAAAACACGCTGAATACTAAATACAGCAAAGTAAACATAAATAGAACGAGACCACGAACAAAGGGACTAAAACTGCAAGCTAAATGCTAAATATAACAAACTAAATACAATAAAACTAAAGTAAAATGATGCACGGAAACAGACTAAAAGCAGAATAAACGCGAAAAAAAGCTCAAGGCAAAAATGTTTTAAAGGAAATGGACTAAAAACAGCAGGGTAAACGCGAAAAAAAGTCAAGTTAAACATTCTATATGGAAATAGACTGCAAACAGCAGGATAACCGTGAAACAAGCTAAAGGCAAACAGATGTGTGCAACCTCATATTTGTATTATTCGAGTTGGCTGACAGTGCATAATATATTGCCTGTTTACACACTGAAAACTCGTGATCTCGTCACTTTTGCGTTGTTTCTCAGTCTGTCACGTGACTAACTCTGCATAAACTCCCAATGAGAGTAATTGGATCAAATTGGATCGATCTACCCTGACGGCATTTTCTTTTGGCCGGAGGGGGTGGGTGGGTGTCTTATTCACTTCTTTCTTGTTTCTGCTTCTTGTTGAAATTAACATCATGTCCGAACATTCACCTTTCCTGACACTTCGACCCGGGATGCCGCTGAATTTTGCTGTGCTGCACTTAATGTTTGGTATCTTAACTGTTGGAACTTTTTTAACTGCAGGCATGGTGAACTTTTGTCCTTAAATGACCTCTTTTCCATTATTCAAGTTTACACGCAAATACAGATTTCAATCCAGTCGCTTGCGTATTTGGTATGTTCGATATTATGAATCATAATAAATATGTTTTCCTCAATCCTATATAAAACATTTAAACAATAGATAAGGGTCATAGTGATCATTTACCTTTCAGGATACACACACACACACACACACACACACACACAATCTTAAATCATTTATTACAAATACAAGCTTAAGCACCAAAAATAGGAGCTTTTACTCTCGCAGTGATTTATTACTTGGGGATTATAATATGCCCGGATTTCATTTTGTACCGGAATCCTGTTTTCTGAATGACTTAAGTCAGAAGATTTGTGGCTATGCAGAAAAGCAGTGGTGATAGGGAATCTCCTTGAAAAATTTCGCATTTTTTTGGTATTTCTGCAATTATTATTATTATTATTATTATTATCATCGTCATCATCATCTTCATCATCATCATTACCATTATTCTGTCGATCAGCAACTCTTCCGGTATACTCAACTACCCCTCCCCAAGCACACACATTTAAGTCAGTATGCTTTTATACTGTATACTAAACCCTGAACTCCCATTCTCACACACACACACACACACACACACACACACCTCTACACATTTAGACTTTGTTTCTTAAGACTATTCCAGTGAGTAAATTGGAGTGAGTGTGTAAACATATGCGTGCGTGTGTGTGAGTGAGGGAAAGAAAAAGAGTGTGTTTTAGAAACAAAATCTCTTAGATTCTTCACTTTTTAAGATTAACTTAATTCTACTCAAAATCTCTTAGATTCTTCACTTTTTAAGATTAACTTAATTCCAGTCAAAATCTGTTGGAGGGCTAAAATCGACATCTTATGACCATGTTTCTTATTCACTATTTTAATATCGACAAAGTGACATTTCAAAACAAATAACAGCAACCAAATGCATTGATTCTGCCGTTACTGAAACAAAAATAACAATGCGATATGCACTTTTATTCTGGACTCTCCTGCAGTCAATAATGCAATCATAATTCTAAACGCAAAGAATAAATAGATAAATAACATTTTCAAACGTAGACGTTTTCCTCTAAATAGAAACACAGGTTTCGACCTGTGCTTAATAAGTCCTGAAATAACTTACACAACATAAAGAATAAATAGATAAATATCATTTTCAAACGTAGACGTTTTCCTCTAAATAGAAACACAGGGTTTGAAATGTGCTTAATAAGTCCTGAAATAACTTACACAACATAAAACACTCTTTCATTGTTTTGGAAGTTCTACTAAAATTGCTTATTTTAAAAGAAAAATTAATCAAAAATCCATGAAATTTTCTTCTTGAACAACAATCCTACATAATCGTTTTTTTGTTTTTTGTTTTTTTTTTTGGTTTTTAATGAAAACTAAAGCATGGCGAGCACATTCTTTAAAGTAAAAGTTTTCTGCGAAGATCTACAAAACACGACGGATAACTTCTGCTCGCGGCAATTAATGCTAAAGTTACCGTTCTTTGGCTTCTGCTTATGTAATTCGTGTTCTGTTTCATTTATTTGATTTTTTTATAGCAAAAAACCGCTTCGACGTCGTTTCTCTCTTAAGTTATTTATAGGCTTCATCGAACTGACTAATTACCTTGGAGGAATAACAATTTAATTACGTTTTTATTTTATTTTATTTTATTTTGCTCTCATTTTTTTAAAAGAAATTTGCGGTCATCGCTATTTGTCAATTACGCAATGGTTATTTGAGAAATATTCTGATTTTGACGTAATATTTAAATTCCGACGAAAAGAGAATGGAACTGATATTGTTAAAACAGATGCAAATAAACGTGTGTGTGTGTGTGTGTGTGTGTGTGTGTGTGTGTGTGTGTGTGTGTGTGTGTGTGTGTGTGTGTGTGTGTGTGTGTGTGTGTGTGTGTGTGTGTATGCGTGCGTGCGCGCGCCTGCTTGTAAGGCAAAGGTCTTGGGTGATTGGATGATAAAAAGTTGCGATATGTGTCTCTCACTTTCTCTCTCTCACTTTCTCTCTCTCTCTCCCTCTCAACAATTATTCCTTTCGATTTTCTAAGTTATTTGAGTTTTAAAACATACAAATTATACTAGAAGTAGGTTAGTTATGTTTAATTTACGTTCACCAAATTGCAATGTAGGCCGATTAAGCGTTGTTCACAATGAAATAGGTCAATAGATCACGATTCGAAAAGGAAAAAAAAAATGTCATACAATTGAAATAAGTTATGTGGGTTGAATAAACACGGTTCATAAAAATGTCGGTTTTTTTTTAAGAACAGGTCGTGAAAAGAAATACAAAACAGATTGATTATAAAACAGTTTATTAAAGTAATCGGTTTACTTAAGAGCAATTGGTGAAAAGAAATACAAAGCAGATTGATTAAGAAAAGTTTGCGAAAAGCAATCGATCTAAGAGTAATTCGTGAACAGAAATACAAAAGGAGATTGATTAAGAATAGTGTACAAAATGAATCGGTCTATTAAAAGAGCAGATCGTGACAGAAAATACAATACAGGTCCACAAAACAATCATTTATCGCAGGAACAAATACAGACTGAAAATTGATTAAGAGCTCATACCTCCATGGTCTTAGACCTTTACACGTGTATTTCTTAAATGGCTTCTATATTAAACCTTAGACTGCGTTTACATAGGTATTCTGCTCAAGACAAATATTGATGCAAAGTGTGTGCTTGGTACGGAAAGGGTATTATGATGTGGTAATGACTTAGTAGCTAGAGTAGTTGTCTGTCTTTCGTCTTTACTTTAATACGTTATACTGTAAATATTGTAAATATTGGAATACTGTAAATATTGTAAAATTGGAATACTGTAAATATTGTAAATATTGGAATACTGTAAATATTGTAAAATTAGAATACTGTAAATATTGTAAATATTGGAATACTGTAAGTATTGTGAATATTGGAATGCTGGGATAAGCCTGAAACCGAATACATTTAGAAGTAGAAAATTAGTAAGAAATGAGATATTTATTTGCAGACTTCATTCAAAATCGCTCCTTATTTAAACCCAGTCGGTCAAATTAATCATTTTTTTTCAGATACCAAAGGTTGGTGGGTTACTCTCTGTAAGAGTAAATATGCCTAAGTTTAGTTATGTGGTAGCTTGTTTTATGTAGACCCTGTCATTTCTACAAATCGAACATGTTACACGCTGTCGTATCAAGGCATGCAAGCAACGACAGCAAAAATAAATTGCCTTCGTGATAGACTGTCATCCTTAGCAAGAAACATAATTGTACGAATAAACCATTAATGACGTGCAATAACCTCTCAAGAAGTTGTAATTACCTTTAACCTCACTCCCACCATATTTTCTCCTCCCAGTTCTTCCTCATACTGAACGTAGCGGTGGGAGGGACCAACGGCTTCTTCCCAGACGACTTCAACTACGGAGTCACCAAGCCCTGGCCCAACAACTCGCCTCACGCCAACGCCGACTTCTGGTCGCACCGTGCGGAGTGGGAGAGAACCTGGAACGGTAACAATGCGGCCATGGAGGTTGACTACGTGGAGTTCCGCCAACCGTAACCTTGGTAGATGCAATGGGTTGTGTCAACAAATTCTCGAGACTGTAACAATTTTGTAATAAAAGTTTCAAAATAATAATTACTCTCAGCAGTTTTTGTGACGTGAAATATTTCCCCTTTTTTTCAGAAATTGCCCGATGACGTGAATTACGATCGTATTGATAATTAAAATTAGGTGTGTGATATTTCGGTTATATGTGAAGTTTGGATGTCTTGATGGTGGTTGGGGTGATGTTTCTTCTTAGATGGTGAATCTGTGAGTATATGTATGCGTTGTCTTAGCGTGCCTGTTTCAAGTTACCTTCCAAGGGCGAATCGATCTGTACAGAACAGCTAATCAGTCAGGTGATTCATCTCAGCGGCAAGACAAAGTTTTATAGCGAAATTGTAATCCGCTTCCATCCAACTCCCAACAAACACTGGCCAGTGCGAAATTAAACTCGACTAGCGATCGATACGTTCACCGATGATGGGTGTGACAAACCGCCATCTCCACGCGAAAATTAACTGCTTGATCACCATTTGTTAATACTTTAATACTTGTCTGGTCAGGTATTTGCGTTTTCAGTCAAGCGTGCACAGAAGCACAGACATAAGTATTATGCACACATAAAATGTAAATTAAATTAAAATATGCATTTGCCTGTAGGTTCGCGTTAGCATTTATTGCAGGATTAAGTTACATTCTCTTTTTGCTTCCTCTCTTTCTGTGTTCGTTCCTTTAGACCACTAACCATGTTATTACGGCATTGTTACATGTACGACTTTGTGTGTGTGTGTGTGTGCGTGCGTGCGTGCGTGCGTGCGTGCGTGTGTGTGTGTGTGTGTGTGTGTGCATGAGCTCATGTATGCGTATCAGTGTGTGTGATGAGGCTATCTTATTTATTTGTGTGTGTTGAGGCCATCTTATTTATGTGTGTGTGTGTTGAGGCTATCTTATTTATTTAAGTGTGTGTGTTGAGGCCATCTTATTTATTTAAGTGTGTGTGTGGTGAGGCCATCTTATTTATGTGTGTGTGTGTTGAGGCCATCTTATTTATGTGTGTGTGTTGAGGCTATCTTATTTATTTAAGTGTGTGTGGTGAGGCCATCTTATTTATTAAAGTGTGTGTGTGTTGAGGCTATCTTATTTATTTAAGTGTGTGTGTGGTGAGCCATCTTATTTATTTAAGTGTGTGTGTGGTGAGGCCATCTTATTTATTTAAGTGTGTGTGTGGTGAGGCCATCTTATTTATTTAAGTGTCTGTGGTGAGGCCATCTTATTTATTTAAGTGTGTGTGGTGAGGCTATCTTATTTATTTAAGTGTCTGTGGTGAGGCTATCTTATTTATTTAAGTGTCTGTGGTGAGGCTATCATTTATTTAAGTGTCTGTGGTGAGGCCATCTTATTTATTTAAGTGTGTGTATGATGAGGCCATATTATTTATTTAAGTGTGTGCCGCGAAAGAAACTGATAGTATATGCGTTCATTATATTGTTGTTGTTGTTATCGAATCGCTGCTTGATTGGCTGTCTGGATGATTGATTAGATAGTTCGCTAAATGTATGGATTGTTGACTGATCAGCTTGTTATTTCTGGATGATTGATTGAACAGTTCGCTAGATGGGTGGGTTAATGATTACGCACTTAGCTAGATAACGGGATGATTAATTGAAGAGTTAGGTAAATGGACGGGTGATTGATTGGCAAGTTAGCTAAATGGATGGATGATTGATTGGACAGTTGGCTAGATGAATGGATGATTGATTGAACAGTTAGCTAGATGGATGGTTGATTAATTGGACAGTTAACATAAGGATGGGTAATTGATTTATTGGACAGTTAACTAGATGGATGAATGATTAATTGGACAGTTAGCTATAAGAATACATAATTGATTGCTTGTACAGTTAGCTAGGTGGCTGGATGATTGAATAAACACTTAGCTGGATGTTCGGATGTTTGACTGGACAGTTTGCTATCCAGACGGAAGATTGCTTGGACATTAGCTGGATGGATGGACGATTTGATTGGACATTTTAAAAGGTGTCTATATGACTCATGGACACTTAGCTAGATGTCTAGATGATTGATTGGATATCTAACCACATGGTAGATGATTGATAGGACAGTCGCTAGAAGTCTGGATGATTAATTGGACAGTTGGCGAGATGGATGGATGATAGATGGGATGGTGGATGATTGATTGGACAATCAGTAGGGTGGATCGGTGATTGATTGCCTAGCTACATAGATGGTTAGATGATTGTATGACCATGGGTGGGTGGCTTGCTGCTTGTTTGAATGCTCAAACACGACTCTGACAGTTTGCCTCTGTTTGACCTGTCCTGGATAGGTTTGCCTCTGTGACCTATTTGAAGTGTCCTGGATAGGTTTGCCTCTGTGACCTATTTGAAGTGTCCTGGATAGGTTTGCCTCTGTGACCTATTTGAAGTGTCCAGGAACATTTTCTCCTATAGCAAACGAGGACATCCTCACTAACGAAAAGTGTATATGTGTGCACATGATTGCATTGAGATACGTTGCAAACGTTTTCAACCCCATGTTCCTTAGTTCTTCAACCTACACATTGTTTAATGAGACGATCAGAATATTGCATCGAATGCGAGCTAACTGGTTACTTTGCAGTCCAAAGTAAAATACGCCAATTAAATATTATTACCCAGAAGCAACGGTATTCGGCCAAGTATGAAGTTGTTTCTGAGAAACAGTAAAAGCAGACGTCATCTAGTCTGCTACAAGATGCGATCAATATCGGTCGTGTTGATAAAAAATAAATCGCCAGATTACAGGTATAGCTAGACAAAAGCTTGACAATGTGGATGAATACTCTTGAACGAAATAATACATTTTAAATATTATTGACAGATCGACAAACAAATTGTCTTAGCCTATCCGTTAATTGAACAATTTACCTTACTGGATGTAACGCCAGCCTGGACGATAATTTGATTCGCGATGTTTAAAACATATTCTTTAAATTAAATCATTTGAGTAGTACAGTTATCATGAGTTAACAATCTGTTGGTGTTACTTTGAAGTATTTCATTCATGCGCTTTGGACATCGTTCAATAAAGGTCTCCGTTAACAAATTGGGCTGTTAGTTCGTTTGGCCGATATTTATCAGGTTTTCATATTTCTTCTTTTAAGAAAGTATAAAACAAAAATCACAGGAAAAATCGACTGGTTTTAGCATTTTAATTAACAGCAAAAATATTAAAATAAGAATATATTTAAACTTACGACGTAAAATAATATACATATTTATGCATGTCTGTAGATAGAAGGATAGATAGATAGATAGATAGATAGATAGATAGATAGATAGATAGATAGATAGATAGATAGATAGATAGATAGATAGATAGATAGATAGATAGATAGATAGATTATGCATACATAAATTGACAAATTGCTTACATACAAGGTGGTACGTCATTAAATGTACATATAAACATGATATATTTATTGTGAGAATATTTACTCGTCTGCTTACAGTGCTTACTTTAACACAATTTAACAAAAGCAAATTCAATACTGATTCAGTTCTATTAATCCTAGTGAATCAAAGTGCAATATCTATTTTAAATAATAAAATTTACTTTTGCTATCTTCTGTTAATGGAATACGAACCAAGACACGGCTTCTCGCGATCCATGTAACGCGGAGTGGATTTATTAAGGGAAGTAACTATTCAACATGGATATACAATTATCAGGATGTACATTTGTAGAGTAACCAGTGGAAATAACATTCAACAACTAAAACTAAAATACAACAACAAAACAAACTTTACAAAAAAGTACTTTTGCTCATTCTTGGATTTACAAGAAAGCAATAAACAAAACATATAAAAGCAATATGACAAATGACAGCAATATCGATGGTCCAATCATCATGTCTGCATTGCATGATGGGATGTACAGAAGGAGTAAATTGCATTAATTTGCATGCGCCGTTTAACTTAACAGTAAAGATTATTATTTACAGGTGAATTTAAGTGATGTTTCACCATGTAAGTAACATGATTGTGAGTACTCTGTTTTTACCCACCCACCTCTTCCTCAATTGATTTCCTCTAAAACCAAAAACGTCCGCCTTACCAGCGTGCATCGCACGTATATCAGCAAAGAAAATCGATATAATTTAACGAGTATTTACGAAATACTACAAAATGAGTCTATGTGGAAAAAGATTAGTCGGTGCATGCGCCAGGTACACCTGGCATGGTCTCTCACGTGCATAACTCAGAACGTTGGTTAAGGGTGTGGTCGCCATTGAAAGTGTTGTGACTGTTACCTAGGTGTCAGACTACTGTTGGTACTTTAGAAATATAGTATTCAAATCTTACTCTCTTGTCATAAATATTTATTTCTATGTCTATATATATAGTTGCCATCTATCTACCTGCCTGAAGGTATGACAGTCTGTCTCTGTAAGTTTCTATTGATCTGTGTATTTTTTTTTCTGTCTGAATATCTATCAGTCTATCTATCCTTACATATAACTATTTAAATAACAAATATATAAATATATTTTAAAATTTACATGCGTTCTTCATTGTGAAGTTCGATGCTTCTCTCTATATTTATCTATATATTAATATCTATGTCTACTTATCTCTGCCTCTCTATCTAAATCTATACTTGCAGCCTTGTCTGACATTATTTAGACCTGAAAAGGTTTTGTTTTTCCGTTCTTTTTTTTCTTCTTCTAAGAAATAATTTTTAATGACATATCTCGTTCTTTGCTATTTCAACTACCCACCATTTTAAACATGTATGTTTCTTTGATACTATTAATCCATGAGCCAAGCTTGTGTGAAATAAGTGACTTTGATAAACGCGCTTGAATGTCAGACGTGAATGTGAAATGTAATATTTTATGCCTCCTGACTCAAGGAATTATTGTTTGATTTTCGGAATATTTCAAAGCCCGCACGCACAATAAATAATCTCCTTTATGTTTATTGTCCAGTTATTAAAGTTAAAGAGAAGGGGGGGGGCATTTTCAATAAAGCAATTTTTAAATTGGATATATTTAATTTGCTAATGTATATTTTTTTCTATTTCTTTCTCATTATGATCTTTATGAGGTTTTTTAATAGTGTCTTTCTATTTTACTCTTCCAGTCTTCGATATCCCTTCTTGCTTTTATTGCATTTTAATATTTTATTAACTACAGCATACTCATAGGAGGCCTATTGGAATTCATATAAAATTAGGTTAGTTATCGAAAATTCTCTTTCTCCCTCCGCGCGCTCGCGCGCGCGCGTGTGTGTGTGTGTGTGTGTGTGTGTGAAACCGGCGGTAATTATTAGCTTGTATAAATGTTATTATCTCTCACTGCGATGAATATTTATTGACAATTAGTTTTAATGATATATATATAGCTGGTACCAACATTTTATACCCGACCCTAGAAATAGGTCATGGACCCAAATCAATATACAGTTTCCTTTCTCTCTCTCTCTCTCTCTCTCTCTCTCTCTCTCTCTCTCTCTCTCTCTCTCTCTCTCTCAAAATTTCTTTCTTAACAAGTATCTCGTCACTCCATTAAAGAACCTTACAACAATCTCTAAAAGGAATTAATTGTAAACTGATTCTATTCTCATCGCGCGCAGAAATTGTAAAGTGCATGGATATCTTAGACTAGTTGACTTGTGAGTGTGTGGTTTGTTTTTTTTAAATCATATCCTTGCAAGCTCACGATGTTTTGCGTCATTAGGTACTAGGTCATGGTTCTCGTGAAATGATATGCATGTCTTCTGACCAATGAGCAATTGGTTAACAATGGAAGTTCACGGCTCTGTATGACTAGCTTGCGATAGCCTGTATTATGCTTGGACTTTGCCCTGTTAAATAGCCGTTGTTAGACTACGCTCAGATATTCGGTATTGGCACTAGTCCCAAGAAAGTGCCAGCTGGTATATTTCACGCTCCGCTGGTTCTCGGAAACTAAAAATAAATCGTTCCTCAACATGCGATTGGTTCCTTCAGAAAGTTCGTTTGACGGTGAGCCTTGAGTTGTGATGTTTGTGTTGGCTTTGTTTTGCAGCTTCACGGATGTTGTCAAAACAACCACCGTCACAATCCCGATTACGGTCAAAAGAGATACGCATGCGCACAGGATGTGACGTCGCTTCTTTCTCCTCATCTTCGTCGTTTGATGGTGGAAGGTGCATGTCTCTTCGACCTCCTGCATATAAATGAAAATGTAAACTTTAATCATGTATACTTATTTCACTCTGTCATAATGCTAAGCACGTATAATTTCCTTCGGACATAACAGACACACGACATAAAACTTCATTTCAACAAATAAGCAACTGGAGCCATTATGCACTTCACAGAAACAATGTGCCAACATTCACACCATACAAACAAACATTGCATATACATCCACTTCACAGAGAAAAATGCTACATCAACATTCCCATCAATGAAATATGCATTGTACTAACATTCTCATCAATGAAATATGCATTGTACTAACATTCTCATCAATGAAATATGCATTGTACTAACATTCTCATCAATGAAATATGCATTGTACTAACATTCTCATCAATGAAATATGCATTGTACTAACATTCTCATCAATGAAATATGCAATATAGTAATATTCGTACCACATAATTATATATTATACTAACATATCCACCACAGAAATATACAATATACTAATATCGTGTGACAGAGCACAATTCCTGTCCCTATTTTTAACTTAATTATTATATGATTTTGTTTAATGTAAGCGTGATATGACGTTTCGGTACTACATATGATGATATTTGTAAGTACCAGAGTAAAGTATTTGCTAGAACTTGCTGATGTACTCTAAACCGGTCTTTTGTGAATGAGTAGTTTTAATATCCAATGGTTTGCTGTTTAGATATAACAGATCGGCTAATGGATAGAGACCAAAGCTTACCTATTGAGAAGTGTCCTATTTTCTAATCACTTTGTGTGACACCTTTGGGCACCATTCACTGGTTATGGTTATTATTTATTAATTAATAACACATAACTAATTAGAAGTGATCTAGATTGAATGTGACAGAGGGCAATCCTAAATCGGTCCTTCAGACAGGTCTGGTTTGCGACCCCTATCACATTAGTGTGTGATTGCATTCATGCCTTAGCTGTGCAGTGTGACTGCAGTGAGTTTCGTACATGAAGCCAGCATCTAATTTCACATTCACCCATACACACACACCATATTCCCTTTCCATTCACAGTCCGGACAGAATGCAAGATAACAGGGATGACTTGTTCTGATGCTGGGTATGTCTGTTAGGAAATGGGAGATTTATGCCATCGGGTAATGCTGCAGAGGTCAGTAATCGTTGTCCCGTCTTCTCTGTGTCGTGAAAATATAATGACAGGGCACTACGCGTGTCATAACAATGGACGCATCTGCCCCAGTAATAAATTCGTTAATGGGTTCAAGTGTTCTGAGAAACGATTTTCCGCTCGGTGGGTCACAGTGGCTGTGAATGTAAAATGGCGTGGTTGTCCTTATAAATAATTGTATCAGAAGTAACTGACAAAGCAGAATGACATAAGTACAGTGGCAGTGGGATGTGTGTCCTAACAGAGGGATATAAGTATAGTGGCGTGTCCTGGCAGAATGATATAAGTATAGTAGCAGTGGAATTTGTGTCATGACAGAGTGAAATAATTATAGTAGAGTGGGATATGTGTCCTGACAAAGGAATACTAGTTTAGTGACTGTGGGATACGTATCCTGACAAAGGAATTCTAGTTTAGTGACTGTGGGATACGTATCCTGACAAAGGAATACTAGTTTAGAGTCTGTGGGATACGTATCCTGACAAAGGAATACTAGTTTAGTGGTAGTGGAATATGTGTCTGTAGATAGGGGTTAAGAGGGTCAAGGCAATGAATACTTTGTCAATAGCTATGTGACGTTGGGCCATAGATTGCAGTGATAGAGGATTACAGCTGTCATGGTTATGAGAGGCAACTGTCAGGACAGAGTGAGGAGAAGTGCGGGGCGGGTTGCGGGGGCTTATCTTCCTGGCAGTAAAGTGCAGCGAATTGACTAGATTAGTCAATATCTTTTACTCTACAACCGGCTACCGATTCATTTCTCCACAGTTTGGCTGAGATAAGGCACATGTTGCTCTTTGGATTGATATTCTTTGCGTGATGGTGGAGGGTGGGTTGGGGTGGTGGTGGTAATAAAATAAAAGTGCGGGCACGCCCATTGAATTGTCATCTCTTTTATTCCTTGAGCAAAATTTAAAAAATACAGACGAGGGGACTTTAAATCCCGGCAACTGTCTCTAATCACTGGAGGCTTACGATTTAAAGTTTCATTGCGTGATACGACTATTTAAAGTCAATCCCGCCCTCAGACCATATCTAATACAAATACGTGTTCAACGAATTGTTCTTTTTTTTTCCCTTTCAAAGGCAAAGGGAGATAATAAGAGGAAAATGAAATAATAAGGGGAAAGGGAAATAATAAGAGCAAAAAGGTAAAATGTCACTACAGTACAATCAAAAAACTTAGAACAACAGCAAATTCAACTCAACGAGAGGCGATGATGGTGACGTGTCTTTGTATGGTGACGTGAGTAAGTGTCAAGGTTATTTTAAATACTGAACCCCAGCCCGTTCCGTTTTCTTTTTTCTAATTTTGTGGAAATGAAACGCATTGACCACGTCATAAAAGCATTTTTTACACTTTGTTCCGTCTTCTAAATATGATTCGATGAAAAGCAGACTGCCTTAAATTAGATACATGTACAAAAGAAGAGATAGATAGATAGATAGATAGATAGATAGATAGATAGATAGATAGATAGATAGATAGATAGATAGATAGATAGATAGATAGATAGATAGATAGATAGATAGATAGATAGATAGATAGGTAGGTAGGTAGGTAGGTAGGTAGATAGATAGATAGATAGATAGATAGATAGATAGATAGATAGATAGATAGATAGATAGATAGATAGATAGATAGATAGATAGATAGATAGATAGATAGATAGATAGATAGATAGATAGTCTTTTGTGCTTCGTTTCATACAGTTAAGGTACTACTACTACCTCTACTACTACTACTAGTACTACTGCTACTACTACTACTGCTGCTGCTCTACTACTACTAATAATAATAATAAAAAGAATATATTTATGACATATGCTGGAGGATTTCAAAATGCTCACTAATTTGATCAGAATCGTTCAAGAAAATCCCAATATCCTGGACAAGTGATTGAACTCAATACCTATAGAATTCTAGATTAACGCCTCTACTTCACAGAAGCTGGAAACATACAGCAAGCCATTATCCTTCTCTTGTTTGTGAAATTTATGTAAGTGTGGTCGTGAATCCAGGTCATGTCATCAACACATTCTCGCTTACCCCACTACATAGTGGTGTTTACGTTCATAGATCCACCCGAACAACCTTGAAAACACGTGAAGCTAATCTACCTTTTATTTGTCCTAGGACTCTGACTATAATATTCGCTCTAATAATCAGAAACACCTTACAATATTGATTTAGCTCATTACTGCAGATGACCTATATTTTCACTCGATCTTTAAAACTTATACAACATTCTACTTTAACCGTTTGAGCCTGCCCTCATACTAAACAAAGTGCAACAAAATAAATTCTACGGGATGTACGCCAAAAAAATGGTTTGTGATGTTTCATGATATTAATGTTGCTAGGTTCAATGAAAGCAAATTTCTCAGAATGTTTTGTCTGTTTCTCAATATCTGACATGCGCTCTCTTTCTCTCTAGCGCTGTAGGAGTGTGTGTAAACTGACAAGAACTCTTTGGAAGACAGGTCATTGTACTTTCATATTGTTATCCTTGTATTTAATAAAGTTGTTTCTTTTATATTCATTTCAGTTATTTCCTCTCTTTCTCTTTGCATTCAATTCCACTCTTTCTCTCTATCTATCCTTTTTTCTCACTTTCTCTCTACCTCCCCTTTATTCTCGCTCTCCCCCCCCCACACACTTCTCACTTTCTCTTTTCTTCTTTCCTTATTGCGTATTACTCTCTCTCTCCTCTCTCTCTCTCTCTCTGTGTTTCCCCTCTCCTTATTTCCCTGTCTTCTCCCTTTTTATTTTTCTCTATCCCTCCACTTCTCTTTCTCTCAATCTTCTCCCCATCTTTTTACCCCCCAACCATTTGTCCCCATGCCTCTACCTCTCTATCTATTCTCTTGTCTATTTCTGTATGTGTGAGAGAGAGAGGAGAGAGAGAGAAACTTTAAAAATTGAAAAGCGTGACGTCTTTGTGCGCAATAGTGTTTCGTAAAACGCACTTTGACCATTTAATATCTTTGCGCAGAAAAGCCGTTCCTGCCCTGAAAACGTGACTCCATTAGGACTTGTCAGAAAAACTTGCAAACCACTCTAAAGAGATCATGGCAGCAAGTGTCTCCACATTTGAAGTCAGGACTTCAGCCAATATGTACAGGTACGTCTTGGAGAGAGAAAAGCATGCGTGTCATTCTGGATTGATCGGCATGTTGTTTTGTCTCTGGTAATGATATCGTTGTTCTGTATAGTGTTCTTAAAGGTGGGGAAAATGGATGTCTGTGAATGCTCTCTTTTATTGCATTAAGCACTGCAATCAATATTTTTAATTCTTTTTGTGAAAAGAAAATAAATGATAGCATGAACGTTGAGAAAGACTTTCATCTCTGGTGATAATTGGTTTCTTTGTCTTGACGAATATAAATAAATAGATAGATAGATAGATAGATAGATAGATAGATAGATAGATAGATAGATAGATAGATAGATAGATAGATAGATAGATAGATAGATAGATAGATAGATAGATAGATAGATAGATAGATAGATGATAGATAGAACGGGGGGCGCGGATAGATAGATGGGTGTGATAATAGATAGATTTTCTTACAGTGCTAAGTAAATTCCAAAAGCGGAAAGAAATATAGGCCTACCTGAACACTGCCGAGCGTATTCAACATCATAGTTTTTAGTGTAAGAATCATTTATCATTGATGTTATAATGAAGCGAAAATGAGTGCAGTCGTCGCTAGGAAACAGTGATTTAAAGGTTAGCGCGTGAGCTGGACTGCTAACGAAACAATAAATGCCACGTGAAGAGAATTCTAGGTCATCTGAGGTAAACAACAGTACGAGGCACAACCAGAATGACGTGTAGACGTGGTACTAAAACTAAAAGGGCATTTTAAAGTAAGCGACTGAAGAGGTTCTTTTCTTTCCTGAGAGTTTTATAATAATTACCAGTCGAAATACCTGTCTCTTCTTTGCTGCAGTTCATTCACTAGGACACCTAAGGCCACAGAAGTAAATGCACGCTATATTTATATATTCTTTCAAATTTGAATGATTCCATATATGTTCAAAACAACAAATAAAATTAACATTTTGAATGCCTTAGTGTCTGGGCTAGTATATTTTTGGGATCGAAGGGTTTTACCAAGCTTTAGTTATTATTTATTAATTTATTCTTTAACTTCAGAGATAAAACAATACAGTGGGTCTGCGCACACAGAAATAAATTGAATAATATCTTTTTGCATCATATATTCGCTCCAAATTAGTACTGCCGTTCCTAATCGTATACACATCCTACGTATTATGGACTCATTTTTTTTTCTCTAATGGATGCATTTTAAAAGCTAAATCCAAAGTCTTTATATTTGATTTTAGTTTGAGAAGCCTAAACAGTTTATATTTGACACGCGGAATTGTCTAAGGAAACAGAATGCTACAGTTTCGGCTCCGAGGATTTTAAATGTTGTATTAGTAATAGTAACGATAACTGTCTAAGCTGTCTGCAACAAGGAAGGCAATCCACCTGTGTGTTAAGAGTAACACTTTTTAACCTAACCATGCACTTAATGAAATATGTACAATAACGGAAGACTACTAAGAAATAAAAAATAAACCAATAAAATATAAAAAGGTGTTTTTACGGTTTTTTTTAAAAAAAAACACCAAACTTTTATTTATTACTGCATTTAAATTGTATATTTATTTTGTTTATAATTCCGAATGGGTTATGCAAGATAGGTATGGTAATTTGATGTACAAAACGAAAAAGTGTGTGGTCTTCCCAATTCCACATTTTATTCGTAGAAAGATATGACATGTCATTAACTGGAGGAATAAGTATTATAAATGGCTTTCAAAAATCAAAGAATAATCACTTGACCTACTTGACCTTTTACTCGGTAATTTACGGTATGGAGTGTAATGAATCCATCCATTATTATTTAATACGACAAATTTCTCCTAATGTGGACTAAAAAGTAATTATTAAATGCAGTGTTCAATATTGAACTTTTAATATATATACTTGCATCTATTTTATTTAAAGATAAGATATCCTGCTTAGAAGCAAAAAGATTATTTTTTTCGGCACCTTTGCCTAGTGCACTTCCACCAGGGCGATTACCTATTCCATCATTAGTCAGGTAGTTTTGGGGTTCTGAAAGTCACGTGATGGCTTTGTGCCCTATCGAGTATGTTTTACTTGCAGCTTCAGATTATCATCACTTCCACAGTGTGTGTATTTGTGTGTGTGTGTGTGTGTGTGTGTGTGTGTGTGTGTGTGTGTGTGTGTGTGTGTGTGTGTTCCCATCTATGTCTCACTCTTATCTATTACATGTCTGTCTGTCTGACTCTGTAAACCTGTTTAATTATTTATCTATTCAGCTATCTATCTGTATGTCTATCAGTCCGTCTGCATATCTTTCTTTTACACCATTATCATTATGGTCATTTTCATTTGAAAAGGAGAGGTGAGCAAGAGGCCAGTTCCTCGGATAACTAGAAGTAATGAAAAAAATATTTCATTTGAGATATACAAAATCAACAGGTATTTATTACATCTATTTTGATAATTTACGTAACCGTTACTTAATTTATTCCTTTACATTAAACAAGGTGTTACTTAGATAAAGGTGGTTACAAATTGCACACGTGTACTGTACTTATAATGTACTTATACTGTACTTATAATGTACTTATAATGTACTTATACTGTACTTAGATAATACATGCATCGAAACACAAACACATCCATGTACAGCAGTGATTGATGATTAGTACTCTAAACAAATAACGTATACAGCTATTTTCTAAAAAGCTAAAGTATTTCTCTGACAAGCTCACAATATTTACAGAGTAACCTTTTCTTTCACATAAATGAAATACATGTACTATATAATTTATAGACTTCAGTTTTAGACTAACAATAAAATGTATCATTTTTGATTTGTTACATAGTTGTTTTTGATTTGTTACATTTTTAATGTAACAAATTACTTTATAAGCATATAGCTTAGTGTAATTAGAGCAGTGACATCTAACGCAGATCTGTCCGTTTGTCTGTCTGTCTGTCAAACTATTTCATCCAATCTTTGGTTGAGTGCTTAATTAAAATGATTTAGAAATAGTGGATGCTCTCTTTTGCTACAAATTTATAGCGTCAAATGCACGCGCCTACGATTGACTTCAAGCCGTGTAGTGTTTTATATTAATGTATTTCTGCGTTTGACTTCAAGCCGTGTAATGTTTGATATTAATGTATTTCTGCGTTTGACTTCAAACCGTGTAGTGTTTTATATTAATGTATTTCTGCGTTTGACTTCAAGCCGTGTAGTGTTCTATATTAATGTATTTCTGCGTTTGACTTCAAGCCGTGTAGTGTTCTATATTAATGTATTTCTGCGTTTGACTTCAAGCCGTGTAGTGTTCTATATTAATGTATTTCTGCGTTTGACTTCAAGCCGTGTAGTGTTCTATATTAATGTATTTCTGCGATTCGACTTCAAGCCGTGTAGTGTTTTATATTAATGTATTTCTGGATTCGACTTCAAGCCGTGTAGTGTTTTATATTAATGTTCTTTTGCGATTGACTTCAAACCGTGTAGTGTTTTATATTATTTTTTTTTGCGATTGACTTCAAGCCGTGTAGTGTTTTATATTAATGTATTTCTGCGTTTGACTTCAAGCCGTGTAGTGTTTAATATTAATGTATTTCTGCGTTTGACTTCAAGCCGTGTAGTGTTTTATATTAATGTATTTCTGCGTTTGACTTCAAGCCGTGTAGTGTTTTATATTAATGTATTTCTGCGTTTGACTTCAAGCCGTGTAGTGTTTTATATTAATGTATTTCTGCGTTTGACTTCAAGCCGTGTAGTGTTATTCTTAACGTGTCACTGCAAATAACTTATATCCAATCATATTCCTTTTACGGTACGTTTGCGAATCCCGTAGTGTACGAGTTGTTTAGTGTTATACTTGTTGCATTTCTGCGAGTAACTCTATACCACATAGTGTGATTTTTAATGTTGTGTGTACATCAAATGGTAATGGACATCAATTAAGCAAAATTATTCCGCCCGAAATGGGGTGGAATATTTTAGTAGTAGTAGTAGTAGAAGAAGACAGTGTCTATAGAATTAGTAAAATTAATAGACAATATATTAGTAATAGCAGAGTAATAGTTGTAGTAATGTCAATAGAAGTAGTAACAGTAAAGCAGTTATGGTAGTGGAAATAGTAGAATTTGTAAAAATTGTTTCTTCTGCATGGACCTATTAATCTCAGCATGGACTTATTGCTTTCAGCATGAATCTATTGCTCTCAGTATAAACCAAGTGATCTCATTATGGACCAAGTGATCTCAGTATGGACCAAGTGATCTCATTATGGACCAAGTGATCTCATTATGGACCAAGTGATCTCATTATGGACCAAGTGATCTCAGTATCGACTGCTGCAGCAATCAAATGGCCATGTCTAGTAAGCAGTATTGCACGGTGACCTTAGAGGACCTACAGATTATATTTTTGACCTAAATCACACTATCAAACTCGCATCATTTTAGCTAGAGTCAGTTTGCACAACTGCCCTCGACAGAAACTCGTGTGTAAAATCAATGTAACCTTTGCGAGGTGATTTCTGCATCTCAGTCCTGCGAGATATTGTGGGCGATAAAACACGCGACAGGCGGCTCTTGACAGACTCTGACGGGGCCTTCTCTGCTGCCAAATTTTTACGCCAGCCTGCGCTTCCGCTTCCGGCTCCCGTTCCAAGCGTATTACCGGCCATTTTGGTTTGTGACTGTTTCCTGTACTGCATCGGGCCCTGCAAGCAAAGAAAGGCCTGCCATGTTATGATTTCTTCACATGTGGCTTTTTTTTTTCTCCCAGTATTTCTCTATCACTTCTTTTTTTTTTTCAGTCGCTAAGACGTTAGTTGCTGTTTACGCAAACAATTGTATATTATGTGTGTGTTTGTGTCTGTCAGTATGTGTGTTTGTTTGTATATAGGCCTATATGTATGTTTGTCGGTTTGTGTGTATATGTGTCGGTGTGTGATAACAGTATCATCTGTGCGGGACTGTGTTTGTAACTTAATATTGACATCAATACTGTTTTATCAAGCGTTACCAATTGTTTGATTTGTTGTTAATTTAGTATATATTCTGGCAAAAAATATATTTTTCTCTCTTACGTATTTTGGAAAATTATTTTTTTACAATTATTATATAATGGTTAGTACTTGTATAAAGTTATTATTCTCTTATTTCAAGTGAGTGTTTATATGTTGTAATAAAGTATTTAGTACTGTTACTAAGTACTCAGTTTTGTTACTTAAAAGTGCTTTACATATTTTTCTGCTTTGTTTTCTGATCATAGATTGATTACTGTCAGCGTTAGTGTTTATATGTTGTAATAAAGTATTTAGTACTGTTACTAAGTACTCAGTTTTGTTACTTAAAAGTGCTTTACATATTTTTCTGCTTTGTTTTCTGATCATAGATTGATTACTGTCAGCGTTAGTAGCTAATGTATAACTATTGCCTTAGTAATTTAGTACTCTTATTGTTAGTAATTCTTTGCGTTGGTGTTGAGTGTAAATTTCTCTAGCTACTCAATGACCTTGTGTCCTCGGTGAGTGACTTTTTCTATTTAAGGGTCCATACTGTTACTTCCGTCTGCCTTAGTTGTTTCTGATTGATGAGTGTTGTTTCTGAGTTGAATGTTTACTTCTGAGTGCTCATTTCCTCGCGGTATCTAAAAATATTGTATTTCTTTCGTTTACTATTACACTTTGCTGTCGATGTTGTCTACGTCATTGAAGTCGTCATTAATTAATTTATAGCAAATCCTACAGATCACATGTTGATGAAAGACAACATTTGCTGGATAGAATATACACACAAATCCATGAAGTAAAAAAATTGATAAACAGAAATGTTTTTATCGTTTGTACGCAGTCTGTTGCTTCTCATTGCATTAGCTATCCAGAGTAAGAGATTGAATTGGATTGAAATATTCGGATTATTTAACGTCCTTCAAGCAACAAACTGTAACAGCTCTCATGAGATAGAGGTTGAATTGGATTGACATATTCGGATTATTTAACGTCCTTCAAGCAACAAACTGTAACAGCTCTCTACAATAACTAGACTGGATTCATGTTTGAAATAGAAGATATAACTCAAGCATTATTAAAGCAACCATTACAAAATTGCACTTCAACATAACCTGATAAACGCTAAGCGCCAGCCAAACAGGCGCAACTTTCAGACCAATAATTA
The DNA here is from genome assembly GCA_028829895.1 of Sinotaia quadrata. Lineage (NCBI taxonomy): Eukaryota > Metazoa > Mollusca > Gastropoda > Architaenioglossa > Viviparidae > Sinotaia > Sinotaia quadrata. The sequence goes on along the minus strand of CM054181.1, from coordinate 105,168,397 downwards.
CTTTTAGAAAATTTGTGCTAAACTGTTTGCACACGGCACTTTAAGTCTGTATTCCAAAGCTGCATCTCTCCAAAAAGCACAAAATTAGGTGAGCTATTTAGGAAAGTAATCGATGTTTGAAGCCGAAAAAGAAAATAAAAACGTATAATATGGGAGGTAGCAAAGTTTGATCAGAATTCCAAAATTAAAGACTTTTTTTTAAAATAAAAATAAATTCTAATTCTAAAGTCAATAGCAACATGAAATTGCTTCAGCAGGTTAAAGAAAAGAAAAGAAAAGAAAAAATCCACATTTCTAATGAAGTCTCGATTGCTATACCAAAAAAAAAAGCTCCCTAACTTGTACAAAATATAATCAGATCCGTCTAGTTTATCAACAGCAAAACCAGTTTAGGCAAGTAAAACCCTTATTCTGTATACTTGCATTTTGCCTTCTAGTATATAAAATACAGAGTCAAACCCTTATCATGCCTTTTGCCCTCTAGTATATAAAATACAGAGTCAAACCCTTATCATGCCTTTTGCCCTCTAGTTTATAAAATACAGAGTCAAACCCTTATTCTGTAACGCGAAAGCGGCGGAAGCCGGAAGCGCCCCCTACACTCAATCAAAATCAAATCAAATTATTCTGTATATCACGACTTTTGCCTTTAGCCTACTGGAGTAAAACCCTTATTTTATCAATCATGTTTTTGCTTCAGGTCTACTGAATAAATCTTCTTCTTGCCCCATCTTTCATTTTTGCCTTCTAAACTATTAAATATTGCTCATTATATTGTCAAGAATAGATGATGGGGGTGTAATTTTTACAAAAAGAACGAGCAGAAGGGTGCATCAAGTGACTGTAACATTACATCGATTATTATTCTTTCATTTTTATTTTAATGGAAAGAAAGAATACATTGATTTAGAGCAGAATTATGTTTTCTACATTTCATCCCCACCCACCCACCACCACCACCACCACCACCACCAAGCTAATCACAGAAACTTAAGTTCTGATGTGACAACAAATTTACGGTTTATTTAGCGAATATCTGAGAGTGATTACCGTTTAAATATAATTTTCAAGAGAAGTAATCTATAGCATAACTGTCATTCAGCGAATTTATACTACTGTGCTATAGTAATGAACAGGTCACTTAGTTACCCTACTGCATTTTCAGTAGAAAACTTTTAATTCAATTAACCCTTAATCCTTATAGTAGTAAAATTGGGTTTCAGTTAACCCTTTGAATGAATTATGGTTATCCAACATATAATTCATTTGAAAATAACTGGGTAAAAATATTTAGGTGTGTGTGTCGTTCGTTGACATTGCAGCCTCCTTCAGCTACAGAATTGTCACGCTCGTGTGCGTAGAAATTAGCTCTGTTACAGCACATTTCTTAAGTCTGTGACTCTACGCTTGTGTACTTGCTGATGTGTTGCATGCATGACCTAAAGTATATTTGATTACCAGTGCTAGCCCCCAGCAAAGAATAATTGCTTCTATTGTCTTCTGTCTAGAATTCTAAGTAAGCAGGAAGGGAAATAACAGCAGCAACCACTAGCAAATTTGAATATTTAGACAATGTCTGTATTTAAGAAATATGTTCATTAACGGCACCGAAATATGACTAGCAGTGCGTGACCGGTTGAGCATGCTGATTTCCGCTGCTGTAGAAAATTGCTGCCCCATAAGTACTTCTACGACAAATTCGCTGCATGACTGTGCACAGCCATTAGGTAATATTGTCAATTCGAGCTTGCCGTCATGAACTTTTTTTTATTAAAAAAACTAGGACAAAGGATAATAAAACGTTTTTAAAAAATATCTCCGAACTTCTTTTTTAAAGCAAAGAATAAGTGTCAAAGATATTTGTGCAGCAATGCTGAAACCAACGCGGTTTTTAATGCAGCTACACCGGCATTATGATAAGCTACACAAACCAATGGACCGTAAAGTCTGCGTGAAAGGTCGCTCTTTGAAATCGTATGATGACGACATCGATTTTGCCGATAGGATTAGTCAAGTGTAAACTCGACCTTATTAAAATCGATTACCGAGAATGTTCGAACTATGTGACAGCACACCTCTACGTGGAGACTGGGAGGGGACACTACTCTCAACAGATAAGAACAACCTTTACGGGATTATCGGTACCGTACCGTACCGTACTGTGCTTAGTGCTTTCAGGTGCCAACGACTCGCTTGTAATACTTCGGCACTTCGAGTCATGCAACCCCCCACCACATGCTGCTAAAGCACACTTAAATAGGAAAAACCTCAGTGATTACTGCCCTACAAACAAGTTCAAATTTGCACAGCCAACCAAGCGGGATTCTTGTCAGTTAAGCGTGCGGCTATATTATAATATATGTGTCGGTGTGCTTAGCCAAGAAATCGATTGCTTCTTGCTTAGAGGCGAGTCAAAACACAGACAGCAATCGAGCCAAGAGTAAATAGAGGAAACACAGGGAGCTAATGGTTTGATTTCTCGAGGTCAAGGTCGACTTTTAACTTATTTCCTGCTCTAGGATAAACTTTTGTCAACCATTGATGTATTTTATAAAATTGTATGAATATAGACGGTTGCGAAAAACTTTGTATGGAACTGAACAGGCCTCTTTATTTGCTTTGTGCTTGGTTCTTTGACTGTTTGGCTTTTACATTGTTTGTTTGACTGCTGGTTGGATTGTTTGGAATTGTTTTCGTTTCTATGTGCCTATCTGTTGTTTGTTATTTTCTGTCTTCAACCGTCATTATGTTTTCGCGATAAATAGTTCAACTAATAATCTAACTATAAATAAGGACTACTTTACGACGCCCCAATGATGGCAGAGATATTGTAACCATAAACATTATATTTTTGTTTTAATAATCTAGTACATTCTTGACCAGTTACCGCGACAGCTATGCAGAAGAATGTAGGAGTTTACAAGGAGGACGTATTCTTGATAATTCCATTAATGACCTTGACATTTCACTTAAAGCACCATAACGCACACCATAAGCATAGTGAGAAAATTTGGCAAAATATCCCTTGAATTTGATGTGATAACTATGCCCACCTGAAACTCATATTAATCAGTTATGGGGTGAGTTTTACAAAAAGGCTGCTGCTGTTTATGTATGATGTAACTTAAGACTATTCAATCACTGGCGATGAAGTTTATTGAATTCAAACAGTTTTCAATTACACATTAAGTTACACATTATAAATGAAGCAATTTGTTGATATATCTCTATGACAAAGGATTAATGTTAATATGTAAGTAGGTGTGAAAGTTGCGTATATATGTGCGTTTGTGGGCGTTCGTGTAGGTACTTGAGTGTGGGAATGTATGTGAGTATGTGATGTGTCTTCGAACGTTATGGTCAGTGAATGAAACATTTATTATAAGTAACATAGGTAGATAGATAGATAGATAGATAGATAGATAGACAGACAGAGAGACAGATAGATAGATAGATAGACAGACAGACAGATAGATAGATAGATAGATAGATAGATAGATAGATAGATAGATAGATAGATAGATAGATAGATAGATAGATAGATAGATAGATAGATAGATAGATAGATAGATAGATAGATAGATAGATAGATAGATGCCCCTGATTATACATTTATCAACAATGGAATCTTTAATTCCAATCACAGATTACAATGCATTCTTTACTAGCAATGTAGCAAGACTAGCCAGGTGCAAGCGATATATCTTAGTGCAAGGAGACACTGGAAAATATCATTTAATTAATTACTAAGCAGACACGAGAATTCTCAATCCTTCATTGATGTGTGTGTGTGTATGTGTGTGTGTATGTGTGTGCGTGTGTGTGTGCGCGCGTACCTGCGTGCGCTCTTTATTTTTTCATCCTCGTCTGTTGTAATCGAAAGGTGATATTTCAGAACTACAGCCGAGTGGGTTAAATGGCAGATAAATGCCCACACTCGGACGTTAACGACTAAGTTCATTGTTCATGTTGTCGTTTCCATATCGACTGTAGGGTCTTGCACTGCTCACATTAAAAATCGTTCACACGTTTTCATTTCCCGGCAGCCTATTTTCTTACAGCACCACCGAATATCCAGCGAGCGTCGATCGATAGTTTAGTTAGGAATCATAGCTTTTTAAATCCACCACCGCCACCACCCACTCCCACCCACCCACACCCACACACAATGACCTTTAAAGTGGAGTGAGCTCGATCAGATGTGTCACTGTTTTTACAGTCAATATTTTTTGTAATAATGTATTTATTTAAATTTTAAAATTGAAAGGAAACATGTTCTAATTAATTATTTATTATATATTTTTAATGAGCAAAAATAATATATTGCATTAATTAAATTAATAAAAGCATCGTCTTTAAAATTGAAGATAACATCGTGTACAGCTAAATACGTTACCTGAGAATAGATAAAAAAAAACATTACAAGGTTGTAACTTTCTGAAACACGTCCTTCACCTTATTACAGACGTACGGCAACCATTAAATCAATAAAACAGATTTAAAGTGAAATTTAAATTAAAACTATAGTGGTGTAGTGAATGTAATAATAAATATCTTAATTTTATTGTTGCTATTTATGTACAGATTTTTTTTAAGTTGTTGTTTTTTAATTTCACAAAAGTTATTTCTATTATTACGAACAGAATTGTCGGCCCACTGACAAAAATATGCGACACAAAATAGCTATATTAATAGTTCTAATATATCGACGGTTGTCTGCTTCAGTTCAGTTGATAGAAACGTGCATTATGAGTTCTCGCCTTTTGCCTAAAAAAGTCAATTAAATGCACAAAAATGAGACAGTAGATTAAATTCTCAAAAAATAAGGGCCGGAAACTATTCTTTACCAACAAGTTAATATGCTTTAAATGTGTGGCGGAGTAAAATTGCCTGTTAATATTTCTAAACATAATTGTTATATAATTTCTTAAGTGTCATCGTGACATGACCTTCGGGTACTGCACATATTTCTCTAAATACTGGAGTTAAATAATAACTAAGATAAAGAATGTGCTAGTACGTATTCATGTAATCCAAGCCAGTTCCAACTGGCTGAGTAGTTGTTCTGACTAATAGTCTCATTCTTGCTCATAACAAATTCATCCAATGGGGATAGACTGAAACTTACCTGCTGAAGAAAGTTCTATATTCTAATCACTTTTGATTTTGAAGTAACTCAAGTCCAGTCATAAAGGCGATCATTAGCTTGTGGTAAGCTAAGTGACTAATAAAGAAAGAATGGACGTAGAAATAGTTCGTACATGTTTGCTATAAATCTATTATTTTAATGGGAGAATGCTTTATGTAATTGAACAATTATTTCTGTGTTCACTAATTTGATTATTTTTGTACATTATACTTGTCAGTTTTGATCGATGTTATATTTCTTATGCTGTGTGTGTATGGCGCTAACGAATATCATTGCAGTATTTGTAAGTTGAGAAAGTGTGTAAGAGAGAAAGGAGTTTAGAGATGAAATATGCCTGAAACTTAATGCTGCCCTTAATTTGACTTTTGCAGAAAGGAGTGTGCCTTTTTTCGTTGGTGCTTTAGGTGTTTTGTAATCTTGTGTACGCTTCAAAGTACATTGACTACTATACTCTACCGGATCGCGCTGGTGTGTATCCAGCATTGTCATCTAAGCTATCAGTAAACGTGTTGCTGTAAGTTGATTCCTGTGAATTCCATTCAAGAGCCAATGCAACGCAAATTGAAGTTTGAGTTTGGTCTCGAGAATTCACGAAGTTTTTTTTTTATTTTAACATTCCTCATGGTGTGCTTGAATAGAGCACACGAAGGTTCTGGAACACTCCTTGTGGTGTGCTTTGATAGTGCATATTGAAGTTCTGGATGATTCTCCATAATGTGCTTTGTGATTGCATCGAAGGTTCTGGAACACTTGTGTAATGTGCCCAGAATGGTACGTTGTACCATCATCTTTATAAGAAAGACAGTGACTTGTTGCAAACCGTGTGATTGCAAACACACACTAGTGAAAGAAGACAGAAATTAAATACATAAAGGTATCGGATTTATTTAATTCTGTTAATAGTAAAATTGAAGGCAGGTAACAATCTCTCTATTTTGCACCATTATGGTAATATAGAATACATTCGTGCCCTGAAGATAGTTAACTTTATCAATGAAATAGTTTGTAGTGATATTGAAGCTGACTGTAGCGCTAGGAAGTATATCGATCAACTATACTGTTATGAAATTATAATTATTTCTCGAACATTGATTTCGCTGATTTTTTTATTGCAAACAATAGCAGCGTAGAATCCTGTAATGCATCGTTAATTTGTATTGTCTTAATTGCCAATGATTTATTATATCACACGAGGGCTCATAAAATTGGTGTGCCGCTGGATTCTCGACTATAGAATCCTAGATTCGAAACCTGGGCGGGTGGAGCTGTCCAATTAACACACCCTCTCCTTAGCTCAAGATTGTTAACCTTAGCAACCGGAATTGTAAAACGCCTATAGATCTTAGGATATGAAGCAGTAATAACAGAAAAAAATATTCATTATGTTTATTTTTATAAAACGCACAACGACGGACAAACATGTCAGTGATCGAAAAGTTGAAGCATCAGTATGTGAGGTGAATATAATAAAATTTATTAATCACAGCGATTATAGAATCTATAATCATCAAGATACACACTTCTGTGACCCACAAAGACAAACATATTATCGTATCTCATAACGACACAGCCACCGTCGTTACTTGTAGTTCATTAAGACACATCTCTTTATCACTACTTGTATTGCATAAAGATGAATCCATTATCATTACTTGTATTTCAATGTTAATCAGTTTACATTTTAAACGTATAATATAATTTCCAGCCTTGGACACCTGGAGTAATTAATCATTGTCTTTACTTGTGTTTCACAGTAAAACATCACTTTGTCATTATTTGTATTTTATAGTGAAATATCACTTTACTTATATTTCATAAGGACACATCCTTTGTCATTATTTGTATTTTATAGTGAAATATCACTTTACTTGTATTTCATAAGGACACATCCCTTTGCCGTTACTTGCATTTCATAAAGACACATCCCCTTGTCACAATTTTCTATTTCATAAAGACACATCCGTTTGTCACTATTTTTGTATTTCATAAAGACAAATCTTTTTGTCACTGTTTATATTTCATAAAGACATACCCTTTGTCACTACTTGTATTTCATAAGACATACTCCTTTGTCATGTATGTTTGGGTGATTGTTTGTGTGTATGTTTGCGTGCATGTTTGGTTGTATGTTCTTTTGTCGGCGAGTGCGTTGTTTCGAACAGTGAGTATTATAATCATATCGGAACCGAGGGCACTTGTTTCGGTTTATAAATACAATCAGAAATGGCGGCACCGCTGAAATAGCTCTCTGAAGTGTGTTATAGTATGGATTTCCATTTTCAAACATTACATTATTTGAACTGTGTTGCCCCTGTGAGACCGCAGTTCATTGACTCATATAAACAAATAAATAAACAATCCAACCCACTGCGGTGCTTGGTAACGATACGTAAGCACGTAACGTCAACAATAAAATATCTAGAAGGAAGAGCTGCAATATTGACGTAATTAGGTTTAAATTTAGATTCTTTTTTTTTTCAGCACGTTAATCGTATGAAGTGTGTTTGTATAAATTACTTTATTCTTTGTTTTTAAACAGTTCATGGCAAATTGCTTAGCATTAATAGATTTGAAATACACACCAGAGGAAATAATGTTATAAATTGTAATCTAAGTTTTACATTAAAAAGAAACAAAAGAACTGTAATCTTATCTCTAGGTATATCTCGTAGAAATGGTTGTATAGCTTCACCTGCTAGTGGACGGAACGACATACGTGTGTGAATGTCTTTCGAATTTAGATAGATAGATAGACAGACAGACAGACAGACAGACAGATAGGTAGGTAGGTAGGTAGGTTGGTAGGTTGGTTGGTAGGTTGGTTGGTTGATTGATTGATTTATTGATTGACTGATTTGATTGATTGATTGATTGATTGATTGATTGATTGATTGATTGATTGATTGATTGATTGATTGATTGATTGATTGACACAAGGTGACTCTGCAATATTGGAGTCCTTAAGGCAAACGAGAGCGATGAACAATGTAAAGATGGGCCAAGATGTCATGGTAAATAAAGGGAAATAAACGCATAGTTTCTTGTTTATTGCATCCTGTGTTTTGCAGACTTCGCGATACGATCTCCAGATTCCTTTAGAATTTTAAAAGACATTTCCTGATGTTTTCTACATTTTAGGACTTTGTGAAAAGTTATTTGATGAGAGGGGTAGAGAAATAAGACCATTACCATCTCAATGTATTTCTCTTTCATCCTCCAACATTAGGTCAGTCAATATTATGGAACTTACCGGCGAGGACACTGCAGACTGCAAGGACGAGTTGCTGGCAATAGTGATCCGTGAAAACCTTGTGCACTGGAGTTCTGACGATGAGTCCAGTCGTTCATCGTTTTCGAAATCACGTGATCCACGCGGCGTTTGATATCTAGGTGGAAAATCGTCCGACGAAATGGCAACTTTTGGCGCCAGATCTTGATAAAGCGAAGGATGTGAGTAGTGATCACAACTGCTGTGCGTCTGCTGCTGCTGCTGGGAGCGATGATTAAGGTCCTCTCCACCGTTAACGTTGAAGAGTCCGAACATTGAGCCGCTGGTGACTGCTTCTTCGTAGGAAGGCAGGCCAGGGGACGACAAAGGCTCGTCATTATACATCTGACAAGAGCCATTTAAGGCATTTAGCGGCATCGCTCCGGATGACTCGGAAACACACCGAGTGCTGCTGGATATTACGGGAATTGTAAACATGATGTTCTGCAAAGGAAAAATATTTATCTCATCGGTTATTCATAAAAGGCATCGGTTATATAATAATTCAATGTAATGATAGATAGATAGATAGATAGATAGATAGATAGATAGATAGATAGATAGATAGATAGATAGATAGATAGATGGATGGATGGATGGATGGACGGACAGACAGACAGACAGACAGACAGATAGATAGATAGATAGATAGATAGATAGATAGATAGATAGATAGATAGATAGATAGATAGATAGATAGATAGATAGATAGATAGATAGATAGATAGATAGATAGATAGATAGATAGATAGACAGATAGATAGATAGATAGATAGATAGATAGATAGATAGACGGATGGATGGATGGAGAGCTTTACAAAGTTAAATGTCATTGCGCTGAGAAATGATGATCTGAGAACTGAAGAAAGAAATAAAATAACAACATTAAAGGTTAGCAATTCGTTCGTGAAACAGACAAATGTAGACATTTACGTTACTGCTGAATGAACCTTGACATCGTTTTAAACCGATACCTAAGTGGGTCTCTGATTCCTGATGTTGAGAATACTAGACTGAGCGTTTACTGAAGTTTTGGAATTCAAAAACAATTTATACATGTACACAGCTACTTGTTCTATCTACACGATATATTTGCTACAGACCAAGTCATGTATATTGTAGATGGGGAGAAGTCATTTTGCTGCTTTTCGTCACGAACAAAATTAAGGAAAAAAGAAACGCTATTGCGTGTTTTACATAATCATCCCGAAATTAAGGCAATGTGGTCGTTTAACTGCGGAAATTACATCGCTAACGAGCATGTCGTTTCTTCAGAAGAAATAACAGAAATAACTGAAGCTATTTTGGGGCTTTCCACGGTCTCTTAAATAGCTCTGACGTAAATGAACAATTCAGTGAAAGCAAAGTGATAGGCCCAAGAAAGCTCCTCCAATTGTGTCAAGTCATATTCATTTATTTCTGGCCACAGCATCTCGACCTTCCAGTGACGTCAACTGAAGCAAGGATGACGGCAAGGTTGGCATTTCAAAGTGACAGCTGATTTCTGGCGACAAGACTCTATGTGTGTGAGTGTGTGTGTGTATATGCGCGCGCGCTATTTGCATCGTTGGCATATGACGCACATATTTATTTTGAAAATATGTAGGTCAGGCAAGAAAGTCAAATTGGCTGGAAATTTGCTTCCAGAAATGCCTATAGCATATCGATAGGAAGGTTATTTATTATTCAAGGTTTTATCATATACCTAATTGTGGGACTTGATAGACATAATTATGGGACTGGCTATAAATAATTACGGGATTGGGTGTATATATAATTACGGGACTGGCTATAAATAATTAAGGGGCTGTGCATGCATAATTACGGGACTGGCTATAAATAATTACGGGGCTGGGTATGCATAATCACTGGACTGGGTATACATAATTATGGGACTGGCTATACATAATCTCTGGACTGGCTATACATAATCACTGGACTGGCTATACATAATTATGAGACTGGATAAACATAATTATAATGACAGATTAAAGGTCGGGACACCAAACAACATATTAGATATAACCGTACCCCATTCAGATACCTGGTGACTGATAACATGACAAAAAACCCTCCCCACTTAAACTCCCTCCACCACCTCCTTCCACTTGCTTCACAACCATCCTAATCAATGGACAACACAATCATCACCTTCCTCCTTACTGCAACGTCCACCAGCTAATACGCCTTCTTTGCCAATGAACCAACTTTCACGCTTCAATAAAGTGTCGATACGCTTGCTTGATCTCATTTCAGTGTATATATACATATCAGTAGGTCAGTATTCGTTCACCAGTGGGCCAGCTTTTTTTCATACCTCTGAATTTTTATTTTATATGCCTGATTAAGCAAGCATTAACAATATACTTATTGGTTTTCCTTATCAACAAAAAAACTAAAATTTAAATGAATTCATGCATGCAACATATATATGTATATCAAGATTTTTTGATTGAGTGTAGGGGGCGCTTCCGGTTTCCGCCGTTTTCGCGCTAAATGTATATCAAGTGTAGCGCAAATGACATATATATGTATATCAAGTGTCGCGCTACTGACATATATATGTATATCAAGGTCGCACCACTGACACAAGCTATGCACTAACGCCAGTCTCACAAATCTGCAAACATTTCTAGTCAGTATCACAGTCTATAAAATAATAAGTACTCTCACAACCACAGGTATACAACATTATTAGTGTCTCACAGGTCTACAAAAACAAATAGTCACAATCACTAGTCTAGACATGTATTTCACGTGGCAGTTATTCAAATTTATAAATCGTCATAATCAAAGGATTCACAGTGCTGCAATATAACTATTCACAATTATGTTTCACTTGAACCTGCTATTTATAAAATGTTTCATTATCGCTGTGTAAAGCCATTCAGCTTCACAGAGAATCTATATGTGAATATTCATTAACTGGAACGTGAATGTGAATGTTGATTGCCCTAATCTTTTTCTTCTGTGATTTCCCTCCTCAAGGCATTAGATTGGCAAGGTCATTTAGTTTAAAAGTAAGCCACATATTTTTATTTATGAAAACCAATGCACTAAACTGAACGTTTGTATTCGGTTTCACACTTAAATATACTTCGCCAGACTTAAACTGGCCACGTGAGGTTACAATGTTTCCCAGAACATGTTTTCAGCACATTCTTTGTGCTCTGGTTCTACATACTCTGCAGTTTTAACGTTCTTTGTGTTTTGTTTATTTTTTTGTTGTTTAGCTTTCGGCTTTGAACTCACTTCTAAGGCATTTGATGAATACGTTTTGTTATAACGATGATACTGATTTCAAAAGTGTCCCTTTCTATTAATTTTCTATAGATGTATTTCTTTTTTTACTTAACTCTCGATTAATTATAGACCGCCTTTCATCCTTTTATCTGTTTTCCGTCTGTAAGATTGTGTGACGGAATTAATTTGCCTATCCCTAGAAACTGATGTTGCAATCCAAACAGTTGCAACTAGATGAGCAGTTTTTATTACCCAATGGTTAATATTTACCGGAATGAGACCAGCCAATGGACTGAGATCAAAAGTTTGCCTGCTGTAGAGAATTCTATTGTCTATTCACTTGAATTTGGTGTAGCAAGAAGTCTAGTCATGAAAGGCAGCTGTTAGCTTAATGGTGAGTTAACTGACTGATTGAGAGAGAATGGAATTAGAAATATCTCATGCATTTTTACTATCGACGCGTTTACTTGTGTTATACATAGAAATGTATTATTTGAGTAGACTATTATTATTACAAATTGTGAACTAAGATGCTCTTGTGTAGTATGTCAAACACTTGAAATTGTTTCTAGTGAACATGGTCATAAACTATTAAAATGTATGTATTATGTTATGTGCATTTATCAGACCTATAAATACTGTTACAGGAAACAGAGTCTTGAAAGTAAGAAAGGATGGAGTTAAAAATAAATAAACTGCAAACTTAGCATCTGTTCCCTGATTATATTTTACAGCAAAAAGAAACCTTTCCTGGTTTTACTTGAATCTCCTGGTTTACTGATTATAAACTGCTATGACCATGGTAGACATGAGAAGTATCTACCGTATTTTGTAATTGTAAGAAATACACTGCATTCTGTGCATGTATGGTGGCTAGGTATGCTGACTACATCGAGCAATTTCTGGTACAAAAATGTCACTGGAAATTGCTACAATTGTTGTTCTTCTTGAGGGAGCTAATATGGTGAAGGAGCACCAAGGTTAGCCTCGAGAAAATAGCACCTAAATCAATGCTCTACAATGTGAGAATGGAAGCACATGGAATTGACAGTAATAATGTAAACAATAAACTTTTAGCTTTGTTATGAATAGCGCATGAAAGACTACTGCATCTTCACCTTTACAAGGTTGAGTAGAAATTAGTATCACTTATATATTATAACTCCATTATTAAGAACTATCTTGTGATTTGTATTGAAACTAATCTATTGAATTGTGTTAGTATATAACACTGTATAGATATTAAAATTATTTGAAAATTGGTTTCATGGAAATATTGATGTCAAGTAATCTTTTTCATTGTATTTGTTTATTTGTTTTATATATATATATATATGATTGTTGATTTAATAAATTTATTGACCATCGTATCTTACACATATTGATTACGTTGGAGAAGAATGGGTGGAGGGGGGCTCACTAAATATAGATTAAAAGACGAATTTATCTTCTCCTTTATTAAGACGTATTTCACCTACGGAAATACTGTGTGACGGTAAATGATTAAATAATAAATAATCATAACTATTAACTAGTGTGACGTTGGCAGTGTCACAGACTACAATGGCAGTGTTGCGGTTCGAATTATGTTCGAATTATTTTCCAATGGTCATCTTTCAGTATTTCTGTGTCCAGCTGGCTACAGTTTAGGTATAGCATACGATTTATTTTCATAGTTTTCTATTGTTCTCTTTGTTTCTGATTTGAGTTAGATTACAGTATACGATTCATTTTCATAGTTTTCAATTGTTCCTTTGTTTCTGATTTGAGTTAGATTACAGTATACGATTCATTTTCATAGTTTTCAATTGTCATCTTTCTTTATGGTAGATTTAGGATTAGAGGTAGAACTAACTCTCTCAACGGTTGTATTCTTTCCGTAAATACATCTTTTATTGATCATTTCCGTTTGTGCTTTTGGGATTTTTAACGTCAGATTTTGGTTTTAGAGTTAAGTTCAGTGTTAGAGGTGGGCTTAGGGCTAAACCTTTCATTGATATATTTTCAGAATTTTCTGTTGTTTGTGCTGTAAATCTGACTAAGCCTCCGAGAATTATCTGTGTTTATGTAACTTGTGCTATTTTACTATATTTCTCGGGGGGGGGGGGGAGGTGGGGAGGTGAGGCGATCGGTCTGGTCCATAACCTGGGCAAGATTGACAAAGAAGAAGTCAAAGCATATACTGCATCTCCTATAGATATGGATTTCTAATGTCTACAGTTTAGTAGTTTTTTAATAGTAGTTTGTAGAAGTAGAAGTATTATTATTATTATCATCATCATTTAGTAGTAGTACTAGTAGTTTGCATTATTATTATTATTATTATCATCATCATCATCATCATCATCATTTAGTAGTAGTACTAGTAGTTTGTATTATTATTATTATTATTATCATCATCATCATTTAGGTAGTATTAGTAGTTTGTATTATTATTATTATTATTATTATTATTATCATCATCATCATCATCATCATCATCATTTAATAGTAGTACTAGTAGTTTGTATTATTATTATTATCATCAACATCACTTAGTACCAGTAATATGTATGTGTAATAGGAGTGATATTACTATTATTTTTGTTGTTGTTGACATAATTGTCAATTTAAATTTTGCTATCTGTATTGCTTTTCAGTCTTTTGTTGCAAAGAAAATAAAGAGGGTTTTGCTGAGAGATATGCTGTAAGTGTTGCTGTATATTGTTGACTGCACTATTTTCACCGTAATTTCAGCTTTAACAATTTGCTAATGCGCACACGACCTTTGAATTAAGTATTTTAAGGCCGACGATTTCAGGATCTTTGCTTATACTGAATTTCGTTCATAATTTGAACAAAAAAGGCAAAAGTTCGTTAGAAACAAAGCCGGGAAGATGTTTCTTTTAATATGGAGATTTTTGGTTGGCTATTTACATCTCTGCCCTGGAGATCGTGGGTGTCGCTGGGGTGTGTGTTATGTCAGGGTGGATGTGCCTATGGTCTGAATGCTGAGCGCCTTTATAGTTATAAAAATGCGTAATTTTACTCAGTCTAAGAAATTCGTATTTACCTGGAACAATTAGCGAATCCCCAAGCGAACAACGTAATTTCTTGAAATAAAATGTTTCGTGACATGGTAAGGAGCGGTTATGAAGTTTTATAAACTTCTTTAAAAAACAATGTCAAATGACACGGTAAAGAGAGGTTATGAAACTTCATTAACTTCTTAAAATAAAATGTCACATGACATAGTAAAGACAGTTTACGAAGTTTCATTAACTTCCTATAATAAAATGTCACATGACACGGTAAAGAGAAGTTGTGAAGTTTCATTAACTTCTTAAAGTAAAATTTCAAATGACACGGTAAGAAGAGGTTGTGAAGTTTTATTAACTTCTTAAAATAAAATGTCACGTGATGTGGTAATGAGAGGTTATGAAGTTTCATTAACTTCTTAAAGTAAAATTTCAAATGACACGGTAAAGAGAGGTTATGAAACTTCATTAACTTCTTAAAATAAAATGTCACATGACATAGTAAAGACAGTTTACGAAGTTTCATTAACTTCTTAAAATAAAATGTTACATGACACGGTAAAGAGAAGTTGTGAAGTTTCATTAACTTCTTAAAGTAAAATTTCAAATGACACGGTAAGAAGAGGTTGTGAAGTTTCATTAACTTCTTAAAATAAAATGTCACGTGACATGGTAAAGAGAGGTTATGAAGTTTCATTAACTTCTTAAAATAAAATTCCAAATGATACGGTAAAGAGAGGTTATGAAGTTTTATTAACTCACCAGTTAAGTGTATACGCATTCGCGTCTCCGTTCTTTCGACAATTTTTGTTCTTCTCTTGTGGAGTGTCAGGAAAATAAAACAAAGAACTTCTGACTCCTGACTTCAGTTTTTCCCTTTTCAAACCTGCAGGGTGAAAAAAAAATAAACAACCAGCTACTCAGCTTTCAGCGCTAAACAGTTGATTTCCTTATTGGTAAATGTATCTGGAGCAAGATTATTAATTTCTGCCAGTCCTGCCTCGATGGTTGGCGCCAGGTAGGTCCCCTTCTTTCTGAGGATAAGCCACTTCTCAATGTTAATCAGAAATCTAGATTTTTGTCCACTCGCGGATAAATTGAATAAGCGCAATTTGCAAATCTCCTCAGTGATTCTATTTTTTTTCTTTCTCTCTCTCTATCTCTTTGTCCTCATCAGGTGCAATACGTATTTTAGTCTTTGATTCTATCGATCCCTTGCACTCGATCCTTGTAGCTATTGCAAGCTGGAGATTAAGATGCGAGATAAAGAAATCAACCAGTCTTGCTCCTTACCAATACTGCTGTTGTTCCAGGAGAGACACAGCTGCTGTCTTTCTTGGTGCTTTGCAGTCTCCTGCCCACGCCAGTGGAAGAAAAACTTTTCGCTCGTGCTAAAAGAGAGACCAGCATTGCGCAGGCGCAGAATTGCACCTTGCGTTTGCTGCAGAGGACGCGCCGCGTTCGGAGGCCGGCGCAAGCAAGCACGATAGCCAAAGCTACCCCAAAATCAATGACGGATCTCTTGCAACCACAGAATCGAAGGTGACAACTCGGCTGTCTTTTACAACACGGTTTTATGCAGTTGGAGCTCGCAATTCACCTGTAATGTTATTTTTGAATAGGTGCACTCTTTTACTTGTCCGTGTGTTCTTTGATGGAGAGTTTCACTCTACTTTTATTCCAACGTCACTTCAAGCATCATTTTGCCTGTGGTCTCTTTGTTTCATTTATTTAAATTGCATATCTGTCTGTCTGTATTTTTTCTTCTCTGTGAGTCTGTCCTTCTGTCTGCTTGTGTGCCTGTCTGTTGGTCTGTATTGTCTGATTTCTCTGATTTTTCGTCTGTATGTCTGTCATTATCTGCCAGTCTCATTGTCTATTTGCCTCCGATTGTCTATCAGTATGTGTATCTAATTGACTAATCTATCACACCATTTCCCTTTCTACTTTTCCATCTATCTATCTTTTTGTATATTCATCTGACTCTACATTTAGTCCATCTGATTTTCTATTTGTCTTCTTACGTATTTATTTTGTCCAGCTGTGTGTCTTCCTTTCGACTATATGTCTTTTTTCTTGTCTATCTTTCTCTCTGTCTGTCAATCTGTCTATATGTGCCCTTGTTTACCCAGAATTAGAGTAACATTCAATTGTAGATTATGAATTACATTTACTTGCACTGAATATTACCGGATCAAAATTCATACGTATTTTGGAATTTGTAGTTTCGTATTGCCAATAGATAGATAGATAGATAGATAGATAGATAGATAGATAGATAGATAGATAGATAGATAGATAGATAGATAGATAGATAGATAGATAGATAGATAGATAGATAGATAGATAGATAGATAGATAGATAGATAGATAGATAGATAGATAGATAGATAGATAGATAGATAGATAGACAGGTAGATAGATGATACACACACCTGCATCTCTCTCACTGTACATAATCTTGAATGTCTGTTTGCCTGCTATAAAACCTACGAATTAATTATCATTTTAAGCCCAACATATCATAATCAAATAGATTCATCTTCAATGATTGGAAGCTTTAGACATGTTCAGTAGACTGAACTTGAATTTTAGGCTCCAAAACCCGAAACATAACCTGTTGCTTTACTCAAGAAAGACAACTAGAATGTTTTTCATTTTGTGCAGTGGTTTATCCCTGGTCATTAGGCTGGAAAAGGCATTGTGTGGGACAGCTCGGATGATTGTTTAATGAAAAGAACTCTGACACCAGAACAACATGATTATGGAGATGTAGGAGAAAGGAGTTAGATGGTGGGTTGCCCTTCTAATATTTTAGTAGTTTATTATAGTTAGAGCACATGCTTCTTAGGTTACTTTACTTGGCAGGCAATTGCCAGACATTTCACAAATAGACATTTTTGTAAAAAAACAATTCAACTTACAACTTTCAGTAAATCGATCATTTGGCAAACTCATTTTTCAAAGGGTGAACTTTCAGTAAATCGGGTCTGGTACATTTAGTAGATGATTTGTTGAGTAAATACATAATTTAGACAGATTTGTGGGGCTATGAGTGATGTTCCCATGCAGGTAATCAACAGCTCATATGTGCATATGGCAAATGATGATAGTTTAAGTTTTGGGTCAAGTAATTATAGTAATTATAAAATATATACCACAATCTCTTACTCGTCCCTAACTACAGAATTCCCGCCAAGTGTCTTTCATGAACAGCACACAAACGACCTAGTGTTCATCAGGTTAGTGTTAAGCAATTAACCATGTGTTCATCTGCGCTGACACACCAATATTACTGCTTTTAAGTCAACAAATAAAACTGCCTCAGTCGAAAACCATTGTCCCATAGAACGAGAAAATGTCAGCTATTTATTTTCAGTATCAAAATGTGTACCCGAATCTCTTGCTGGACGGGTTAAATAGTCATGTATTGTGATTTTCGTTGCTTTTGTATTATAATCATTTTAAATTTTCTACTTGCTGTTTCCATTGTGTAGTCATACCTAATTTCCTTTCCTTTTTACTATTTCTCTGGTCACAACACGTCACTTCCTTTCCTGTTGTACTATTTGTTATTTCATAACCGTCACTTCCTTTCCTGTTGTACTATTTGTTATTTCATAACACGTCACTTCCTTTCCTGTTGTACTATTTGTTATTTCAAAACACATCACTTCCTTTCCTGTTGTACTATTTGTTATTTCATAACACGTCACTTCCTTTCCTGTTGTACTATTTGTTATTTCATAACCGTCACTTCCTTTCCTGTTGTACTATTTGTTATTTCATAACACGTCACTTCCTTTCCTGTTGTACTATTTGTTATTTCACAACACGTCACTTCCTTTCCTGTTGTACTACTATTTGTTATTTCATAACCGTCACTTCCTTTCCTGTTGTACTATTTGTTATTTCATAACACGTCACTTCCTTTCCTGTTGTACTATTTGTTATTTCACAACACGTCACTTCCTTTCCTGTTGTACTGTTTGTTATTTAATCACACATCACTTCCCTTCCTTTTCATTCTTTCATTGCATATACCTGTCGAATAGCATGGACCATGCTCAAAATGTAGACGATTCAAAGTTCTTAGGGGGTTTCTAATGCCATCCGGAACGATATAAAAAAAGAATTTAATTTATTCATTTGGAATCAATACTTAATATTCGTACCTGAATTATGTAAATTCGATCAGATAGTTGCTAAATATTACATTTCTCAGAATTCAATGGAAAGGAGCAGTTTAAAATTATTAACTGAATTTCACCACTTTCATTTCACAAAAAAGAACATTTTACAAAACCACCCAGCAAAGCGCTTTTCATGGAAGACTTGTCATAGAGTATTAATCAAATAAAAACATTTCACAAACCATAGTATTATTATGAGTACATCTTTTCATAAATTTTATTAATCAAATCATTTGCTCGAAATTCAAATTAAAAGTAACATTTTGTTAAGTCGTAACACTACACACGCCTGTTTACGCAAAACAGAAATCGTACAGCCCGCACAGTATTTGTAATATCACATTTACAAACACACATACTTCACACAAACATCATTTAACAGCACATTATTTCATAATGCGAAGCATTTCTTAGCTCAAGATCTCATAACAAGCAGTATTTCTCAAAGCACAGCCATTACGTTCGCTGCATTCAAATGAAACGATTTTCCATGACTGAATCCTTTAGGCGATCGATTTGAGTTCATCTGTTAGCTAAGGGAATCAATACCGAATTGTGTCTTGTTCTATTAACCTCAACATCGTCAAATATCACGAAATGTTTGATTTCATGCTGGATGACAGCAGTAACGGCGCCGAGCCGATTCTATCAGACATTTTCTTTTTCTTTTGATTGGTTGAAAAACTACCACGTACCAAATCCACGGCATTTGTTGCTGATTACGCCATTCTTTTCCCCCCTCCCTGACAATAATTGCATCGAACCACGATCGTTTATTAATGTGAAGAAACACCGCTGACGTTAATAGAAGCATCGTTGGCTTGTGTTTCAACAACAGCATAAATAATAAAGTAGTAAATTAACCAACAGTCCCTTTTCATCCGAACAAATATCCGCCCCCCAAATTACAATTCCTGCTACTTCCGCAAAAGTACACCCTTATAAAACAATGTCCACAATGAACTAAGCAAAATCTTTTATTTTTATATTTTTTAAGGAATTTAACAAGTTTTCATTTTTATATTTCTTTGAAGTTGTGTGACTCATAACGTCTTGTAATGTCTTTGTTTAACTCAAGACGTCTTGTAATGTTTTTGTTTTACTCATGACGTCTTGTACTGTCTTTGTGTGACTCGTGAATTCTTGTAAATATCTTGGTGTAACTCATGGCGTCTTGTAATGTCTTTGTGTAACTCATGACGTCTTGTAATGTTTTTGTGTGACTCATGACGTATTGTTATGTCTTTGTGTACCTCATGACGTCTTGTAGTGTCTTTGTGTAACTCATGACGTCTTGTAACATCTTTGACTCATGACGTCGTGTAACGTCTTTGTTTGACTCATGATGTCTTGTAACGTCGTTATTTGACTCATGACGACTTGTAGTGTCTTTGTGTAACTCATGACGTCTTGTAACGTCTTTGTTTGACTCATGACGTCTTGTAACGTCTTTGTTTGACTCATGACGTCTTGTAACGTCTTTGTTTGACTCATG
Source organism: Sinotaia quadrata (assembly GCA_028829895.1). NCBI lineage: Eukaryota > Metazoa > Mollusca > Gastropoda > Architaenioglossa > Viviparidae > Sinotaia > Sinotaia quadrata. The sequence goes on along the minus strand of CM054181.1, from coordinate 105,148,032 downwards.
ACGTCTTGTAACGCAGGACCAGTAAACTGTACTGCGCATTCCAATTAAGAGTCTCTGGATAGATCCAGAGAAGGAAATCTATGCTGTTTCTTGTCACTGGCGTCTGCTAGCATTCATGGACCAGGTTTTGGGGTGTTCACAAAATAATCTGACTTGTTGTCTTGTTTACACATTTAATTATTTTTTTGTTTTCGTGCGTGCGTTTATATGCATGTGCTTATGCGTGTGTGTGTGTGTGTGTGTGTGTGTGTGTGTGTGTGTGTGTGTGTGTGTGTGTGTGTGTGTGTGTGAGGGGGATTTACTCCTTAACATCCGCCATTGGTTTACATAGATTTCCAGATTTCAAACTTAGTTAAACTTGATGTCTTTATTTTGGTTTAGAAATGTAATAATTCCTCTTTTCCAAATAATGATCCTATCGTTCATAAAGCCAAAGCCTCATTACCGTCTGAAAGGATCATTAATGGTAGAAAGACTCTCTCTTACAGTAATATACTGAGACACGAAGCTGTCAGAATAGACAACAAATTATAATCATTACATCATAGATCAGGCCGGGGCAAATTACGGCCTGCTGGTCACCACCTCTTTGTAAGGGCCCGCAAGCTATTGATAATAAAATTAACAAATATCTCATGCACAAAAACAAACAAAAAAAAAAAGAACCCCAGAACTAAAAAGAAATATTTTCACAACAGTAAATACACTTTTAATGCAAAACCAAAACACACTTATTCCATCTTGTATTTTGCATTCTTTTGTTGTTTGTCTTATCATTGGCTGTTTTCAGCCAGCCAGCCTATTATTATTGTCACTAATGGACTCCAACCCCATGGATCGTTAAATCATCGTTCCTACTATCGTGCACGCCGCTTGGCTACCGAATGACCTATTTTCTTTGACTCCAACTTTTACGAATCAATGGTGCTGCAGGCGACTGACTAAAAGCGAAGCAGGCATAATATTGTTTATTCTCTGTCGGTCACTTGAATTCATTATACTTCAAAATTTCAGCGTAGCTCACAAAAGAGCCAGACAGCTGTACTCATGAACTCAGCATACGCACAAACTAACTTCTACTAGACCACCCTGTATTCATTGTAAAAGAGCACGCTACCCTAGCAATGCCTAGACTTGCTGGAACTATTACCTCAATTCACAATTTCAAGGTCTAAAATTAAAACCACTTAAGACATTTAGAAAGCAGACGAAGATATAATGACAATCTATATTGAAAGGAACCTGAGAAAACTCGTTGTAAATGGCTTTGTTGAAAATATGCCTGCATAATTGACCTCTGATGATGACGTCTTCACAGGCCGACTTTGCTGACTGAGGATGCGCGACAGATGGCTTAGTCTTTGACAGAGTTCAATGGTACCCATACCAGTAGTATGGTACGACGGTAATATCTTGTTCTTCACCGCGTATCAGGGCCATAACGGACGTCAGGCACTAAGACCAAACTCGGTTACCAATACAACAAATCTAGAAACTAGGTGTATCAAAAACAAAAAGGATAGACTCTTGTGTTGGAACTACTGTTAAAACATGTACAGACTTTTCATTTGGAACCACTGTTAAAACAGGTACAGACTTTTCATTAGGAACCACTGTTAAAACAAGTACAGATTTCTTATTAGGGATCACTGAAAAAACATATAAACATTTATGCATAGGAACCACTGTAAAACTGGTGCACGTTGTTGTGGAACCATTGTAAAACAGAACGAGTCTTGTGTGTAGGAACCACTGTCAATAGGTGTTTCAAGTGCTTATTTCTTTCTGATCTGTAAGTACTTAACCTGAGAGCTATAATGACGTAATCTATAGCAGGCATCAGTGCTCTCCCATTTATTATTGCTTATTTGTGCTTTTGTGACGTATTATCAATACATCTGATGACATATGTGGACGTGAACGAATAAACACACATAATTCGGTCTTTCTCCTCACATTTCAGTTCCTGTTTCTTGAACAGTTCCATCAACCATTCTGTCTGTGGAATTAATAAAGTTTACTTTCAAATCATATTATGTATCAAAGAAGTCATCTTCACGATACTGGCCAATGTCACGAAACGGCCGATTATGATCAAAGATCTACTCAACGAGAACATCCGTGCACACGTGGTGGACTCTGGGCTGGCTGCTCAGCCGATACAAAGCAGATACCGTTACTATTTTTCAAGCTTCAAATCGTCTCTTTGATCGAAGAAAAAAAAATAAGAACAAACTTGAAAGAAATGGAAAAGGAAAGGGAAATACAAAGAGAAGAAATGAAAATTGAAGTAGAGAAAGAAAGAGATAGCTTCACTTCAATATACTTTCCCATCTCTTCTTTTTAAAAGATCATAAATATACTGATATTTTTTCTAGCGCGTCCTTAGTGAGAATTGTGCTTTATAGCATTATTATTTCAGCTTTTATATTTTCTTGCTTGTCACTCCCCTACTCAATGACACCATCTTTTATTCAGTAAAAAGAGTCAATGGGTGCTTTAAATTCACAAACCAATCAAAGCGCATGTTGCTGTATTCCTTGGTTCAGTCACTACGTCATTCCAATTACAATTCTCTAGAACTTTTCAATCAGCAAACCATTCGAAGCACACACAATACATTGGATATTTTCGTTTAAACAACCAATCATGGCACAATTCGTTGGATCTTTATTTAACAAGCCAGTCGAAGCACACACAATACATTGGATATTTTCGTTTAAACAACCAATCGTGGCACAATTTGTTGGGTCTTTATTTACAAGCCAGTCGAAGCACAATAAAGTATAAAACTACTTTTTATTGATTTATTTTAAACGTACCTCAAAACTGTAACGACAACGAGATCAAACAAATTAAGGAGCAAAGGAAGAACGTCAAGCGTTATGCAAGAAGAAAAACGTCAAGCGTCATGCAAGAAGAAAAACGTCGATTGTAATAAAGGGAGAAGAATGGCAAGCGTCATGCAAGAAGAAAAACGTCGATTGTAATAAAGGGAGAAGAATGGCAAGCGTCATGCAAGAAGAAAAACGTCGAATGTAATAAAGGGAGAAGAACGTCAAACGTCATGCAAGAAGAAAAACGTCGAATGTAATAAAGGGAGAAGAACGTCAAACGTCATGCAAGAAGAAAAACGTCGAATGTAATAAAGGGAGAAGAACGTCAAACGTCATGCAAGAAGAAAAACGTCGAATGTAATAAAGGGAGAAGAACGTCAAGCGTCATGCAAGAAGAAAAACGTCGAATGTAATAAAGGGAGAAGAACGTCAAACGTCATGCAAGAAGAAAAACGTCGAATGTAATAAAGGGAGAAAAACGTCAAACGTAATGCAAGGAGTAAAACGGCGCGTCATGCAAGGAGTAAAACGTAATGCTGGGATTAAAAAATATCGAGCGTCATGCAGGGACGAAAAACAGTGAGCGTCATTCAGGGAGGAGAACGGCGAACGTAATTCAGGAGCCAAGTGAATGCTGTAGTATAGATAGCTTTGAATCTTTGTCTGCAGAAACTTCTTTGTCTGGGGCCTGATAACAGACCATTTTGAATGACGTCACCGGCGTCCTTTCCCGCTTAGTAACTTGACGATCCACAATGGCTCAAGTGGAAACAACCGAGAACTCGTCACCGAGCGCCAGTGCCATAAGGTGATTTCGATAATAAAAAATTTTTCATTATATTTTTTTTTAATAACTAACGATTCCTTTTGTTTGGTTCGTTCGAAAGAGGGGAGCTCTTGCATGCAGTTCTGCCAGAAGTCTTGAGTATTTTTTGATTGGATCAACAATCGATCCTTGAAAGTTTCACGCCTTCTGTGAACGACTAAGATGTTACTCGTTAATGGCTTTTTCGGTCGGTTAGTCCGTTCATTGAAATCGGTTAATCCCGTGTTCACAGTTACTATGTCAACTTCATAAACCAAACTATTTTCATGACATGGACCATAAAAGTTACTAACGGTAGTAGCATCGCGTTTGTTATTAATGTTATTATTGTTGATGTTATTCATTGCTATTGTATCGTCATTGTTGTTTTTATCAGAAGTAGTAGTATTGTCATATAGTAGAGTTTGAAGGAATAGTAGCATCATTATCATCCTTATCGTTATTATTGCTGTTGTTTTTGTTTATTATTATTATTGTGGTGTGGTGGCAATTATTACTAAAGTAGTAGGAATAAGAGTAACGGTAGTTGTTGTAGTAGTAATAGCATCATCATCATCATCATCATCATCATCATTATTATTATTATTATTATTATTATTATTATTGTAATAGCAGTTGTTGTATCATCATCATTATTATTAATATTATTATTTAAACATTTTATTTGTCAAGTATAAATAGAAACTCCTCTGATCAGGTATTTTTTTTATTCCAGCGATGGTTTCAATTCCGGGGAAGTCAGAAAGATGGGAAAAGGAGAGGGAAGAAAGTTGCTTTTGGTATAAGAGAACAAAATAAATTTACTTTCATTATCAAAAAATATTATTTAAAAACTTTAAAAGTTCGAATTGCTTATTTAATACGTAAACCGTCAGTAAACTCACATACTTTCAGACAAGACAGACACGGACTTAGAATAGTCGTTAAGTGGTGTGAGAGAAAAACACGACAAACCATTGCTTCCAATGACATGATAACCAACCAACGCTATTAGCATTATAATTTCACGGAAAATATCATGCTTTTTTCCAACCCTTAGTTACCAAAATATCTCTTCTTACCAGGTTTTGCATCGACAAAAATATATAACAAGGAAACATAAAATCGCTTTGCGATTATCCCCCTTTGCAAACGAAAGAGCACGAATAAGTTATATATATATTTGTCATAGCACTGATGATCGTAAACCATATTCACACTTATATTTGCCACATAACACCGATGATGTAAATCTCGTAGAGACGTAGACATATTTATTTGCCACTTAATGCTGGTGACGTATCTCGTAGAGACGTGGACATATTTATTTGCCACTTAATGCTGGTGACGTATCTCGTAGAGACGTAGACATATTTATTTGCCACTTAATGCTGGTGACGGAAATCATGTACAGTCAGTTGTCGGGGTTTGCTACTTATTGTCGATGATTCACATAGCAAAAGATTTATCTTTGCCAAATGAAGTGATGAAGTAAATCACATGGACATTGTTCTTTGTCACAGCATCGATGACGCAAATCACATTCTTCTTTTTTCATAGAGGGGAGGAACAACATTTTTGTAAAAGTGCCCCTGCTTCATGCAGACAGATTTGCACAGTTTATCGTCAGCTTGAACTTGTCTACGGATGAAGCCAAAGAACTACAGTGATCAATTATTTAAATGCAGCTGTACAGATCGAAGTAATCCGTTTCGCAAATGATAAATTGCCAATACCCGGTAGAGACTAGTTTCGAAGCCCTAATCAGACCCATTTGCTTGTTAAGATTTAATGACCCATCAGTGACCCTATGCCACACTATGATTATGGTTATGATTATGGTTATGATTATAACCAAACCATAATACTTATTATTAATTAATCATCTATAACTAATTACATTGATGAGAATCTTAATTTATGTTATTAATAATTCTCTAGAAGACACCACTCGTCTCTCTCAATAACATGTTGGAGAGATAGTGGGTGAATGGGGTTTCGCTAAATATAGACTAAAGACGATTTATCTTCTCCTTTGGTAAGACGTTTTCCACCTATAAAAATATTATGTGACGGAAAATGTTTGTTTTTAATGTTGTGGAAGACAGAAAACGTTTACAGCGCCCGCATATCCGCCAAAGGTTAATAATAAATTTATTAAATCAACAATCAAATATACATATAACAAATACAATTAAAAGATTTTTTACATCAATATTTCCATGAAATCACGTTCAAATAATTTCAAAACCTATACTGTGTTATATCCTAACACACAATTCAGCAGATAGGTGTCAATATAAATCACAGGATAGTTCTTATTAGTCATTTTCCTGGCAGAAAAATATTCAAACGTTCATGTCTGTTAAAAACTTTCCATTTTAAAAAAATGTTTATTATAATTATCAACTCACTGCACAAGTGCACAAACACTCAGCATTTTTTTTTTAATGTTTTCTGCAATATCAAATCAATGCCCTCAACACAGTCAAATAATGACGTCACGAATTAAATGTGCACATGCGCAAATAAGCAATTCGCATGCGCAGACATCACGCTGGTCTTATGCGCAGTTCACACAAGCCATGATTTTTATGATCGATCTAGGAACAAATATAATTGGATAGTGTAAACGCCACCATAAGATTACGTGCATTAGAATTTTGAAGGATGTCCAGTCAAAATGTGCACGGTGGGCATTGCCACAATGTCACAAATTATAGTTCAGTTCAATTTCCATGTGTTTCCCTCCTCAAGTTGAAACAGATTTGCTGTATGTTCTCTTGAAGTAAACCTGGGCTTTTTCTGCCATACCAGTCCATTCAAGCAGAACAGTTATTGTAGTCATTTTTAGTGCTTCCCGGTGCTAGAAATTTTCTCAATGTAGTGAGCATACTTTACCACCAAACATCATATAGAGTGTAGTGTATCCTCTTTACACTTACACACACCATGGCAGTTGATTCCCACATCTCCCCAGTCACAGTGGTCCACAACTAACGAACTAATAGACACAAACAACACATGAAAATAGGCAACTGGAAAAGCTGCTTGCTCACTTCTTTTTTTAAACGTAAATAAATTTTTAAATAACATGGCACAAAAAGAATGCCAAGATTTGTTAGGAGTGTCATCCGGATACTGGCTTTTGTATTAGTTGTTCATTGTCAGTCACATGCATGGATAGATATGTGTTAATAAATATGTATTATATTTATTATGTAATCGTTTGTGGCTGTTTTGCAGTGATTGCATGCTTCAGATAAAACAATCAAGTGAGTTAAACACTATTTATGAATTATTTTATTTGCATAGGAAGAAAGAAATAACATAATAACCAGTCTTCAGGTAAGTGTATCAGTATAACTATTGATTATCTTTATCTCTATCTATCTTTCTAACAGCCTATATATCTACCATTCATCAAACATTTAATAATTTGTATACATATTTATCTCAGTGCGGCGTGAGGGGTTAGCTAAGTGTCTATCAGTATAACTATTGTTTATCTTTATCTCTATCTATCTTTCTAACAGCCTACATATGTACCATTCATCAAACATTTAATAATTTGTATACATATTTATCTCAGTACGGCGTGAGGGTTTAGCAGTTAGTTAAATAAACTAACAATAAAAAAACCCAACACGACAAGAAAGAGATGGTACCGACAATTAACAAATGAACACGAATACTATGAACGTTGGGGAATATTTGTGTAATTTGATAGACAGACATAACGAGCTGCAGAAAGATAAAGTTCATATCACTACGATGCATGCCTGTGTACTGAGTGTTTCAATGTGGTGCCCATTCTCTACTTTGAGGAAAAAAAAAGTGCATAGCCTCTAGGACTTGCTGAGATAACTGATAGTCGTCAAGTATCTACGCTGTATACTGGTATCAGCGTCTGAGTTACGTCCAGTGTCTAGCTGAGTACTGGTATCAAGAGTTGACTGCTGACGTCAGAACTGTGACGAGGCGACAAATGCTCTTTTCTCTCTCTCTCTCTCTCTCTCTTGGTCGGTTAGAGGTTTGCATAAAATAAATGGTGCACAAGGTGCCGAGTCTGTACAAATGGTCAGTAAGAGATACTTGGTCGCACGTTTAAAACTACCTGCGCAGCGCAATTCAGGAAGAGAAATTGCTGCAGAATTAATCTCCGCATCCGAGCACGTCCATTTTGATATGCTGTCTCTGGAAATAATACTGATAATGGTTTTTTTCTCATTTTATGGTTCTTTTCACTGTCAATGAAAGTGTTCTTTCAATATTTTGTAATGATGATAGAGCATGCGTATGAATAGATGTTTTAGTGGTGACAATGTATTTGTGAAATATGTGAAAGAAGAACGAGTGAGATGAGGATTTTAGACGTACAAATATTTAACGTCTACTCAGCGTTCACGAGGAGACCCAGAATGGTTCCTAGGTTACGATTGTGTTGCTGAAGCTGAAACAAATACAAGGTTACATATGTTATGCCAATTACATCAATGTTGTATCTGTGATTATGTCAGTTACATCGGCGTTACGTCTGATGAATCGGGCTACATCAATATCTGAAATTGACTGGGTGTCAGTGTTGTGCCAGGGATGGACACTCTCTGTCTATCATCTGTCTGTCTGCAAAGACTGAGAGTGCTTGCGTCGGAGTACTGCAAGTTATGGTGCTCACTGGGTGTTTGGTTCCAAGGTGTGCTTAACGCTCTTCTCTACGTCATCTGATGGTGACAAGCATCTTTGTGACGTTTGCGTATTACGTAGGCTTAGTTAAATTTGTGAACATTTATAGATATTCTCACTTTAAAGAGGAACACTCACTCTTGACTGGTCCTATACTTTAAAGAAGAACACTCATTCTTCACTGGTCCTACGTCTTAAAGAGGAACACTCATTCTTGACTACTCCTGCACCTTTAAGAGGAACAGTGTTGGTCTGTGACTATAATGACGTTTTCAACGTCTGCATTGCCTCGGGCTATCTACTTTATTACTTTACTCATGTCTTATCTCCCAACTACTCAACAAATGTTGATCAATTTATTTTTTATCTTCGAATCCTGGAACTCTAACATGTGAAAGTGTTAATATTTAAATAGCATGAAGACTCAAGAAAGTGTGACGTTGCACTTAAAATAATTTTCTTGTAGTATTCAACTGTTGCAACAGTTATCATACAGATCATTACTGTCCATTTAAAAGACAGAAAGATAAAATCCTCCACTACTATTATTCTTGTCATCGCTAAGATTTGTTTCATTAAACGTAATTGTATTGTTCTTTTATCCGATGATCTATATTGCTCATAGTTTATACATCTGATTGAAAGTTTGTGGGTGTAGGTAGAGCCAACGTTTAAATTAAATAATTAGGATCATAAGTAGGAGTTCCCTGTGGACCTGAGGAGCAGATGGCGACAGTCTAGAATTAAGATTTTAATTCTGTTAGATAAGATAATCTTAGAGTCTTGGAATATCAGCACTTCTAAGACGGCATTCCTCGTAGAAAGTCACCATTAATCCAGCCCAACCTGCATTTAAAGTTATGTTAAAATTAGATGCAACCTGTTAAAAGTGGTCTAAATTTCTGTTGTCATGCTGGTTGGTCTAAGTAATTATTGAAAAGAAGAGACTCGCCAAAATAGCAAAATAATAAACATTCCTTGCATATTCACTGTATTTACTTCTCTTGCAATTTGTGTGTGTGTCTTCATGCGTGAAACGCGCGTTTACGATCTTAAAAATCAAGCTATTGCAAGCTATTACGATCTGAAAAACAAGCTATTGCAAGCTATTACGATCTGAAAAACAAGCTATTGCAAGCTATTACGATCTGAAAAACAAGCTATTGCAAGCTATTACGATCTGAAAAACAAGCTATTGCAAGCTATTACGATCTGAAAAACAAGCTATTGCAAGCTATTACGATCTGAAAAACAAGCTATTGCAAGCTATTACGATCTGAAAAACAAGCTATTGCAAGCTATTACGATCTGAAAAACAAGCTATTGCAAGCTATTACGATCTGAAAAACAAGCTATTGCAAGCTATTACGATCTGAAAAACAAGCTATTGCAAGCTATTACGATCTGAAAAACAAGCTATTGCAAGCTATTACGATCTTAAAAATCAAGCTATTGCAAGCTATTACGATCTGAAAAACAAGCTATTACAAGCTATTACGATCTGAAAAACAAGCTATTGCAAGCTATTACAATCTGAAAAACAAGCTATTGCAAGCTATTACGATCTGAAAAACAAGCTATTGCAAAATTGCACTACGCCTGTAAGCTTAAAGTTTGAATGACTACATTGAAAAGGAGGAACTACATAGTGATTATGTTCAAGTGAAGCTACCATCAACTGGGCTAGATTTATTGCTTTCCCAGTAACTGCATAAGGAGGTAATGCCTTTGATTGACTGCATTTCTCCCGGCTTCGGCAGAATTGCGGCACTGCATGATTGACTGTGACGTTCATACGCAAGACCCGGCGTTTGTCTATCAGTCAAAGAAAATTGATAATCTCCTACACAGCAATCTATCCCATCTACATATCTATTACACGGCCATGTATCCATCTATATATATCTCCTACCCAGCCATGTATCCGTTCACAAACCTCCCACCTATCCAGTTTCATGTTCAGCTGCAAATCTATCCCCCCACACTCATGTACATTCACTTGTATAATATGATTTTATTTCAGGTCAGTTTTTATTTATTTCTGTTACTACGTTTTGAAAAATAATGAATAATGCAGATATTACAAAGAAATTTAGAATTTGCGTTGCAGTGAGCTATTATTATCCAACACTGTATATCGCCACGGTCCTCAATAATTCCCTAATGGTAGTAATTATGACGAATCAGCAGCTAGGTATGTATATATGGATGTGGCTAGACAGGTATATAGATGGATAGGAGGTTAGAAAGGTGGATAGGTGGTTGAATAGATGGTGGATATGTGAACGGATGGATAGATCGCTGGATTGATATGGTGTGGATGTATTGTTGATTCTGTATATATATATATATATATATGTATATATGATTGTATATGTGGATGGATTGTTGACTGAGATAGATATGTGATATTATAGATGGATAGATTGTTCACTGTGTAGGTACATATGTGATCAATATGTGTATATATGTTGATTGACCAATGGGCAGGACGTGGAGGAATATTAAAAAAAATCAGATTGACACGAAGCCAATTAACTAACCATCTTACAAGTAGTTTTCATAGCTAATGAAGTGAACCTATTTACTACCACCCACCACTATTACTACTAATAAGAAGAAGTACATTGGTGATGGTGGTGTTGGTGGTGGTAGTGAAGGAGGAGGAAATAAAATTACTTGTTTGACACTGAACAGAAGTCGATGAAGCATTCCATTTATTGTCCTTGGAAAGTTTCAAAAGGCACTCTAAAGATTTCAGCGAAAGAATTCATTTAATTAAGCACTTGTGTCCAGAGCACTATATGCGGTTTTCCTAAATTTATTTAAAGATTGTGAAGTAGGGAAAGGATATATCTAGAGCTCTGATACTGCTGGAAAGATTTGTAATGGCTAGCTTCGCCCATTGATCAATAGGTTCTTGTTTAAACTTACTGATTAAACAGTTGGGACTTGTTAACTCATTGGTTAATAGGTCCTGTCTGAACGTAACACGTGCGTGCCTGGCCTTAAGTTGTTGCTTTGTTGTTCCATTCAACCTATATGTACTGACAACTAGTCTACAGCGAGGGGTTCATGAAATATATATATAGCTGTCTTATTTCCGTGTGGCTGGCAAGAGTGGAGTGCAAAATCTAATAGGCATTTTGCAAGAACGAATATCTTACACTAGACACAATCTACGCATTTCTCTCTTTCTCTCTCCCCTTTTCTTTCACTATCTATAATTCTCTCTCTCTCTCTCTCTCTCTCTCTCTCTCTCTCTCTCTCTCTCTCTCTCTCTCTCTCTCTCTCTCTCTCTCTCCGTCATTTGTATATATTTGTATGTACATTCTTTCTCTCTCTTCCCTTTTCTTTTACTTTCTATAATTCTCTCTCTCTCTCGGTCCTTTCTCTATATATATTTGTATGTACATTCTTTCTCTCTACTCTCTCCTTTTTTTCCTGTAACTCTCTCCTCTCACTCATTCAGATCTCTCTCCGTCCTATCTCTCTATGTATATGTTATGTACATTATGTCTCTTCTCTCTCTCTTCTCTTTCTCTCTCTTCTCTCTCTTTCTTCTCTCTCTCCTTTTTTCTATAACTTCCTCCTCTCTCTCATTCTGCTCTCTCTCCGTCTATTTTCTGTATACATACGTATGTATATTCTCTCTCTCCCCCTCTCTCTCTCTCTCTCCCTCCCCCCTCTTACATTTTTTTCTGTCTAAAACAAATCAGCAGCTCCGGAAAAAATGCTTTTCTAGATGTGCTACAATGATGGCATTTGTCTAAGAGTTCGACACAAGTCTAGATCGGGGTTCAAGTCTATTTTTCACAGCACGAAAAGAAAACGTTTGAAAAGACAATGGAGAAAACGAGAACCACTGAAGCACACATGAAACCCGTCAGACTTGGAATGGAGTTTTGTCTTCCAGGATAAACAATGGAGCTTTGCCGAGAAGTGCTTGGCAGCATTCACTTACTAGGGACTACTGACAATGGTTTCATTTGGCCGACTCGCTGTGAGATTAGTGCAACGCTGTCAAATAAAAATATTTTTAAAATAATAGTAGTGTCATGATGACAGAGACAATTGCTATGCATTTGCACTACTCGAATCTAAAAAGAAAGGAAACCAGGAATTCAGTCCCTTTGTTGCACTCTGTACAATGCGCGTTACATATTATGTGTGTGCGATTGTACACGTATGCACGTGTATATCTTTATATGTATGTGTGTATAGGTGTGTACGCGTACTCGTTTCTTCTGTGTATGTATGTGTGTGTGTGTGTGTGTGTGTATATGAACATATTTTTATTGTGAATATATAAGTGTATATATTTATGTATATAATAATGTGTATATCTGTGCATATGTTTGTGTGTATGTGAACGTTCGATTCCAAGTGTTTGTACATGTATTCGCATGTGTGTGCAATCTATGTGTTTATGTGTATTCGTGTGTGTGTGTGTGTGTGTGTGTGTGTGTGTGTGTGTGTGTGCATGTGTGTGTGCGCGCGCGTGTGTGTGTGTGCGTGTGTGTGTGTGTGTGTGTGCGCGCGCGTGCGTGCGTGTGTATGTGTGTGTGTGCGCGTGTGTGTGCGTGTGTGCGCGTGTGTGCGCGTGTGTGCGCGTGTGTGCGCGTGTGTGCGCGTGTGTGCGCGTGTGTGCGCGTGTGTGTGTGTGTGTGCGCGCGCGCGCGAGCGCGTGTACAACTATGTATATGGCGCGCGTGTTTGTAAAAAAGGAATGACTGAGATTTCACAGTATGTAGTAAAGAATTGATGGAACGAACTCTGTCTTAATATTGTTTGAAATAGTCTCCCTTTTAACAACTGTTCATTGCTAAATGCAGTGCAGGTGTTGTTAATTTATTTGTGCATGTAAATGGATGTGTGTGTACCTTTTAATCAGAATGCCTGCCAAGAAAGATTTTTTTTTTTAAATGTTTACCTGTTTATTTCAAATGCTAATATTCTTCACCGCGTATATTGGCTGCTGAATTAGTGAATTCACCAAAGCAGTAATGACTCTGTCAAGGGATGTAATGGTATTTTACCAGTAGAACGATGAGATGATACATTTGTTCCGATTTGTCCTTTATTTTTTTAAAAAAATAAAATTCTCTAATACTGTGCTACGTGCATAGTAGAAACAATCAATAAAAGCCTGGCTCAGACGTTCAGGACCCCAAACCCACTAAGCTTTACAAAACTGGACAATGAATTTGTACAAAACTGGACATCGAATTTTGTACAAAACTAGACACCGAATGTTGTACAAAACTGGACACCGAATGTTGTACAAAACGGAACATTGAATGTTGTACAAAACGGAACATTGAATGTTGTACAAAACGGAACACCGTATGTTGTACAAAACTGGGGACCGAATGTTGTACAAAACTCAACATTGTATGTTGTACAAAACTAAACACCGTATGGTTGTACAAACTAGACACTGAATGTTGTACAAAACTGAAAACTGCATGTTGTACAAAACAAGACACTGAATGTTGTACACATATGGACACTGTATGTTGTACACACAACTGGACACTACATGCTGTTTTCGTGTACAGAAAGAAAGGCACCAGACGAACGGGTGTACAAAACGGTCTTGTGTGCCAGACAATGAATATACTTTGTCGACATTCTTGTAACATCAGTAAGTTTGGAATGTTGCTATTGATTTCTCATTATGAATAATTTAACTCTTTTCTCTCTGAGACAAAAAAGAAAGAAGTGTTTGTGGTGCACTGTGTGTGTCAGCTGTGTTCAAGTGTGCAACAAGTGTGTGTACTTGTGTTTATGTGTGCGCGTTATTAGTGAGAGAGTTCAAGAATGCGTTAAGTATGTGTGCATGTGAGAGAGTGTATAGGCTACTTACGAGAGTATTTTAAGTGTAGAATAAATTATACAATGTATATATCTTCAAATGTACATGTATGTGTGTGTGTACATACGTTCGTGCATAATTTAAAAGTGGGGTTATGTTCTAAGCGCGTGTATATCTTAGGTGCCAGTGTGTACAAGTACAGTGTGTATGTATGTGTGCTTATGCGTATACATGTATGTATACATAAATTTAGATGTGAATTTGTGTGTGTGTGTGTGTGTGTGTGTGTGTGTGTGTGTGTCTGTGTCTTAAATGAGTCTATGTGTCTGCATGCGTGTCTATTATCTGTGTATGTTTGGTTTGATTTCAGGACAGATCAGATGCTTTTTGAAGAATTCATTCATTCTTCCATTAAGTATACTCGAAACTAGATACAAATCACATCATCGCGAAAGCAGGAAAAAATAATAATTTGAACTCCGTTTGATCCCTTGTGAAGTGGATTTTTAATGGCGCAGCATTAAAAAAAAATGGCTCGGGATTCATTTGGAATCTTGATCATGGTTTGTCGACAAATCACGCTGCTTGTTTTATGTTAGGTAAGTCATCTTGAGGTAATTTTCCATTTGTACTGTGTAAGTCATTCTCGTTTTAGGTAAGTCATCTTGCATTGATCTCCCTTTTGTATTAGGTAAGACTTCTTTGAGTAATCTCCCTTTTGTATTAGGTAAATCTTCTTCGGGAAATCTCACTTTTGTATTAGGCAAGTCATCTTGAGGTAATTCCTTTTCGTACTATGTCATCAGGAAGTAATCGCTTTTGCTGTATGAAGTAAATCATCTAGCAGTAATATCCCTTTTGTAATAATTAAGTCATCTGGAAGAAATCTCTCTTTTGTGTTAAGTTAGTCATCTTGAAGTAATTTCCTCTTGCATGTCCTAGCATCTTCAGTGCAACACTGATTTTTGGAACGATCTCATTTTCATGTTGACGATTAACTGTTGACTGTTTTACTGCTGGAGGTGACTTCCCAATCTGTCTCCTGAACTACTCTAGAAAGCATGCAACAGTGTTTTCGACAAAATCCAGCCCTGAAACCTAGGTAGCTGCAACTTCAATAAACAATATCGATCGCTCCTGTCTTTTTGAACATTATCATTCATCTAGCGTTTTCTTCTTACTTAATTCTATGGACGCCATCTTGCGGACTGACTACACCACCACGTTCAAGGGTGAATGAGTGTCTGAGGCAGAAATAGACATAAGAAAAGGGGAGAGAGAATAAAAGAAACAGTGCTTGTAAAGAAAATTCATTGTACAGAGAGTAAATTTTAACATTACCTATAATCATCTGGAATAGCTGGAATTCAGTGTGTTTGGTGTGTGTATGTAGGGGGTGTATTTACTTTAACTATTTTATTTTTAATTATGACGTATAGGAAGTGCTATTAGTAAAAATGTGAAATTATGAAGCTTATGATAGTGGTGGTGCTGCTGCTGCTGGGTGTGCTGATGGTGCTGTTGGGAGACTTTCTTTCTAAGTTGCTCTCCTTTTAAAGAAACTCCTTGTTCCCTTGATTTGGACCCATGCAAGAAATTCTCAAGGGACTCGAACACAGGAGTACTCAGTCCAACTCGGCGAATCCGAATACTGAGCATAAGGACTTGGACACAGGAGTACCCAGTCCCACAAAGCGAATCCAAATACTGCTAAAAAGGACTTGGCCACTGGAATACTCAGTCCCACAAAGCGAATCCAAATACTGCTAAAAAGGACTTGGCCACTGGAATACTCAGTCCCACAAAGCGAATCCAAATACTGCTAAAAAGGACTTGGCCACTGGAATACTCAGTCCAACACAGCGAATCCAAATACTGCTAAAAGGGACTTGGCCACTGGAATACTCAGTCCAACACAGCGAATCCAAATACTGCTAAAAAGGACTTGGCCACTGGAATACCCAATCACACAAAGCAAATCCAAATACTGAGCGTAAGGACTAATGATGTCTTAGTTTGGCTAATTCTCTTTGACTAATAACTAGAAAAACTTGAAGTGCAAAGCCTGAACAAAAAAGAAATCCTCCTAAGTGATCAACTGGGCACTTTTGACAGCAGTAACTATCCTTTCAGTCAGATTACACAGACGTACAAGCTCAGACAGAATTATAAGAAAGAATAAAAGCTGGGGAGGGGGGGAATGATAAGACTGAAAACAGTCATGAAAACTACTGCCAACGGCCTGGTAACGTTTGCACAACACCTGTGGAGGTTGGGTGATATTTTTTATAAGACATTATCTAATCCAAGGTCACCAAGGTTACAACCTATCGGAAAGATGTAGGTCACTCTCAGATGACAGATCTCTTATCTTTGGAAGTGTAGGGTGGAACTCATAATTGAATTGATTAAACTGTTAATTGATGGTTAGTTGGCTTGCTGGATGGGTGTCGTGTTCTTAGCATCGATTTAAACATTTTTTAAAAATTTTTATAACAGATTTTATTACTTTATTATTTAGGGTCTATTCATGCTCACGTAGCTGACTTGCAGAAGGTAAGGACTCAGAGTCCTTTCTCGACTTAAAGCAGTCACCATATTTCATTCCATTTCCTCACTGTATCAAGTTTTAGAGAAAGTTAAATTAAAAGAAAAGTGTGCCTAGAACTACATTTCTGAAAAGAACAGCATCAAAGCCATAGCAAGTCAATTACTGTCAGTGTTTATTACTCTATGGACAAAACGGTATTAACCTTAGCTGAAACACAAACAACTTAAAACAAGCTTTTTTAAAATAAAAAAAAAACTACAAAAGTGGAGATAACTGTTGCTTTGTTTAGAGTGAGAGTATGGTGGGGGGGGCTCGAATGCTACACATCTTGCCTGGATTTCGATTTGGTGATGCCCAACAGTTGGTTGGTTTGTCTGCGACCGAATGAAAAATGATTGTTTTTCGAGCATGATTACGTCAGTGCATGGCCAAAACACTGGTGAATATTTCTGATAGCAGCTACAGTTTTATCGGACATTTTTATTGCAAAGAATGTTAAGTCCTAGTTCCATTGGTTTCTTTTATGTATAGTGCTGTATTCAGAACGAATTCCACTGTTTTCATTTATGTATTGTTCTATTATGTACAAATTCCACTGTTTTCTTTTATGTAGTGTTGTGTTAGGTCCACGTTCAACTGTTTTCTTTCATGCAGTGTTGTATTAATACGAATTTCACTGTGGTGTTTTATGCAGTATTATATTAAGTATAAGTTCAACTGTTTTCTTTCATACAGTGTTGTATTAAGTATAAGTTCAACTGTTTTCTTTCATGCAGTGTTGTATTAAGTATAAGTTCAACTGTTTTCTTTCATGCAGTGTTGTATTAATACGAATTTCACTGTGGTGTTTTATGCAGTATTGTATTAAGTATAAGTTCAACTGTTTTCTTTCATACAGTGTTGTATTAAGTATAAGTTCAACTGTTTTCTTTCATGCAGTGTTGTATTAAGTATAAGTTCAACTGTTTTCTTTCATGCAGTGTTGTATTAAGTACGAGTTCCACTCTTTCGTTCGTTTTGCACGTTGTGACATTTCGTTGGGAAATGAATACTCAAGGCTTTTCAAAAACCATAGGCTAAATCTCTCAAATACATTATGTCTGGTCGTCCATGCTGGATAGAACGAAGAATTATATAGAATAGAAAAATGACAGACAAGAATAGTAGTCATAGCCCCTTGATATATTGCAGCCATGGTAATTTAATTAGCCTGACGGACATTCAGCATTAACAAGTCTCACCAAAACGAGCAATCTAAATATCAAAACAAATATATTTAAGAGTGACAATTGAAATGAAAACAAATATATTTAAGAGTGACAATTGAAATGAAAACAAATATATTTAAGAGTGACAATTGAAATGAAAACAAATATATTTAAGAGTGACAATTGAAATGAAAACGGTTTATTATATAGATTATGTAACAACATAAGAAGGGGTACAATGAATAATGAAGGTTCCTTTAATATCATTACTATGCAAGTCTTTTGAAAGAAAGTATCGGTGAGGTGAAGATGAAGCTGTTGGCTGCACTGCCAACTACAATAGTCTATGTTTGGAGATTTACATCCAGGGGAAGATGGCAGATGTGAGGGTCCAATCGAACTAAATCTGCTTCTGACACGTGATTCTGATCAAGACAGCCGTTGCCCTTAAAAGCTCAATGCCTGAGGTCCAAAAGTGAATGATTGGGTACCGACCTTCAGCAGTTATGTTTAGCGGATGTATGTCGTCTGCATGCGGTTTAACTGGCATAAAATAGTGAATAGCTCTTATAAAAGAACATGTAAGCTGTGTGGGTGAACCGGAAGTACTGTGTGTCTTGCCTCTACGGTCAAGCGGCACTGGCCTACCTGATCTTTGCCTCAAAAGCATTCACCGCACGAGATCAAGTAGCGCTCTGAAAGTCAGTTGCAGCGATGGTGGAAAAGTTCATTAAAGCCGCATTCCAGACAACGGGTAGTGGAGATCGCTCCTTATAGGGATAGGGCTTAGGTAGGCTGTTTTTGGTGTAAGGTGGAAACATCTCGACATAATGCCGCATGCAAACTGTAGCCCGGTCAAGGTGGTGTCTTTACATTTCCTTTAAAATGCAAAATGTAATGTAATCTCTCTCTCTCTCTCTCACTCATTCACGCACACAAACATAAATCTACTCTATATTGAGATAGATTTCCTGATTTAGTCCACGTCAATACAATTCATAAAGTCCCTTCAAAACTAGTTCAATGACCTAGTGAACGCACATTTAAAACTGATAAGCAACAGCAAACCGTTTCTGAAATTATATTTAAAATAAAATTAAGAGAATATTTTTTTTCCTTTTATAAAACAACATAAACTAGAAGCTTTTTTTCACAAGAACATCACGTTGCCTGATGACGTCATCTTTGAGAGCGACGTGGACCTGCAAGAGACTGATTAACCGAAAACGTGGTCTTCTTGTGGACCTCGAGTACTTCATTTCCCTGGGTCCTTGGAAACTCTGGCATTTTTCTCTATTTTCCGTTTGTGCGTTATTGAGAAAAGTATGGCGAGAGCACGCTTGCCAGTATGAGGAACAAGTGGCAGGTTTGTTTTTGTTTTGGATTTTGATTTTCAGTTGATTATTTTGCTATCGACTGGTGCTAGCAGGCAATAAAAAAAAATTGTGTCCAAATTTTAAAAAATAAAAAAATAAAAAGGGAAAAGAAACAAATTGTACAGGGATGTTTCAATCAATAAATGTTTCAAATGTTACAAGTATATTATTGATTCATAACGTCACACTAAGTGCATTATTAACTCAAACGTCACACCATGTGAATTAGTGATTCAAACGCGACACCAAGTTTATTATTCACGAACGTCAAATAACAAAGGTGAATACGAGTTCACGTTTGTGACACCCCTGGGCACCCTTCACTCATTATGATTATTATTTATTTATTAACATCTCGTAACTAATTACGAATGAACTAGAATCTTAATTTATGATATTAATAATTCTCCCATAAGACCTACCTGTCTCTTACTCAGCGGATTATAAAAGTTGTAAAACTCTACTCGTATGATGGTATTTTTGTAAGTGTCAGAGTTGCAGTAAACAACTCGAGTTGAGACTATGCTAGAAATTGCTGATGCAATCCAAACCAGTTCCAACTAGATGAGTAATTTTATTATCCAATAGTTAAAATTTACGAGAACAGACAATGGGCTGAGATCAAAAGTTTAAAAATTGTAAAGAAATCTATTGTCTAATCACTTGAATTTGAACTAGAAAGATGTCTGGTCATGAAAGGCAGCCATTGGCTTAATGATGAGTTAACCGACTGATTGAAAGAGAATGGACCTAGAAACATTTCATGATTTTGCTATATTATATGAGTAGACTATTATTTCTACATTTTTTAACTAAGATGCTCGTATATAGTACATTGACATTGTTTCTAGTGAATGTGCTCATAAAATTGATATGATGTATTTATTATGGATGTGGGTGGGGTGGGTGGGTGTGTATTGGGTTAATAAATACTGTTGCAGGAAACTGTAAGTTGTGACTTGCATGTAAGAGAGAATGGAGTTAAAGATGAATAAACTGGAAACTTAGCATTTGTTCCCTGATTATATTTTATAGGGAACAAGCGGCCTTTCCCTGTTTTGCCTGAATCTCCTGGTTTACTGAATATAAGCTGCTATGACTCTAGTGCAGTGGTCCCCAACCCCCGGTCCGTGGACCAAATGGTACAGGGCCGCCCAATTTTATTTTTACTCTGGTGTATTTCTTTCGGGTTTGTGCGACTTTCCATGGACGAGATTGAGTCTGAGCATTCATTCTCCCAGTTGGTGCACGATCATCTGTCTTTGCTTTTAAAGAATTCGAGCTCTACTTCCCAACCACACCAACACACTTCGCTTCGGACCACCGACGAACGCACTCCATCCATTGGACCGCCGGGAGGAGAGTCATGTCAAATCGCCACACCAGACAAACCAGCACTAAGACTCAGCCCTTTTCAGGGCTGGCAAAAATGCCACTACTGCCCACTCCACCAAGTGACATTTTACGCGATTCTGAGTCAGTCACAGAAGATGAGGACGGCCCTTTCTGTTTCACAAACGAGCGCATAGCCCAGCTGAGACAGATACGGCAAAAGAGGCTTGAAGAGGTGCAAACATTAAGAAGTACAAAGGAGAAGACTGGACAAAATACTGCTGTGAAATCAGCAAACCAACCGAAAATGGGGGCATACGAAAAGTTACCCCCTTCACCTTCACACTAGAAACTAAAAACGTTGAACTAAAAAATGCGTTCACTAATTTGCTGTTGACCCTCTTCCACACAAAAAGAGAAGATGAACTTACACTAGACAACAAGCCATCTTAACCGCAATTGGTCTCCATAAGATTTTAAACAAGCACCTGACAAGGCAACCCGAAAAAAAAACTACATCAACAGACTGCGAAACACAGACAGACATCTTCTGGAAAATAACGCCGACAACAAAAACACGCTCTTCACAAACGGAAAAGGAGGAAACAACGCGAAAACCCACACAGGAAGACGGCACAACTCAAACAGTCAAAGGAAAAAGCCACGTTTCCACCCAAACTCTACAAGCCACTACAAGAGAAAGTGGAATAAACACCAACATCATCTGGAAAATTCCACCTACGGCCAAAGTGAATTCAACTCAAACAGCAAAACAAGAAATCAGCCAGGCATTCTCGCAAACTCCAAAAACCCACAACAGATAATAAGGAAACTCAGACTTCAAGCTCTATCAGCAAAGAAAAAGAAATTAAAACAACTACCACCGAAAATAAGAAGAAACGCCAAAAAATCTCCAGCACACAAACGGTACATATCAAGACGCAAGAAAGAAAAATACAAACAGAAAAAGAAGTGAAGACAACTGACGCAAAGACCGAAACAGAAGTCGACAACGCTCCAACTACACCATAAGAAACAACAACAACGACTAAACCAACTGCCCCCAATCCACAGCCAGAGTCACCACCAGGGACTGCAACAAAGACAACCACAACAGACACACGAGGAAACACTACAGAACGGAGCCCCAAATCAAAAAGAAGGCGCCCGCCACAACACATCAGACGACAACACTATCATCTACTACAGCCACAACAACAGAATCCACAACAACAACGGCAGCGCTGCGACAACAACCACCGCCGACAACAACAACAACAACGGTGGCAGCACAGGGAGCAACTTCACATGCAGTGGGGATATTATAACCACCCCATTGCGGATCTAATTCAACTAATGCTTGCCGCAAACACCCACCTACATACAGTCCAACGGCTACCGGGGACATCAACAACAACAGTGCCAACGACAACAACAACACCACTGGTGAACATTACAGGGTGGGGAGTGAACATCCTGGGCGCATATACACACTAAGTACAGACGATGTGGTATTATCCTGGGCTCTGTAAACCCCCTCACCTGCCAATACAATAACGGCCACCACAGCACTTAAATCCGTATTGCCATTTCCGAATCCTATTTGTGTGAAGCGGGGTTTTCTGCAGTGACAGCAACCAAAACAAAACAACGAATGGACATAAGCAACTCACTTCGGGTGTAATTGTCTCCTATTACCCCCAGATGGAACCGTCTCGTTGCAAAGAAACAAGCTCAGGGTTCTCTCTGATTTAGCGTTCTAGTGAGTTAAAATGTTAAATCACTTTATATTAATTTTTTGGTGTAACTGTATTTTAATTTGAAGACACGTTTAAATACAATTAAATTAAAATTATTAAATCAAAACAATCTAAAATATAAACAATCAACGTCCCCCCACATCATCAGGCCGCGGTAAAATTAATTATCAAGCGTTGACCGGTCCGCGGCAAAATTATCAAGCGTTGACCGGTCCGCGGCGATGAAAAGGTTGGGGACCACTGCTCTAGTGGATACAAGAAGTATCTACTGCAGTGTGTAATGTAAGGAATACACTGTACTCCATTGATGTATGGTGGCAAAGTATGATGAAGAATTCTAAGTAAGCTAATTCAGTGAGACATGATGAAAATTTCTAAGTAAGCTAATTCAGTGAGGTAGTACATGATGAAGATTTCTAAGTAAGCTAATTCAGCGAAGTACTACATGATGAAGATTTCTAAGTGAGCTAATTCAGTGAGGTACTACTTGATGAAGATTTCTAAGTAAGCTAATTATATTATTATTATTATTATGCTTCATATCGTGTATGTAATGAGAACGTAAGTCTTAAGACACGAAATTCAATGTTCATCAGTGTGACAGGATAAACTGTGTCAGAGAGGATCATGTCAAAGAACTAGTTTGACTGTGAGTACAATGAGTCAGTAAAATGTCTTGCAATCAGCGTGCGAGGGCACGCATTAGTGAGTCAGTGAGTCATCTTGCAAAAAGCGTGCGAAGGTAAACATATAGAAAGTCAGCAAAATATTTTGTGAATATTATGTGTGTGAGTGCACCGTGTAAGCGAAACACGGCATGTATCATCAGCTTGTGTGATTTTACTGAGCAAACGCGGCATGTATCATCAGCTTATGTGATTTTACTGAGCAAACGTGGCATGTATCATCAGCTTGTGTGATTTTACTCAGCAAACACAGCATGTATCATCAGCTTGTGTGATTTTACTCAGCAAACGCGGAATGCTAAGTCAATAAGCACCACATTTTTCAGCTCGTAAATGAGGCACTTGTGAACGAGCTTGATTGAGTGTTCGAATCAATGAGGCATATGTGAATGAACCTGATTTAAATGAGTCAGTGAGCCATATGTGAATGAACCTGATTTAAATGAGTCAGTGAGCCATATGTGAATGAACCTGATTTAAATGAGTCAGTGAGCCATATGTGAATGAACCTGATTTAAATGAGTCAGTGAGGCATATGTGAATGAACCTGCTTTAAATGAGTCAGTGAGTCATATGTGAATGAACCTGATTTAAATGAGTCAGTGAGGCATATGTGAATGAACCTGATTTAAATGAGTCAGTGAGGCATATGTGAATGAACCTGATTTAAATGAGTCAGTGAGCCATATGTGAATGAACCTGATTTAAATGAGTCAGTGAGCCATATGTGAATGCGTAATTGAGTCAGAGAGGCATAAATGTAAGCTGCCACCTGTGAGCGTGTTCAGTCAGTGAGTAAACAGCTAGTTGAATAGTGTCAGTCCATGAGATACCTTGCGGGCGTCTGCTTGAAGAGGCATGCTTTGTCAACGAGGCACCTTGCACTAGCTATTAGCTGGAAACGCTCCCAAAAAATTGACATGAGGTTGTTTTAATATTCTCTCCCTTTCATACTCTAGAGTCAAGAAAGACGGAAGCAAGATATGTTTGTCGACTTTACAACACCGTTTCAATATTGCACATTAAGCCTTGATGGAAAGAAGTTTTATGTAAGCTGCATGAGACACGATTATTATTACTAATTTTTAATACTAATTCAATCATTATATTGCTCAAAGACTACTTAAAGCTGTTAAGAAATATGGCTGTCATAAGTACGAGACTTCCTTACAAAATTTATTCTTTTATTTTTTTATTGATGTCATTGTTCTTCAATCATGATTGTGCATTATTTGAAACCATTTCTCTGAATCACTTCTGGTCGTTGTATTATTCTAGAATCAGTTCACGTCGCTTTTTTTCCTAACCAGTTTATGTGTAAGAAAACGAATTTGGGCCTTACTCTATTAGTCTATTCCTTGCTGGTGAAATGTAGCGACCCGTACGTTGTACTCTACTCCTTCTTGGAGTAAAGTTGGTTTCGCATGAGTGATTTCTGGACCATGCGTTGTGCCTGTGCTATATTGACTTCTTCCTCAGTTGTGTCGTAAACGGCCTCTGCCTCGTGAACATCTCTCATGGCTGACGCAAGACATGCAGATTTAAAGTGGGGTGGTGGGGGTGGTGGCATGGATCTGGTGGCGGAAAGGCAACCGAAGCCCATGGGAGCTGAGCGCTCGACTTCGCTGGCCTTGAACCGCGACCTGACGGAGCCCATGTCACGGCACTCGGACAACGTCGTGACGTAAGAAGAAGGCGCGGCCAGTGAGGCCTTGTTGACTGTCAGGTGCCGAGATTTAGCGCCCTTCAACTTGAGGTCGGCCATGACGTGGCGAGACAGGCACTCCACGTCCACGTTGTCCTGCCCGCGTTCCTCCACTTCCTGTAGCACTCTGGCGTTCACCTTTAAAAAAAATAATTTTAATGGACAATTAAAATGAAGGGTTATTTGCATTTTAATTTTAAAAGTTTGTACGTGCAGACTTAGACTGTGCTCTGCTCAAAGTACCGCAACAATTAAATAAGATGCACACTTTTTTTTACAACAGCAGTTATTGTAGAACAATTAAATAAGATGCATACTTGTTTTTACAAGAGCAGTAATTGTAGAACAATTAAATAAGATGCATACTTGTTTTTACAAGAGCAGTAATTGCAATAGTGTAGATGTTAGTAGCGCTTCATGACTTCACATTTCTAAGTTTTACATCAACGCACCAGCTCAACAAATCTGAACTAAATGGAAAGTGGGTCTTGAACCCTTACTCATTAAATCTTGCACGACGACCCTATCGCTTAAATCCACCCAGTTTCCCAATAGCAACTAACTAGCGAATTTGTCTGGATTTACATAGCAAATATTGGCCCTAAGCCCTTGGCGTCCAGTTTCCCAATAACTAACATGCGAATTTGCTTAGACTTACGGAGCACTTACTGACCCTAAGTCAAATCCCTTGGAAAGTTCGCAATGGACGTCTTCTGAAAGAGCTGGCTGCTGGTAAAAATTGCTTGAACAATCCACCCTCAAGTTCCTCAAACACTCGTAATTATTTACCCATGGCACTGCTTGATAATGTCTCATCAGGCTTTATAGCAGCTGGTTCCATTAATCACTCACCCTTGGCACTGCATGATAATGTCTCATCAGGCTTTATAGAAGCTGGTTCCATTAATCACTCACCCATGATACTGTGTGATACTGTCGCATAAGTCCTTGTAGGACCTGAACCTAATCATCACTCTAACATGACATTGTCTGTTAATATCTATTTTGGGTACCACCCATTAATTCCTCGCAGTTAAAAAGGAAAGAAACAGAAAAAGAAAACTTTGCTCATGTGCGAATTCAACATAAGTTTCGAAGAGGACGTGAAAACTAAATAACAAAACAAAAATAATAATAAACTGACTTGCTCCATCCATTGCTCCAGAGACAGTTCCTCTTGCGCCCCACCAATAATGACTGGCGTTAGGGCGCTGGCTGCGCTCAGTGGCACGTACTGCCCGCCTGTTACATAGGCCAGGGCAGCAAAAAAATCCTTGTACGGAATGAGTGAGGGCTCGCAGCCTGCCACGTACAGAGTCACTGCCTTCTCCGCCAGCTTGCGAGCGATGTCCATGGGGTCAAGGCCTTCTGGACAACCGTCGGGGAAACTGTCTCCAGCAGGATGGAGTCCGTGCGGCGGAGCGTCCGAGATGAGCACACAGATTTTTGTAGCTTCAGGGCGCCATGACAGTTTCAAAACCTGCAGGTGCAAAAACTGCAGTGTTAATATCGCAAATAGTAATGTCAGTATAATGTTCTAAGGATTACGCTACTTTTTGCAAACCATAATACGAGTCTTGTATATATATATAATTTTGTTGTTTGATTTGATTATCTCTTTTCTAATAATTTAATTTAATTTAATAAAATTATTTACGTGCTTGTTTTTAGATTGGGGCAGTTAAATATTTCTTTCTATCATATAAGAGCATAATGATTTTTCTATACCAAAAACGAAAGTAGTCTAATATGCATGCAACTTTGATTGGTGATCTAAAGGATGTACAAATTAATTATTCAATGCCTGAATCTGATATGACATCTAAAAGGGGTGGACTTTTGAAATTTCGGGTTCTTGGTCTTGCTGTTGAAAGGGACGTAATCCATTAACATTATATGAATTTGATACTACCGATATTCGTAAAAGATTATTTCCCTTATATATAATAATTTATTGTCTAGCTGCAATGCTAAACAATTGATGAAAATAAATTCTCTAAAAATCAAGAGAAATAACTCTAATTCTTTGTAGTGTGGATGCACTTAGTACGGCAGACTTAGTAGTGAGTTTGACCCGTTTCTCAAAGGGCGGTAATTAATTAATAACGTATGGCTGTCAGCTGCTGTGAATGTATGCAAGCAAAGTTTGACAAATAATTTAAAAGAATTTAAACATTAATGAGATCATATAAGTTCAGGAGACTGAAATAAGGATTAGATCAACTATGGTTAGTAGGACTGTAAAATAACGGAGAGAACAGATATGACTAGGGAAAACTGTGAAACAAGGATGAGATCAGATATGACTTTTACCAACAAAATGTAAACTATGGATGAGATCAGATAAGACTAGAAAAAGTGTCAAACTTGGATGATATTTGACAGCTTCTAGGAAAAATGAAAATTTGTGAGATCAAAACTGATATTTAGGTCAGGATAGTGAAACATAAGAAAGAGATTGTCATGCATCCATGAAAAGGAACGTACAGTATTTAATTTTGGCACTTAGCTGATGAAAGGTTGATAGAAGAGAGGGTAGGGGAAAAGAACTCTTACATAATATGCGTTGGTGAGTCTGAGCACTATCAGTCTGTTTGAGTGCTGTCAGTCAGTTTGAGCACTATCAGTCAGTTTGATTGCCGTCTCTCAGTCTGAGCACTATCAGTCAATTTGAGTACTGTCAGTCAGTCTGAGCACTATCAGTCAGTTTGAGTGCTGTCAGTCAGTCTGAGCACTATCAGTCAGTTTGAGTGCTGTCAGTCAGTCTGAGCACTATCAGTCAGTTTGAGTGCTGTCAGTCAGTCTGAGCACTAGTAACTCGTTAAGATTTCTAAACTTTTTTCGTGACGCATGGGTTAAGAATTTATATCTCGATTCAAGCTTTAATGCTACCAGCATAAACCCACTACTCCAAAACACTACTCGAGCCTTGTGTTCCAACACACTTACTGACCTGGTGCAGCGCGTCGGCAACGGCCTCGGGCGTGTCTCCACCACCAACAGCACTCGACTCTTCCAGCCACTGCCTCATGTCGGCTACCCGAGAGCTGAAATCGTGCACCCGTGTGACGAAGGTATCCTCCTGGGGCGGGTGGTCGCGATACTCGACCAGGGCCAGACGCACGTCGGAAGCTTCTTTGGCCACGATTTCTTCCGCGATGCCCCGGATGTTGTCCCGCGCCGAAGAGATGTAGGAGCTCATACTTCCGGTCGTGTCCATGGCGAAGGCCAAGTCCAGGGTTCGGCTATCGTGACGTGCTAGGGGCGGCTGGCCAACCCGCACAGTTCTCGAGTCTGGCGGGGCAGGGTGGCCGAGACTTTCGTCCTCAGGTTTGGGAAGACAGGATTCTGCAATACCGTCATCTGACATTTTCTGATGGTGGTGGTGGTGATTCTGGAAGAGATGCAATTAAGTACACTGTATAATGACGCGGCGAGGGCCAGATATTTAGCAAGGTGGCACTACTGGTGTTCTGGTTACACAATACTAGTAGGCATAAATGTTTTTCATTTAAAAAAAAAATATTTGGTTACTCGAGCTTTGATGCGACGTGAATCGTATTTCAAACTGATACGCTTGATCTACTTTCGTCCGCGAATACCTGTTGACCTACATAGCAAGCATAGCATACATACCTGACTTAGTTCGGTATTGGGAGAGCATGCAATAATATTTAACACTACGAACTATTAGGAAGGCACCAGGCCATGATCTATTGCCAGACGTACTAGTTGAAACTCGTTAAGTCTCCTTTAGATTGTATGAATTCCTTTGTCATTACTGTTAGGCGTGTTTATAGAAGCAGAACGCTTTGGTGTTTTTTCGGTTTGTCATATTCAGCTTTGTGTGTATGTTGAAAAGGTCTCATTTATTTCATGTGTGTGTATCTAAGCGTGCGCGTGTAAATAGAACTCATACTTTGGGAGTGGTAATATGTGTTATCAGGTAGAAAGCAAAACTGAACTTTGCACCAGTACCTAAGGATTTAAAGTGAAAATGAACTGATCTAATGACTAATTATTCCATTAATTAATAGTTAATTAATGACCCAATCCCATTCAATATCTGACAGTGATAATCTTGTAGTTAAAACGGACGGCGGTAGTTTCGCTGGAGTCTCAAATCACAAGATCTAAATTAATTAAAGCGCTACCTTCATTTCAAGCGCTCAAAGACTGTTAGAGCTACCAAACTACCCTGATGACTAGAAGTATAAATAAAGCCAATAATAATTACGTTTTACAAGATCCCTGAGTACTGTTGCACTTAGTGGACAGCATAAATGAACTTACCTCTGCGAATGTACCTGTCTGGCTGTTACACTGGAGCTATTCGTGCAGTCGAAAATAAATATAATGTAGGCTACTGGAGATGATGGGTAGCGTTCAGCAGTTTGGTGACAACCAACGCAAATTATTTCTCTGAATACGTTCACTATATTTTCGGCGCACACTTACGGAAGAAGTCTATCTGAATGTTGCCACAGTCTCCTCACTAATTATGTGTAGGACCTACTGTATTGCGAAATACGACTTGACAACGCAATGTACTCCACGTCCGCTGCGGAATTACCTTTGACATCATAAGCTATTTTAAGCCTGATTGGGAAAACCCCATCGCTCGCTCTCTCTCTCTCGTCACTTATTGTCATGCATCAATGAAGAAATGAAGTAAAGAAATCAAGAACAGAAAGACCTCATGCAGCCAAGAGTTTTTAAGCGAGACCTAAGAAAAAAATCAAAAAAACCTACACACGTCAGCCACAGTCGCGCCACTAGTGAGTATGCAACGAAATCCCTCCATCAACTCCTGCGCCAGACATTAACCGCCCTCCCTTCCGACTGTGGATACCAGGGTGGTGGTGGTTACGCTGACAGTTTAAAGTCACCACTGGAACTATGTGGATCATTTCGTCATTAGGTGTTTTCTTATCTGTAGTGCATGCTCCCCTCACCAGTATTCGGGGAGCAGTGGGTGTTGCAGATGGAAGTTCTCGTTTGGTGCTTGTTTCAGGTTGGCGATTAAAGGTAACATATTTACATTTCGTAGTAATAGTACCTAAATAAATAAATTATATAAAATTTATGTGATTTTTGTGTGCTGTTTCAAACAATAATTTGCTCCTTAAATTTTATTTTAAACTTTAAAATCTATTTTAGAAAGCATTATACTCTCTTCCATTTTATTTCACTATTTAACTGTATGTTAATTGTTAGTGAACAAAATACTTGAGACTCGTCACCCATATATTGTACTGGACTAGTGTAATGAGCCACGGCCATTTTTGTATTCATGCTGCGAGCAATCAGCAGTATATTGTACTGGACTAGCGTAATGAACCACGACCAGTTTTGTATTTAATTCATGCTGTGATCAATCAACAATATATTGTACTGGACCAGCTTAATGAACCACGATCATTTTTGTATGTAACTCATGCTGTGGCCAGTCAAAAGTAGGTTGTACTTGACCAGCGTAATAAACCATGACCATTTTTGCATTTAATTCATGCTGTTGTCATGTGCAGAGGACTTGGCTTTGGCGTTCATGGAAAGTTTTGTTGAATGTATATAATACAATCAACTGACCACTATTTTGGTGGATCAGCTCATGTGTTATGCTTTTTTACTTTGTGTAACTAGAAGAAGCCAGTAAAAATCTGGAATTATTACTCAGGACCAAATAAAAAGTCAACAATGAAATAATCACATGTACCCTCTCTATGAAAGGTGAACACTGCTTGATTGCAAATTGTCCTACGGAGATCATTTTTACCACATTGAGAGGTAGATGAACTACTAGATTTTCATCTCTATTAATTTTAAATTACTTTCTAAAAGTGAGAGAGCATTTCGTTTTGCT
This sequence comes from Sinotaia quadrata, assembly GCA_028829895.1. Taxonomy (NCBI): domain Eukaryota; kingdom Metazoa; phylum Mollusca; class Gastropoda; order Architaenioglossa; family Viviparidae; genus Sinotaia; species Sinotaia quadrata. Next base: position 105,117,405 of record CM054181.1, on the reverse strand, counting down.
AAACTTTTAAGTAAAAATTTATAATACATATAAATTTTTCATACCTTTTAATACATAATTTTATGCATAATTATTTTTAATATATTTTATGATGTATGTTCTTATTTTATTCATTGCTGCTTCTTCTTTAAATTATTGGAGTTTAATGTTTTCTTGCATTTTCATTGTATGAATTTGTCTGCTCTTACCAGATAATTTGTGTTATTATCTAACTATGAAGAATAACTATACACTTTTATATTAATTTCTCTTGTTAGTAGAAATGTAATTAACTGTTGTTTGATGATTAGTAAAGCAAGAGTTATTTACTCTTAGAATGTACACAAGTACTAATGTACTGTTGCCTTAGCTAATAAGACATTTGCATGTAGTCATGCTAGATAATTTATCATCTCACATACTGTTTAGACATTGTTTATGTATAAATTTGGACAATTTGCAAGTTTGCTCATTCGGGTGACATTACTATAGTGCTCTCTCAACTGCACTGTGCAGCAACAGTATAAAAAGCCAATTATTACTTAATGTGCGACTGTAGATGTTTTAAAGTTGTTTTTGAGCTGTAGATCTTTCCAATGAAACACTTACATAAATATATAGAGAGTTTGGCTCCTGCTTAGCCCAGTTCTGGTGGAAGGCTTTCTGCTGCATTCCAGACTGTTGTTACTTTGGCTACCAATCCTCATTCTAGGTCTAGCTGTCAGTCACCCATCCTCGGTTAACAATCCTATCTGGAGAGATGTCACATGTTTGACTACAGGGGGTTTAGAAGTATATACCCCTTTGGAGATAACATTGCACAATCATCATCCACAGTGGATATAAAACACTTCCGCTGGATTTGGAGAGTTTAAACTAATTGACTCTCACCAACTTGTGCTTACTTAATAGAGTGAACTCTCATAAACTATAAGCAAGTTATAGTATTATGATACAGACTTTGTATGTCTTTTGTGCCAATTGTAACACAGCCTTGTCTTTGTTATAACATCTTTCAGAAACCAGAGGTTTCAATCTACATTTTTTGTTACATATTAAATGTCACCATTTCATTCATCAGACTGTTCTGTTTATTTTATCAACTGTCTACACCTCTCTAGGCATGATCAAGTTTGACTGAGGACAAGCTTATACCTAACAATCTCTCTAATGAGTAATCAATCATTTTAATTTTTTGGTTGCATACATACCTAAGCCATGGTTGCAAGTTGAGTCAATGCAGCACACAAAACCAACATCTATGGTTGCAGTCTCTCAACACAAGCATTACATACACACCTATTCAAACAAGCATGCTTTCATACATTTTTACAAGCACATCAAAACAATCCACAATACACATGTATACACATTTTACTGTCTAATTAATACTCAAGCACAAAAGCTGTGTTGATGAAATATTTCTGATTAATCCAAATAAGGGGACATCAGTAAAACAATGATAAATGCCAATCTGCTGACTAATGATTTAAAAACAAATAAGCAAATGTAATAATAATTCATTATAAATATATGGTGAAAGCAGCTAAAAAGTGAACTCTTCTGAAGTGTAGTAAAGTAACTGACAATGCCCGTTGGATAAACGAGTTATACAGTAATATAATTACCTATATAATTATTTTTAAAAGAGAAAATAAAACAGGTGCAATGTACTAAAACAATTCACCCTTGTATAAAAATTCAGATATAATGATACATAAATCTAAATGTATTAGAAATATTAAATGTTCTGATTGCAAAATAGTCTAAAGCAGGGGTCACCAACACGGTGCCGCAGGCACCAGGTCGCCTGCAAAGACCACATGAGTCGCCTGCAGGCCTTTTCTAAATCTTCACCTTATTAATAATGTATAAAGGCAAGTAGGCCTTTTCAAAGTCTTCACATTATTAATAATGTATAAAGGCAAGCAGGCCTTTTCAAAGTCTTCACATTATTAATAATGTATAAAGGCAAGCAGACCTTTTCTAAGTGAGTAAGTCTTCACATTATTAATAATGTATAAAGGCAAGCTAGAAGAGTGTATCAAACTGGTAGCTCTTCGTATGACTCAGTACCCATGAAGTAGCTCTCAGTATCAAAAAGGTTGGTGGCCCCTGGTCTAAAGAATACTAAATATGAATACAAATGTATACAAAATATACTAGTATTACAGGAATGCTACCTCTTGCAATGATTGGGTCATACAATGGCAATGTTGTAAAAAATTATTTTCCTCATTTTTTTTTTTAATTCTACAAACCAAGTCCTAAGAAATGACAGCATGCAAAGTACATTTAAACTTGGCTTTGTGGAACAGAAATTATTGGGAGCCTATTTTCAAACAAGTGGCAATGCAACCTTACAAACACTACCCAAAATTAAAACTAACTAATTTTTTTTATTGCTAATGTTCTTTGCTATTTCAGTTTTCATTTTTTATTTTACAAGAAAAAATGTTTATTAATGAAAAATTATGAGAATATTCTTTTTTTAATAGAAAAACTGAGAGCATGACATTGTAATATTTTTTTGTAAGTTAGGTATGATTAAAATGTACTTACAGACTTGCATTAACAAGCAAAATCTCAGAAATGACAACATGAAGATTGTGATATCCCCATCACAGTTTGAAAGAAAAGAACCTACAGTAATCAAACAGACAAGCTGGAAGGGCTCAACCCAATTGCTACTTGTAAAGTTTCCAAAATAAGCACACCAGTCAGGTCTCGGGATACAAACAAGCTCTGTTCTTAAGGACATTCATAACCTCATTTGGTACATAAGTCAAAATTGTTAATATCTATTAATGAAACATCAGCAAAAACAACATACTCATACACCTCAATTGAAATTTAATCTAACATTGAAAAATTAAAAATGAATGGGTCTTATTTGGACTCATTCATGGTGGGTTGCTGTTGGTGGGTTGCTGTAAATCAAGACCATTGTAACTCAAAACATAAAAGATATTAAACAAAATACAGTTATGACAAAAACAAAATCTAATTCATTATCTACTTTTAAACTTTAGATTCATAAATTAAATGTAAAGATACATTAAAAACAAAATATTAGTCTTTTATACTGACAATCTTTTCTATCACAAAATTATTTTTATTTTTAAATCTATCCAAAAAGTTAACACTGAAACTCTTAACAAATTTTGTCTTGTGTAATTAGAGCTACAATCTTGCAACCATTTGTGCTACAAGCTGCTGCAAGTCAGAACTGCGTCTTTTGCCAGTTTCTAGAACTTCTTCATGGTTGGCTGTCTGCTCACAATCATAATCCAAAATAACCATGTTTGTAATAAGACTCAAGCCAAAGACTCGCATCCCAGCATGCCTGGCAACAAGAACTTCTGGAATAGTGCTCATCCCTGATAATGGAATAATAAAGCATTCGCTTAGTCCACTATATGAATAATTTAGTATAACAACACATTCACTTAGTCCACTGTATGAAAATTGAGTATGACAACATATTCAATGCACAATTATGCTTAGTGATTTAGTTCAATGCACTGATGGAATATTGAGTATAACAACATATTCAATACACAGACTTAGACTAATGCAATACTGGAATAGTTTTAGTTCAGATGTTGTCAATATAGTAGTGCTGTAGCTCATTTGTCTCTGAGGTGTCAATACAGAAAGTTGTTTCTCAGGAATTAGTAGTGTTGTAGATAAGCTGTCTCTTGTGTGTCATAGTATTTTTGTAGCTCAGTTGTCCCTCAGGTGTCATCAGCACAGTAGTGCTGCAGTTTAATTGTCTCTTCTCAGGTGTCATCAGTACAGTAATTCGGCTGTTTTATAGGTGCTGATACAATAATGCTATAGCTTATATCTCTCAGGTGTCATCAATACAGTAATGCCATAACTTAGTTGTCTCTCAGGTATCATCAATACAGTAATGTAGCTTAGTTGTCTTCCAGGTTTTATCAATACAGTAATGTAGCTTAGTTGTCTCTCAAGTATCATCAATACGGTAATGCTGTAGTTATTTATCTTCCAGGTGTTATAGGTTCATTAATGTAGCTTAGTTGTTTCTCAGGTGTCATCAATACACTAATGAAGCTTAGTTGTCTATCAGGTGTCATCAATACAATAATGCTGTAGTTGTCTCTAAGGATTTGTCAATACAGTAAACAGTTTATATATGAAGAATTGCATTAGACTGTATTAAATATGTTGAAAATATCTGAAAAAGTATTCTGCAGACATACCTATGGCATCTGCACCAACTTGGCGAATGAATCTGCATTCAGTCACTGTCTCATAGTTTGGTCCCACCTGCATGCAATATACTCCTTCACGAATAAATTCTTTCATTTTCATCTCTTCAGCCACTGATTTTGCAAGTTTCCTCAGCTCAAGGTCATACGCATCTGACATAGGAGGAAAGCGTGGACCAAAACTGTTTAAAGAAAAAACAGATTACAAGTGCTCCAAAAACTGAAAATGAAGGAAAACCACAAATTGAAAGCAATAGTGCATATATTATTTTATATGGCAACATAAAAACATCTGTACATTGTACAATAATACAGTTTGCATGTATTTTATTCATGTTTTCTAAGTATCACTTTAGAGGACTGTATTGTAGACTTAAGGATTTGACATTTTTTTAAATAAAATTTAAAAATTACATAAATAACTTTTAAAAAGTCATTAAAGAAGGCTGTGTGTGTGTGTGTGTGTGTGTGTGTGTGTGTGTGTGCGTGCGTGTGTGTGTGCAGTGTGTGTGGTGTGTGTATGCACGTATGTATTCCCAACTACTCTATTTTGTTTATATTATGAATGCATTTCATGAGGGTTTGTGCTTTTTACACTTAAACAGTCCAACTATGAGCCACCTCTTCACAATTAGCACAAAACTGTAACAAGAATTTTATTTACACCCAGCATATAAAAAAAACCTAAAGACAATTCTATATGTTCACAGTACAAAACAATAACAAGACAAATCTATTTGCTCTCAATATATAATAACATCAGAAATTTTCAATCAGGTTCTTAAGTTTAATAGTTCTGAACTGGGAGAGAGTGTGTCCTAATGTCCCCAAACCCAATGATAGGTGGGTTAAAACCTATGACCATTCTATAGTATATGCAAATTTTAAAGACCAATTAATCAGGAATCCTCAGCTTGATTACATATTTGTATATATAAGAAAAAAAGATATTCCAGTAATTTCAACTTTTAATACATCCTGGCCAATTTAAAGTAGCCAATAAATTTTATAAATGTTATTTTAGTGTTAAAAATAAATTAAAATCAAAAATGTTTTTGCAGGTGTACATGACAACCAATTGATGGCATGAAGTGCTAACAGCCAATCGAGGCATGATACTTTGTTATCTCCTGCAAGTACAGTGTACAAATATGTACGACACTACGTAAAGGACATTGTCTAGTGTTGAACTTTCTAAACAAATTAGTTTGGGTATTTTCAAGCTTGCAAATGTACAGTGGGTGTGTACAGTGAAAACCACACAGAAACATTCTCTCTAAAACTGTGTGAAATTTGGTACATATAATCATAACACTGAATGCTACTGATGTGGTTTCTTTCATGATTATCCTAGTCTTTTTCATTTGTTCTTTCAAGTTCTGACCATGCAGCTACCCAGCTTACAAATAGGTAGTGCAAAATTAGCAAACATATTAAACTGATACAGCAATACGTGTCTGTGTAAAAAAAAGGCAATACTCAAAATAGCAAGAGAAGAGTGGATTTTTTAAATTTTAATTTATTTACTTATTTTTATTTTTATTTTTATCTTTTTTTTATTTTTTTGGGGGGGAGGATTGATGGGGTTTTGGAAAGAAAAATGTATGGAATAAGATCTTTTCTGGATATTTCATATTAACAATGAATTCACATTTAACTTTTAATTCTCAGAACATTTATGAAATTTTGACTTTTTAATGGTTATGTCTTTAAAATGTTCTAGTGTTAACAGTAACTTGTATCCGTATAAAAGAATAGAGTTCCAGGGAGGTAACAAAAAGAACTACATGTATATGCTAAGATAGTTTCATATATGTCATAAATAATTAGCACTGGGTGATAATAAAATAAATTTATATATTCATGCATGTAAATATCTCATTTGTATTAATTTTTAACTTTAAATTATTTCCTTTAATTCCAAGCATGCTATCTTTTCAAAGAAATATATAAGATAGTAAACAACATATAAATCTGTAATAATCAAAAATAATGGACATATATATATAAGTAATTAAATTTATTATTTTCAACAATCACAGAATGTACTGGACCATAATATTTAGTTGTAATTCATCATGCAAAAGCAAACAGCAAGGTGCCTGGCTTACAGTACTGAAGTATAAATATTCAGTCCTGGTCTACACACAGTGTATACGTCGGGATTGACAGTATCATTGTTTAAGAAGGAAAACATTTTCCTTCTGTCTCCAGTCTATATGTCATTCGCTTAGGCAATAGCATTCATATCAGATATTTATTGATTTCAATTACATGAAGTAAAATATTCTTTAAACAAAAAGTGTAACTTTTACAAATATAATTATTCTATTCTCAGCTTTCCTTCAACATCACTTTTCATATTATCATCACTTTCCTCATTATCATCAAAGTATATTAGCTGCAACTGAGTGTATACTTTTAAAATTACAGATAAGTGAAGCCATATTTAAGTGCATAGGCTGAAGAAAAGTTTTATCAAAAAAATTTGCTAAAAACACAATAAATAATAGCTAAGACCTCCTCAATGCACATGCAGTCGTTTGCAAAGGGGAGATAATTATAACCATATCAGTTGACTATAATGTAAGCAATTGAGTTTTGACAAATACACTCTTTTACATCAAACTATGCACTTGAGAGTGAACAACAATTCTAGCACTACTGACAAACCTGTAGTCCAGAAAATATAAAAAGTTACATATTATAATCATAATTAAGTTGTTGGCAATTTAAAAAGTCTATTTATTCTTTAAAATCTATCAATATTAACCTTTCATCATTTTTACCAACCAAAGGGTTCACTCCAGCAAAACCTGGCAAGTTGAGATGGTCTTTAATGATCATGATGTCTCCAGTTTTGAAATTTTCATTGAGGCCTCCTGCTGCATTGGTAACAAAAAGTGTCTCCACACCCATCAGCTTCATGGTCCGCACTGGCACGGCAATCTGTAAAGATAAGAATATCTCAGAATTAAGGCAAACGAATTTTTAAAAATCTATGAAAAAGGCAAATTCACACAGAGAATCTATGAACTAGGGGAAATTTACATAGATGGAAATGCTGTTAAAAAGTATTAATAATCTAATATTTAATAAGAGCCCTAAATTATGTGATTAAGTATATATACATATAGCTCATTCGTGGTGTAAGTGTACCGTTTTGTGACATGAAGTGCAAAAAAAAATAATAAAGTGGGTTAAATCTCATTATTTTACATGTTAAAGTGTACCACATGGCCTAATGCTTACATAAAAACATAAGAAAAGATAAAAGTTATAAAAATGTTGATGATATATGAATCTGAAATATGCAAAAAGCATATGATTCTGTTGAAAACTTAGTAAAGTTAAGACATATTATATTATACCAGAAAAAATATTTTAAAATAAGCAATGTAATTATCTCATTACAATGAATGTGTTTTCTATTAATCTAAATTATTAACTTAATCTGGACACATTTATTTAAAATGGGGTATAAAACTATAACTTCATAATAAGGAAACCTTACTTGTCTTCCAGTTACAAAATTATCAACCATGATAAAATAACCTCTATTTTTCTCAATTAAACATAAAACAGGCTAAGTTAATATGCTGCAAAGACAATATTAAGCAATAAATAAAGTATCTACTTAAATATAATGTTTTTTAATATATAATAACCCTAATCATGATGTTTATATTCTTGAATTTAATTCACAGTTTTTCTACCCTTATTTGTTCATGTTTAAAACATACACAGGGTTATATGAAACTTTAAAAGTAAATGAAATCACATGGATATGTATATAAATATGTAAGTTATTTGAGATGTTGATCAATTTAATCAAAATATATCAATATTATTAGATATGTTATCTGTTTTGAAACATCAATGAATCCGAAAATTTTCCTGCCATCACTGTTGTAACAATGTGATCTGAATGAATGGAAATGAAAGTTTTATTTTTCTTATTAAGTACTTAAACTCATCACACCTAGACAAAATGACATGAGAGTCATCTTTTTGGAATATGGCACCTTTGAAAAAATGAAAGAAATAGTTCAAGATATTATTGTCATTATTTTATATTTACAAATTTTATGAAGTTCTTTGTAAAGTGTTAAAAAAGAAACAAAGTCAAATTAATTTTCCTAAAGCTAAATATTTCAGAATATAATGAATAAATTAGAAAAACATTAACATATGAATATTTCTATTTCAGGGATTGTTTAAATGGCACATGGTGTGCATGTATGATGTGTCCATGCTTCATAAAAGAATAAAGTTTTGGATCGGATTTATGTGGAAACTAAGCGTTACAAAAAAATGAGCCTTTTAAAAATATTATATCTTCACAAAATTGAACATTTCTAGTAAAAGGAAAGTTTCAATGTATTATCACTTCTAAGAAAACACTGATATGGTAAGTGTGTTGGATTATTTATAACAATGAAAATTAAAGAAAATGGTTATATGCATTCATATAACAAATAGAGGTGCCATTTTTCAATTCAAAAAGAATTTGTATTACAAATAATTACAAAATAAATTATTCATGCAACTATTATTTTTTTTAATCTCTCATCATTTATGGAATATATATAATATAAACACATGATATTTCAATGCTTTATTTTTAAGAAAACACATTTCAAATGGACCAACCCAGTGTAGATTAATTGCCCAGAGGTAGAGCCATATATATATATATTTCTGATTTAAATTGTCAGTTTTTAAATATACAAGAAACACACAAATGCACAACCACTAACACTAAATATAGGAAAAAATCTTCAATAGGAGAGCTCTGTGAGCATATGTATATTCCAAAGACCAGTAAAAGAGATTATATTATTTATGATAAAGATTTTTAATACATATTAGGTGAGTTTTACCATAATACTTATATTTTAATAATAATAATACTTATATACTTATGTTATATTAATGCAGATATTAATTTGCATCTGAAATATTTATATACTTTGTGAACAGTATAAAAAAAAAATTTTTTTCACACAGTGCTCTATGTATTGTGCCCTTGTTAGCTATTGTACAGTGCAAGAATATATACTTTTATCAGTAGATGCTGTTTGATGTACTTGTTAATTGTATTAGCAGTTTATATATTTTAGAAAGGAAATTTCTATACATTTTTAACAGATGTATTTTTATATGATGAACATTGCTATGGTATTTGCATATTTTATTATTCTTGTGTGTGATAATGCTTTTCCTACAGCCAGTCAACACAGATTTTATTTTATTTTAGGTCTAATCCTTTAGATTATATATTAGGAAAGAGTTATGTATTAAAACATAATCATGGTAGGTTCACTATATATTTGATTCTTTAGTTAACTCTTACAAACTCTTAGGCATTTAGGTGTAATTGAGAATTGAAAGTAAGAAAACAGAGAAATTATCCTAAGTGGTCTTTTAGTGTGGATTTTCCTTCCTATCTTTAAGGAGTGTACTTTGCTACATGTTCAAAATATAACTGGTAACTATAAATGTAATATGCCAGTAAATGAACAAATTACCACTGACCTTATGGACTGGATAGCCCTCATAGCAGTGGGCTCGTCCTTGCATCAATACAACAGCTTTTCCACGCAGATTCCCAATCACCAATTTGCCATGGTGACCAGCCACTGAACAAAACATCAATTCATTAAATACCTAACTATTTTAGTGGAGACTAAATTCCTGCTATATTTTATTAACTATTGTGCAAATGCATCCAAACTGTTGGGGGGTGTTTGTCCATTTAATTACTTTTGCAACATATTTTTTCATATATTTTTTTTAATTTCTAAAAATATGGCAATGGACTTTAAAAAAGAATCTTTCAAAGTGAAAACAGATTCACCTGATTAATTTGATTTCTTCTAACACATAATAAAGTATTTTATTGTAATTAATATACCTATAACTCCTTTCATCTCACATGAAAGTATTTATTTTAATCTTTGCATCTACTTCAGCTTACTTCCATCTAACACATAATAAAGTGTTTTATTTTAATATTTAGTATTCTCATCATCATTCTTAAGTAAACTTTCATTTAACAAATAGTAAAGTGTTTTATTTTAATCTTATTATGCAAATCCACATCTACATCTATTTTTCTCAAGCCAACTTCTCATCCAATACAAAATAAAAGCATTTTATTTTAATCTTAGTATCAAAGATTTCTCTTACTAAGTTAACTTTCATCCAATACATAATAAAACTATTTTATTTCAACGATTCCCCTTACTAAGTTAACTTTCACCCAATATATAATAAAACTATTTTATTTCAATGATTCCCCTTATTAAGTTAACTTTCACCCAATATATAATAAAAATATTTTATTTCAACGATTCCTCTTACTAAGTTAACTTTCATCCAATACATAATAAAACTATTTTATTTAATCTTAGTATCAACAATTCCTCTTATTAAGTTAACTTTCACCCAATATATAATAAAACTATTTTATTTCAACGATTCCCCTTATTAAGTTAACTTTCATCTAATATATAATAAAACTATTTTATTTCAATGATTCCTCTTACTAAGTTAACTTTCATCTAGTATATAATAAAACTATTTTATTTCAACGATTCCTCTTATTAAGTTAACTTTCACCCAATATATAATAAAACTATTTTATTTCAATGATTCCTATTACTAAGTTAACTTTCATCCGATACATAATAAAACTATTTTATTTTAATCTTAGTATCAACAATTCCTCTTATTAAGTTAACTTTCATCTAACTATTCCACTATTGTAAATATTGTCTGACTTTGTTTGCATCCACTGTTTAATACTTGGCACACAACAGTACAGCTCTTCAGGAAAATATATCAAGCAGGTTTCTTTTACAACAAGGGTGAAATATAGGTTTATTTTTTATGTGCCCTCTACAGCTATTTAAAAACTATACCAAGAGTGATATAAACTGTTCCAACAATTTCAGGTGCATGTTACCTTATTAATGCTTCAATTACATTTTTATTATATGTCTTCAACAAACCTTAAAAATGGCATTTTTAAGGTCACTTTGACATGTATCACCAGTTAACACTGTGGAGAAGTTATCAGCCTGTGCAAACAAGACATATTTTGTGCTCCTGGCATACAAATAATCCCTAGAATAAAATGTGCATTTATACAAAAGCTTCAACAAATGAAAACCTGCACAAGAATTCTTATCAGAAAATAACACTTTACAGCCATATCTCTTTGCTAAACATACTTGAGAAAAGCAATCATATTCATAACTTCCTTGTGAACTGTAATCTGCAAGAAACTGGGCAATAAATGGGGACACCACAGGGAAAGCTAAATTACATTCATCAGGTTGATTACTATTTTAAAAAGAATTATAACCAGGTTAGATACTTCATAACTGCTAGGCTTCTACCTAAAATTAAATCAACTTTCAAAAGAAATTAAAACATTTACAGACAATAATTTATGTAAAACATAATTAAAATTGTTTTCAAAACAGACCAGATATGCTTATAGTTGTTTTCAATAGTTCAGAAGTACTCATAGTTGTTTTGAACAGTCCAGAAGTTGTTTTCATCTTGTTTTCTAGGTAGATGTTTTCAATTATATATAATATATACTTACAGATTTTTCAAAACAGACCAGATACACAGGTAGCTGTTTTCAAAGAATACAGATATACTAGAGTTTGTTTTGGGTTATTTTTTTTGTATCAATACAGACCAGATGTACTTAAAGCTGTTTTCAAAGTAGATTAGAAATACAGTATTTCCAAACAGACTAGGCTTTAAAAAAAAAACATCTAGACTTACTATAGACCTATGACATTTAATGTCCTAACAATCAACCCAATTTCAGCTCACTAGAATTAAAGAGAAACCCAAAACTGCATCATCCATCTATATCACTTAAGTTTTTAGGATAACTGCAAGTGAAATGTGTGACAGTTAGGTTTTTTCAATGTACATTAAAGAAATCTGAAAAATTCTCAAATTAAGTTAATGCAAGTACAAAACTATCACAATATATGAATGCAAACAATGAGTCTTTGTGGTATAACATTGCTGAAAGCAGTGAGAAACTTTCTCACTCTGATATTGATACTTCCTCTCGACAACTGACACTTGTACTTATTTCCTGCTATAAGAAACTCAAACTGTAAGTATTTGTTTTTCCTGCTTTTAGACATTATTTCTCTGAAGTATACATTTCCTTTTATATGACACTATTACTCAAAATACAAGTTTTCCAGCTATGTGACACTCAAAGTGCATAATTTCCTGCTATATGGAAATACAAACAAATTTTGAGGGCCACTACACAGTATGAAATGACTATAATACAATGATCACAAAAATATACTCATGTTCAAATAATACAATGATCACAAAAACATACTCTTATTCAGGGTATCATAAAATGGAGATCACAAAAATACACCATTTTCTTTTTGTTGGGTGGTTCTATTTTTTAATGGGGCTTTTTGTGAACTATGGTAAGTTTTCGTGTCAAATAAGATTTTCTCAGAGTAATTTCTGGTTGTTAAGGTTATTTACTACACACTATCTCTCTACCATAAACAGCTCTTTAAGGCCAGAAATATAGCAGAATACTTGGTATTCGTCAATTTAAAGAAGAAAATTATCTCAATGTGACATGATTGTTCATATATAAACAGTTAACAGTACTGATGGAGTGCTAAACCAATAAACATACCATTAAGTATTTTGGTTCAATATCCCATCTGATACTTATAATTTTAAAAATTAACTGCTAAAGTGACTGTGACACAATGCCAACCTAATCATTGGTTATGATTATTACTAATCATCCAAAACTAATTGCAAAAGTGTTCGCACTTCCACAACATTAGAGACAAACATTTACTGTCACACAATATTTAGGTAGGTGGAAAACTTCTTACCAAAGGAGAAAATAAAGCCATCCTTAATCTATATCCACCTACTATCTCTCCAACATATGTTTATCAATATGTGTAAGGTCAATAAATTTAAATAAATTTATTAAATCAACAATCAATATACATAAAACAAATACAATGAAAAGTACTTAAAGGTGAATGTTTTCTTCCAACACAGGTCTGAGAATAGAATAGATGTTTTCTTCCAATCATCTATTCTATTCTTAGACCTGTGTCTATGATGAAATCAGTCTGTACACCTATGTTATGATTTTATAATTAACTATACACGTATACATTAAACTTTTATTGCAAAGTCTATAGGCAGATTTGATTGAGAATAATTCCATCAAAGAAAAAGCTTTAAAAGAACAGTATTTTAAATTGTAAACAAATATATTTAAATTAGATATTTCTTTTCCTTCAGAATATGATGAAATGCTGTATTACTTTGAATGTTACTTATTTTTGTGCTTACAAACCTTATTGTAGAATGTACTATTATCACTTTAATTTTTTGTGTGCTTAACAACTAAACATGAGATTAACCCTGCTGTTAACTTTTTCATTATTCAAGCTTGTTTCTTCACTAGTCACTTTTCTTCTGTTTTATTAGAAATCCCAGAGTGTGGTGATATAAATTACATAACAAAACTGGAATATGTTTAGCATATGTTCCTTGAATTCAAGTTAAGAGATTTAATGTGAGGGTCAATACATGATTGATCTGTAAGTACAGTCAATCAGATCTCAATCGGGTGACACTGTTATTTTAAAAGTGTAAATAATACAGGCTGGCCTGAGATTTCATCCCCCCAGCAATGTGAAACCAAAGCTTGTAATATGATAGTAGTAAAATATTTTATCTTTACAATCATACAGAAAGATAAGTACAACAAGGATAAAATAAATGTCACAATATTACCAAACCATGACATCTAAAAACTACCAAAATAAATCATACCATCAAACCACATTTTACCACATCTTTCCACCAAATCATAACCATTTACCAACAAACTTTTAAAACATCTGACTAGCAGATCGTTAATTACATATGAATGCAGCAGAGGAAAAAGACGAGAAAAAATAAATACTGATTAATTATCCCCCTATCTGCTTCTGGAAGCTAACCCCACTTCACAGACACAACACATAAGGGAGATGATGCATCATGAACCGTCTTATCCTAGGGTAAACACATAAAATTTAATAACTAGCTCAGAGCCCCCAGATCCCATGGTGGATGCTATCCCTATCACTAGTACACATATAACGTAATTGTATGATACTTGGAAAGTCGAACGGAAGAGTTTAAAAAAATTTAATAAAGAAACAAAGTTAGACAAAAAAGGGAAATGACATAGTGAATATTTTGTTGGAAATATATGTATCTCTATAATGTCATCACTTTAAGGAGTTCTTACACAATATATGGCCTAATATTGGGTAATGGCAATGCCTCTAATAAAGCAATGTTTGTAAAGCAAAAGCAATGTCTTTTGAAACTTTCTCATTTGGATTCACTAGTCCAGAGGAAAATCAGTCTTCAGCTTAAAAATAGCATCAGTGGTTCTGTCCCCTGGACCTTGTGAATGAAAAGCAGTTTGATGTCTTCTTCACACGGACCATCAAAATGCAGGTAATGGTTGAAGAGGCCTTTTCTTTCGGCTGGGTAGATCAATGTGTACCAATTGTAGCAGTTATGTGAACAGCAGTTTTTGAGCTGGTCAGGCCACATAAAGTGCCAGACTAACACACTCACACATTCAGACAGAGAGACGAAGGAAAGCGGGACAACACATTCACACTCACTATCATTCAAATCTTAATTATTAATTACTAACACAAACAATATGTGAACAATAAGTATTTAAATAAGCTGTGGAGAAAGATATATTAGTCTTAATAATAACAACAGCTAGAGAAACCATGACTACTAACCTTTGCTGGCATGAATCTGAATTATAAATCCAATGAAAATTTATCCCAAAAACAAGTCTTCAGACTTATAATTTTTACTATAAGATTAAGAGCTAAGTGTATTCTCTATATGAGATGTTCAGTGGGCCGAAGGCAATCTAAATTAGTTTTCCCTAATGTGCCTATTTATGTATTCTCCTGGCAGTTGACAGCAATTTGTTTACTCCGCTGGCATGTCCAGCCTCTGGTCTAAGTGGGCACTGTCTGTGGACGAGAATTCACTTGCTCTGACACCAAGGCTTTGCATAAATGTACAGTGGTCAGAGAGCAGCAACAAGTTAGGTTAAGAGTTACCTAACTAGCAGTCTGGGAAGTTCACTGCTACGTTTAATCAGAGTGTCAAAACTTCCAGTTAGAAATTGTGTATAAGAATTTAAAGTGACAAAGTCACAATTTTTATTATTAATTTATTATTAATTATTAATCATAATTGGATTTGAAATATTATTATGAATTAAAATGACTTTATCCTTTGAGTGACTTAATAAAATGTGAGAAGGGGGCCAACATGTGACACTGACTGCCAAAAGAACACCTTACCACCAAAACAAATCATTCATCACCAAACCAAAACATCTTACAAGCATTATCTGTTATGCATTCAGATGAAGCACTCCCACAGCGAAACAAATAATGATATAATTTTACATCTATAAGGTTCAATAAATAATTTGTAATAATAAAATGTTTAGAAAATCTAAAACTGTAAAAGCAACATTTTAAAAAGAATTATTGATATAATTTTAATAACTCATGATACTGTATTGATATACAAAGCAGGAGTTCTATGGTCTAGACAGTAAAAATAAAGAAAATTAGAGATAATAGCAACTTGTGCCATGGTGTGAGGTTTTATATCAAAATTTTAACAAAAGGGAACTTGTGAAGAAATAAATATATATTCATAAACAATGCTGAAAGATAAGCATTCTTTTATACAAGGGCCATTCTTTGGACTTATGGGGTCCTCTGCAGATTTTATTTTAATTTTAAAACTGAAAACATGCAAAAATAGGAAAGAGAACATTGAATTAATTAAACAGTATTAGTGCATAGTGTCAGTGAACTATTATTGCAATAAAGAACAACTACAAATAAAATGTTATTGAAATATGTTAAATGAATCTTTTTAAAAAACAAAACATCGTAAAGCTGCTTGCCTGTCATAGGACCACTAAGTTCTTCAGTGCTGACCTTGACAAAGATGAATATTAAGGTTAAAGACATGAAAATGCAAGGTCAACTTAAGAACAAATCTTGGGCTCAAGTACTTTCATGAACTGATACATATATTACCTTAAAATAACCAGAACAAGAAATAAGACCAATAAAATAATTTGCAATATTTAAATTATAGTAATATTCATTATTGAATAATAAACAAGACTACTCTTTGTGCAATGTTTAGTCAGACTTGAAGTACATATAATCTCACACAAAGAGCTCTCTCACACAACACAATGCGCACATAATTTTAATTTTAAAGTTCAGAAAACATGCTAAGATGCTTTCTGGTAAAGTGAGAATATCAAAATATAATTTCATATATCCTTTGTTTACCCACCTGTGCTTACTGGAAAGTGAGGAATGTCAGAATAGTCGATGATTTCTGCATTCTCGACAAGATCTGCAAGTGCACCAAGGCCTGATCCACATATTATTCCTATTTTTGGGCGGATCTTAACTTTTGTAAGAAGATCATCAGCAATCTGTTTAATTTGCTCGAATGAAACCAATCTAAAAAAATAATATAATAAAAAATAATATATAATTGAAAATATGTTGATAATAAAGTACACAAAGAAATCTTGTTTACATTTTCAACTCTTACACACCAACTCGAGGAAAAATCAATTTGGGGTTGCACAACTTTGATTTATTTATTTAATTCAACAAAGACACTCCTTGACAAATTCATGCTTCTGAAGTGGTACCAAATCAATGAAAATGCAATTTAAATGACTAGATTTTTCTTGTTCAGAAATGTCTAGTTATCCCCACAATGATAAAAATATGAACAAATATGTTTGTCAATATTTTTAAAATAAGTATTTCAGAAACTATGATGATCAATGAAATCATGTCTAAGGAAAAGAAAGATTCATATTTCAATGAATTCATAGTCTAAGGATGAAAATATTCAAATGATTACACCAGTAGGTAGGCTATATTTAGAATGTCTTACTAATGACTGCTAACAAGTATAATGTCAATGAAAATATCAATGTATAATATGTATTGAGGTGTAAAGTTATTATTAGAGTGCATGTATTTCTCTTTCACTAATATTCTTAAGTTACATTGCATTTAGTGTAATCATATATCACTACTGTCATCCAGTGTCTTAAAAACATTCTTGGCTTAGTTAGCTGTAAATATAAAGTCAAAAGTCATTCAGTACATGTAAGTTTTTAATCAAGTGCTGCTTAAGTATATTTTGTACTCATAAAAATAGATCACTATCTTAAAATCATTTTGAATTTGAAAATGCACTCACTATTTAAAACTATAAAAGATGCTATAGTAATAATGTCAAATTTTAAATATGTTTGTATTGGGGATATGTTTGTATTGGGGTGGATGGGTGAAGGAGTTCTACTTTTTAAAACATTGAAGTTATTTTTAATTTTAAAATTCAGTTTTCAAACATTGAACAATGTCTTCCAACTTATCATACAAATTTAGCTGCTTACAGATATAATACTGGCTGTAATGAAAATTTCTAATATTTTAAAAATAAATTATAAAATATATTTATTTTAAGTTAGTGTGTATACATGCATGTGTGTGTTCATGTGTTGCATATGTATAGTTAATGTTTATGTACATTACAATTAATAGGAACAAATATGTACACTACAATTAACAAAAACATGTTCACTAAAGGCAAGAAAAACACAGAATATAACTGCAACTAGTGCAATTTCTTTTCAAATTTCATAATTTTATAAAGTTGCATGTAATAATGATTTTATCAGAATTTATTTTTTAAAAACACTAAAGGCAAGAAAAATACAGAATATAACTGTAACTAGTACAATTTCTTTTCAAATTTCAAACAAAAGAAATATTTGTTGCATGTGTGTGTGTTTACAAAGCATGACTTAATCTACTCAAAATCTTCAAACAATGCATATATAGTATATCAAAAACTTTCACAACAGACAATATCAATCACTAATGCAGAAGCTAATGAAATGTGAAGTGAGTGGGGGCTTACCACTTCACTTCACTCATGCCCAAAAGTGTGTTCAAAGGTTACTGGATGGACTTTGAACAGCTTTTTAATTTTAAGTTGATATGAAATTCAAATTTATAAAGTTGCATGTAATAATGATTTTATCAGAATTTATTTTTTAAAAATACTTACATTTAATTAGAAAATGTTATTTAGACCAATTTAGAGTACATGACTTATAAACAGTCCATAAACATTTATTCTGATAAGTGTTACAATTTTTATTGTTTAAATTAAAATAGTGATTAGATTTACGGTCAAGAAGTGTTCTGCATCTTTTTATATTTATGTCATGGAGTGATGGACTGTAATTTGTAAGCAAATATCAGTTTCAAACTCAGGAGCAGCATATATTGACATTTCCCCATTACAGTTACAGAACAGCTTACATATTTCTTAGTAAATATATTTATTTATTCATTTATTATCATTATCAATCTCTTAATTTTCCTGGTGATGTTTGGTCTTTGGTGTCCCATGTCAAGTTAAAATTAAAATTTCTTGAAGGTAGGGTTGTGACCTCACCAATCTTGACCCCAGAAGTCACTGATATAGCTGTGCCCTATCTTTCAGTTTCACCTCTAAAAGATGTTTCTAAGGGACCTAATGAGAAACAAAAGGGATTGATTAAGGATCTAATGAGGAATATACTTTTTTTTTTTTTTACTTCATTATACCCTAGTAATATTCCTACTCTGGGAATATAGTATTTGAAACTTTCCAAGAAAAATCTAAGTACCAAAACAAATATGGTAAATAAGATAAGAAATTTAAAGGTTGTTCCCTAATGAATCCTTTAGTTGCACATTCACTTCAAACATTTGTCATTTATATAAATGCACTTTTAGACTGTCTATTTAGCATAGTCTTTAAATGATAGGTTATGCACAGTTGTGCTAATAGTGGGAGTTATCCTCTATGGTTATATTTATGCTGGGCACTGCACAAAGCCTAACTGAAAACACATTTGACAGTGAATGGTAAAATAATATAAATCATGCAGTTTGTAAAGAGGAAACAATAGTGCTGCTGGAGGGTGTTACTCTCTATGGTTACATTTATGCTGAACACTGCACAAAGCCTAACTGAAGACACCTTGACAATGAATGGTAAAATAAAATAAATCATGCACATGCCAACTGCTATAGAAGCAAAGTTAATTTTCGGCACACAAATTGAAGTCTAAATTGTTAACATTTCATACTAATTTCTCACTGATATTTCATATTTCCAAACATTCTGAAAAGAATAGTTTGTCTTTACACTTATGATACAATTAAGCTGTAGAATTTGAAATTTTCAAGTAATTTTAGAGTACTGGTGTAGAACACCAGGGCTTTAAAACACATTACCTTTATTGATTCAAACATCCATTTGCTGATCCAGAAAAATGTTTTCAATAAATTACAAGAACAAGAAATATGATATCTAACAGAACATTCAAATACTGATGTAAGACAAATTATATAGCATACACTGATACAGTTTATTATTATTTATATTCTACTCTTTTTTTTTTTTATTCAGCTGCTAGGGTACTACTACTACTCTAGTAATATCTGAAAGACTTTCTTAGTTTCTACTGACTTTTAATATTAAGGCAAAATCTGTCATGCCACATATTCTAACTATTATTATAATTTAAAATTCAGTCATTTTGGTTTTGATACTATAGTAATGGTAATATTTAATAATTTATGAAAGACTTTAGGTCTTTAAATTTTTTATATAAATCCCTTTAATGCTTTATATAAATATGTATATGACAGATTATTTTTTAATTACACATAATTTACACATCACTATTTTTATCCAGCTAACAGGCCTCATTATGCCTAGTATTACTAGTGGCTTAAAAATTCAAATAAATGAAACCCAACTATTTCCTTGTTCATTTTATATTATTAATATTATTATTGCACTTCCATATTTCATATACAGAAAATAAATTCACTAATGTACCACAAATAGAAATATTTACATTTACATGTTGTAATTAGCATGGTTTGAAATGAAGAGGCTAAATTTACTTTTAATTTCTTAGTGTGTTGTGAATGTGTATGCAAGTGTGTGTGTGTGTGATGACAAAAATAAAAATGTAAACAGCACTGGAAAGTTGTTTGCCCAAGTGCCAAAATATTCAAACTGCTTTAACTGGTACAGTTTTAAATTATACTTTTATTATTTGTTCAATGACATATATGCACAGTTGTAAATACCTTTTTAACACATGATGTCATGCTGTTACAAGTATTTAATAATTAGAGTATACTGAAAATTAGATAAATATGAATAAGATACAAGAAGGACAGATCTCAGAATTTACTGTTACTTTTATTAACAATGAAACTGAATGGAATCCATATCATTACATAAACTGAAACTACTAAGTACACTGGTGCCTCAATCTAACATAGTTCATGTGGTCCCAAAAATGTGTTCGCCCTACTTCACCACATATATTTTAAGCCATGTAATTTAAGCATATGTAAACTCAGCACTGTTGGACTAAATTAGAAAATCGTGTACATAACAGATTTTTAGCATTAAACATGCAGTATCTTGCATGATGACGAAAATTTACTAACTCGTTTGTTGAAAAATGATGTGATACTGATACTAATAGACATTTGTTTCATTCCTTCTCTGTTCCTCTCTTTAGCTACAACAATTATGGACTGCAAATGAAGAATTTTTAGGAGCCACCTTGACCCAAAAATGTCTGTTACCTTTGTTTAGTGGTAAGATGTGTTTGAAGTTTTTCAAAACAATAGTGATCATTGTTAAGGGGTATTTAAGAATGGCAAGTACAATGTACTTAACACTTATACCGTATAAAGTTTAGGCATGGTTGACAAAACATTTGCAAACTGAGCCAGTTGATTTGATACACTATTGTTAACTCTGGACATGTAATTTGAAGAGGTTGGATGGTTAAAAAAAAAAAAATGGGGTCTACAGGCTGTCTGCATTGCATGTGGATCCATGCACATAACGCCACAGAGTTGTATACAAGAGGTCTTGGGTTCAAGGCCTGCCACAATGAAAGGGATTCTATCAATCAAGTTATCAATGCACCATTCTAGCTTACACCACAATAACTAGAGAACGTACAGTGCAGCATCTTAACATAAAGACTCTTTTCTCAGGGAAAGAGAATAACAAATAAAACAAAAATCTACATTACATGATGGTGGCCATATCAGCTTTCTTTCTTTATTACTATTAGAAGAGCTACAGCTGCAGAAAAGTGAGACTCACCTCAATATTTAAAAGCAGCCAGGCAGATAATACAAATATGCTGATTTATAAGTTGTCTAACAAACTAAAATGAGAAAATGTTTTTAATCTCAAATGAGTGTAGATATAAACAAACTTGAATGTAATTCTACTTAACAATATAAAGTTGTCTTGGTCAAATAAACATACAAAAATGTTACTGCAATAAAATAATGATAATATTTATTTATTGGGGCTAACAAACGAGCTCTAAGTGTAAGCACTAATAATTAATCAATGTTGCAAAACAAAATCTTCATGAGCTACAGCTAGGGAGTGGGTGAAAAATAGACTAAAAATAATTACAATGACAAGGGGTAGGCTCCATCAAATAAGCCTATCCAGTGTCCCCAGACTCCCCTCATACAACAGAATTCTGATAATATACTTGTATTTTCACTTCTAGTTCTAAGCAATATTACTGTAAAATATACCCAAATCACTTTGTTAGTGTACATTTACATACAACCACAATTTTCTCAGTCTAAATTAATCATACTATAGTTTCAATGCCAAAGAAATCCAGACTATTTCAGTATGTGTGCCACAAAATGAAAACTTAAGGAATACTTTAAAAAATTAAATATTGGTTCTCTGACTGGTCAAATGTTGACACAAACTGCCTATGAAATACTTGACAAAAAACAAAAAGTAAATACAAAAAAAAAAAAGTAATGTTAAAAAGATGGAAGAAAAGGGAGGGATGCAGTAGAGGACTAGTACAATGTATGAAGGGAATTTTTTTCCCCACCTTATCACATTTAGTCACAACTTTTAACTGCAAGATTTATAGCACAGATTATAGATTGTTCAACTGCAAACCAGTGACTGAAAGTGACTGTGCATTCAATTTTTTTTAGTTATTACCAGGTTTAACTTTCCTCATTAACATTTTTCAGTCTGAAGAATAAACACTGATCAGTACTGTTCTTTGAAACAACTTTGAGGACCTTACTTTTAACTCTGTTCTAATGGATTGAAATAATGGCATGACTACAAATGTACACTTTTCTTCTTAACATCACTCATGAGTAACAGTACTTGCAAGCAGTAGAGTGTGAATACAAGTTTTTTTAGTAAAAATGCAGTTTACTGAAATTCAAAATAGTGACACTATCAAGTATCATAAATACTTTCAAAAATGTTTACCATCTCAAAGCAAAAACAACTTAAAGAGGTTTTAAGAAAGTAGATCATAAACTGATAGTGACAGAGATAAATTTGTTACTGTTTTTGGTGGCATCAAAACATATGGTGAGCATATTCTTAATTTAATATTATAATAAATAAAGAATTTGTTTATTCAGTCTGAAGTTTAAAATGAAATATAAGTTCAATAAATATGGTCAGTTTTATTAGTGCTTCATTTATTTTTTTAATTAAAATCTCAAAGTGCTTTAAAATCAGGGTGTAGTTCAACAATCCCAAACCAGTTAAAAAATTACAACTACCTTAACCAGTGACAAAACTGACATGGGATTTGAGCATCAAACATCCACTTGCAAGGCCAGTGCCTTGACCCTGCTGCTATCCAGTTTAGTAGTACTAGTACTAGTAGTCATAAATCTTGCACCTCAATATTTTTTTTCAAATTTCACAAATAATTTAAAATGTCAACTAAGTAATTTGTTCATGCTGTACTAAGCATATTGAGCCAGTTGTATTAAGGTTTTTTTGATTGAAGAGATTCAGTTTTTTAACAAACTATTTTAAGTACTTTAAGCCAGTTTTTGTATCTAGTTATATAAAATTTGATTTAGTTTTATAATAAATGATAATATACTTATTTTGCATAAGTTCTATAACAAGTTATATTAATACGAGTATGTTATGTAATAAGTAATACTAAGTATTTTTAGTCAGTTTTGTATAAGTTCTGATAAATATTTTGAGTCAGTTTTATAATAAGTTATACTATTAATTATTAGTATTATTACTTCTACTAAGAACTGTCAGTTTCATAACAAGTTAATTTTCAACAAAATATGCTGAGCAACCTAACTGGTCCTCGATGAAAAACACAAGCAACTTCAATGTACAGATAAAAGAAGGAAAGGGCTAAAAAGAAAAAGAGTAAAACACTGTACATTGCAACATAAAAATAAAATTAAAAGCCTAAAAATTTCATTGTTTTTAAACACGCAAACACCAAATATCAATGTTTTTGGTTTGAGTACAAACAGCAGTCAAAACAATATACCTGACAGCTCCAGATATGAGCCTGAGCGCAGAACTGGAAAAAAATTATTGCCAGAACAAAACTTTTCTATAAAAAATTCTACTTAATTAATGAAGTCATAAGAGTGACTGAAATAATATCAAAACTAGTTTAACTTTTAGTGAAGAATGCAGTAAAAAAAATTTAAATATACATTAACACGTGTTATTTTTTTCCTGTCACTTGCCAATGCACAATGTAACTAATACTGTAATATCTAATACAAGTTTTACAACAGTGAACAGGATCCACGCGACACCTGGTGCAGACTCGCATAATTATCTCAGTTACAACTTACAGTTTCTATT
The DNA here is from genome assembly GCA_028829895.1 of Sinotaia quadrata. Lineage (NCBI taxonomy): Eukaryota > Metazoa > Mollusca > Gastropoda > Architaenioglossa > Viviparidae > Sinotaia > Sinotaia quadrata. Next base: position 105,093,247 of record CM054181.1, on the reverse strand, counting down.
TGAACCATGACTCGTGGAGGTCACGCACTTATAGTCATCAAAAGCTATTTCAACAAGTTCCAACTATTATTTATTCAATTTTGTTGTTGTTCCAAGTACCTGTATACTGTTATCAGTGGTCTAACAAAATACAAATGGCATAAACAAAATTAAAAATAGGGCCTACTTGTCAGAGAGTGGTCGATTCATTGTAACTCCCGGCAATTAAGTTAACCTCCAACAGTTTCCCAGAAGTGTGCCAAATCTGACACTAGTAGTATTTGAGTGTATACATTCTATGCGCTGCTACACAGATTTTTAATTTTATCACTCAAATGTCGCGTTTATTCAGTTAAGGGGAAAGAACGCAACGCAAGATAGATAGTTTAAGGGTCTAGCATTCGCATGTATCTATAACGAAAATAAAATACTTACGAGGCAGCAGATTCCATTTCAGCTTTAGTAATTCAGTTTCAAGCGACTGGAATCCGCTAAAGTGAGTAGCACACTGACATTGGAAATGTTGTACTGTGTGATATACTGATAAAGCATGCTCCATAGGTTCATATCAGGGGATTGTGATTTTCGGGTCAAGGAGTTGGGGTTATTTCCGGTTCATTTGTTGAGTTTGAAAAGACCAAATTGAATATTTCACTGTTGATGTTTCAAATTACAATAAGTAAATCTGTGACTCCAACGCCACATAGTTAATGGCTATAATTATTATTAATTAATCGTCAATAACTAAATTACAAGTGATGAGAATCTTAATTTTTGTTACTAATAACTCTCCAGCAGACGCCATTCGTCTCTCTCACTTGGCGGACATGCGGGCGCCGTAAACGTTTTCTCTCTTCCACAACATTAAAGACAAACATTTACCGTCACACAGTATTTCCGTAAGTGTAAAACTTCTTACTAAAGGAGAAACAAATCTGTCTTTATTCTATATTTAGCGATCCAACATCCACCCACTTTCTTCTCCAGCATAATGTTATAAACATGTGTAAGAAGGTCAATAAATGTATTAACCCTTTGAACCCTGACCCGAGTAATTGGCTAAAAGAAGAGGAGGATTGGAATTTGACAGAATTATTTCCTGCATCTACCACTTGTAGCGGTTTATAATCAGTAAACCAGGAGATTCAAATAACACAAGGAAAGGCTGCTTTGTCCCTGTAAAAATATAATCAAGAAACAAACACCAAGTTTCCAGTTTATTCTATTTTTAACTCCATTCTTTCTTACATTCAAATCTCAACTTACAATTTTCTGCAACAGTATTTATTATCCTGATATAAGCACATGGCATAATAAATACAGTATATCAATTTTATGAATGGGTTCACTAGAAACAATGTTGTGTTTAGAATACCAGATATAAGCATTATAGTTCAGAATTTGCAGAAATAATAGTCTACTCACATAATACATCTCTATGTAGAACACAACTGTAACATATCAATAGCAAAAATGCACAAAATATTTCTAAGTTAAATCACATTTAATTAGTCAGTTAACTCACCATAAAGCTAATGGCTGCCTTTCATGACTGGACTTCTTGCCACACCAAATTCAAGTGATTTGACTAGAATTCTCTAGAGCAGGGGCGGGCAAACTTTTGAGACCGCGGGCCAGATAAAACTGTTGGAACAGTTCGCGGGCCGGATAGACGACCAAATATCACAAGTCCAGCAAGTTCAGAATATAAAATGAGAACAAAAGTAATTTTAAAAAACTAACTCTGTTTCATGATTAATGCGATGGATGGTGTTGCTTACAATGAATAAGTGATTCAATGTCTGGCTGAACTGATGAGGTTGACAAGCGAAGAATGTCATTTAGATGACGGTCAGAGAGTTGAGAGCGAAGGCGACTCTTTGTATATTTCATCTTTGAGAACAGTTGTTCACAGCACAATGTGCTTCCGAACATAGCTACAATGCGGGGAGCTTGTTTAATAAAATGTGGAAACTTGCCTGATGGTAGGATGATATCACGAAAAAAAGAAAGAGGAGAAGAAGTGCGGAACTTTGCTTTTAACTCATTCTTTGAGCAAGGAGTAGTGAAACTTCATAACTGGCACGTGTCACTTTTTCATGCACAGATGTTTGCTTATGAAACATCAAACTGCTTTTCTCTATATTGCCTGTGAGTTTAGCAATAGTAGTCTTTTTCTCAGAGGCAGACATTAAACCAAATTTCGAAGTTAAGTGTACTGTTTCCCAGTGACAGTGCACATTAAACTCTTTGAAGACAGCAACAGTTTTCAAACAGATCAGACACTGAGCTTGTCCAAATCGTTCTATGAAAAAGTACTTCTCGACCACTCAGAGTTAAATGTCCGACTTTCCATATCCACTTTAAATTTTTTAGGATGCTGGGGTTGCAGACATGATTGTGGGGAGGGGGGAATAATGGCAAAGAAATAGCAGAAATGCAACAACCAGTTCGGTTGTGATGGCAGAAGACTGTAAGTTTCAAATTCGCACACCTCTAGCCCTCCTTCCTCTCACCCAATTGTAAGGTGAAGGTCAGGTCACGACTGAGGCAGAGTACAGATGCTGACATACATTATTATTGTAGATCTATCCTAGGCCTAGGAGAGTTCAAAAGTCAACGAACTATAAAGAGATGCTAGTGTAATATATATAACCGCAGGCATAAATTGTACATGTGCACACGATTCTGTGTGAGTAATTCAAACTGTTAAAATTACATGTAGTCTTTAGACTAGTTTAGCCTTGGCTGTTTGACAGCGTATAACAATGCCCAATTGTTTTAGTGACTTTTGTTTTGCGGTCCAAAAGCAATAAGTGTGAATGGCTTGGCGGGCCAAAAGCAATAACTGTGAATAGCTTGGCGGGCCAAAAGCAATGTTAACTGTGAATAGCTTGGCGGGCCAACAAAAAATGCTTCGCGTGCCAGGTTTGGCCCGCGGGCCAGAGTTTGCCCGCCCCTGCTCTAGAGCATGTAAATTGTTTTATCTCAGTCCATTGGCTGGTCTTGTTCTCATAAATCTTAACCATTGGATAATAAAACTACTCATCCAGTTAGAACTGGTTTGCATTACATCAGCTATTTCTAGTATATTCTCAACTCGATTGTTTACTTCAACTCTTACACCTAGAAAAAATACCATTATAATGAGTGCCCAAGGTCGAGTCACTTTGACAATTTAACAATTTATATAACAATTAAGTTTAGAAATAGGGATAGGCAATTACTCTGCCACATAACCCCTCCTTTTGAGATGTTAACCATCCTGTTAACATCTACTCTATTAGGTGTAAATTTCAAACATTACTGCTAAAGCTTCCACCATAGTATGAAATTAATAACTATTCACAAGACTAAAATTCTATGGCAGTTTTAAGACATACAGATACATATTCATAAGACCACCAGAAATAAATCTATATATAGTTTTAAGACATACACAGAGTTAATTCAACATGTTTAGAAACAAAGATAATTTTACAAGCCTCAATAATCATTAAGCATTAAATTATCAATCATATTAGTTTCTCTCATTATAAGATGGGACATGACTCATTATATCTGCACACTTACAGAGATGTAAGGACAATTTTTAATGAAAATCACCATAATTTTCCTTGTTATAAGTTAGAGACATGACCAATTATGTCTCTACACTTAAGGAATACACATGCAAATTATATGCAAAAAGTATTATCATTATTTCTTTTCTTTTCTTTTCTTTTGTAGGAAAATACAACATACACAATCATGTTAGCATCATATAAATGAACTCTAGGTAAAGATTACACTTTCCTCTCCATGGTAGAGAAGATACAAAATATTTACTTTAAAATAAATAAATATTTACAAAAAATATTAATCTTTATATTTACATTTACAAAGACTTATGTACTGGACCCTTACACTTCTATTTCTACTGCTCTGGACAAATAGCCAGCCCCTACATTTACTTTGATGACTTTCACAGTATATACTGTTGCAGTAGTAATGACCACCTGGTTAAACGCCTATTCGCCTTAGACAAGTGGGCTAGGCAGGTGAGAGGTTGATGATCCGTCTGAATGACGAAATGATTGCCCATATAGGTAGGCTTGGAATTTCTGGACTGCCCAGACAATTCTGAGACTTCTTGGAAATCAAATAATTCTCAGCTGCGTTTACCCTACAAAAGGAGTAGGCTACTGGATACAGAATATCATCATGTTTCTGCATCAGTACAGCACCTAGCCATGCATTGCTAGCATCTGTTTTGAGTATGAATTCTTCATTGAAATCAGGCAAATGGAAGAGAGGAGCTCGTTTCATATTTCGCAAGTCAAAAATAGAGCAAATTAATTTTAATTAATTTCTACATTTATTGGCAAAGAATTCTGTCTCATATTCTAAGAGAAGCATTGGTAGTAAAATAATTAATCTACTCAGGTAAACCTCATGATTTACTGTTTCTACTTACAGATTAAATTATTCACGTTTGGGATTGACTATAATTATACTGCCTAATAGATTTACTTACTTTCCACTCAAGAGAAAATATACTACAACTTTCTATTCATCAGATGAACGAAAAGATGGCGTCGTCGATAGAGCTATAGTGTTGCGGCTATATACGTCTTGTCCTATGATTAAATTTTGTAAGTATGCCTGCATTCTACATATTCTTTGCTTGTAAAAAGAACGAAAATTACACAGGAAGAAATGCTTAATGAAATACAAATATGAGGTTCTTTACGACGTGTGACTTTTGTATGCGTGGTGTTCCATGTCCGGTTAAAATAAAAATTTCCAGGTATCAATGGGGTCTGGTGTCACTCGTGAGACCTCAGAGGTCATCGATCTTAGTATTCGTCTACGGGACTCTTTCTGTGGGATTTTCTATAGGATTTGAAGAACAGTGTACCTACGGGTATTTGTAATGTATTAGTAGCAGATCTCATTAGAAATCTACTTCTAACATTATTGCTTCATATTCCTTATAAATTCTTTTACTGTCATTTACTTTGTACAGTTTGTTTCAAGATGCCCATAGTTTCTTTACTTTGTTTTCATCTAGTAGAAATTGTAAGTATCTCGATCACTATGTTGACTGGAAGGGTGGGGTCGGAGTGGGAACCATATTTGGTCTCATCATCTTCCATCCCCTCACGCTATCGAATTGTGATTTTCGTTTCTTTACTTCTTTTAAAAATCTTATATCTTGTAAACCCATAAGCTTTACATTTATACTTTTTTAAGTGTTTTTTGTTAATATACAATGAACATGTTCAAACGTGTGCTTGGTGATTTCTTGTCAAGATACAATAAACATGATTGTTTAAAGGTGTGCTTGGTATTTCTTATCAAGATACAATAAACATGTTTAAAGGTGTGCTTGGTATTTCTTGTCAAGATCCAATAATCATGTTTAAAGGTGTGCTTGGTATTTCTTGTCAAGATACAATAAACATGTTTAAAGGTGTGCTTGGTATTTCTTGTCAAGATCCAATAAACATGATTGTTTAAAGGTGTGCTTGGTATTTCTTGTCAAGATCCAATAAACATGATTGTTTAAAGGTGTGCTTGGTATTTCTTGTCAACATACAATAAACATGTTTAAAGGTGTGCTTGGTATTTCTTGTCAAGATCCAATAAACATGTTTAAAGATGTGCTTGGTATTTCTTGTCAAGATACAATGAACATGTTTAAAGGTGTGCTTGGTATTTCTTGTAAAGATACAATAAACATGTTTAAAGGTGTGCTTGGTATTTCTTGTAAAGATACAATAAACATGTTTAAAGGTGTGCTTGGTATTTCTTGTCAAGATACAATAAACATGTTTAAAGGTGTGCTTGGTATTTCTTGTCAAGATACAATAAACATGATTGTTTAAAGGTGTGCTTGGTATTTCTTGTCAAGATCCAATAAACATGATTGTTTAAAGGTGTGCTTGGTATTTCTTGTCAAGATCCAATAAACATGTTTAAAGGTGTGCTTGGTATTTCTTGTCAAGATCCAATAAACATGTTTAAAGGTGTGCTTGGTATTTCTTGTCAAGATACAATGAACATGTTTAAAGGTGTGCTACTAATAGATCTCTGCCGAATAGAATCTCAACGAGAATCTTACTAATCTAACACAGAAGTAGTGAGATTTGACTTTGACGTAGTATTTCTTGACGTGGTAAACATTACTAACTTTAATGGATAAATGGAGATAATTTCTTCACATGCTGAATATTAGTAATTGAAAAGAGAAAAGACGTGACGTTTGTTCCTGATGTGGTAAATAAACATTACTAACTTTAATGGGTAAATGGTGATATTTTTTCTTCACATGCTAAATATTAGTAAATGAACAGAGAAGCATTGGTAGTAAAATAATTAATCTACTCATGTAAAGATACAGCAACTCTAAATGAATAATAAAAAAAATTAGATTCACATGGAGGATTATCAAAGATTTAACAATGAAAATAATGTTACATACTGTTCTTATTGTAACAATAATCTCGTTTTCTAGCAACCCAGTCGTACGATGTTTCCTTATGTTTAACTCGTCAGTGAGTGTCAAATGAGTTATTGGCAAATTATGCCGTTTAGCTAAACATTTTTATTAATTCATGTCTTTTTTCTATTAATAAATGTAGTACCGTTACAAGATTGCGTACCGGTGGTGCAATAGGTGTTTACAACCTATTAAGATGTAGGTCACTCAAAAGGGCGAAGGACGCGGATGGCCAGGATGAGGGAACCACTAGCTAGATACGAGACGGGCCATATTCAGTCATTCGTGTTCCGTGTCGTGACGTGGTAGAATCCACTAGCTGACCTGGAGACCATTCATATATATATATATATATATATACCAATTACCCTTATCTGCAGATGCATGTTCACTGCACTCATTATCCAGGGGTTGATTTCTTGCATACAAGCACAAATTATGAGAGTGGTATATGTAATTGACTTCTCTAAATTATTTGTATTATTGATAGAATGTTATGTAAAATATTAATGTGATTTGCTAATATCATTGTAAGAACAAATGTTTTTTTTCTCACAGAAGCTAAGTGGTGTTAGCGATGATTACGTTCATGTAGGAATGTTGAAACTGTAATATGTGTACACGCCAAGCTCACGCTCGGTAAAACTATTTATAGCTGTGGAGCTAAATAGAGATCAGAATGATTAATTATTTAATGAATATTAATAATGTAAACCACTTGTTGGATATATAGTATCTATGAATTTATATAACTGCAGGAATGGAACTATTATTGGTCACTTATAAATATTTTATTGAGTTTATGAACTGGTTGTTAGCATGTAGCTAACGAGTTGTGATGAACATTGTAAAGAGTAGTCTATCACTGTCGCCATGAAGCCAAAATGATTATTCATGCTTATAGTTTGCTATAGAAGACATGTTGTTCATTTCAGCCAGTTCCGGGTCTGAGGTATACTCGTCCTCAAAAATAAAAAATCCTCAGAACACAACGTCCAGCACACCTATTCGGCACCGAGCTGGTCCTACCTGGAAGACAATCACATGTGATGTCACATTCTGTCATGTACGCTATGTACAGTTGTTGGTCTTCAAGGAAACTCAATTTTAAGTTTGCTGTCTTGAAATAAACTGATCACTTAATAGAACTTTATACGAACAATCGGTCATGACAGGATAGACGAACTCATTGTATATTTCACGATTCTTTCTTTATTATTATTGTTATTAAATTTTACTTTGTTATCTTCACCCACGTTGCATAATTCTTTGTGAGCGACGACTAGAAGCTGGTGTGGGGGCTGAGCTGGAGTAATTAATATTGTAATTATAATTACTGATAAAATAAAAAAGGGGGGGGGGAGATAACGTTACCAGCTTGGGCACGTCAGCTGATTTATCTGCCGGAAAGTCATTTGAATAATAGCCCGAATATCTGGCATATTAGCAGAAGCATTAAGTCAGGCCGTCCGGCTGTAGCTAGTAATAGAAGTAAAACAATAACCTAATACTGATAATTGGGAGTCTGATATAGTGGCAGGTCGTTAAATATAACCGGACAAGTGACAATGAAAATAAGTATGACGTCATCGCGTCATCATGTGCTAAAGTCCAGAAAAGGGGCTTCCTTCGTTATTCAGCTATACTACTTCAAATTTATATTCCAAACACTCGAAAGAAATTAATAAATGTAAAGACCATACTCATTTCTTGAATGTACCGCCATTTAGTTAACGTTCGCCTTTTCAGTGTACTTTTTCCAGCCAGCAGAATATTTTGCTTTTATCATTATAGCATAAATTTTAAAAGATTATGAATACGTTCTAGAAACTTTGAATAAACATATTAAATTTGCTGAGCACTGAATGAGAGGAACGGATGATACAATAGTGCGCATGGCCGACGACAGAGTCCTATTTCAAGAGCTGAGGATTGATCATTTTGACTATTTTTTTTTTAATATGCACTTTGATTCTCTTCTACTCGCACACAGAACAGACGACACTAGTGTGCGTGTATGGGAAGGTCGAGTTGTCTCGCCTGACTCGAGTTAAGGTTTGTGTAAACTATGCAGTGTCATTGATATTCCTCTCTACAAGTAAAACCCCTCTCTCTCTCTCTCTCACCCCCACCCCATGCCAGTGGCGTAGCAATGGATTGTGCAGGTTGTGCAATGCACAAGGGCCCCAGCGGTCAAATAGGGCCTCCTGGCAGCAAGCGGAGTGTGTGTTTTTAACTTTCAGAATGTAATCAAATCAAGCCCAAACCTACATGTTCATATGACATCAATATTTCGCTTGCTTTTTCCAGCTCTTGTCATTTCGCTCAAGCTTTCGTTCAAAGTTGTCAACGAAGTCAACCATCTTCGCAATTGCTCAACTTTTACTCATCGACTATTATGGTCTGTTGTCTACATGTTGCTGCTGACTTTGCCAAAGCCTGTTAGTGTTCCTGCTGTGGCGATTGTATCTAGGTCACATGTGGTTATATCGAAGAGTGTGGGGCTTAGCGCACTTCTATATCCACGTCTGACCTTTATAACAAAGAAGATATCAACACAGCGTTTTAACCAAGCTGTCCTTGAAATTATGGCAATGCACGTAGACCAGGAAAAGTTTTCTAATCACGCCATTAAAATTAGTGTTTATTTCAGTTTTCATTCAGCTTTCCAGATCACAGTTATCCACACAGGAAAATACCTGAAAGTGTACTTTGACAGATTAATTATTTACTTACTGCTGTGGATAGAGGGAAAGAAGTGTTAGGTAAAAGGCCGACAATCAAGAATAAGAGTCTGTTTACTTAGCATGCAATTAAAACTTTAAAAAAAATATATAAAACCCCAAAATAATTTTTATTCATTTTGAGAGGATATGGTTGATACAAAGTCCAAACATCTGCTGCGATCAAGGTGGAATGTTATCTGATTGTCCACATTGAAAAAGACTATCTGAAGACTTTATTCTTTAAAACAAAAAATGTAATTCTTATGGTAAAGAGCCAGCTGTAACGTTCGTTGCCTGGTGATGTCACGGATTCGTGATACTGTGGTACTTGTTGAATGAGTTCTCGTAAAAAAAATTAAAAATTAATAATAATTTTAATTTTGTTTTAATAAGTTTATCTTTGATAGTTCTAATCATATGAACTTTGCCAACGGATATTTGCGAGATTTTTTAATTATTGTGTTTTGTTTCCCGTCGTCACTTTGCACCTGGAAATGTATTTTGTCTCTCCCGTTATGACTTTGCACCTGGAAATTTATTTTGTCTCTCACGTCATCACTTTGCACATGGTTCCACTTGGAAATTCAGTCTTTTGATAAGAACGTAATATTGTTATCTCTTGTTTTAATTACAAATTTTACTTTATTAGTCACTGTTTCCTTTATTGCAAACCCGAGCAACACCAAATTCTTTCACAAGTAATCAGAATGAGAATAAAAGCAGCAAACGCCTACGCTAGCAGTATGAGTGATAGAGAGTGTGTGGCTAGTAGTGTGAATGATAAACAATGTGTGGCTAGTAAGTGCTAGTAATTAGAAGTAAACTGTACAAACTCAATAATCACAAAGAGTCAACCTTGACTGGTAAAAGAAACTTTATTAGAAGTTAAATTTACAAACTCACTAATGACAGGCTGGGCGGTGAAAGAAACTGTGTAAGTAGAAGTTAACTGTACAAACTCAGTTATGACAGACATTGAACCTAACTAGTAAAAGTAACTGTGTAATCAGAAGTTAACTGTACAAACTCAGTTATGACAGACATTGAACCTAACTAGTAAAAGTAACTGTGTAATCAGAAGTTAACTGTACAAACTCAGTGATGGCAGAGAGATGGGAGGGGCTGACTGGTAAAAGTAAACTTTGTAAATAGAAGCTAACTGTACAGGCTAGTGTGTCATCAGAAAGCCTGGCTGGTAAAAAATAAACTTTGTAAATAGAAGCTAACTGTACAGACTAGTGTGTCATCAGATCTAGTTTAATACAGGTTAATCTTTATTTAAAATCCATAGAAAAATTACCAGCAAATGGTTGTTTTAATGTACTCTATGATATCTCAGGTTAAACGTTGTTACATCAGATTCTAATTTTAAATTGATAAACGACACAAAACACCTAGAGACAAAGAGCAAGAGAAAATTCAAACATAACAGCAATTTTCAATTAGTTTACAAAGAAATGTGATGTAAAACGTTTTATTATTTATACAGAGGGCTGAGCAATGCCTGTGAGGGTTTAAATAAGAGATGGTTAAATGAGAGATAAGTTTATTTTAGTCACAACATTATTTTTAATTATAAGCAATTGGACATACATGTAGCTGAAAATGTATAATTCTGAAGCCTCGAGTGGTTGAAATAGTTTGGGTTGATTTATTTAACTGTTGTAATTTCTGGTTCAATTAAAGCATCTTCAGTGTTTAATAAGGCCTTGAATTACAGATCTGTATTATGTACTAGGATGTATAGTGAGTTTTTAAATTTATCTTTTTTTATATTTTCATTTGGATAAGATCTAGGTACATGTAGTTACTCACATTGACAATAAGAAATCCATCCACCTACCAGCCAGTATCCCCAAAACAAATTTTGTTACCAAGTGCTTGGTAAAGAATTTATGTGTGTCCCACACCTATGTATACTGCAGCACTAGATACTGATCAACCAAATGATTCTTTCATTGGCTTTTGCTGCAGTGAATTATATGTCAGTATTAGCTTGTGTGCTGGTATGTGCTTTTAAAATAACTGTTTGTATACATGTGTGTGTGACACTCTGTCTCTCCCTCTCTCTCACACACATAATATATATACCTTTATGTTTACTTGTTTTGTGTATGATTACCACAAAACAAGATAAGAGAAAAAAAATTAGGGAGAAAAGAAAGCAAATGTTAAGCTGTAAACATTACTAAATGCAAATTTATATATAGGCACTACTTTAAGAACTATATAATGATGCATTGCAAATTAGTGCAAGATCGACAAGGGTTACTTCTGTTTATTAGTTCTAAGTTATTACAAAACAGACAGGAGTTATTTCTCTTATCAGCTGTAAATTAGTACAAAACAGACAGGAGTTACTTCTCTTGATCAAGTTTTATTGCAGTTGGCTTTGTACCATGAAATGCTTGGGGATTTTCATGCCTGAGAAAGTAGCAAACTTACGAATTTCATGTAAATAACATTACATAATTAATGAATATGATATGACAGACATTGTAACTGTGACAATTAAATATTTTAAATATACAATTGTGAACAGATTTTAAATGAAGTCTGGAACTCTACTCTTGTGTATACCCGGGTGGGTAATTGATGAGAATCCCTGGAGGACAGACTGGCACTGGGCAGCACTTCCCTGGAGGTGCACTAGCAAGGTAGCATTCGGCAGGCAGGTTCCAAGTCAGACACCTTAAATATATATATATATTACTTCTTTAAGGAAAGGAAATCCATTCATTCGTGAACCAATCTAATCTTCATATTTTTACTTACTGGACATTATAGAACCAAATTAAGGTGAAAGTGATGAAGTGTTGGTATAAATATCCCTGACAAAGTTTAAGGTTATGTGACCAAATTTTAGCTGCAAGTAATTGTATAAATACTTTTGACAAGCTAAATATTATGTAACTAAACTAAAAGGAAGCAATGGCATAAATACCCGTCACATGCTGAACATTAAGTGGCTGAATTAGAGTGGAAATAATGGTATTTAATTACCCTGGACATGCTAAATCTTATGTGACTGAAAGCTACACAGTATTTGCTACATAAATTAAATCAATTTGTTCAAGTAGCATATTTGGGCTTGTAATCTGTCCTTTGAAACTGCAATGAACTGTACCACTGCCAGAGTAAAGGTACATGTGCAGGGTTCAGTATTGTGTTCAGTACACATACACTGTTATTGGCAACGCATTCATACTAAACTTTTAGAAAATCTTCAAATATGGTGGTGAAATTTTTTGTGCTAGGATTTTCCCATCAAACACTATTCTAGGTGATATATATAATAGTAATAATAATTATTAATAATAATTTAATAAGAGCCTTTTTCTTATAAAAGCTCTATGTGCTTTTCAGTATTTATATGTAAAGTGCATAAGGTCTCTATTACGATCTACTTTTACACTTACAAATGCCAAAGATAATTTAACAAAAACAAAATCAATCTGTATGCAAAATCACAATATGTAATAAATATTTGTTCACAAAACACAAACATAAGTAAAATGAATTTACATCTAGATTAAAAGACAAAAAAAAGACAGTGTTAGTCATAGTGATCAAGAAGAGATGTGTATGAAGCTCAAGTAATCATAAAAGTGATATACTCATTAATTTTTATTTGATTTTTGATTTTTACAACACTGATATTCTAATGCAGAAATTACACACACCTTGTACGACATGTGTAGAAACCTCTGGACGCAGTTTCGCAGGTGCAAACATAGTCACAGCCATCATCCCACACTTCCCCTTGACTGTAGAAGCTGCCTTTGTAATAACAGCCTCCATCTGAAAACAGAGGAAAATTGTGTTGTGAGCCTATGAACTAAACTTTCATGACCTTTGACAATAACATATTAACACAGTATTGTTAATGATCACTGTTTTTCATGTTGATACTAGTGTCTCTGATATACTTGTCTTACTTGTGTCTCTGTTTTACATTTTCTTACAAGTCTATCTGTCTGCCTTAATCACTGATTATTTAAAATCTATTGTTATGCTTTTGCTTTGTCATTTATAAAGCATGAGAAAAGTCATGTATGAGAGACAATATCTGATTATTCAAATTTTAATGGAGACAGTATCTGATTATTTATTTGTTTATGAGAGACATTATTTTTATTATTTATTTTTAAAGTAGGCCAAAATTAAATACAATAAATAAGAAGTGTGTCTTGTAAAAAACAAAAAACTTTATAATAATTATTGCTTTTCATAGCTCTAATTAGTATTTCCATAAATGAGATTTTAATAGGGATTCAACATCACACACATGCATATGCAATCACACACACACACACACACAGAACTGGCAAAAATTTAATATAAATGTTAACAATGTATTGAAGCAGTGCACTCTCTCGTTTGCCACATATATTACTAATGTGGTCATATTTGTGACTCTACTGAAAGTCTTACTGCTAGTAATGTGGCAATCCAAAGTGTCATATTTGTGATTCTACTGAAAGTCTTACTGCTAGTAATGTGGCAATCCTAAGTGCCATATTCGTGATTCTACTGAAAGTCTTACTGCTAGTAATGTGGCAATCCAGGGTCGCGCAGCATTCACCCGGATTTGTGATCAGACTACATCCCTGAGGCAGAGGTGTTTGGTATTGTCGACATCTGAAACATACATAAATACTATTTAAGCAGCTATCTAAGAATGGTAACCACTAAATGCGTTTTAATATATATTCTACTCAAGGAAGCAAGCAAATATCACTGTTGTAGCTCAAGAGCGCTATAATATACTGATATTATTAATCGAATATATTGCCTTAGGGACTGACTTCATAAAAACACATTCAACGGATATTTATTCTATCTCTTAGTCAGAAGGCTAAGTCCTGACAAGTGAAAGAGAGGACGAGAAATCAAAGTACATCACTGTACATTTTAAGAATGAGGTAAAGTGACGACAAGGGAGACAAGTGAAAGAGAGGACGAGAAATCAAAGTACATCACTGTACATTTTAAGAATGAGGTAAAGTGACGACAAGGGAGACAAGTGAAAGAGAGGACGAGAAATCAAAGTACATCACTGTACATTTTAAGAATGCGGTAAAGTGACGACAAGGGAAACAAGTGAATCGCAATAATGTATTTTAGGAATGCGCTAAAGTGAGGACAAGGGAAACAGGTGCAACGCAATAACGCATTTTCGGAATGCGGTAAAGTGACTAGCACTTCGCAATAATGTATTTTAGGAATGCGGTAAAGTGGGGACGTGAGAAAGAAGTGCATTGCAATAATGATTTTTAGGAATGCGGTAAAGTGAGGACAAAAGCACCCAGTACTCACAGATCGTCACACTGGTAGTAGCCCAAATTACCGTCCCGACATGTGCAGTTTTTCTCGCAGCCATCTTGCCATGTTTCGCCAGTGCGGAATTCACGCCCATCAGTGTAGGTGCATACAGCTGAAAAAGAATGGGGAAAATACACTGTATTTCTTTTACATGCAAATGTGCATATATTGCAAAGTTGCAAAGAACCAGTACTACTAAGCCAATTGTTTAAAATAAATAACAACTATAAATATAAACTTTTAATCCACTATTATTGTAAAAAACCAAACTGCAAATCAGAAACAAAACAAAAAGAAACAGAAATAATCGTAAAGTAACTAGATAAAAATCGAATTAATAATTAATAAAAGAAAAACGAATACTATTTGAGCAAAGTCAAAGAGAATAGTCAAAATACAAATCTTCAAAACTAAAATGTAAACAGCAAGGCAACATATCAGCACAGTGAAAGCAATTCTATCTATTGCTACTGAAAAGTTGCCTGATTATGGAATATGGATTTTATGCATTCTTAGTGCAACAATTAATAAAGAAAATATTTTCAGGGAAAAAATGGAAAAGCTTTTATATAAGTTAAATAATAAATGAACACTTTTTAAAAGCACACAAGGAATAACTTTTGTCTTTATTGTTTTGGGGTGTTTTTTTTTGTTTGGTTGGGTTTTTTTTTGTTTGTTTTTTTTTTTTTTGGGGGGGGGTGTTGTTGCAGTGGTATTGATTTTGTGCGTGGGGAGGTTGTTTTTAAAGTGGTTGCACTTCTGTTTCCAGTTGTGTGTGTGGGAGGTTGTTTTAAAAGTGGTTGCACTTCTGTTTCCAGTTGTGTGTGGGGGAGGCTGTTTTAACAGAGATTCTGCTTTTGTTGTGTGTTTATTTAGTCTCTACTTTCTGCGTGGGAGGCTATTGTAATGAAGGTTGTGTTTGTGATTAGTTAGTTGTTAATTTTTGTTTTGTGTGTGTGAGCCTATTTTAATAAAGATTGTGTTTGTGATTAGTTAGTTTTTGTGTGTGTGTGAGCCTATTTTAATAAAGGTTGTGCTTGTGATTTGTTAGTTGTTAGTATTTTCAGTGTGGGATGTTATTTTAATAGTAATCTGCTCTTGATTAGAGCTGATTGAGCTTTCAGTAGTCTTGTTCAGTAATACAAGTATCTTCCCCCTGTCGACAGTCAACTGCTCAAGTATGTAAATATATGAACTCATACTCCCCTAGTCTGGTGAGATGGCTTTATTTTCATGAAAAGGTAGTGTACTTACGTCGTGTGCTGGTAGTATTACCACCTGCAGAAAAGATTTGAGAAAAAAAGTATGACGAATTAGAATTAATTTTTTAACATACAAAATATAAACATATAATTATGTTGAAAGAAGAAACAAGACAAAGGAGAACCGACAAAAACAAATATGCAGTTTATCCTGTCAACATAAAAGCAACAAAAAATATTTTTAAAGTTTTAAAACACAACCATAGAACTTGATAAAGTGCATGAGAAAAGTACGATAAGAATTTTTGACAGGTTTTAGGTTCATCACAGTGAATCCAAAGCATGGAAAACTACTAGAATAACTGTTTAAAATATGCACATACTGAGTCTAAAGTATGTACATCTACTAGAACAACTTTCAAAAATATACATCTACTGAGTCTCAAGTACGAAAATCTTCTAGAACAACTTTCAAAAATATACATGTATAAAAATTTGTAGAATTAAGATCTGGATATATCAACACGAAATATTTCTCAAAGCTCAATCTCATTTATAAGATAGCGAATGACCACAAACATTTTTTATTCGGAGAAGAATAGTAACTTATAGAGGGTTAAATTTACAAACTCTCTCATTAACACATTAAATGTATCGGGACGGTGTACTGATCACTTGGAAAGTTAAAAGAGACCATTCGTTGGTTATACTAAAGCATGCAATGGATTTATCATTTTTTAAATGTTACAAGAATTTCTTTGTTGGTGTTGGGGTGTCCTCATCTCTAATTTCGAAACAATCGTTTTCAATGCTAATAAAATCAGTTCTTACATGGTGCATGTATTACATGATCACTGTACAATACATGTATTACATGATCACTGTACAATACATGTATTACATGATCACTGTATAATACATGTATCACATGATCACTGTATAATACATGTATCACATGATCACTGTACAATACATTTATGCATCGGCAGTGAATAATTATTCTCGCTCATGTTGATCAGTTATGGCTTGCAAAGAAAGTTACTTACAGTTTCCGCCATGAGCTGAAATCAAGAAAACGTCTCCCTCCAGTCGAGTAGCTGGAATCAACAATAAAAACATACATGATGATTTTTGGCCAAGAACAAGATACTGTGGCACGAAATATACTACTATGTAAATGTCACAGAACAGCATGTCTAAGTGTATGAAATTATCATTGCGAGAAATGGCAATTCAACATGATCATCATCTACAATTTACTGAGCCTTAAGGATAATATGGTATCAATACCAAAAAAAATTAAATAGACAGCAGTGACTCACCAAATAAATTTAAATAGTCACAGGGTCGTGATTCACACACAAAAAGAATTAAATAGAGCCGTTATTCACTTAAATTTAAATTCCAAACATTTACTTGCAAGGCGTGGATCAATTCATGAAGCGGAAATTTAACAGCAATCATACGTCAACTAAATTCACCATGCACTTTAAATATATATATATTATCACACTATTATTTAGTTACTACACACACACACACACACACACACACACACACACATATATATATATATACACATACTAACATGTAATGCATAAAATCATTCGTCTGTAAACATTTATGTATGCGTAAATTGACAAACATATTCATTTCTAATAGTTAACGACACATTAAAAACAGTTAATTGTATTGGGCAAATTGCTTACACCAAGGTCCAGCAGTGGTCCCCCTTGAGTAGAAAAATGCGGGCTGAGCGGCTGCATTACGTTCATAGAAACACGTATCTTGTGTGGAGATCATAATCCAGCCGGACCCATCACACCCACTGGACTGCTTGCTAATGTAAAATTCACGACCCATTGACGTATCACTGCAAGCATGAGAGGAAGACGAGCTAACATTATTATTAATGTCTTAATGAATTTATCCATTTGCAAATATCTCATATAATCATCTATTTATAGTCCTTAATGATTGATGGTCACATGCACTGCTAATCTTGAAAGTAAATAGATTTTTAAAAATATTCAAAGGCAAATTTTATAACAGCGACAAAATAACGTATTTGGAAAAGGTTCCGTTAACTACAAGAAATAGATTTCTCGAAACTTTGCTTAAATCTCTCAGCATCACTGTTACTGCTCAAGAGCATTCACATCAGTTAAAAATATCTACAAAAAGTCATTTCATTTGGAATATTTATTAAAATCACCTAATGTGTGAGAAAATTTATCCTTCCAGTAAGAAAACTTTACATCTATAATTTGAGGAGAAAAACTACCAAAATAGTGTGACATTGTACATGGGAGCCGATCAAAATTTGAAACAAAGAACATTAAGATCCCCTGTATAAAGTGATGAAATAGACATTACCCCTGAATAAAATGTAGAAGTAGACATTACCCCTGAGTAAAATGTAGAAGTAGACATTACCCCTGAAGACTGAAGTAGTTGAAAGTAGAAGTCCTCAAGTCAGTGTAACTGGAGGAGATAATACGGGAGGGGTCAAACCAGTTCATTTTGTTAGTACCTTGGGCGTCGAAAATTATGTACGCTTTTTCCTGACCTTCATTCCAAATAGCAACTTTGACCTAAACAAGCCATGCAAGAAGAATTTTAACATCTCATCAATGTGTTTACTTATTGTGTGCTTGTTTGTTTTCTTGTCAGTTCTCCCCATACCACAAAAAATAAAGAAATCAACAAACATTTAGATAAAAAATTACAGTAAGCAAGGGTCACATTTATCTTCACAAAAAATAAAGAAATCAACAAACATTTAGATGAAAAATTCAGTAAGCAAGGGTCACATTTATCTACACAAAAAATAAAGAAATCAACAAACATTTAGATGAAAAATTACAGTAAGCAAGGGTCACATTTATCTTCACAAAAAATAAAGAAATCAAGAGACATTTAGATGAAAAATTACAGTAAGCAAGGGTCACATTTATCTACACACAAAAATGGAAACTGTGACAGAGTAAATTTGCCTCTCCCTATTTTAAAATTTAATTGTTATATAAACTGCTAAATTGTCAGAATGACCCGACCTTGGGGACTCCTTATGGTGTTATTTTGAAAGTGTCTGAGTTGAAGTAAACAGCCTGGGACAAGAATATTCTAAATTTGCTGATCATTGGATAATAGAAAGCTGCTCACTCAGTTTCCACATTATCCAATGATTATGATTTATGAGAATGAGACTAGCCAATGGTCTGAGTTAAGGATTTCACTTGCTCTAGAGAATTATACACCCTAATCACTTTTAAATTTGAAGTAAAAGAAGAAAGTCCAGCTTTAAGGTAGGCATTAGTTGAGTGGTGAGTTTAATTGACTGATTGAAAAAGAATTGACTTAGGAACATTTCATGCAATTTACTATATGTTATACTTGTGTTTATGTAGAGATTATACTATGTGCTAACTTTCATTACTACAAATGTTTGAACTAAGCTGCACCTTTGTGATGTATTAATACTTGACTTTGTTTGATACACTATGTTTATTTTACCATGTGCGTGCATGAGGATAATGAATACTGTTGCAGAAATTGTAAGTTTGAGAATGGAGTGTCAGAGAGAATGGAGTTATATTGTGATAAACAAGAAACTTATGTTTGCTCCTTAATTATATGTTACAGTGATCAAGTGCCTTTTTTTTATTGGTTTGAGTATCACTCTGTGAGTGTGTTCAACCTTGAACTGTGAGTCTCAAGTGGAGCCTCAAGTTCTCAGCTACCATTCATTTGTTCACTGTTGTGACTTGAGTTACAAGGGAAGCACAGGAAACTTGCAGAGTGTGTTGTAGTTGTGTAAGCATAAGGGAGTATGCTGTGCACTAATGTTAAATTGCTTCCACATTCCAAAGTGCTGAGAAATATGTTTCCTGGACTCAATCTTGGATGAGTACTAATTTACAAATGAATAATGATAAAACTAAAGTCATTTTATAAACCGACCAGGTCCTTTCTAAAGAGAGCTCTCAAGACATTTCCCAAAACGAAGATACTACTTTTCTTCCCTTGTTATTGTTTATTGAAGCTGATCATTTGCGTGTCCATTTTATTTCTTGCCATAATGTATTTAATGTTTACATTTTGTCAAGTTGCAAGTGAAGTCATTTCCTTTTCTTTTGTTGTATAATGTTTGGGGTTTTCTATATATTATATGAACTACAATTTTTTATCCACATTTATTAGAGATTTTATTATTTAATGTTTTTCTAATCTTTGCTAGAATCATAGATTTTTAAACTAAGCGTCCACATAATAATATATTGCACGGGAAAACTGTTCAAATGTGACTATTGCTTCTTCGCAGTGCTGTATGCTTTCAGATATTCCCATTATTAATAATTTGAAAAAAAATACTATTTGAAACATTGCTATAAATTATTTTAAGCCAATAATTTAAATTAAAATAATATAATTCCAACTCTCAAACCAGAGAGTTTATCCATTAAAATAATATAATTCCAACTCTCAAACCAGAGAGTTTATCCATTAAAATAATATATGTGCATTGGAAACAAACGTACCTCATATATTGAAAAGTATGTTTAAATATTGAAGGAAAATAAATTTCAATGAAAACCTTAAAATATATTAAGTTGTTCATTGTTAGTTTAGGGCTACATATGTCAAAAGCAAAAAAATCGAAATAGTATGAGGCATCAGAGCATAGTTGTTATTATTAATAGTAACATTCTATCGTCTTCTAAAACCACTAGCAAGCGCTATATTATGGGATGCCGCTTATTATTTTACTTACTTGGTCAAAATTGCAACTTTCCCAGTAGTTAGACAATGCTGGTTTGTAGTGGCCTGGAAAATCAGCTGTCGGGGCCATAGCCTGAGCATTGTCTTGGTTTCTTGTTTCTGAAGAGGCCCATAACCTGTACAGATCGTCATTAGGAACACCAGACACGCCCTTCATCAATGTAACCCAGCCTGTAATGACAAACGCAGTGCTGCATACCAGTGACTTTCCAAACATGAATGGTAGCAGCCAGAGTATGGCTGATTTATACGCACAGTCAAAATATTTTTAATTTTAAAACCTGTGTCCATATTATTTCTGGAGTAAATACGATTTTTATTTCTGATAGTATACAGGAACTTTTCAGATGTCCTACTTTTCTTTTGTAGATTTTGTTTTGGTGGAAATCTAATTTAATTTTAGTCTCCGGCAATATATTATTTCAACTGATGCTGTTAATAATAAATGCACATGGGTCACATACACTGGCTGATGCCTATATTTATTTCACAACAGTGATTTTTGAAAATTATAATAAACAATTAGATGTGGATTTCTTGCATTGCATTTCATAATTGACATCTGCCTAAAATATGTCTTGATTAATATACGCTCATTGCATTTCTTAACTGACATCTGCCTAAAATATGTCTTGATTAATATAAATTCATTGTATTTCTTAACTGATATCTGCCTAAAATATGTTTTGATTAATATAAATTCATTGTAATTCTTAACATTCTACCTAAAATATGTCTTGATTAATATAAATTCATTGTATTTCTTAACATTCTACCTCGAATAGTCATTGATTATATGATTTGCACTCTATTCCTTAACAAAAATTTGCTTACACTGTCTAGACTGAATGGTATGCTCTGAATTTCTTAAAAGACTTTCTTTACGTCTTGATGAAATGGCGTGCACAACATTTCTTAACAGACAACTATTTCAAATAGTATAATTAAATGGTGTGCTTTTCATTTCTTCAAAGATGTCTCTATAAAATGTCTGATTTAATAGCCTTCACTACATTTCTTAAGTACAAACTGTTTTGTTTTTTTTAAAGTGTTTTTATAGCTTAAATATATGATACTCATTTCATCTGCTTCAAATGTCTGTATGAAATGCCGAGCGTTGCTTTTCTTAACAGGCATCTTAATATCTTGATGAAGTGGCGAGCATTGCTTACTAGACATATACTTTCTATATGTCGATAAAATAGCAGCATTCTTAATACGTCTATCTTGATAAAATAGCAGCATTCTTAATACGTCTATCTTGATAAAATAGCAGCATTCTTAATACTACTTACTATATCTTGATAAAATAGCAGCATTCTTAATACGTCTATCTTGATAAAATAGCGAGCATTACACTTAATATATCTTGATGAAATGGCCAGCGTTACTAAACAATCTTAATCAAATGGCGAGAGTTGCCTAATAGACATTTTAATATATCTTGATGAAATGGCCAGCGTTACTAAACAATTTTAATCAAATGGCGAGAGTTGCCTAATAGACATCTTAATATATCTTGATGAAATGCTTTATAGATATCTGCTTACTATGTCTTGATGAATTGGCGAGCGTTGCTTAAATAGACGTCTGCGTACTATTTGTTGATGAAATGACGAGCTTTATAGACGTTTATTTAATATAACTTGATGAAATGGCGAGCGTTTTTAATAGACGTCTACTTAATATATTTTGATGAAATGGCGAGCGTTGTTGAATATACATCTACTTACTATATCTTGATGATGAAATTGCGAGTGTTGCCTAAAAGACATCTCCTTACTATTTGTTGATGAAAATAATTGATGAACTTTGCTTAATAGACTCTATTTAATATAACTTGATGAAATGGCGAGCATTGCTTAATAGAGGTCTTATTCATTATATCTTGATGAAATGGCGAGTATTGCTTAACAGACATCTTAATAATACCTTGATGAAATGGCGAGAGTTGCTTAACAGACATCTTACTATATCTTGATGAAATGGCGAGCGTTGCTTAACATACATCTTACTATATCTTGATGAAATGGCGAGCGTTGCTTAACAGACATCTTACTATATCTTGATGAAATGGCGAACGTTGCCTAACAGACATCTTAATATATCTTGATGAAATGGCGAGCGTTGCTTAACAGACATCTTACTATATCTTGATGAAATGGCGAGCGTTGCACATCCTAACAAACATCTAATTAATATGTCGTGATTAATCGGCATGTAGTGTATTCCTGACACTTGTTTAAAGTATGTCTTGACATCATGACATGCACTGTATGTCTTAAACCTCCTGATTACATGAATGCACTGCATTTCTTACAAGGACTTCTAAAAATAGATTTTGATTATATAGCATTTGTTGCGTTTGGTAGGAAATACACCCATCTGCTTTCGGTAGGTCTTGATGGTGTGGTGTGCACTGCAATTCTAACAGACACATCCACCTGCTTAAAGTAGGTCTTCAAGGTATGGTGTGCACTACATTGTTTAACACATACTTGGAATATATATGAATTACTTGGTATGCCTAAGTCCTTTTTTTACTGTAAACATTTGCTTGTAGTTATCGTCGACGCCTGAGGATGAAGAAGTGTTTTCTTTAATATTGCAACAACATCAAGTTTCTGCTCACAGACACCAAATCCTGACATTTCTTCAAACGTGGCATCAATCTCAGTCCACGCAATTGTATTCTTTAGAAATGAAACACAAGGCATAAAAAATCTCTTCAATATTATATATATATATTACTCATACAATAATCTTTACCAGGTTGACTGTTGCTGCCGATCTCAGTGCTACCTCCAACAACAACTCCACCTACTGAGCTTGAATTGCCAGATATACCACCGATTCCTATGCCCACCGCCATGTCTGCAATAACAAGAGTATTTGCAAATAAAGGCATTATTTTAATAGTTAACTAATGTAACAAAGGCATTATTTTAATAGTTAACTAATGTAACAAATAAAGGCATTATTTTAATAGTTAACTAATGTAACAAATAAAGGCATTATTTTAATAGTTCAACTAATGTAACAAATAAAGGCATTATTTTAATAGTTAACTAATGTAACAAAAAAACGCATTGCAATAAACTGCTTTAAATGTGAAAATTGTCACAAATCTGCACATCACCAAAGATATTCATATAAATGGATTGTTTGTTTTCATTCCCTAGTTTTGTTTTGTTTTTTTTTGGGTGGTGAAAGGGATGGATACAATGTGTCATAAGAATTAACGATCATAAATCCATTTAAACATATACATTTATCAAAACCAGATATTTGAGTAATGTCTTCATTTATAAACGCCGTGGCAAAATTAATATGGCCAACAATTTTGATAAGTATTATTTCAGGGTTATGACAACACAGTCGTGCACAACTCGTTTTCTTCGGTCAAGTTCATACCTTCAATATAAATGAGTAGGTTTGGAGGGGCCGTTTGTGTCATCAACGAGCTTGTTTTGTTTGGTCAAGGGTCATACCTTCAGTATAAATGAGTAGGTTTGGAGGGGCCCTTTGAGTCATCAACGAGCTTGTTTTGTTTGGTCAAGGGCCATACCTTCAGTATAAATGAGTAGGTTTGGAGGGGCCCTTTGTGTCATCAACGAGCTTGTTTTGTTTGGTCAAGGGTCATACCTTCAGTATAAATGAGTAGGTTTGGAGGGGCCCTTTGTGTCATCAACGAGCTTGTTTTGTTTGGTCAAGGGTCATACCTTCAGTATAAATGAGTAGGTTTGGAGGGGCCCTTTGAGTCATCAAGAGCTCGTTTCCTTTGGTCCAGTGCCATACCAATATAAAGTAGGCCTGGGGGGACCCTCTGTGTCATCATCAAACTTGTTTGTGTAAATTGTTCAGATCGAAAATCTCTCAGGAACACGTTTGTTTGATTGTTTATATTGCCATATCTTTTGCGATTACGAAATTAATATTTTACATATATTATCAGAACACCAAAATCTATTGACGAGCTCATTTGTACGTTTGGCTTACATTCGTCTTCGCTTGATCTTAGTCTAAATAAGAGGACAATATAATAAAGCTGAGAAATAAAACACAATAGGATAGCTGCTGCTGAAATAAAAACAGAACAAAACTAGAAGTGAAATAATTTCTCGAACCCCAATGCCACTCCAGATGACACAGATATAAAGAATATAGGCTCTGAAATTAGAGCTTATTTGCTTTATATGTTATATTCCTAGAATCAGATTTTTTCCATCACACAACCAGAGAGTTGTACGAACACAGACCCAAAATCGGAGTTAAAGAAGCATGCAAGCTTCCAAGGGAGATAACAGTTTAAAGTTCTCACTGGCAAGCATGCTACTTGGTGCGAGATCAGTAGAGCTAAAAGTTTAAAATATCATCGGATAGCATACCCCTTGGTGGAAGTAATCTCCCCTAAATAACCCCTTTGACTGGTACGCTCATGAAATATTGCAGCATCAGGACTGTTCAAATTGAAATTAGTCAGTTTTTTACCATCATTTTCCCGACTTTTAAGTTCTGTTGCATTTGACATCCTTTAATCTGTCAGCGAATTGCTGTTACTTGTTATTTTTATATTTTGCTTTATATTTTGTTCATTTGCTGATGTTGTGGCTGTCTTTGACAGGCATGTAGCTACTCTCAAGAAATTTCGACTTCCACTTCACATTTGAATGGGCGTGTTCAGATGGTAGGTGAAAAGTCTCCGCGTGTTGCATGAACGCATGTTTAGAATTAGCTAGCATGTAGAATTTAGCTGCACTTGTGTCTAGTCTCATGGCCACAAGGTCAGTTAGAATCAGTCTCTGTGCATGTGCTGCACCTATGTCTAGTTTCATGGCCACAAGTACAATTAGACCATTTCTGTGTGCATATGCTGCACTTGTGTCTAGTCTCATGGCCACACGTACAATTAGACCCAGTATGTGTGCATGTGCTGCACTTGTGTCTAGTTTCATGGCCACACGGACAGTTAGACCAAGTATGTGTGCATGTGCAACTAGAGATGACTGATGATGTCAGCAGTCAAATTGATACCGTCAGTACTCTGAGCCGTGCAAACTGTGTCAGGTGTCTCAAAAATGTTATTCTGAGTATAGATGAGGACAACTTTCCTTAAGTTGTGAAGTTTATTATATCAAGTGACAGTGGCTTTGGCTTTCTACACTGAGCTGACGGTAACAAGAGAAGTGAGTTGAGGCTCATGCCATATACTTCTGTACTACTGCATATGGTAGATCGTAAATACACGTGTCAATGCCCCATATATTCAGGCTCCTGTACCAAACATCGAAATCTAAAACTTACTACCGTGTCTTAGGAGCACACTAGATCTAGTACTTCCTACCGTATCCTACAAGCACACTAGATCTAGAACTTACTACCTGCTGATATACTGACAGGGTATTGTCGATTGTGGCAGCCACATTTCTCAACGTGTGAAGATTATTTATTTTAAAGTGATCGGTTGGCTTCAGTTTTGTACTGCTCATCAGGAGTTTGTTACAGTTCACCAACGATGTAACATTGGAAACACACTCTTCAGAGCGTTGGATAGTAGCATTAATTTCATTCAGGCAGTCAGACTTATACAGTTGAATGTTATCCTAGACATCTCTTGCTACACTGGTTGATGACTGACGTGTCCAGAGGATGAGCAGACTGATTAAAGACCCCAACAGTATGGAACGCCACACTAGCGGAAGGCTGAGGTGAATTTCATTCTAATTACAAATAATATCATTATATTCTGTCAGTTAGGTATGATTTGAACCATGACAGGGCTGTGTGTCATGAATGCCGGACACAATCTGCAAACAATTGCAGCAACATGTCATAGTCAGACGAGTCAATATCAGCAAAGAAGCAACATGTCATAGTCAGACGAGTCAATATCAGCAAAGAAGCAACATGTCATAGTCAGACGAGTCAATATCAGCAAAGAAGCAACATGTCATAGTCAGACGAGTCAATATCAGCAAAGAAGCAACATGTCATAGTCAGACGAGTCAATATCAGCAAAGAAGCAACATGTCATAGTCAGGAGTCAATATCAGCAAAGAATGAAGCAGAATAAATAACGTCATCGTTCATAACACAAAGATCATTCACTTTCGCATGTGTTGCTTCTGTTCTGTGACAAGATCGATAAGCTGACTGCAAACTACCTACTAGATTGTGGAATTTTACATGGGATAATATTTGTGAGAGATGTAACTTTCACTAACACTTTCAATATAAATGAGAGATTAGAAACAGGGTGGTGATTTCCACAAGAGCTGAGGGATATTTCTAAAACTAAAAGGGGGGTTTTAAAATAACAGATTTAAAAATCATTGGGAACACTTTAGATAAAAATAGACGTCTTAAGTAGTAACATCTTGAAGTTTACTCGCAAAGTGAGACATCAGTTACTGTCGCCGGAGAGTGCTTATCAAGTGCTGATCGAGTTGTTTTACGTTGGGATAGGGTATAGTTGTCAGAGTGAATGACTTAAGACGTCGGTTGAGTCGTTCTCCAGTGGAATAGGGTATAGTTGTCAGAGTGAATGACTTAAGACGTCGGTTGAGTCGTTCTCCAGTGGAATAGGGTATAGAGTTGTCAGAGTGAATGAATGAAGACGTCGGTTGATCGTTCTACAGTGGGATAAGATTAGGTTGTCAGAGTTAATGAATGAAGACGTCGGTTGATCGTTCTACAGTGGGATAAGATTAGGTTGTCAGAGTTAATGAATGCTGACACTGGGTTGAGTCGTTCTGCATTTGCTATGTTGCTATTTTTGAAGGAGTGAATGAAGGCATTGGTCGAGTTATTCTACAGTAGGGTTAGGCATTAGTTGCCAGATTAGAGTGACAGAATGAAGGCATTGGTCGAGTTATTCTACAGTAGGGTTGTCCAACCGACTGTCCAGATGCATCGTAAAGTCACCAAAGATCCATTAAACTCATAAAGGGTACGTCTAAATTAATTTATGAAATAACTCAACTTTCATTCAATGTCTTAATTTCAATGTAACTAACAGAAGGGAAAAGCTAACTTTTAAATTACTTACGACAAAAGCCACATGTTGAGTTGCAGTTCTTGCGAGCCCACTCTGTGTAAGGCGGCTTGCAAGAGTAATCTCCATAGCTTCTGCAGTCTGTCAGAAGATCGTGACAGGCAGCATCCGAAGGGGAGGAAGTGGTTACTGAGTATATAAAAAATTCTCAATCGTCAAGTAGATCAACAAATGTACGGCACAACTCTTTACCTGACATTCAACCATAATAAGTTGTAAAAGAAAGTAACCTTTATTTTCTGAAATAATATAATTGTAAGCAAAATGTACCTTTTCGGCGCTACATCAGATAAGCACATTCACAGTCACACACACACACACACACACACACACACACACACACACACACACACACACATACACACACACACACATTCACACACACACACATACACACACATACACACACACATTCACACACACACACACATACACACACACACACGCGCGCGCGCACGCGCAGAGATGGAAATAATGGCATAACATACGTTGTTCCGGGCAAAGATTACAAAATAGTGGGCAGTTTTCTTGTGCCCAAGGTATATACTCTCCAACACATGCATCTTGTGTATAGTCTGGGCAGTTGTCAAGCTTGTCCTGACACAAACCGGGTGTAGCTGTTGCACCTGAAACAAGACGAAATACAGTCATTCTGCAAGTAAGACCATTATTATTTTTAGTCATAGGACTTACAGAGTAATCGTTCTTCTCATCAAACTTACTATTAAGTAGTAAGTAAGAAGTAATTAGTAAGTTAGCAAGTAGTAAGAAATAAGTTAGAAGTAATAAGTAAATAGTAATGAAGTTCTAAGTAAGAAGTAAGTAATAGTAATATGTTTTGTTCTATTTTATATCATTTTTCTCAGGAAACTATTTCTTTCATCTTCATGATATTTGCAACTATCACACCATAATTAATCTTATTTCTTGTTTAACAGCTGTTATCAACTTTATATGTACAAGAATGAAATGATATATAACTTTATAATAAATCTATATAGAGGGAATACATTCTTTCAGATATCTTATGCATGCATTTAAGTCTGAGTTTGTGTCTGTGTGTGTGAACTGGAAAATATCATTAAACATTACTGAACTATTGTCGAACAGGTATGTCTACTGTGAAAAGCAAAATAAATATTATATTATGTACTGTGAACGATGTCCGATGTATGTGTGAAAAGCAAAATAAATATTATATTATGTACTGTGAACGATGTCCGTAGATGAAACATCTCTTAGAGGGACTTTTTCTAATTCCCTACTAAATAAAGATTAGTTCGAGCCTTTTTTTCATAACGCCTCTACTATTATTCAAACTGCGTAGAACTCTAGAAAGAAAATGTAAATTAATCCTAACATAACCCATACCTTTTCTCTAACTCTGATTCTAATCCTATGCAAATATTTTTAATGTTTTGTTTATTCCTAAAGACATTTATCAGAGAACAGAATGAAATGGAGGAAGCTGGTTGTCAGATCATCAGAGGTGTCCCAAAGGTCGGCAAGACTAAGGGATATATAGATAGAGAGATAGATAGATAGACAGACAATCAGACAGGCAGGCAGGCAGGCAGGCAGGAAGACAGACAGACAGACAGACAGAAAGAAAGAAAGACAGACAGACAGACAGACAGATAGATAGATAGATAGATAGATAGATAGATAGATAGATAGATAGATAGATAGATAGATAGACAAACAGGCAGACAGACAGACAGACAAACAGATAGATAGATAGATAGATAGATAGATAGATAGATAGATAGATAGGCAGGCAGGCAGGCAGGCAGGCAGACAGACAGACAGACAGACAGACAGACAGACAGACAGATAGATAGATAGATAGATAGATAGATAGATAGATAGATAGATAGATAGATAGATAGATAGATAGATAGATAGATAGATAGATAGATAGATAGATAGATAGATAGATAGATAGATAGATAGATAGATAGATATTTTGCTTATGAATCGTAAACTAATCCACCATCACACACCATTTAATCAGTGATGATTCCCATGTTCGCGATATTTGCAAGATGAAAGTATTATTATGTAATATAGCTTCGGGGTTACTCTTTAATAACTGGTTATAATAATAACTTCTGACAGACTAAATTATGCAATATCTGAAAGTTTTATGCCAGATATTTTGGAACTGTGCTTTGCGGGATTTCTCCTGAGAAACCTCAATGACCTACAACAGAAAAGTTCCCCTCTCACCGCAAGTCACGAAGCCACAGTAGTACTCGCAATTTCGTCTAGCCCACGGCTCATATATCCCGCCACAGACCGACTCTCCATAATCCACACAGTTTTCCAGTGAGTCGCGACAAGCAGGGTTCGTAGTTGTGGTTATGGTTATGACATCCTGGGTGCAATCTAAGAGTTCACAGCAGCCTTGTGGTTCTTTCACTAGGTTGCACGTGCTTGGGATGGATAGATACCGCGTGCATCTACACAGTTTGAAAAGGGGTGGAAAGAGAAAAAGATTAAAATCTATTATAATCTGCCCTTTATAAAGGTAAACTTAAATTAAACATATTAATGTACTTTACAAATGAAACAAATAATGTCATTTTTTTTTAATTGTCAAAGATAAGCATTCTGACGTCAGGTACAGAAAACATAATTATTCCAGTAACAACAATACACAACGAGCAATCACAACATTATAAGATGTATCCTTTATTTCAAAGAACAGAGTACGACCTCTCGTTTGTCTAAGCGATCACCTTTCGAGTAATCTCCCTTTGATTACACGCAAATGTACCAAAGTTTCTGAAAGCATTGCTGAAAATCTGAAACTGTGAACTGACATATTGTAAAAGCAGAACTCGAACTGCTCACATCCGAAGGCTTCCAGTGTTGCTTCCCAGAGTGGCAGAAATGTCGGGATATTTGCATATCATCAGAGGGAGATTCATAGAGACCATTTATAAAACTCCTGTATGGACACTTGGTTGAAGAATGCTCTATCCAACCCTCGTTAAAAAACAATTCCTCTCACATACAAATCTCAACGTAGGCAAAGGAGCTGTAATCCATACAATATGTCACACTTTGGCGGAGGAGGAGTTACGCCCTATTCCAATTTGTCACCTTTATTTGTACCCCATCTAAAAGTATGTCACATTCTTGCAGACTGTCAATGACGAATCCTGAGGACGATATGCATGACGAATTGGGCGATCACTCTCACCCCAACCCGCAAAATCGCCTGTATTGAGGTGAATGACAGTTAAACATCTCCAAAATATGTTTAAATGGTAAAAACATAAAAGTAATAATACCGGTGATCGCCCCTTCTACCCCTCCCCTCTCCAACACACAGCAATCGCCTGTACAGTTGGATGCCGATAAAATATGCCTACTAAAAAATGGAGTAAAAATAACACAAGAATATTAATACCGCAATATCGACTGCAGGTCACACACACACACTTAACCCGGAGAAAATTATCTGGAATTTGGAACTTTTTCTTATGTTTGTCAGCATGAAAGAGAGAAAATACTTTGTTTTTGCATTGTTATTCTGCGTGAATTTCCGAGGAGTGTTCTGGATTCGCCCTTTGCACCTACGTGTTGCATTAAATGTTAGATTTATACATTTCAGTGAAGAAAGTTAAAATTGTTTTCTGCAGCATCGAATTAAATGAACACATTTAAATTGTTTTACATAAAATGAGAATGCACACATGTCAAATGACGTTGACATGAAGTGACGTAAAAACAAAAACTAATTTTGAACAAGTCCTAAAAGCACTGTTTATAGATTTAGATTTAAAAAGTAATAATTTGCTTTAAATGATTTATTTAAAAGATGCTATCTACTAGTATTTGTTAAACACTGCTCTTATCAAACGGTTTATAGTGGTAAATAATTATTCGCAAAATTATTATTTTAAATCTATTCTGCTGTTGGTGTGTCATAAAGTTTATATGCTGTGATGGCGGTGTGTTGAAACAATATGTATATTGTAATTCTGTAAAATTATTTTCTTTGTTGAGTAGGCGGTCACAAACGAAATTCAAAGTGGCAACAATAACAAAATAAAATGAAGAAGAAAAGAAACACAAACGTGTGATACCACATTTTCTGGACCTCTCCCTCCCCCCTCCCATCATAGAGTTACACATTTCCAACCCTCTCCCCATCATAGCGTTACACATTTTCAACCCTCTCCCCATCATAGCGTTACACAATTCCAACCCTCTCTCCCAATCTATGTATGACATACTCGACGACAGCATCCAGATGTGAGCATTAAACTCACCAGAGAGCTTGAACTAGATACTCATCTATACTTTGTACTTATTAATATTTTAATCCACACAAAATACATTACGGTGGTAGCAAAAATACAAACAGAATGACAGTCAATGATTTACAAAATGCAGAATCGTCAAACCGGTATGACTTTTCGATAATAAAAACAGCGTTTTGAGTAGTGATTGTCCAGGAACACAATAGACGCTCTGAAATAAACGTGGAAGACAAATTACATCAGCGAAGACTTACTTGGGTTTGCACAAGAACACTGTTACATGAAGAAGAACTTACTTGGGTTAGCACAAGAACACTATTACATGAACGAAGACTTACTTGGGTTTGCACAAGAACACTATTACATGAACGAAGACTTACTTGGGTTTGCACAAGAACAATGTTACATGAAGAAGAACTTACTTGGGTTAGCACAAGAACACGATTACATGAACTTACTTGGGTTTGTAGAAGACTTACTTGGGTTTCCACAAGAACAGTGTTATATGAATGAAGACCTACTTGGGTTTTATAATGTCTCATAACGAAGACCTACTTAGGTTTGTACAAGTACAATGTCACATAATGAAGACCTACTTGGGTTTGCCCAAGTACAATGTCACATAATGAAGACCTACTTGTGTTTGTACAAGTACAATGTCACATAATGAAGACCTACTTGGGTTTGCACAAGTACAATGTCACATAATGAAGACCTACTTGTGTTTGTACAAATACAATGTCACATAATGAAGACCTACTTGGGTTAGCACAAGTACAATGTCACATAATGAACACCTACTTGGGTTTGTACAAGTACAATGTCACATAACGAAGACCTACTTAGGTTTGTACAAGTACAATGTCACATAATGAACACCTACTTGGGTTTGCACAAGAACTGGTGTCTGACAGCATCCTCGCAAGTGCACGTGAACTCACACCCGTCATCCCATGTTGCTCCTTGCGGGTAGCCAACACCCTTGTACAGACATTCAGCCTCTAAAGTATCAAGAACAGAAGAATCAATTTTTCAATACTTTAACCGCACTTGTAAGGAAAGAAATGAAGACTGTCATGGAGTCAAGGGCAACACACGCAATATTAGACAGATTCATCTGTCACTATAATTAATATCTAAACCGAGAGAATTAATTTGAGGAGGAAGGATGAGTCTTGCAACCAGTCTGTCGACAGTATAGGTGTAATGTTAAAATTAACAATCTTTATATCCTCATGCTGAGACAGGGTCTTTAAACAAATGCTGGAATGGAAGAAAGACTCATAAGTAAATTACACAAGATTTATCCATAATGCCCCTTGGTACCTTGCAAAGCAAAGAACCTCATAAACAACCCTCTGGTGGACAGAGACAGAATACTTTTCCCACCGCTGCACATCAAGCTTGGCTTAATCAAACAGTTCATTAAAGCTCTGGACAAGGTTGGTGGCTGTTTCGCTTACTTGTGCCATGCTTTTCCAGGGTTGACCAGTGAGAAGTTGAAAGCTGGCATTATTGAGGGTCCGCAACTCCGTAAGCTAATCAGAGATCCAGAGTTTGAAAACTCAATGAAGTGGAAATGGAAGCGTGGAAGGTTTTTGTTCTGGTCGTGAAAAAACTTTCTTGACAACAATACGGCCAGAAACTATGCAGAGCTTGTTGCCAATATGCTGACTGCTTTCAGAAACCTTGGATGCAACATGAGCATCATCATGCATTACTTACTCTCACATATGGATCGGTTTCCTGAAAATCTGGGATCAATGAGCGACGAGCAAGGGAAGAGATTTCATCAGGATATGAAAGAGATGGAGACCAGATATCAGGGACGCTGGGATGAAGTCATGATGGCTGATTACTGTTGGACTCTAAAGAGACAC
Source organism: Sinotaia quadrata (assembly GCA_028829895.1). Taxonomy (NCBI): domain Eukaryota; kingdom Metazoa; phylum Mollusca; class Gastropoda; order Architaenioglossa; family Viviparidae; genus Sinotaia; species Sinotaia quadrata. Next base: position 105,059,541 of record CM054181.1, on the reverse strand, counting down.
GTCCCTAACGCTGAGCATTCTAGAAGTTCGAAGAGACGGAAGTTCATGTCCTGAATTTTGGACAATGATGACCTAATATTGAATTTATATGTACTTACATTTATCAGTTTCTACTATTCAATGTACACTAATCAATTTTTGTAACATTTAATAAATGAAATGTGTTAGAAAACGATTTTTTAAATTGCCTTATAATGTTACAAAAATATAATCGATTTAGTTATTAGATCAGATTTTTAAAAATCGTATTAGCACAAAAAACATGACCTGAAGAAAAAGAACGGATGTCATTTTTCGAATTTAGAGGTGCACAATTGTTCTAAATCAGTTGAAAAAACTTAGACAACTTACAAAAAAAATTATTTTTGTGACTCAGTGAAATTAAAATTATAATTAACACTTTATAAATTGTGAAAAGCATTATTATCAAAGCCTTAGATAGATGGATGGATGGATGGATGGACGGACGGACGGACGGACGGACGGAAGATACTCACGAATACTGCCGGTCCAAGAATTCGCCACACCAGTTAGGTAGCCTGGCCGGAAGCCAGTGTAGCCTCCAGTCTTGATCACAGTCATTGGGAACAGCAGTGTCATATTAGGGTTCTGACCAAGATCAACAGTAGTTCCATCCGTATTCGTGCAGATTGGAGACAGACAACATCCATTGTTGGTACTCGCCAGAGAACACTGGGGTGGCAAATTACTGTATTCAGAACACCTACACACACATGGCAAAGATCTTTTGTTAACCTTTTCTGACAGTGAAAATTGAACACAAGGACATTTTGCTAACCAGTCATAATGAAGTCACCTATACAGAAGGATAAGTCACCTGTACAGAAGGTCGAAAATAGTGTATCAATTATTTATCTACTGTGAACAGGCAAACAGGGATCTTTTGTTAAACACTTGCATGGAAGGTCAAAGACATTTTGCTATTTGTCAGACAGTGAAGCTGGGCACACGAATGTTTTGTCACAGGCCACACGTGATCAAGGACATTTCATTTACATTAGCAAATTAGAAATTAGGTAATATTTTAATTAATTGGAACTGAGTTGATGTTTAGAGACAAAGTTCAGTAGGAATGCTTGATTAATGTGCTGTGATTACGATATATCAATTGCCATATTTTTAATACTTATAGATAATAAATCTTAGAAGAGCGCATATATATATCATATAAATAAATTTTTAACATTCATTAATTGTTCTTTAATTAGTCCCTTTGCGAAATTTAGAAAATGATTTCAAACAATATATGTAGCAAGAGAGCAGTGTAAAGTTCTCAATGATATTATAAGTATATGAGAATGTTGGGATCAGTTTAGAAGTGAATGGAAACAAATGTTCGCTGATATCTCGGGAAGGCTTGTACAATTTATTTTCTTCATCATATTGAGTTTCTTATTATACCGTGTCATTTCTCTTTGTCACATGTTGTGTCTTCACTGCAGTTTACTGCACAATCATATTGACATGAACGCTGTTTAAAATCACAGATTATCATCGATTTTGTCCAGTGAATCTTGTTAGTATCACAGAGACATTAATGCACAAATCATATTTGTAGAAGACTGCTCTGTTCGAGGAAATACTTCCATTGTTTGCCTGACTAATTCATTACAGGCATTCTTTTCCAATACTCAGTTATTTTTATCAGAAAGTCTTTTAATACTGAATAATGCACAGAGTTTCATATCAGTGGCTTTATTCTATCCAATATTAAATGAAAACATGCCTAATGAATTTAATAACAATTTAATGCATGTCACGTACTTGGGCAAACAGCTGTAGTAGCCAGACCATCCATCAAGACACTCGCAATCATAATCACATGCGATGGACCACTTCTCTCCAGGGTTGTACATGAGATTGTCTTCGGTTATGCACTTGCCTGCACAGGCAATGTAAAAACACAAACGCTTTTAGTTCAACCAATCATAATCGTCAGACGTTTACGAGCAAGATTATAACAATTAAAATGCACACTTTACACCTTTTCTAGTAATATGCGTCGTGCTTGTGTGAGTTTGGGGCGGGGGGGGGGGGAGGAGGAGCGTCTTATTTTAAGTACCTTTCTTAGTACCAGTCATTATCACTGAAGTGAAGTAGTTATTTGAACAGTTCTACGTTGGCAACACAAAGTGAGTGAATATTTATAGTAACAGAGATGTGCAAACAAATATGCTATTTGAAAAAAAAGCTCTCCTTTTATTTTATTTTACTGTTTATATCACATTTATACCAAATCTGAAATCTGTTTTAATTAAAGGAAAATGGAGAATGTTAAGAGTTATTTTTAAAGACTATTTTAGTTTTACTTGCTTATTATAATTATTATGAAGTAATTCATTTCTCATATTTCCAAAGATACGCCAATAAAGCTGCTATTTTTCGGTTCCGCTGTGGCTGTTTTTCTCAAAATGCACCAATAATTAATTAATGAGACTTTCACTAGTCATCATAGTTGAGAGGAAGCTTCCCTGTGCTATTTTTTATCACAGTAAGTCTTTGGTTGAAAAGGCTGCTATTTGGGCCGTGTAGGCATGTGTGTGTCTGTGCCGATATAACCCCTGGTGGGTCGTGTATGATTGTATTTGTGCCGATATAACCCCTGGTGGGTCGTGTATGATTGTATTTGTGCCGATATAACCCCTGGTGGGTCGTGTATGATTGTATTTGTGCCGATATAACCCCTGGTGGGCCGTGTATGATTGTATTTGTGCCGATATAACCCCTGGTGGGCCGTGTATGATTGTATTTGTGCCGATATAACCACTGGTGAGTCTTGTATGATTGTATTTGTGCCGATATAACCACTGGTGAGTCGTGTATGATTGTATTTGTGCCGATATAACCACTGGTGGGTCGTGTATGATTGTATTTGTGCCGATATAACCACTGGTGGGTCGTGTATGATTGTATTTGTGCCTATATAACCACTGGTGAGTCGTGTATGATTGTATTTGTGCCGATATAACCACTGGTGGGTCGTGTATGATTGCATTTGTGCCGATATAACCACTGGTGGGTCGTGTATGATTGTATTTGTGCCGATATAACCACTGGTGAGTCGTGATACTACGATTCTGCAAATATAATGTATTCTCTCTAGCAGTGGAAGAATAAAACAGATTTTAAATTGGTTGAATACAAACTATTTGTGATTCCCTCTAAGTACATTTCTGAATAAACCTTATTGGCTTTCTGTCTGACTCCTAAAGTTACATTACTATAAAAAATAAGAAATTATCTAGAAATTCAACCTACTTAGGAATTTTGGAACGAATTTTGGAATGAAAATGAAGGAAGGAAGGAAGGAATCTGAACTTCGCTTATATTTAAATTTATATTTACATTTATATTATTACTTGAAATTGGTATAATGTCTACAACTCTCGTCACTCCCAGTGCTGATTAGTGTCTGGTATGGAAGGAAAATATAATATATAAATAAATCTTATTAATCCAAAAGTCGTCAAAATGAACATTGCAACAGACAAATATTCCGTTTGCAACTTTATCAATGTAAATGCTTTAACTTTCTAAATATTACTTTCTATAAACACTGGTTTATCACTTTAGAGTACTAGTTTAGTTCAGCACTCTTACTATCCTAAACATCATAATTCACCTAGTAATGGTAGAAAGAAGAAAACACATCACTCAAGTATTTAAGTTTGTGGGCACGGGGTGTTGGTGGGAATAAATAAAACCCACGTTTCTGTTTACTGCTGCCCAGACAAAGAAACCCAAAGCCAAACATCACATGGGAAATAAATATACGTTCCTTAAAGTCGACAATAACAACTCAAAATAAACGTTACCGGTCATCAAAAAGCAAAAAATAGCACTCAATAATATGCTTATGTTTGCCATTGAGTGCGAGAGTGATGTAAGAATTACATTTCTAGAAACCTGAAACTTCGATTATGTCCTCGGCAAAGTGCACTTTCAGTACCTACAACTTGTAATGAAAAGATTTGTTGGTAAGGAGAGTAGCATGTATATGTGTGACAAAAAATCATTTCTATCTTGTATCTAAAGTAAGTGAATCATACAGAGCACCTTCCAGACTGCCAGTATTTGTGCCAGGAGGAACTGGAGCACCGGCGCCTGGCAAGCTGTTACCGGTCAGTATGGGGTTCGAAGCTACGACCAAGATCTGCGGATTAGCCGTTGTCCCGTGCCCAGTGTCTGGCTGTTCTGTTGGCAGAATGTTGGCTGTGATTTCAGGCAGGGGACTGTACAGTCCGTGATTGGGGACTTCACAGGTCAGAGATGAGCAGCACTGACCAGGGATGGTAACCTTGGTACAGTAGGCCGGAAGTGGTGGCATATTTGGACATCTGACATTGAACAGTGTCAAATTAAAAATACTTGTACATACACACATGCACTCATATGTGTGTGACAGTCTTACAGTCATGTATAGACAGACTGACAGACATAGATTGATTGATGGATGGATGGATGGATAGATAGATAGATAGATAGATAGATAGATAGATAGATAGATAGATAGATAGATAGATAGATAGATAGATAGATAGATAGATAGATAGATAGATAGATAGATAGATAGATAGATAGATAGATAGATAGATAGATACGCGGATGGATGGATGGATGGATAGATAATTAGATAGACAGAGAGACAGACAGACAGATAGATAGATAGATAGATAGATAGATAGATAGATAGATAGATAGATAGATAGATAGATAGATAGATAGATAGATAGATAGATAGATAGATAGATAGATAGATAGATAGATAGATAGATACTCGGATGGGTAGATTTTATAAACTAATACATTTTTATTTTTAAGTCTTTGCTGCTCAAAGTAAATTTACTAGCACAGCAAACTGCAGACCTACGCCGCCAAATAATTAATCACCAAGAAAGAAATCTAAGTAAATTCATTAACCATAATTATAGCCAATAAAATAAGCATAAATCTAAACATCAGGACCATCCTAAAGTCTGACGTTCTGTGTGCGTCAGTTCTATGTATAATACCCTTGTCCTTTAGCCGTTTTAGGGATTAATAATAGCCTACATTTAATTTATCTTCTAAATGACTTCGTTCGTTCAGAATGTTTCAAATTAATCACGATATAATGGAGTTCTGTAGAAATTGCTGTAAAGTAGGTAATTACTGAAATTATTTCAATTATCCATAATTTGTGAATTTTACATAACGCGTGCTGATGAAATATAACTAGTTAAGAGATTTGATCAACAAATGCATGTAATGTGAAAATGGCACACAGTCTGTGATGGCATATAGCCCTGGCCGTGGTACTGAAGCAATTAAATGTATGAAAACGTGCCATCTTACAGCTATGGACAGTGACGTGGTACTAAGTAATTAAATGTATGAAAACGTGCCATCTTACAGCTACGGAAAGTGACGTGGTACTGAAGCAATTAAATGTATGAAAACGTGCCATCTTACAGCTAGGACAGTGACGCGGCACGGGGAGCGATTAGTAAGATTCAAATTTACGTGCATGGAAAAAGAACTCCACCTGCCAATCAGAAGGCCTCTTTACCTTATCCACTGTGCTCACGTTTCTACTTCTGCACTTAGGTTCAAGGTCTTACGTGAACTTTTCACGCGCTGTATTCTACCACCACCATCCCTTCACTGACTTACTTGAGTTTACGCATGCTTACTTTGAAGTGCACGTATACTCTCCAGTAATTTCATCGTTGCATCGGCAGGCGTAGTCACACCCGTCATCCCACGCCTCACCTTGGCGGTACGCCACGTTTTTGTACACGCAAGCAGCTACAGACAAGCAAGCGACCAGTAATAAGTTGTTAATTCTCTAGAAAAAAAAGTAGGAGCTGTTTATCTGCTTTAAGAATTCTTAAAGAAATCTTAGATAATCTCATCTGTGAGTTACGTAACTGCTTTTTCAGAAAATCTCAAATAATTTCATTTCAGAGATTTTCATCTCGTCTGAGAGTTACTTTATATACCTTTGAGTATCAAGCGCACGAGTGGGGTGTGTGCATGTGAGTGTATGTATGCATACGTGCGCGCGTGTGTTATAAGCGTGTTTGTGTACAGCTGTGCACAGTCACTCACATCTGCCGCCTGTGACAGCGGGACCCGTGTATTCGGGCGTCATGGGACTTCTACCCGAGACAAGCACGTGCGTCCCCAAAGGCAAAATGTTTAAGATGTCGGGAGCCAAGGTCGGAGAAGCAGTTGGATTGTTGCTGCCGGGCAGAGCGACCAGCTGTCCACTACACTGAACCACCTGACAGCAGGGATCACGAGGGTCATGTGCCAGGTGACAATAATCAGGTATGGAAGAATAGACTGGGCATCTGAAAAAAAAAAAAAAGAATGTCGCCAACGTCTGCGGAATCAATATCATTAAAAAAAATAAAAGGAGCAAAAACAAATGTTAAAGATTTAGGGCACAAACATAAAAGTTTTCCTAAGCTGCCAAGAAAAGTCCCAGACAATAACTGGCTTTGAGAAACCCAACGAAAATGAAACCTGTAAGCTACCATTAAAGGAATATAAATGGGTAGGTGGCTAGTTTGATAAATATTTTCAAGGGCATAAAGTTGTAAAGTGTAAATATTAGTTATTATATATCCTTCATTAATTTCTGCACAAAATTAAAAATTTGTGGATTTTCTATCTTAGTAAATGTCCAAGCACAGGTATTATTTTGACTTCGCTTAAATTGTGTGTTTACATAACACCTCGTGGTGTATGACGTCAGAATGCATTCAAGGGGAAGTGGATTAGCCATGTGACACTGTCTGACAAATATTAGTCAGTGACGACTGACAGGGATGACTGACATCTACATTAGATTTAAGCAGGACTTTGTAAGGGATATTAGATTGTAAAGGACATTGACTTGAGGACAGGAAAGACTAAATGATAATTAGCAGAGTTGATAGAACCACAGGTTAACCAACGACCTACGACTGAGTGCTAACTTTGACCAATCGGTACAATTTAGACTGCAGCATTAGAATCCAATATTAGGGATAGAGTTTTGTCCCCCACCCACCTCCCAAACAACCCTCATTATGTGCCCCCACCTCCAATCTCCAGCATGAAATCAGCCTCGGCTGGAAGTGCTGCGTATAATTAAATTATTCAAATCTTTATTTTCCTCAATAAATTAAGTAAGTGAAATTTTTATTCTCCTCCATAAATTAAGTAAGTCAAATCTTTATTCTCCTCCATAAATTAAGTAAGTCAAATCTTTATTCTTCTCTCAAACTTTACTAGAGGCGGAAGATTAGAATCTCCATTTTGGAATAAGTGGGAGAGTTGCAAAGTTACTGCAAATACAAAAATTACTCAGAGTTATCAGGAAACTTAGAAATCTTGCGTTGTTAACTTCCATTTAATTTATGGCTCGCGTAGAAGGAAGCCATTGTAGAGTAACACTGTTTTGTTTTCGTAAACCCAAAGAAACAATGTTTGGATATACCACACGTAATATAAACTGAATCTCTGTGCAAGAATAGTATAAATGATTATATTTTACTTAATACAGTACAGCATCTTCTTATGATGTAAGTTCACATCAGTAGTTCGGCTGACAGACTTGAAAATAGATTTAATTTTTGTAATGAAACTTTAGGCTGATAAAGTAACCTTTAGGGGAGACAAGATTAGGAGAAGATATTAACAGTACAAGCTGAGTACGGAATACTGTCTTTTTTTTACTCATTTGAGCAGAGCAGCTTTGTGCTGATTAATCTCATAAAAGGTGTTGTTCTATCTTAATGACCATTCGTAAGTCTGTGAGGGGCTTGATTAGAGTCTGAAAATTCGAAACTGTTTGGGGCTTGTAGACTATTTCTTGATCATTGTATATGATTGCGTTTACTATTTTGTACTAAATTTAAAAATTGTAAAAATTTTTTAATTGTTTAAATTTTCTGCGGACTATGTATACTGTTAAGAAGAAATTATTTAATCTCTCTATTATTAAATTCATGCTGAATTTTCTTTACACTTTGCACTTCCTTGTATATTTAAATGAAAGAAATCTTGGACATGTGTGTGTGTGTGGGGGGGGGGGATTGTGACATAAGAAAGTCGGATCTAATGAGATTGAATGCAAAATGTCCAGCATTGCCAATTGGGTGTAATTTCAGATCAGCATTGACTCTGGTGCTTAAATATCTATATTAAATTTATTTTCTGTCCATTTACATTATTACATAGTTCATAAATTTATTGGTATATTTTTTCTTCTTTTACTCCTTATGAAATCGAACACATACTCAATACTTGTTATTTTTACCTGACAAGTTACCTATGAAATTGTACCATACAGACTGTATCACAAAATTTCTAAATTTTACTGATACTGATTTTTATAACAAAATTTTCTGCATCTGGATTTGTGCTTCACTTAATCTGACTGGTTTGTGATCTAAAATTGCATTTCATTATTCTTAAATACATATATACATAAATAATCGTACCAAGCAAATGGAGTCAGCTCATGTGTGAAAAACATTGTTTCTTTATTTCACTTGCATATGGATTAAACAAAAATGTGCATTGGACTCCTATGTTGGGATATAAGGAAAACACAGTGTTTCTTTACATCAGCTGGATGTGTGAAATTATATGTGCATTGGACTCCTGTGCCAGTTACAATTTATTGTAAACAATTATAAATCTTCACATCTCCACTCTTATTTGCTAGGGGCTGTCTTTTTTTGTGCCATGACTTGCAACAAGTGCTATAATTAAAAATTATATTTCTAAATTACATATTATTTCAGTGATTTTATTTCATCATTCCTTTTTTGTTGTCGTGTATACTCAACAAGTACTTTCACTTGAACTTTCAAAAATAATTTAACTACATGTATATTCAATTTGAGGAAGTAATTTTCATTTAGAAAATATGCAGAAAAAATTGTATTTTTGAATAAAATCAACAATTGACTTGACAGTTCTGTGATTAATATTTCACTTAAAGATGAGATCTATTTTTCTACATGTGGAAGCTTTCATCAGACACACCTCGGGCACTGTAGCTGTTGAGTAACAGTAATTGATGATTGCTTGCTTGACGCTCTGTCTCAAACTTTTATGGGTGAGACCTCTGATGAGGCGGCACCCGGGATATTTATCTGAAATACCGCCAAAACACCCCCAAATCACTTGGGCTTTATAAAATTTAGATTTTTTTAGGGGGGTGGGGTGTCCTCCTGATATAATCAAACACGGAAGTTCAACGGAGAGGTAAGAGAACCTTTTATTATTTATTTATTTGCGAATTTTAAATAAATTTAAAATAATACTTTTAAAATTTTCTAGTATGTCTAGCGTAGGTAGGAATTTAAATTTTTAAAATCCTTTTATAATTACAGTCGCTTTTCATTTTTTAGTAAGCTCACCCATTCAATTATCGCTGAGCTTCAAAACAAGCTGCCAGGATGATGCATAACGTAACTTTCTAACCTAAAAGTCAAGAGGTTAAATGAATGGGTGGAGAAATTGTTGATGAGGCCACAAATCTTTGGAATTGCATTTCCTTAACCATTTAGAATCCTGTCCGCAAGAAGATGAATTTATATTAACTTATATTAATATAAATTACCCCCGATTTTAATTAAATTAAACGATCTTTATATTAAACACAAAAAAAAAACCCTGCCCCTAGTAGGTCATTACCTTCCAGTACAGGTGTATACATTGCGGGCGCCATCTACACATCTACAGTTTAATGAGCAGCCGTCGCTCCATGCATCTCCTGTGTTATACTGCTGTCCGTCCGTGTACACACAATGACCTGCGAATACAAATACAAACAAAAACAAACGTGAGATTGTCTCACTGGTCGCCTGGTGATTTAATGAGCCCAGTGATTAGCGATTCAAGGTGCCGTCAGTCTTACGTCATTCAATGTCTTCGGTCTCGTAGTGACTTGATGTTAGATCCATTAAAATGGACACTTACGCACAGATTACACATTCATACGTGCAGACAAAAGTGTCTCGTACATGTGTGTGAGCATGCACACATCTATAAAAAGTGCACGTCACGCATGCCTAGATACATATACACACTTGCTAAACAAACACACACGTCACGCATGCCTAGATACATATACACACTTGCTAAACAAACACACACGTCACGCATGCCTAGATACATATACACACTTGCTAAACAAACACACACGTCACGCATGCCTAGATACATATACACACTTGCTAAACAAACACACACGTCACGCATGCCAAGATACATATACACACTTACTAAACAAACACACACGTCACGCATGCCTAGATACATATACACACTTGCTAAACAAACACACACGTCACGCATGCCTAGATACATATACACACTTGCTAAACAAACACACACGTCACGCATGCCTAGATACATATACACACTTGCTAAACAAACACACACTCACGTACTCACAAGCATGCTAAATGCATACACACACTCGTGCAAACATGCACACACACGTGCACTCACGCTTACTGAACGCATGCTGCGCATGATCAAACATACATGTAATATACACTGATGCATGTACACATACGTATAATATACATAAACTCATGCACACACACCCATGTGTGTAATATACATATACATACACCCATAAGTGTCATATACATGTAATATATATAAATGCATGCACACGTACATGTAATATATGTATACACACGTGCGTGCACGTACGTAATATACAAAAACGCATGCTCATATAGATGTCTTATGCAAAAACGCATGCATGCATTTCATGTAATCTACACAAGAGCACGCTAACATACATGTAAGATACATAAACGCAAGTACATACACATGTCATACGCAAAACCCCACATATACATGCATTTCAAGTGATATTCACAAACGCACGCGCACACGCATGTAATATACACAAATTCATGCTCACAAGCATGGATTATACACCAAATAACGCACACGATGTAATATACACAAATTCATGCTCACAAGCATGGATTATACACCAAATAACGCACGCACAAACAAGTAATATCCACAAACGCATGCACACATACATGTAATATAAAAAACGCACGCATGTACATGTAATATTCACAAACGCACGCATGTACCTGTAATATACAGAAATTCACGCACACATGCATGTAAAATACACAAACGCACGCACATATGCGCATGCTAAACACTCATACGTATTTCTGTACGCACACATTCTTTGTCTTTACCTATGATTGCAGCAGGTGTATTGATCACTGTAGGGCTCGTGGTGAGTGAAACGGGTGGCAATGTACCCGTGCAGGAAACAATCTGGCAGCATGCATCACGAGGATCTGTCCCGTAGTTGCAATCGGGTGGCAGGAAATTATAGGACGGACACCTGAAACGTGATTATTAAAGTAAAAATATATAGTAAGTCAATCTCTAATAATACCATATGTTTCATTGAATGGAACAGTTAATAATTTTTCTCTCTTCATATCTCTAGCATAATACAGCATGTCTTGCAAATCTTGATCTGTAATCGCGAGTTGAGCACAGTGTTTAAGACTGTTAATTGTGTGCTGTATCAAGTTAGAACTATACGCCAATAATTAATATCAGGCATAAAACGTAGAAAAAGAGAAATTGTAATACATAATAATTTTTAAACACATAAAAAAAAAGCATTTCTTAGAAACGAGTCTTACCTATCAGAACATCTGTATTGTCCGCGAACAGCGTCAATGCATTCGCACCTGTAGAGGCAGCCATCTTGCCACACCTGACCCTGGGTGTATGGGACTCCCTTGTATATGCATTCTGCAGGTGGTGGGAAAAGAATTAAATGGAATTATTCTTGTTCGGTACTTAGGAATTATTTTTTCACCATTTGTGAAATGTAATAATTAATCAGGAATGAATATGTGGTCAAGTGGTATAATGTATGATGGAATTAGAATAGTGTTTCTTCAAACTACAACTGTTTTGACAAACTACAAATATTTTAGCAAACTACAAATGTTTTGACAAACTACAACTGTTTTGACAAACTACAACTGTTTTGACAAACTATAACTGTTTTGACAAACTACAAATGTTTTGACAAACTACAAAACGCGGCTGCAATAAACTATAAGAGCACGAGTCACTAGCCAATTTCATATTTGATTATAATTTGTCAACATAGTCCTGTGTATTTAAGCACTTGTATAAGTTTATGTGAATGCATGTTTGTGTGTATGTGGGTGTGTGGGTGTTTTTTTTCTAAGTCATAGTGTATCCACTCTGCGCATGAGTTAACTGTGTACGTGTTTTGCATGTCATCAAGTACAAATCACACGCAGGAATACAGATGTAAATTAACCAGTTGTTAAATTATACACTGCGGGTCATTAGTTAATCGTTTATTTTCCCTAACTTCTTACCAATGCAGACTTCTGACCTTGAAATTTGTCATTCACACATTGTTTACATGCATGCACTCAACGAGATTCGAGGACAATGCCATCAAAGAACAGACTTTGTTTTAAAGTGGTGGCGGTCCTGGACTTACGCAGTGAGTCTCCCATGCCAAAGTTGGAGCCAATCGGGTTGTTTTGAATTGGGCCGCTTCCACCAGTTCCAGTAAATGAGCCTACGGCAGTTTGTACAGGTTGAACAGGAACGGGCGCTGGTGTTTCCCCGTTCGGCCCTAAATGACAGACATGCACACTGATGGAGAAGCAGAAAAGTGGCATGACCTACTTCTCTTCTATTGTGTGTTAATACAGAGAATGGCGCCCCAACATATATAGATAACTATCGTTTGAAAAGTGGCATGACCTACTTCTCCTCTGTAGTGTGTTAATACAGAGAATGGCGCCCCAACATATATAGATAACTATCGTTTAAAAAGTAAAACGACGAAGTTAAAGAATACATCCAATATGTCTTCTGCATAATCCCTCCCTCCCTCCCTAGTAGTTTATGACAAACACCTGCCTAACCTTTCTTGTTGATTATTTCCAGAGTACGCTCATTAATGTCTATTTATTTATTTTTTACTCTTGAGCCTGCGAGCAGAGTCATACTGATTTTTTTTAAAAGAAAGAAAGATGTGTAAGTCTTCCTGCCTGTGGTCTGTTCAAGTCCAGGTGTTGGGTAGATATTGCAGTCGGGTATCACGCAGCACGGATCGGCAGGATCAGTCTTGAGGGTGCAAGAGGATCCCAGGTTGTCGTACGTCTTACACCTGTCAAACAAGAGACAACCATCTAGTTTAGTCTTACACCTGTCAAACAAGAGACAACCATCCAGTTTAGTCTTACGCCTGTCAAACAAGAGATAACCATCTAGTTTAGTCTTACACCTGTCAAACAAGAGCCAACCATGCAGTTTAGTCTTACACCTGTCAAACAAGAGCCAACCATGCAGTTTAGTCTTACACCTGTCAAACACGAGACAACCATGCAGTTTAGTCGTACACCTGTCAAAGCCAAACAAGAGCCTCATCATTTATTTTAGTCTTATATCTATCAAAATCAAACAAGAGCCACATTGTGTATTTTATCTTTATACCTATTAAAATCATCTCCAGTCATTTTCATTTTCAGTCCGACAAATATACACCACTTCATTTGCAGTCCGACAAATGTACACACCAGTTCATTTTCAGTCAGACAAATAGACACCAGTTCATTTTCAGTCAGACAAATAGACACCAGTTCATTTTCAGTCAGACAAATAGACACCAGTTCATTTTCAGTCAGATAAATGGAGACAGGTTCATTTTCAGTCTATTCATCTTCAGTCAGGCAAAAAGACACCAGTTCAGTTTGAGTTAGACAAATAGACACCAGTTCAGTTTGAGTTAGACAAATGGACACCAGTTCATCTTCAGTCAGACCAAAATAGACACCAGTTTATTTTAATCTGGCAAGTACTACGCTAGTTCATCATTAGTCAAACATAATTGTAATATTCATTTAAATCAGATAAATACTTCATTTAATTAGACAAATCCCAAAACCAATTACTCTTTCAATTAGATAACTACATTTAAGTCTATTTCTTTTTTATTAATATTTATTTTAAGTAACTTTCTTCAATTGGCAAATAGACATAAAGTTAAAAAATGCCTTTTGTGTTAACCTTTATTTAAATAATGTCAATGAATTTATAATCAGATAGGAGTTACATGACTATTTTTTTTAAATAATTACTATTTTGCATTAGTCCTGAGAAACTGAATGTAGAAGTTCTAATGTATTAATTTAATCTAGATTTTTCTCTTTTTCTCACTCCCTGTCTCTTTCTCTTTCTCACTCTCTTTCTTCTCACTCTTTCACTCTCTCTATTTTACTCCTTTCACTCTCTTTTCTCACTCTCATTTTCTCTCTTTCACTCTCTCTTTCACACTCTTTCTTTCTCTTTTACTCTTTCTTTCTCTCTCACTCTCTCTCTCTTATTCTTTTTCTTTCACTCACTTTTACACTCCCTCTCTTTCACACACTCTCTCCCTGACACTTATTCCCACAGTAAACCTTGGGGTTTCTTCTATTATTAGTAATAATAATGTTATTGTGCTAATATCTACCTTTCTTCTAATAATTGTAATAATAATGCTATTGTGCTAATAATCTGATCTACCTTTCTTCAAGTAGAAAAGAACAAAAGATGAAGACCATAAGAAAGTACAACGTATTGTACCAGTAATATTACTGCCATTAATAAAAACCCTGCAGCAAAATGTAGATATCTACCAGTTGTTCTAGATGTGAGCTGAGGAAAAAGTCATTATTATTTACAGGCGTGTATTACGTTATGGCTATATATATCGATATACTAGTTAAAGAAGTGCATTCTCTGTTATAGCTATATATGTCGAGATACTGTTTAAAGGAGTGTGCTTTCTGTTATAGCTATATATGTCGAGATACTGTTTAAAGGAGTGTGTTTTCTGTTATAGCTATATATATATATATATATATATATCGAGATACTATTTAAAGGAGTGTGTTTTCTGTTATAGTTATATATGTCGAGATACTGTTTAAAGGAGTGTGGTTTCTGTTGTAGCTATAATCGAGATACTGTTTAAAGGAGTGTGTTTTCTGTTATAGCTATAATCGAGATACTGTTTAAAGGAGTGTGTTTTCTGTTGTAGCTATAATCGAGATACTGTTTAAAGGAGTGTGTTTTCTGTTATAGCTATAATCGAGATACTGTTTAAAGGAGTGTGTTTTCTGTTATAGCTATATATATATATCGAGATACTGTTTAAAGGAGTATGTTCTCTCGTCTAACTGCATGTGTTGAGATATGAGCTGACGGGAGGTAGGGGGGGGGGGGGGCGGGAAACATGATTATTGAAAGGGTGTGTTCTCTTTTCTAGCTAGGTATGTCGAGACGTGAGCTGAAACAAGTTATTATTCTTTAGAGGAATTGCTGCAGTCAATAGCAGACAACATGAAGAAGGTCGCTCACTTACCTTTCAAAGCAAGAGTAGAATCCATAGTCTGTGTTTTCGCACCTGCAGCGTTGTGTACATCCAATCTCCCACTCTTCATCCTGCCGGTAGTACACGCCCTGGTATACGCAGAAACCTGTGTGCAAAAACGTTCCAATTTATTTTGTGAGCAGCAACTTAATAATAAATTGCTGTGGGTAACCCAAATTGGGGGACTGAAGGATGGATAGGTGGATGGATGAATGGCGGTCAGACGGACGGACTGACGGACTGGTGTATGCTACAAACATTACTATAGAAGGATAGAAGCTTTTTTGAAAAAGGAAATAGAAAGAGCGAAAGCGAAAGATAGACATAAAATGTAGTGAAAGGGCATGTCCCGTGCTTGCAAATTAAACACGGGTGTTGATCTTAAAGAGAGAGAGAGAGAGAGAGAAAGACATATATTAAAAGTGGTAAGAGGGCCTCACATTGCGTACAACAATTAATAAAGTGTAGATTTTAGCAAGAGAGAAAGAGAAAAGCATACATAAAATGCTGTGAGATAGGGGACACCACCTCGCGCACCAAAATTATCATGATGACAAAACCTGGCTTTCTGCTTCCCGACAAAGGAGTTGGCTGAGTATAGAAATACAGGTCGCCGCCAGGTCCTGTGGGTGTAATAGGTGTGGGGAATACCGGCTCTGGGTTGGTGTAGTCACAGTACGGTACTGAACAGCAAGGGTTCTGCGGGTCTTGCACCAATCGACACCGATCTAGGTCCGGAAGACTCGCTGGGGGAGTGCACCTTATTGCAATAACAAATAAAACACCCAACTTAATAAATTCCTTTTTTCTACAGCCGTCAGGATCTTAATATTATTTTAGCACGTTTCATCTTGAGAAGACTGCACTTATTAATTATGTCCTTTCATTCTGTACTATTATCAGCCTCCGTCACAACAAATTATTAAATGCAGTAATTTTAATATTTACAGCGATAATAGTACCACCGCAAACTTTTATCATTTTATTGCCACGAATACGTTTTTTTCGAGGTTACTTTTATAAAGTGGGGATAACTATGACGATTAAAATCGTTCTCTCACTTATCGTTACATCGGTAGGCTCCAGTCAGGTCGTCAAGGCACTCACAGGTGTAGTCACAGCCGTCATCCCAGGACTGTCCTGCTTGGTACACCTGGTTCTTGTAATAACAACCTGAAGGTTAAATACCCGGGATGAATTAGTGGGTATAAACATAGGGAGCCGCACCGTTAAAAGTAAATTAGTCGCATACAAATATTTGATGTTAGTGTGCTCTTTGTTTTGCTATATAACCTGTAAATTACCGTACCATTATTATTGTTATTATTATTATTATTCACACATATTGGAGATTAATCATTCAGATCCAGAATTTAAAAAAATAAAGCAAACTATAACCTTATCTCTTAAAATTTCAGCAACAACAAATAGAGTATTTCCGCCCTAGTGACGATAAAAAAGAGGTGGAGGGGGGGGGGAAGAAGGAGAAACTAAAAGAATCACGTTTGCAAAAGTCGACAATCTAGCAATGTTTTCTTGTCATCAGTGACATCTTTATTTTTATAACGGCATTGTATGACGTCGTTATCATTTATTCATATCAACTTTTCACATGTTATTTTATATATCTTTATTAAATAACATTATTTATGACCACGTAAAATACATTGCGAAAGATGTCAAACGCATGACGTCATGGCGACATTGTACAACGTAGACATCATCGATACACCCACAGAGAAACAGACGAAAAGATAGTGTTTTAAAAGAATTTTCCCCTAGAGAGAGAGAGAGAGAGAGAGAGAGAGAGAGAGAGAGAGAGAGAGAGAGAGAGAGAGAGAGAGAGAGAGAGAGAGAGAGAAAATCACACACATATACAACAGATCAATAATTGGACTATAAAAATATATTCTGAGAAAAGGTCACAGCGCTATTTACTCTAAGCAAAACCTGAAAATATTTGCAAGTACACACCTGTACCAACGATAGGTTGAACTGTCGTCTGGCCCGCGTATCGAGTTGGTGTAGGTGAGGGGATGGGCGCTTCTCCAGTGACGTAACTAATAGGAACTCTTACCGTGGGTCGCACGTAACCAGTGGTGGGGTTGGGACCTTGTGTAGGCTCTGGGCAGCTCGGAATCTTGCAGCACATGGGGTCCCGTGGGTCTGGAATCATCGTGCATTCCGCAGGAACACCGTTGTACTTGGAGCATCTACAAAAGTTTCATTGCTAGAATTTCTTTCTTAAATTTTAGAGGTCGTAAGAAAAATCTTTATATAGATATTGGCAAGCGGTTATTTTAATGAGAAAGTAAAAAAACATACATTTTTGTAGATAACATTTTTTAAAATTTTAAATTAAAAGTCAAGTCAGGATATACCTTTCAGCTTTTGTCATGCTTTACTAAGAGTTAAGCGTTGCTAGAAGAATCAGGACAAGCTTCCCATGCGATCACTAGGGATCATAAGTCAGCCATTTCTGTATGATCACAAGGGATCATAAGTCAACCATTTCTGTAGGATCACAAGGGATCATAAGTCAGCCATTTCTGTATGATCACAAGGGATCATAAGTCAGCCATTTCTGTATGATCACAAGGGATCATAAGTCAGCCATTTCTGTATGATCACAAGGGAACATAAGTCAGCCATTTCTGTATGATCACAAGGGATCAATCATAAGTCAGCCATTTCTGTATGATCACAAGGGATCATAAGTCAACCATTTCTGTATGATCACAAGGGATCATAAGTCAACCATTTCTGTATGATCACAAGGGATCATAAGTCAACCATTTCTGTATGATCACAAGGGATCATATATCGATATTTTTTGTATGATTAATAGAGATCATAAGTCCGCCATTTCTGTATGATCACTAAGGATCACAAATGGAAAGTTTATTCGAGCCAACTGCATTCATCCAACACTATGTAACTGTAGAGTTAACGAGAAGGCGGGTATGATTGAATGACAGAAGCAATTAACATATATTCTGGAAGAAAGGCGAAGATTTGATATAAACTTATTTATCATTAGAGGGTTGACCAACAGTCAATAAAAAATTCTTGGCAACAAGTGTAAAACTACATGCCAATGGACACGTCAGACAGACAGACAGACAAGCAGACAGACAGACAGACAGACAGACAGACAGATAGATAGATAGATAGATAGATAGATAGATAGATAGATAGATAGATAGATAGATAGATAGATAGATAGATAGATAGATAGATAGATAGATAGAATTATGAATTATAGTTCCTTCCACATTGTTCATTTCCCTTCTGTTTTCTGTCTCACTCAAACCTTATAGCCGAAAAGCAAATACAATAGAACTTAAATAAAAATCCATTTAAAAATAAATACGCGAAAAGAGCAAGAGTAAAGAAGAAATATTTCGCAGTTTACTGACATCTAAACACAGTGTACCTACCTGTCAGAACACCTGTAAAAATTGTTGTCTGCGTCATCACAACGACACTGGAGCTCACAACCATCGAACCACATTTGTCCCTCCTTATAGTACTGATTGTTCATAATGCACACATCTGAGGAAACATAAATATAATACAAAGGTATCTATAATCATCGCAGTTTAACTGTAACATTTTTACAGTGTAGACAGTGCAACCATGGATCAGAAGTTCCAAACGTAAATGATCTTGACTAAAAATAGATTAATTGTTCCAAATGTCTTTTAAACATGAAAGATAGTTCAAAGAAATTAATCCAACGTATATTCAGGATTATGAAGCTTTTTTTTAGAGAAAGATTTTAAACTCATAACTAATGTAGGCCACAATATGGGTTCCTAACTTTAGAAAGAAAATAATTTGTTTGTGGCCAGACAAATGACAATGAACACTGTTCACTTTTCATACCTCTTGGAATAGGGCTCGAGGCGGGCGCCTGAGGGGTAAGCTGAGGTGGAGGGGTTGTCTGACCAGGCAGAAGAACAGGAGTGACTTGTGGAATGGTAGTGGACGGGGGGTGTAGATCAGGACATATGGCTATTTTGCAGCATGGATCTTTTTGGTCTTGTACCAACGTACACGTGGCTTGTAAATTGTTGTACCGTGGGCACCTGTAGGAAATCTTTTTTTTTTAAATCACAGCGCAATAAAATGTTCATGAGAAAAAGAAGCCTTATACAACTTTTCAAGGCTGGAGGTCTAATAATAAAAATTTAATTCCTCAGTAGAGATCTCTAATACCAATAATTCTAACTTAAAGACATTAATATATTTTGTAAAAAGGTCAAGAATTAAATGAAAATATAAAAACACTCTATGCTTTGCAATATATATAATGAATTATAAGGGACCGTAATGTAGAATCGTTAGACTATTCTATTAGCACATCCTGTAAACGGAGGTCAGATAGGACTGAGTGTGTGCGGGGGGGGGGGGGGGGACGGAGCACTTTCTACCTTTCTACCTTTCTGTTAATGTTATTGTTCTCTTTCTTCTGTTTAAAGAGAAAACTGCTGACAGCCCTAATCTGTGTGAATTACTGACGGAATTGTTTGAAACAACAGACGTTATATCACTTGTAGATGAGGCTGAAGGAATTTATTTCTTTTTCATTTTTTCATTTTTCATTTTTCATTTCACAGTTTCAAAGAAACGAATTCATAACCAAGATTATCTGTTCATTCTATATTAATTTTCAAGAAGTGTAAAAATAAAGTATAACTTATTATTCTTAATTAATCTCGAGAATTATGAAATATATATTAATAAAGTATAACTTAATATTCCTAATTAATCTCGAGAATTATGAAATATATATTAATAAAGTATAACTTAATATTCTTAATTAATCTCGAGAATTATGAAATATATATTATCACCTTCAAGATCAGATTCTAAAGGAAATATAAAATGCTTTATATATATTAGTTCTTAAATGTGTACAAAGAGAACGTGTGCTGATATTAATAATTTCAAGAAAATGTCAAAGGAAATAATGAAGCAATGCCTTTTTTACCCGCAAAACTTGACTGTCAACAGAAAAGCGATATTACAATCAACTGAGTTGCATTGTATTTTATCCCTTATAAGTGATTTTGTCGAACTTTTGATTTAATATTTATCATTTGTACGCAGAACACGTACGAAATTCCATTTCAAAATGGGTCCGTTCAAAAGCATATATGCAAAAGATTGTATTTGGATTGACTTGGTCACTCGCTGAAATGTCTAACGAATGAAGTAAACAACAATTTACTTCTCTGTGCACATGTATTTTCCTTCGTATGCGTCCACACACACACAGCTGTACGTGCACCCGTCGTCCCAGGTCTGTCCTTGCGTGTAGGTCTGTCCGTTATAAACGCACACGTCTGTAACAGAAGAGCCCCAACGCACCCGTGAAAACAACTCGCCCAAAATTTCCAGAATGCTTTTACGTGAATATAATGCCTATGAGTGGATGGAGGATAAAAATGTTTAGGCACATGGATGGATGGATAGGTAAACAGATAGATCGATAAATGAGTTGGTACAAGAACGACACCATTCCTTGATGGAGTTCCGGTGGGTAATTGCACTTGGGCAATTGTTAAGTTCGAAATATCCTCATGAACAGCAACTTGCAAAACAATCAGTATAACTGTGTATGGATTTATGGATGAATGAGCTGTTCGATAAAATGAAAGGATTGGTAGGTGTATGGATTTATGGATGAATGATAAAATGTTTGATAAAATGGAACGAGTGGGTAGGTGGATGAAAAGAGGAACAGGTGTACTGATGGTTTATAGAAGAAAGAAAATGGATAGTTTGGAGGAAAATTAGATATATGTAATGGATGGATGGAAGGACTGATGGATAGGTAGACGACGGTGAACAGATAGTGGATGGATAGTTGAATAGAATGGTGGTTGGATGACTGTGTATGTGGATATTTACTGATGGACAGTTGGATGGATGAATACGTAGGCGCATTATACAGACTTTTGCATAATTGGATGGATGGTTGGGTGGACATGAGAATAATATGGAGAGAGAAGGGATAGTTGGATGGAAATGTCGATGGATCAGTGGATGAGTGGGTAATTGGGTGGATGATAAGTGATCTGATGAATGGATGAAATATCGGTACAAATACTGATTGATACTGATTGTTAATATTGGCGTGTGTATTAATGGTAGGCGGATTAGAGGACGATGGGTGTGCGGGAGGAAAGATAGACGGATGATGATCGAGTCAAAAAACATGGGGTTAAATAGATGCACCAATGTTTAATCATAAAGTGGAAACAAATGGACACAAAATATTTTGTATGATTCTTAATAAAAACAGGCTCTAGGCAAATACCCCTTGGTCCGCTGCCAAAAGAACCGGGTGCACCATTGATCTGTGGCTGCAGCCCTCCTGATAAGACACCCTGTACTGGCGGAACCAATATCTGTGTGTTGGGTACGAGTTGGGGTGGACAGTCCAAAATCTGGCAACACGCGTCCATAGGATCAGTAGTTAGCTGGCAGCCATCAGCAATAGATGGGTATTTCGGACACCTGTTGTTTTACAACAAACGAACGG
Source organism: Sinotaia quadrata (assembly GCA_028829895.1). NCBI lineage: Eukaryota > Metazoa > Mollusca > Gastropoda > Architaenioglossa > Viviparidae > Sinotaia > Sinotaia quadrata. Next base: position 105,037,513 of record CM054181.1, on the reverse strand, counting down.
TGTTATTGTTGTAAAGTCGTGTTTCATAACAAACGAAAAGTGTTATTGTTGTAAAGTCGTGTTTCATAACAAACGAAAAGTGTTATTGTTGTAAAGTCGTGTTTCATAACAAACGAAAAGTGTTATTGTTGTAAAGTCGTGTTTCATAACAAACGAAAAGTGTTATTGTTGTAAAGTCGTGTTTCATAACAAACGAAAAGTGTTATTGTTGTAAAGTCGTGTTTCATAACAAAGGAAAAGTGTTATTGTTGTAAAGTCGTGTTTCATAACAAACGAAAAGTGTTATTGTTGTAAAGTCGTGTTTCATAACAAACGAAAAGTGTTATTGTTGTAAAGTCGTGTTTCATAACAAACGAAAAGTGTTATTGTTGTAAAGTCGTGTTTCACAACAAAGGAAAGATATTGCTGTTAAGTCGTGCTGCACAACAAAGGAAAGATATTGCTGTTTAGTCGTGCTGCACAACAAAGGAAAGATATTGCTGTTAAGTCGTGCTGCACAACAAAGGAAAGATATTGTTGTTAAGTCGTGCTGCACACGCTGACAAACAAAATTATATTTAAACAAACTTGACTTTCCATTTCACATATCATTCACCGTAAACAGGATATTTTGCCAACGTTTTCATGAAGGACAGTGTAGTGGATTAAGAAACCCTGCCATAAAACCCTGCCAACTTACCTGTCCCTGCAGCCAATGCGTCGATTCATAGCATCCTCACACGTACAGACTTTGTCGCAATCCACATTCCAGGACTGGCCTTGGCGGTACGGCACGCCATTGTACACGCAGAAATCTGGACAAAAAAATGCAACACGCCCTCACGTCAGACATGCTAGCTCGTCTTGCTGTTCTCAACCCTACTTCCCCAGCACATAATTAGCGAACATATTTCATAGTGAACAAGATCAGCTTTAAAATTAAATAACCTGATGGGGTCGGTGGTTGAAACGCAAAAACACAAACACAGAATGAAGGAGGGTCGTCTACTCTGGGGGTCACTTACAGCTGGGATTTGGTGTTGACGGCGGCGGTGGAACGGTCTCGCCATTGGGTCCAACTGTAGGAGGAGGAGTTGGTGGTGGTGTGGGTACGTTGCTACCACATAGAGGCTTCATGCAGCAAGGGTCAGTAGGGTCATAAGTCATCACACATGTGGTCGGTAGGTTCGGGTAGCGTGGGCACCTGCATAAAGTCAAGAGTTGGCCATGCCGTCTAGATTATGAAGAAATGCTGATGCTATTTCGTTTTATTAGGTTATTTTTACATCTGTTGACTACTATGCTGTCAGGTTGCGCAATCATTAATATATTTTGACACCCATAGTGCCTGTGTCTACATGTCTTTTAGTCATGGTAAGATTGTTTGTTCATTGCTAAGAACGACTATGCCTTGTAAATGATATTTTATTTTGCAGAATAATTGACAGTGAAGAGACATGAGGTCATACCTATTTGTAAAGCGGTACTGGCCTGTCATCCCATGTCTTACCTGTCTGTACAGCGGTATTGGCCTGTCATCCCATGTACAGCGGTACTGGTCTGTCATCTCATGTCTTACCTATCTGTAACAGCGGTACTGGCCTGTCATCCCATGAATTACCTATCTGTACAGCGGTACTGGACTGTCATCCCATGTCTTACCTATCTGTACAACGGTACTGGACTGTCATCCCATGTCTTACCTATCTGTACAGCGGTACTGGCCTGTCATCCCATCCACACATTCACACTGCAGCTCGCAGCCATCTTGCCAGCGCTGACCTTGTGTGTAGGCGTTACCTTGGTATACGCACACATTTTGCACTGCACATACAAAAGTCATAGCCTATACGCACAGTTTAAACTACACATACAAAAGTCATAGCCTATACGCACAGTTTAAACTACACATACAAAAGTCATAGCCTAAATGCTCACAGTTTAAACTGCATATACTAAAAACGTAGCCTATACTCATATTTTGCAGTACACATACAAAAGTCATGGCCTATATGCATACAGTTTAAACTGCATATAAAAAAGTCATTGCCTAAACTCACATTTTGTACTGCATATACAAAAGTCGAGGCTTATTCTCTCATTTCGTTTCGGACGATTAAATATTAATTAAGGCTTTTAACGATTTTTTTAAAATAGTTAACTTTTTGGAAAATAACTATTAATTAATCGTTAATTTAAAGTTAATAAATGATAATAAATGACCTTCAAACGTCAATGATTAAAAATGTTATTTATCATATCCTTTCATCCAGTCCCGCAGGCAAACGAGAATGGTCACATTATGTGGTTCAAGTGAACAACGTGACTGTTTACAATGTAACCGGCTGAACTGAACATTCTCTCACATGGCACAAGTTGCCGGTATAGAAAGAACAAATCTCTACTCAAGACCTTCATCTTCCACAATCGATATTAGCCGACCAGATGTTGCAGTCCACTTTGCCAGAGAACTGTTGATCATGTTATAACTGAGAACTCACTGGCCGCTCACTTTGGCGGGAACTAACTTTGTCTTTTTGTGGTTGCACACGTTGCTGACGACGTCTTACTGGATGATGCTTTGTCCAGTACTTTTTGTTGCTAGGTCTGGTGTACATGTTGCACGAGGTAAATTAGCGAAGTGTTCGATCCATGATATGCAAAAGAGTTATGACAATGCACACAGCAAACGTTTTCCGCAGTTGAAACAATACCATCAAAATTTAATTTAAAACCAATTAATCGTTAAAAATTATTTTAATCGTTAAAATTTAGAACGATTAATTGATTAATTAATTGTTAATTTCCCCAGCCAAAAATTAAACAAGAATGTATAGTTGACATGGAGGGATTATTTACCACAGATACTGCCAAATATTCAGTAAAATATTTCATATTGGAAATAAATATTCGTAAAGATTTCTTATTAGACTAGAGTTAACGGTGTTATTTTTCGTTCTTACTTGCTTCAAAATCCAGAAATCCTTCACGTGCACCTAATGCAAAACCAACTGTTTCCATTCTTTGGCTTTTACAAGCCCTTGTTTATGATTGTGATCCGCATGCATTATTTAAATCATAATATATATTAATTTCTTACTTCTAATTTTATAAGTGCTTTACGGAGATTACTAATTACGACCGTTCAAAAAAAAATTTTTTTAAAATTAAAACGACATTAATACAAAACAAGAAGAATGTTAGTTATAAAGCATGCGACCACAATATACTTTTGCCGTTTAGTATGTATGCCTTATTTAGTGCGATACTTGCCGTTATCAGGAAATTCCTAATCAATTTAATGGTCTTCTTTTTTTTATTTTCCATCCCATGAAGTTTCACGAGAGTTCTAAACATGATCAGATGCAATCTATCTACATGCACATTTTCACGTGAGCTCTAAACATAATAAGATGTTTCATCTAATTGCATGTACATTTTGACTTGAGATTTCACGTGAGCTCTAAACATAATGAGATGTTTCATCTAATTGCATGTACATTTTGACTTGAGACTTCACGAGAGCTTTAAACAGATCAGATGCAATTTAAATACATGTACATTTTGACTTGAGCTTTCACGTGAGCTCTAAACATGATCAGATGTTTCATCTAATTGCATGTACTTTTATTCTGAGGTTTCCTACTTCCACCTCTCATTCCGCTTACGTTGCAAAACTTTGGGGATATTGTCATTATCAAAGAGGTTTGCTGACCAGGACGAGGGAGGGGGTAGTAGCAAAGGTTGGGGAGGGGAGATTTTTAAAGAAGATTATTTTGTTTGAAAGTTTTTCAAGCAGCTACCTGCAACCTCATTTCTCTCGTTTTTGAAAATAATTTTGTTGCCCTCAAAGACCCAAAATTAAAACAGACGCCCTATGGCGTGCTATCTGCCACCACCCCAACTCCTGCCCTGCACAACCTAACTTGACTTGTAACTTTGACACAGATTAGTGCAAGCACTCACAAGGTGTAGTCAAGGGCTGGTCAGTTGGGGTCCCTGAGGGTGCAATGACAGGGCGGGGTGTTGGAGGCAGAGCGTTGCCTTGCACGACACCGTAAACACCATCAGGTGGGGTGTCTGGGTTGGTTGGCTGGTCACACATGGGTACTTTACAGCACACCGGGTCGTTAGAGTCGGGCACCATCATACAGTTGGGGCCAATGTTCGCGTACGATGGACATCTGTTCACAAGCACACAAAAAATTAATAAATAAAAATGAGACGATTCATTCATGCATGATACTTGCAAAAGAAAAAAGAAAGTAATGAAATATTTAGTTGAAAATAATAATAACACACATGCAAGAAAATTAAGTGTGTTAGAAGGAGAAACTCTGTATTAAGCAAATATACAAGTGTTAACTATCGACATCAAGATAATACTTTTAGAGGATGTTTTTTAAATATGTAAAATGTCATTGCAAGTTAGTTGGAATTGCCGTTACTTACTACATTGTTTACATGACGGCGCATCACCTACGTTCTGCTAATATTTTATAAACGTCGGTGAAAATAAAATTACACCTACCTGTCCGATGTATTATTTTGCACGATTTATTGTTTGTTTTAATACATTTCACCATCATTATTCCCTAATGTGATTTTACCTAGTACTTTTGCGTCCTTTGTTTGTATTTCTTTCGTCTGGTTGCTATAAAAACATTGGTCAAGCTTGGTCTAATATTATATCATTTTGGTTCACAATGTTAAGACAAAATTGTCAGGTGAATATGATTGAATATTTACTCCTTTGACCATCACCACATAATTTTGACACTTCTATAGCTTCTGTATGTAGCCTGCTACTACTCATAACAACACTACATCAGTTTGTCGAACACTACATCACATTGAGGAACACTACATCACTTTGTGGAACACTACATCAGTTTGAGGAACACTACATCACTATGAGGAACACTACATCAGTTTGAGGAACAGTACATCACTTTGAGGAACACTACATCAGTTTGATAAACACTACATCAGTTTGACCAATACCGCACCAGTTTGATGAACATTTCTTCACTTACACCAACACTACACCAAGCATTACACCATTTTGACCAACACTACACCATTTGAACCAATAGAGCACCTTTTCAACTTGTCTGTGATCTGACTTTTATTATTTATATCAATGCTATATTACGTTAATTTTTTAATAATCCGTTATATACTGTTTATACCAGCACTATATTGCTTAGAAATTGGTCTACCAGGAAATACTTTACTGGCACAATATCACTATGACATTTTTAGTTCAAGTCTTGCTTGAATTATCTTGATTAATTATTACAAGCGCTTATCTGTGCTTGGCATGTCCAGATTAACAGAACTATCCAAGGATGAAAAAGCGAACACTAAAAATGTTCTGTTAAACGGGTGCAGAAATAAGCGAAATACATAATTAACATATTAAGAAGAATTTAAAGATTATTTATTTAAGATTTAAATAATTGCAAGAAATACAATAAACAGTTTTCAAAGACAAGAAAGTGTGATTCATGAAAATAAGTAATCGGTGCTATTAAAGAATGTATTTTCAGTTCCAAAACACAAAGAATGCAGTTAAGTACAATCATACTTCTAATAAACGTGCGCTCACACAAGCACGCACACAAACACTACACACGCCCACACACGTATTACAATGTGAGTATCTGTATATGAATGTGTGTGTAAATTAAATAAAAGAAGAATTACTGATATTTCAAACAGTACCTTGACAAAACAAAAACTTCATGAATTTATTTCAGAATATGCAGTATGATCCCTGTCCATGCATTATGAAATTTACAAAAGTCAGTTCCTGCTGGAATAGCTTTATGTCAAGGTGTCAGATATGCATTATGAAATTTACAAAAGTCACAGTTCCTGCTGGAATAGCTTTATGTCAAGGTGTCAGATATGCATTATGAAATTTACAAAAGTCACAGTTCCTGCTGGAATAGCTTTATGTCAAGGTGTCAGATATGCATTATGAAATTTACAAAAGTCACAGTTCCTGCTGGAATAGTTTTATGTCAAGGTGTCAGATATGCGATCACGTTGCCATGAAGACGAGGACAAAACATAATTAACAACACGACCCACCTTTCCCTACATCTATAAAAGCCAGTCTTGCCATCTTCACAAACACAGATCAACGTACAGCCATCATACCACTGTTGTCCCTGGGTGTACGCTTTGCCCATGTAGTTACACGTGTCTGGCAGTCAGACAAAAAATGCAACACAACATTCAAGAACTTTTGCTTACTAAAATGAGAGGGAAGAAATGTTTGCATAAATCTTTTGAAGGAAAAATATCTTTAAGGACATGTAAATAAAAAATGTAACTGTTTTACAGTTTAAATGGTCAGCTTATTATTTCTTGCCGTGACAATCTATTACAACACTCAGTAAAACAATTACTTCATATTCATGAAAAACAGATGAGATTGATGGATGGGTGGGTGTATAGATAGACAGGTAGGTATTTGATTGTAAAATGAAGAAACAGTCACTTGTCCATTAACTAAACACACGGCCTTCATGTGATGTTTTCCTTTCTTTAGAATTATCTGACATCCTGGAAGAAGGTAAAGCTGTAAAATGCCATGACTTGAACTGGGACAAGCTAAAAAGTGTAAAGATGGAGTAAAAAATGTGATGGGAAAGTAATGCTTGACTGGCTAAGAAAAACAATCCAAAAAAAGAGTTAGTGTTAATAAAAAAAATTCCCATGAAACTTCACTGCGTCGTTCATCAGCATGCACTGTATAGTAAGAAGGTCATTCAGTTTGATGACGTCATGAGTGTTGGGTAAATTTTATCGTAAACATCAAGGTTTGGATCATTGCCAGGTTCCAAAAGTTTTCATCTGAATTAGATGCAGTGTAGATATGTGTTGTATTATGCTGAAGTGAAGTGACTTAGCAGAGGGAAAACGTATTTTCGCCCTTCATCATGAAATCGATATATTTCTGATTGACAAAGGAAAATGTCAAGAAGAATTTTTACGGACCATCAAAATACTTTGAACATGAGATTACAAGACAAAGGAAAGACATGTTTAATGATGTGAAAGTGTTTGAAGCTAAGCTGGCAAAGGAAATTTAGTACCAGACATGTTTAATAATGTGAAAGTGTTCGAAGCTAAACTGGCAAAGGAAATTTAGTACCAGACATTTTTAATGATGTGAAAGTGTTTTAGTACCAGACATGTTTAATGATGTGAAAGTGTTTGAAGCTAAACTGGCAAAGGAAATTTAGTACCAGACATGTTTAATGATGTGAAAGTGTTTGAAGCTAAAGTGTTAAAGGAAATTTAGTACCAGACATGTTTATTGATGTGAAAGTGTTTGAAGCTAAAGTGTTAAAGGAAATTTAGTACCAGACATGTTTAATAATGTGAAAGTGTTTGAAGCTAAAGTGGCAATTTTTTAGAAACAGTCAGTGAAAAAAAAAACTTTCAGCATTTACCCTCTTACTATGAATTAATGACGAATAAACAAAATATTTTATCAGCTTCATGGAAAGATGTACTGAAGCACCAAACTTTTAAAGGAGGAATTTTGGAAAGAGATTCAATAATTTTAATGGCCATCAAACAGAAATTCACTTGAATCTGTGTGTCACCAGAAAGAGCTCTTGGAACTTATCAAGTGGAAATAATTGATCTGCAAGCTAATGATGAACTGAAAACCACATTTAAAGAAAATAGACTTCTTGAATTGTATGCATGCCTACCTGTGTAGTGAGGTGGTACATTAATAGGTCTGTGTTCATTATCTTCATCATCTATACGTTTGTAAAAAAAAATACCTACAAGATTTGATATTTTTAAAAATAAAAGTAATTAAGATACTTAAAATCTTAATTAGCCGTACCAGGAGGTACGGGATTGGAATTGCTAGAAGGAATCGGCCCTGAAAACGTTGGGAACCAAGTTGGTGCGGCTGTCGGAGGTGCAAAAGTCACGCTCGGTGGTGGAGTAGTCTGGGTGGGTCCTGTGCCAGTGATCAGAGGCGTGACGGGTGGAGCTGGGGTGCTGGTAAGGGGCATGGGCGTAGTTGGGCTCACAAGACCTGGACAGTACGGGGTCTCGCAGCACTGGTCATTCGGGTCACCGACCAGAACACAGTATGAAGGTAGGCTTGGGTAGGGTGGACACCTGCAAGTGAAAGATTTTTGTAATACTAACCTTCTCAAAACCATTTGAGTCTAATATTAACACGTCACTGCCAATGGCCCTCAAATTTATTTGTTGGATGGCAAATAAGGGGCAGAGTCATGAGAACATAACTCTGCCAACACTTACAACTGTCATATGGTTCCATTACTTTCGATCTAATCATTCCATTCTTATTTCCGAGTGGACTAGTAGCAAAAACATCATTCAGAACTCTGAGAGGGGAGTCAGAATGTTTGACAGCCTGACAATGAAATGGTTAAGTGTATGTTAGGAACTGATTTTCATAGAGTAAAATGTGGATTTTTGTCAGTGTATAAAAATAAAAAATGGATTCATTCGAATAATACTGAAAGCAGCACACAAGATTTAATCTGTGCATGATCACTGTCATCATTTTGAGATCCTATTCCATTTGTCATCTTGACACATTTAATTATGATTATTGTTTTAATTGTCATTCATTTTATTGTATTCTGGTTAAGTAGGGTCGTTGTGTACAGTTGTTCCATTAATGATTAATAAATAGTAAATCCTAAAAGTGCAATTATGAATGTACAAATCTTTCAATACAGCAGTATTGTCCGGTTTTACCTTTTAGTACAGTAGATTTGTCCAGCTTTACTTTTCAATACAGATGTATTGTCTAGTTTTACTTTTCAATACAGATGTATTGTCCAGTTTTACTTTTCAATACAGATGTATTGTTCAGTTTTACTTTTCAGTACAGATGTATTATCCAGTTTTACTTTTCAATACAGATGTATTGTTTGGTTTTACTTTTCAATACAGATGTATTGTCCAGTTTTACTTTTCAATACAGATGTATTATACAGTTTTACTTTTCAATACTGATGTATTGTCCAGTTTTACTTTTCAATACAGATGTATTGTCTAGTTTACCTTTCACTGCTATTGTCCAGTTTTACCTTTCGGTGCAGCGGTATTGTCCAGTCGTGTCGTCCACACACACACAGTTGTAGTCGCAGCCGTCGGCCCAGGCCTGTCCAGTCCTGTACTGCATCCCCTTGTACTCACAGTAACCTGTCAACAGTACGATTCAAGTTTATCATTTACTCCATTGTAGATTTTTCCATTTTCTTTTCTAACTTCTTAAAAAGCCATTCTGCGTCTAAATAAGTTTTTAAGTATATAAAATTGTTTCTACACATTTAGGAAGCCATCTTTACAATGACAAGCCAAATTGCTTCTTTTCTTGTGTGAAAAAAAATAAAACTTTGCTAAACTTTACCTAAACAGCTTTGGCTAAACATTGTCTTCTAACACACTGTATGCATTCTTTAACTAGTCTTGGCTAAACGTTATCAAAAACACTGCAGAACATTGCAAATTAAACATAAAAGTCAGCAGACATTTAGCTAAAGGTCTAACTCTTGGTGTGAAAGCACAAAATGAGAAGAAATTAACAAAAAAAACCAGCTGACCATCAGCTATGATGACTAGCCTGTTGGTGAGAAAGGACAGAATGAGAGGAAATTAAACACAAAAACAGCTGACTATTAGCTATGACGACTAACCTGTTGGTGTGGCCAGGGTACCGGTTTTAATACCAGGGATGGCTGTAGGCACCGGGACCGGAGAAATCTCGGGAAGAAGGCCGGGTGCCTTGGAAGGTAACAAGTCTGGGTTAGGGTAGCTTCCGTTGGGATATGGGGTGGGATTAGTTGGTGCTGGGGTAACCATGACCGTGCACTCTGGAACCTGGCAGCATGGGTCTTGAGGATTGGTTACTAAGTGGCAACCACTCTGAAGCTGGTATGTTGGGCATCTGAAGCGAAATATTCCATTTTAGTTATACTTAAAATATGATAGTTTTGAACTGCTCCTTGGCAACAGAATACTGGATGTATTTCAGTAATTTCTTAGATAGATAGATAGATAGATAGATAGATAGATAGATAGATAGATAGATAGATAGATAGATAGATAGATAGATAGATAGATAGATAAATAGATAGATAAATAGATAGATAAAGAGGGATCATATATATGTCGGTTTCTCTTAAATGAACACTTTTTTGCAGGAATATATATGTGTGTGTGTGTGTGTACGTGCGTGCGTGCGCGCGCGCTATTATGTGTCTGCAATAATTGTTCCCAAGATTTTACCATATTAAGTGCACATTTCCTTTGTTGCATAACGTAGTGCTGTGTATAGTCATGCCCGGCGGTGGAGTAGTCTGTGTAGGTCACAACACTGTAATGTCATACAGTATCATAGTGCAATGACCTGTATGTATAATGCAGTGCAAAGTAATGCCATAGTGTAGTAATGTGTATTTATAATGCAGTGCAATGTAATGTTGTAGTGTAGTATGTGTATATAATGCAGTGCAATGTAATGTCATAGTGTAGTGACGAATATATATAATGTAGAGCAGTATAATGCCATAGTTTATGCCATAGTGATATTATGTATAATGCAGTGCAGTGAAATGTCATAGTGAAGTATAACATTGAGTCAAAGTGCAATGTGTACTTTAAAGTAATTCAGTGTATTGTCGGGTCCACTTTATGTGCAGCTAGGTGTGGTGGCAAATTGCGGTGTAATTTAGTATAGTAGCCTCACCTGTCATAACAAGTGTAGATATTGTCCAAAGCATTTTCACATCTGCACGTGCGAACGCAGCCCTCATTCCACGTCACTCCCTGACTGTACGTCACTCCATTGTACACACAAAAGTATGCTGCCATACAAGAACAAATACAGTTGTCGTGGAGACGCAACATCACTTACACTATAGTCACATTCATCCCCCATATCTATTTACATACAGAACTTCTTACTGGTAAGCTGTTTGATGGTGATATGCATTGCTAAACTGTTTGATGGTTATATGCATTGATAAATTAATTAATATGGATGTGGATTCATACACAGAAACTCACTAGATGGTGGTGTTGGTCTGGGTGTGCTTGTTTGAGGAATCTGGCCAGGTGGGAGAGTGGCAGTGGTTTGTCCGAGTGGGAGGGGTGTTGTCGCTGCTGTGGGTGGTGGTGGTATGTAGGGTGCGGGCGTCGTCTGGCTGAAGTCACAAACCTGACGCATGCAGCAGAAATCGGCGGGGTCCGGCTCCAGGGTGCAGCGAGACTGCAGCTGTCCAAAGGTCGGACATCTATCATTAGAAATGAATATAGTCTGATTAATCATAATTCGAATAATAACGATAGTAAGATTATAAATAACCACAAAAGAAGTGCATTCGGTAATATTTCACAGAACATTTTACGATATAATTCGAGTTTAAGTCTACATGATTCTGTCAGAAAAGAGACAAATATTGTCGTTAACATTCCGGTAATATTTCACATTACACTTTACGGCTGGTTGATGTGCACTTGATGCTATGTCAAAAGAAGCGAATACTATTTTTGTAAATATTTCAGTGAAACGGCACAGTCCTAAGTACAAGCATATAAATATAAATATAAGTAACGTTTGTGACTGTATTTTCTAGGACGCAAATACGCACATATATAAATATATATAAAAATACATACGCACACAGAGACCCCATCCGTCTATTCATGTGAGTGGGTGACAGTGTATTAATTACTTTTCCTTCAATTTGTGTTCTTGCCTATAAATGACCTCGTGATATTACGACATAGTAATCAATTACGTCAACAATAAATTTCGACCTTCGTTACAAGAATGTTCCTGGAAAGATTTGGTCAATATTTTTTTTTTTACAAGAGCAATGTACACTTGGTACCCTCGGCGTTTGTGTGTATCAGTGTTGAATTTGTGCGAAGATCTAGACGGATGGATGCACAGGTGGATGGATGGATGGAGAGAGACAGACAGAAAGACAGAGGAGTTAGTCCACACCTCTGAGTACACTGGTACATGCCAGCCATTTCGTCCACACACACACAGGTGAATTCACAGCCGTCCTGCCAGCGCTGCGACTGTCGATACACGACGCCTTTGTACACGCATCCAGCTGCAAAAGAATGAAAGTAAATTTCGACAGTTTTAGCAGCTTCCAAGAGGATACTGCCGACATCAGAACCTGAAGGAGTCATGCTTTTGATCGTTCACTGAGTGAGATACACACATGAATTGAAAACGTTTTCGTTTTCAATACTTCTTTCAATTACTGATAAACGAGAAACATGTAAACATTCCGTTACGCAAGGAATTAAAAACGACATTGTCACGACTCTTGCAGAACTGCCCCTGCAGCCCCCGCAATGCTGTGTGTGTGTGGGGGGGGGGGGTGTCTTTTAAAAGAAAAGGTCCAATATTTGTTCCTATAAAAAAATTTCTTCAAATTTTAAAAATATACACATGATCACGCTTTCGCAGGGCGCACAGCCAGATGATTCTCTTTGGAGCAGAGAGAGAGTGTCTGTGTGGGTGGGTGGGGGGTGCATGCGTGCGTGTGTGCATATAGAAAAGGGGGAAACATTTTAGTTTTTTTGCAAGGGGGGGGGGGCAACATTCGAAGTTACTCTACTGGATTTAATATATGTAATGTTTTTAATAAGCATATTTGGTTACTTTCTTACTTTGAAAACAAAAGTGACTCCATAAATAAATGCCTTCATTATTTTAACAAAATGCTTTTATTAATGGTGCAGTAGATAAATGGTGATTCCTTGATCAAATTTCTTTCAGTCTAAGGGATTCAAATGTGGAAGTACTTCTGGCAGAGTAAGGATTAAAACATGAAATTGTTGCTTGCAGGATAAGGAATTTCTATGTGAAACTATTGTCGATATGATAAAGGATTCCTATGTGAAGCTATTACTTGCAGAGTAAAGGATTCAAATATGGAATTATTGGTGGCATGATAAGGGATTCAAATATGGAACTATTGCTGGCAGGATAATGGATTCAAATGTGGAACTATTTACTGGCAGGATAAGGGATTCAAATGCGGAACTATTGCTGGCAGGATAATAGATTCAAATGCGGAACTATTGCTGGCAGGATAATGGATTCAAATGCGGAACTATTGCTGGCAGGATAATGGATTCAAATGCGGAACTATTGCTGGCAGGATGAGAGATTCATGTGCGGTACTATTGCTGGTAAGATAAGATTATTGCAAGAAATATGGATGGAGAGGAAAGGGTAGTAAACATATTAAACTGTTATCAGTATTTTATGTCTAATTCTCGGATGTGTGTATAATTATATATGCATACATATGCATATATAAACTGTTTTATTATTGTTTAAGTAACATATAATAATACGTAATTCGTGATGTTTCAAATCACAGTGTACTTATCAGAGTCAATATGCATTTTATAAAACTATAAATATTTCTTTTGGAAAAAAATCTGCTCTAACCAGTGAATGATCGAATCAGTCTGTCGACATTGGTGTTTATAAAAAATGAAATGTCGTAATTGACTTTGTTGAATGGGTTTGCCAGTGTAGTCGAGGTATTAACCTAATGAAACAAGTTCCAGTTTAAACACAAGAATCAATGACGAGTACACGTCACACAGGGAAGCGTAAGACGGCACCAAAAGAGTACACACATATTAAAATCAAATACACATACTTTACACACGTCAATTAGACATGCCTATAAAAACACACTCGCATGCACAAATTTATATACAAAAGGCGCTTTTATTCCGGAACAATAGTTGTGTAGTCACATGGGTTCACAAGACATTTCATTAAAGCAAGAAGCACATTTAGCAGACGTGCACGCGAAGTTTTAGGTGCCGTGTGCATCGTGTATAACTTAAAAGCACGCAAAGTGCAATCTGCAGATTGCTCTTTATGTTTCGGAATTATCTTCAAACGTCAGACATGAAACAGGTAATGCTGCATTTGACTCTTAAGACTTCAGAGATCTATGGTTAAACTACTTCTATTTGACACTTAAGACTTCAGAGATCTATGGTTAAACTACTTCTATTTGACACTTAAGACTTCAGAGATCTAGGGTTAAACTACTTCTCCTAAAACTCCTCCCTGGTCCATGAATATTGCACACGGCACTTAAGACTTCATGAGCCTGTGTTTTCAAACAAACCTTTCTAGCCAATCCAAAAGCAAACGTCTTAACTTACGTTGAGGAGGCTGGGTGGTGTCTCCCGGTCTGGCAGTGGTCGGAGATGGTACAGGGCCCAGGCCAGTGACTATGCCCAAGGGCACGGTTACTGGTTCTGTGGGTCCAGAGGTGGGACTAGGGAAACTGGGATTTGGAGTGGGGGCACACTGAGGAACCTGGCAGCAGACTGGGTCATTGGGGTCAGCAACCATCGTGCAGCCATTAGGAATAGTGGCGTATTGAACACACCTGGTAAGGGCAGACAACTTGTAATGTTAGATTCGTTGTTTAATTGTAATAAAAATAAACAATGCATATTGAGTTGAGGATTAAATTCTGCAAAGCAAAGAAAGGGAAGCAAACACTTGCCTGGGAATGGCCATAACATATGTCAAACGTCTACTAAGTTTATGGTCATGTGACTAAGCACAAAATATACTATTCTGTGCAAACGCATACAGTGTTTGCAATACATGTCGGAAGGCAGTTTTCATTGTGAGTGGCAATCCTGCAATTTATACACTTCTAATTTGTAGAGATCCGTTAATTTTTTTATATATTTGACTGGTAGAGACCCAATACTGGTAGCAAGTGACGTAATGGTGGACAGTCTCGTTTGTTCGCACTTTCATTCAAGTAGTATATAGCAAAGAAAGTAATCTTAATTAAATTTATCTTTAGCAACAATGTGCTTCCCTTTTTAAAAGAAAAATAAAACAAATGCAATATCTATATGTTATTCCTGAGGGACGGGGTGTTGTCTTTCAGTGTATATCTTTAAGCAAGGAACTTTTTTAGTATGCGTCTTTAAGCAAAGAACTCTTTCAGTATGTGTCATTTAAGCAAAGAACTCTTCCAAAGCGGTCTCTGTAAATGTCAGTAAGCAAGAATGCCGTAGAGTATAATATATGCCTTGAAAGAATGGTGTATTTCAGTGTATCCTTTAAAAAAAAGAGCTTTCTGTGTGTCTTTTAAAAAACAAGGAAATTTTTAAGTATATCTTTAAAGCAAAGAAATCTTAAAATATAATATGCGTGTTTAAACAAGGGCGTCTTGGAGTATATGTCTTTCGAAAATGATGACGCTATTCAATATAAGTATAATATAGTAGACGTCATTTAGTATTCTATAGGTGATTTTAAATAATGACTTCTTTCAATACACTGCTTCTTGAAGCAAAGAAGTCTTTCAGTATGTTTTTAATAAGGACGTCTTTCAGTATAATTCATGTGTTTAAGGAAAGAGTTCTCTCAGATATGTCTTTAAACAAAGAAGTCTTTCAAAGTATGTCTCTAAGTAAAGAAGTCTTTCAGTACGATATGTCTCTAAGTAAAGAAGTCTTTCAGTACGATATGTCTCTAAGTAAAGAAGTCTTTCAGTACGATATGTCTCTAAGTAAAGAAGTCTTTCAGTGTACTATTATGTCTCTAAGTAAAGAAGTCTTTCAGTGTACTATTATGTCTCTAAGTAAAGAAGTCTTTCAGTACGATATGTCTCTAAGTAAAGAAGTCTTGTACTATTATGTCTCTAAGTAAAGAAGTCTTTCAGTACGATATGTCTCTAAGTAAAGAAGTCTTTCAGTGTACTATTATGTCTCTAAGTAAAGAAGTCTTTCAGTACGATATGTCTCTAAGTAAAGAAGTCTTTCAGTTTACTATTATGTCTTTAAGCAAGATCGTCTTTGAGTGTGTATGTCTTTAACGCAAATTTCATCAAGTCTATTAATACAAGGAATCTACCCGCGAATTTGACTTTTAACAAGCATGATATAAGCAGAAACGGTTTTGAGCAAATATTAAATGTATTTAAACAAGTACCGAACATTTAAGAAAGAAGTATATTTATATACAAGGAAGTAACATCATGTATATATTTAATCAAGTAACATATATTTAAGAAAAAAACTTAAATATAAGCAATGGTATCTTTAAACAATACTTTTTTGAGCATCATATGCAAATCCTAAAACAGTTTCAGTAAATGAATCAACAGACAATAGTGACGATAGTTACCTGTCAGTACATCGGTAAAATGAGTCAACAAACTAAAATTACTATAGTTACCTGTCCTGTCAGTACATCGGTGAAATGAATCAACAGACAATAGTGACTATATTTACCTGTCAATACATCGGTAACATAAGTCAACAAACTAAAGTTACTATAGTTACCTGTCAGTACATCGGTAACATGAGTCAACAAACTAAAATTACTATAGTTACCTGTCCTGTCAGTGCATCGGTGAAATGAATCAACAGACAATAGTGACTATATTTACCTGTCAGTACATCGGTAACATGAGTCAACAAACTAAAGTTACTATAGTCACATGTCAGTACATCGGTAACAGAGTCAACAAACTAAAGTTACTATAGTTACCTGTCAGTACATCGGTAAAAGCCTGTCTTGCTGTCTTCACACACACAGACCTTATCACAGCCATCATTCCATTGCTGGCCTTGTGTGTATTCTTTGCCCATATAACGGCACACGTCTGTAATATTCAACAAAATCAAATAAAGGTTAAATTACATAGTACTAATTCCATTTTTCTCTTCTACTCTTTTCTCAGCTCAAATACAGTTATTTCTTCTGTTCTGATGGAGCAATGATATGATATGACCATCACCACTATCATTAATTATCGTCATCATCGCGTCAGTATTAAAATACAACACAATTGCACATATCACAAAGCAGTAAGAAGCTAGGGGTTGAATTTACTATAACGAATTTTAAAGATTTTTATTTAAATTTCAGTGATACTGAACTAAAATAGAATTTGTAAATATTTACCTATTTTAGCAGTGTTGAATATAGTTCAGCTTACCGTGATATTACTAATGCTCTTTAATATATACAGAGCTGCTACCGGCATATCTTTAAAGAGACATCTTTAGTGCACAATTAAATGATCCTCTACAACTTTATGTATACACATAAATGATCTGATACAACTTTAAGACACAAATAAATGATATGTCATAACTTTAAGTACACACGTAAATGATCTGATGGAACTTAAGTACACACATAAATGATCTGATGAAACTTAAGTACACACATAAATGATCTAAAGCAAATTTAAGTACACGCATAAAAGATCTGTCACTACTTTAAGTACACATGTAAATGATCTGACACACCTTGCAGTATACAAATAAATGGACTATAACACATGATCAGTATACAAATAAATGGACTATACGATATATGATCAATAGACAAACAAATGGACTATATGACGCATGATCAGTAGACAAATAAATGGACTATATGATATATGATCAGTATACAAATAAATGGACTATATGATATATGATCAGTAGACAAATAAATGGACTATAAGACACATGATCAGTAGACAAATAAATGGACTAAGACATATGATCAGTAGACAAATAAATGGACTATAAGACACATGATCAGTAGACAAATAAATGGAGTATATGATATGATCAGTATACAAACATAGAAAATACCTCGGAGCTGAGGAGCTGGCGTTGTAGCCCCAGGAGCAGGAGGGGACGTTTCCGCTGGAGGGTTAAGAGTTGGTCCAGTAACAGGTGGGTTTGTGGGGGTGAGGGTAGGGTTAGGTAGACACTGTGGTACCTTGCAACACGGGTCATTAGGGTCATTTACCAACTGGCAGTTGGGTGGAATGCTCGGGTACAATGGACATCTAAAGCACAAAGAGAAGGGAAATATTATTTACCAGGCTATTTATATTTCCTATCTGAAACCTTACAAACAATGCTTCAGTCCAGTACTTTGACCCAAAGTTGTATATAACTAAATCCCTGTATCATCTACTTAGTAAATGAATACCAGCACTTCGAAAAGGTCGAATTACTAGGATTAACATAATTATTTCTGCGGATAATTTAAGTTACCTGTTGTACGAAGAGTACATGAAATGGTTCGTGAATATATTATTTAAATTTGCGAGTTTATGTATGCTTAATAAACTGTTGGAACACAGAAATAAGAACAATTGATTCCAATATTATTTACGAAAAGTTGTTTTGTTTCTATTGTTATATTCAGCAGAATCCAAAGTAAACAATGAAGAAAAATATCACTTCTGCAATCATCTGCATTATCCTGTGATACAAGACCAACTAAGGTAGTAAAGATTAGCCGATACTGCGTGTAAGAATATACACACACACACGTGTACACAAGCACCTGCACGCACGCACGATTCACTTACACATGCACACACGCATCTCATATATACACTCACGCGTTACACACACAAACAAGCACGCGTCACATTAACGCACACGCACCACAAACACATGTACGCACCCAGACACGCAAGCATCACAGATGCAGACTCACACACACACACACACACACACACACACACACACACACACATGCAGGCATCACATAAACACTCACGCACACATCTACACAAACACCTAACAGATCAAATTTTGATTGTTGAGTCTATATTCTTGACTGTGCAGTTCTCAATAGGTATATAACTACTTCTCCCTTTGCCCTTATTTCTTACTTTTCCGTGCACGTGTACCGGCCTGTCACTTCATCGACACAGACACAGCTATACTGGCAGCCGTCTGACCACGTCTGCCCTTGGCGGTACATCACTCCTCGGTACAGACATCCGGGTGCTGCATGAAACAAACACAAGAAGACATGTCCAATGGATCGCACGCAGATTCGCCAGTCACTTCTCAATGTAAACGTGAGAATAAGGACAACAAAAGAATATGTAATTTATACTCCAGATTACATGACCACATCTTCTTATGGACACATTAAACAGGAAATTTCATTTCTTTGGCAACGCTGACCAAGTTATGTGTTTTCTAGAAACTATTAACTCAAATGCTGTACACTGTACAGTATCAGTTCTCGGTTGTAGCATGCTCTCATTCTCACGGCAAAACATCTTTCCTAGTCCAGGTATTTTCATGGCTTCACACGTGGCCTGCTCCAAAAAGATAGATAGATAGATAGATAGATAGATAGATAGATAGATAGATAGATAGATAGATAGATAGATAGATAGATAGATAGATAGATAGATAGATAGATAGATAGATAGATAGATAGATAGATAGATAGAAAGATAGATAGATAGATAGATAGACAAACAGACAGACAGACAGACAGACAGAGAAAGAAAGAAAGAAAGAAAGAAAGAAAAGAAAAGAAAAGAAAATGCTGGTTGACTAGAGGCGTTATTTCCCGCAATCATTCTTTTAAAGTTGCATTTTTAATTTCATTTCAGTCGCAGCCTGAATAGCCAGACAACTGCACAAATGGCATACTAACGGTGTGACATCCGGGTATCTGTGACTGATTTCCTTACAGAACCACAAAAACAAACACACCCGAGAAACTATGAACAAAAATATTAAATTACTTGGTGATGCCCAGCATGTAAGTGCTCGGGACTTAACAAAGTAAAATCTGTTGTTACAATTTTTAAGTGTTGTTACAATTTTTAAGTTGGTACTCAAGTAAACAATTATTTGTAAATGATAACTTAGATATTATAATCCAGAAATGGATAAGTAGAAAGATCGTCAAAATCAACCTAAATCATTCAGTGAACTAAATAAACTAATTAAATTCGCTGTGTGTCCCACCACAGTGATTAAAACACAAATGTATGGGAGCGTGCGTACTTCCGGCAAGAGTTGGAAGAAACGATTTGTTTCTAGTTAACCTAACATTATCCAGTTTGATGTTTACCCGTTGTTGGTGCATAAGTAGGGAATGGGTTGTTGGGGTCGGGTTTAGCCGTTGTTCCAACTGTGGGTGTAACGCCGACTCCCTCAATCTTGCCCGGAATGGCCGTAGGGATCAGCATAGGGACTGGGGTCGTAGCGCCTGGCTGGATGGTGCTACCCGGACTGGGTGGGTTTAGAGTAGATCCCGAGGGTGAAGTAGCTGAAGTGGAGAAGACGGGTTCACACTGTGGCACACGGCAGCACGAGTCACGTGGGTCAGTCACAAGGGTACAACCGGCTGGGACGCTGTCGTAGCGTGGACACCTAAACAAGAAATAAACACCTGGGGCTTTCCGTTTGAAGAGAAATCGAGGTCTTAATAAATGAACATCTTGAGACGAAATCAAAGTACTGACAATACAATATAATTTATGGTAGTGAGCATATTTGCGTTTGTGGTTGCTGTCAAATTAGAAAAGACAGTTGCACTCAAAAGCCATGTGTGTACGAAGGTTATAGATATCTAATTAGGGGAGATCACTTGTACATGAAAAAATAGATATAATGCCTATAATCAAACTATTTTCAGTAACTTCTGCTCATCTCTCGTCAGTTCTTCTCTGCTTTATTCCTTTCTTTCAGTCATCCTCCTTTCCTTCCCTTTCTTTCTTCCCTCTCTACCGTCTCTTTCTTCCTTCCTTTCTTCATTCCCTTTCTTTCCTTTCTTTCTTTCATCCTTTTCTTCCTTCTCTTTTTTCCTTCTCTTTCTTTCTTCCTTTGCTTCCTTCCCTTTCTTTCTGTTCTTTCTTCCCTTCCTTTTATTTCTTCCTTTTCCCTTTCTTCCTTCCCTTTCTTTCTTTCTTCCTTCCCTTTCTTTCTTTCTTCCCTTCCCTCCCCTTCTTCATTCCCTTTCTTTCTTCCTTCCATCCCTTTATTTCTTCCCTTTTTCTCTTCCTTCCTTCCCTTCCCTCATTTCTTTTCTTCCTGTGCTCTCTTAACAAAAGCAGTCTTGACGTGGAAAATCAGTAAAGACCGACAAACGCAGTCTTGACCTGAAAAATCAGTAAAGACCGAAAAAAGCAGTCTTG
Organism: Sinotaia quadrata; assembly: GCA_028829895.1. NCBI lineage: Eukaryota > Metazoa > Mollusca > Gastropoda > Architaenioglossa > Viviparidae > Sinotaia > Sinotaia quadrata. The sequence continues at coordinate 105,016,517 of CM054181.1, read as the reverse complement.
ACCTGGCAAATCAGTAAAGACCGACAAACGCAGTGTTGACCTGGCAAATCAGTAAAGACCGACAAGCGCAGTGTTGACCTGGCAAATCAGTAAAGACCGACAAACGCAGTCTTGACCTGACAAATCAGTAAAGACCGACAAACGCAGTCTTGACCTGGCAAATCAGTAAAGACCGACAAACGCAGTCTTGACCTGACAAATCAGTAAAGACCGACAAACGCAGTCTTGACCTGGCAAATCAGTAAAGACCGACAAGCGCTAGTGGAAAGAACTGCTACGTGTTCGAGACTAATCAGGACCGGTACTACTAAGAATGCAGACTTATATTTACCTTTGGTTACACCTGTAGTAGCCTGTGGCAGCATTCTCGCATTCACACCTAAGATCACACCCATCGTCCCAAGTCTGACCTTGCCTGAAGGTTACTCCGTTGTACACGCACAGTGATTCTACAACCGCACACACATAAAAAGATTACAACAATAAACTACAATTTAGAAGACTACAAGAGCAATAAATTACAATTTAGAAGATTACAAGAACAATAAACTACAAGTCAGAAGATTACATGAACAATAAACTACAATTTAGAAGACTACAAGAACAATAAAATTACAATTGCATGAGACAAGAATGCAATACTGCTTGGTAACAAGATGTTACTGCGTAGTTAAGGTGACAAAACGTAATAAGTCTGATGGCAAAGGTCAATATAATTAATATTAATTCTTATGATAATGAGGTTATTCAAATAAAAATAAAACGTAGTAATTTCGGCGGGGGGGGGGGGGTGGATTACGCATTAAACGAAAACGCACTGGTCACACCAACATTTCCTTTCGCAGTTACTGAAGAGTTTCTGTTTACGTGGCGCGAACAAGAAACTAATTCTTACTTTGGTAATCGTATATCGAGTGCAAAATCATGGATATACCACAGTAAGTGCAACAAATAATACAAAAATAGTCTGTAAATAGTATCAACTTTCGTGAACATTTGCTAAGATGCTGTAAGACAAAGCATAAGAAATGTTCATTCCAGATGCTGCCCGGATAAAGACAAAGCAAATTAACCAAGATGTTGAGCGAGACTCTTGGCACTCGGCGATGTGTTCAAAGTCCGTAGATGCACGCCCTTGTGCACACGCTATTATGATGTGCACGAATTCCAAGGGAGAGAATTTGTATGATGTGCACGAATTCCAAGGGAGAGAATTTGTATGATGTGCACGAATTCCAAGAGAGCGAATTAGTATGATGTGCACAAAGTCCAAGAGAGCCAATTAGTATGGTGTACACAAATTCAAGGGAGCCAATTAGTATGGTGTACACAAATTCAAGGGAGCCAATTAGTATGGTGTGCACAAATTCAAGGGAGCCAATTAGTATGGTGTGCACAAATTCCAAGAGAGCCAATTAGTATGGTGTGCACAAATTCAAGGGAGCCAATTAGTATGGTGTGCACAAATTCAAGGGAGCCAATTAGTATGGTGTGCGCGTATTTCTTAAAAGACGGGGAATAAAATAAAATCCAATTATTGACAAAATGAATTTCATTTGATTACACGTACACAAGGATATATGTAGTGATAAAAAGCGAATATATAAATTATAATGACGAATGAACATAAATAGGTAAAGAATAAATAAGTTCCCTTGTCTTAAAATCCAGCCATTTCTCCTGCTTTTCTATAGCAACCATTTTGTTTTAATAATCCTCACTGCTGCGTGTTCACCAGGAAACAAAGTGAACAGTAATTCCTAAAACACAGGTATACATTCGCAATATGCACGCGACAATTAACGTTTCCGTCTAAATGCTGGACGAAATTAACTCGCTAAATTCGTTCTCTTGTAGTAACTAAGATTGACTTAAGATACATTACATTACTCAGTGTGTATATTTAGTTACAATAATTATATTTATTTTTCTTTAATTGTCGCAGTTGGACCTATGTTCTGAAGCCAATATGTATTTCAAGAACATCTCAACACGAATAAGGGTTTGATCAAATACATAAAAATAAAAAAATATCGAAACATTCAGCAAGCAGCACAAAGCAATTTCAACCAAATCACACAAATAAATATTGAAAATTATAGAATTTTTAATATCTTACTATTCAGCAACTGTTCACGGTATTAACAAAATTATATTTAAGGAAAACAATACTTAACACAGTATACGACATTTGATGAAACACATAGCATACGACAACTGACTAAAACATACAGAATAAGACAACTGATTGAAACATACAGCATACGACAATTGATTGAAACAAATGCCATACGACACTTGATTGAAACTTGCAGCATACGACACTTGATTGAAACTTGCAGCATATGACAACTGATTAAAACATACAGCATACGACAACTGATTAAACATACAGCATACGACAACTGATTGAAACATGCACCATACGACAACTGATTAAAACATACAGCATATGACAACTGATTAAAACATACAGCATACGACAACTGATTAAACATACAACATACGACAACTGATTGAAACATGCAGCATACGACAACTGATTGAAACATGCAGCATACGACAACTGATTAAAACATACAGCATATGACAACTGATTGAAACATACAGCATACGACAACTGATTAAAACATGCAGCATACGACAACTGATTGAAACATGCCTGGTGGTGGTGTGGAAGTTGGAATGATAATAATAGGCGGTGGCTCGGGTGTTGTTTGCCCTGGAAGGATGGTTCCTGTGGGTTGAGGAGGTGGTTGGCTGGTGGTGGTGGAAGAGAAATCACAGTACGGAATCATGCAGCACGGGTTGCTTGTGTCGCGCACCAGCCAGCACTCGGCTGGTAGAGAGGGCGGGTTCTTGGGGCATCTATAAAAACAAATAATTGTAAAGGATTTATCGTTGCTTTTACTTTTGCTTCCTGTCGTTTTGTTTCCTTCTGTTTTCCTTTCGGATGCCTTCTTCCTTTGTACTGTTATTTTATCTTGTAACAACGAAATTTACAAACATTTCTTTGCAGTTATTCTACCTTGTAACAACTAAATTTACAAACAGTTCACTGTTATTTTATCTTGTAACAACTAAATTTACAAACAGTTCACTGTTATTTTATCTTGTAACAACTAAATTTACAAACAGTTCACTGTTATTTTATCTTGTAACAACTAAATTTACAAACAGTTCACTGTTATTTTATCTTGTAACAACTAAATTTACAAACAGTTCACTGTTATTTTATCTTGTAACAACTAAATTTACAAGTATTAATGCTATATATCGACAGAGAACAATGAAGTTAGAAACATCTCACTCTTAAAATTTAAAGCTATTTAATTGATTTCTTGCCGAAAGATTTTAGTCTCGTTTGCTTGCTTGCTTGCTTGCGTGTTTATATTCTAACAGGTTTAGTTGCTGACTTATATAACTGACCACTGACCAAGTGATGACACCTTAAAGTAGTCTCTCACTCTCTCTTGCTAGTCCAATAAGCAATAGTGACCAATGGGCAGGTAACTGTGCTCTGTCTACTAGCATGTGTTATTACTTGTACTGGTTTTATATATTTGAAGACGACAATTGTTACTTCCAATACTGGTTTTATATATTTGAAGACGACAGTTCTTATTACTAATACTGGTTTTATATATTTGAAGACGACAATTGTTATTTCCAATACTGGTTTTATATATTTGAAGACGACAATTGTTATTTCCAATACTGATTTTATATATTTGAAGAAATGTTATAGAATAACAGATTTAAGGTTAAAGAAACTATATTTAATATAGAAAATATATTAAATGTCAATCAGAATTACATTGATTATTATTTCATTTTTATTGCAAACTAAGAGGTGTACATTCTTTTTAACAATACATTTTAGCATTACAATTTAGCAATACATTTAGCATTACATTTTTAGCAATACATTTTAGCAATACATTTTTGGTAGTACATTTTAGCAATACACTTTTAACAATACATTTTTAGAATACAATTATTAACAATACATATTTTAGCAAACACAAAGATAATCTATGAATAAAGTTCAATTAACCAGAAGGTGAATATAGAGACAGAAAGAACATACGCTGAAACGGAGGTAGTTTCTGCATATAGTGACTTAGCAATTAAAGAGCTATCAATCATACATCTGTAGCGACTTGGCAATTAAAGAGCTATCAATCATACATCTGTAGCGACTTGGCAATTAAAGAGCTATCAAACATACATCTAGCGACTTGGCAATTAAAGAGCTATCAAACATACATCTGTAGCGACTTGGCAATTAAACAGCTATCAAACATACATCTGTAGCGACTTGGCAATTAAACAGCTATCAAACATATATCTGTAGTGACTTGACAATTAAACAGCTATCAAACATAGCGACTTGACAATTAAACAGCTATCAAACATAGCGACTTGACAATTAAACAACTATCAAACATACATCTGTAGTGACTTGACAATTAAACAGCTATCAAACATACATCTGTAGCGACTTGACAATTAAACAACTATCAAACATACATCTCTGTGCACACGTAATGTCCATGCATGGCGTCATCACAGAGACAGTTATAGTTACACCCATCTCGCCACGTCTGACCCTGCTGGTATGTCCGTCCATTGTACACACAAACGTCTGAAAAGAAATTTTTAAATAGATATGCAAATCTCAGTTTACAAACACACAAACGCACAAAATATGTAGAAAATGTGTACACTAATCTCGTTTTACAAAAACTTCTGTACAAATATACAAAAAGGCATACGTCTGAAAAAATATATCAAAAGTGTGTACATTAATCTCATTTTAAAGAAACCAAACAAATCAAGTGGGTTTTGACTTTTCCATATATGCTGCTCTTATTACTCAATTGATGATGACAATGGGGAGAAGTAAAAGAAGACGATGGTGGTGGTGGTGGTGGTGGCGGTGGTGGAATGACTAGTTAAACATCTATGTACAAAGATTTCAAATTATGTGGTAAAAATAAATACTACTGTAAAATTAATTCAATTCTAAAATGAATACTATCAAGATTTTCAATGGATACGTCCATGTGACATTCGAACTTGAAATATAGAATCCTCAAGGTCAACAATATTATATCAGAAATAAGAAGGTTGTTACAGCAGAGAAAGAACAATATGATGGGGGGGGGATATGTCAATAGCACAAAGAGGCTGAAGTAACATAAGACAATTTTGTTTTAATATTTAAAAGTGGTCAAGACGATTTAGCGTCAAAGCTCGGTGGTGCTCACAAAATTAAAAACCATTGATATATTATGTCGTACCTGTAATCAGATACAAAACGAAAAGAGCGTTACATGTTATACAGTAATCCAGATCAATAAACTAAATCTGCGTTCTGAATGAAATCTGCATTCACTGAACACAAAAAGGTATCTGAAAAAGTATATCACCCAAAACATTTTCTACAAAGGAAATCATTTAATTAAGACAAAATAAATAAATTTTCTGGCCATACATACTGCTAGGGAGAGTAGGAGCTGGTGTTTGTGTTGTCTGACCGGGGAGAGGGCTGATAAACTGACCGACGGTTGGACTCTGGGTGGCTCCTGGAAGAGTTGGGACAGGAGTAGCGCTTCCACCACTGACAATAGCAAGGGGTGGGGTTGGGAAGAGGAAGCCGGAAGTGCCGTTGGTGTTCGACGGGAAATCACACTGGGGAGTCCGGCAACAGAATGGGTCTTTAGGGTCTTGGACCAAAGTGCAACCTTCTGGCAGGGCGCTCTGGTACACTGGGCATCTGCACAAAAGGTGAGTATTCAAAGACTAATACTATTGGACATAAATACAGAGATGATTAAACAAAATCTGTAATACACTGGACATAAATACAGAGATGATTAAACAAAGACTGTAGTACATTGGACATAAATACAGAGATGATTAAACAAAGACTGTAATACATTGGACATAAATACAGAGATGATTAAACAAAGCCTGTATACTACCGGACATAAAGACAGAGATGATTAAACAAAGTCTGTAATACACTGAAAATAAATACTGAAATGATTAAACAAAGACTGTAATAAAGTAGACATATGCAGAAAGTTGAGTAATTAAGATATATATATCTTTTTTTCATAACATTTCCTTTCCTTTAATTTATTTTATTATTTATTTATGGGAATTAGCGGATTTTGCAGAACTCACCTGTCATTGCAGGTATAGAGACCTTGAACTTCATTCTCACACACACACTGGTAGTCGCAACCGTCGTACCAGCGCTGACCTTGGCTGTAGGACTTGCCCTTGTACACACACACACCTAGAAACAAATTGATAATAGCATGCATGGTTTTTTGATAATTCAGAAACAAGCAGTAATAGCAGAATCTATTTCAACAAAAGACTGCTTCGCGCAGTGACAGGGATGGGAAGTCATGCGATTATTTGTGGACAGTTTGCGCATGCCTGAAATGCAACCTTGGTAGGTCACATTTTATACATGCCTGAAACTGTGAAATTTGACGTATTTAAAGTGGGTAACATGGAGCTATATTTTCATTTCAATTTCATGTTCGTATAATTTTAACGACTTTTCTCAATAACAAAATCGTCACATCTAAATATGTCAATCTGGCACAGAAAAGAAAACTTTGTGCACTCAGTAATTCGTGTTAATTTCAGGATGCCTGTTTCCATAAATGTCAGTTTGAAGCAGTGTCTCAGACGTGCATAGCGAAACTCACAAATGTGCACGCAGTCTAAACAAGCTTGCATTTGTTTAATTCATACTGATCATGAAATGTCATTGTTTACTGGGATCAGAAAGGCGCATGCAGTCTGTTGCCATACATATCTAAGTGAAGCAATGATACACATCAAGATATTAAAACCTTACCTTGTTCTCAAGAGCACGCTGTCCTTTCCCTCATTAAAACCTTACCTTGTTCTCAAGAGCACGCTGTCCTTTCCCATACGTCAGGACATTAAAACCTTACCTTGTTCTCAAGAGCACGCTGTCCTTTCCCATACGTCAGGACATTAAAACCTTACCTTGTTCTCAAGAGCACGCTGCCCTTTCCCATACGTCAGTGGGTAACACTATCTAGTTAAGTGCTATGCAACTTACCTTAAACGTGCATCTCAACCTTTATAAATCATTTCCTAGATCTCCAAAAACATTTGCTAATTTTTACTACAAAAAAATCTCAGTAATATGATCAGGACTTGGAACTAACTTTTTGATGATGTTGGGACTGGACTTGAAGTAGATTGAATTACTACAACAACAAAAATCTAAATAATATGGTACAGGACTCAGAACTCACTTTTCGGTGATGTTGGGACTGGACTTGAAGTAGATTGAATTACTGGAGAAACTGTTGTGCCTCCTGGTACGGGTATGGGGGTGATTGTGGACCCAAGTATGGGTGCGGAGGTTGTGGGAGCCGGTGTCGGTCCACACTCTGGCACCTCACAGCAAGGGTCTCCTGGGTTCTTTACCAAGCGGCACTCTGCAGGAAGGTTGGTGTAGCGGGCACATCTGCATATTAATGACATAAACTTTAAACAGCAACGATGGGGTCATTTTACTTCCACGGAATGTAAAATTAAAAATAAAAGTAGCAATTACAAATTTACCCATTGCCTGAGTGTGGATGTTCATTACTCCATCCTTGAAGTCAGATAAGTTATTTTGTTTTGTTTTTAAGTTGTACGATTTAATTATTCTATTTATCAGTTGATAAACCGGTTTAGAATACATCAGCAAGTCTAACACATTCTTTATCAGAGTTGTTTACTTCCAACTTTGTCAATTAAAAATAGCAGCACAAGCAGTGCCGAACGTCGGGTCTCTTTGACATTTAACAATTTATATAACAATCAAGTCTAGAAATAGGGATAGGCGAATTTACTGTGCCACAACAGGCAAACTATGGATATATGGGCAATAAGGACAGACAAACCATGGGTATATGGGCAATAAGGACAGACAAACTATGGGTATATGGGCAATAAGGACAGACAAACTATGGGTACATGGGCAATAAGGACTGACAAAATATGGGTATGTGGGCAATAAGGACAGACAAACTATGGGTATATGGGCAATAAGCACAGACAAACTATGGGTATATTGGCAATAAGGACAGACAAACTATGGGTATATGAGCAATAGGGACAGACTAACTATGGGTATATGGGCAATAAGGACTGACAAACTATGGGTATATGGGCAAAAAGGACAGACAAACTATGGGTATATGAGCAAAAAGGACAGACAAAATATGAGGAAAAATCATGGCCTATCATTTAACTTTGAAAACCTATTCCTGTAACAGTAAGGAATTGGTTGGGTTTTAGCCATCCTAAGAGTTTTGACTCGGGTTTTCTTTTTTTTTTTTTAACATGATTTAAAATAATTTATTTTCTAAATTAATTTTTACGTTCTGGGGGAAATAATCTTAGCCAACTGCGTATTCTGGCTGATAAAAACTTGAGACTGAAATAGCTAATATTTTAAAATCAAATTAACTGTAACATAATTATGTTATGTTACTGACGATGTATAGTGTATTGTTCTATTGTTGTAGTGTCAATGGAAATGACAATTACGACTGTTTCAAACATTGGGACTGACAGTGAAGCAGTTGCAACAAAAAATTAGATGCGACGCTGAGAGCTATGACTAGTGAAGCAGTTCACTCTAGCTACGCTCTGAAATCTGCCACTAGTGATGCAATCTTCTCTAGCTACAATCTGATAGCTGTGACTAGTGAGGCAGTTCACTCTAGCTACACTCTGAAATCTGCCACTAGTGAGGCAATCTACTCTAGCTAAAATCTGATAGCTGTGACTAGTGAGGCAGTTCACTCTAGCTACGCTCTGAAATCTGCCACTAGTGAGGCAATCTACTCTAGCTAAAATCTGATAGCTGTGACTAGTGAGGCAGTCCACATAGCTGCGTTCTGAAATCTGTCACTAGTGACTACTCCAGATCTGATTTCATTTCATCGGTGCATGTTTTACGAAAAATAATAAGAGAAAATTGAAACCTTTCTGTGCATTCGTATTTTCCCTGCAGGGCATTGACACACTCGCAGAGGAACTGGCACCCATCCTGCCACTGCTGTCCCTGCTGGTACTGTACCCCCTTGTACTCGCAGACAGCTGCAGGAGTGTAAATAGGTAAATCAGAGGCATGAATGATTTTAGCCAATTTATCAGACACTTTATGTATTCAATTCGCGGAGAAATTCTCATTGACTATGCTACTGTGATTTTTAAATAGATTTCCTTTCTTTCAAAAAGTATGGATATTCTATTAATAAATACATCAACGGGATTTAAGAGGAAATGCCCATTTTGTTTAGTGTCTTTCGATTTTGTTTCACTACCTATGCAATATATTAATTATTAAGAATAAATTTAAATGTATTAGGTACCTTTAGAACAAAGGTCTTGACCTTCACCAAAATCTTAACCTTTAACAAACTTTACATTTTATCTTTATAGATTGAAATATCTGAATTGTTCACGTCAAAAATAGGCGCACTTTATCAATAGAAATATCACGCCATGTCTTTATATCGAATAACTTACTAATCAGTTGGCAAACAGTAAAGAAAAGGAAACATTTTAAAAGTATTATTTACTTTTAGAAAATTACTGGGCATAATTATTTCTGCCTCGCACATCGGATTTACCTCCCTTTCCTAAGGAAAGTACAACCGCTACGTGAACAGAGTGAATCCCTATCGATATCTAAGGATTAAAAGATTTAGGATTGCCTCCCTTACTAAAGAGAAGCCAATATGCTAAAGTATTCGGTAAATGGCAATGGTCTAGTGTCTAAAAGAAACAGAGACTGGAGAAGGGAAACGTTGCCCTTTGGCTGAACTAAAAAAAATAAATACAAAAACTTGAAACTTAGACAATTAATGTTAAATCAAAACAAACTGAAGATATCGTAGAGTCTACCTACTTGTGATCTTACTGTGCTAAAACGTCTGCTCACAATTGGTTTTTTATGTTTAAAAGTCTACTCGTGTGTGATTATACGTGCCTAACGTGTTACGCTAGATGCTGAAAAATCTGCTCACTATTGGTCCTTTAAACATAAAAGTCTACATATGTGGCCCTACGTGCTTAAAAATCTGCTTCCTTCTGGTCTTGTGCGCTGAAAAGTCTACTCATGAGTGGTCCTACGTCTAGTCACGTGTGGTGCTATGTGCTTAAACGTCTACTCAAGTGTAATCCTATGTGCTGAAAAGTCTACTCACGTGTGGTCCTATGTGCTTAAAAGTCTACTCATGGCTGGTCCTATGTGCTTAAACTTCTACTCACGTGTGGTGCTATGTGCTTAAAAGTTACTCACTTATGATCCTAGGTGCTTCAGTCTCGCCATTGGGTCCAACTGTCGGTGTGGGGTGCTGGGCTGCACCGGTCACCATCCCAGGTACGGCTGTTGGTGTAGGGTACAGGCTCGGAACTGGGGTGGTCTGAGTTGGCGTGTAGCCCGGTGGCAAATCAGGTGACTGGGTAGTAGTGGGACCACCAGGTAGGGGAGCTAAGGTGGTGGCTAGGTTTGGAATACCACACTGCGGGACGAGACAGCATTGATCGTCTGGATCAGTGACCATCTTGCATTCTGGGGGCAGGCTGGCGTACGTCATACACCTGAGGAACAAAATATCTCATGATTATTTCCCCTTGCTTTCATTAAAAAAACTAATAATAATTAGATTGACAGTTGTTTCATTTCTGTACTTCGAATCTCATAATCATGATCTTAAATGGACAAGAGAGAAAAAAATATAAATGATCAAGTAACTGGAAATTCTTGTCGATTTACATTATTGAAAGACAGTTGTCATCAAACGACCAAGAGCTTGAGTTGATACGCTAGGTGACAGAAATAGTATGTATCTCTATAAAGCAGGTACTAAAATGTCATTTGGCAAAAATAGCACGTATGTCTCTAAAGTATGTTCTGATATGCTATTTGGTAACAATAACATGTATCTCGTTAAAGTATAAACCGTTATGTTATTTGGCAAAAATAACATGTATATCTCTAAAGTATGTAATGACATGCTATTTGGCAAAAATAGAATGTATCTGTCTGAAATCCTGTGTTGATACGATTGAAATAACATGCATTTCTCTAAAAGCCTGTGTTGATACGAGAGAAACAGCATGTATCTCTCTCAAAACCTGTGTTGATACGATTGTAATAACATGTATCTCTCTAAAAGCCTGTCCTTGTACGCTAGATCGCAAAAGATCCAACCAAGCAAGGGGGGAAAAAGTCGATTATTATAGTCACAACGCCGCTCAAAAAGACCGCTAGAGTGTGACGTTGTAATAAGGGCCAGACCCTGCTTGTAACCCTTCCCCTAATTCGAAGCATCATTCTTTGAGCTAAACATAATGTTGTACAGACCTTTGTGTGCATGTGTAGACTCCGGTTTCTGCATTATCACATCGACATGACTGTTCGCAGCCATCCATCCACGTCTCACTCTGTCGGTAATTCACTCCCTTGTACACGCAGAACGCTGTGTAAAATTCAGTCACGTGATCAGTGAAAAGCTATTAGATGATTTTTATTTTATAATTTTTATTATTTATTAAATATGTGGGAGAGGAGGCAATGCCCACTTTCACCGCTAGCTGATTTTTCTTGGACAGATAGCTAGCGCTAATATTTCGCCTGAAAAGTTTAAACTTGAATGAATTTAGGATAGACCGATTGGGCAAGAGCGGGAAAACTTGAAGGAATTTATGATAGATATTAAGCAAGAGTGTGAAGGAGGTGTGGAGTGGCTATTTATTTTGCTCTATTTTAATCTAAGTTACTAATTTGTAGGAAGTCTGCGTCACTGAGTGAGTGGACTAGTTGTATAATCAATCTCTGGAAAAAATAATAAAATGTTTATTCATAAAACGATCCGAAAGAAATATATTTACATGGTCAATAAGGTTCCTTTACAGAATGGCCGAGGGAAAAAAAGAACTGTCAAGGCTTAAAAGTTATTCAATTTTTTAAAAACTAAAATCTCTAAACGTTCTGTTATTGTATATCTTGTGCGTAACCAGATTATCCTAGTCTGTTTTGTCTACGCCTACATGGGGCCAAATCTAGTCATATCATATCTGTCTGCCATATATAACCGGAAGTTACCGTTCGGGCTAGGAGTCGGAGGTTGAGTGGCTCCAGGTGCGAGTGTGGTTGCAATGATTTGGTCGCAGCGCAGCACCCTGCAGCAAGGGTTGGTGAAGTCCGAGACGAGGCGACAGTTTGGCGGAATGTAGTCGTATCTCGTGCACCTGATATGAGATATTAGAACTGGTGTGTACACTTTGATATGAGATATTAGAACTGGTGTGTACACTTTGATATGAGATATTAGAACTGGTGTACACTTTGATGGTGATAATGATTGATATTAGAACTGGTGTGTACACTTTGATGGTGATAATGATTGATATTAGAACTGGTGTGTACACTTTGATATGAGATATTAGAACTGGTGTGTACACTTTGATGATGATAATTGCTGCGCCAGGCTCTAGTAGTAGAGTGGTAATATTTGTAGTCATCTAAGCACTAATAATAGTATTAGAGTGGTAATATTTGTAGTCATCTAAGCACTAATAATAGTATTAGAGTGGTAATATTTGTAGTCATCTAAGCACTAATAATTGTATTAGAGTGGTAATATTTGTAGTCATCTAAGCACTAATAATAGTATTAGAGTGGTATTATTTGTAGTCATCTAAGCACTAATAATAGTATTAGAGTGGTAATATTTGTAGTCATCTAAGCACTAATAATAATAGTATTAGAGTGGTATTATTTGTAGTCATCTAAGCACTAATAATAGTATTAGAGTGGTATTATTTGTAGTCATCTAAGCACTAATAATAGTATTAGAGTGGTATTATTTGTAGTCATCTAAGCACTAATAATAGTATTAGAGTGGTATTATTTGTAGTCATCTAAGCACTAATAATAGTATTAGAGTAGTATTAACTCTGCTTTTGACCAACTGCTGTCTGTCTATTAATGGTTTGTTAACCTTGGACTCAAATTCCTGCCGGGATTCTATGCTATTTTACAGCGAATGAAGGCACTGTTCTCATCATCATCTGCTTGCTATTCAATAATAGTAGTAGTGTGTGTTCTATCCTGTAGTAGTGTGTGTTCTATCCTGTAGTAGTGTGTGTTCTATCCTGTAGTAGTGTGTGTTCTATCCTGCAATTATTTTTTCTAGTTGCAAGTTCTCGTGCACTAAGACGAGTGTGAAGGACATTTCAGTTACAAAATAACTTCCTTTCTTAGCCATGACGTTCACACTAAGTACTGTTTAATATCTTTAATAGAAATCACGTCTTCTGTCCACCGACAGTCGCACACTGTCTACACATCACTTCCTCGAGAACTTTTCGATCTATTATTCACTGGTGTTGAAGGACGTTTACACTCGACTTACAGTGAAAGCACGGCAACATAAAACTGGCTCTGGTACTCTGGTACTCTGCAGTGCGAGTCATTATAGCACATCTTTCATTGTTCAATTCGCCCACCTTAATTTGGAAAGATTATTTTCAAGAGACCTTTAGAAGGTCAAATCAAGCAATATACAACGATCACTAATTTGTTTATATAATATTCATAAAAGATATTTTTATAATAGAAATAATTGAGAATTCTTACTTTTGTGTACATTTGTATTTTCCGGAGATTGTGTCCTCGCAAACACAGTTGTATTGGCAGCCATCTTCCCATCGCTCACCTTGCTGGTACCGCTCCCCGTTATATTCGCAGTAGCCTGCAAAAGTAAACTTCGCACCTGAAGCATTTGGGTAGATCCATGTCATCAAAAGCTACACTCGGTTAAATCCCTAAGCCATCTATGGCTACTTTCAGTTAAATCCCCACGTCATCTTTAGCTACACTCGTTAAATCCTCAGGTCATCTATTGCTGCACTCAATCCCCAGTCATCTATAATTACACTCAATTAAATCCTCAATTCACCTAAAGCTACACTCAGTTAAACCCTCAGGTCATATAATTCAGTCCCCACGTCATCTATAGATACACTCACTTCATTCCCCATGTCATCTGTAGCTACACTCACTTTAATCCCCATGTCATCTATAGCTACACTCACTTCAATCCCCATGTCATCTATAGCTACACTCACTTCAATCTCCATGTCATCTATAGCTACACTCACTTCAATCCCCATGTCATCTATAGCTACACTCACTTCAATCCCCACGACATCTATAGCTACACTCACTTCAATCCCCATGTCATCTATAGCTACACTCACTTTAATCCCCATGACATCTATAGCTACACTCACTTTAATCCCCATGTCATCTATAGCTACACACACTTTAATCCCCATGTCATCTATAGCTACACACACTTTAATCCCCACGTCATCTATAGCTACACTCACTTCAATCCCCATGTCATCTATAGCTACACTCACTTTAATCCCCATGACATCTATAGCATCTCCATGTAATCTGAAGCAAAATTGAGGTATTCCTAGCTTTCAGAAACTCCTTAACAATCAATAACACTTGTATAGTGAGTAAAGCCAGAAGAGTTATTGGTGACTCTTCTGACCTACATTTGCTGGCAACAGCGATAATTTCGAGTGAATAGACGTCGCTTTCTGTCCCTTGAGAGGAGACTCCACCTGTATATCATCTGCTGTGAATGCAATCGGAAAACACCTTTATTTTAAGTAGATATCTTTCTCTCGCAGACATCTCTCCATTGAATACAGGTGGCACTAGTATCGTGATAATTCTCGGAACCAGGTACGAACGTTGCGCAGACTACCCTAAGGATCAAAAACACGTTGCTCTTTAAGTTATCTTAGTTATGGTGCACGTCTTACCTAAATTAGGACCACCTGTAGCGCCTGGAGGGAAGTTATCGCCCGTGACAAATCCGGGAGTAACAGTGATGGCCCCTTGAGTCGGGTTTGGAACGAGTGTACTTTGCAGGCTAGGAGGAAGGCAGCGAGGGACACTACAGCACCCAGGGTCCATAGGGTCAGGCTCGAAGGTGCAACTGGGGTCAAGGTTTTCATATTCAGGGCACCTAATGAGAAATCAGAAGTATGTTTTATTTGAATCAATCCTCCATGTTGAACGTTAATATTTCACGTTTCTTTCAATGACCTGAAACCGAAGGATCTATATTTCACAAAATGTGATAATTTTCTGTCACTAAAGGACAAAATAAAATGTACACCTATACTGGGACATTATATTCAAATATAAATGGTCACTTTCTAGTCGTAAATGAATAAATGCAAAGCATATACTATTTCATTAAAATTTTACTGAATGCAAAGATAATTCCGGATATCTTGTATTAGCAACATTTTAGTTCAGCACTCCAAGAAATATGACGAACGAGATCAAATTGCACTTTTTCAGCTAAGATAGACAGATGGATGGATAGATGGATGGATGGATAGCTAAGATAAAATAAGATAAAACGATAGATGGATGGATAGATGGATGGATAGATAGATGAATGGATAGATAGATGGATGGATAGATGGATGGATGGATAGATAGATGGATGGATAGATGGATGGATGGATAGATAGATGGATGGATAGATAGATAAATGGATAGATAGATGGATGGATGGATAAGATAAAATAAGATAAAACGACAGATGGATGGATGGATGGATGGATAAGATAAAATAAGACAAGATAGACAGACAGATAGATGGATGGATGGAATGATGGATAAGATAAAATAAGATAAGATAAGACAAGATAGACATACAAATAGAAGGATGGATGAATGGATAAGATAAGACGACAGATGGGTGGGTGGATGGATTGATAAGATAAGAAGATAAGACGACAGATGGATGGATGGATGGATGGATGGATTCATACATCACATATACATATCTTCATGCATACACACATACACACACATATATCAGGTCTCGGACATTTGGATGTATATGGTTGATCGATTCATTGATAGCTTCTTATCATCCAATTTCATTGATAACTTCTTCTCCTCCAATTTCATTAACTTCTTATTTTACAGTTTCATTGATAACTTCTTATCATCCAATTTCATTGATAACTTCTTATCATCCAATTTCGATGTGTTAATCTAGTGGACGGATCTTTATATTTTAATTTGCATTTAATGTTTAATAAAACGAATTCCTAATGAATTTAAATAACGACTTGTTACGTCTATATTTAGAGTTGCATTTCTTGATGTAAACCGAAAAAATTATGACCATTTCAATTAGAAAATATTTTTCAATGCAACACAAATACTATATGTATAAATCTTATAAGAATTAAATACATATTTTATAAATATTAATCATTAATATAAATTATTTCTAGTATTTTGACGGCCGAAGTGTTTATAGCATTTGCATTTTGTAGTCGCTGGCAGTGAGATTAGTACAGTTAAAAATTAAAAGTGTAAAAGTGTGTACTTACCTAGATACACAGCGGTAATTATTTGTGTTTGGATCTTCACAAGTACACTTGTACTCACAGCCTTGGAACCAAATTTGGTTTCTGTCGTAATGTGTGCCATTGTACACGCAGAACGCTGCAATATCAATTCATTTTTTATAAGTACCTTGTATTCAGTTGCACTAAAATAAAAGTTAAAGTAACTCACTTACCTTAAAGGTAACCAAAGATGTGGTTATCTCTACACTGATGATTGAAATAGTTCAACAAAATGAGATATAAAAGTTTAGGCACGAATTAATATTAAAAATATAACCAGAAACATTAATACGAACACGATCGATCTTCTTGGTGTTCTTGAAATTATCCACTTTAGTAAATCTAGTTACGCGTGTATTTTTAATTATATCAAATACTCCTGAAGAAAATCTTTTGCACTTTTCACTTCATATATAATTCTATTTGATTGCAGAAATCAGATCTCACCCATATGGAAGCCAGTAATTTGTACTATTAAATCATATAATTTAGTTGGTATTCGGAATTCAGATAACAAGTTAGAAAAGTAAGTGGGTTTTCTTTTTCGTTTTCTGAATCTGGATGAACCAAATCTTTGGTAATCTAAATATTCGTCAATCGAATCCAGTATTAATCTTTGCGTCTAGTCGTACGTAATTTCTTTTTAAAAATATTTTCTTTATATTTCTTAATTTAAACTAATTTGTAATGATGAATATAAGTAGGTGTGAATTCATTAAACTAAATGATTTCTTTAATCTCCCTTCATGTCACCGTCATGTCAAAGTTTCTGTTCTTTTCAAGTTCGAAGGCAGTCCAGGTCAGTAGTAAATCAACAAATAAAAGCATTGATAGCATTTGAGGGGAAAAAACAGATTTTAAAAACATCTCCTTAACAAACCCACCCACCCACACCAAGATTTAACTGACATTTCTCCATGAACGTCACCACCATCTCCCGACAGAATGTCAAGATCTGCCCTCACCAGAACTCAAAGACGTGGTTAAAGACCGTTCCTTACCAAATCCTGGTGTTGCAACTGGCGTATTAAAGGAAGAGGTTACAGTAGATGGCTCTAGTGCGCCAAGACCCGTGACCTTTGCAGTGGGGAGATCCCAGTTACAGACTGGTTTCTGGCAGCAGGCGTTCTCGGGGTCTTGCTCCAAGTGACACCACGGTTCTGGAACGTTCGGGTATTTCACACACCTGAAAATAATTTTTTTAAAATTTGAAAAGTAGTGTGACTCCATGCAAACGTTTTGTCTGTATATGTGTGTATAACTGTATTGTCTGTATTTTATGTGCTTGTGTCTATATATGTATATGTGTGTGTGTATGTGTGTGCGTGTGTATGTGTCTGTGAGTGCGTGTCATACTTTGCCTATCATGGACATCGTGTTTTCTCAATACAATGCAAAGACAACTCTGCTTACCCTCGTCAGTGATGAAGTAATAATTGTGTACATCAGACACTCTACAGATAAGGAGTTAGTAACTTTTTCAAGGGTACGGAAAGCATTAAGATTTTGTTTTGGAGTGTTTTGAGGTTTTCAAGATGGTGTCATTAAAATGGACTTTCTTGGGATACACAGACTTTCAAATGGCTATTGATGCACAAAAAGCGTCTTCGAACTTGGCTGTAGTGATATGAACTTGATATATTTCAAGATGGATATCTTGGTACACAGATTTTCTCCCTTAAGCAGATCTCCAGGTAAACATTTTCCTTGCAATTGAATTTACTGACACATAGACTATATCCTTGACCTGAATTGCACTGATGCATAGACTACATCCTTGACCTGAACTGCACTGATACATAGACTACATCCTTGACCTGAACTGCACTGATACATAGACTACATCCTTGACCTGAACTGCACTGATACATAGACTACATCCTTGACCTGAACTGCACTGATACATAGACTACATCCTTGACCTGAACTGCACTGATATATAGACTACATCCTTGACCTGAATTGCACTGATACATAGACTCCATCCTTGACATGAACTGCATTGATGCAAAGATGAATTCCCTGTTCTAAATGTTCTTCAGAATCCTATATCAATTACTGCACAAGTTAGGTGCTGAAGCTTCTTGTGACCAGAGTTTAAACGATGGAAATATTCTAGAACATTCTAGACGTGCGAGGGCCACAGTGAACAAGCAGCTATGACGCGTCGTTGTATTGCTGGGGCCAAGGGAGGTCACGCCTTGGAATTACTTTCAAATGTTTATTTAGAATCTTCCTTTTATTTTGGCCGATGCTCTATCGAGCTACACTCTTGATGCTTTGTTAGGAGGTGGTAGAATGGGCAGGTGGTGGTGTTACTATTTAACTACCGTTATTGTGGGAAAACAAGCGAAAGGACATTAACAACAAGTTCTTGGTAAGTACGTATGCAAAAAATCTCACTTTGTGGGACGAGGGGGTAAAAAACTTGAGAGAGAAACACGCACAAAACATCATGATGGTGAACACCATATGGTATTAAGTTTAAAGTTAAGAATGAACAGGGAAATGATACAGCGTCACGACTACCAACCATACTACTAGAAGGCCACTAGAAATAGGTGTTTAAATCCTCACCTTACTATACGAATTCTTTGTGAATGAAATAACTAATTAAATTATTAAATACACATAACTCAAAACAAAGCGCTCCGTAATGTGACAATGTAATGTAATATAATGTATATAGATAGATAAACTGTGACGTTTCAGCCACTGATATAATTATCATACATTATTATTATCAAGCGGATAGCCTTACAACCAACCTCTCCTGTAAACATTTAATTATCAGTGCACGGTGAGTGGTCAACACTGGCATTACAGGTGTAATGACTACAGACCATTTAATTCTGTGGTCTTACTAATTGTCACTAGGCCTCTATCTGGGATACATGATTGTGAGTCCAAATATGCCAGTGGTTATTCTAGTACTGGCTTCTACACTTCTATAAACAAGTAAGTGTTATTGTCACAAAACGGGTAGGCTCGTTACAAGCCGACCCGAGCTGAAGTTAGAGATGCAAGGGGTGAAGTCTATTTTTAGCCTGCTCCGGTGCACCTCCAAGAAAAGCCCGTGACGTGTGCCAGTACTACGTCGCGTCAAGTTGTTACATAGACACACATGACACACACCATTGATGTTTGGGTGGGGCCCAATTTATTAGTGTCATGCCAAGGAACGTTTTATTGGCGGTGTGTGTTGTGAGTGTGTATCATAAATGTGAATAAATGGACGAACAGACGAACGGTGCAAAACAATAGTACAAATTCTTTCGTCCCTCTCAAAAATTATGAATAACAAGAGAGTTGAAAGATGTTTAAATCAGGTTATTTATTCCCGATTTAAAAAGGGGCACTACTCTTTCGCACAGTGATTAATCATTCATTCAACTTTCCAATGTCATGCACTCTTTGGGAAATAAGGGGAGATGAAAATGATGAAATTCAAAATATAAAATAAAGATTAATTACACAATTCTTATGCGGCAAATGGGGCCGCTTTAACAATAGTTGACATGTAAAATAAGCATTACTTTTAACATTAGAGTTCTTATTTTGCAAACGATATAATAGTGTTCATTTTCTTAAGAGTCCTAGACTTAAGTATGTGCGCGTTAGCCGTGCTAATGATTACTCACTATTAATGTCAGAGTTCCAAGTAGATGACGTAATCTCACACGTCACTTATAAGCGGCACTTCAAGGTGAAGACGGGACGCAATTGAGGCGTCGCATTACAGGTGAAGATTCTGCAGAATCTAGGCACCACTTTCAGATTATCACTGGGGAGAAATCTGAAATTTAACTGACTGTTGTCAGTCTCGATAATTGTCGCTGTTTGTTGGTTGTCGTGGAAACGGACCCCCCAACGACGTTTAGCATTATCGGGTAGAGTCGTCCAGTGGGATGTGTCGTCGCATTACATTGAGTGTAGAAATCCGGGTATCTGTAAGATTTGACCTCGGTGCTAGCCTTCTCAATAGCGGGATAGATCTGTCCAACCGAACTCTCAGACAGGGGGGAGAATAAGTTGGTCCCTCGTGTCGTTAACTGCATACAACCAGCGTCGCATGCATCGGGTTTTTCTGGACAGTGAACTTTCCACTTTGCCAAAAGTTATACTGAGTAATTTTGCCTCGTTACTCAATATATGGCATCAGACGGATGGAAAACGGATGGAAAGAGATTATTGCAGCTTTCCTTTATGAAATCTCTGTACATGAGATAATTCATACGTGAAGTTAGACTGGCTTCAGACGAATCGACGTTTTCAACATTGAGAATAAAATCTTCATTTTGTCTCTTATATAGTTTCACTGAATGTTTCCAAAACTTCCAGAAGCTATGTCCTGTGACATGATTTTTGCCTTGGATATATAGTGGTAATCGTGATGCACGCTTTTCTGTGGTCAATCCTAATGCGCACTGGCCATTTCACTCGTCAACAACATGTGACGGTATTGCGCAGTTGTCCCAATTTATTTAATATACATATTCTTTCATAAATTAATATATATATTCAATATGACATGATAATTAACACACACTGCGTCACAAACGTCTGTCTACTAAAGAGATCTTAGGTGACCGTTACTGGAATTTACATGCTACATATGTAAAATAACAAAACTCGGATTACTTCAATTAGTTTTGTTAGCGGTTTATTTTAAAATGAAATAAAATATAATTTCGGTCCCTCATTTCCTGTGACAACCCCCTTCTTAAAATTGATTGGAGCTCACAGAGTGGAAATCAAATAGGAACAAAAACAATTTTATTTCACACGATAGTCCCCACAGGAATTATATGCGCATCTGTGGAGAGACTATCCTCTCTCTTGTTTATATCGCGGTTATGGCATGCCGGGATAATGCATCGGCACCCGAATTTTCTCTGCCCGCGATGTGTTCGACAACAAAGCTATACTCCTGTAGCAGGAGTGTCCATCTAGTTAGCCTAGCGTTATCATACATGCTAGTGCGCAGATATGTCAGCGGCTTATGATCGCACTGCAGGATGAATGGTTTAGAGTACAGATAAGCACTAAATTTCTTGAGTGCCCATACGATTGCTAAGCACTCTTTTTCAATCGTAGAATACCGTGTCTCACGATCTAACAGTTTCTTAGAAGCGTATGCTACCGGTAGGTATTCGTCATCTGTCTCTTGGAGAAGTATGGCACCGAGGCCTTCGTCTGATGCGTCGGTCCTGACAATAAATCTCTTGTCAAAGTCTGGTAACTGTAGGACGGGTTTACTGGTCAAGATGTCCTTCACTTTTTCGAGGGCGGTGCTACACTCTGCCGTCCATCGTATTTTCGTGGGTTGTTTGTTCCCAGTTAAGTCCGTCAGTGGTTTAAGAAGCGTACTGAAGTTTGGGACAAATTTTCGGTAGTACCCCACTAGTCCCAAAACTGCCCTGACCTGTTTCTTTGTAGTCGGTAAGGTCATGTCACGAATGGCTGCAGTCAAGTCTAGATTTGGGCCTATTTGTCCGTCACTTATGATATGGCCAAGAAACTCAATCTCCCGAAAGCCCGCGCGTACTTTGGAAGGTTTCACGGTCAATCTATGGCGCTCGAGAATGTCAAGTAGACCACCCACTGAGGATAAATGTTGGTCCCATGTTCCTGTTGCTACCAGTATGTCATCAAAGAAATTCAATGCGTCAACGCTCTCTAACGGTAATTTTCGCATGAAGCGCGCGAATGTTGCGGGTGCGTTCGCTAGTCCGAACGGTAGTCGGC
Organism: Sinotaia quadrata; assembly: GCA_028829895.1. Lineage (NCBI taxonomy): Eukaryota > Metazoa > Mollusca > Gastropoda > Architaenioglossa > Viviparidae > Sinotaia > Sinotaia quadrata. The sequence continues at coordinate 104,994,236 of CM054181.1, read as the reverse complement.
AAAACTGAAACAAGCCTAGCGGAGTTGGGAATGCTGTTTTTGGTCTGTCGTCAATAGCAACTGACAGTTGCCAGTACCCTTTGCACATGTCAAACTTCGAAAAGTAATGTGCCTTAGTTAGTTTTGCGAATAATTCGTCCTGATTTGGGATAGGTTCCGCATCGAATTCAGTTATCTCATTTAACTGTCTGTAGTCCACACAAAAACGAAGCGTACCGTCTTTCTTTTTAACTAAGACGACCGGTGATGAATATGGGGAGATTGACTGTTCAATCACGCCCTGTTTTTGCATTTCACGCACCTGTTCTGCTATGTACTTTGTGCTCTCATATTTCTGTGGGTACTGTTTTAAGCGTATTGGTTTGTCACTTAAAAGTTTGATGCGGTGTTCAACCAAATCTGAGTGGCCCGGTTGGTCGGTGAATATGCGCGCGTGTCTGTGTAAGAGTTTTGACATTGCGTCGCGCTGTTCGACATTTAAGTTCGAGTCAATCTCGACTTGATCGACTGTAACTGCGGAGTTAGGCTGGGTTTCGGCGGACATCATGTCTGTTCTGAAATTGGAGTCTTCCAATTGTATCAGTGCGACATTCACGTTTTGTATCTGTTCGTCGCTGCGTTCATAGTAACGCTTTAGCATATTTATGTGGTAGGTTTTCTGCTTATTTCCTATCTGTATGCTATAATCGTTCTGCTTCACACGCTTAATAACGCGGTAGGGTCCACGCCAGTGCATTTGCATGCGGTTGTTATGCGTGGGCCGCAAGAGTAACACGAGTTGACCTGGTTCGAGGTCACGTTCCACAGCTGTACGGTCAAAATTTCGCTTGTATCGGGGTTGTTTTTCGCGAATGTTTTCCTGTGCTAAGTGACATGTCTCGGTCAGACGTTGACGTAGTTCGGCTACGTACGTGTGAACATCTTTACCATCGGTCACAGTGTCTCCCTTGACCCATGTTTCTTTTATTAGCTTAAGGGGACCACGAGGTTGCCTGCCGTATAGTAGTTGGAACGGAGAGTAGCCCGTACTCTCTTGTGGGAGTTCGCGATACGCGAAGAGTAATGGTGCTAGAAAACGCGGCCACTGGTCGGGTTGTTCCGAGGCCATTTTAATTAACATTTTCTTTATCGTACCGTTGAAACGTTCAACGGCACCATTAGACTGAGCGTGATATGGTGATGAGAACAACTGTTTACACGCCAGTAGACGCATTGTTTCAGCCATCATTGCTGAGGTGAATTGAGTGCCCTGGTCACTCAATATTTCTCGAGGTACGCCCGTGCGAGAAAATACGTCTATTAAAGCGTCTGCGACTTCGATCGCTGTGATGCCCTTTAATGCGACTGCTTCTGGATATCGTGTTGCAAAATCCACGATTGTTAGGATATAGCGATATCCTCCTTCGGCCGCGGGAATGATTGGGCCAATAATGTCTACTGCGACTTTTAGGAATGGTTCCTCTACTGTTGGTACTATCTCGAGGGGAACTCGACTGATACGCCCTCGGTCGATATGTTGTTGACACTGCGTACATGTACGAACGTACGAGCGAACATCCCTACTCAGGCCTGGCCAAAAGAAGTCCTCGCGAATCCGTTGTTCAGTGCGACGTGCGCCCTGATGTCCGGACATGATTGAGTCGTGTGCAAAGCTAAGAATCAGCGGTCTGAGTGGTGTAGGGGTAAATAGACACGTGGTGCTTCTAGTATCATTTTCCTTAAAGTCGGTGCGCCGAAACGCTAGTCCGTCCTTCAGGAAATACGTAATTGTCGCGTACTTGCTGGACGTAATAGTGTTTTTCCGTGCCAGCTTTAGCATTGAGGACAAACTTTTGTCCTCCTGCTGCAGGTGACTGAGTTGACTTGGGGTCAACTGCGGGAATGTGTTCTCGACTATCTTTAGAGCTGGGGGTCCTTGTTTACTACGTTCCCGTTGTGCTCTAGTGGTTACGGGGAGAACAGGATAGATGCCATCAGTGTGTGCGTCACACTGCCCGGGTGATAGTATGAATCCGAACTGCATGTCTCTTATCACTGCGGCGGTAACTGTACCGGAAAATACGGATGACGTAACATGTACAGTGGCTCTTGGACATGTACTAAGGTGTCCCATAACACATCGAATGCGGACACTACCTCTTAGATACTGTTCAGGGCGTACAAGTTTAGCATTTATGCAGCTTATGGACGCGCCTGTATCGACCAGTATTTTGACTCTTTGTCCGTTTACTGTAGCCTGTTGGGTCCTTAGAGTTGCACCTGTTTCAGTGCATACTTTTACATCACGTGGACTGGGACAGTTCTGAGAACTATGCCCCTTCCCTTTGCAAGTGTAACATGTCATAGGTGGGGAGTCACGAGTGTGACGTCGTACGTCTTGTGACTTAGTGTATGTCCGCTGTACCGGTTCGGTTTTTTCCGATTTCGTCGTTGGTCGGTTCGGTTTCGGTGTATACTTCTGCCGATTTGTAAGAGGAGGGCGTGGTGCACTCCTCGCAATTACCGGATCAGGGTAATCATTATACGTGTCTGCTAACTTCAACATATCACAGAAGTTAGTCGGGGGATTTCGCTGCAAATATGTCGTCATTGCAGGCGGAGCAATATGGAGAAATTGATCTCTTAATATCAAATCAAATAGGCCCTCATATGTCTTCCGGATGTCTGTCAAATCAATCCATCTATCAAGATAATGGCGTAACCGGGTACCGAAAGCTTGCATGGTGTCATTAGCTTTGGGTATGGCTCTCCTAAACATTTTTCGAAAGCCTTCTGCTGTACATTGAAAAGTACGCATCAAACCCGTTTTGAGATCTGCATAAGTAATAGCGGGATCGCGCGTTAGATCAGTAAATGCGCGCGAGCTTTCACCTTGAAGTATTTGACCGAGTTGTTGTTTCTTTTCAATGTCAGTGTAATTAAAGTTGGCAATGAAACTGTCAAAGCGTGTCAAAAACTCGTCAATCGTCTCGACTTCAGGGTTAAAGAAAGCTAGCCGTGTACGGGGTTTATTTAATTCGGCCTGTTGCTTAGCAGTCCCATCTAACAACTTCTCTCTAGCTGTTACCTCTTGCTTAGCTAATTCAAGCTGTTCCTGATGTGCTCTAGCTTTTAACTTAAGCTTTTTCTCTTCTACTTCCTGCCTTTTATCTTCTAAATCCCTAGCTGACTGGATCTTTAATAACTCTATTTCTCTCATATCTTGGATTTCTTTCTCTTTAAAATCTCTCGCCTCTTTCGCTCTTTTCTCCTCTAGCTCTCTCAAAGTTTGCATCTCTAGCTGTTTAGCTAACTGTCTCTTATCTTCTAGCTCTATAGCCTCTTTCGCTCTTTTTTCCTCTAGCTCTCTCAGGTCTTTCATCTCTAGCTGTTTAGCTAACCGTCTCTTATCTTCTAGCTCTATAGCCTCTTTCGCTCTTTTTTCTTCTAGCTCTCTCAGGTTTTGCATCTCTAGCTGTTTAGCTAACTCTCTCTTATCTTCTAGCTCTCTCAAAGTTCGCATCTCTAAATCCTTAGCTATCTGTCTCTTATCTTCTAGCTCTCTCACCTCTTTCGCCTCATTTTCTTTCGCAACATACCATTTAGCTATCTCCTCATCCACGTATTTCTTTAACTCGGCTTTTTCATACCCGAATTCTCTACCCATAGCCATGAGTTCTTTCTTTATGTTTACTAGCTCGGCCATTTTTAAAATTGCTAGTTATCACGAGTATGGATAAAGTGACTTAGAATATTCGCGGGATTTTGACCTCTGTAGGTCACAAGTGGTGCAATGGTGTGCGTATGAACACCAGCCACCACGTGATTAGGATTATTACAAACACGAGTAAAAGAAATCCTAATCGGAAATTTGCAAAGTTAGCAAAATTAGCAAAACAACAGTTGCTAATGTAGCGTACAAAATATCGATCTATGTACGTCTAAACACGAGTCGGTACGCGTTAACGATAATAGCGTAAAGATTATAAAACTTATTTCAACACAATAATAAGTCTTATCAAAATCCAGTTCACCTAAGTCTCAATAGCAAAGCCCTAACATGCAATAAACAATGCATAATGGTGATGAGACAGAAAAGCAGGAAAGAGATGACACTTTCTTACAACAACACAATTTACCTTGTCAGATCACGTCAGGGTCACCAGATGTCACAAAACGGGTAGGCTCGTTACAAGCCGACCCGAGCTGAAGTTAGAGATGCAAGGGGTGAAGTCTATTTTTAGCCTGCTCCGGTGCACCTCCAAGAAAAGCCCGTGACGTGTGCCAGTACTACGTCGCGTCAAGTTGTTACATAGACACACATGACACACACCATTGATGTTTGGGTGGGGCCCAATTTATTAGTGTCATGCCAAGGAACGTTTTATTGGCGGTGTGTGTTGTGAGTGTGTATCATAAATGTGAATAAATGGACGAACAGACGAACGGTGCAAAACAATAGTACAAATTCTTTCGTCCCTCTCAAAAATTATGAATAACAAGAGAGTTGAAAGATGTTTAAATCAGGTTATTTATTCCCGATTTAAAAAGGGGCACTACTCTTTCGCACAGTGATTAATCATTCATTCAACTTTCCAATGTCATGCACTCTTTGGGAAATAAGGGGAGATGAAAATGATGAAATTCAAAATATAAAATAAAGATTAATTACACAATTCTTATGCGGCAAATGGGGCCGCTTTAACAATAGTTGACATGTAAAATAAGCATTACTTTTAACATTAGAGTTCTTATTTTGCAAACGATATAATAGTGTTCATTTTCTTAAGAGTCCTAGACTTAAGTATGTGCGCGTTAGCCGTGCTAATGATTACTCACTATTAATGTCAGAGTTCCAAGTAGATGACGTAATCTCACACGTCACTTATAAGCGGCACTTCAAGGTGAAGACGGGACGCAATTGAGGCGTCGCATTACAGGTGAAGATTCTGCAGAATCTAGGCACCACTTTCAGATTATCACTGGGGAGAAATCTGAAATTTAACTGACTGTTGTCAGTCTCGATAATTGTCGCTGTTTGTTGGTTGTCGTGGAAACGGACCCCCCAACGACGTTTAGCATTATCGGGTAGAGTCGTCCAGTGGGATGTGTCGTCGCATTACATTGAGTGTAGAAATCCGGGTATCTGTAAGATTTGACCTCGGTGCTAGCCTTCTCAATAGCGGGATAGATCTGTCCAACCGAACTCTCAGACAGGGGGGAGAATAAGTTGGTCCCTCGTGTCGTTAACTGCATACAACCAGCGTCGCATGCATCGGGTTTTTCTGGACAGTGAACTTTCCACTTTGCCAAAAGTTATACTGAGTAATTTTGCCTCGTTACTCAATATATGGCATCAGACGGATGGAAAACGGATGGAAAGAGATTATTGCAGCTTTCCTTTATGAAATCTCTGTACATGAGATAATTCATACGTGAAGTTAGACTGGCTTCAGACGAATCGACGTTTTCAACATTGAGAATAAAATCTTCATTTTGTCTCTTATATAGTTTCACTGAATGTTTCCAAAACTTCCAGAAGCTATGTCCTGTGACATGATTTTTGCCTTGGATATATAGTGGTAATCGTGATGCACGCTTTTCTGTGGTCAATCCTAATGCGCACTGGCCATTTCACTCGTCAACAACATGTGACGGTATTGCGCAGTTGTCCCAATTTATTTAATATACATATTCTTTCATAAATTAATATATATATTCAATATGACATGATAATTAACACACACTGCGTCACAAACGTCTGTCTACTAAAGAGATCTTAGGTGACCGTTACTGGAATTTACATGCTACATATGTAAAATAACAAAACTCGGATTACTTCAATTAGTTTTGTTAGCGGTTTATTTTAAAATGAAATAAAATATAATTTCGGTCCCTCATTTCCTGTGACAGTTATATACTTTTGTTGTTAAAGGAAAACTGGTTGTGTAGTCATTACACCTGTTGTTGCAATAAAAAAAAATAGCGCTAACTTTATATTACAGGTACATAGACCAAAATTGGCATCATCACAAACATGGCTGACCTCATTCAACCTCTCTTGTCGAACATTCATATTTTACTTCCTAATGCAGTGGCTCTATTAGTAGTTTGACAAATAAATAACACACGTTGATGCATCCACGTTTCAGATAAAACATAAACATTTACTTTTTCAATGCAGGCTTAGTGGCCACTATTAAAACAGTCAAGGATACACCTTGGTCACAATACAACCAATACTCCATAAAATTTACTAAACAAAGCGCGTAAAAACGTTTCAATACTGGCTTAACAGTCAACGTTACGATATACAGAAGCAATTGGTTTTGAGCACAATAAACTTGCTTTTCAATGCTGGCTTAACAGTCAAGGTTACGATATACAGAAGCAAATGGTTTTGAGCACAATAAACTTACCTTTCAATGATGGCTTAACAGTCAACGTTACGATATACAGAAGCAATTGGTTTTGAGCACAATAAACTTACCTTTCAATGCAAGTGTAGTGGCCGATATTAGCATTATCACAGACGCAGTTGGCATCACAGCCAATTTGCCAAGTATCGTCCTGCAGGTAAGTATGTCCTTGATAGGAACAATATCCTAAGAGACAAGAAAAAATATTTCAAGGAACAAAATTACAAAGAAATGTATAAAAAACGAGAGAGAAAATCGACTGCCAGAGAAGCGGTGACCGAAAGGAAGGAAAAAACAAATAGAGAAGTTATTTGTTTAGCAATGCCATATTTCATCATTTCTAGAAAGGAATAATGAAAGCACAAGAATATAACTAAATCCAATCTCTGCCATTACACTTTCATGCAGTAACAATCATAGTAATGGTGACTCATGCAGTAACAATCATAGTAATGACGATTCATGTAGTAACAATCATAGTAATGACGATTCGTGCAGCAACAATCATAGTAATGGTGACTCATGCAGTAACAATCATAGTAATGACGATTCATGCAGTAACAATCATAGTAATGACGATTCAAACTAGAACATTCGTATAATTGCTTTCCCTCTGTAAACGTTTACAGTTTCATAGGTGAAAGGTCAGTAGTCGAAAATGCTGTCGTATTTTTCTGTTACTGCTCTACTGAATTTAGATGGCTTACTTGTTACTATATTTTTCTGCTCTTAGTGTGCTGAATTTACATGACTCGTTTGTTACTAATTTTTCTCATCTTGTATACTAAATATAGGTAGGGAAGATTTCACTCTTGAAATTAATCATCAACCTCGCTTTTTAATGAACCACCTGCTCAGGTGGTGCAGGCAATAAATTTACATTGAAACAAACATTTTCAAAATTATTTCTTTCCTCAAAATATCGTAAAAGCTTTCAAACTCTCACACGTACATACATATGCTCACACACACACACACACACACACACACACACACACACACACACACACACATTTTTAACTCACCAATGCCTCCGGTGAAATCAAAACCAGGTGCCGTCGGGACAACCGTGCCACCCGAGCCGGAAATGACGTAAGAGCCGGAACCAAAAATGCTGCCAGTGCCCGTGTATCTTTCACTGTTCGGTGGAGGCTGAACGCTACCAATCTGGCTCTGGTACTGTCCATAGACTGGAATGGCAGTGTAGCCGGCAGCCTCACCAGTGCAAAGCGGCTTCGTGCAGCACGTGTCCGTCTCATCAATCACCAGCTGGCATCCTCTGGGCAAGTTTATGTACGTTGGACACCTGTCCAGGAGAGAAAATAACAATGAGTGGAACTGGGGCGAGTTCAGGAAGTCGAATTACATTTAAAACAAACTGGGTCATGTTGACCTAAACCAGTCTCAGTCCTGATTGTCTTGACTTCTGCATTCTGATTGGTTAACGGCTGAATGCTCTCTCCCTCTGAATGCTCTGAATTTCTCACTCAAGCAGGTCACTTGATTCGAGGTTTCGTCTGAGAACTGATGTAAGTAGGCTCATGTCTCCATTTCACTAAGTACGAAAGATTCCTTGCACTTCAACCATAGTTAACATTTCTCAAAAAAATCATCACTATTTAACTAGATTCATCGAAATATGCATCTCAAGAATTCATCAGTATTTAACTAGATTCATCGAAATATGGGTCTCAAAAATTCACCGAAAAGCGCTTCTGTAAAATTCATTAGTATTTAGCTAGATTCATCGAGATATGCGTCTCGTAATTTAGGTTCACGGAAATATGTCTGTCAAGATAAAATCAAAATATTTAACTAGGTTCATCGAAACATGTTTTTCAAGCCTTCATCAATATGTGGCTAGATTCATCAAAACAGTCTAACGTCGAGCCTTGCATTGGGCTCCAGCCCAACCACCCCACCACCGACTCTCTTTCCCCATCCTGATGGACTTTTATGTGGCATGATACTAGCCCCTGGATTGTATCAATCGTCGGAATAGGTCTTCGTTGAGGCTGAAAGTTTTGCAAGGGTTTTTTCTGTAGGGTCAATACTGTGCAAATGTTAATTCACTTCTCCCTTCATTTGACTAATCCAATGTAACCCACTAGCCATTTTTGTCTAAAATAGTGTTCAGAACTGGGATTCATCTCAGCAGTTATAAGGCGTGGCTTTTACTTGACGTGTCATTTGTTATCTAATATGCTATAAGTCTGTTTGGTATGCTATAAGTCTTTTTGGTATGCTATAAGTCTGTTTGGTATGTTATAAGTCTGTTTGGTATGCTATAAATCTGTTTGGTATGCTATAAGTCTGTTCGGTATGCTATAAGTCTGTTTGGTATGCTATAAGTCTGTTTGGTATGCTATAAGTCTGTTTGGTATGTATACATCTGTTGCTTTTGGCTGCTGTATTCTTAGTTTGTTTTGTGTGACACCTGCGTATTTCATGGCATATGACTCATTTCTATTTTTGCTTTAGTGGAGCGGTGAGGAGAAGGAGTAGTGAGTGGATAATTAAAAGAAATAAAGTATTTTCTGGCTCAATTTTCTACAGTCAGTTTTTTTTCCATTGATTTCTCTTCATCATTTGCTTCGTCTTACGTATTATTGAAGAGGCGGGAAAATGTTACAAACTTCTTATAGGACATTACGGACAATGACCTCCTGAAGCCACGAGTTTGCATTCACAACACTAACCTACCAGTCTGTTCTTAGAGTGAAGGCATTAGTGTGTCAGCGCACTCGCATAGCTAAACCTACCTTGCTAAGCACTGAAAACAACCTGGTGAAGCGTCAATGCAATTAGCATAGTTACCTACCTTGCTAAGCACTGAAAGCAACCTGGTGAAGCGTCAATGCAATTAGCATAGTTACCTACCTTGCTAAGCACTGAAAGCAACCTGGTGAAGCGTCAATGCAATTAGCATAGCTACCTACCTTGCTCGGCACTGAAAGTGACCTGTTGAAGCGTCAGTGCATTCACAAGACCGATCGCAGCCATCGTCCCACTTCTGGCCCTGCACGTATACTTCGCCATTGTACAGGCAGCCGGCTGGAGACACACAAATGATAAGCATACTACTTTACAAGATCAACTTTAAACCAAAGTGCTAGGTATCTGGCGATAGAAACGCGAAGGACACACATAGAGGAACATGCTTTCCCAAAGAACAGGTGTTTCCCGGGAGAAGAACAAGGGATACACAAACAGGATCAAACTTCATCACTATACAGAGTCTTACTGAAGGATCGCAAAGATTACAAAGACGGGATTCGTTCTATCGCTATACAAATAGGGGCTAGAAAAGCTCCAAGAGTGCACATGCAGAATCAACATTCGCCATTGGTAGACATACGGCTAAAGAATCTTAGCCCACAACCAGATGTAAGTAGAGTCAAACCGTATTCCGTGGTGAGGAGCCGTGTTGTCGGGAAATGCGACACCATATGTATTCTTTCATAGTTCTTTCACGTTACTTAGATTTGTGCTGGATTGTAAACTAACGAATTATAAATTAACTAATATCTAAACACACGTGCTTACGTACGTTCTAATTATTGCGAAAATGTAAGTATACTCTAAATACTGACTAGTATGTGACCATGACCTTTACGCAGCTCTTCTAGCCGTTGCTGACAGGGCAACATAGACAAAAAATTGAAAGACACTGACACACGGACTCAGAACGCATACATTTCTCAAACAACACCCAAAGGCTTTGGTATTTCTCCCATGACCATGTCCGGAATGATCATGACAAACATTTCACTCACTGATTGCAGGTGCCTGGAACATCGACCCGCCAGTTCCGGGTTGAGCAACGGCGCCCGAGGTCAGCGTGGGTTGAATGTAAGTGCTGCCCGTATAAATGTTTCCGCCGTTACCGATGGCGTAGTAGTTGTTGGTAGACGTTATGAAGGTCCCTGAAGGGCACTGCAAGACTGGGCAACACTCTGTTTCTATACTGACCATTCTGCAGGTTGGTGGGATATTGGTGTATGTGGGACAGCTGTACATAACATAAGAACATGCACGTGTTAAGTGATTTGATCGGCAGAATCGCTGGTGACAGTAGGGTAAAGTGTTGTTGAGATAATCTAAAGCAATTTTATCATAATACTACAGTAAGGCGGCGTATGGCACAAGAGCGCCACAACTAAGCGAGGTAACTGTTGTGTCACAAATCTAAGCAAGGTAACTATAGCGGCACAGGCCTAAAGCGCGGCAGCGCGAGAATTGGGAAATATCAAGGAAAAATACTGAAAGATTTTGTTTGAAAATGTGTGTTTGTGTGTCTGTACATGAGTACGTGGGTGTTATGGAGAGTAATTTTTACTTGTAAATCTACGTATGTTAACGGATGTTTTTTTTGTTTGCTTGTTTGTGTATGAAATGTGAGTGTACGTGTGTGTGTATGCTTTTGAGTATATGTGTGCGTATGTTTGTATGCCTTTGAGTATATGTGTATGTATGTTTGTATGTCCTTGACTATATGTCTGTGTATGATTGTATGCCTTTGAGTATATGTGTGTATGTTTGTAAGCCTTTGAGTATATGTGTGTATGTTTGTAAGCCTTTGAGTATATCTGTGTGTATATTTGTAAGCCTTTGAGTATATGTGTGTATGATTGCGGATCTGCTTGCATGTGTGTAAGTGTGTGTGTACTTACGAGTCCACACAACGGTAGTAGCCTTGCTGGGCCCGCTCACAGCGACACTGGACACTGCATGAGACTGACCAGGTGGCGTCCTGACTGTACAGTTGGCCATCGTAAATACAGACATCTGCCCATTGCAAACACCGGTAGTATGATAGTCGTCCCTTCCTTCGTTCATTTGTTCCATCCATTTATTTTCCTTCTTTCATTTCTTATTTGTACAATCTATTTGTCTATCTATCGCTTCATTTCTGTTTTTGCTCATTTGTAATGCAAATTTTATTTTTTAATATTATATTTTTAATGTAAAATTTATTTATTTATTTTTTTACAGCTGCAAATTAACATCCCTTCTTTCAATTATTTAGCTTTCATTTCATTTCTCATTCCGCCATTTGTTATTTATTTATATATCTAAATATTTGTTTATTTTTATCTTTTGTATTATTTGTTACTCTAATCAGTCTAATCTCTAATGCATTTATGTACATATCATTTCTTTAAGTGTAAAATTTATTCATCTATATACTGATTTCGTCTTTTTTATTATTTCATCTAAAATACTTATTTTGTACCTTTTATTTATTTTATGCAAAAATATATTTATTTATTTACTAATTAAATTACTTCACAAAAATTGCTGACATAATTTGGTCAAACGAAAATGCCTCTGCAATAAATAATATCGACTGTACTTTGACAAAACAATTTATAGGAAGTGAGATAAACGAAAGTGGTTATTTTCCCAAGTAGTGTTAATTAACAGTTATAACTGTAATTTCAAATTGAATAGCTAATAACTAAGTACAAGCAGTTTGACTGTGTTCTTTTAAAGTTGAGCTCCAATAATCGCGTATAACTTGCACAACGATTAAATAAGACACATATTTTACCTTCGGGTCCTGGTTCTTTGGCATCGTCTGCACAAACAGAGAGAGAGAGTGTTACTACAACACCTCTATGTGCATGTGTGTGTTGTTTTTTAAAACTAGTTATTATTTTTAACATTCCATGCAATAAAACTGGTCATTATCATATTCCATGCAATAAAAGTAGTTATTATTTATCACATTCCATGCAATAAAACTTGTTATTATCACATCTCATCCATAAAATTAATTATTATTTATCACATCCCATGCAATAAAACTAGTCTTTATCATATTCCATGCAATAAAAGTAATTATTATTTATCACATCTCGGGCAATAAAACTAGTTATTATTTATCACATCCCATACAATAAAACTATTTTTCATTTATCACATTCTATGCAATAAAATTAGTTATTATTTATCACATTTCGTGCAATAAAACTAGTTATCACATTCCATGCAATAAAAGTAGTTATTATTTATTACATCCCAGGCAATAAATCTAGTTATTATCACATCCCATGCAATAAAATTAAATATTTATCACATCCACGTTATAAAACTAGTTATTATTTATCACATCCCATGCAATAAATTAATTATTATTTACCACATCCCATGAAATAAAATTAATTATTTATCAAATCCCATGTTATAAAACTAGTTATTATTTATCACATCCCATGCATTATCACCATTATTATTTATCATATTACATCTCAGCAAAACCCAGTCCTGTTACAAAACTTTCATTGAAAGAAATATATTTAAATGTGTTAAATTAATTATTATTAACACTTTCGATGCTGGTGCAAATAGATCGTACTAATCGCCGTAGACATTCACTTTACGGGTTGGGTACAGAAAGGGTTAATAACTTGAGCTCATCTTGAGACCATCTCTAAAGCATTAGATCAGTTGCAGGAGGTAACTACTGTTTAGTAGTCCTTTATTAGTAGTCCTGGGGAATGTAATTAGAGAAAGTCTAGTGACCAGAAATCCTGGGGAATGTAATTGAAAGAAAATCTAGTGATCAGAAATTCTCGACCTTGTAATTGAAGAAAGTCTAGTGACCAAAAATTATGGGGTCTGTAATTGGAGAAAGTCTAGTGACCAAAAATTATGGGGCCTATAATTGGAGAAATCTAGTGACCAGAATTACAATGAATTGCTTAGTCCACCAACTCCGAAGGCCCCAGCCCTAACTTAAGCAGTTATAGTGGAACGTAATATTTTGTTAGGAAAACCAAAGTATATGCCCTAGTTTCACAATATTTCTCAAAGACATTTCCAATCAGATGCGCATGTAAGATTTACCCACATATTAATTATTTTGTTACATAATAAAATTAGTGTGAGCATGTATTTATGTGTGATTGTCAGATGGAGTAGGAGGGAGTTGGGGAACACTTCTAATTTTTGCAGAGGGGATCCCCGCTGTGACGTCACTAACCAATACTGATAATACTGAAAGGTTGACAGGTTTCGGATGATACTAAATGTTACTTGGGTATTCTCTGCAGACCTACCGCACATCTCGCAGAAAGAACGGCAATTTTGAAGTGCCCATGCTCCATAGTCGGCACAGGCCGGCTTTCCGTACATAGCACAATTGTCTATGACGTCAACACAAGGCGGTGGGGATGGTGGTGGATTGTCTGTTTTTAAAAAATATATATAAAATATAAGAAGAAACATATTGCCAAAACAGTTTAAATTATGATAATAGAAATGACAATAGTGGTGATGGTGATGATAATGATAATAATAATAATAATGGATGGATGGATGGATGGATACCCCCTTTTCACCATATATACGAATGTCATTCCCCCCTTTCTAAGTTTGTCTGACTAAAAAATGCATTCCAAATAATATGCATATAATATCGCAAATCTTTTATTTTCTATATTAGTAATTAGTAATTAGTCATTTTTATAGTGGAGTTTAAAAGTTGAATGAAAGCAGATTTTTTATATTCATAATCTCAATAAGTCTAACAGTACATCAGCAATCAATATCACCGTTCCAAGTGATAGAAACATAAATAACAAAAGAAAGAGAAAAAATAGAAAAATACCAAGATCTCAGATTAGAAATCTAAAGAATGTTGAATGTAAAGCAGAAGTGATACCTATAGTGATAGGAGCCATGGGGAACATAACATCTCAGTTGAAAGGCTATCTGAATTAAGGAGAGACAGATAGATAGATAGATAGATAGATAGATAGATAGATAGATAGATAGATAGATAGATAGATAGATAGATAGATAGATAGATAGATAGATAGATAGATAGATAGATAGATAGATAGATAGATAGATAGATAGATAGATAGATAGATCACATTTCACTACTGTCTTAACAGTTCTTAGTGAGGGATTAATTTTTAGTAACGATTTGCCAACCCAAAACAAAAACACTTTCCACTATACTTACCAATGCCATTGCCGCTGACTGTCCCCACTCCAGAAAAGATGCCTTGCTGCATTTCAAACTCACAGACCGGCTTGGCACAGCATGATCCAGCTTCCTTATCCAGTCTGCAATAGCTGGGCATGTCGGAGTATGTAGGGCACCTGCACGGAAACAAAGCACAACTTGCATTAATCATAGAATTTTGTTTCTCCACCCTCTTCAAGAAAAGTCATCTCACCTAGCAAGTGCAAAAGGCTGTCCTTGAAACCTGAGAGACTTGAAGCTGCTGTTCATACTAGGTGCGACAAATATTTTAATCTTTTCTCTATTTGTCACAGCGAGAGTGCAATACTAATAAGCCAAGACCGAGAGAGAGTCAAATAATTGAATTTCATAACCATTAAAATAAAATCTGATGAGTTGTTAAAGAGAGAGATAGGCAATATGAGCTCAGCCAGAGCTTTTAAACAAGACACTGCTTTTTCAGGATTTGGCAGTGCTTCTTTTGGGCTTCTTTTGGGTTCCTTTTCTGTGTTCCTGTTTTCTTCATTTTAATTCATTCCTGTTAAAAATAAAAAAAAACTCCTGTGCTGCATCCATTTGGTAGCGAGTAGCTACAACAACACTTGTGTGACTGGCTATAGTGAATGTGGAGCACCCACCTCTGACAACATCCATCTTTAATCACCTCAGGCAAAAGAGCAGTAAAGACAAAATCCACTCTTCAGTTCAAGTCAACCTTTTATAAACTATCCATCTTTCTCTCTTCTCTCGTGATGTTATAATATTGTTGTATACAATATACACGTTGGTTGACATGAACATTTCAGGAGTACTCTATGATAATAAATATAAAGCCGTGGGAAGTATCCAGCTACAGACAGACAATAAGTGTATCACTAGACTTAAAATCATATCGATTTTTATATAAATATAATTTTGTATGCGTATTTTTCATGTATGTCCTTTCTTTAAATTTTGTAATAAATGCTAAATTATTTGTGTGGTGTGTAGATAAATTTACATTGTTAATAAATTGTATTTCTTTTCTTAACATCCACGATTTCCAAGTGATTAAAAAAAAAAAGAA
This sequence comes from Sinotaia quadrata, assembly GCA_028829895.1. Taxonomy (NCBI): domain Eukaryota; kingdom Metazoa; phylum Mollusca; class Gastropoda; order Architaenioglossa; family Viviparidae; genus Sinotaia; species Sinotaia quadrata. Next base: position 104,978,794 of record CM054181.1, on the reverse strand, counting down.
AATGTATAAGTAGTAGTCAGGGTGGGGAGGGAGAGAATGTAATAAATAATAAGTCAGATGTACAGGACCTTTAAAGGTGGGTGCCCACAACTAGTTTATTTGTATATATGCCAGTTCAGCATTAACCCGCGGTATTTTACCTCTAATACCAAGGCTAACACTGGGGAGAGCAGTATTTTACCTCTAATACCAAGGCTAACACTGGGGAGAGCAGTATTTTACCTATAATACCAAGGCTAACACTGGGGAGAGCAGTATTTTACCTCTAATACCAAGGCTAACACTGGGGAGAGCAGATGTATGTGGAGGCTACACTTCTGATCCATGTCCACACTTGAGAGGTGTAATTTATTATGGATAAAAAAATATATAATTCTCCAAATTTATGAGACACCTCTCATAGTTAAAAATACCTGTCCCATTATGTACACTGGATAGTGCGTCATGACCATTTATGTTGCACTAGCAAGCACACCAATATGTATAAAGTGTAACTATTAGCAGGGCAAGTGTTAAAGTATATTTTGTCCTTTTTCTCGTGACTGGTATGTAGGGTAAAAAGTCAAGTTCAGCAGTTCAGTCAATGCTTGACTTCAGCAGTCAGCTAGTCAATTCTCTCCTCTTCCCCCAACCCCCATTCCCACCCACCCCAATCAAAGTCAAGTTTTATATTACATTATTTTGTTTGCTAAATGTTGTCCCCTGTCAGAATTGGAACTGGACGTATTTACAATACAACGATCACAATAATTTTCCAGGCCCTTGTTTCATCAGTCATTTGTTATCCTCTTGTTGAAACCTACACAGTAACTAGCACTATCAAGGCATAATGTACTAGTTTCATTCAAAAATCTTTTTTTTTTTAATTTTATAAAAGATAAAATTTGCTCACTCGCCTATTGATGAATAAAACTAGTGAAACATTTATGACAGCGACACAAAGCATATGAAGGGCAACCACTTTCTACATAGGTTTTAGCCCATAAAAGTTAGTCCAAAAGTATTATAATGTAACTTACAAGTCATGACATTCATAGTGACCAGTGCTGGAGTCAGTGCAGGTGCACAGGTAGTCACAGCCATCTTGCCATATCTGATTCTGGTAGTAATTCATTTGCTTGTAGACACAAGTCTCTGTAGAGAGAAAAGGGGGGAGATAATTGGTTAAGCTGCTGTTAAAAGTTAAATGAAAGGTATACAGAGAATAACTTTTAAACAAAATGTTCCATTGGCAGGCTTTAATCTTCCAGTATAATAAAATTCCTGTAAATGAATCAGGCTATTATTGGAAGAATAAGTACTGCGGTGGGGAAAGCATTAGAAAGTATATCAGGCTTGAGTTTTAATCACATTCATTTGCTCCTCCGAACAACAACGACAATAAAACGAAGCCAAAATAAACGATTCTTAAATTATCTATTTTCTTCTTTTTCCCCCTATACTGCAGAAATGATTTCATTTCTCAAAAGTGAGTGATGGCACGACCTGTGGACATGAATAGCGAGGTCTTCGTGCTTGCTTCACGAGATTCAAGCTCTAGTCCCGTCCTGCTGGTCGCGTTAAGTTGAAGCAGTTTTCGCCCACATTCACACCCTCTCCTTCGGGACTGTCTAGATTGAAAGGTGCTCAGGAATACTCGTTATTGTGAAGCAATAATTCACATCTCTACAATTACTTTCTTTGTAATAATTAATTTCACTTTCACTGATTATGCTTCCAGCTCAAAGCTGAGTGTTTGGTATACTGTTAAAGCAAAGTTGTACAGCATATCATATGTAACAGCACAGATAGATGGAAGGATGGATCAATAGATAGATAGATAGATAGATAGATAGATAGATCGATAGATAGATCGATAGATAGATAGATAGATAGATAGATAGATAGATAGATAGATAGATAGATAGATAGATAGATAGATAGATAGATAGATAGATAGATAGATAGATAGATAGATAGATAGATAGATAGATAGATAGATAGATAGATAGATAGATAGATAGATAGATAGATAGGTAAGTAGGTAGGTAGGTTGGTAGATAGATAGTGTGTAGTTTATGAAACACATACTGATGCCGTTGACGTTGCCGATGGTAGAGCCCTGAATGGTGTTGACTTGCTGGTTCAGGTAACAGCGTGGCTGCAGACAACACTGTTCTGGGTCCTTCACCAAAGTGCACTGGGATGGCAGATTGTGGTAGATCGGACACCTGGACACACACCGAGACATTAGAACGCAAAGTGTAATCGATTTAGTTATAAAATCGGATTTTTTAAAATCGAATTAGCACAAAAACATGACCTCGGATGTCATTTTCGAATTCAGCAATGCAAAATTATTCTAAATTAGTTGAAAAAACTTATACAACTTACAAAAAAGAATATTAAATGACGCAGTGTTATCAGTACGCTACATATGAGTGATATTCCAACAAATTCTCCACAATAACTCTAATTATCAGTACGCTACACATGAGTGATACTCCAACAAAAATCCACACAATAACTCTAATTATCAGTACGCTACACATGAGTGATACTCCAACAAAAATCCACACAATAACTCTAATTATCAGTACGCTACACATGAGTGATACTCCAACAAAAATCCACACAATAACTCTAATTATCAGTACGCTACACATGAGTGATACTCCAACAAAAATCTACACAATAACTCTAATTATCAGTACGCTACACATGAGTGATACTCCAACAAAACTACACAATAAATCTAATTGTCAGTACGCTACAAATAACCTTATGTTACGACGCACTGCGATTTGTTACAGACTAGGATCCAATAAGTGTTTCTGTGCTCCATGCAATGATCCACCTCTCAAAATCACAGACGTGAGAAATTTACCACAAAATCACAGACGTGAGAAATTTACCACAAAATCACAGACGTGAGAAATTTACCACAAAATCACATGACGTGAAAAATTTACCACAAAATCATAGACGTGAGAAATTTACCACAAAATCATAGACGTGAGAAATTTACCACAAAATCACAGACGTGAGAAATATACCACAAAATCATAGACGTGAGAAATTTACCACAAAATCATAGACGTGAGAAATTTACCACAAAATCATAGACGTGAGAAATTTACCACAAAATCATAGACGTGAGAAATTTACCACAGCACACATACTGACTGACTGAGTGACCATATAGTTATTGGACATGCAAAGTTCTCTTTTCACATTTTGCAGATTTTCGAAGAAATCAGACGACATATCTATGCGGCTCAAGAAGATTAGTTCTTCCACCAATATGGCTGGCACGAAATAATCACAAAATTAATATCCCTTGGTAAAACAGAAGATTGTCATGTACAGTCCCAGAGTTCGCATTTCTTGAAAACACAAAGAATCTCCTCAGACACACGTGTATATCGTTGCTGACTTGGAATTTCTGCCAATGGTTCCTTTGGATTTTTGGTCTCGACTCTGGTCCAGACTGTCTCCATCACTGTCAGGAATTCCTGAAATACCAGCTGCTTTTTCAAAAATGGTCAACCCCAGACTGGGGTATTTATGCATCCTTGAGCAAATTTGACAGAAGGGGGAACAAAGTGATTTATGGGACGAAGTCGACAGTATTATATCATTTCCAAGAAAGACTCGTTCCGGGTGCTCAAATAAGCAATCGCGTTCACTTTTCACACTTACCTGTTGAAACACCGGTACTTTCCAGAATTTCCATCCTCGCAGACACACTCGTAATCACACCCATCCAACCATTTTTGCCCAGTGGCGTAGGTTTTTCCCTTGTAAAAACATTGACCGTCTGACAAAGATGAAATAAAAACAAAAGATATAATACATTAACCATCTTATGCAATCTGATAATTTATTTTTAATTTTAAAGACCATGTGAAATGGAATCTAGGTCAATCACAGACAAGAATAAATCCGTATGCAATGAGTAATTCCCATTCTTAGAATCAAGACTGCAAAATTTAAACTGTCAGTGATTTGTATAAATGTATTTATTTCAGTATTGACAGTTAATATTGCTGAAAGAAAGCAGAGCTCTCGTTCATTACCGAGACTGATCTCTCACCATAGCAACATAAAATGTGACGTCACGATGTGGCTGTACAATCCGCATAAGCTGTCCGACATATTGTCTTGCGGTAAACGCTTGGTTTAAAAAAATTAAAACATGATTAAACTTTGCAATGTATTTCACAAACTATGCTTGACTTAGATTCCATTTCACTTGGTCTTTAATAAAGTTGTAAAAAAAATGTTTTATATGGAGCGTTAAAGTTATATTTCTCTGACTACTGTTCAGTTATTAGAGATAACATGGTATTCGGGGTACTTACAGTATCCAAGGGTCTCCGTTTCGGGGCCTGGAACAAAAAACAAAAAACAAAAGCTGGTATAAGAGAGAGATGATGAAAGCCAAGAGAACTGTTTGGATAACGACAGCTAATATCGCAAAATGTCTCTAGCATACTGCTTATAGATTACTGGAGCAGGATTCCTTTACTCTAGCATGAGAATTTTTCTTTTTTTTTTTTTTGAGGGGGGTGGGGGTGGGGTGGGAGTCCCATTACTCGGATTTCTTTTCTGTTCTGTTTGTACTGTCACTTAAGTATGAGTATATGTGTCTTTTATTTCACACCTAAATAAATCCAAATATATTTCATCCATTAAACATCAACAACAATAATAATAATAATCGAAACATAATTTATACGATCTCTTTTTATTTTATTTTTTGGGGTGGAGGTGAGGGCGGTCTTCTTCCCCACCCCACTCCTACTACCGTACTATTTTGAGATTTTTATCTAAGATTTATAAAAACATGATTTACCGCAGTAGCCGCAGTACCGTCTGCAGTTTTCCTGAGCCCAGCCGACGTACACTCCAGTACAAGAGCCCACCCCGAAGCTGTTGCAGTTGGGCAGCCTGTCGTTGCACGCGGGTGGGGCAGTGGTGTACAGAGCTGTGGGAGTATGAGGAGATTATTAAAAGGCGCGGTGTGCTTGTGAAAAGAAATGTGTTACATCAGAGGACGCACATTCTTCGAAAAGAGACATCCACCGCTGCGCGAGAGAGGACGCAAATAGTACAAGAGAGGACGCAAATGTGAAAGGGAGGACGCCTTTGTATAAGAGAGGACTCAAATGTACAAGAGATGGCGCACGCTACAGGAGGTTACATATAAAAAGACATTTTTTCACATAAAAGACACGAATTGCTTGAGAACATGGATGACGAGAGAAGACATGCTTGGCATAAAAAGTCACTGAGATGTGCATTGCAGAAGAAGTCATATGTTCTTAAATTGGGAAGGATGTATGGTCCTTGAGAGAACACGCGCGTAAAGGGGCATAAAGTTACCACATATAAGAGAAAGCCCCTCGCATAAAAGGGCACACATTACTTAAGAGGCACGCGTTTGTGGAGACGACAATCTGCTTAAGAGAACGCTCACTACTACATACAAAGACGACAATCTACTTAAGTCTTAAGAGAACACTCACTACTACATACAAAGACGACAATCTACTTAAGAAAGCGCTCACTGCTACATACAAAGACGACAATCTACTTAAGTCTTAAGAGAACACTCACTACTACATACAAAGACGACAATCTACTTAAGTCTTAAGAGAACACTCACTACTACATACAAAGACGACAATCTACTTAAGTCTTAAGAGAACACTCACTATTACATACAAAGACGACAATCTACTTAAGTCTTAAGAGAACGCTCACTACTACATACAAAGACGCATGTTACTTGAGGGGATACACATTTATGACAGAACTCCCGTCTCTTGTCAGGACATATATTATTAAGAGGGTACACGTGTCAAGATCACATATTGAATAAGAGATTACACGTTACAGAAAATTTCACTTATTTTGTCTTATTACATGAGAGATCATAGATTACGGAAAGGTCATAATTGCAAGAGAGGGCGCATTTTATGTCAGTACACGCTTATTTGAGAACATGCCCATTACAAAAGAGAATGTGCAATGTATATGAGATAATACAAATTACATAAGAACGCACGCATTACCTGAAATGATGCACGTTACATGAGAGACGTTATATGACAGAACATGAGCTACATGAGATGACACGTTACATGAGAGACGTTATATGACAGAACACGAGCTACATGAGATGACACATTCAACTAGAAAGCACACATTATACATAGGACATCAAATCAAGTACATAATTTGGGAGACACAAATTGCATTGCTTGGCCATTTCCACGAAATGACGCATATTACATGAGTATGTCATGTTACATGAAGTCACGCTACATGAGAAGGTCATGTTCCATGAGAGGGAACTCATTATATTATAAAGTCACAGTGTATGAGGTCACGTTACATGAGAAAGTGTATTTTATACAGGAGAGCACATATAACTAGTCATCGTCGTAGGAAACTACTATAAAGTCAAAGGTCAATCGCAAGATTTTTCTTCGACGTAACCATTTCCTATGAACTCGAAGACTAAGCGTACGCATATCTTAAATACTTCAGCAGTTCTAAACATATCCATAAGTGAATAATCAATAAGAAACTGGGTCACTCGATATTTCTACAAATACATTTATCTGAAATTATGGCCACCTACAATTCTGTCGCTTGACGAACTGCTGTAAAAGGTAAACCTTAGAAGCTACCCAGATCTGGAAAATTATTTTTATTACACTTCTGCAAAACAGGAAGTCAACATATACCCTCAAAGACATTCTCCAACACTAACGAAGTATGTGAAATCAAATGTTATTAACAAGAATGCTTCACAAAACTGCATTTGTATTTCAAATCACACTAAGATCACTACACATTTTACGCGAGTTTTCCACCGTTAACGATGACGTCATATTTTGTCGTCTGCAGTTTCTACTTACGCTGGCAAATGCCACAGTAGCGTTGGCAGTTGATCTTAGACCATTCCACGTATTGTGTGCAGACTTCTATTCCGTAATTCTCGCAGTTCTCGATGAAATCTTGGCATGGATCGGGCGGTAAGGTTCCACCTGCAAGTAGAAAGGACAGGGAAATATATTTAATTATCTTATTTTATTCAACTAGAGAAATTTTTCAAGAAAAACTTACAAAATCACTTAATAATGAGGATCAAGATATATTTACAAAATTACTCAATAATGAGGATCAAGAAAGACTTACAAAATCACTCAATATGAGCACCTTTAATACATAAATAAACAATGTACTCACCAGAAACTTCCGTCATGACAGGAGCCGTAGTGTCAACTGCACACCAACAAAACCGGTTTGTTTATTTTATTTCTGTTAACATTGCGTGAAAATATTCTTACTTACAGATTCTGACTAAGACAAGTCAGCATTCTGTCTTGTTTGTTTATTTTATTTCTGTTAGCATTGCGTGAAAATATTATTACTTACACATTCTGACTAAGACAAGTGAGCATTCTGTCTTGTTTGCTTATTTTATTTCTGTTAGCATTGCGTGAAAATATTCTTACTTACAGATTCTGACTAAGACAAGTGAACATTCTGTCTTGTTTGCTTATTTTATTTCTGTTAGCATTGCGTGAAAATATTCTTACTTACAGATTCTGACTAAGACAAGTGAACATTCTGTCTTGTTTGTTGCTTTTATTAAAATTATTTAATTTAATCATATTTATGCAGACACTCTCTCTTCTGTCTTTTCAGTTCTTAGACGTCCATTTGATAATATGCTGTAAATTACTTATTTTGAAAATATCCTGAAAGTCCCTATCTCACCACCACTGCACCCCCCTCCCCAATACATTTGCATCAAAATGTATAACAAACAAGAAAAAATTCTATAATCCAAAGACTATTTATGATTAAAGAAATTAATTCTATATAAGCCAAGACTGTTTATGAATAAAGAAAATAATTCTGTTAAACTAACTCTATTTCTCCCTCAAGAAATAAATCTATAAAACTAACATTGTTTCATTCAAACAGAAACAAATTCTATAAAAAGAAGCCTATTTCTTCCAAAGAAAATGATTCTGTGTATTGATAAATTGAAGTCTATTTCTTTCAAAGAAAACGATTCTGTATATTGATAAATTGAAGTCTATTTCTTTCCTTTTAAAGAAAAAAGGAGGAGAAGGAGACAAAAGAAAATAATTTTGTATTTGCAAATAATTTAAATTTACTTGCAATTATTCTCGGAGAGAAGAGCAACATTTTCATTAATAAATATCGTTGCTGAAAGAACACATTTTTAACAAGACAGGTACACATATAATCACTCACGTAGCCTATTTCTGTCAATGTGTGAAATCAGATTAAATTGAGGGATCAAAAATATTTTATAACAAAACATCAACAATTTATCAAATAGAAATTTGATCAGATTTACGGTTTGAAAACTAACCGAACTGGTGAACATTGGAGTGTCTTCTTTGTTTGATTTCTCTCTCTCTCTCTCTCTCTCTCTCTCTCTCTCTCTCTCTCTCTCTCTCTCTCTCTCTCTCTCTCTCTCTTAGTTTAATTAGTTGCTTCTGTGAATATATAAATACATGTGTGATGAAGTTTACTCTTAGATGACCTTGCTACTATCAAATTTTAACTTTGTGTTGTTTTATTTTTGTTTTTGTATTTTGCTTGTTTAGAGTTTTGATTTGCCTCTTCTTCTGGGGGATTTTTAATATTTTTTATTTGGTTTTGACAGATTGAGCTACACTTTCTTAATTGAGCTACACTTTCTTAATTGAGCTATAGTAACAGTAATTAAATCCCACGGTTCAGCAGAACTTTCTCTTCTTCCTTTCTCTCTTCTCCCTTTCTCTCCCTCCTCTCTCAATATCTTTATATATATACACATTATTGATACATTTGTCTAACAATTTATCTATCTATATTCCATCACATTAGTTTGTTCGTTCTCTCTCTCTCTCTCTCTCTCTCTCTCTCTCTCTCTCTCTCTCTCTCACTATCTATCTATCTATCTATCTATCTATCTATCTGTCTGTCTGTCTAATATATCTATTTATCTATCTTTCTACCTGCCTATCTATATATGTATCTATCTCTCTATCTGTCTACCTACCTATCTATCTATCTACCTACCTATCCACCTAATTATATATCTATCTGCCTGTCTATCTATCTGCCTATTTATCTATCTATCTATCTGTCTGCCTCTCTATCTATCTATCTACCTGTCTATCTATTTATCTACCTATCTACCTGTCTATCTATCTATTTACCTGTCTATCTATCTGTTTACCTGTCTATCTATCTATCTACCTATCTATCTACCTGTCTATCTATCTGTTTACCTGTCTATCTATCTATCTACCTGTCTATCTATCTGTTTACATGTCTATCTATCTACCTATCTATCTATTTACCTATCTATCTGTTTACCTGTCTATCTATCTACCTGTCTATCTATCTGTTTACCTGTCTATCTATCTATCTATCTATCTATCTACTAGTCTATCTATCTGTTTACCTGTCTATCTATCTATCTACCTCTTTCTGATAAGTGTCACACCTGTGCACATAGCGTCGATCAAGCTACTCGTAATAGTGTGCAGCTCGTTGAAGTCCGACACAGTAAACATGTGGCTTGCGTCTGGGTCATCTGCAATAGACTGGAGCTCAGCCGTGTTCATGTTGGGCCCCACACCAACGGAGATTAGCCCGATGTTGTCTAGACGCGCGTTGTCGGCTTGGATGGCGACTTCACCACTGTTACTAGAAGAACCGTCGGTAATAACGATGCCAATGCGGGGCACTCCAGGACGGGCGCCAGAATTCTGCGAGAACATCTGCTGGCGCATGTACTGCAGGGCGTCAGCGGTGTTGGCACCACCGCCCATATAGCTTACCTGTTAAAAGAATTTTAGGAATTTATGTAGACATTCACGCCTCTAATGTGTCTTCCCACTCACTGCCCGACCCCTTCCATCTGACCCACATCATACCCATGATTATTGCATTGTGAGGAAATCAGAGACAAATCAGAGACGAGTGTGTATCTGTGCTTGAAATCCGAGGAAATGTTTCTAATTCTCCTGACCAAGCGACTGACAGACTGTTTGTCTGTGATCAACACTATATTTAATTCACTAAACTCAAATTCAAATATCATAATTTTTAAACGAATCCCATTTAACCTTAGATCTAGCAAGTTAAAACTTGAAAAAGGGTTTCAACATTAAATTTTCTGTACTTAAAGAATGACAGTAGAAAACGTCATTGGAATAATATACTACATCTTCGACTTCAGTAATGTTGCTAGTACATTATACAGTTGATGGCCTGTAGTTTCCACTTACTGACACGCCAGCCAGCGTCTATTCCCACCCTGGAAGTACTCTTTACTTACGCCGTCAATAGCCTTCAACACGTCGTAACGCGTTGTGTACATATTCAAGGGAAACTCTAAGGACGGGTAACTGCTGTACTGCATAAGGCCCACGTGAACGCCTTCAGGAGAGATAGCCAATTCCTCAGTAACGTCCTTAAGAAAGTCTTCGATCTTGTGGAAATTGTCTTTGCCGATACTAGAAGAGGAGTCCAGCAGAAAAACAACGTCAGCTTTCTGAAGACAGCCTAAAAAAATAAATGGAATGGAGAGCGAAAGTCTTACAATTTTCATAAAGAAATTCATTTTGCAGGATACAAAAAAAACGGATCAAATAGATAGATAGATAGATAGATAGATAGATAGATAGATAGATAGATAGATAGATAGATAGATAGATAGATAGATAGATAGATAGATAGATAGACAGATAGATAGATAGATAGACGGACTGATGGATGGATGGATGGATGGATGGATGGATAACGCATTAGTAAAATGTAATTGATATTTGAAACAAAGAGAAAAACATCTTACCAGTTGGTGGGGGCAGGAAGGCGGGATCTTCTGGGACCTCTGTAAAAAAATATATATATATATATAATTAACCTATATATGAAAAATTCGCGTGAATTTTACTTATGACCTTTCCGCTAATTTCAACAAAAACATTAATGTCCAGCGTCTATAATTCGAGGAAGCGAATGATTATGTCTGCAAACAGAAACATTCAATTAGGCCTATATCTTTACAAATGCATTCGGTTTATCCCTTTGTAATTTAAATAACTCTATCAGTCAGAGAAAAGTTAACAGAATTAAGTCTCTTTTATCAAAGAAAGCAAATCTGTCTTAAGTAGTCTTGTTTATTCATCACTTTCTGTATTTCAAACAAACATTAATTCGAGATACCTCGGATTTATCGGAAAGGATTTTTCTTAAAAAATGTTTTGCCTTCAGTAGTATTGTTTGCTCATTACCATCTGCGTTTCCAGAAACATTTATTCCATACACCTTGGATTTTATCCAAAGGAAAACTGTCCTGAAAGGCTTTACAGCATGAATACTGAGAAGATTTATTTCAAAGGGGAGATTACCCAAAGGAATGAGCGCATAGAAGAAGCTAATTCGATTTCTGGCTTTGTATTCTTTTGACAAGAAGCAAGTTTCTAAAGAAGTTCTTTCTTTCACAGTTGTTTACCACAGAACAGTGAAGACCAGTACGCTACACACCATTGCAAATCTTTGGCCCAATGATGTCGGCCACGCTGCTTAGCGACTCGAAGGTGTCGGCCTCGTAGAAGTAGCGAGTGTCTGGGTCACTTGCCACGCCCATCAGCTCTCGCTCGTCGACTCCGGCACCGACACCCACGGAGTACACCTGGATGTCGTTGTTCTGTGCCGTCTGGCTCTGTGGGCGTACAACCAAATTCTAGTGATCAGTACTGTTAGACATTAAATATTTTCTAAAGAGGTGCTCTGTGGACTATCTGATCTAAATCATGTCCAAGCCAATACGAGGCTAAATATACTCCCAAGTTATGATCAGCATTATAACATAAAAATTCTGCAGATTTGCGAAAAAGCGAGTCGAATTTGTCTAAAATCATTTGTAGCATGTACAATTCATTTTTAAAAGATAAAAATTAAATTTAAATCTAAAACATTATCTGCATGGTTCCCGCGCCACTCACTCACCTGCAGAATGGTGAGATCCCGGTTTTGGGAGTGCCCATTTGTCACAAATATGATGACCTTCGAGGACTGCGCGCGCACCCCGCTCTGAGGCGTGAACATATTGTCCGTTGCGAAGCGCAGAGCTTCCTGGAGGTTCGCTGAGCCGCCGACAGCAGGGGCGGACGTCAGAGCGGTCCGTATGTCCTGAGCCCTTTGGTAGGTGTTCAGGTTAAAGACACTGCGTGCGCTCTCCCCATACGTCACCAATCCAACCTTCCACAACAAAACACAGCGTTAAACTGCCAGCTGACAGCAGAGAAACGGACCCTTCAAAATGAGCAGTAGCACTTCGTGATATCTGATTTCGATATTTCTTTTTAAATTATTATTATTTTTATTATTTTTTTATGTTCAGTAAACGAAGATTTTTTTAATTTGTTTGGTTTGTTATTGCTATTCTCGCGTTTGTTGTGTTTTCTTCCCAAAATATTTTGTTGTTTACTCCTCCGAAGGAGCTGCAACTGGCTCTCTTGGCTAAGGAGTTATTTCTTCGTGTTTGTTGTTGAAATGACAACCTCGTTCCCAGCGCTACACTGCAGGTTTGACTGACTTGATCGGGGATGGGAGGCGGGGAGTTGATACCGCTTTGTGATTTTGAAGCTAAGTCATACTTTCGAAATAAAAAAAGAAAATAGCCTACGCTGAAGCAATGATAAATTGCAATGATAAGTTTAAGTAAAGCAAAGGGAAATAACCGAGGCTGATTTCTAAATAAAATAAAGGGAAACAACTCTCACTATAACGGTCATAACTTTCAAATAAGAAAAGGAAAAATAACTGAAATTGAATTTTTCATAATTCTAAATTAAATAAGGGGAAATAACTGAGGATGCAGCTGTTATAATTTCTTAATAAAAACAAGATGAATAACAGTCCCATGAAAAATTTCCCATGAGTCGACTAATTTCTGATTTCTATCCTATTCCAATGTCGCTCTCTTACTGAAATCAGTTATTTGATCAACCTTAATTGATTTAATTCTGTCTATCCATCCATCTATCCATCCATCCAATCACTTTCTATTTATGTCTAATAGAACTTTTTATATCCATTTTATTTCCCGTGCCTCATTTATAAGAAGCACCAGTTCAGTGAGAACGATATTTACTCTATCCGTTTGCATACCTGTACACCAGTAGGACCCACGTCCCAGTGATGCATCGTCTGTCGGATGAAGTCGAGCTCATGCTGGTAGCTGGTCGCTCCGACCGCATTAGAGGAATCGACAACAAAAACGACGTCGGACATAGCGCTGCACGCTGTCAATGCAAAAAGTATTCATTACACTGGACAATAGAGCGACATGAAAGTTTTGCTCAGTACTCAACAATTTCTGCTCATTAATAACAGAGAGACCTTAAGCGGTTGCTTAGTACTTTCTCAGTTTCTCAGTTTGGTTGCAAACTAACTGGGAGGGGGGAAGGGGGAACTTATCTTGAAAGGTCAGTCATCACTATCTCTCGCTAATTAAGAGATCTTAACATTTTACTCGGTGCATTGTCAGTCTATTTGCTGACATCGATGAGGGTGGGGTGGAAGACTTAAAAAGGTCAATGCTTATTGTCGGGTAACTAACAAAGAGGTATCATTTAAAGGTAAGACAGCATTAGAGAATAGTCAATATTGTCTGGTAAATAACAAAGAGGTATCATTTAAAGGTAAGACAACATTGTCTGGTGCCTAAGAGGTAATCTTAAGAGAATAGTCAGTATTGTCTGGTAAATAACAAAGAGGTGACCCTAAAAGATCAGTCAGTGTGTATGGTAATGATAAATAGGTGACCTCCAAAGATGATATTAATTAAAGACGTGACTTCAGTTGTTCTCAGCATCCACTAAGGAAAAATGTTAACTTATAAGTAATGTGCCTTTAAAATTTTAAACATTGGGGGGGGGGCGTGGGGGGGATCAATAGCACTTTTACGCCACCACTGGGGCTTGCGTTGATCATTTCGTCATCAGACGCTCTCTGATCTGGAGTGCCCCAGTGGGACCCCACAGCCTCACACTTGTGTTCGAAGTGTAGGGCAGGAGGGCTGGTGGAAGGGGGTGAAAAGATCACACTAGTTTGGTGCACAACCTCAACCGCCCTCCGCCGGTCGAACAAAAAGTATTTTTTAAAAATAAATATTTCTCAATGTATTTTACACATCACTGGTGTTGTGTTAATTATTACTTGCTCTCACTTGCTGCTCCTTTTACAGTATATTCCATTCATTTATGCAAATAAAACATCAATAGCTAAAAACTTGACTTTTACGACAACTGGAGAGAGTGTAACTCAGAAACAAGACGGACACGCAAAGAGAGAAAGAGAAATAGAGAGACAGATTGAGACAGGGGACAAAAATGAAAACTTTCGACAGGTATGGAGAGTGACAGGTAGTGACAAACACAGTCTTTAGGAATCAGAAGTGGCGAACTTCATCATTTACACTGCAACTTGACGAATAAAGATTTAGTGTGTCAGCCAGTCTTAACACACCACGTGCACATAGACAAACATACAAACAACACAGATACATTATGTTAAATAATATAATCTCAATACTTCATCAATGAAAAACGACACTAGACAACTACATACCTGGACTTGTCGCTGTCTGTCGCACAACTGAAAACAAATTATCAAATATATTTACTGAATAAGAATATAATGGAACATTCTAACAAAAGAGAAAGCATACAAAATTCCTAATTGGGGGAGGGGAGGGGATATGTGGAAATAAAAGTCAAAAGTAAGATAGTGTACACACAAAATCCTAATGACAGATTTTCTTTTAAAACTTCATCGGGAATGAGAAGCTAATTATAAATCTTAACAAGAAAAAATGTATAATTCTCAAATCCCATTGCAGAAAAAGACATAGTGTTTAATCTTAATAAAAGGGACCCAAGATAATCTTAGTAATGAATGGAATTTCTGGATTTTCTGGAAAATACAGGTGGAAACTCTGCTGGAGTACGTATACGCATAATAAATCCTAATCCCAATAAAGACAGAATGCATTATTCATGAAAATCATCGCGAATGAAAATGTACTGTCAGAATCCTAAGAAAAATAATGCATGTAAAATTTCTAGTAAAAGAGAAAATATATTTGCAAATAAGCGTGCAAAACTCCTAGTGTATATCAATGTACACATGAAATTCCAGTGAGAGGGAAAGCAAACAATGGTCCTACTTTAGTCGATGTACACAGAAATTCCAGTGACAGGGAAAGCAATCAAAAATCCTAATGTACAAAGATGTACCTAGAAATTCCAATGTGAGAAAAAGCAAATAAAAAGCCTAAAGTACATCCTTGATGTACACAAAAATTCTAGTGAGAGGAAAAGCAAACAAAATCCCGCTGAAGCCGAATGGACATGCTAATGAATACAAAATGGAGGAAAGAAACGACTTAGTTAAATGACTAACTTCCCTCCATCACTTCTAACTTCACAAATGACCTGACTGCAATTATAAACACACCTTATTAATTTCTAAAAACAATAGATTCTCATGCAGTCATTTAAGTAATGGAAATATACAGCAAGTCATCGTTTGGTGCATTACTATACGTCAAACTACTAAAAGATTCAAAAAGATCAAAATAATTTCGTTACCAGACCACGCAGGGATACCCGGAAATAAAATTGCAGAATCCCATACAGAATGCACTTACTAATGACAATGTATATAAGTATCAATCCCTTGCCAAGGGGAAATTTAACAAAATATCATTATATGCAAACATATGTGACGTAAACCATTCACAATACAGCCAGAAAACAAATAATAATTTAACAATATCAAATCACAATACAATCATACTACACACGAATCTGGCAGAACCAATCCACAATTCAGCCATAATACAAACAAATCTGACATCAATAATACACAATACAGCCACACTGCAAACAAATCTGACAACATCAATACACAATACAGCCACACTGCAAACAAATCTGACAACATCAATACACAATGACTGACCACAATATAAACAAATTTGGCAACGTCAATACACAATACAGCCACACTGCAAACAAATCTGACAACATCAATACACAATGACTGACCACAATATAAACAAATTTGGCAACGTCAATACACAATACGGCCATACTTCAAACTAATCTGACAACATCAATACACAATGGCAGACTACACTATAGCAAATCTGGCAACAACAATCAACAATACAGCCATAGTACAAACAAATCTGACAACATCAATACACAATACAAACACACTACAAATCTGACATCAATACACAATACAAACACACTACAAATCTGACAACATCAATACACAATACAAACACACTACAAATCTGACAACATCAATACACAATAAGAGACCATGCTAGGATGAAGATCTTTGACTGACAATGATATGTTTACTCAGCCTATTAGATATATTTCAGTTAGTTAAGACCAAGCCAGAATAACGACATTTTCACTCAGCCTATTAGATATATTTCAGTTAGTTAAGACCAAGCCAGAATAACGACATTTTCACTCAGCCTATTAGATATATTTCAGTTAGTTAAGACCAAGCCAGAATAACGACATTTTCACTCAGCCTATTAGATATATTTCAGTTAGTTAAGACCAAGCCATAGTAACAAGACTTAGATCACGATCAGAATATTCACACCTCCAACACAACACAGTCATGCAGCTGCCAGGCGCTACCTACTACAGAACAAATCATTCTCTCTGCAAAATTAAACTAACAAATATGCAAACTACAAGAAAGCTCTACCAAAGGCATAATATGCCCATCAGCCCTGGGAGTCTACAACTTTTACTCATCCTCCATCCCCTTGTTCAATCCATACAATCCAATACAATACAATACAATCCATCCAATCCATCCAATCCATCCAATCCATCCACCCATACCAGACTTCCAAAACTATATCTCTTTCGCCATCATCCTCTCTTAAAAGCGTCATACTTGTACTTCATTCTGCGAAATCAACACACGCTGGAAGCGGACGTAAGTTATAAAAATCCTAATGAGAAACAATGTACATGGAAGTCCTAATGAGGAACAATGTGCATAGAAATTCTAATAAGGAACAATGTACATGGAAATTCTAATAAGGAAAAATGTACATGGAAATTCTAATAATGTACATGTACATTGAAATTCTAATAAGGAACAATGGACATGGAAATTCTAATAAGGAACAATAGACATGGAAATTCTAGTAAGGAACAATGTATGAAAAATCTTAGTGATGGGAAGTGACAACGAAATTTCTAATACAACTAATACAAGTGAATTGACAAGAAAATCTTAGGAAGAGATAAGATGTATCGAAAATCTGCTGATTAGAAATGAATGCAGACAAATCTGTATTTAAAGAAATGTGCATGAAATTTCCTAACGCAGGAAGTTAATGCAAATTTCGATTAAAGGCGTTTAAATGGAAATCATAGCGAATAAGAGTATATGTGAGAATATTATGAAACTGCTCTATATAAATATCTTATAAAGTAATATTAAATAAGAAATCAAGATAATATGAATGCGCACGTAAATATAAATTCTTAACAAAGGAAACTGCTCTATATAAATATCTTATAAAGTAATATTAAATAAGAAATCAAGGTTATATGAACACGTACGTAAATTATAAATTCTTAACAAGGGAAATTGCATACGGAAATAATTATAAGTCAAGTTGT
Organism: Sinotaia quadrata; assembly: GCA_028829895.1. Lineage (NCBI taxonomy): Eukaryota > Metazoa > Mollusca > Gastropoda > Architaenioglossa > Viviparidae > Sinotaia > Sinotaia quadrata. Next base: position 104,961,026 of record CM054181.1, on the reverse strand, counting down.
ACCTGTGAATACAAAGGAGCAATGGGAAATATGCCAGTTATAATGAGGTATAATTAATTAGGAAATATGCCAGTTATAATAAGGTATAATTAATTAGGAAATATGCCAGTTATAATGAGGTATAATTAATTAGGAAATATGCCAGTTATAATGAGGTATAATTAATTAGGAAATATGCCAGTTATAATGAGGTATAATTAATTAGGAAACATGGCAGTTATAATGAGGTATAATTAATTAGGAAATATGCCAGTTATAATGAGGTATAATTAATTAGGACATTTTAGAAAGAGAAAATCTATTTGAAAATAATAAATAGACAGATTAAGTGTAAATATAGAGAATGATTGCGTCTTTCATTAGTGCTAGAAAACAAGCGATAAGCTAAAGCAGTCTCCACATATAATCACTCAGTATGAAACTGCACAGTTAAAGTAATACATGAACATTATTTCACAGAGTTGATGTTGACTCCATACATGTAAAGAATCAGCACGATTACGCCAGTAAATTTTTCTGAAGGTTTTTTTTTTCTTGCCTGACAATTAATATAAACGACTTAGAAAGTTTAGATGTAGGATTCATTTCACTATCCAAAATCAGTTGTGATGTTTATAAATTTCTGGATGTGGGATTTATTTCACTATCCAAAATCATTTGTGACGTTTATAAATTTCTAGATGTAGGATTCATTTCAAAATCATTTGTGACGTTTATAAATTTCTAGATGTAGGATTTATTTCGCTATCTAAAATCAATTGTGACGTTTATAAATTTCTAGATGTAGGATTCATTTCACTATCCAAAATCAGTTCTGACGCTTATAAATTTCTAGATATAGGATTTATTTCACTATCCAAAATCAGTTCTGACGCTTATAAATTTCTAGATGTAGGATTTATTTCACTATCCAAAATCATTTGACATTTTTAAAATTTCTAGATTTTCATTTATGTAACTATCCAAAATCAGATGTGACATTCTTGAATTTATAGATATAGGATTCATATAACTATCCCAAACCAGTTGTGTCGTTTTGAATCTCAAATAACTATCCCCCAAAAAATTGTGACGTTTCGAATTTATAGATCTAGGACTCATGTAACCGTCCCAAACCAGTTCCTATAATTTTAAAGTACATATATATCATATGCTGTGTCTGTTTTTTCTAAGATTTTATAATTAAATATTTGTTTCTGTCCTGAAATGATGTTGTACCTATTTCTAAAAGTTTAAAATAAAAATATTCTTTTATGTCTTAAAATGATGTTGTACCTACTTCTAAAAGTTTAAAACAAAATATTCTTTTATGTCTTAAAATGATGTTGTACCTATTTCTAAAAGTTTAAATTTAAAATAAAATATTGTACCCGATGTTGTACCTAGTGCTGCAAATTAAGAACAAAAAAAATTATTTTCTGCTCCGTAAATGTCCCTTCTACGTCCCTTGATATCTATTGCTTTGGCACCATGTCCCGTGTGAACTTTGGCAGATAATTAAGTCAGCAAAATATTTAAAACAAGCATATGGCCATGTCTGTTAATCCAATATAGCACTTATTGTAGAAATCAAGTGGACCTTAGTGGACACGTTTCTTAAAAAGATTAATGTTCAGGACTTCTTTGGCCGAAGAGAGAGAGACAATAAATTAAACAATTGTTTCAAGTACCAATTACAACTTTTTTTCTCAGTGTCAGAGAAAAAGAGAGAAAGAGAATAAATTCAACAATTGTTTCAAGTACCAATTACAACATTTTTCTCTGACACTATATTCTACATGTACTTTGCGGAGTCAAAGGTCAAGATAGAGGTATTGGCCATTTGGTAAATTCCCAAGCTATCCTTGGGCTCGTTCAGAACACTCCACCTTAATACTGTCGTTTCCGATCACGTGGTTGTCAGAGATAACCGAAAGAGTCTTATGGGTTAGCATATTTATTCCTGTAATTTAAAACCATAATTCTAAAGTTTGTTTTAATTATTTGATGATGATGGCGACGACAACGATGGTAGTGATGATGATGATGATAGCGATGGTGATGGTGGTGGTGGTGGTGGTGATGATGATGATGATGACGATTTTCCCGTTTTTATTTCAATTGCCTACAGTTACAGTTTGCTGCAATGTATATATATATATATATGTGTGTGTGTGTGTGTGTGTGTGTGTGTACATTTTGTGTCTCTGTGATAGCTGATGACAATTCGAAATGTATTTGTGCTTGAAAGATTCCAATGTAAGCGTGCATTATATGTTTGTTTTACTAAAGAATAAAAACGCATGACCTGAGGTTATATGTGTGTGTGTGTGTCTGTGTGAGTTGTAGGTGTATGTATGCATTACAAAATCGATTCCTAACTCGATCGGCCTGACAGTAATGATCCAGCATTCCTTTTCTTAGACAAGGTCAAGATTTATAATTGATTAACTTATGATCATAAAGTTGTAGAACAAAGGAAAAAGCTGTCCTATGTTACTTTTTATATTGTATTTCAGACAGCAGAGTTTGTGCTGGTGTCCATCCATGATGTGTGCATTTGCCCGCGTGCCACTATTCATCATGAAGGAAAAATCCATACAAGAATCAAGTATATACAATGAACATTTTAATGCTCAAATTGTATTTATTTATTTATTTATATATAATAGACATATTTTATTTTCAACTCTCTTTTGTTTGGGTATTTGACTGACTCGTTGATGGTTGGTTGATTGGTTGGTCGTTTTAATTGACTGCTGATTGGATGATAAATTGGTTGGTTGGGTGGTCGGATAATTTAAATTGTTTGGGTTGTCTTGCCCTTTCATTCGTTCGTCAAACTGATTTTCATGCTTTGGAGAGGTAATCTTATGTTCATTGCTTATTTTATTTTGTTTCATTGTGTTGCTTGTTTCTGTGTGTGTGGAGAAGTCGAGGTTAATCTGGCGCGTGTACATTTTTTATCAGTATTCATAGACATAGCCATAGACCATATTTTGACTGTCACAGATTTTAAGAACCAAATCCAATGGCATGGTGCCATGACAGAGATAAGAGCACAGTTATGCGCATAGAGTTTTTGTTGGGGTTTTATCCTAAAATTCACACCGAAGTATTTTGTTGGGGTTTTATCCTAAAATTCACACCGAAGTATTTTGTTGGGGTTTTATCCTAAAACTCACACCGAAGTATTTTGTTGGGGTTTTATCCTAAAATTCACACCGAAGTATTTTGTTGGGGTTTTATCCTAAAATTCACACCGAAGTATTTTGTTGGGGTTTTATCCTAAAATTCACACCGAAGTATTTTGTTGGGGTTTTATCCTAAAATTCACACCGAAGTTGTAACAGATTAATTTTTCGGCAAATTGACTAATCTGCGCAAGCATCATATGCCTCTGACTAATGTGTACTATTCATGATCATTACAATCTGATGAATAGAGTATAGATGACTATGCATATACATTGCATATTGGATAATCCAAAGGCTTATGTTGACTGGGTAAAAATCATTGTACAAGTCAATGATTAGTGTGTAGGGGGACCACTAGCCTTTCGCGTGAGTGACCAGAGTTTGGGAGGATCCTTAACCATTCCTAAGTTCAAGGTGGTAGATGTGTGTCCCGTCCGTCCTATGATAGGTCAGACTCCGACTGCTACAAGTCGTACACGCGTAATATCTCCTTGGCAGTTAAAATATCAAAAGTGTTGAATGTTCATCTAGCAGAACAAAATTGCGAGTAGGAAATTGAAATACTAAAACATTAACCCCCTTTACACATGATACTATTTATTTCCCTTCCAACAAAAGTTGAAAGTGGATGTGAAAACTAAATCAATCTAACATTGTGTACATATTATTTATGCCTAGCACAATAAAATGTATATGCTGCCATTTTAGCTAAATTAACCGCTTTATCGTGGTAAAAGTTCATGACGAATATAAACAGTTGCATCTTAAACAAACTTAACACTTCAGGTTCTTTGAGTTAAATGCACGTTCTTAAGTACTTTATACTTAGATTCTTACTGCTAAATGCTTTTTCTTAATAGACATTTTACACTAAAGAAATCTGCACTGAAATAATTGTTCTTCAAAGCGTTTTAAAACTTTACATACATGTACTTACTGTTCAGTGATTGTCCATAACAGATCCGTATACTTTATATCCCTGCTGTAAAATGTCTCTTAAAAATCTTTACACTTACAATCCTTGCACCGAAATTCTTGCTTTTAAAAGTCTTGTATTCTTAAGATCGTGCTGTTATATGCTTTCCTCTTCGAAACAAACATTTCTTTTACGCTGGAGATAAATGTTATTGCATGCAAGTTCTTAAAAGACTTTTACACTTATGATCGTGCTCTTAAATGCCTGCACTAAAAATAAAAATTAATACTTGAAATACTTTCTGCTGCATGTCTGTTCCTTATTGCATTGAATATCTACGATATAATGCACACACAAACACATACAGTGACATATTTATTTCAGTTGTCATGACACTCTGTATACATAATGTGGCAGATGCATGAAAAGATATGTTATTGTTATTATAATATTAATGCATCTCGAGTCTTAATTGTATTGAGTTTTTAGATAGGTACTAATACTAACAAAAGTTCTGTTTTAGCATGTATCAGTGAGTTTATGTAAAATAGCTTCGTGTAAGATCACTTCTGCATGTATCAGTTAGTGTTGTTAACAAGTCCGTGTAAGATCAGTTCTGCATGTGTCAATGAGTGTAAACAAGTCCGTGTAAGATCAGCTCTGCATGTGTCAATGAGTGTTTGTGAAACAAATCCGTGTAAGACCAGTTCTGCATGTGTCAATGAGTGTAAACAAGTCCGTGTAAGACCAGTTCTGCATGTGTCAATGAGTGTAAACAAGTCCGTGTAAGATCAGCTCTGCATGTGTCAATGAGTGTAAACAAGTCCGTGTAAGATCAGCTCTGCATGTGTCAATGAGTGTTTGTGAAACAAATCCGTGTAAGACCAGTTCTGCATGTGTCAATGAGTGTAAACAAGTCCGTGTAAGATCAGCTCTGCTTGTGTCAATGAATGTTTGTGAAACAAATCCGTGTAAGATCAATTCTCATAATCACATCACTAAAATGAAAGTGCAACGCGGTTACTAAGCTTTTATTAGTCAGTGACAATTTGTAATAGAGGCAGTAGTAGTAGTAGTAGTAGTAGTAATACTAGCAGCAGTAGTAGTAGTAGTAGTAGTAATAGTAGAAGTAGTAATTGGGATAGTAATAGCATCAGTTAGAATAGTGGTAGCAGTGTAGTATTAGCAAAAGTAGCTTGGGTAGCAGTACCGTGCTAGCAATAGTAGTAATAGTAAGTAGCAATAGTAGTAATAGTAGTAGTAATTATAGTAACAAAAGTCGTAGTATGAGTAGCAATCTCGTGATAGTAGTTGTAGTAGTAGTATGAATAGTAGTATAGTCGTCGTAATAGTAGTAGTAGTAGTAGTAGTAGTAATATTTACTTTTTCTTTCGAACATATATTCTAACTCTGTCGTAGCTCATGGTTGTAAAATTTTAGTACTTTCAACACCGATGCAGTCAAAGGACGAACAAACATATTCCAAACGCAAAGCAGTCTGGGACTATGGGTCGTCTGCTTCTTGACATAGCGTTTATGATTTCAGATACTAAAGATACAAAAATGTAAAGTTAATCCTAGCCCTAATTCTAACACTTACCCTACACCCTAATCTCAACCCGCTGTGAGCTTATTTTTATGGCTTTCTTATTTCTGCAGTCACTAATGGTGAAGTTCAGAGCTCTTTGTTCAAGACATTGTGCGTATGAATCATGACACTAACCACATCACACACATCACATATCGCACTCGCAACAGTATCCCACTAATTGAAAGAATTCAAATATTATATATTACATTTTACAGGTTAATGTAGGACAATATATGACAATCACCGTTTATCGTAATATCTCTTCTGTAATACTTAATGTGTTTTTAGTTGATGGGACGGGTAGACCTATTCCCGATCAAAACTTTCTAAAGGGTAAGTAACTCTTGATCACCGTAACCATTCTAAAATATTTGAGGTTACTATTTAAAAGTTTAGTCATCGAATTTGCTCGTTAAAGTTGGATGAAGGACACTCACCCGCGAAATTCATTTGTTTACAAAGTAATTTATTTGAATACAGTTATAAACACGTGCCTGTGTTTAGAAGTTTTTGCGGCTTTAAAACAATTTAGTCTGTATATAATAGCAAAAGACTATCTGATGGCCAATACAGTTGAAACTAAACAAAATCACATACACACACACACACACACACACACACACACACACACACACACACACACACACACACACACCTGATAATTAGAAATATTGATAAACTTTAGTTCTGCGTATCATTTTTCAGATTTTGTTTACAGGCCAGTTTTGTTTTCATTCAAATCTCATTATCTTTCTTTGTCAGATAATCACAATTGCTTGCTTTATTCTAACCTTTATTTGTTAAAGTACCATTATCATTTTGTTCAATAACTTTAATTTCCTGTTAAATAATATTATCATTTGTTATTTTATTTAATCGTCTTTTAATGTGATTTTTCTCATGACTTTTTATTAGCTTTGCTTTCTTTTGATTTTATTTTACAATATTACGCATTATTATTGCAATATATTTTAACCAACTAGGAATCGCCATTTTGTATTAGCTGCCTTGCGTGTTTTCATCATGTTTTGATTACAGCACAATTAAAATAAAAGAGTTTTGTACTAGTAGGCTTTTAGTTTTAGTTTTATACTGTATTCTTGTGTTTGGAAATGTCAGCGCGAACGCTTTCGACTGACCAACTAAACGTCGACATTCCGCGCTGTATTATTTCTTTATTCTTGTCTCGCTGAACTGCCTCATGTTTTATTTTATTGTAGTCATTCCTGTCCCAAACACATTTTTTTAAATGTAAGCAAAACAAATCTTGAAATTAGGAGGAAAAAACTTGCATGCGTTTGGTGAATTATAAGAGTTTCAAAATGAGCCAGTATTTATAAACACAAAACTAAAAAGTCACGTATCACAGTCCTTCTGAAAACAAACAATCGAACGCACCTTGCAACAAAAAGAAAAATGTGCATAGTTACGAAAGAGCACAAGACTTTGCTTGTCGCAAATCCTACCTTGTTTGGGGCTGTCCGTTTTAGTCAACCCAATGGCAACGGTTAACACTAGCAGAACGGCTAGCTCGCGTGCCATTTTGGAAAGAGTACGTGGCACGGATTTTCTATTCCTGCTGGTTCTTCACAGGAAAATACCTTTATAAAGAACCGCGGTCTGCAGAAACCAAAAACAAGGTTGGGCAAGCATGATCACGTGACTCTTTAGAGGCTGGCTGATTTGATTTAAAACTCCTTGACTTGTGGGACAGTGTTGTCTTTACTTGTCTTCTTTTATTTATTTGTTTACTTTTAAATATCTTTTTAAAAGATGGTCACATTTTTTAAAATTTAAACCGTGTGAAGAATGTAAGCAATTTCTTTTGGTGATATTGTCGGTAGATTAGGAAGTACACACTTGATAAAGATGACAAAGGGTTAAAATGGACATGTTTTCAAAGAGGTAACGGAACACACTTGATAAAGATGACAAAAGTTAAACTGGACGTGTACTCAAAGCGATAACGGAATTCACTTGATAAAGATGGTAAAAACAGTTAAATTAGACGTGTACTCAAAGAGGTAATGGAACACACTTGATAAAGATGACAAAAGTTAAATTAAACATGTATTCAAAGAGGTAATGGAACACACTTGATAAAGATGGCAAAAGTTAAATTAGACGTGTATTCAAAGAGGTAATGGAACACACTTGATAAAGATGGCAAAAGTTAAATTAGACGTGTATTCAAAGAGGTAATGGAACACACTTGATAAAGATGGTAAAAGTTAAATTAGACGTGTACTCAAAGAGGTAATGGAACACACTTGATAAAGATGAGAAAAGTTAAATTAAACGTGTTTTCAAAGAGGTCACGTTACACTCGTAAGAAAATAAATAAATAAATAAATAAATAGATTGGAGCCGAAAAAAGCTTTAAGACGGAAGAAGTTCGTCATAACTTTACGTCTGCAACTTATTAAAATTTTCCAAATTATTAGTATTAATAAGCTAAGTGAATCCATTATTTCTTTCATAAATGTAATACTGTATTGTATTGATTTGTATTTTATTGTCTTGTGTTGTGCTGTGCTGTGTTGGTGTGTTGTATTATGTTGTGTTGTATTGTGCTGTGTTATATTGTGTTCTATTGTGCTGTGTTGTATTGTGTTGTATTGTGCTGTGTTGCATTGTGTTGTATTGTGGTGTATTGTGTTGTATTGTGCTTTGTTGTATTGTGGTGTATTGTGTTGTTTGTGCTGTGTTGTATTGGGTGTATTGTGTTGTTTGTGCTGTGTTGTATTGTGTTGTATTGTGCTGTGTTGTATTGTGTTGTATTGTGCTGTGTTGTATTGTGTTGTATTGTGGTGTATTGTGCTGATTTATTTATTGATTTATTATTATATTGAATTGTGCTGTGTTGTATTGTGGTGTATTGTGTTGTGTTGATTTGTTATTATATTGAATTGTGCTGTGTTGATTTGTTATTACATTGAATTGTGCTGTGTTGTATTGAATTGCAATGCATTGTACGTATTGTGTTGAGATATATTGTAATATGCTGTATTGTATAAAACTTATTGCTTTGTATAGTATTGCTTTTATAGTGTATTGTATATTTTGCTTTGTATGATATTGTGATTTATTACATTATATTATATGGGGTGTTAATACTGTATTGTATAATTGTATAGTTCATTGCTTATGTTGTGTTCACCTGCATATATCCAACTTATTCTGCATTGCATTTTATTTATTTGTTTATTTTTATTTTACAGAGTACTGATTCTTTGTACAAATATGTTGTGGATGCGGGGTGGATATGTAGGGAGAGGGGAGGGGGCCAAGTCATTGCTAGATAGGAAGCACATTTATTAACAAAAAACAAAACAAAAACGTGTTTACTAAAAAATTAAATTATGTCCGCGAAGATAGATAGATAGACAGACAGCAGACAGACAGACAGATAGACAGACAGATAGATAGATAGATAGATAGATAGATAGATAGATAGATAGATAGATAGATAGATAGATAGATAGATAGATAGATAGATAGATAGATAGATAGATAGATAGATAGATAGATAGATAGATAGATAGATAGATAGATACAAAATAACTCAAAATATACGCGAAAATAAAGTAAAGCACTAAACTCCGATTCAATACACTATTAGTCTGCTGTACCGAAAACAAATTTATGCGTTGACGTTGCATTTTTTGCTAAAAGTAGAGAGCTGCAATCGATATCTGAGCGGTCGTAGTATTCTTCAGTCCTCTTGAAAAGAAAACATTAACAAGAGGTTATTTTTAAATTAAAGCTTATCTATAGGCCCAGAACAGCTGCATGATCCCTTTAATAATTTCCTGCGAATGATATTCGTAACCTAAAAAGTGTGTTGCTTCATTGGGTCCATTCATTCATTTCAGTGTATAATGTACTTAAAATGTCCTCAAGGTTATTTTTTAAAAGAAAAGGATAAAAAAAAAAAGGTTACGAAACAAAGCAAAACAAATTTTATATTGATATAATTTTGAATTTCAATCTCATTCTTTCTTAAGTAGATATGTTCAAAATTGACTATACTATGAAATTGACTGACATTCGCACTGTCTGACGTAGTAGACAAGCGTACGCACACACTCATATCTATTCACGTATGCAAGAGTACACAGAACACACACACACACACACACACACACACACACACACACACACACACTCACACATACACACACACACATACACACACACACACACACACACACACACACACACACACACACATATATATATGTGTGTACGCAAGCGCAAACACACAGACATACATGTACAGATACGCAAGCGCACACACATAATTATATATATACACGTACGCTAGCGCGCACACACACACACACTTTTATGTATACACGTACGCAAGCGCAAACACACACACACACATATATATATATACATACGCAAGGGCACACACACACATATACATATATAGACACGTATGCAAGAACACACACACACACACACACACACACACACACACACATATATATATATATATATATATGTACGCAAACGTACATGCGCGCGTTCTCAAAAACCTGTGCAGGCAGGATTATACAGTTAGGGGATTGTGTAGTAAAACCTGTTATACTGCCCATCGTATAACAGAGCTTATCAGAAATATACAGTATAAATTAGTTTTGACATGTTAGAATAATTGATTTTTAAACTTATCATAGTGTTTTAGGAACTTTTGAGCCACATGGAATCCTAGACAGAATGTACTGTAGAACGAAGGTAAATTAAAATAAATCTGTTTGGAAAATAAAATGTTTATTTTATCCTTATTCTTTTCTGCATTTTCCTTTTGATTTTAATGACTGTAGGTCAAAAACTTTGATTTTCATCTTGATTTTAAAGACTGTTTGTACGTCAAAAATTTGTATTTTGATTTTCATCTTGATTTTGATGACTGTTTATACGTCAAAAATTTGTTTGGATTTTCATCTCGATTTTGATGATTGTACGTCAAAAACTTGTGTTTTGATTTTCGTCTTGATTTTGATGACTGTGCGTCAAAAATTTGTTTTGATTTTCATCTTGATTTGTGGTGTTGTGATTGCCTAGAAATGTTATGATATTGTATATATGATTGCGTTGTGATATTAAGTGATGACAATTTAGTGTCGCTCATTTGCATGGTGTGTTGGTGAAATTAGCACAGATGATGTATTTCTATTTTACACAGGTGTTTAAAATAACATTTTGTAAAACTGCTCCAGACATACTGAACTTTATGCTTGGTCCGTAAGAACTTGATATCTTAATTGATTAATTGGAGTTGATTAGTGTTAGCCACCCATTTTAATTTTAGCATTTAAAATGGCGATCCCACTAAAACTCACAAAGTAGTGGTTAGAAGGCCCAAAGATGGCACGTGAATTAGCTGATGGGGAAGATGAGATTATGGCTAATTTGAAAGAGTACATGCTGGACAGAAAGAGTGGTATGAAAGAGTAAGAAAAGAACAGAGAGAGAAAGAAAAGAACAGAGAGAGCTAGAGAGAGACAGAAAAGAAAAGAGAGAGAGAGAGATGAAAGAGTTTGCTTTGCGGGAAAAGCAGTTTGAGATAGAAAGAGAGAAAGCATTTAGCAAGATATGCAGTCAGAAAGGCACAACATGGAGACAATAGCAGAGACACCGAGCCCAAAAGTAACATAACATTTCAGTTTCACACATTTAATGAAAAGGAAGATGATGCAAGTGAAGCCAGTGAGCATTTCGTTAAAGATGTCTTAGTTAGTCTGTATCCACCTGCCCTTCTGGTATACACTAGAGAGAAGGGCGTGGGGTCACTTAGTGGGCGGCGGCAAGAGACCACTAAGAATTGGTTTATGGCCCCAGACAATTAAAGGGGGGGGGGTCGCGCAAATCACAACCGCAAATCTACAACCCACAGCAACAACTACCACACCCGAAGAAACAACATTTATCGTCGCTCCCATCATGTAAGGGGGGTAACAAAGGATAGAACACTCCAGTTGTAAGGGTCAAAACAAATATGAAGGCACCCACATCACACATAAGTATGAGATCATAAGAGGGGGGTAGAGAAAGAGCAAGCTGGAAGAAGATATGCAGTAAGATGTTCTCAGTGTGGCGAGATAGGTCATACTCGTAGTCAGTGTAATGTCCGTGATTAGCGCTATAGAGCCGCATGGGACATCGTATTTTAAGGACTCCATAAATGGGCGTGTCGGCTGCACCGTTGGTTCAGTAGTCAATCCTAAATTGGTTTTGGAGTCTGACTACACCAATGAGCAGAAAACTGTCCCTTTAGCAGACGGTACTAAACGTGTAATACTTGTCGCTTCCGTGAATATAGAGCCTGGGTATGAAACTGGGCGTGTGCCAACCGATTGTATACCAGGCTGTCACACAAGTGATTAGGGGGGCGCCAATACATCTTGCACTTGCAGGAGTCTGAGGCACTGTTGCAGGATTCCGGTGATTGCTTTGGCACCACGCGACAACAAACCTTTACACAGGGGAAACAACAGTACAGGGAGGATACTGCTACTACTGTAGTGTGCACAGATAGTAACACGCAGAGTGAGCAGGTAGTTAGGAAACACGATAGCGCAGTGAGTGGTACTGCTGAGTTCTGTGAAAGCAATGACACTTCCTGTTATACAATAGAGGGAACTGTTAGAGAGGGTGAAGTTGCTGTGTCAGTGTCTGAGAGAGTGACTACTGCCAGAGGAGTGGTAAGTGAGACACCTCTGCTCAGAACTGCACAATTAGACACAACAACTAGAGTGTGTCACATGAAGGAATAACTTAATGATGTATGAGAGTCCATGAAATTTGGTACGTACGAATGTCCAGTTTCTGGGACATGGAACTATGATTGTTCTTCAGATTGTAGGTAATGGTAGTCAAGTGGTAGGGTCAAGTATTTTTAGTGTAGAAATACTGATGGCAGCCCATGAAGTTGTGTCTGAGTGTAAGGGCCTAGTATTTTTAGTGTAGAAATACTGATGGCAGCCCATGACGTTGTGTCTGAGCGTAAGGGTCTAGTATTTACAATGTAGAAATACTGATGGCAGCTCGTGAAGTTGTGTCTGAGTGTCAAGTGAGTGTTTGGGAAACTAGTGCCAGCATCTAAAGTCTAAATCCCTATGAAAATGTTCTTGTAATAATTCCGAGATTTCTCGTAGCTTGACGAAATACTACTATGTTCAGTTATTTTCATCGTGCATAATTGATAAGAAAAACGCGCAGTACAATTTCATGTTTATTTAAAGGTGTAGTAAAAGAGGAATGCCGTTCATTCAGGGGAGAGAATAAAATAATTGAATTTTATAACCACTAAATTAATTCTAATGAGTCTTAAGAAAGATATATGGACAGATGAAAAGCCCAGCAAAGAGCTCACATACACAAAACCGTTTTCCAGGAGAAAAGAATGGCAGTGTTTCTTGATTCTTTGATACATCGATCTTCGATTCATTGGTATCTTCCTCTGTTGTTTTTCGTCTGTGCCTTCCCAAGCATTTTTGTGTTGGAGTCCGACACACACTTCTTGCCATGCGTGCGCACAGGGCACACTTCGTTTCGTCTTTGATGTCACGCCCAGCAAGCGAGGGCTAACAGGTCATGTGATCAGTCTGTTTGTAAACAAACCTTGAAGTTTCCTTGTACTTCACAATGTACGTTATTTGTGTTGTCTAAACGGCATTTGACTGGAGGAACGTTGTTAATGAATATTGTTCCCTCCCAGGGGTGCCCTAGAGAGGACTGGAGATGATTTAAGTGACCAATTATAAACAATTATCAAGAGAACTTTTGGACTTGGACCTTTTTGACTATATATATATATATATGTATTTCTAATTCCGTGTATCTCTGTATGTAATTGTTGTATTTGTCATTACTTGTATTTGATGAATGTGGAATTGCTTGCATAGTGTGTCGTTAATGTGTATTGTTAATAAACTTTACTATTTCTTGGTTAAATACCCATGCTCTCTGAGTGACGCAATTAAGAGAAAGTTGTGGGGGATTATATAATAATTAATAAGCCGGACATCAAATCTCTAATGTAGGCATTCCCATTGCTGCTTACTGGGGTATGCCAGGTCAGTGCTGATTAGTGTGTCTGCCTGTAACACGAAGGTTAATGCTGAAAGGGATACAGAAGTTGTTGCCTCACCGAAGTCCGCATATTGAGAGGTGTGTAGTTATCATAATATGGAGAGGTGGTGAAAATCATATCCTCAAATTACCCTCTCGTCGTTTCAAATAACCTGTAGCAAATAGTAGGTGTGGCATGTGCGCGTGAAATGCTGGAGGGAAAGACGAGAACAGAGTAAAATTTTGTTTTAATTAATTCCTCCTTTGCTTGCTGGAAAACTTAACCCGATCTTCCTGTCACGTGTACCTACTCTAACCCTAACCATTGAGTTGCCGAATGAATACAAGCATAAAACAATTAAGTCAAAGGTGGGCAAGCTCACTAACAGATTACTAACCACACAGTAAACAAGACAGTCTAACTGTTAGATTCGTTTTGGAGTCGGCCAAGCAAAAAAAAGCAAAACACAGCACGATGAATATGACATAGCTGTCAAAAAAGGACCTTGACCGTGTCAACGAATACTTTATATTGGTCTTCATTACGAGAGGTGGTATATCATTGGTCTTCATTACGAGAGGTGGTATATCGTTAGTCTTCATTACGAGAGGTGGTATATCATTGGTCTTCATTACGAGAGGTGGTATATCGTTAGTCTTCATTACGAGAGGTGGTATATCATTGGTCTTCATTACGAGAGGTGGTATATCGTTAGTCTTCATTACGAGAGGTGGTATATCATTGGTCTTCATTACGAGAGGTGGTATATCATTGGTCTTCATTACGAGAGTGGTATATCATTGGTCTTCATTACGAGAGGTGGTATATCATTGGTCTTCATTACGAGAGGTGGTATATCATTGGTCTTCATTACGAGAGGTGGTATATCGTTAGTCTTCATTACGAGAGGTGGTATATCATTGGTCTTCATTACGAGAGGTGGTATATCATTGGTCTTCATTACGAGAGATGGTATATCATTGGTCTTCATTACGAGAGGTGGTATATCATTGGTCTTCATTACGAGAGGTGGTATATCATTGGTCTTCATTACGAGAGGTGGTATATCATTGGTCTTCATTACGAGAGGTGGTATACCATTGGTCTTCATTACGAGAGGTGGTATACCATTGGTCTTCATTACGAGAGGTGGTATATCATTGGTCTTCATTACGAGAGGTGGTACATCATTGGTCTTCATTACGAGAGGTGGCATATCATTGGTCTTCATTACGAGAGGTGGTACATCATTGGTCTTCATTACGAGAGGTGGTACATCATTGGTCTTCATTACGAGAGGTGGTACATCATTGGTCTTCATTACGAGAGGTGGTACATCATTGGTCTTCATTACGAGAGGTGGTACATCATTGGTCTTCATTACGAGAGGTGGTGTAACGTAGAGGCATGGACGTGTTCCTTTAGTCCGGCTCTTTAACTTCATCCTGATTGTAGAGGTCTTTAGGTCTTCACACAGTTTGTTGTTCTGTTTTTATTTTTAAATGATATATGTGTTCATCCCTCAAGGGTTTATGTCGTCGCTTTACTTACAATTCTTTGCCCGTTCGACTAGGACCAAATGTACGATGCGAATTTTAATTAAACTGAATATCGGACTCATCTTGGTTCAGATTTGTTGCTCTCTCTCGAATTTAAGGGTGTAGCCTATCTAATATAACTTACACTAGGTCTGTAAGTCTGCTGCTATGGCATATGAAGTGTTCACTTGATTGGATAGGCTTGAGAGCAAAGTATAAAGCCTGATAGCTTAAAAGTCACTATATAAATTTGTCGGGGGGGGGGGAAGAGGATATTTCCCTGTAATCTGCCACTGTCTTAAGCAACCTATATGCTTATTACAGCCATAAGACGTCACCTCAAGTAGTTTATGTGTCCATCACAGCCCTAGAACCTCGCCTTAAGTATAGTGTGTATATATTCCAGCCGTATGACCTCGCCTTATTTACGTACACTGTGTGTCTATTCCAGCCGTAGGACCTCGCCTTATTTACGTACACTGTGTGTCTATCAAAGTCGTATGACCTCGCCTTATTTACGTACACTGTGTGTCTATTCCAGCCGTAGGACCTCGCCTTATTTACGTACACTGTGTGTCTATCACAGCCGTAGGACCTCGCCTTATTTACGTACACTGTCTATTCCAGCCATACGACTTCGCCTTATTTACGTACACTGTGTGTCTATCACAGTCGTATGACCTCGCCTTATTTACGTATACTGTGTGTCTATTCCAGCCATACGACTTCGCCTTATTTACGTACACTGTGTGTCTATCACAGCCGTAGGACCTCGCCTTATTTACATACACTGTGTGTCTATCACAGCCGTAGGATGTCGCCCTCGGACAACTATGTGTCTATCACAGCCGTAGAATTTCGCCTTAATTAAGTAAACTTTGTGCCCAGCATAGCCGTTGGATTTCGCTTTAAGGAAACTATGTAGTAATCGCGACCTTGGGATCTCGCCTTTCATACACTGTCATGGTAACTAGAAAGTCTATGAAACCCAGCAATTTGATTTAAAAAATAAAATTCTCACACTCATCTCTCTTTATATATCCCCAATTCTCTTTCTCTTATTTCTCTGTATCCAGCCATATAACACGCGCACGCGCGCGCGCGCAAACCCACAATCGTCTATTTATTTCTCTGTTTCTTATAACCATGTTCATTGAGAGACACTGTTCATTCAGAACTATATATGAAAAGTTATTATCTGTTCTAGGAAATGATGTGAATATTGGATCAGCATCCCATCTGGAGACTTCATGCTGTCTGATTTAGAAAAGGTCAGTTATTCAGCATCTGTAACCACGCCAGGGACAGAGATGTAAAATACTCCCTACAATGGCCACCACCTTTCAGACTACCGCAATCTTTCAAATTTTCAAATGTCTACCACTTGCACATTACAAAAGTTTCAACTAGGTCTATTTCTGTACACTGAGACAATAACAGAATGTTAAAATATATTGCTCTTTATATCGGTCCCTTAAAATAAAATCCATTTTTTTTTTATTTCTCAAAATCTAAAGTCCACACACACACTCGTACACACATTTTCTCAGTATGAAAACACTACACAAAACTAAACGTCTTTTCAGTCTGTAGGAAAAGTTACTTTTCCAAAGGCACAATGAAGTAATCAACAGTTGCTTACTCACGTTATTTTACATTTTTATACAGTTGACTGTTTTATATGTAGTTATATATCATGATTCGACCTCAAAAATACCTTTGCCTAACTGTTGCTTTACAGTTCGTAAACTTTATTTTTAAAATCATGCATCAGCAATTTGTAAACTTTACTGATTTCTTGAATATCGTAACAAGTTTAGCAATCACTGCTTTAGACGTGGCGATAGGTACAAAAGAGTTTGTAAACTTATTTTTTAAAATCATGGTGCAAGTTGAACAATGGCAACAGGTTTAGCTTGTGTAAAGTTAAAGATAAGAGGCAAGCCGAGTTAAGTCAGGTCTGTGAGACAAAAGGTAGGTGACTCCAGGTGTCAGTCTTATTTTTTACCGTACCTCGATTAGGACGATAAAAACTTGTATACATTGTCGGTGCGATAGTGTTTTGGTGGAGGCTTTAAAATTCTACTTTCTTCAGGTGCAGTCTGTCTGTGTCCTGAGCACACGCTAGTTCAAGTCAAACGCATAAATGTTACAACCTGTATGTCCAGAGGTTACAATCAAATGTCCAGACACTATAACCAATTGTCCAGACGCTACAATCAAATGTCCGGACACTACAACCAATTGTCCAGACGCTACAATCAAATGTCCAGACACTACAATCAAGTGTCCAAACGCTATAAGCAAATGTTCAAATGTAACATCGCATGTACATAAACATCGCATATATGCCATAAATCCGGGATGGTGACTAGTTAGTTTTCAAAAGAAAAAAAAGAAAAAAAACCTAGTTCAGTGAGTAGGGCTACTGCGAAATCAAGATCCATGTTTTCCATTGGCATTACAAAACTGCCTCGATTATTATACTCTGCTGAAAAAAGGTCATTGAAGTGGGCTCCTTGTTGTCTGATTACTCTGCTGAAACAAGGTCATTGACTTGGACCCCTTGTCTGATTACATTCTGCTGAAACAAGGTCATTGACGTGGGCTCCTTGTCTCATTACACTCTGCTGAAACAAGGTCATTGACATGGGCCTTTTGTTGTCTGATTACACTCTGCTGAAATAAGGTCCTGATGCAGGTTTCTTGTTGTCTGATTACATTCTGCTGAAACAAGGTCATTGATGTGGGCCCTGTGTTGTCTGAAAACGCTCTTCTGAAACAAGATTATTGATGTGGGCTCTGTGTTGTCTGAAAACGCTCTGCTGAAACCAGGCCATTGATGTAGGCCCTGTGTTGTCTGAAAATGCTCTGCTAAAACAAGGTCATTGATTTGAATTCCTCATCTACATCTGACTTTTTTGAACTGGTAGAAATGCTACAGACGTCAATTACAGCAAAGAACTTTGTGTATTGACAAGAACAGAATGTGGGGGTTTTTTTGCCTTAGAATTACTCCACTTGGCCCATGTGACACATTTATGACTGTCGCTATAAATAAATGAACCGGGCGTAGAGTGATACATCGCCAATCTTGTTGATGGTGACAGTGAAAATGTGCATCATGTTGATGGTGAGTGGCATTAATTGTACACAGATTTTGTTTCTCTAAATGCAATCTAAATCTTATTTTTATACTCTACACTGACACAAGGCAAGCTTGAGTGATTAGCGCCTGTGGTGATCTAGAACAGTCTTTCTGACACTGGAGGAACTCTTGAAATACTTTTCAGTTCTCAGAGAACCCCTGCATAAAAATTGTTATATCTACGATGTTTATTTTTTGTCACAATAACACTCTCTCGTGGAACCCCTAGCGATCAAAGAACCCTGGTTGTGAAACTCTAATCTAGAAGATAATGTGCTTACTGTGGCAATTATATTGCCATTGCACTGTATTTTATTTTTTATGAGTACATGAATTTTCATATTCATAAATGTAGTATGTTCTTTTGTTATTTAATTCTTATAACTAACTATATTTAAAGCAGATGTCATGATGTGCATGTTAAGAGCAGCACTAATAGAAGCCAGTATGTTGTTTACTCCAAACACTGTGGAGAAATAAGTCATTAAGAGTAGCAATCACTCTAAAAGAATAAAAGCACTGGGCCAGGGGTGCCAGTTAGGTCTCAATGGCCCAGCACTTTCAATTCATGGGTAAGCAATTTGCCCAGCACATTTTTCGGCTTTGCTTGGTTCCTTTGGTTCCTCATTGTCTACCTGGTTTTGTGATCCACTGATCCAGTTTGATTCAACTTTCACCTGGACCTGCTTTTTGAGGTGACTTCAGTCTTGGCACTTGACCTGCTAAGTGGCACTGCTGGCTGAGTGCAAAGGAGACAACTCTGCAGAAGGTCATATATTTTAAATGTCAGTGATGTTTGATATGTTATAGATTTGTCTGTTTTAATAGGTCTAATATTTGTAGGAAGCTTATCTAATGAATGAACTTTACAAAGAATATTGAAAGACATATATTAGATTTTACTTAAATGTTACAAACCGAACTTTATTCTCCAAGCACAGACAGTGAGATAGAACAATACTGATTTCTTGATTCTTGTGTTTGTACAGCATCCTTATTTTATATATTGATTCAATGCTATATATTGTGCAGTGTGTGTGAGAAATTTATATTATATTGTTAAAATAAATTTCTATTTTACTATTATTTGTCCACTATTTCCTACTTATATTTGGAGGGGTGGGTTCCATTGGCTGTTACGTAATAATTAAGAAGTAATACATAAGGAGAACCTAAAGTGTGGTCCACTACATATATAAGGTTCTGTGTCAGGTCGATGTTACTAACAGCGCGAAAGCGGCGGAAGCCGGAAGCGCCCCCTACACTCAATCAATCGATGTTAGCTTGGTGTACATCTTTATATGACACCTAGCATTGGTGAGGTGGGGAATGTAGAGAGGCTGCTCTATCAGTGACACAATCCTCATCAAGAAATATAGTATATTATAGTATATTATAGTTGGAAGATAATATAATCCTCAATACTGAGAGGTACTTCTTAAGTTGAGACATTCCTGCCATACATACCATTATATCTGCGTCCTAACAGAGAAAATAATGCAATGCCAGTTTGAGATTATGGAGTAGCCCTATAACTGCCTCACTAATAAGATAAGAAGATTTTGTTAACATCAGTCTTTGGATGACATAGTAAAGTTATAGTTATAACTGCCTCGCTAATCAAGTTCTTCACCACTGCCTCACTAATAAAGAAGATTTTGTTATCAGTCTTTGGATGACATAGTAAAGTTATAGTTATAACTGCCTCGCTAATCAAGTTCTTCACCAGTCTTTGGATTCTGTAGCATCAGTATAACTGCCTCATCAACTGAGAAGATGCTGCATCAAGAGTGAGTGAATTCTATTGTACCATTATTAAATGCTTCAATCACTGAGAAGATATTGCATCAACAACACTTTGGATTATGGACCTTTAGAACAGCCTCCGCAACTTTTCATTGCTCAAGAATGACAGCCTGAAAAATTGTTCAGCATAACATATCACAGGTGTCTAGGATTTTGAAAATTACTCAGATCCAAATCTTTTCTTTCAGACTATTTTCGCATTTTACAAATGATCAGTTTTACATTATTAATTAAAAATCTTAAACTTTTTATTTGTTTGTGTCTATCAATTATCATCTAGTGCTCTATAGATAACTATAGGGGATTTGAGAATCATAAACAAACCTGATATCTAAACAACTGCAATTGCACAATTTGGGGCAAGAATGCATAAAGTTTGAAACACACACACACACACACACACACACACACACAGAGCTGTATATTCCCAATGCTAAGTTGTGATAAAATATAACAAACTTCAAACAAACACTGATAAAACAATCTGCTGATTATTTCAAACTGAGTATCACAAAGCCATGACCTTTAGCACAATTAACACATGGCATTCTTATCAAATGTGGTCAAATGCTGAATATCATTTAATTCTAGTGTAACATACATCACTAACTCATAGATACATGCAGGACATTAGTCTTTTCTCATTAAAAGCTCACATGTTTTGTAATGCTTTCAAGACTTGGCCATTGCAATTCTCTTCTAAGTTCTATGTGGTTCATCGTATTATCATTGCAACTCTCTTCTATGTAGTTCATCATTTATCATTGCAACTCTCTTCTATGTGGTTCATCATATTATCATTGCAACTCTCTTCTATGTGGTTCATCATTTATCATTGCAACTCTCTTCTATGTGGTTCATCATATTATCATTGCAACTCTCTTCTATGTGGTTCATCATTTATCATTGCAACTCTCTTCTATGTGGTTCATCATTTATCATTGCAACTCTCTTCTATGTGGTTCATCATTTATCATTGCAACTCTCTTTTATGTGGTTCATCATATTATCATTGCAGAAACTTCAGCATCAATCACAACTGCTCAGATCACTCTTGGTACCTCAAAATTCCAACACACCACACCTCCTCTCCATGACCTACAGGACTGACTTGAAGCTGACTACTAGATCAGGCCAAAGATCTCACTCTTCCGTCAGTTCATGACTGCCTCAAATGAAGATAACTCTTGGACATTTTCCAAGGCTATCTCAATGCATGCCCTCTCCTTGTAAAGTTTGCATCCTGAAAGTGCTCATTATTAAAACCATGATCTAACTGTACAAGTTCCTTCTTCTATTAGGGCCTTGTTATGCCTGTATTGCTTGCATCATTATTAGAAACAAGATCTAAAGTACAGGTTCCTACTTCTATCATGGTAGTGTAACATTTGCATCCTGAAAGTGCTCATTATTAAAACCAAGATCTAAAGTACACGTTCCTTCTTCTTCTATGTACAGTAGGATGAACTGCTTCTTGAACTCAGACGTAACATTATTCAAGTGACTCTTGAACATATTATTCAAGGGATTCATAAACAATATGTTTCTTCATTATGCAAGAAATACGATCCAATGGATGCACAGCTAACATTCATCACTCATGACTTTTGATTATCTACCCATACATACATCTGAAAACATCATTATCAGTCATTTGTATCAATTTTTAGCAAAAAATTTCAAAATCCAGCACTGAATATTAATTAAATACTTAATTCACTGATTATTCATTCACCATTGTACAACATTAAATATAAAGGAAAAAAGAGTAAGAAAATGGGGATACTCCTTTCACAGCATCTTAAGCATGACACAACCAATAGAAGTTATTTTCCAATTCTTTCTTCCCCTTTATCTCTCAAAGTTCACAGTGTAAAATTGGCAAGTGTCTGTCCACCCACCCAACCAACAATATATATCAATTCAATTATTCATTCAATGAGTATATAGTCACTTCTAAATAATTATTTATTTCACTTATCACATTTACCAAAGCTAAAGACACTGAAGTTAAAAATACCATAAAAGGCTTCAAATCTGTAAGTAATAGATCTGTCAATGCTTTGAAAATCTCTTAAAAGTATATCTGATAAAATAGATTAACAACATATGCAGATTCTTTCCAAAGTTAACTTGTGTGAATGGCTTTAAACAGCACCAATAAAAAGAATAATATCCAATGCACCAATCTACCAACTTAAGAATAAAATTATAAATCAAAATGTCTTGCTGTAAATTTACCTTAAAACTACACATTTCTTTTTGTTATACCTTATATCATATATATTAAATCATAAATATAACACTTAAAAATATAGCTATGCACAAATTAAAATACATCACAGCATAATTAGTTTCCTTATAGATTTCTCAGAAATTCTGGAAATATACTTTCTATTAAGTCCTTCTTATTCACTTTCCCAAGAGAGTTGCGTGGCAGACTGGGAACACACCGCAAAACAGAAGGAATCTCATAATTCGGCAAAATATCATGAGCCCAAACTTTCAAATTTTCCAAGCTCAGCTCTTGTCCATCTTCAAGCACAACAACACCTGCCACTCTTTGACCCCAAGTGATGTCAGGCAGCCCAACAACAGCACAGTCCTTGATAAGAGGGTGTGAGAGCAGGTGTCGTTCCACTTCCAGGGCACTCACTTTGTGGGCACCACTCTTTATGATGTCAACAGAAGTACGGCCCAAGATCCTGTACACACCTCTGTGAACAGCAACTGTATCCCCTGGGTTTGACAAACAGAAATCAAATCCTGTGTGAACTTAATTATCTAAATGCCCTGGTAACAATGTGCTAAAAATCTGTCATATTTTGTGACACCGTTCTTTATGTGGAGAAATATACATAAATAATACTGGTTAACTTTTCTTTACTAAAACTGAGAAGAGAAAGTTGTGAGAGTTTCTTCTTCATTAGGAATTTTTGTCCAATTGGATCTGCTGCTATTTTTTTAATAATTTCTCTAATTTGGGTTTAATTTTGCATGTCATTTCCCAAAAATAAGTTAGAAAGGTTTGCTTCAATGAACTAGGGAACGTGAAAACAGAGAACAAGCAGTGAAAAAATATAGCATGAAAAAGATGATACATACAGACACAATAGAATATTCAGTTAAATGTTACAGAAATCTAAAAGCTGTATAACATTAATCATAATATATGCAGCATTAACTGCAAAAATTTGTTTTTTCTTAAGCATTTACATATTTTGTATGTAATTATACAATGTGTATTTAGGCAGTCAAACACTAAAATTTTGATTGATTAGAAAATAAAATAAGCATTCAACGGTATCAGTATGTTCTCCCAGCCACAACACTTTATCCACCCTAAATCTTTTGTAATAGACAAGCAGTTTGTTTGCAGCTGATTGAATACTTTAATCATGTGGTTTAACATTTTCACAAGTTTAAAGCTTTAC
Organism: Sinotaia quadrata; assembly: GCA_028829895.1. Taxonomy (NCBI): domain Eukaryota; kingdom Metazoa; phylum Mollusca; class Gastropoda; order Architaenioglossa; family Viviparidae; genus Sinotaia; species Sinotaia quadrata. Next base: position 104,937,334 of record CM054181.1, on the reverse strand, counting down.
CATATTACTACAGGTGCTCTTTGTACAGATCAAATACTATAATCCAGAGGTGAAATAAATCTGAAAATCATTTTTTTTAGAAGACATTAGCATTCCTATTTGTGTCATATTAGAGTGAACCTATTAGCTTCAACAATTAGGTATCTCTATTTTTTGGTCTCATTGGAAAAAACTATCATCTTGTACACAAATTCAGATGTCTCTGTCTTTTTTGGTGATTAAATTTTTCTAATTATAATCAGAAGGACAGTGCACTTCAACACCTCTTACAAACCTGTCTTTAACCTATCATAACGAGAACAATGCCAACACTGCTTACATACGTCTTTAACCTATCATAACGAGAACAATGCCAACACTGCTTACATACGTCTTTAACCTATCATAACGAGAACAATGCCAACACTGCTTACATACATCTTAAACCTATCATAACGAGAACAATGCCAACACTGTTTACATACATCTTAAACCTATCATAACGAGAACAATGCCAACACTGCTTACATACGTCTTTAACCTATCATAACGAGAACAATGCCAACACTGCTTACATACGTCTTTAACCTATCATAACGAGAACAATGCCAACACTGTTTACATACATCTTAAACCTATCATAACGAGAACAATGCCAACACTGCTTACATACGTCTTTAACCTATCATAACGAGAACAATGCCAACACTGCTTACATACGTCTTTAACCTATCATAACGAGAACAATGCCAACATTGCTTACATACGTCTTTAACCTATCATAACGAAAAGAATGCCAACACTGCTTACATACGTCTTTAACCTATCATAACGAGAACAATGCCAACACTGCTTACATACGTCTTTAACCTATCATAACGAGAACAATGCCAACACTGCTTACATACGTCTTTAACCTATCATAACGAGAACAATGCCAACACTGCTTACATCTTAAACCAACCATAATAAAGAGAATAGTGCGCTTACAAATCCACTTACATACCCATCTTCAATCATCATAAGGAGAATACTACACATCAAATCTGTTTAGATATCTGTCTTCAACCTTCATAAGGAGAACACCATACAGCATATCTGCTTATATACCTGTTTTAAACCAACCATCAGGAGTGAAAGAGTCCTGTGTAGCCTTGGGTTTCTTCCAGTATTCATGAAAAACACTGGGTCCCTTGACTAACAATTCTCCTGACTCATTCTCATGTCCTACACAAAATAAAATCACTGTATTAAATTATCATCGTTTGATTTTCATACACAACACACATAACAAGGCTAAAATAATACATGCTGGCACAATATGCTAAAGCAACATAAATTTGCACAACCGGGTTTAACACAGATTAGCTCAAAATGACTAACCACCACACAAGCTTGCACAAGGCCAAACATTCTTACACCAATATAAGCCTAGATACCATTTATAGACAAATATTTTGTGAATTATATTTAGCTAAGATTTGTTATTATAACAGAGAAAATATTATAATATAAATATCAATAGGTACTGTTTTATGTTAAATAATTTTTACTTTAGATTTGTGCACATCCTCCACTAGTAAATAGTAATGACTATCTAGTTTGTCTGTACTGGGAGGTAAAACTAATTAGAAAATAATGTATTCAAGTGTTTGTTAGTACAATCACACAAAATATTTACACAATAACAACTATAAGACATTAACTATGGAGAGATTTCCTACTAACATGAACATATAACAATTTTGTATAAACTTACAAAGATGAGTCTACAGTTGACTAGTGACCCCTTTACAACAAAATATGAGCCAAGATTATAAAACATATTGCAGTCTTTTTGTATACTTGTTTTGTTATGATTAAACCAAGTCATACTCAAAGTAAGTGCCAGCAGAGATGTACTGAACTGTACGAAGCTGATTTAATTTTCTATTAAGCTGTGAGTAATGGTCCTTTAATTTCCCAGTCTATACTAATGATGGGATGGAGTATGACATAATACTCCTTCCTATGCAATCTCCACTGCTTTGTCTCGAAACATCATCCCAAAGAGCAAAAAAATGTCAGCCATTTATTTATAGTAATACATATATTTATGCAACAAATACAACTACCAACATCTGCTAGTGCTATGTGTGCTTCAAACTGTAAAAACGAAATATTTACTCAACGTCATTGACTATTAAAATTTCAGTTATGTTTTTTCACTTTCAACTCTGAGTGTATCTGCTAGTTATTGATATAGATAATCTACTGCAGCTCCTGTGAGGAGTCAACAACAAAACATACAAAAAACAAAAAAAAACCAATAAACAATACTCACATTTAGTTGTTTTGCAGGGAGAGGATGCATTGAGTAAATATATTTATTTGATTCCCTTCTATCTTACTCCATGTGTGAAATGTCCTACAAATCAGACCTGTTTTTATATATAAAAGGGGTTACCACTGTGTAAAATGAAATATATTCTTCTTGAGTTGTCTTTCTTGAGTGAAAATTTCATTGTTTGGACGTTTGGGACCTAAAATCTCAATCTATGCTTCTGAGCATAAGTCTAAAAGCTTCCACTCAACAAAATGAATCCATTGATATATGATATGTTAGGCTTAAATGAGAACTTTTGGGTTTTATAGCAGAAAGACAGACAAACAAACATTCAATTTTATATGTATAGATTAACAAATTTAAGGTGAACAGCACACAATAAAATTATTTATTAAAGATTAAATAATTCTGAAAATATGCAAAACCTGGCTCAATAAGTGTTCTCTGAGAGTTGCCATCAGCTAATATGTCATATCCATTTTTAGCATACACATTCATTTTGGCCACTCGCACTTTCACTGAAGGAAATGGTTGACCCACGGTTCCTGGGTAAAAAATGGAAACACTGTAGTTAAGAAATAACATTTAAAAACTCAGTCAATTTAAATCTAACTGACCTAATCTAATTAATACTGAATCATATGAACTTATTAACAAATCAAATTTAATAAAAATGGTGTGAAACTTTGGTAAGAGAACTTTTTCTTTTTTAAATTTGTGAATATCTTATTTGCATTCAACTTAAAAAGTTGAAAAAAATAACACATGAAGCTATTAACAAAAAATTACATTCTTTCAGTTTTTCTTTTTATCCTAAAGTTTATCCCTTACAAAAACAGGAACTATAAACTATAATCATTTATGATTCAAATAAGTGGAATGTATACTTGAAACGCAAGGACCAAGAGGTATGTGATACGAAATATGCGCTTCATTTTCACTGGAAAATTTTCATAGTTTTAGGGCAGCTTGACGCAGAGGTTGTGATAAATATCAACAAAAATCAAAACTATCCTTTAGAATGCAAATCATAAACAGAACTTACAATATATACCATCCTAGTGAAATGGAACTGTACCTGGTATGCGAGGACCAGAGAGGGGATTTGTGAGTGCCATTCCAATCTCAGTCATTCCATATCTCTCAAGCAAGCGATGTCCAGTAATGCTCTCCCATTTTTCAAAGACTGGCTGTGGCAATGCTGCTGATCCACTTACCATTAGCCTGTTTTCAGAAAGTAAAACTTTTACTGACAACTGGAATATTCTGGAAAAGTAAAATTTTATAAAGAAGCATATGTAACTTGACACATAATGGCATTATGTAACCACACTTCTACCTAATGCTAAAAATAGTCTACCCAAAACCTTATCCATGTAGACCAATGACTGCTCTCCATGATCTGGGATGAAGCTATAGTTAGTATTCGACCCTTATTCAAAATGTAGTCAGCATACTTAGCCACCATACATCAATGGAGTGAAGTGTATTCTTTACACTTACACACTGCAGTAGATACTTTGCACATCTCTACAGCCGTAGCGGTTTATAATTAATAAATCAGAAGATTCAGATAATAGAAGGAAAGGCTGCTCTTTCCCTGAAAAATATAATCAAAGCCTAAGTTTCCATTTTATTCCTTTTTAACTCCATTCTTTCCTACATTCAAGTTTCAACTTACGGTTTCTTACAACAGATTTATTTGCCTGATACATGCATACAGCACAATAGCTTATGAACAGATTCAGTAGAAACACTGTCAAGTGTTTAGCATATTATATAAGCATAAAAGTTCACAATCTGTAGAAATAATAGTCTACTCATATAATGCATCTCTACATAACGTGAGTAAAACATTCTCTCTCAATCAGTCAGTTAATTCACCATTAAGCTAACAACCGCCTAAACATGACTGGACTATTTTCCACTCCAAATTCAAGTGATTAGACAACAGAATTCTCTACAGCAAGTAAACTTTTGGTCTCAGCCCATCGGCTGGTCTCATTCTGTAAATCTTAACCATTGGATAATAAAACTACTCATCCAGTTGGAACTGGTTTGCATTGCATCAGCAATTTCTAGCATATTCTCAACTCAAGTTGTTTATTACAACTCTGATGCATACAAAATTACCATCACAAGGAATGCCCAAGGTCGGGTCACCGACAATTTATATAACAATTAAGTTTAGAAATAGGCAAATTTACTCTGCCACAGAATGCATTATAAAAAGAGCTGGAAAACTATGGTTGAGACAGATCTTCCTTGAATTTTATCCTTAGCATATAATCATATTCCATTATTAGTTATGCATCTCACCTAGGACATTATTAAATATGATACTGTGTGTGGAAGAGTGTTCTGTCAGGGAACACAGAATGAAAGATTTTAAGTCCCTGTGCTTCTATCAATCATCGTTTGTTTGACCTTCGATCAAGCACTGAGCCTAAAGGAGCACTGAATTCAAACAGACCACAGGCCACAATCAGACACAGTTCAGCTTGAACCCACATCTACTAACCACCTAGACAAACCCTCAGGTGCAGCGATCAAGCTATGTTGGCTACGCATCCAGCAACTTCTGCTCTACAGTTTCAATAGCTTGACACTTCATTTGAAAGACTCACATAGTAGTGATTTAAGACAACCTCTATTATCCCTAGTATTTCTTCCTTATTGTTTAACCAATTTCTACTGTTTCTATTTTTATTTCCTTCTTAAATATATATATTTGTCAATATGAAGATAACTCATGTTGGCTTGACTCACTTTCACATTATATGTTGTTAGTCTGTCACCTTAATTAAATAACCCTAACTGTTTCAGAGGGTTTTGAGTTTTATTCTTGTCTTTCATTCTTCTATTCTACATTACCTATCTTCTTTCTATCCAACAAGTGTGACCAGCCTGAAGGGGACTGTGGTTATGGAGAGTCCAGGGTGGTAGGTGAGTAAATGTCTTGTATCCATTTCCCCCCAAAATACTCTTGATTTATGTATAAGTCATATTTTAATTGGCAAATCAGATGTGGTTGCCTTTAAAAGGATTTGCTAATCACAAGTGTGTTGTGGGAAGAGAGAGGCTATAAAATAACATGTAGACTCTCAAGAGCATTCATTTAGCCCATTTTAATCATTTCCAAATTTGGGGCTTGATAGCCAGGGTCAAGGTGATAAACCAGGAAAACACGAAGAGAGGGTGTTGATATTTTTACTATATTTTCAACTCTTCACATTAAAGAAAATCCTGTACTAGTTTACCTATAACTTCATTTCAACACTCTGGAAGACCCACTCATGTTCATACTAAATACACATACTAAATCTATCATTCTAGAGAGATCATTTATAAAGTAATTCATTAAATTGGAAATGTGACTTTACTTGATTATTGGGTGAGGTGGCAATGAGAGTAACAGTTCAAATAAGGATGAAAACAAAAATAAGAGTTGGAATGGTAATGATCTAGATTGCATCTGTTACCACAGTATAGTAATGAATAAAAGTTTAAAATTGAATTAAAAATCTAAATTTTTACTATTTTTCCTTGGTTGGATTTTATATTTAATTAATTAACACAGGAGTTTGTACAAAAAAAAGCAAATAAACACAACTAATTTAACTGATGAATTTGTAAATAAGAATGTGAATAAAAATATCAAATTTGACTAATGAGTTATACAAAAAAAATGCAAATAAACACAATTAATTTGACTGATGAATTTGTAAATAAAAATGTGAATAAAAACATCTAATTTGACTGATGAGTTTGTACATAAGAATGCAAATAAACACACCTAATTCGACTCATGCAAACTGATCTGATGTATTCGCAGGTAAGTCGTGACCCCCTTCCTCTATGGAGGTGTGTTTCATAATGTTGAATCAACATGGAATAAATGGTGGGTACAGCCATAAATACATTTACTCGAACACCATTTGTAAGGCTCAGTGAATTGACCAAACAACTCCATACCTGTCAAAATGAAAATACATCAAAATAATAACCAGAAATATTAAATATATAATCCGGAAAACACATTTTACAGACTAGCAAAGGGTAATGAATCTCATTTAAAATATTGTTTCAAACAACAATCATTAATAAATCAACAACAAAATATATCATTCTGCTAAAAATTAACTTCTAAAAGAAAAATGAAAAATATATAACTTTTAAAAGGAAAAGGTAGCAATGTTAATAACTTTCAAATAAAAACCCTTCCGCACTGTCTACACTTGATACACATTACAAACATTCTAGGTCTTCTCCATTTCTAATTCAGTCTAATTAGATAACTAAAAATTATGGTCAGGCCAGAAAGTCAACATCAGTTGCAGAATTTTTTAACTTTGAGGTAAAAATGTTGCAAATGAGATATTTTCTTTTTACAAAATTCTCTTTACTGAGCAATTCTGCTGAATTTTAAGCTTCATATAGTGAGCATGTTTAATGAAATTAAAACCAATCACCAATCAAGTGAGAAAAATACCAAGGCATGATTTATTTCTATATTTCTTTTAAACTGAGGCAATGAGTCACACAAAACTAAATTAAGAAAATAAATGGTACGGATAATCTGCAACAAAAAAACAACAACAACAAATTATTAAAAAAAACTGAGACCCATGAATATATTTGCTTCTTCTATTAAAAATTTTAAAAATATTAAGGAACAAAAAGGCAAAGAGCAATAATAACTAGCATCCCCTTGCTTACAAAAAGAAATCAATTCACTAAAACATTCCTTTTGTTCTCTTTTAGAAATTATGGCATGTTTATCTACCTTAACAAAAGGAAGTGAATCAAAAGTTGTTTTAATTGTTAAACAATAATTTTTAAAATGCAAGGAGAACAGCTTAATAAGCAATGGTGCCCATTCAGCAATATATTAAAGAAACTTATTAATGATACTACTAAAATATATACCAAACTACTTGGTATATTTAAATATATATTATATGCATTATATACACTCAATTTACAATATATATATATACATGTATATCATGACATTCAACACCAACCTTATGCTGTCCATTCAGCAATATATTAAAGAAACTTATTAATGATACTCTAAAATATATACCAAACTACTTGGTATATTTAAATATATATTATATGCATTATATACACTCAATTTACAATATATATATATATATATATATACATGTATATCATGACATTCAACACCAACCTTATGCTGTCCATTCAGCAATAATATCAAATGTGAGTACAGTATTACTGAGTATGCCCTAGCACTTAATCAAGAGATTGTGAACACCAAATGAGAGTGAAATGTTAAACAAACCTTATCATTTGTAAGAAAGGAAAAAAAAATCACCTTATGTGCATCAAACTTTGGCAGCATTAAACATGTAGCACCAACTGTCAGTGGTGTCATAAGGGCATTGACAATTCCATGCATGTGGTGAAGTGGCAAGACATGCAGCAGAACATCACCTGAACTCCACCCCCAAGCAGCTATCATGGATTCTACGGATGCCATTAAGTTTCCATGAGTTAGGACAACTCCCTAAAATTTTATGGATAACATACACAAAGTAACTATAGCATTACTATGCTATTCTTTTTAGACAATATTTTTTTTCACAATTAGGAATCAACATCTTTTTTAAAAATCATACAATGTGTGACAAAATAAATCCATCCTTTCAAATTATCAATTATTATTTAATTAATATTATATGCATATAAAAATGTGCTATGAATAACATCTAAAAACAGTGTTTCTTAAAATAATATTTAATGTTGTTTCTTTGAACATCTCTTAACTTTGCTTCTTTTAAATAACATTTTAACTTTGTTCACTTTGAACAACATTTAACTGGTTCCAATTTGACGCTGGGTTTTGTCATGCACTATTAATAGTATTAAGGATGAAGAGCTATTAAAAGCATTAAGAACACTAGGTTTTAAAGTTGATCACTCTATGTGATATTTAAGAATCATAGGTAGTATTTATCTGCTTGGTTGCACTATAATGTATGCAACCAAGATTAACTATACAACAATGAAGTTAGCAAGGCTAATTGGTTCATTTGTGGTAGGTGACCAGGCATGGCCTAAGTTAGCCTTTATTGAATGAAGGGTCCTTTTTACCAAATACAGTAAAACTAATAACCATTATTCTACATGGAAGGTAAAATTTTAAGGTAAATTCAATTCTACTGGAATCCTAATTCTGACCAGTGGTAAGTAAGATAATTTTGGCAGATTCTATCATTTCTGAAAATTCGTTAGATGCCAGCCAATTATCCACCAGAGTTTCTTCAAAACCAAACCCCATCAGGGTGCCTCCACATATTTTGGGATTAAAAATTGGCATCATAATCATGTTGCTTCACAATCTTAACCCCAAAACATAACAACTGCACTTCTGCTGAAATTGTTTGTCAATGTAACTGTGGAGACATTGTTTCATTCTGAGAAATGATGGAAGCCATCTTGAATGGAGCAATATCTGCATAGGTCAGCTATATGAAATCTAAAACACTTATAGTCTTCATAAAGAATAATCAAATCCTAGAAAATCTTTCACACACTGATGAAAGATTTACACAAATTATTACTTATCGTGAGATCTCCCAAAGTACTTAACTCAATTACATATCTTATTACAAATGAGTAAAAATTATCTGAGAATGTTTAAAACAAATTCTGAAAGAATTTAAATGCATGATAAAAAAGCCCTTCTATTTTCAGCTTGAAATGTTTAGCCTTTTGCTAAGCACCAGCCTAAGGACAGCAAATAACCTAGTTATTAAATGAATTGAAAAATAACAAAGTCTGCAGATATGGATAGTGTATGTGTAATCTAAGTCTGATAATAACAGATTTGTATACAACGTACAAGTAAGCACATGAATGCATGTAATACATTAAATTAATAATAGCCTAAGATATGTAAGGACATAAGAGAAGATTAAAGATATACTTTAGGTCGTCCAGTAGTCCCACTAGTGTAGATAATCATAGCTGGGTCATTCTTGAAGCCATTCCGAAAAGCATGGTGATCAAACCATCTCTTAGGACGCGTCTTTCTTGCTTTGCCGACTTTTTTTGAAGCAGTGGCTTTTTCCGAGACATACCACTCATTCAAAGTATACTGACCATTCAGCTCACTGCTTCCAATGATGTGTAAAGGAAGCCCGAAGCAAGTGGCAATGGGAGAAAGTTTATGTGCGTAGTGTTCAGAAGCTACTAACAAAGAGCAGCCAGAGTCCTCCACAAAATATTCTAGTTCTGGTGTGGGGTAACTTTTGCCCAGTGGCACTGCAATTCCATTAGACATCCATATCGCCCACTGTGTAACAACATAACTAGCATCATTCTCGCATAAGAAGCCAATTCGTGCATGGTCCAGCTTCTCGACTTGCTCACCACACAGCTGGTTTAATGTCTTAGACAATCTGAAACTATAGTGAAGTAAATCCTCATAAGTAAAATGACCAAATTGGTCCACTATAGCAGTTCGACCTACAAATTGCTCTGCTGACAAAAATACTGGAGCAACCATTCCTGTCCTTCTTAAATTTGCACTAAGACGGGCCATACACCGTGCCCAAGTAGGGAAAAGCTTAAACGACACTTGGCCAGAAAGAGATTTTGCAGATCTTTGAAATGTTGCAAGTGAATGTAGGGATTTCTGTCTGAATGTTCCATACTGAGGTTGCATCTTTCTCCATATTCTTGAAATTCTGCATTGACTGTATGACAGCCTCAGGACCTGAGAACTAAATAAATTAATATAAATCCATCATATAATAAAGCATGACATGGTCAATAATTACATTCACAGACAAATTAAACTATTACAAGTATGGGAGCTTGACAACAGTAAACATGAATTATAAATAAACCTACTCTGTATTCATATTTAAGTAGGGTACTATTAACTTGTAACGTCTATGAATGTTGGAATTCAGTTAAACTACAGATACAATGCAACATTGGTAATTAAGCTAATTAATGCTAAAGCAGGTTTGGATTAGCGATGACTTCCGATTACTGCATTATAAAGTAAAAATTACATACTTATATAATTTAATGTGTTTATTGTAATGTTTTAACAGTGTGACACTCATCACAGTATTCAGATTGCTGTAATTGTATTAATTTCCTTAAAACATATTAATTTGTACTATTCAAATTTCTTAGTGTAAGTGTTAATTAAAAATTAGATCTAACTCCTGACTGAAAGATGAAGATTTGAAATCCTCATTATCATAATACTTGGTTAGAAAGGTTGAATTAATTGTCCAAGCATATATACTTGTAGCAATGAGTGAGACTGTACCTTGTAAACACTCTTAGCTAAGGGTGTGAGATTATGTTCATTTCCTAGTGTTACACTTGAGATTTGTGATTTATTCATCATTTAATATGATTTATCAACTTGTACTGATATGCTTCAGTCAGAAATACTAATGAGCCACTAGTTAATTGCATATTTCATGTAGACAAGAAAATAAATGCCTTATTATGTAAATGCCTAATGTATTTTCAAATAGAAGCCCCTAGTTTTATTTCTCACAAAGTGTGCAAATTTATTTTTATTTTTCATTTACTTTGCTATGCATTTCTTTTAAAATACCTTTTAAAATATAAATGCAGTTAATTTTTCTGAAATAAGACAAAGAGTTCATAAAGTAACATTGATTAACTTTGATGCTGATGTACTTTAATTTCTTTCCACAAAAATCCAAATGAGTATTTAATTTTTGCATGGCAGAGGAGTTTGTCTTCATTTAATTTCTGTGTCTTATTTAATTTTCTGTATGACAAAGAAATTACTGTTTTCATTTATTTCTGAATAGCAGGCTGCAGAGGTCCATCAAATTTCTGTGACATTTGAGTGCCTGTCTTCAGCTTCTCCACCTCTTTGTCAGTCAGAGCAAGGAACACATGACATTGAATGTTTGACTGTAGGGAAATAAGACCAATCTGCCATTGTTTTGCTATTTGAACAGAACATAAAGATCAGTACTAAAAACAATTCAGTGGAATTGTCTTCTTTGTATGTCAGCCAAACAACCACTCTTAAATCATCAGCTAAAATGAAGGCAGTGACAATTCTGTACAAATCAACAAGGATGGTTCCGATGGTTTACACCCCATCAATCTACTTTTTAAAATCTGAAAGACTGATTATATTCTTTGCCAACAGAGTTTATGCTTCTTTGAATCTATCTTGGATTAAATCAGTCAATGTGAAAAGAGTCAAAACATTCAAAAGTGTTAATTATTATATTCATTGTGATGTGAATGTTTATTTGCTTCCTATTCCAAGGCAAATGAATATATGCCTGAGCCATTCCTCAATCCATTTACAAGTAATACCAAGTGACCCGTATCAAACAAGAACACATTGTCTGATCTTCTATTCTGTTCTGTATTTATTATGTGCAGAACTGAATATGAACTGTTTTCCAAAGAAGGAACACTAAAGGAAGAGAATAATGTTTCAAATTATAATTGCAATATTTATTTCTAAATTTTGTAATAAATTCAATTATCTTGATCCTAGAAACAACATTACATAACTGAATGGCAGTATACATAAACTGGGGTTGGGTGGAAGGATGCATTGCATTTGTATGATGGTCAGTTTCTTAATGGTCTGTAAGAAATGAGTTTATCATATATTGATCCAATATAACACCATTTAATTTAATTTAATTGTTAATATAGTGGAGATATGAGATTTGAGGCCTGAGAGTTGGCTCCCTCCAGCAATAAATATGAGCTTGTAATCATTAACAATACATTAATTAAAATTAATAATTTATTAATTCTTCTAAAACAAGATAATTTCATGAGAATAAATTACCATGACAATATTTATCCTACATCTTATTAAAATAGTTGTGCACAATTAAAATGTGCTAAAGTGACAATCTAGTACCATAAATAAATACATACTGCAGCAATTGCAGGAAGTATAGCAAAAATGCTAAACTACAAGCAGCTTGAGTTGTACTTGAATGGATGACATACAGTTTAGACCGAAATGAATTTGGATAATTATTGAAGTTGTGCTACATTTCTATTTGGAATGAGAAAAAAGTCATAATCTAAACTATTAATATAATTATATATGAAATATGTGTATTTTCAAAGTGACTCGCACGTGAAGAAATTTAATATATACAGTAATACTCCTAAAAGATTCATGGTACAAATCCAAAAGGGGGGGGGGGGGGGGGGCAAAAAAATTTCAGTGAATCAGTATCCACTGGAGACAACAGCTGCATGACATAATGAAGGTTGTGCTAATAATAAATACTGTCTGTATTTGGTTGAGTAGAACACTTGAACATATGAGAGATAAAAAAAAAAGAAGAAAAGAAAATGAATAATAATTAATATTAATTATTATATGATTAAGAAAACATTCACTGAGTTGGAATTTTTATTTTTAGGCCATGCTTGATTTCATTAAAGAGTTTTTAACTTTAACTGGAAAAAATCTGATTGAATCATTGCCGAATCTTAATGTATAATTACATTATGTACAATACATACATATATTTATTTTATGAAGGTCATCATTATTATTAATGCCTCACTGTGGATCAAATAGATATAATTTACTCACTGACACCAGAGTTAAAATTTTTAATTCATGATCTGAATTTAAAATAAATGCATGCCAAATCTTACAATTGATTATATCTTCAAACTGATGCCAGTTATAAAAATCAAAAATCTAAACAAATAATAAAAGAGTACTAGTTTGAATAATTTGATATATTATTTATGGTAGTTTATATGGACCTTCAATCATTTTCAGTTAATGAATTAATAATCCTGGCACAATCTGCTCTTGCTCAATTCTTTTGGGCACTTTAATGAATTTATTATGTGAATAGCATAGGCAACAGCAGTGACAATAAATAATATTAAAATATAAAGATAAACAATTACAAACTTCTCTGGATATACTTTTCATATTACTTTGACTCTGAGCTTGACTTCTCTACCTCATACTAAAATATATTCTTACTTAGAATTATGCACATAAAAACAAACAATAAAATTAAATTGTATCATATTATGTGTAAACACAAATATTTATTTTATTAATATTATAAATTTATAAATATAATAAACTAATAATACTCTACATGCTGTTAATTATTTGATATATTTAGATTTATTTAAAACTTTACTGTTAAGTCCATTGCTGAATACATATGAAAAACTAATTCTCTAGATTTATAGGATCTATTTTTTTTATTTTTTTTTTTTACTTTAGGCCTACTGATAGCGATACTTCAATACTGAATATAAGAACTAGCAGTTGGTGGTACACACACAAACATAATAATTATGTATACTAATTAGTGTACAAGGTGTGCATGCCAAATATTGGTAATATCAAAAATTTATTTCATTATAGTCTAAATTATAAATACATGCAAGTAGATATTTGTGCGAAAAAGAATATGTGGTAGAAAATAGATTTCTATTCGTTCACTTTCAGTTTATTTTTCATATGATCTAATGATGCCTATATATAACTGCACTTATAGCAAAATTATCTAGCTAGATTATAATGGTGCTGGTTTTATAAAAAAAAAATGTATTATGTTTATAACATCAGTACCTCATGCTGGTGCTCGGGATTACCGAAGGCCAAAGGTGAATTTCGTTACGAAATTTACAAAGGGAGACAATACAACATATTGCACATTATAAACTGAAATAGAAATATATGTAAGCCTTTAAAATGAATTTTTTAAAAAAAAAGGAAGGAAAACAAATTACAATTGGATACTGTTATTTCATTTGGACTTAAATATTTACAACGTTTGTCATTTGGGACTTCAAAGACAACTTAACCCTAGCGCGAAATTGACCCAAGCCGGAAGTTCTTCCCATAATTCAATAGATCATTTTATAAACCACTTCCTTGGAATACAAAATTCGTCATCATACACTAAAGATCTAAAGTTATCAGCGTATTGTGGATAATAGTTCTGCTGATAAAAGCCAGGTTGAATTCGTGGGCTATAAAGATTAGCTATTTTTGAAGATGCTGTTGCGCAAAATTTTATGCTGTCCTACTGATTGGAATGCTTAATTACAAAAAGACCGCTGTTCCTTCTTTATCTAAAAGTAAAACTAAAGAAACTTATAGTTATAGTATACGTTACTATGAATTACTACTGGATCTTGTACTTGTGTGGAAAGTGGTGGTGCTGTGTATAGCAGCAATTTAAAGTACATAATTTGTAAAAATGAAAGTGATAGTTCGAAGCAGGGTGTTCAACAAGAAACGCAACCCATATATAGTGTAAACACTGAAATATCGATTATAACATTGAGAATTGTGTTAAATAAAATATTCAATTTTTTAAAATTTACTAATTAGCATGCTTTGCCCACGGATTGCGTTTCTTTTTGAACACCCTATGCTAGTACTATCTTTTCTTGTGAATTTTTTCATTCTGATTGTATGTGAGTAAATACGTTTTTTATCGGGGGAAAAAGTGAGGATCATGTGCCGTGCTAAGGAATAAATATTAACTGTACTCGTGTTGATTTTAATTAGTGATATATATATATATATATATATATATATATATATATATATATATATATGCACATGACTAATTACGAGTACAAGTCAACAAGAGTGTGATCGCAGTTTTTTTCCAATTATAGTTTTAGTTATAAATCCAACTTGTGTATGTATTTAAGAACCACTTTGACATGTTCGTTCATATTTATGAGACATTTTCAATATATACAAATTATTTTTGATAAACATTTCATGAGTTTCAGTGAATTGTATTTTGCTAACCAAGATTTGTGAAATTTTGTGAGGTATTTTTTTTTTAAACAAGCAAAAATGCAGTTTTTGTATGGTTCAGAAGCCAGTTAGATAAAAGAAAGTTTTTCTATCAATTGTAAATTGTTTGTAAAAGCTGAATAAATTAAATATTTTATTATAATATTTGCAAGATTAAGAAAACATACAAATGCTTCATAGGAGGGTGTTGAAGATTATAAATGATCCAATGAATGTCAAATTGATTAGAAATGGGCTGAAACAAAGAAAACAGCAGATTTCCATGACCATTTCAGTTTCAGTATGTATTTATCTTCCTTTCCCCCAAATGCACGCGCATTCAAAATGATAAATTGAACCCTAAATTGCATGCTAATTATAGGCATAAAGATCATTAAGTGCACTTTAACCAGCTTTTGTAGGGATAAGAAGTGTGAGGTACATTATATTTGTAGTAGTCGTTATTTTCAAACAAGACCGTCTAGTGACTGTCCCAGATGAAACTATTAATTAATTTTAATAGTCAGTTTTAGTCAATGCATTATAAGCAGGTTTATTAGTTTTATCTACATTCAATACATTCAAAATCAGCTAGTGAGTTATAAAACCACTATGACGTTTAACATAATTTAATCAATTCTAAATCAGTTTACCAGTTTTATCAACATTCAATACATTCAAAATCAGCTAGTGAGTTAAATCCACTAGGATGTTTAACATAATTTAATCAATTCTAAATCAGTTTACCAGTTTTACTTACAGTCAATACATTTTAATTCATTAGAGAGTTAAAAACACTAGGACATCTTAAAATAATTTAGTCACATTCTTAATCAGTTTATTAGATTTATCTACAGTCAATACATTCTAAATCAGTTTATTAGTTTTACCTACAATCAATACATTCTAAATCAGTTAGTGAATTAACACTAGGACAGCTTACCCTAATTTAGTACATTCTAAATTAGTCAGATGCAACCATTACAATAGCATAACATAAATTAGTCAATATATCAAAAATAAATTATTGTTACACCATTTCAATAAACTATATTATGATTTAATCTTCGTTTACATAAGCCACACTCATAAGGCCAATTGTTACAGTAATATTGTGTCCCCGTCCATTCAAATTATTGTAAATAAACGGCAACGTACAAGCACCATTCTAATAGTAATACATACTCGTGCGCTCTCCCTCTCTCAAACACACACACACACATATCGTCTCCAGTCTTGTTTAAGTAGTTTTCTTGTCATGAAATTACTGTAAATAAATGCCGACATACATAATTAATAATTATAATCCCCATACAGTTTAATTCAGCACCAACCCATTTGGTTTTAAACAGTTTCATATCCGTGATAATTTTTTTTTTTAAATTATGTCTCGATACACAACCATATACAAGACAAATTTTCAAGCTCATTCAATAAAATGGCAAACAACTTTGTCTATTATAAGTAATTACCCGTTCTCATTGAACTTACTGATACAAACGGTTCATTGTCCACAAAAGTATTCAGTGTCCATAATTTTTTAAAAAACTACTTGTAGCATCAGGCTTTGGTGTCCACCTACAGAAGAATGGTAAGTAGACTCGGTGCTATTCATTTGCCGTCCGTGTCGATGTGAATTACACCCCCCCCCCCCCAAGATAATTATACCACCATTCAGCAATGGATAAATGGTGAGGAGAATGAGAATTCTTTTTAACTGAAAAATTACTTCAAATAGATTGTAAGTACAGTTTCAACTCAATGCACTCACAGTGACATGGCCCACACGCACGCATTCGGCACAGTGATTTGATATTTCCAAGACAAGCATAAAGGTTACACTGATTCAGTATGATAGAAATAAGTAAAATGGTTACACTGATTCAGTACGACAGAAATAAGTAAAAACTAAAAAAGGTTACACTGATACAGTACGACAGAAATAAGTAAAAAGGTTACACTGATTCAGTACGATAGAAATAAGTAAAAAGGTTACACTGATTCAGTATGATAGAAATAAGTAAAAAGGTCACACTGATTCAGTACGATAGAAATAAGTAAAAAGGTTACACTGATTCAGTACGACAGAAATAAGTAAAAAGGTTACACTGATTCAGTACGACAGAAATAAGTAAAAAGGTTACACTGATTCTATAAGACTGAAATGGGTACAAATATAAAAGTGATTCAATAAGACAGAAATTAAGTCAAAATATAAAAATGATTCAGTAAGAAAGGAACAACGGAGAGCTTGAATAAAATAATTTGAAAGCAGTGGTGTAACTACTGTCCTCGTAGTGCTTGGGGCTTTCAACAGAAGGGACCTAATATTTATTCCTTCAAAAAAGAAAAAATGTACTTGAAATTTGAAAAATATACACATGCTCATGTTTGTTTTTTTACAGGGGTCATGGCAAGGTAGATAGACACCGGCTCAAAAGCGGATTCTCTGTGGAGCAAAGATAGAGATGTGTGTGTGTGTGTGCGCACGTGCGTGCGTGTGTGTGTTGAATTGAAACTGTGCTTACAATCTATTTGAAGTAATTTTTCAGTTAAAAATAATTCTCATTCTCCTCACCATTTATCCGTCGCTGCTTGGTGGTATAAACATCAAGGGGTCTTAATTCACATTAACAAGGGCAGCACATGAATATCACCGAGTCTACTCACCATTCATCGGTAGGTGGACACCAAAGCCTGATGCTACGTGTAGTTTTAAAAAAAACAAAAACATGGACACTGAATACTTTTGTGGACAATGAGCCGTTTATATCAGTAAGTCCAATGAGAACGGGAATTACTTATAGAATCTTTGACATTTTATTGAATGAGCTTGAATTTGTCTTCTCTGTGTGCATGTGTATGTGCATGTGAAAAATGGAAGATTTTAGATTTTTTGCTGGGGGAGTTGGGCGTTGGAGACGGGACAGCAAATCCAAGTTACGCCGCTGAAAAGAAAGTAATACTACTAAGAATAAGATGTGACACGCATAGGTAAAGTGGCTTCAAGACGAAAGTTATTCTGAGAGGGTTCCAAGACGGTGATATGTTTTTAATTTTAAAGTTGTATATTTTTATTATTTATGTTTTTAGTACGATACGATTTCTCTTTCAAGGCGATAGTAGTAAGAAAAGTGTACCAGCGCTGCTCTATCAATAACCTACAACTGCTGCCTGCAGACTGATCTGAACAAAATGAATTTGGAGGTTGCACCAGACATTTCACTCTTAGAAATTAATTTCCCATTTTATTTTTCTCGACTTCCCTTCTCAACGATTTCAGTAGGTTGTATTGAGCCAGTATACTGAAGAATTCTGTTCAAGTTCTGGTCCATTTATTAAAAGGTGTCACTTAGGTGAAAGGAATGCTGTTTGTGTGTGTGTGTGTGTGTGTTTGGGGTTATGTTTGTTTTTTATTTTTATTTATTTATTTTTTTTTTGGGGGGAGGACTTACTTTTTCCTTCACACTTACATTATCTTTGCGTTAAATTTGGCGTATATGTATCTTTTAGTTTAATCTGACTTTTGATTTGTTGTTTATACAGTACTAGACCTAAATTACTTATGAATTATCGTTTCATATGAGAAAGCCCTGTCTTGTTTTAACTGTTATTTATATTATCATGGTAGTATTTAAAAATAATGAAGTGGATTGGTATATAACAATTCTTAAAATAAAATAAAATAATGATACTTTTGTTGTCTCAGTGATGTTTGTCGGTCGAGGGGGGGGGGGGGTATCTCGCATGTTCATTTATTGTTTGTTTTCGGTCTTTTTTGTTATTGTTGCTTTTTATTCTCTTTTAATTAAGTGAAAGGTCTGAAGAGTTAAAACTCTGATTCAAAGTTGACGACTCACACGTCTAAAGAGGTAAAGAAAATGGACAAACGAGCAGACCTTAGTGTACGAAGCAACTGTGAGTCACTGAGTGTGACATCAGCTGTACAAATGATTTTGCAAATAGTTGGGTAGCTTCGATCACAACTGCTCTGGTTGACTGTGATCAGTCAACCGAATCATCGGCAAGTAATACCAAACACTTTAAGCCAAATTAGATACAGACTAAATTGATTTGAAACAAAATTAAAATTTAGTGTCTTGTGCAGTACCACAGCATCGAATGTTCGACTTTCTTGATGGGTAGAATAACGCCTTGGATGAAGAAACAAAAATGATAACGATAACAGTGGTTCGGTAACCGCTAGTAACTTGATACAGAATATTTACAAAGATTTTTACAACAGGTTAAAATGGATCCGCTAAAACCAGTCCCAAACGGACATTATCATAAGGTACGTCGAGTAAAGATGGCCTTTCAATATTTCACCCTATGATTGCAGCTTTTCAGTAACGAACTCATATAAGTCATCCATTCACTTTCATATGGAAATGTTAATACCAATTTCAGACTGATCAATTTCAACAGAACATCAGGTCGGTTTCCAAAATGTCATTGTGTTTAAAAAATATCATTTAGTTTTTAAAATACATGTACCTTTAATATTATTTTTACCTTATTGACCAGATGTATTTTTTTTAATGTTGTAGAGTAATTTCCCCTTGCCCTAGTCCATGTGCGACACACGACTGAAGATGGCGGACCGAACTTCCATCTGTACAGCATGATCTAATTTTGAGCACATGATATGCACCTACGACATTAGATAAGGAATTATTGGCGAAGGTAAGTTTGTATAATAAGGTCGAATTGAGATACTGATTGATTAAAATTTATTATTAATAAATGTTTTAGTGCAGTTCTATAACATTAATATATTTGTAGTTTAGGGAAACTGCGCGTGGTGTCTAGATGAAAAAGAGAGACAACGTCTGCTTAGCTGTGTTTATCATCAGATCAGATGAATTAATTGGTGCATTAATCTCTTTTATAAGCATTTTCTCCATTCATTTATATTAGTAAAGATCTTTTAAAATATAATTAGTAAAAGTTAATAATATTAAAATAATTCTTTAGTGGAAAATAGTGCATTAGGCCTATAACTCATGTAAGCAGTTGAAATTGTGTTTATCGTCTTCGATATCACCACATTTTAAACTTTTAGAAACCTTAATTTATAGAAGGAGTGAGCCACAACTAATCTTTTTAAGAGATTCTTTTCTATTTTATGTTCAGAATGAAGCAAATACATCACACATTAAAAAATATGCATCCTAATTTTCCATCTTTCTGAATATTTATACTAGATAGTTGATAAATTCTCTGTATTGCAGAATTTAAAAAAAACCTACGAATCATTAAATGGCTAATATATATATTCTTTTTTTTTCTGTTTATATGTATATTTAAAAATTTAATACAATTATTGTATTCTCTAATACATTTTAATTTTATTCATGACAGTAACGTTTACTGTGTGATGATATAAAAAATAATAATAAATCACTGATTTATTATTACATCAGAAACAATTACTTTAGGACTTGATAATTATAATTAATATTTGCAAATTGTGTCAGACCATGGATATTACTATACATTAAAGGAAGAAAACATTCATAAAATAATCAAATTATTATTTAATTAATATTTAATAACTTCTGTTTTATAAGTTATAAATAGGGCCTAGTTTTGTGAGTGTTAGCCTACTTATAAACTTATTGACTTAAATCTTAAATGAAAAAAGGGGTTGAAATATTTGAATAAAAACACTTTGTTTCCAATATTAAGTGGAAGTAAATGTCATAATTAAATATTGCTTTTTAAGTTTCACTTTGCATATTTGTAACTTATTAAAGATGTATATTAGTTTTATTACTGAATATCATTAAGGATTATGTAAGCAGAAACTACCACATTTATGAAAGATTCCAAACTAAATAAACATTAAATGGGGGGATGAAAACAAAACTTTTAATTTAAAAAATTGCTTAGCTGAAAACTTAATCTTATAAAGGTTGTAAAATGTAAACATTAGTGTTATTGCTTTAATATAAGACTTAAATCTAGTTGGTATGCTTATGATGCCTTTGAATGACTATGTATATATTATTAAAAAAATTAATCAAATAAAGTTTTATTAATAGGGTTGCATAATAGATTCATGTTCTTAATAAATGTTCAAAGCACTATACTGTATACATGAATACAAGAACATTATAGCAGCTTAAAATGTAAGATTAAGAATGACATAAAAATACAACTGTAACTAAATCAGTAAATGAACAATGTAATTAATTTTGGTATGCAAACTGCTGAAACAAAATAAATGAGTTTTACATAGAGAAGCAGGTTAATAGAAACAAAATGAAAGAACATTGTAAATGCCTAGGTCAGCAAAAGTACATCCACAACCTTATTCATGGGTATGGTGATAGATACCTCTGTAGATGGATGACAATCATTCTGACACTGAGCATGTCTTGTGGTCACCATTGGGTTTATGAAGGCATCTTATCCTTTAGAAAGTTTATTGCTTACATGACATTTTATATTAGTGGTGCATATGTGAACTTGTGCATTGTTTCTGTTTTTAGAGTAAAGACAGATTTCTTTTTAAGTATGGTGGCTGCATGAGTGGGTGGGACTTTTTCTGTGTCAAAATTAACTGTTTTATATTGTTTATTAATGTAATTATAGATAAACTAGAAAGAAACCCATCGTTTAGCAGGATCAATTGTCACATGTTTTCATTTGAATTTGTATTTTGTAGGGTTTCATTAAATCCCAATCATATTAATTTTATATTGTACTTAAATGAAAAATATTTTTTTGTAACCCTCATTTTAGTGAATGTTAAATCGTTACCATTTACCAGTTTTCCCTGTTCAGATATGTCAGTAATTTAAATTTTGACATCACAAGACCGTTGAACCCTTGTTAATGCAACCCATAATTTTGACCTTGGCTAAAAAGGGTTTAGGGAGATATATTTCAGCTTTGAATAGTTTCTACACTAAGTATATTAGAAGCATCAAACTGTCAGAAAAATGCATGAAGTAGTGGGTAAGCCTGGTTGATAATAACATATTCATAGTGGTGCCCCTTGAGTCGCAATTAGAAATGATATAAACCCAGTTGAACAATGCTGTTTAACAAAGTTGGCTTCTGACCAAACTAGTGCACATCAGCTTCAGTTCCAGCAGCTGATGTAGGGTTTTCTTTCCTGGTAATAATTTTTGGTCATAATGCAATATAATGATATCAGGAAGTCATAATCAAACATTTGCACACCTCATTATATTTATATGAATTATTTTTTGCTTAAATGTCAAATTGTTTACACATATTAATAAATAAGCACAACAATATTTTTTTTTTGGATATACAACATATAACTTTTAATCAGATGTTTTTCTTCTTTTGGAACTTTCTAGAAAGAGAAATAGCCACAAAACAAAACATCTTCTATACACCAATATTTAATTTTTAATTGATAGTTGAAAGAGTAGCACATTGCCAATCAATCAAACCTTCTATTTCATAGAAACCTAGAATTGTTGCTTACTAATTGCAAATAATAAAAAATAAGAAAAGAAAGCAAAGTATCTTTTTTATTATGCATTATTTGCAAAAAGCAGTAATTAAGAGGTAATTTGAGTAGGGGAGGAAAATAGCTTTCTATTTTCGGGAGGAAAAATTTTACATATGTAGTTTTAGTTTTAAAAAGAACTACTGAATACTTTCACTCTCATTTTGTACAATATGCACAAAATGCAGCAAAAAAGTTAATTTTACATATTTAACAACCCTACTTTATGAACTGGAGTGTGTGTTGTCATTTGATGTGAAACATGTAAGTTTGGATTTTTTTTGTCTGGGATGGATGGCGTGTGTGTGTGTGCTATTCTTGAATTTTTATTTTATCATTCTCATCTTTGCAGATGGCGCTAGCCCAGGTTTACTTCCTGGACACTGATGGTTTGGATGAAAAAGAATGCCAACAGATCTACAGAATCCTTGGAGTGCGGGAGCCCATTTGTCAACCAGAATTATCTCCCTTGCACTTTATAAATGAGGCATGTCCTGATCCAAAAGAAACTTTTCATGACGAAACACAAACATCTGTTGCAGTTTGTTCTCCTGTGTGTATATTTTTTTTAGTATATTTATTTATTTATTAAAGATTATGCTTTTTTTATAATAATGTATTTCAGCAATCAATGATTGGGTATATTTAATTCATGTGAGACAACACAGCTGTGTGAATTTTAAAAAACTTCTTGCGGTTTTATCTTAGTAATCAGTTTTGCTTGAAATTAATAATTTTTTTTAAAAATGTAAATCTTTTCTAATTCAGTCCATCAGTTTAATCTAATTTTTGTTTTTCTCTGAAACATTCATCAAATTATGATTTTTTTTAAAAAAAACACTTTTGCCCTTAACAATCATTTAATATAAAAAGCAAACAAAAATTTAAGTAAATATTGAATTGCAGCATAAAATGTTATATTTAACGAGTAGACAATTGTATTAATGGATTGATTGCATAAATATTTCTTGCTAAAAATAATAATAGTAAAATATTGAAACAAGCTGTTAATAATTATTTATAATAATATTGCAGCATTTTTATTTGTTTGTTTTATAAATTCCAGTATGGTCTCAACAGTTCTCAGGTGCCACCAAGCATTATTACTCAAGGTAAAAAAAAAAAGTCAATATTTTAAGCATGTGTATTTACTTTTTAGTACATTTTATAAAGTCTCATTACTATTTTAAAACTATTTTAAGATCATATGTTTCTTATTTCTTAGTTGGGTTTGGGAAAACAGCAGCTGTGTTCATTTGTTGCTTTTCATCAATGTTGCCCATTTTATGTGTTTAGATTTTAACTGTTAAAATAGTATTGCTTAATGTAATAATAATATTTAATTATCTAACATCTATAGGGGCAAATAATACTGAGTGGTTTTTAATTCTTTAGAAGGTGAGTCTGAAAGTTTCTGCAATTAATTTAATCAGAGTGAGTATGCATAGCAGCATTACTTGTTTATATGGTCCCTCTCCTTTTCAACACAATAGTCCATTGGCCCACAACCTTAAATGTGCTCTCAACAAAAATGCATTGTTCAGTGACAGATCTCATATGCAACACTTCTTGGTCAAAACTTTTGCACATTGTTCCTTGGTTGCACTTATGTGCTTCTGCGAGTTATTTTGGAGCCCATCTTGCACACATTTTATGAAGCAACATTTTAGATGATTTCATGAGCAGAATTGTGATGCACCAGTGATAGTCTTGCAGAAGGGGTCATGAATTAGAACTCAACTTCTGTCTGTGGTATATTTTTTTATTGATCTTTATTCCCTCTTTAACTCTTGAACATTGAGCTTAGTTGACCATAATTGTAAATGCTTAGAACTCTTTGGAGAATTAGCACAAATAAATCCCACTATTATGATAGTCACCTTAAATTATCAGAAATTGTGGCATGAACTTGTTCCATATTTTCCTCTCTATTATATGTAGTCATGTGTCTCGATCATTCTTCAGTGATACTTCAGATCTTTTTTCATCAGTGACATTTGTGCAACTGTTTTTAAACATGATTGTCTAATTGTACACACACCACTAAGTAAAAGGTCTTATTTTGTTGTTTTTTAAATATGGTAAATATTACTCAGACTTCTAGGTATGTTCCATTTTATTGTATTTTTATTAATTTTGTAAAACAGGATTTTAAAAATATTTTATATTGTAATTTTTACATTGTAGTTTAAAGCGTATTATTATTATATATTCTCATAATAATAATACAATAATAAAATCTGCCTTTCTGTACTTGAAAATCTGGGTTGTAGTCTTGAAATATTCTCAAATTATGTTTGAATTTTGTATAAGCAACATAAAAGATTTCTCTTGAAAATTAGGTTCTATAAATTTGGGTTACCCTTTTTTTGTCCTCACTCCCACTCTTTGTTACCTTTTGTCCCAGTTACTGTGTGAAAAGTTACTTTGGAAGAAAACAAAATGACTCAGATGCATTAACATAGTTTTTGTATTTTCAAATCATGAGCATAAATAGTACACAGCTCAAAGACTCGAAATGGCATTATTGCTGTACTTTACGGTTAATATGTTCAATGAGCATTGCTGAAGAAATCAAAGGTACTAGTGCTTAGCTTAGTTATGTGAATATAATGAAAACCATGGGGGTGTTTTATCATGACTTAGGTTTACATTTGCTCTGTTTTGATAAATGAATAATTTTCATTAGTAGAATAGATTATTGTATAGTATAAATTTAAAACATTATACTCTTCATTTCAGACCAAAACATGAACATGAGACCTCCAGCAATAACACACATGATGCCACTTGCTATGCACCCTGTCATGGTGACTAGTCATCTGCCTAGTGGCAGGGTGAGCATGGTCCCTGTTCCAGGCATTCCTGCACTGCCTGGAATGGCTGTCCCCCACATGCCACCTCATGCAACTTTTCTGCCTCCTGGAGTACACAGTGATCCATCAGACTATTTCCGTGCACAACCCCCACCTCACATGTCACGAATGAATCCACATGTTCAGGAGTTTGTGCCTGGCCGCGAGTACATTGTCAATCCCAGTGTGCCAAAGTCAATGCAAGAGATGGTTTCCATCCCTCCACCTCTCTTGCCTCCACAGCACCATGTGTCACACCAGGTCCCTTTTGTTCCATCTAACTATGCAGAGTTGCCTGTCCACATGAATGGCACTATTTCCTTGTCAAGTTTTACAGCAAGTATTCCTGTTGTTTCCAGCATTGCACCTCCTCCCCAAGTCCCTCCCATGGATTTGTCAGTAACAGATTCTTCACTTTCATTTGGTTCTGTTGATCCACATGCTTTTCACTCCTCAGTTGGGCAAAGAGGAAGTGGTGATTGTGGCTTTCACCCAGGTCAGATTTTGCCAGAAATTCTTTCACCTACAATCCAGTCTACTGGACAGATTACCTGTGATATGGAAGTTGTGCATCCAGAGCCCCTTGCACAAGAAGTCATCATTAGTGCATCTGGACCTCATGTGCACCCACAATTGGCTAAAGTTGGATATGATACTGTCGTTGATATCAGCTCCACAACAACTCACTTTTTTAAATCCAGCCAGTGTGAGGTGAATCAACAGGTTAATAAGCCTCTTATTTTCAAAGATGAGGACTCAACTAGTCATAAAAATTGGTCTTCCTGCTCCTCAGTAAATGCTAGTCAGAACATCACAAGCAATCAAGCCTGTGGGTCTTCAAGTCAAAGTTACACTGAGTGGCATGCACCTGGAATTGGTCCTGGTGAAAAGAAAGAAAAGTCAGAAGACAGTACACATACTTCTTCCCTTATTGTGAATCAAGAGCAGACAATAGTTTCTTCAAATGTGGCAACTGCACAGACACCTAGTATGCCAGATCAAACTGAACCAGTCGCTTTTGTGGATAAAACTGTGCTTTCAGATGCTAAAACAAACAGTGTTATTAATAATGCACCTGTGACAACCACTCCCTCAGAAACTACTCTGCAACCTCTCCAGGTCACAAGACAACTCAGTCAGGAGAAACCAAGACCTGCTGTACAGTCTCACTTGACTGATTCTCCTAAAGGGTATCCTGCTCTTGGTAGCGGTCGGGCTCGATCAGTCCCTGTTCAGGGAAGTATAACTCCAAGTGGTGTAAAGCAATCAGTAAATGGTATTTCAGAAGATAAACCATTGAATGATGAAGTGTTAAGCGGAATGGACAAATCTCCTGGGTAAGTGGTTAATGCAAACAATAAATAAAAAATAAATATTGAACAAACCATGGCAGGTTAAAAGCACAGACAGCATATGGCCGGCTGCCTATCAACCATGCAGAAATTATTCACAAATTCCAATTCAAAAGAGAACATGAGAATTTATGAAAGTTAATGATTAAAGAAAGAGATAACCATTTGGTGAACTTATCAAATTCCACCTTAAACACTTCCATTTCTTTCTTGTCGGAACTTGCAGCTTCTCTATGCCTAATAACACTGTGAATCATAGTGAGAATGCCACTTCTTTTTTTAAACTTTCAAACCAACCTCTACTGGCTTTAAAAATGTCACTTTCAGCACTTGTACCAGGCGATTTTGACAACAAATTACTGTGCAAAAGCTTAGTCTTTTTGCATATTATTGTCTCACTAACACCATCTCCTGCAAGTTGCTTTTCATTAACTCTTTACCAGGCAGACGTTTTTCCTTTTTTAGCTCTAAACGGGCAAGATTTTTCAGGATGTCAGTGAGATTTAGGGGTACGTTGGTAAAAACATCATATCTTAGGTATTAGTGCATATATTTCAATGAAATAAAATGCAAAATGAAAGCAGCTTTATTAATATCCTTAATTGAAGTATACTTTCGGGTGTTAAATTTGAATCCATGTGTGAAAATATATATTTACACAAAAAAATATTGTCCATTTATTGTCCACTACAAACACTATGTGCACACACTTTGTTTATGCCAGGAACACTAATCTGTCATCAGACGATCAATACATCTCTTTTTTTTCGGCAGGTTGTGCATTCCCATCAAAATCATAAGTCCAAAATAAGCCTTAATTTCAGTAGCATTAGTTTCCTTCCAACCTGAATCGCCATTTTGTTTTTTCACAATTTTCAGACGTGCGTACTTGTTCATTTATTCCGCTATCTTGTCAAATGTTTCTTCTTTGAAAAACTGATAGAAGAAAGCCAGCTGAGTACTATCATTAGTCACATTTGGCCCCATTTCTGTTATAAATTCTGATATATTCAGTGCTAAAATTACTATTCCAACCATGTGTGTCTCCAGATACCCCTTCCCCCTACTCCTCTTCAATATCCTCAGAATCTGACGCACTCTCCTCCAAAATTTGAAAGATACTACATGTGCACGCTTACTGACACTAATGTCACTTCTAATCCTATTGTCCAATTCAAAATAAACTTCTCTTACCTCATTATCTGATAAATTGAATCCATTAAACTTCTCATTAACAATCGACGATTCTAAGAAATCCGTTTGAAACACCTAACGCGAAAAACAAAGAAAACTTTATGAAAAAATGAATGTTGCCACATGAAAACGCTTCAGAATGGCACGGAAATCATTGTACAAACATCATGCTTCCTGTAGACACCAGATATGATGTAAATATGGGAAGGAAAGAGCACTGGTTGCTATGGGTGCCATTGGGCATTTTGCCCTATACGGCGTATGGGCAGCGTTGGGCGTTCTGCCCAGTAAAGAGTTAATCCAGTTCAGGAGAAGATTTTCAGCTTTCTCTAAAAGTTGAAGCCTTTGCTTCATTAACTTAATCACATGTTAGCCACATTGGCTGTTTTGATTACCTCTTTGTCTTTCTTCTTGAGGATGGTGGAGATTGTCGATTTTGCCATGCTGTACTCATTAGCGATGTTGGACACATTAACAACACTTTCATGCTTCTTAATTATTTCTTCATGTCCACTGATACATTTCGGCTTCCTACCAGCACTATCATCATCACTTTTTGCTTTCTTGGAACTCATAATGGAGGGGATACACACCTAAAAACAGTGAAATACCTTGAAAATTTTGCCACTGCTAAGGAACATTGAATGGTAACTGAGTATCAATGACAAAGCGATGCTGTGCACGCATGCAAGACTAGCATACATACCACTTGGCTTTGGTTTGTGACTCGAGGCACTGTTCATGAACCGAGACAAAAATTGTTCAAAATTGTTGTTCGTGATCCAAATTGTTCATACTAGGTGTTCGTAACCCAAGATTTCACTGTATATTTTATATCAGTATTGTTTAATTCTGGTAAGTCAGCATTTGACCATAACACGATTAGTTCAGTAACTAAACAACAAAATAAAATACATTATCTTTTTAAGTAGAATTAATATTCTGAGAATTTCAGTAAACCAGACTCATGGATTTTTCAGTGAAATTTACCACATTAAACATTTTTTCAAAATTTTACATTAGATCTAAGCAGGTTTGATTAGCATTTTCTCGCTTATATTCTGGTTCTTTTTTTTTTAATGACAGTTGTCTGGCTGTAAGATCAATATTGACAGACAATGTATAAAATAGTCAACACAACTTATACAAGCCACAGGAACCTACTGTTAGTGTCATGTCGTCATTCAGATGCAAAACATCTTGGCTGACAGCATGCCTATCCTAGTTTCAGTGTCTAAATAGTGATATTGATATGCAAAAAACTATATGAAATGAGAGTTTCTTGTCTTGAAATATATACATTTTTTAGAAAATATAAGATTATATAATAAAGGTGTTTTAATAAACAATAATAATAATAATGTTAATATTTTATTAATTTTATTTAAAAGTACATTTAAAATTCTTGCTTCAAAGACACCTGATTTCTCAGTGTTAATACTGCTATTATTTACACTATTACAGTAACTTAAATAAGATTCACTTGTTTGAAAAGGGGAACTTTCTATTCACTTCAATAATTTATTAATTTGTCAGCTTCATTTGTTTTGTTTTTTAAAAATACTAATATTGTAATAATCTGTTTCATTATCTAGTAAGATTACTACTATTTGGTTGAATTGTTTCATCTTAGCTGTAACCTTGCGTCATCATTGCCCAACCAGGATCATTCCACTCCACCAGTTACTACAGTAAAAATGTCATGGGCAAACTTATTTAGGAGTCCTTCTTCCCAAGGCTCTTCTCCAGTAGTAATTTACAAGGACGATGTTGACAAATCTATGCACAGTGTAGTGCCAAACCAGATCACTACTCCTATCCCATCTGCTCCCACAGAGGTTGTGTCAGTTGACAATGACACTGTTGCATCAGAACTTGGGGGTAAGTGATGTCTGCTATAGTCTTGTGAATAATTGCCCTTCTTTCAGTTGTTTTGTATAATATTGACATGATGATGATGTTATATATATGTTTTAATTTAGCTCTCTCATTGCTAGTAAAAAAAAACTATGCATTCCCACTATTTTGGCATCATAGTTGTAAATGTTTAAGAATAGTGAATTTAGGCTTTTAAAAATGTGACCAGTCTTATACCACTATTGTTTGTACATTTTCTGAATAACAGTTTTGTTGTTGAATGCTGTCTTGTGCCATTTAACAGTTCTCTTTCCTATAGATACTGTCAGCAGGTGAAATTGTGTTAATTTTTATTTTTATTAACTTTTGCTTTAGCAAGCAGTTTCATGCACACACACACAGGTCATTCTCTGGATGAAAATGTACCACATAGCGTGGGTCCATATGAAATGTGTTGTCATAAAAATAAAGCATTGAAATATCATTTGTTTATATTCTGTATATTCAGAATTAATGTGAGATATTTAGGTTATTTGCATAAATTCCTTTTTGTTTATTTTGTAATTATTTATAATACAGATTTAATTTAAACAGAAAATGATGCCCTTTTTTTTTTATGACTTGCTTACAAAAGTTACATATTCTGATATTGCTTTTTTTTTTTTTTTAACTTTTCATTGTGATAAATAATCCAACAAACTTATCGTATCAAGGTTTTCTTTGAAACAATAATTCATTAAAGCAACATTCTAGATCCATTTAACTTTGAAACTATCAGTTTTTTAAAGGATTATGGTTTTTAAAAAGCATTGACTTTGTAACTTTTTTTCTACTTAAATCAGATCCAAACTTTTTATTCTATTAATTACCACACAATGCAATTTCAATTTCTCATTAATGTTTCTCAGATTTATTAGTTGTATTCAGTATTCAGCTTTAAGAAAATTAAAATTTGCTTTCACTTGCAATACTCTTGTAAGTTGTATTAATATTTTTAACATTTATTCATTATATTCAGAAAAATTCAGCTTTATGAAAACTAATTTGCCTTCACTTTCCACTTTAGTACATGACAAAGTTGATTCTAAATTCGAAGGTTTCAATGGTAACTTATTGCAAAAAGATAAATCTCATTTCATTTTGTCTTGGTATAATGAGTTTTAATTACCAAATGTATTAAATAACTTTTGTTATTATCAAGGTCACATTGTTACAAAAATAATGGCAATGAAATTTTTAGAATCACTGTTTGAAAATAGAATTGTGATAATCTCTGTATATTTCAAATAAATTCATTAACATCATAAATAGCTTACATATGTATTTATATATCTGGGGTGGGTAAGGGTGGTGTTGCATTAAAAGTTCACATAACTTCACATAAATCTGAGCAGGAAAGGTAGAAAAACCTTTGAATTACTTTTAAGAATTGAAACATCAAGATTAAATTTATGTTTTTTACAAGTTATTTTTAAATAGATATTTTGTTTGCAACATAATAACTTAGTCTATTTTATGATACTTGAGAAAAAAATAGAGTTCCTTTTATGATGGTGCTATTCTTTGATACTGAGAAACGAATTTGTTTCCACATTATGAAATTATTGTTTTATAACCCATTTTAAGTAAGCATGTACTATGTATCTAGATTAACTTAATAATTTAGGTTAAAAAAGAAAATATATTCATTGTAATGAGATAATTATATTGTTTATTTATTTTTTAAAAAACTTTTTCCTGATAAAACACATCTCAAATTTAGTTTCTTCATTACAACAGAAACATAATAATTATGTATTTTAAATTCCTCTTATATCAAAAGATAAACATTTATATAATTTTATCTTTTTTATGTTTTTAATTGAGTATTAACCCCTCTTGTACAAAAAATCTGTAAGCTTGCAATTTGCGAGTGAAAAAATGTCATTTGCAAACTCAAATAACAAGTAAACTATCAGAAGGCAATATTTTTTCACAAAAAAAATCATTATTTTCTACTTACTTTTTAAGACAATAATTTAATTACTTTTTAAGACAGTAATTTAATTACTGGTAAACAATTTCACTAGCATTTCAGGATATATGCACTCAGTTGCTGAGAACATTGAATTAGTATAGCAATAATAATTTACTTATTATATGTCTTGAATGCATGCGGGAGGCATATTTGGCACATAAAAATTAAATACCCACCCCTATTAGCGTATTTTCAACTACACATCTGTGTCAAAGTAACTCAGCAATATTTGAATCAATTCGGATTCAGAAGCAGGGCTGTGGAGTCGGTTGGTTTTTTAGGTGAAGTCACGAGTCAGTAGAAATGTCTAGACACTGACTCCAAATTTTACGGGACTTGAGGCTAAGTAAGATCTATGTTTGAACATGAGGGAGTAAAAAAGAACTTTAAAAAAATTGAAATAGCATATCAAAATAGTTGGGTTTTTTTTATTAATTTAGTATATTTTAAGCAACAAAAGTAAAAAGTTGTTTTTAAAGTTGTTGAAATAGTTGGGGAAAACCCCCCAAAATTCTACATAAATTAGAAGTTCATATGATACTTTGATAGTATTAGTATACAAGAGGAACATGAGATGATAGTCAGATCACTACGTAATACATGACAGAATTCAGTCCTTCATCATCTTCATCAACAGTAACTGTGAAGATGAAGATATTGAAAAATATCTAGACATACAGATTTGATCAAAACATCGGTGTTTAAATTTGAATAATTTCAGGAGAAAGAGAAACTTTTATCATATCTAACTTAATTCAGAAAAAGGTTGAGAAATATGTCAGATCTGATTTGAAAACAGCAATGAAGTCGAGCCTATTTGAAGCAATCTTTTTAAAGAACTAGTTCAATTTCGATAAACATTATCATTTTAAATATATTTTGAGGATTTTTTTTTGTATTATTGTACGATTGAAAAATAGTTTTAAATGAAATGTATTAAAGGCACTTCTTCCTTTTTTACACCTATACTATACTCGTACATTTATATATAAGTATATAATTTATATAAGTTTTAAAATTCTTTTCCAACAGAACACTTGTCCAAGCTTGCTTTAATCCATTCATCTGTTCCACTGCAACCCAGAGGACTGCTTAATCGAGGAAATTGGTGCTATGTTAATGCTGTATCCTTGAAGGAGTATTAGTATTGTTTGAGTTAGAATGCTGCATTTTGTTGAGACCTGCATTGGTTGCATCTAAACACAAAAAATGACATGTAAACATTAATGCTTATATAACAGCATTTTTAATTTCTAAGACTTTAGCTTGTTAAGTATTCAGATTATATATTGTCTTGACTTAAAGTGGGTGAGGGTTGTCCAGTAAATTTCTTTCACTGACCTGAGCAATAATAAACCTCCAGCTACCCATCTGTATGGGGAATTAGTGATACCTATTGATTGAGGTGTCTGAAAGAACTAATGCAAAGCAGATAATGTAGCATTAGCATACATGTATTTTAAAATAAACTTTCTAAAAATCAGATTGTATTTTTTCTTTAAATCCATGCCTGTTTGAGAATTCTGATGCTTGTATACCAGACAACTGAAAGATTTATATACTTGCTGAAGTTATATTGACGAATGCACCATTGAGAAGCAGTATAAATGAAAATCTTATTGTGTGCATATATATATATACACGTGTAATTTTATTTGTTTATGCTTAACTGAATTAGACCCTTCAAGCTCTTGTTGCATGTCCACCATTCTATCACCTATTCAGAAAACTTGCCGAACTGCCACTCCTAACTCGAGGTGCTAGTTCAACACCCATCCTGGACAGCATGTATGATAGTTTTTGTACATAACATTGTAGATAATAGTCATTAAAGTTACATTTGATTCTTAAATTCTTTTATTTGCATAATCTTTATTCTGCTGAAAGTTTAGTTATTGAAGTGTTCATTTGGTTGGGGTTTTTGTTGTTGTTAATAAGAACTCTAGAAGAATTTGTTTAAAATTAGTGCTTCAGACTGAAATACCTGTTTAATTTTGTTTTTCAGTGTTCGATTTGTCAGCGAATTTCACAAGTATGATCGCCAAGGTTTGTTTGACATATTTTGGTAAAATTTTGTATTTAAAATTATTTCAATCTCCATAATATTCACATATTGAATGCCCTTTTTGATAGTTGAATATGTTGGCTTTAAATTAAATATATCCTAGTGCATTAAATGGAAATTACATTGGCCTTACTGGTAGTGGAATAATCTGCCAGCATACTGCTGAAGATTTAAGTCCTGAAGCGCATTATAAAATCTACACATATTTCAAAGCCAAAGGAAACTGAAATTTATTTTGTGATATGTCCAGTTTTACAATTTTGCCTAGTGGTTCCTACATTTCTCTTGATTAAAGAATGCATTAAGAATTTGACCCTGAAATAGTTTAACATCTAACCTTTTTATAGTATTTATTTAATTTGCACTAGTGCTAATCATTATATGTATACATCTTTGCAGGAAACATCAAACGTGGGAAACAGATCGAACTGTTGCCTGGACCCACTTTTGAACCAGACTATGTGTACAAAATGTTACAGGTTATCAAAGCCTCACCTTCTTTTAAGGTATCACTTACAGTTTTTATTTTCAATCATGCATGATATATCTCATTAATTGCATCGATTAATTATTCTGCTAACAGTATTTGAAGAAATAAGCAAGTAAGAACATGCATATTTCACGCAAATGTTGGCTTTAGAAATTTGTTGGGGTTTTATTAGTTTTTTCCTCCCAAGATTATGCACATTTATTTTGTGCTAAGGTGACATAAGGCAGCATATGCTTCTTTGTTTTCTATTTTCTGCATGCTTTTGGTACAGCTCAGATTGACTTATGTTTTTGCATCTGATTAGAATTTGAGTTCATTTAGTAAAGCATCAGATCTTTGTATATTTAGATGACTTTAATAGTTTAAAAGATAAATTTCTAATTGTTTTTGTAATCTATGAAAGTGGGCTTTTTGTTTTTTTCCCCCCTTTATAATATTCTCATGGTTATAGTACATATGTGAATTTCTCCAAACAGTTAATTTATAAAATGAAGACTTTCATTCAGACTTTTATCCATGCATAACTTCTTACTTAATTATATGGTGTGGGACATAATATCAGAATTCATATACATGGAGTAATTAAAACTATTCGTAACCTTTAGCATACTGAATTCTTTTTTGCAGTAAATTGCAACACATACAAACTTTGAAACAAAAACTTTATACATTCAAATACATTCATGAAATATGAAAATGTAATTTTATTTGGTGAAAATTATTAATGATTATATATAATAAATTTAAAGTTAAAATGTAAATAATGTTTTTGGTGAATTTTATTTGCCTCTAACTTGCCAATATATGCTTAATATGTGCATATATTTTTGTAATTTAACATGCATGCAGTTATAAGTGTATTACATGCATTACACATGCCATTTTGATAATTATGAAATATTTATTGTAATAAATAATATCCGGCTTATATGTAAGACAATATAAGCAATATTCTTCAGAAATTATCGGTCCGAAACGAGCTACTTTGACGAAATATCGCAATACTAGGAAAAATGTTGACCCCTTGAAATTACGGTATGATTGAAACTGCATAGGCCTATAGTTTCAAATAATCGTTTTCCTGGAACCCGTTGTAATTATTCTAATATGATATGTAAGATTACAAACTTTTTTCTTTTAAAAAAAAGCACCTGCCATGAGTTTTAAAACAAAAAGTATCGGCGATAAAGAAATGATCTCGAGTCAAATTTGTTCTGATTGTAATTTACGGAATTGTGAACATTTACTCCAATTTTTAATTTTAATAATTTCTACTAAAAATTCTAGAAATATATGAGAGGTAATATATATATATTTGTAAATTAGTAATTGATATTTTATGTTTGCTCAGTGCACACATTATAATTGTAAAAAAAAGTATTCACTTGGTATAATAGAATTTTAGAAAGTATAATATCAAATACAATTATATGAAGACAAAGAAATGCATAAAACATTAAAAAATAATAATCATATCCAATTCTTTCGCTATTTTTTCTCTGGTTTAATGGACATGACTAAGATATAGGTTTTATATAAAATAATATATTTAAATAATTTATAAAATAAAATCTATTCCAGATATTCTAAAACTAACAACTGATATTGCTTTCTCATAACAAAGACAACATATATTCCAAATTTTATTAATGTAGATTGATAAATATATTTTTTTTTAATTTTCCTTGCAGTTTTCTGGTTGTATAGAAAATAAAAATGATGGTACAGAGAGGATGTAAAGAGCAGAATATTTAATTCTATGTTGCTAAGAGAGCTAAATGACTAACAGCTATCCAGTGTGGTATGGATAGGGTATATATATTAAAAAAAATAAACAACTTTGAACACGGTTTTCAAGTTCTGTAGTCTTTAGTTTACTTTAAATGCATTTTTCTCAAAACGACTTTTTTCCTCTGTTGAACAACATGCCAAGGCTCCTTTTGAGTAGTTGTAATTATTCCATGTCCCTGAAATTTGGTATACTAGTTCCTCATACATACAGTTAAAAAGTTATGCAAGGATAAAAGCCTATATGCTTTAGTTTTTGGTTTTTTTTATATATATAAATTTTTTAAATTCTACATGTACCCACAAAAAAATATTTTTGACTGGTACAGTTTTTTAAAAATCATAACTATTTTTTTTCTTAAATTTTTTTAACAAGCATGTGTAACTTTTTGAAGCTTGTCCAGTAGATAATAAAAATATATATTTTTTTTTTTTAATTCATGTTTGAAATATTTTATGAATTTTTTACGAATGCTGAAATAGTACATATTTTCAAACATTAAAAAATTAATAAAATAAAAACTAAACAAGATATTCTAAATCTGGCAACTGTTTTTGCTTTCTTATACAAAGGACAACTTATATTCCAAATTTGAAGGCTGTGGGTTGATAAATAGTTTTTTTCCTTCTTGGCGTGTAGTAGTGTGGCCTTAAGAGTTAAATATTTTTAAAAATGCTCAAAAATGTTCATTGTAATGTTTGATCTATATATAGCAACAGATCATTCTTTATCAATAAGGCCATGTTCTTCATTCATAAAATAAATTTGGGTAGCTTTTATAGGGTTGTGGATTGTTTTAGTTAGTTGCTATTTAAGTCATTATAGTATTCTTTTATTGTTATAGCATGGTCATCAAGAGGATGCTGAGGAGTTTCTTAGCTGCATTTTAGATGGACTTCATGAAGAGATGCTTGCTGCTCTCCGGCATGCTGCTGGTGAGGAAAGAATAGCTTAGCTAGTATATTATATTTATTTATCTATCCTATAAAATGCCAATACACTAAGTACTTTTGGTAGAGTCTTACTAGTGATAAATTGAACCTCCACTTAATTGGTTGGTTGTATTGTCTATCCTTTGCATACAATATCATCATGCTTAGTAATTTTGGTAAAGTCTTTTGACTGAGAATTCTAACCTTCTCTTGGTTGTTTATTATATTTATCAGTTGCATAAAACATCATCATGCTTAATAGTTTTGGTAAAGTCTTATGATTGAGAATTCTAACCTTGGTTGGTTATTATATTTATCATAAACTATTGTGCTAAGTATGGGAGGATCTTAGGTGCACACACAAACATTTCTTCAGGGTTTGGCTGACCAACCTACTCTTCTGTCTCCTATATATATCACAGGACCTAAAACTTTTCTGTGAAAGACAAATTTAGATTTTTTAAGTACAAAGTAAGATACTTGGTATTTAACATATTATAATAACTTTTAAAATACATTCTGCAAAAAAAAATTTAAAAAAATGGCCAGCAATGTCTCAAAAATTCACAGTTTGGTCCTGTCACATATGTATTTGCATGATCACTCCTGTGTAGATTTATCTTTCTCTTATAATTTTTTTGTAAGATAGTTCATTAAGATGTACTTTGTACATTATTGCAGCTGAGTGTAGATATCCTGTTGCATGTCTTTCAGGTGGTGAAAATGGCACTTCACAGACAAATGGCTATGTGGGGACTGGTGAGTTTAGCCCTAACAACAGCCAAGAGGCAAGTGATGCTGAACTAGAAGATGAGGATTGGCAAGAGGTTGGACCTAAAAACAAAAGTGTTCACACTCGAAAGACTGTAAGTTAAAAGCAGAATCAGTTAGATCTCTGTGCTTTAAAAAGATTTGAAAAAAAGTATATGGGGAATTTGGAGCAAAAACTAGTTGATGTTTACTTTTATGATTGTTATGCTTGTTTGTATGCTTCTGAGTCTCTGTGGATTTGCAGTGTGTTTGGATAGACATATAAAGGTTGTTTGTTTGTTTTTTTGTCTGACTCAATTCCTGCATGTTTATAAATAACAGTCACTTAACGAAACTACCCTGTTTGTATGTATTTCTCCAGTCCATCATTGCCAACACACCAATTGCTAAAATATTTGCTGGTTCAATTCGCTCTGGCCTCACACAAGCTCAAACTAAAGAACGAGCCACTCTACAGCCCTTTTTCACTCTTCAGCTAGACATTCAGGTATGTTGCAAATTTTTTTCATTTTTTTAAAATTTTAAATGGGCAGCTAATTGAAAAGTTTCATTTTGATTTCAAGAATCTGTATATTTATAATAAAGTTTCAGTATTTTATCCAGATTGGTGTTGGAAACAAACTTACAGTTTATTTTTCAGCTTCATCTTTTTATTATTGTGATTTAAATTACAAATAGCATGGTGGACATATTAATTAGAGACTAGTATAAATGTGCCGGCTTTGGTCATGGTGATCTTTATCATGAAACCTAAGGTAAGGATTTCTGGGGAAATCTTATACATCACATACGAATGTTGTAGTCAGAATTTTTTTAAAATATAATCTTGATATATAAGAGTACTTGTTTCACTAATTTACCACCTGTTTATGGTTAGTTGCTAACAGTGCTTGTGTTGAATTAACCAAAATGTACAAATCAGGCTATTTGCTATTTTACTTGGCTGATATTTTGCATTTTAAGACTGCAATTTAAATAGCTTTCTTAGTTTTGTTGATTATGTGTCCTACATGTTTGTCTCATGCCCAGGAGGAGAAAATTGCTTCAGTGAAGGATGCTCTAGATCATTTTGTAAGCAAAGAGTCCATCCAGGGATATACTTGCAGCAAGACAGGAGAAGAGGTTTGAAAAGATAAAACTTCATTAGTTTTACTTAATATTTAGAATAAAATATTACAT
This sequence comes from Sinotaia quadrata, assembly GCA_028829895.1. Taxonomy (NCBI): domain Eukaryota; kingdom Metazoa; phylum Mollusca; class Gastropoda; order Architaenioglossa; family Viviparidae; genus Sinotaia; species Sinotaia quadrata. The sequence goes on along the minus strand of CM054181.1, from coordinate 104,898,216 downwards.
ACTTGAAAACTAGCTATTACTTCGATTTTTCATAATAATGTAAAATAGGATTGAATGACAGTTGTAGCCATGAACAAACTTTAGATTGATGCTGGCGCCCTTCACAATGCTACAGAACTATCTATTCCTGACTGGCAGTGACCAAATCATTCTGAAGTAGTACTGGTACCAAATAGTCCATTTCGCTCTACAGACCTGATAAGCTCTTATAACTTGATTGAATTTAGAATATGCTTTTATCCTATAGGACAATACAAAAAAACTGCAGAAAGTTTTCATTCAACAATCATTGCCCATATTTGTGGTCACATTTTAAAAATTTACTGAGACTTTCCTTGGCAGGTGGAGATTTCCAAGAGAACTACTCTGGAAGAGCTTCCCCCTGTTCTTATTCTTCATCTGAAGTGTTTTGTATATGATCAAACTGGGGGTTGTCAGAAACTTATGAAGAATATAAAGTTTGACGTGGACCTTCAGATCACTAAAGGTTGGTAAAATTGTGCATCTCTATCTACATGTATGATTTTTAGATATGGAATAGTATGTTATTACTGTATTAATGCTTCTAGCTGATGATTATGGATAAATATTTTTCTCTTTTCTTTTTTTGTGATTGTTATAACACTGGAAAATGTACTCTTGTAAAATAAAGTTACTAAATACTTGACTACATAAATAATTTCAATCATTTCATATGGATTTTAATATTTGCATTCGATTTTTTTTTTTTAAATGAAGAAAGATGCTATATACATAGAATGCAATTAGCCATTCTAAAAAGTCCACCAGAATGGGAATTAAGGAGAAGCGCTGGATTTCACGCACTCTTAGGCATAATACACAGTCAGACTTTTTTTTCTATTGGCCAAAATTTACACCCATGCCAAGTCATCAGAATATTTTTGCACAATGCCTTCTGGATGGTTTCTGCATCTGTATAACCAGTACAAATAGGGTGATTTACAAGAAATACCAAAGCCACATGTTGCTTTCCTTCTTGTTGCAACACATCAATCAGCAGTTTTTATGAAGAAGAGATGATGCTTCTTAGACAGGGGTGGTTTTGCTTGTTATATTTAGTGTTTATTTGTCGATTGTACATGCAGTAAAGAAGTGAATGCCTTAGAACTTTTTACTGAATAACCAAAACAAAAGGCAATCAAGGACCACAACAAGAGGCTGTCAAGGACTGTCACGGGAAAGGATGGAGCCAAAATTATATTTTATTTCACGATCCAAATATCGCTAACAGACTAGGGGAAGTAACCCGGTTTTGTTATTACGCATGATATGTTATGTGATTCCAGAAACTGTTCACCTAAGACATCATTAGTCAGACATACATTGTAGACACAGTGTGTGTTATCATTTCGAGTTATATATATATATTTTAGAGAATTATATATATTGAGTGAATTAGAGTATTAGCGCATGACTGATCACAAGTGTTTACAAGAAAGAAAGCCGATGCATAGTAGAATTGCCGACAACGAGTTTGCTGCATGCAGAAAATAAGTGTGCAAGGACAAATTATGTTACAAGACATAAAGCTTCTAGAAGTTTTTGAAGACTTAGAAAAACTAGGAGGAAGAAAGATTTATACATTTATGCTGAAAACATGGATTTATGTGAAGACGTCTTGCTTTCATATGTATAGAATTTTTGTATACAGAAATTTCATAAAGGAAAGTTGGGAATATCTCTTGCTGCCCGTTTTTCATCCGTCTACTTTCCTAGTGTTGAGGTGATGGGGTAAATTGCTTCAATATTTTCCTTGCAAAGTGGGAAGTTCAAATTCAAGACAGGTTAAGCATGCAACATACAAATCATCTGGTAATGCTAAACGTCTTTGGTTTTCCATCATCATGGCAACCAAGAGGCAACGACAATTACCAACGTCAGCAACATGACAACAGAGCACAGATTTTGTCCCCCCATGGCATTATCTGATACGGTGCCTAGACCCCTGCAGGTCTTCACTGTCGGGCGATGCAGCCATTGCATCATATCTTCTCTTCAAAGTACCCCTTATGAGTGTCGTGTGCGATTACATCATCTCCCTCGGAGTTTTTGACATTACTAAGTGAGTAATTGATAGATAGGCAAACACACATCTAGAACTGTTAAAAATGTGAACATCGAATCTGTTCTTGTTTAAATTCATTACTATTGTATCATTTGTGTAATTTGAACTCTGGGATAATGTGATAATTGGTGCCTATTTTGATTATGAATTATCATTGTTGAATAGCGGTGCCATTTACCGCATAAGAATTGTGTAATTAACTTTTATTTTATACTTTTGAAGTTCATCATTTTATCTCCCCTTTATTTCCCAAAAAGTGTATGACATTGGAAAGTTGTATGTTTGACTAATCACTGTGTGAAAGAGTAATGCCCCGGATTGGATAATAAACGATCTAATTCTTCATCTCTAAACAAACTTGTTATTCACAGTTTTTTGGAGAGGGGCGAAAGAATATGTATTGTTTTGTACTGTTCATCCATTTATTCGCTTTTATGATACTTGCTCATCCACATACATAGTCAATAAAACATTCCTTTGCATAACATAATAAAATTGGGCCCCACCCAAACATCAATGGTTGTTTGTCGTTGTGTGTCTATGTAACAACTTAACATGATGTATTACTGACACGTCATGCCAGTTTTTTTCTTGGAGATACACCGGCTCAGGCCAAAACCGACATCACTCCTTGTGTCTCTAACTTCAGCTCGCACCGCTCACTCATCTAACTATGTGACAAGGACCATAACAAAAAGCAGTTGAGAACCATAACAAAAGGCTATCGAAGATCATAAAACGCAATTGAGGACCACAACAAATGGCTATCAAGGATCATAAAAAGCAGTTGAAGACCATAATAAGAGGCTATCGAGGACCAAACAAAAAGCAATTAAGGACCATAACAAAAGACTATCGAGAACCAAACTAAATGGTACTAGATAATCATGAGTAGCCTATAATCCAATTTTTACCAGTTACATTATGCTGTCTATCCATAGTTTTAACTATAAAATACATCATCTCATAAATTCATAGTTACTTCTGTAAACAAACTACGTCTTCTAGTTTGTTGTAAAATAACTTTGAACTAGTATTAGATCTTTAGTATTTTTATAAAAAAATTTATCTGAAAACTTTTTTACGTACGTTTCATAATTTGTTCTGCTTGTTTACCAACATTTTGTAAGTTTGCTCTTAATGAACTTTACTTTATATGTAATTTACTTTGTATGTAATTTACTTCTTTTGATAGAATTCATTGTAATCCGGTTAGAATTTTTTTTAATTGTTCATCATTTTTTTTTAATTTTATTTTACTTTTTAACACCACCATTATATCTAGTTTTTGTTTGTTTCTAGATCTTTTGTCATCATCTGCAAAATCCAAATTGCAGCAGGTTCACAGGACCTACAAGTTGTTTGCAGGTAAGTGCTTTTGGTCAGTATGCTTTATGATAATCAGGTCAATGGACCTTGGGTCAATATGTTTAGTGATGATGGGATAAGATCAGTGTACTTTTTGATGATTAGGTCTATGTACTTTGGGTCAGTATGTTTTGTGATAATCAGATCAGTGTACTTTGGATCAATATGCTTTATGGTAATCAGGTCAGTGTACTTTCTGTCAATATGCTTTGTGATGATCAGATCAGTGTACTTTGGGTCAGTATGTCTTGTGATGATAAGGTCAATGTACTTCAGATCAATATGTTTAGTTATAATCAGGTAATTGTAATATGTTTTTGAGATAATCATACCCTCCGTTTTTTTACCCAAAAGCTAGTTAACATGGAAATTCCAGTTGTACCCTTCCCCACTCACCCACCACCTCCCGGCAAACTGTTTGAATTAGTTTTCTTATGTTTAGGTAGTTTGTATAAAGTTCTTCGAATTCAGTGTGTAACCGTTGTAAAGCATTGAGAGCTTTTATAAAATTCAGTACTTTATTAGCCTTCTTCTTTTAATATTATTATTATTTAATATTATTATTACTATATATTTTGAGTTTATTTTCACAATGTTTTATTGAAATTTTATATAAATATTTATGTAAACTTTTCAACCACTCATACTAATTGACTACTAATCATTACATACAGTAGACTTTTGTAATTATTACATTGTACAATAAATAATTTGAGATTTATAGATACAGTCAAAAATAACAAGACAAATATTTGAAATTTCTCCCAATTTTTAAAGATAAAGGAACGGTTGGTTATTTCTAACAAAAACTCTTAATGATATTATATCATCAAAGGAAAACAACAGAGCAATACAATATAAAAAGCACCACTATCAAGGGAAAATAATCTCATTGAAAAAAATTTTGGAAAAAATTTTTCTTCAAGGAAACTGTCACAAAGAGTTTCAAGCCTTAATTTATCAGCCTGCATACCTTCTGTTTTGGTTTTACCCCAGGTCCTAGCATTCAATATATGAACTTAAAGGAAGAAAAACACTTTAAAACGGTTGCTTTATTGGAGCTCTGGAAATTAAGTCATGATTTTGTCTGCATTTTTCAGGATTATGGATTTAGAGATACTTTTATTGTCCGCTTCTTTTTTTACGCCAATTATGCTATATACATACACAGAATGCACAAGTAAGGGAGATAATTTTATTGGTATGTACCACTGGTATTAAAAAAAAAATATTCTACATATTTTGAAGTTTCTGTTATTATATATGTACTAATTTTAGTTAGTTAATTTCACTAATAATAGTTGAACCAGCTGCTATATAACTATAACAGACAGCTTAAATCCCGAAATATTTACTATTTTATCACAAGAGCTGTGTTTATGTTCCGTATTTATCATGCTTGTGAAATGATTTGTTAAATAAAATTATCTTACAACTTTTCAGAATACCATAATACTCCTATTTTTATTTCAATCTGCCACTCAGTTTCAATCACCCCTCTACCCTTATTTTTAAATTATCATAAATTTTAAAACAAGACATTAATAAGTGCATTTTAAAAAAACTGTCAGCTATTTTTATTGTTATTTCATTATAATTACTTAAACAAGTCAAATGGAACTCAAAATAAGCAAAATGCATTAATATTGTTCATTTTCAGTGTTGACTCACAAAGTGCATTTGCACAATTTGTGTTTTTTCTCATTTTTGAGAATCTATAGCTCAAAAAATTAGAAAAACATCTGGCATGATGTCAGCATTGGATACAATAGGTATGCAAAAATTTAGCCTGTTTGATGATCAGTTTTTACTTTAGGGTGCATGCAAAATGGCAAAACGTAAAAAACATGTAAAAAGTTTTTTTTTCATTTTTTGAAATTGCATTTTATAAAAAGTATGAAGGATTAAGCAACCATTTTTTGTATATTGACTTCTTTCACCATGATAGTTATATGGTTTAAATTTCATTCATTTCTAAAGACTGAAAAAATGGCTGGTTCTACCTATTAATAGTAATATTCCATTTTGATAAAATTATTATTAGTCATTTTGAGGGCAGTGGATGGCCTGGGTTATTTTTTTTAATAGTAACATAAATGAAATATTTATATAATGATGCCATAAAACCAACTTTTTTTTTTTTAAAATATGTGATTTGCATCAGTTTCACATACAAATAAATTTTATTAGTACAGTTAAATAAAAGTTGTATTTGGTTGTTTCTTTGGTCAAAGTAAATATGTGTACAAGCATATTACAGCATGCAATCATGTTTTTTATAGCTTTGTCTATATATATATATATAAGTGTTCATGCATTTTGCATCATGCAATTAAATATTTCTAAAGGATTTTGTGATGGTCATACATTAATTTGATTTTGTTAGTTTTAAATCTCAATCTTCTCTTACAGTTGTTTTCCATCATGGCAAAAAGGCAACTGGTGGTCACTACACCACAGATGTATTTCATCCAGGCACAAACGGATGGGTACACATGGATGATAGCCGCATTATACAGGTGCATGAGACAGAAGTGCTCAGCTATTGCCCACCCAAGATGCCGTACCTTTTGTATTATCGTCGTCGAGATCTGACTTCACCTGGCAGTTAAAATAAGCTCCATGTGTTGTGTGCTTTGGGATTAAAATCATATTTTTCCATACTGAGACATGCTACCTGTAAATTTACAATATTCAGTGAGTTTTGGATATTTCAGGATGGAGGACACTTGTGTGAATTTTTTTCCTTGGAGACAGTACCAGAAAGCTCTTTAATCTTCACATTTGAATGACTTACTGCACAGCTGTCTGTGCTGATATTTAGTTTTATGAATGCTGTTTGTCACAGTTTATCAGTTAAAAATATAGTTTAAAAACTTTTTGTTAACAATTAATTGATTTACCCAGATCTTTTAATTGATTTTTAAAAGTCTTTATGAAATGTTTCACAAATTACTATTAACTGATATTTTACAATGAAGACCAGAAGATTTTTTTTTTAATATTTCTTTTTATGACATGTAAACTGCTTGCGACAGTTCCTGAGCATAATTCTGTTACATTCAAAAAGTAGTCTTCTGACACTTTGTTTTATTCACCATGGTGATTGGGATGTGGTATTCATATTTGTATTGTGGACATTCACTGCAGATCTGTGAGGTGTTCTTGTTCAAGATAAGTGTTTGTGGATCTGCTGATAAAGGACTTCTTAAGTTAGTTTAAGTTCACAAAAATGTTGTTGTACAGAATGATTACCTTTTAATAATTTCTTTTCTTTAAAAAAAAAAAACTAGTTTAAGTTCACAGAAATGTTATTGTACAGAATGATTACTTTTCAATAATTTCTTTTCTTTTAAAAAAATTTGTTTTATTTTATTCGTTTCCCTTTTATTATAAATGAAAGAATTGGTTGATAATAAAATGCACCTCGAGTGGCTACACCAACAAACAAAAAGGTAATTAATAGTTTACTCCTTGTTGTGGTTGTCTGTTTGCCAATTAACAAGAAACCCTTGTCCATTAAATGGGGTTAAAGTAGTAGTGTTTTCAATCTTAAGTTACCAACTGAAATTTGTTTTAGAATTCTTGCTTATTAATCAAAAAATGTGCTATTTAAGATTGAAAAGTGTAAATGGTGGTACTTTTGCATCTTACACATCAACTTGCATATTCACTAAATGGGATTAAATGTCCAATTCCAGTAAAATTATTTTTGTAATATATATATATATAGTGCCCGAAGCTTTCTAGCAGCTACCATATTTGTGCCAGCAGAGCAGAACCTGTGTGTACTCTTCCTGGATGTATCCAGTCCTTTTGTGACTGTTGTTTCTTCTTTCTTTAAGATGTTAAATGCATTCAAAAAATCTGCTAACTTCACCTTTCGTGATGTTCTTTTCATGAATGTTTGTTTTAAGAAAAGAGAAAACAAGAGTGAAACTGATGAATGTTTTGATCTATACCTGAGTTGAATTGATGACTGTTTTTATCTTCTTGCTGTGCCAGTATATCTTATGATAAGAGAAGATTTTCACAATTCCTATTGAATGTTTATTTAGACAACATTTAGGATTTGTTTTGTACATCCATCTATGGACACACAAAAGAGCTTTTTAATATTAAACACAGAAAGAATGGAGAGCTTTGCATTAGGAAACAAATACCATGTATAGTGTTTTTTTGGTTGTTTCTTTTTACTTTTGGATGTGTGGGGTGTCACCATTTCCATGTTGCATACTCATCTACCACCATCTGTGATGGTCGTTACCAACCATTAGGACTGACAAGTACAATTTATGTTATATATTAAACGCATACAGTCTTACTGTCCAGTCTGGGCTCATTGTGCATCAGCTGCTAGTGATAGATGAAGGAATTGTAATTGCCATTGTAATGTATCTGTGGTTCTATGAAAGTTAAGGCAATGACTTTATATCTAAGCATTGTCTTGCTTCAAGACAATCTTTAGAATGATAATTATTTAGTGTATCTTCTGCTGATTAGAATTGATGTGTTGTATAACAAAAATGTGAATACTCTAGAAGCTGTGTACCAATAACCAGCAGTATGCTAGAAAGCAAGCTGCAGTTTGCATTTAAATGATTGCTAGAGACATTGTTTTCTTCTTTTGTTCATATGGTGGTCTTTCTTTTTTCATGAATGTATATATTAGATAATGTCTCACAAAACTAACATACCAATAATTAAAACAGTATTTATGAGGACCAGTATAGATGTGTAGTGTAGATGATTAAATAAAGATTTAGTTATACATTTACTTTGCTTTTATTTGTAACACTTTTAAAAAAATACTTGTATGTGACTTTCTGTTGTATGGTGGATTACAGAGGCAAAGACCGGACCATTCCTTCTCTTTTAATAACCACGTTACTGAGCATCAGAATAGTGGAGCCTTTTACAAGTTCATGAGCTATTAAAAGTTATTTATAAAGCTAGAATTTCACTAAAGCAATAAATATATTTGAGTATAAGTAAATTAGTGAATACATTCATTCCACGCTTGCAGTAAATTTAGTGACAGTATAACCACTTGAAAACATATTTTGACTTACAGGTGAACAAGACTGATGAATATTAGGATTTCTTTTTTTTTTTAAATTGATTTATGCTGGAACTATACAGAGCACTGAAGTGAAAATATTTCTATATATATTCACTATTACATGTTAATTACTTAATATGCAGGGAAGGCATCTCACAGTTGGCTTTTTAATAATACTCAGCTTTTAGTTATTCCCATATTTTATTTTTTGGTAGTGTAATATGCTTCCATATAAATTATTAACTAACATTGTTACATTGGTTCTTTTCAGCCTTCAGAGAGTTTTCATGAGAGGATTTACGGTTGAAATGAAGCCCCTGTACCTTTGACCAAAGTTAAATATCCTGTATCTTTTCCTTCCCCATTCTTCATACTAGTATATTTCATAAGTATTTTGTCTCTGAAAAAGTTGACAAAAGCACAGTTATATGCAAGGTAGTTACATCAGAATCTTGGTTCTGTTGTTGGCTATCAATATTAATTTTTAGGAAACCGTTTCAAAAGGAGTATCTTACAATTTTTAATAAATGAATACTACTAAATTTTCAGTAGTATATGGCAGCACTAACTGAAACTTGTGGTGTCATGTATATAGTTTGGCATACTCATCTGGCAGGGAAGGATTTTGTAGCTAATATTTACATAGTAACAATTTTGTTCATTATTTCTTTTACTTTGTGGTTTTAAAAAAAAGGATATAAAGAAACCATAATGAAGCAACTGTACAAATGCAGGTTTTTATTTTTTTTTTAAAGTATATTTAGTACTAAAAGTCAGTTTAGATTCCTGGGCTTTGCAGTTTATTGTGTGTCTGTATTTGTACTATCAGTCTTTTTATTTTTAAGAGAGTAATATTGAGTACATATAGCCAATGTTCCCTCTAAGGTGTATGGCCGCACAGTTCATTAGAAAATGCTGTGCAGCAATTTCAAAATTTCGTGCACAAGTTTTAGTAACAAGCTCAAACTGCCCAGTTTTGTGCACACAGGAAAAATATTGGGAGGAACATTGCATGTAGCATGTGTTCAGATGATGTATTGTTGCTGTTCAGAATGTTTCGGTGCCTTGATATTTTATAGACATATGTTGTCCTCTATAATAATTAATATTGATTGTGGTGTATATTTTTCTTTAAAACATTGAAGAATATATTGCACAATTGTGTTTTATGTTCAGCTGTTACTTCAATATATCGGAGATATACATTTGATTTATTTACACATAATGGTAGGTTTGAAATGTTAAATGTTTATGGCTGATAATATCATCTTTCAATTTTGTTTTCCTCAAATGTTTCTGTAATTATTATGTACAATGCGTGAATGAAAACTTTTTTGATGTTTGCTCTCGGGTTTGGTTTTACTGACAAGAGTAATCAAATCATTAGTATTAATTGTGTAAATATTCAATAAACTGCACTTTTTAAAGACTTGATATATTATCTATATTATCACAGTTCTTATTGATGTAAATGGATTGAACATAAGTATAGTTGCATGTGTGCATGAACATGACATTAGCGATTGTCAAAAATTTGAATGTATCAGTTTATGTATCCAGTTTTGTTTGAAATATGATTTCTGTTGTGTGTGTATATATATATAAGTGGATTATAAACTGCTTTCTTGAACTTGAACCAAGATTGCTGCTATGTTGGCCAAAATAATTTTTTAAATGCCAACTTTAGACAGGTTTGTTTGTCATCAGTAAGTCGCTAAAACACCAACCTTTATATTTTATCATATATTAAAATTTGACTCACCTTGCCAATTTTTGTTCCATACCACCAATTTAAATTGTTAAAATACCAGATTTGATCAAATTGGTAGTCTGTTGAATGTCACTTTCATTAGGAATGATCTGCTGGTGTATGCACATCATTCTCACTTTAATGTAGATGTTACTTTATTAGTATAGTTTGCTCGCAACTCAGCTCTAATTTTGACCTATGCAGTATGCCATCCTCTTGGTCATTTCTTGTGATGGTTATCAGGCAAAAGTTTGTTTGTTTTTTTTTATTAACTTTGGTTTACAACAGAAAGGTGGCACTGATAGAGAAAAATGAACTCGAGTTATATTTCTTCCTTATTAGTGCATTTTATTAAGCATAGGGTTTTTATTTAAAGCAAAATACATACACTTACTCAATAGTTATTAATAAAATTGATCAGCGATGCTTTATTAGTTTGTATCATTTTACATCGGACTGAAGAGCAAGGTTTAATTGTTTTTATTTCATCTAATTTAATGATCTCTCTTAGACACATAAAATACCTATTTAGATTCACAGTTAAATTGGTTGTGTTCTTCACTGTAATGGCAGGCTAAGATATCTAGGAACAGATCTCACGTGCAGGGGATCATAGGTTCTAGATCTACCCTGATTAGTGGAATTGGATGATTCCCAACACACTTTTACTCTTTAGTGGCAAAATCAGACTCATGATAGTGAGATGCTTAGAAAGTTCTTAGGATATTAAATGCTGATAAAATTCATGATAAATCATTATTGGACTACAAGTAGGTAGAATTATATTGCTGTTGAAAAATTCTGTAAATAAATATCAAAGATGGAATTAGGAATCTCAGACAACACTGAATGTAATGAATGTTAAGCTGAAAAACCCCAATAATTCTGTTACATACTCAATAGCTAATGATTTAGAAATAATTAAAACAAAAGTAAATTTCCTTTATATAAAGTGCTGTGTAATAGCTAGGTTTTCTGCAAACAATTAAAACTGCTATAATACATAAAATCCATCTGTGTCGTTTGTTTAGCCTTTTAATCCCTACATTGCCATGGTTGTACACCCTCATTCCAGTTGTCAATATTGGGCCTTTTATTCTTTTCACTACCCCTCTAAGAAAAGAATTAATTAAAAATTGAAATAAATCCAGAATTAAGTAAATAAAAATGCTGAGAATGTAACACTATGGTATTCGAGTAAGGATATGATCTATGTATAATAATTTTCCTTTGCTGTTTGAATTATTTAATAATAATAAATATACATGCACTTCCGAACATTAAGCCAACACCTTATACAAGTTGGATTTACTTTAATTCTTTATTTACAGAGCTCTTATAAGATTGCATTCAATAACATTTCAAATCTGAATTGGTACTGCACAGTAATGTTTCATCCTTTTTGTATTATATGTATATGCAAATTTCAATGGTTAATAAAGTAATACAGAAATAAAAAATTGTTTCAGGATTACATTAGAATTGTTTACTTAAACATATAAAAAAAAAAAAGGGTACTGAATGTGTTGGTTTTGTTTTTTGCCATTATTTACATGCAAAGGCCATCTATTTCCCCATCTACTTTAACATAACAAAAACTGAAGAGTGAGTTTTTCTTGGTTTTATACCATAATTTACATCCAATTCTCAAGACTATTTTAGCAATCAAGAAATATTGATGAGTGTTTCTTGGTTTCATACCATAATTTACATCCATTTCCTTAGTCTACTTTAGCAATCAAGAAATACTGAGGAGTGTGTTTCTTGGTTTCATATTATAATTTATATCCATTTCTCAAGCCTACTATAATAAAAACAAAACATACTTAGGGGTGGTTTTGTTGCTAACAAAATTTACTTTGATTTCCCTAGCCAGGTACTTCTACACTCTACTTAACTAATCTCTATGAATTCTAATATAGTTGTTTTCAATTAAACTCTTTTAGCATTCAGACTATTATAATTTTCATCACGATGCTCAACATACAATTTTAAGAGTTTCAAACTCATGCGGGATTACTTGTATTTGTTTTAATGTTTATAGCTTTCCTCCTGTTTGCAAGTCTTAAACTGCATTATCTGCCAGTTTTAACACAAAATTTTCATTTTCACCCACCCTCAATTCTATGTGCTATAGCCTTTCTCTATAATTTGTTTCCAGTATACCTATTGTCAACTAGATTATTTTAAAATCTCACAAACATCTAAGAACTTTTTAAAATGTCTTCTCTATGGCCATGGTTTGTTAATACTGATGATAGTAGGAATAAATGATGTGAGTGAAAAGTATTTCATTTCTTTTTTCTGTCTGGCATGCAACAACAAACTCTCTTGCTCATAAACAGAAATGAGTTAACTTGCCAAGTAAACACAAGAACAAGACAAAGGTTTGATTAAAAAGACTATTACAAACATGATTGCAAATTGTACCCTATAATACTGTACTGTGTTGTGCATTTTGTTGGGAGCAGTAGATTAATGTGAATTGCTTGTACTAAAGTGTAGCATTAAAGGAAAAAAAATTCTTCCTAAATCTTACTGGCTGCTACTGTTGTATTGCAATCTGTTCTAAACACCCTCTCCATTCTACAACTGACTCTAAAATAGCAATACATGTATATATGCTCAATTGGTGGGTGAGCAAACTTAACACCAGGTCTTTGTGTTTTTTTTAAATTAAGAATTTGGCCGAGCTGTCATGTAGAAATAAAAATAAGTGCTTAGGTTCTGTGTTGAATTTAAATTGTTAAAAGCAATTAAAATGTAAATCTTGTTTTACTTTTTGACACAACTTTCAATTCTTTTTTCTAAACTGGTAGGGGTGCATTGACTGAATGGTGATGTGTGAATTTGTATGGCACATTTCACAGTGTTTAAATATGGTAATGAATTCTTGGTGGCACTTCAAGTTCTTGAACACATCTAGTACACAATCTTATAGAGTATTTCTCTGCAGCAGACACTGGTTTAGCAGGGCACTTTATGAAATTTACAATTTATATAGATAGAAAAGCATAAATATTTCAACATTAAGATACTGAGTCCAGTAGAAATATATTAAAGAATTTAATGTGAATGTAGTAAGTAATGCATCCATATATCTATTGTTGCCGACAGTTTTATGGACTTTGCCTCTGAGTATTTCCAAACACTGAGCCCGTCTGAATTATGTCCAAGTGGCATAGAATGGTTTAAATTAAACACTGCAAGCATGACTACCCACCAAGCAGACATGCCATTGCCCCCCCTCCCCAATATTGAGAAAGGAGCAACAATTTATCAAGATTACATGAGCATCTTAATTTTAGCCTGACAAAATAGCAATTCTAATGAGATTCATTTACCAAACATTCACCCTATAAGGGTGCAGGTGAACAAAGAATATAGCGCACATTGACTACACAGATTCATGTCGTAGTATTTCACCCTTTTTAAGCCAATCAACAAGACTGCACAAACTTGCAGAATAAGAGTTCTTTTGGACCAAAGTGTGGATGTACTGGATTTTATAATTCTGAACTGATGGAGAAAGACCGAGAAAGTATTTGAGAATAGGGATGACCAAATTTTCATGTTGTGACCTGGCCATTTTCCTCAAGTATACAGTGAGAACAATTGTATCTTCTGAAGCTGGCAGTAGAGATGTAAATTTACCTAAATATTGCCTCAGACATCACATGAAGTCATCTACTGCGCATCTGTCATATCCAGCAATGGAAAGATATATTCAACCTTAAATTATCACAGATGAGTCAGAGCTCAACTGAAAAACACTGTACAAAAAAAAAGGCATGCAGAGATTATTCATAAGATGATGACAATTTGGACAATTAATATAAAGATTAATTATTTCACTGTTAATTGAATTTTACCAAGTTGTTTTATCTAGGTTTATTTTTTAACTATAAATTTTCCTTTTTTGTTAGAGACAACCAATTTTTCCTTTATCTTGTCAAACGCAAAGTGCTGGTTAAAATGGACAAACAGCACAATATGATCTGCAGTTAGCCTTTTCACCATTTTTGAAGCAAACACAGCAAAACCTATAGGGTTTTCATCATGATCAGCTTCATCAGTTGTGGATGGATGAATCTGTTCTAAAAGGTGTTCTGTAACCTTCAGAAAATCCAGACAGGTTTTGTTATAACTGTATTTTTTGCCACAATGTGGGTGAAGAAAATAAAAAAAGCTTTGTTCACTTCTGAGCCATTCTTGTGATATTAAAGGGCTCAATAGATTGGTCAAGGTGATCAATGCCTCTCATGAAGATACTTTAATCTGCTGCTGCCTCTGGATGGCCATACATAGCTAGTCTCCCTCCCTTCTGGCAACTTCTGGTAAAATCTGAGTGCTTCAACATGACAAAATACACTTCTTTCAAGTCAACATAATTAAGAGGAATTTCAATTACTGACATAAAAAAAAACAATTTTTACAATAACATTGTTTATAAATTATAAATTTCATTAACCATACTGAATCCCATTCTTTGCAATATATCTTATACATGTACTGAAATTATTTTGATCACCAAAGCATGAGTGACTGAGGAGAAACTTAAGTGACAATAACTGTAATTTATAAGGTAGTGACTTGAACTGTTTGACAATAACTGTAATTTATAAGGTAGTGACTTGAACTGTTTGACAACAGCTGTAACTTGGAAGGTAGTGACTTGAACTGTTTGACAACAGTTGTAACTTGGAAGGTAGTGATTTGAACTGTTTGACAATAGCTATAATTTATAAGGTAGTGTGAGGGGATATTTGAAAATGAAAAGAATGCTTAGAATCAAAAAGTGAAAGTATTATCAAAGAAACTGAAAGGACAAAAGAAATAAGATATAGCTGAAAGTGAGTATTTCTTTACAAATGGGTGTTAGAATGGTTCAAAAACACCTTATCCAAAAATCAGGTCCATAACTCCCACTTACAACATGTAACTACTGACAATGTAATCCAGATACCATATCCTAATTTGACAGCAATTTTTCAAGTTTCAAATCAAGTTTTTCAAAACAGGCAAAATAATTAAAAGTGAAATGACAAATTTTGTGATCAGAGTTTTTAGAAAATATAAAACCATAATACATGTATTTATAAGCACTAAAATTAAGTATATACAAGGCAAGAGTAAACGGCAGAAAAAAAGAAGTAAAATAATACTCAAAAAGTCTTGATATTATTATACTTTATAGGGCCTACTACTTTCAATCTAGTGAGCTAAAGGTGTAATTACAAGTAATTTTGTGCTCATAAACAATAGGTCCTGGTGCATCTAGAACTTTCCGAGAACGTTGGTGACGATGCACAAGCATTGAGCGATCCCATGCATATTTCATTAAGTAAAGGTTTATTGGGATAAATGAAGAAATAGTGTGTGCACATTATTGCAGCCGAAACAAAGCTAATTGATGCAAGAAGGTCTACAATAATGCCGCTTTACATACGACCTTGACCCTTTCTTCCGGCTGTGGGTGGATTTCCGGTTTTGCACCTTAGCCCGTAAAGTTTTATAAAATGGATAGGGAGTTCGTAGGTAAGCATTCTTTCATACCTTCGTTTCTTTACAACACTTCAAAAGCCCCCCCCCCCAAATTATATAGTTTATTTCTTTTTGGTTACTTAAATGCCCACCCCAAAAAATAGTTAAGCGATCTAATATATTTTGTTAGCCGCCCTCTCCCAAACACCAAATTTAATTCTGCACATGCGACTTTCAGGTTCGTGTATCCTTGTGTAAAGTGTTACAGTCATGTTCTTGTGATAGTAAAGATAATCTGAATTTAATTAATGGATACTCGGTTTGTTTTTATTCTAGCACTTATTGCAGTATCAGATGAATATTCAAGTGAGGTACACGTATCGTGTATAGTTTTCGCAAAATTGTAAATTGTGAAATCCAAATAATTTACTAGTTCTGAATCGAAAAGAGGAATTTTATCAAGAATAACAAAATAACAAATATAAAGGATTCTGAATATTAATTTATTTAAGCTGCTTTCTGAATGTGAAATTATAATTACACTATTTATAGAGTTACATGTCATTAGTAATCTATTATCTTATCAAGTACTGAAGTAGGCCTATAAGGCTATAGGCCTAGTGATTATGAATCATACCGCGCAGTGATCTCCTGACTCAAATAGTTATAATGGCGTGTTTTAAAGCAATTATGCTTGGTGATTCTCTTAGTAATTACAATATGCGGTGTGTTTCTGCTTGAATTAAATTAATTGTCAGGTTTCAAAACAGCTTAGGTGTAAAGTTTGTTTGTGCAGCAAATACTGAAATAGTAGCCTATAATTTACTGATTTATTAAATCACTTGGTAATAAAATGAATTCACATAGAAAACTATTTCCTCATGTATATTTAGGCTTGAAGTTTATTGCTTTACACTTGTACATTCTGTTGTGTGTACTACATACATAGACCCTTTTTTTTTCCCCATGAGTAGATTGTCTTTTTTGCAGTTCAAATACTTGGTAGTTTTAGCATTCCTATACTTTTATTAGTATAATTTGTTTGTAGAATAAGCATGCCTTACTAAATTTACCTATATAACTATTATCAGATTTGAAAATAGTTGGAATTTTAAAATGGAATGTTAATACTGTATATTAAAGTAAACTACATAATAGTGTACACTAAAACACTTCACTAATTGAAACAGTCTAATGGTATACAGACAATTATTTTAAAGGCTGAAGATATATTAAATTCTGCAAACATTTTTCTTTTTCATAATGTCTGTGGGACTGTTTCTCAATGTAATTATCAAAATAATATAACTTTTAAAAGTGGATTTATTTTGGTGGCTTTTCAAATTTCAACATTTCTTTTTTTTTTTTAAAAACAGAACATTTTCTACTTTTTCTAACCATAGCTTTGTTCAGATGCTCTTACTCTTAGTAATGAAAGTTTTGCTTATAGTGATGATCACTAGCCTAACATAATAGAAGTCACTATTAAGACTGAGTTTTGTTCATATTATATTTTAATTCAGCTTGCTATGTTGTGTATATTTATATTCCATATGCTATATAAATTTAAACAAATTACTGTAATTCATATTCAGAATTTAATATTATACATTTATAGTTATATCTGTTGGTTTGGGATTGTTTTGGTTTTGTTTTTTTACTTTACTGAAATTAAAGATACAGTTATTGATTAATATTTTGTCTGGTATGCTGCTAGGACATAAAATTATTTTCTTCCTGCAACAGCTGTTTGCAGTTAACTTTTCAAATGAAACTTTGAAAGTGACGCAATATAATCTTCATATTTATAAGTACTTGTCAATTAAAATGTCTAGTCTTTTCTTTTTTAAAAAAATACTTTTATTTCAGTTTAACTTAATTTAAAATTATTAACTACTTATACACTTAAAATGTAAAATAACAGACTTCTTCCTTTAATAAAATAATAATCTTTCTTACTATTTCCTATATTCTTTCACCTCCCAGATTTGGGGTTGGAAGGGTGGTATTCCAGTTCCCCTTTCTGGATTTGAGATTTTGTTAGTAAAAATTGTAACAAATTCCTAACCACAAAGAACAATTGATTTGTTTGGAATTTCCCTTACACATGCATGAATATTTTCCAATAGCTTCAAAGTTGTGTGCTTTTTGTCAGTGCTATATAAAAACATGTATGTAAAATTGTAGATTTCAGTTTTTATTTTCACTTTTTTTCTCTCTCTCTCTCTTTTACTAGTTTTAGTTTTACCCTTTCACTGTTTCAGTGTTTCCTACTTTAGTAAAGATAAGATGATTTTTAGTCCATCTTATTTTGTGAACTGTACAATGAATTTAGTAATACTACAGTATAATGTAGCAAATGAAAAAGGCTTATTTTATGTGTGAATTTTAAAATATATATATATATATACTATTATATAGCTTCTTGTAACATTCATTTCCCAAACATCTTTTATGTGTACATATCTTAGATATTTTTTAATAAATTATCATTGTTTATCTTCAGGGTTTAGTGATACTATTCCTGGATATTTCCACAAATATAGAATTTGTTAATATGGATACTAACAGTAACACATAAGTTCTTATATAAAAATGTAGGTTAGTTGGAGCACAATACCGTTTGCTCATTTCTGTTAAAAGTTATAGTACTTTAGTAGTTCAGTAATATTTTGCATTGTTATTATTATTGTTGTATTCATAGTTTGTATTCAGTTCAGTTGTATTCAACAGTTAGCTCAAATATTTGGAATTTTATTTGTTGCCTATTGTATTTGTGAGAAATTGTGTAAAGTTAATGATTTACAAGGAAATCTATATATGTATACAAAAAAACAATACATTTCAAATATATATTCTAATAATGTAATATTGATCTATTAGAATAACACAAATAATAGGAAGCAAATGATATGTAAATAAAGTACATATGTTAGGGACTTTGTTATTTATATTCTGCAACAGATGTTTCATTACTTAGGTCAGTATAAAGAAATACGTGTTTCATGGAAAACTAAAAATACAGCAAAGTACAAATATTATACTGTGAGCCATTATTTTTCTAATATTTATATAATAATATTAATTTCTCTTAAAGTTGCTTCAAATCTAATGTCTCTCTACCACTCACACACACACACACACACACACACACACACACACACACACACACACACACACACACACTCACACTCACAAAGTCACACACATTTACATGTTCACGTGGCAGAAATATTCGATCTTATTATTAAGAATTTGATAGAGAAATTAATGACCATCTTTTAGGACATGCAAATATCAGATCAAGGTAGTTTAGAAGTATAAACTTATTCAGTGTTATTGGTAAATGTTTGATGGTAAACTAAAACTATTTGAGTTTATTGTAATTTATACATTCTATCATTTTCCTAGAAAAGGGTTTTAGTTTTAATTCCTAAATATGTTTCATTAGATTGTGTTGTACCTATACCAATCTTTTATGTCTGTTTTTTTCTTATTTTTTCTAGTGAAAGATTATACATATATATTTTTTCAAATCTTTATTCTCTCCTTTTGTTTTATTTCTCTGTCCTTCTTCCTTTGTCCTTTTATTATTATCTGGAACTCTCCCTCTTTCTGTTTATATATTGCGTAATATGACCAGAGTTGCTGTGACACCCAAATATAGTTTTTGATAAAGATCACTTTTCAAATTTGGATATAGCAATAGGTTTTATGAGCATTAAAAATATATATTCGTAATAGTAGGTTTTTTCACTATTCAGTTTTTAATCTACTTACTGAATGTGTGTAAGAAACAGTTGGCATATCCATCACATGTATGTCACTATTTGTTCCTTGGTTGTAGTTGTACTAATAGTAATATTAACTTAATAAAATCTTAATTTATCTTTATTGAAACATTATTTGCACTGTTTCAAGTCTTTTTTTTTTTAGCCGAAAACAATATTATCTCCTTAATTTTAGACTAAAGTCATAATTTACTAATTATTTTATTATTATTGGTTCTTATACTAGAAATTAATTCTTCAAGATATAAACTCTGGTGTCTTTGCAAAAAAATCTGCAAGTCTTAATTTTTTATTGTAATTTCTTCTCTTCTTTTTATCCCAGGTCCAATTGAAGTGGGTGACAGTTTTAGTCTTGAAGAACTAGAAGCCCAAAGAAGGAGCAATGGTTGAGCTGAAAACATTTTATTTAGAGCTAATTAATTTTTAACTTATCATTTCTATAAACAATTTTTAATTTCAAAGCAAATCTGAACCTCTCAGAGCATCAGAAAATTTATTTCACTCTTCACTTGTTTTCATCAGATTATGCATTACAAGCCAATAACAGCATGATGGAGCGATGTCAGATTGTCATTACATATATAAGACAAATGTAAGTTGTGACTGGCAGCAGGTTTGTCTGAAAAGTCACAGGATGACTCAAATTAACTGCATCAACTATTTCTCCTGTAGAGGAAAAGACTTTGGATGATTGAGTCACCCTCTGCTGCCTTAAGTGTTTACCTCGCTTAACTCTGATTAGCCTGATACCAAACTATTGATCATTGTCCTTTACTCTTGCTGGTCCAAGAGGTTGCCTCCCATTACTAAAATTTATGCTTGACAGCTACCACTTAGGAGTTGAAAATAAGTTGGATATAAATAAATTGTATTATAATTGTTCATGCATCTCAAGACCACAGCTAACAGGTTTATATTTTTTTAATTAATATTTTTAAATTCCTACTTATTTCTCTATATTAAGTAGAGCCAGATATTCACTTCTCTTTATGGTTTTTATTATGTATGGTTCTAAATCTGTATTTCACTAATTAAATGTACAAATTGTACATGTAAACATTTAAACTTTCTCTTTGTTTCCTTTGGACAACAAAGTAGAATGGTTAACTTCCTGCTGATATTATTTATGCAAGTATTCCATTAAAAACTGTATAACTCAATATAACTTTTAATACCTTTAAACTTAAAAGCAATTCTTTTTACTTGTATTATTTTGGCATGCATGTACACAGTTGTGATCTCAAAATAATATGCAAGCCTGTTCAGTTTATGCTATGGGAGAGTGCAATTTTATTAATGGACAGCTTGAGTTAAACCATTCTTATAAAGTCGCTGCATATGTGTGTGGGTTTTTGTATTTTTTTTATCTTGAAATCCTTTGAAAATTATTATTGAAATAACCATGGTGCTATAAAATTTAGATCTCTTCAAGGATTTCTTTGAAAACTAATTTGAAATCCATTGCTCTTGCTCTCAGTTATGGAAATAGGTAAAGGAACATTTTAAAAAACAGATATATGCACAGTTGTTTGTTTTTTTTAAAGGGAAAAAAGAAAGAACATTTCCTTCAACACCATTACAAAATAATATTTTATAATAACATTGAAATAAAAATAAGTAACAGTTAAGCAAAATGGAGAACATCAAAAGGCACATTTTAGGTACTCGTGCACCTAACACAACTTCCTCAGCAGATTCCCGATCTGTCTTTCACATAAACTCGGAAGATGCACTGCTTCAGAGCATGCAAGACTGCTACCAAGGCATCGAAGAGTTCCGGTGCGCTTTAAAAAACCTTGATGGGGCTGGAACCCATCTGACAGAGTCTCTAGCACAGGCTTTGCGAGGAACAGATTACCAGCAGCTTGGGGAACAACTGGCTGGAGGATTTCGGGAAGTATATGGAAGCCATCAGTCAATGCGAAGTCTGGAGCAGCTGAAGGAAATGGAAAGCTTGCTGCTTGCACTGGAAGCACGGAGCACTGGTGGGCAGCAAGAATTAAGGACAGTTTTTCCACAGGTTGGTAGTCATTTGTCTTGCAGCCTGTGTATAAATTGATGCATGTGTATTTTTGGAGACAAACAAGGAGAAACAAAGTTTTTGTCTGGAGTGATGTACAGTCCCTTTTCTATAGACCACATAAAATTTGGTTGTAAAATTAGATGGATAAGTTGTTATTGTATTTCTTTGTGAGTGTATTTTAAAATACTCTCTAAACATGAGCTGTTTAGGACTTGCCTCCAGTTTTGCAACTCTTTCTTTATACTTTATAAGATGCTAGATTCTGAATACTATAGAAGGGAAATAATGTATAGGTATACATTTTTATTAATCTTTAATTCATAGCATAATTCTCTTGCCTTTCTGGATTTATTTTCCTGATATCCACAATACATATAGAGTGATTTGTTTTCTCAAATAACCATAGATAATACCACTGATTCTTCCTTAATCGATAAATAGCAATGTCTTGTTTCGTTTTACTTCTTATGTTAATTTGTTTCTTTTTCAGACGGCTTGTCACATTCTGCTGCTTTTCACTAAACTTCAAAAACAGTATTTCCAGATGTGTCAGCAGAAAATTTCTGGTCTCATTCACCATCTCCTTTCTGCCAAGGATCCAGAGCACCCAAGGGAGATCATCAAGTTCATCATCAACCTTGGTTTGGCTGAAGAGTTATCTCAGGACAAAACCATAACCAGTCTTCCCAGTTCCCCATGGGGTAGCCCAAAACTGCGAAAAGCATCACAGGGCTCTCTTAAAACCCCAAATAGAAGTTCTGGATTTAAACTTTTTTCTATATTTGAACGCAAGCTTTCGCCGGACGAAGGCAAAAGTGCTTTCTATGTCAGTATTCCTGAGAGCTGCATTAACGAGGGGCAACGGAGCCGAGGAACAGAGTTGCAGATGACTGCTGGCAGTCTTGGTGCCATGACAACAGTTGATGGGACACTGCTGTGCAGTGTACCCTTGTTGACCATGACAGATGACAAGAACAATGTGTCGACTCCTGATGTAAATATTGGTAAGCCATTGTACTGTACAAATAGTGCTTCCTGTTTTGTGAGATCTGATAAAATAATTAACATCTATTTATAGTGTTGAAGCGGTTAATGTTTTTTTGAGTGGTGTGATTTTTTTCTTGTCTTTTTAAACTGAACAGTCAAAAGTTCTTTGCTTTTATCAGGGTCTGTGATAGGCATTCATTGGTACTAGTCAAGCATTTTGGTTATTTGCTTTTGACTGTCTTTGATGAATTGTCTTGCAGCAGTGTATTAATAGAAATGAGTGAAAATGGAATCCATCTTTTTGTCATTCCCACCTATCTAAAACATGTTCTCCGCCCATCAGAAGTTTTAGAAGATTAAAACCTGTATACTAAGTTCTGAACTGCACTCATATCTAGACATCTTCTCTGCAATCAGAATATCTACTACGTACTAGATTCTGAACTGAACACATATCTAGATAGATAAATAGGAGTGCATCTATTCCCACTGACTAAAATTGAATAGATTATCCATGGTCTACTCAGATAATTGTTTCACACATCAGTAAACTTAAACATTTCATTTTTCCTTTGTCATTTTTATTAATAACAATATTGCTCTATTATCAGTGTTGTAACTATTTTTTTTTTCTCAGGAGTGATGGTGGTTGACACTTTACAAATGTGCTGTTTATATTGTTAAATTATGAGCTAAAGTGTTTATTGATACAGATAGTTGTATTTTCATCTCTGCTGAAAATATATAAACCCTCTAGTGAAGAGCTGAATTATTTATCTTTGCTTCTTTCTGGTCATGGGTTTTCATTTTCTTAAGTAAGATAATTATATATTTAGTTCTCACAGTTTCAGAGTTATTTAATATTTACAGAGAAATCAATGCTATTTTCTGTATCATGAAATTAGATTTGCATCACAGATGAGATGTACAGGGTCTTTAGCATATTCTAGTAAGCCAGGGAGTATTGGACCATGTAAATACCGGGGTGTGGGTGGGTGTTGGTCAATATGATAAAGATAGTAGCATATCCCTTGTGTGAAGTCTCCTAGTTAGTACCATTTAGTGTGGGTTCAACACTCTGAAATACCAGAGCTGTACATATGTAATATTTTATTGGGGTGTCATCTTTTTCCCACATTAGTTCGCTGTTGCTTTATCCTTTAGTCTGTCTAAAGATGGTAAAATACAACACATTTTTTTTAACTTAATTTGGTTTAGTTGAGGCTTGGTGTAGACAGGCTTGCCTCTATAGTGACGCTTAGTCATCAGCCATAGCACGGGCACAGGTAGAAATGTCAGACATGAACACCAGCAGACATTGTACTGGATCCATTCAGAATTTATCAGTCCTCTTGCTGTGTTGAAGAATGAGTATGGTAGATTGGTATGCTTATGGCAAATGGAGTTGATTTATTGCTTGAAGATAGCCTTTGCATTTGTTTGCCTGGATTTTTGAAAGTGATATTACTTGGATGCTTGAGCCAAATACTAGAATGCACTTGTACAAGTGAATTATTCTCCGATACCAAACCTCTCCTGATGCACTAGAAGAGAGAAGTGACTCTAGGAAAATGGGTGTTTTCTCTGTGCCTACTAATGCTTGCAATCCAGTAATTCCTTCTTAATGGGGGGTAGAAAAAGTCAGTCAGTCAGAGAGATGAGGGATGACTACTGTTGTCATGCACAGCTGTCCACCTTTATGTAGCAAATGGTGCTGCATGGAGCAGGTCTGAAGGCACAAGTCATTGATTTGCATTATCCAAACACTTGATGAGTTGTGACCAACATTGTCCCTCCTATGGGTGAGGTGGAGAGAGAGAGAGAAAGCTCACACTTGGCCTCTGGAAATGCCATGCTGATGTGATTCACCCCAGAATCATGGCTTCTGGTGTAAAATTCAGGACAGGTGACCCCTTGTCGACAGCACGCTAACCAACTCTTGATGCGGGCTTTTTGTTTTCTGATAGTCATGAGTACGAAGATATAACTGAAATTCAGAAAAAACAAAATGATGACATTTTGTTTATTTGGCATCTTGTAAGTAAGATAATTATATATTTAGTTCTCACAGTTTCAGAGTTATTTAATATTTACAGAGAGACAGTGTCCTAAATTATTCTCTATTCCATTAGATGAATTTTTATTTGTTCTGTTTTTATTTATTTTCAGTGTTTAATTTCTGCATGTTATGATTCTCTTTGTGTCACAGATAAATGCCCCTCTAATCAGTTGGCTACTGAAGAAGAACTGGACTGTGTCATAAAACTTCTATCAGGCATCAGTCATAGCTCTTCCACCCCTTCCCAATCAGCCCCGCCAACCCCTAACAGTATGCATTCCATAACTGAGGCAGTTTCCCATGATCATTCACCGTCCACAACCAACAGTATTTATTCAGGGCCAGATGTGCTGCCATCACGAAGCCCTATGCAGCTGATGGTGCCAAATATTTATCAGACGCCTTCACCAGTATCAGACAGCCACATGGAGGAATTACAAGTTCCTCGACTGCAGACCCAAGTAATAATTTAGTATTTTTCTTTCTAAAAATATGTGATCACATTTGGTAATACTAATAGCTTTATTTTAGACTTGTTATAACAGGAAGAGATGACTCGAGTCCTGGTGTCATGGGCAAGTTTAATGAAAATCCCCATAATTAGCTAGTTTAGTGTTTAAAAGAGTGGCTTAGTGAAAATTCCTCTAATTAATATTAGTAGTGTTATGAGATGCTGTCCCTGAATTAGCCCATTTCCATCTTATGAGACTGACTAGATTATTTGAAGATTTCCCTTTAAGTAGCTAATTTGGATATTATGATTAACATAACAAAAGACCCATTAGTTAATTTCAAACTAATTTAGTGAAGCTCTTTCTTAATTAGCTCTGTATTCATTTTCAGCAAAGTGCAATATGAGCAATGCTGTATCACAGATTATACTTTGGTTTTTGTATTTATAAATAAAACATTAATTTATTAGTTAGAGCTTACCCCCCACATACACACAAAACTCCATTAAAAAAAATTTTTTTAAGTCTGCTGTTGGCTAGTTTGAATCTCTGTAAAGTATACCAACTTTTTTTCTTTCTTTATTGCACTGTACAGTTCTGCCTTTTATTGTTTATTTGTTTTATTATACATTTACTTTTTATGTTTATTTGTTGTATTATAAATTTCTTTTACCTTGTATTGTTTATTTGCTATACCTTTGTCCAGCCTTTTACTGTTTATTTGTTGTACTAATATTTTAATAAAGTCTTACCTTTTATTGTTTATTTGGTGCAATATACAGTTCTACCTGTCATTATTTGATGTATTAAAGAATTCTACCTTATTTTTTAATATACTGTACAGTTCTACATTTTAGTTTTACTGTTTATTTTTGTACCTTTCAGTACTACCTTTTATTATTTATTTGTATTTTATGGTACTATATCATCAATTTGCTGTGCTATAAATACCATTTATTGTTTATTTGTGCTAGGTGCACCGCCGGTCGGAAGGCTGCCTGGATCTTTCTGGAATGGGTCGCACCAGCACCTGGCCACACCAGCACCAACACCATCGTGCCAGCTTGCCTTCTATGCCATTGTATAATACCCACCATCAACACCACTTTGACCCTACATCAAACTCTCTCATGCTACCACACAGTAATTTTTTCTCACAAGACTTTGTAACCCCTTCTAAACCTCCACCAGGGTTTCTTGGTTCTAATCGGGGAAATGGGAGTGGGGTAGCCAATGGTGGTGGAGCTGGAGGCAAAGGAATGTTTTCCAGCATGCAGTGGTCTTATGGTGGAGGTCTGGAAATGCGAAACAGTGGAACATGGCCACTATACCACTCAGCTGGAATGCCTGCAGGGTAGGCAGTAGCTTGGTTTTAAATTATATGTTTGTTTGCATGCATGTGCACGTTTTATGGAATTCTGCAAATACTCTTCAGTAAAAGTATATTATACTTAAATAGAAGGTAAATAACTAGTTGGGTTGCAATAATTTTTCTTACAAGTGTGTGATGTATGATGATTATAGATCTGCTTGCAAGAGTACCAAATAATAGTTTTTTCTTGCAGATGGTTTTATATTGCAGACCCATGCTTTCTTGTCAGTGGGATTTTTCCAGCCAGAACATTCCTTTATAGACTTGTATTTGATGAGCTTACTGCCCACGTTTATAAAACACAAATAAATTATAATTCATTATTAAATTAAATTTCAAAGTAAAATTTTTAAGTATTACTGCATAATACCACCATTAAATATGTTAGTAAATATAAATAGAGGATATTTTAAAATATTTAGATTATATTATGTTTTTGACAAAAACTAATGTTTTGCTTTTTCACCTAAAGTTGTACTTGAAGGATTACTGCTGCAAAATACTCTTCTCATTTCACATGTTTTTGTTTGGTAGTACATAATAGAAAATAATATTTAATGAAATTGTTCATTATTAGTTGTGGGGTTTTTTAATGTGATATTCATTAAGAGCTTTAATACATGTTTCAATACTTATTTTTTTTTCTTTAATCTTACTCATTTTAAAATCTCTTACTCTCTACAAATTGTCATATTTACAAATCTTTGAATATGTTTGTTTTGAGAGGAGGAAACATTTTGTTTATTTTTTTTTTTTTGAAAGAAGCCATGAAGGTTTTTTTTTTAATTTTTTAAATTTCAGTGAATCTTTAAATGAATCAAGTATTTAGCTCCCATGGCTTCTTGTTATGTATTGTTTTTTCAGACTGTCTCATTTCACGAGAGTAAACATGGATAGAAAATGTTGTTGATGCATCTTTCTTCTTAATATTTAATTTTCCTTTTACCTTATTCAGAGACCTGTTTGGAAGCAGCTGGTCTGGCTTACAAGACTGCAGTGATGGAAGTGACGACTCTTCCAATGGGGATCATTTCTTTGCAGTTGGCAAGGACCTCATGCAGACAAAAGATTCTAAGTATTTAACAAACAATCATTTTCCCTTCACTAAAAACTGTGTTATTTGGTGATTGTTTAGGAATGTACTTTTTTTAATTTGTTGAATGTAGTTCGGAAGATAGCATTTCATCACTTCTCTATGATGAAAATGTGTTATATAAAGACTTTGTGGAATGGATGTAAAATATGTATGAAATATGATCATCTCATTGCTTGATAGGAAAAAATGTTCTCCTTATATGGAGACCCTGTGGAATGGAGTTCATTAAGGGCAATTTCATCATAGTCCAAAAAGTCAGTAAATACCACGATTTCAGGTGACGTGTATATAGAGGTGCATTACCTGCTTTTATAAAAAGATTCATATGGTTGAGATACACTGTTACATGATTGAGATGCAGCATTATGTGATTGAGGTACATCATTACATGGTTGAGATGCACCATACTATTAAGTGAATGAGGTGCACACTTATATGATATTGAAGTGTATCATTATGTGATTGAGGTACACTATTATATGATTGAGCTGCTCCATTACATGATTGAGAAGCACCATTATGTGATTGAGGTACATCATTACATGGTTGAGATGCACCATTATGTGATTGAGGCATATTTTTAATGAGATGCACAATTTCATGATTGAAGTGCACCATTGCATAATTGAGATGCACCATTATGTGATTGAGGTATATTATTAAGTGAATGAGGTGCACATTTATGTGATTGAGGTACACCATTGCATGATTGAGGTGCACCATTACTTGATTGAGGCACACTGTTACATGATTGAGATGCACCATTATGTGATTGAGGTATATTATTAAGTGAATTAGGTGCACTGTTATATGATTGAGGTATACTGTTACATGATTGAGTGCACCATTACATGATTGAGGTGCACCTTAACATGATTGAAATGCACCATCACATAGTGTAGGTACACCATAGATGTCATATTTTTACTGATTTTGAATAGTTTACATTCTTATATTTTATATATGTTTGCAATGATATTAAGTAGCTAAACTGGTGATACTAAATTGCAAATTCTGTTTATCTTATCAATTTTGTGAATTTACTTTCCTTTTATTTTGTATTGTTCATTGAAAAGAATCTCTAAGTATTACATAAGTTATAACCATGAGTGCTTTGAATAGTTGTATGAGTAAATAAATTAATATAATTAATCTGTTAGCTAGCTGCAAGTTTAAATCATGCACCTCTGTTTCAGAAATGAAAGTAGTGACGAGGAGACAGATGGGAGTAGAAACAAAGTTTGTATGAACCCCTTTGAATGGGTGAGTGTTATTTGCAGTAAGAGAGAATTTGCACGCACACACAGACACACAACACATATGCACACTCACTCACTCTGATTTCAAAATGAGATATTACCAAAACTGTAGTTTCATACCAAGAATAAACAAGGTCAAAATAAATTTAGAAATACAGCAAGAACCCCTAATGCCCAACCATACTTTTAAAAACTAACCAGAGTTGTTTGTTTGTTTTTAAAGCTGACTAGACATAGCTGAATAGCTTTTAACTGTCTAATTTTTAACTAAACTGTTTTTAGTGATTAGTTTTTAGCTGAGTAGATCTTAGTGAACCAATTTTGAGCTGGATTGTTCGATTTTAACTGGCTGATTGCTTTTGAACATTTTCAATATGTCACTCAGGATAAGCATGGAGGCAGTGCCAACACTTGGTCACTCCAGCATCCATCTACATCTAATATGCATTACCATCCTACTGCAATCAGCAGCAGCAATCTGCTTGAACCTCCTCAGCCTCACCAGCCCTTACAGATGCAATGGAGCGACCCACTATCTTCACACAGCATGTGGCCAAGTAGCAATGGAGGTATGTTTATTGGTGCTGTTTAAATAGAGGAAAGTGTATTTTTAATTATATTACTTTTATGAAAACTAAAAAGTTCTTCTAATCCAAAAAAAAATCAAACTGCCCTACTTTTGCATGGGGTGGTTCGGGAGAGCTATTTTAAATCCTCTAGGAGAGTTTTTTTAATCAGAAAGAATGAAGACTTGTACCCAGAATAATCATGTATCTATTGCACAGAGGTATTAATTTTCCTTAATATTTCATTGAACTTAATGCTTACAACAAAACAAAGGTGTCCTGCGTATAACCCGCTTACTAAGCACTTGTGTATTGACTTTTTCTTATTGATTGTTAGTGATCCAATTGTGGAGTTTTTGTTTGTTCCATTTTTAAAACTAACAGTTTCTTTTTCTGTCACTGACATCACTTTGCCAGCACGTTTGAAGATGTGTCTAATGAACCCTTAATCTTTTATTCAAACAATTGCCTAATGATTCAGTTTGATCCCCTGTCAGGCCTTGCCTGTATGTTTGAAAATGTGTATTTGTTAATCTCTTTGTCTGTTGTCCAAGCCCTTGCCCATTGATTCAATTTGATCACTTTGCCTATATGTTTAAAAATGGGTCTTTGTTTAAATCTTGTCTGTTGCCCAGGCCCTTGCCTATTGCCACTGTATTTTCTTACTCTGTGTAGATTTGCCATTCATGTGTATAGTCTACCTAGGCTCATGAGCAGTTGTTGTGGTATCTATATGTTGTCAGTAAAATTGATTGTCATACTTACTACCTGCATTTTTGTAACCCTTTTATCTGATGAAGTGTTGTTTTTTGCAGATTTTGTAAATAGTAAATTTTGGAGTGTTGAAGAAATACAAAGCTTGCTGCAAGAAACAGTAATAAAGTTAATAAAAATGTTTGGCAAGTTTGAATGCATGTCTATTTTTATACAGCGCTTTGCTCTGTTTCCACTTTTGCTGATTTTGCTGGAAGGAAGTTTAGTTCTAAATAGAAAGTCTGGAAGAAGATGTTGAGGGTTCTTGAGTAGATTTTAGTCGAGACATCGTCCATACTGATAACAAAGGATCTTTAGCAAAGAAAAACAAACACCCACTCCCCATTTTTTTTCCAAGTTATTCAAGGGACTAGATGTTAAGCCCACCATTCTGAACTGCTGTTGTTAAATTATTACACACAAACACACACACATCTGCATGCACACCAAAAAATAAAAATAAACATTAGATTCATATTTTAAATCAGTTTCCTTCATTGTTTGGTTTGGTTTGTTTTTTTGCCAGGACATCCACAACAGAGCATTCATGGCTTTGAACACTTCAAATAAGAAATATTCATTCTGTGCCTTGACAAGTATTTTCATAGATTTTATTTTTTTTTGTTTTTTTTTTTTTGTTTTTTTTTTTGCCTGTGCTGGCACATTAGTGTTCACAAGTCTTCCATTGCACTAAGATGTTAATTTGATCTGATCATCTGAAAAGATCGCCTCTGCAGGAAGTAGACTTTGCAGTTTGTCTAATTAGAATTGATCCAACTGGAAATGGTCAAGACATCACTAACAGCTAGACAAGGAACAAGGCATCAGAAGCAAATGAATGAATTCCATGTGATTTGTCTCCCTTGGAGATTTTTTTTTTTTTTAAGTCAAATAGTAGATATGAGTTTGATATGCAATAGAAATAATACTTTTCTGATTTCAAGCAGTTACTGTTTTCAGTGTGTCTGTATTGTATGTCTTCTCTGTAACTAAGCAGTGTGTTAGCAAATCTGTGTTTAACTGATACATTTGCTGCTTTCTCTTGATATGCTTTGTGGTTATGTAGTTCGCTTGGTGCTAAGCAACTTTGAATCTGTAGTCAAAAATTATTCCATTTTGAAGAAACGAAGTCCAGTGGGTCAGACATATCCTTCTGTAGCCTCTTTTGCAAATTTTTTTGTGAACAGTTTCAACTGCTGTTTTGTATGATTTTTTTTTCATTTGAAACAAAAAAATACATTTTTAATATTCATTTACATTTATTTTTAATTATTATTTTCTTTTGAAGTGATCTTGAGAAATGCAAATCACCTTCTTTCTTGCACTCAAAATATCCCTAGAAAATGCTGGGGATAATTATTTTCTTTCGAAGTGATCTTGAGAAATGCAAATCACCTTCTTTCTTGCACTCAATAGATCCCTAGAAAATGTGGGGGATAATTATTTTCCAGCTATATTTTGGAAAAAGTATATTATTAGCAAGCATGTTTCTAGGGAAGATCATTCATGGATTTGTTTTCTAAGGTGGGATAATATAAAACTGTTTGTGTTTTTGTTTTCTCTAAATAAATTTCATTGTAATGTTTTCTTCAATTTCAGATTAAAATTTTGACTGATACGATTTCTCTCCTGCTATTGTCTATGTTTGCTGTCTAAAATTTATCTTTATTTAATTTTGTTTCATTTAGAAAAAGAAGAAATGATCATTTTGGATGTAGGGGCGGTTGGGATAGCCTTGATTTAAATTGCAGATGAGTTTATTTCCACGGTTTTTATTGCATTATATAGTTTAATTTGTGATAATAATGATGCATTTAATGGATTAACTAATCAAGTACATCACATTCCCCACCCACCCTGTACCCAGAATGTTGCTTAACCACTTTTTGTTTTCATTATGCAGATTCCTGGTGTATGGTTATATGTTATATATATTGTGGGTTGTGTTCAACCCTTCCTGATAGTATGCTGGTGCAGTTGGTTGTATGTTATATATATTGTGGGTTGTGTTCAACCCTTCCTGGTAGTATGCTGGTGCAGTTGGTTATATGTTATATATATTGTGGGTTGTGTTCAACCCATACTGGTAGTATGCTGGTACATGCACAAATTAGAAAATAATGTTGAAATTCTGATATTTCAGTATGGTTGACTTTCAGTTACTCAGGAGGGGTTGCCTGTGTATTAGATTAACTGTGCTGATAGAAGAAACACCTGTCACCATTATAAAAACATACTTGAATGCTAAGCCAGATGAATGCTAACAAAGCATCTAGCTCTAAAGACAGCCACATGCATGATACTAGGGTATATGCTATAAGGTATTAAAAATAAATTCATCATATTCAGTTTAACAATACTTGTAAACAAAAAGTGTATATTCTGTAGTTTGAGGATTAATAATAAATTATATCAGATGTAATGTTAATGAAATTATTGATCCTGTAAACATACCTATCCTGCACATAAAATCATTTCTGGTTTTCTAAGCATAGGAATGCCAGGTATACAAACAGTTGTTATCGGTTGCTGTCATATCAGCAACTAGAATGAAGTAATTTGATTTCAGGGTGAACACTTCCTCTAAACTCTCAGAAATTTATACCATTCTGTTCTTTCAAAGAGCATTTTGACCGACTGAAGTGGGGTTGGGATGGGTGTGGAAGCTGATTTTGTATAGAATTAAGACTTTTGTATTTTATAAAACCTTAAGAGTATTGGAAATCTCAGGTTTAGACTAAGGTATGTTTTTTTCTTTGGTAGTGCATTATATATGTTTTTGTTTTATTTTTGATTATTCATTCTCTTTCCTAGAATTATCCCTAATAATTGAGATTAAGCTATATATTTTATTGATGAAAAGGCTCAGAATTACTTAAAAGACTGATGAATTATTTAATTGCAAAACGAAAGTTATTTTAAAAGTTATTTTAATCTGGTAATTATGCACTAAACAATATAAAGATTAATTTTGATTCTTATAAATTCATCAGATGGGTATAGTTTATATAGAAAGAGTAAATAATAATAATAATGTTGCTAAATAAATTATATGCATGTTTTGTGATATTCGGAGATTGAATTGTTTGTAAAAATTTGATGAATCCTGAAGGAGAACAAAAATAACAGTAAAATAACCAAATGATGTTTATTTTTCTTTCTTTGTTTTTATTAGAGGGAGGGGAGGGAGGGAGTAGATGCAGAAATGACAAAATGTTTCTCTTGTATTTATTATATAATATTAAATGCAGATAGTCAGAATATCTCATTTTAATCTTTTTTTAAAAATTTCTTTACAATGCTTAGTTTTTATACCTCAATTATTGTTTTGGAAGAATGCAACGTTTATGCTCAGCCTACATTCTATACAGCAAGTGCATTGATGTTATGTGATATTTTTTTTTAATTATTATCATTATTGTTTTTTTCTTTAGATGTATATTGACATATTTTGTTCCTTTCATTCATTCCTGTCAAATAATGTTATGCTAAATATTTTTTAGTGCATTAGAAATTAAAATCTTAATACTTAGGGTATGCATAAAGAATGTTTCACTGACTGTTTATTAAGGTTGAGGTGAAAGTTTTTTTCCGACAACAAAAGAAAATTTTTGTTGCATCAGTCCATGTTGAACGAGCCTTCTTTTATTTTGCTTTGTTTTGTTTTATTTAACTTTATGCCTTATTTCATGGTCAGGTTACACTGATGATCGGTGTAGAACTGTGAAGAGTCAGTACTTGATTGCCACAATATATTTTTATCCAGACAGTAGTTTTCATTTATTTTTGCAAAGTATTTTTATCAAAATATCACAAATTATTACCATTGTACAAATGCATATATATATATCTGCTTACACTATATAATTAGATACTGTATTATATTGAATGCTTTTTAAGAATTCAGTCCAATTTGTTTGTGTTTTTAAATTATTAAATGAATACCAAAGAAATAAATTTATAAAATATAACTTAACCAGGTACCTAAAATACAAATAACATCTTTTTTTTTTTTTAAATGGATCTCAGTACTTGCTTTAAGCATCTGAATTAGGTAAAATCACATTTTTAGCATAATCATTTATACCTTGAAATTAAACTCCATTGAACTCATTTTATCAAATATTTCTCTTTAAATGCCAACATTGAGTTGAAAATAGGGTTAGGTTTAGTGTTAGAAAGAGATACTTTGAGGTTAGGGTAGTTCAGATTTTGTTTCTAGGGTACATGTAGTACTTGTATCATAAATGGTATTTCTTTGAAATGAAAGA
Source organism: Sinotaia quadrata (assembly GCA_028829895.1). Lineage (NCBI taxonomy): Eukaryota > Metazoa > Mollusca > Gastropoda > Architaenioglossa > Viviparidae > Sinotaia > Sinotaia quadrata. The sequence continues at coordinate 104,863,837 of CM054181.1, read as the reverse complement.
TGACAGCAAACTAGTCCCTGAATAATTTTAAAAGGTACCTACAGAACTCTTTCTCCTCAAAATGTCAGTATGCACTATTGCCTCAGTGCCCAGCAGTAGAATTTCTGAGTTGCACAACATCTTATTGTATACATTCAACAGCATACTTTTTCAGGAGGTAAAAATATCCAACAATTGTGAAAATTAAATTATTCAAAGCTGTATTGCATAAGATAACCTTAGGTATATTTTGATACAAAAATTACATATTTTTAATCAAACTCTGCCTTTATTAAATGAAAAGAAAAACCAAAGCCCTTAGAATGAGACATTGTAAGATCTAGGTATAAAATCATCGACAAACATTTTAGAGCAATTTTGGCCATAAACAAAGACATGTCCGAATTTTTGTGACTAATCATTGAAACCAATTTCTTTAAAATGGCTTTTAGTACAAACACACTGACCTTAAATATTTGTTATTTCTTTAATTTGAAAGTTAGAACTGTCATTATATTACTAAATTAAAAGGAAATGGTTGACAAATTCAAAGCAATCATTAACTTTAAAAAAATGTCTCAATCTCCCTTTGAACTCGTTGGCCAGAGCAGATCTCAATTCAGTACACTTTGATTTAATAGATTCTTTACCACTAAATCAAAAATTGTCGGAATTTCCCTTATGACTCATTGACCAGAGCTCATTACTCTCCATTACACTATTTTTTGTACATGTGAATATGAATTGATTATGCTTAAATGTGATTTTTTTTTTTTTTACCACATATACATAGAATGGATTAAAGTAAAAAAAATAAAAAATAAAAATAAATAATAATAAATAAAAATAATAATAATTACCAAGTATTTAATATTAAAAACCACCATTTTAGAACATCTAACAAGATAAAATTAAAAGATAATTAACTTTTGGTGGTCAAACATTTTATCCCCTTCACTGTAGTGATTTTATAAATGAGAAGTGGAAGAAAACCCTCAACTTACAGTTAATTGATATTTGTGAAACTGCATGGCAAAAACCAGCTAAAGATGTTAAAATTATTTTTGTGCAACAGCCATTTGTTGTCGTAAATCCCCTTTGATAGTCCTGGGGAAGGGTATGTACTTTAAAAAATGCATGAAAATCTATCTGACATAAATTAAAATGTGTTTTTTTTTTTTAAAATAAGCATGAGATTCTGAATTTAATAAATTACAAAAAGTACACTTTTGAATTTTTTTCACTTTAGCTGGGTTTTGCCTTGCAGTATCACATTTTCAATATTTTCTAAGAAATAATGAAGTGTAACCAAGTACATTTTTTAATACCTTACTATATAGAAATCCTATACAAATTTCAAATGCTCACCATCACAATACCCACGCACCAAAAAAAATGTGCTCCAGGTTAAAGTACAGGTGTTTGTTCTGCTATTCATGCCTTATGCATGGTGTATTGTATATTCAGATTTCAATATTTTTACTGGTGTGTTGTGTGTGCACACATGTTTGTGCATGCATGTGTGTTATGGAACCTTTAGGGCTTTTTATTTTCAGTGTTTAAAATGTCACTTATTAAAAATAATAACTGTAAGTCATTTTTTCATTGTGCTGTATGGCATTTTTTTTGTTGTAGTTGATCCTTTTAAATATAATTGTACCAACTAAATGTGCATTGTAAAGTAGTAATCACTTATGAAAATTATTAAGCATTTTAAACAGTATCCTGTTATCTTATCACTGGGTATGATTATTCACTTGGCAGACTTATAATGTGGGACATTTGGATGTTAAAATTAAGGGTATATGGTTACTTCAGCATTAAATCCATCTGCCTATATAGATGATTACCCTGTGAATGGGGAACACTGTAATTTCAGTATTATTAAATCTTTAATTGTCAAACCTATCTTAATTTATAATTCATCAAATTATTTCATATATTTGTAAAAATTTTGCATTATCTATAAGTTTGTTTCTTCCTTTGTTTTTCTTTTCTTAGTTGTTTTGCTTTTATTTTAATTTGAAGAATGAGATTTGTTTTAATGCTTTTAACTTTAGTTCATTTTTTTGCTTTTTTATTTTAATTCTACTTTTTAAAAAATAAGAAATACTCGTTTGGAAAGACATTTTAGAAACTAGGCTTGGCTATGTCACTGTGTTTTTTTTTTTTAAAAAAACCCTTTGTTTCTTTTTAATCTTTTTTTTTTTTAAATTTTGCAGTCTTGTTTGTGCATAAACTTGCATGAACACTATTCATGTACAAATTATACTCAGAACTTTTACAAGCATGAATACCAGATTTAAAGAATGATAATATGCATTGTGAGAGACTATATTTTATGCCGTCTTTTAGTGGTTCTGCATATATTGAGGACTGCGTGTTTTATTGAAACTGAAAGATTGTTGTTTTTTGTTCTAATGAGGTTTTTTTTTCTAGATGAAACATTCTGGTGCAAATTAAATGATTATTGTGATAAGTTTTATTTTTATAATAATAAATAATTTTAAACACGCTTTATTGGGAACAGTTATTTGTAAACTATATAATAGAGTGGATTATTTCCATTATTTGCAATTTGGGGAACTTGAATCACTATGCAGTTAAATACTTTGAAAACATTAACTTGTTAATAGGGAAGTTATTGAATAATAGTATACTTTACAGAGCTCAGTGAATGATTGATAGAGAGAAGTATGAAACTAACAGGGGAGCCCTTTCAACAGTTTTTGTTTTGTTTTTGTTTAACCATGCGATTTTTGCACCTTAGAAATAATATGCATATGGGTTAATATGGATAGGAATGTTTTAACATTTAACATGTTTTAATGTTTTGCAGTTAGAAATAATGTAAATAGGAGTTAGATTGGAATTTTTCAACTGATGAATTTTAGAAATAACATAGATAGGGTTTGATTTGGACTAGAATATATCAGTGAGTTTGTAGATGAGATATTTTATTTTTGCAAAATTATATTAATTAGATGAGAAGAATTTTTAACATACACATCTTTGAATTTTATTTTCATTTCACTCCTTTAACCTGTAGTTTTTACCTTCAAGTGCTCTTTGCTAGTGTTGAATAGCATTTGATGTATGATCTCTCTTAGACATGGCACTGTTAGAACTTGGGGTCTTGTGTAGTTCTTGGCTGCAACAACAGCAGCAAATTAAAAATAGTCAGCAAGAACACAAGGAAACCCCACATCTTGGTACAGCCTGCAGTATGCACGTGTTCCAGGAGATGCAGTTCGGGGGTGTGAGGGAGGAATATGGGAGAAAATGGTGAGTGCACTCAAAATGCAACCTTTGTGCATTTGAAATTCATGGTCCAGTGATGTGATCCTCATTAGTGAGGTGAAATTTATGATAATTCCTCAGTAATTTAACCCCATTTATTTTGGGGAAATGGATAATGTAAATTTAAACAATGAGGACTCCCCATTACTTGAAATCTCATTGACTGTAACTAATAGACATACATCATATATAATTGATACCATAAAAATTAGGATATCAATTATGATTGAAAAATATGTACAGCACATATGGTTGAAAATAGTACAATTATGCCCTATATGGCTGTTTAAGTCATTTTCAACTGACCTTGCATACACATGAACTCGACTATTTAGCAACATTGTAGTATGTATATTATTATGAATGGCAGGAGAATAGTTTGATGAAGGTCTCCACACTCTAATAATTTAGGTACAGAAAGGCACCATACCACTCCAGTTTTCCATTTAATTTTACAAATGCTTCTTATAATTTACACTGCAAACATAAATAACATTTTTAAAAATAAAATTACCATGCTTCGCAAAGCTCAGCTGATTGATTACAGCACTGATTGTGAGGTAGTCACATTGATCCCTGTGAAGTTTCTCAACATCCCAGACATCTGCCCTAGTCTTGATTTGTGCATCATTCCCAAAGTTTTGTAGCCCACCAGAATTTAAAATCTATGTTATCTGGAGGCTAAAAGTAAGAGGTCTGAAATGTGAAATCTCATTCATCAGCAGTTTTGTGTGAGAGCACTATCCTTGGATACATTCATATTGTCCAATATGTGGTACAGAACATCCTGGTAATAACCATTCAAATTTTAATGCCAGACTGCAGGCATGTGTTTCCCTGTTCTGCTGAATGCTGCATATTGACCAAGACCAGTTTTGACTGACAGTTGAGTGCAACACAAATTATTTCCAAAGATATTTTTTTTCTGCAGAGTTTTGATGGCAGCATGCAAAAAGTAAATCATTTGGAGTGTTGGGTGATACAATGACAGTGAATTTTGTTGTTAGTGAACCAAATTTTACAAAGTTTTCACGAGAGTGGCCAACAACTGCCTTGAGCATTCAAGCTATTCCTCCATCAGTTAAAATTGCCCTTTACCTCTTGCAACATTTTAAACAAAGGTGACAAGATGAGACTGGCCAGTTGTATACAAGAGCTTAGGCCTGTTCAATTTTTTGTTTTTTCTCTCTGTGAGTCTGTGATCTGTATTGACTGAACACAAGCTTGTGCCTAATCGTGTTTTGCTATTTCTTTCTGTGTAAGTTAAGTCTTTAGACAATTCAACACAAGTGCTTGGAACTGTTTGATGTTTTTGCTGTTTCTCTCTGTGTAAAATGCATCTATGGCCAACTCAACACAAGTGCTTGGAACTGTTTGATGTTTTCGCTGTTTCTCTCTGTGTAAAATGCATCTATGGCCAACTCAACACAAGTGCTTGGAACTGTTTGATGTTTTTGCTGTTTCTCTCTGTGTAAAATGCATCTATGGCCAACTCAACACAAGAGCTTGGAACTGTTTGATGTTTTCGCTATTTCATGCATCACATGGCAACTGTTCAGTGCCTGGCTGTATGATTCTTTCCCTTTATTTTCCATTTATTACAGTACATTCTCAAAAACATTTTGCATTTTAATTCTTATTTTATCATAAAGATTATATTATTGTTCTCTCCTCTTCGATGAACTGCATTTGGCAACATATACTTTTTTCAAACATTATTTCTTTTGCAAGGGGAAAATTCATAATTTCATAGATAATTGTCAAGTACAGACAAAATTTTTTCACAAAAAAAATCTTTCAGTTTTATTTAAATTTGTAAATATTGTGTTAGTTATTTTAATAATTTTATGGGGTTGGGTTTTTCCACCTTTAAGTGTTTATAATCAGAGAGATTTTTTTTTTTTTTTAAGATATGTGCTTAAATCTAATAAAATTCTACCTAGACTTTAAAGTTTTGCTAGATTTAACCTAACTCATTCACATCTAAATATCTGAATCAGATATAAAACATTTAGCCAGTGTTGGCAGTAATGGATCAATAACTTTAATCTATGAGAGCCTGACCCTGACTACAGGTCAGAGCAGAACACAAAGGTGACTTACACTAATTTATGGAGATGGACAAGATGGACATAGTATCTAGTTTGTTGTGCCACAATAAAGGTAGGCCTCATTTGCTAGAGACTGCATGTGCTAAAAATCCCCTGCCAAGTATAAATAATCAGATTTTATTTTTAAAGGCCTTCATCCACTGACCAGGCATAATTACAGAGAAAAATTCCACACACAAGTTTCACTCTCCACAAAAAACACTGTTGACTCTCCTTTCCAGAAGTAAAATCCACTTTTAAGTGCTTGCACATGTTTAATTTAAAGGAAGATATTCAATGCTTCCTCTAAAATGATCCATTGGCTTTTTCATACCACACCATGAATATATTTTTGCACTCTTTGAAATGTTGTGAAACAAGTTACACAACAAATAACAGGAATAAATCTATACAGTCACTCTTAGGAGGAAAATAAAAGATAAATGAACTTTGTTGAGATCCACTTATCTGGCTATTAACTTTATTTTACTGAAAATTACCAAGACCAACTACTTGATTTCTGTAGCAGTATCCAGCAAAGTTTAGGGTATGTATTCTGAACAAGCATTGTTGAGTTTTGCATTGTTGCTCATAATGGGTAGCTTTGATTTTTTAGCAATCATAATAACAAAAACTGATTGCAATTTTGTGTATATTTTATTAGCACCAGATGACTGAGGGGACGTGAAAGGATTGAAAGAAAAATATGACAACTGTGTTAAATGTTACATATGATCATCATTATATGTTTTATACTTATAAATTTTTGGATTGAATAAGGCAATATGTTATTTTTTTTATTGAATAAGGCAATATGTTTGTATATCAACAAATTCTGTCTGCACTGTTTGATGCAATGATTACACATCCAAATCTAATTTTACTTACAGTCATGGTCCATCTGGGGCGGCTTTATTGTATTTATGGTTTGTTTGAATCTATTTAAATTAAAATTGAATCTGCTTAGTTTAATTTAGTTGAATTAGTTTTAGTCTGCTTAGAATAAACCCATTCTGCTTAGCTGTTGGATGTTAGCCAAAAAATAGATTTGAGTCTTCTTAGATTCAGCTTGAATATGCTTGAGCAGTCTTATCTTTCGATTAGCTGGGGTCAGAAGGTTAATCTTAATCAGAAGTGGTGAAAATGCTTAAAGGAAGATTTATTTGATCCACTTATCCTGTCCTTGAAACACTGTCAGAATGAAGGAATATTGTTAGCAGTCTTCTGTTAATATATTAGTTTATCTCCCTTTTTTTTTTTTAAAGTCCAAATTGTTTCTTGGCATGGATGTGAGCACATTTCATAACCTTCTGTTGATAAATGCACTGCTAATAACTATTCTATAAATGATACTTTCTTTGCATAGCATTATAGTTTCAAATAAATGTACTGAATAACTAGCTGTGCTTATGCTTAACTATTGCATCAATGGCAACTTAGTATGCTGACATTTAAGCATTGCACTAATTTCACATCAACTTCATTGCGTGGCTAAAAATGTACTTATCATAAGGCAACATGCCTCATGCAACAGAACTTCTAAAACACCAGTCCACTATAGGCTAACAGCTATTCACCAGTCCACTACAGGCTCAGCTATTCATCAGTCCACTAGAGGCTAACATCTATTCACCAGTCCACTAGAGGCTCAGCTATTCACCAGTCAACTAGAGGCTAACAGCTGTTCACCAATCAGCTAGAGGCTAACAACTATTGTAGCAGACTATGTAGACCAGAATGCAGCAAATGATTAGGTTGAAATTCACTTATTTCTGTCTTGCTTTTTTAAAAAAAAACAACAAAACTAATATTTCTATATAATCTCACATATTTCTGACCACATAAATCAGTGTCCATAGCAAATACAAATGTGCTGTCTTAAAGTTAGCAACACATGTCTTCGTTATTTTAATGTAATACTGTTATAAGAATCATAGATTCAACAAATATTTTTGTGACATTTTAAAATTTATTCCAAGTGTATGTGAGTGTGCGACTTTGTTCGGTCTTCTTTTCTGTTAAGTATTGGTTTTTGCATCTCTACCCCATTTTGCTAGTCAGAACACACAAAAAGAAAAATAATCAAAATTACTTTAACATTTCTGCAACTCAGTAAATTATTTTTATCATTTATTCAAATGTTTTGTTACTGTTAACTGATAATTGTGGATGCACAATATGCAGAAATATAGTAAGATTTTATGCTGCACCATTTACATTTTTACTAAATATGTTAAGTGCATATGTCAATACATTGTCCCTTATATATTCTTATTAAAAAGTATTACAGTAATAATATGATTTAATAATACTGTAGCTAATAAGTGAACAAAATGGGATGTGCTATAATTATGTGGTTTTCTATTTTTTCTCTCTAAATGGAAGATGTTATTCAGTACAATCTGAGCATGCTGGTCTTAGGAGTGTGTGTTTTCTAATTATAAATGTGTAAGAAATAATTACAGTTTGCAATTTGTTTTACTTACTTAAAAGCCATTGTGTTTTTATTTTATATTCTTCATGTGTTGAAATTATGCAGATATGGTTTAGATCTAACTTTATCAATTAATCAGCTTATTATTAAGCATGCTGTATAGTTTGCAGAGTAAATTTCACTTTTTGATTTAGCACACAAGTGCAGTGAAACTCTTACATTTATACATACGCATCTTAGTATTAAAATGTTGATAAATTCTCGTGTTGAAATTATTCTTAATACATATATTTGTACTTTGTAAATAAGATAAGATTTTTCTTGTATTTTGACAAAGTGCTCTGCCTCCAGTACTTATAGACTAATATTTTTGTTTTATACATAGAGCTACAAAACTCGTCATTATGTAATAAAGGCATTAGACATTAATATTGTCCATTAAAGGCATTACACATGTGACTTGTGCCAATTGAACTTTTTCTTCCTTTTTTAAACGTAATAAACATAAATAGGTATTTAATTCTACTTTTATTTTATTTTAAATAAAAGTACAGAGGGCAGTGACAGATTGCAGAATTATTCCTCTTGCCTTGAACATGATAAATTTTCTAAGTGCTTTTGGTAGCCATGCTAAAATTAGAATAGTTGTTTGTGTACAATGCTGAACACTATTACTGTTATTTGTCAAAGAAAGCATATTGTATCTTCACTTTGATCAAAATGACAAACAGGATGTTTCCACTTTTTTACTTTCAGACTAATAATTAATAGTTGAAAATTATTGTTTAACCTATCTCTGACGTGTGAAATTTTCTGAAACAAGTTTTAATTCTTTATGGAGCAATGCTTATTATTACAGGTCAGTCATTTGTGCATATACTCACAAAACATATGACAATCAGAATTCAAGTAGAAAGTCATATTGGCACCAGATTGCAGTAAAACACAAATATTAAAGCTTTGTTATTAACACCTTGATTTTGAGTTGTGTATCCTTATCTACAGCAAGCACATTATCACAATAGTAACATTAAAATGGCAGTAAGTGTTACTGTGTCTCATGGCAGTTCATTGCTAATTCAGTAATTAGGGTGGATGGCAAACAATTTTAAAACTTTTGATATCAGCAGTTTGACTGATTATAAAAGCAAAAAAGTATGCATATTTATCATAAATGTACTCTTTTAATAACTGCTGCATTCACAAATTTTTTTCAGTGTAACAGTGCCTTTAAACTTTTTTAAAAGGAATTTCTTATGCAAAATGATGATACGCTTTTTTCTTTTTTTTTTTTTAAATATATATATTTTAATAACTCAACCTCTTGACTATGCTAATATTTTTCTTTCCTTTTCCTAAGTCTATGTTAAATTTTTTTCTTCAAAAGTAAAATAATATAACAACTTTTTTTTTCTTTAACCATTATAGCATTAATATCTTTGTGTATAGCATTCTATATAGGTTTACACTTTTTTCACAATTCTTTAAGTATTCTAAATTTCTTTTTAACATTATTGGATAATTTAATAGTGAAAGGGTGGGAACAGTATTACAAAAGTTACAGTCACAACAGTATTACAAAATGCTGTGTTGTTTTTTTTTAATGAGATGTTAGAAAGTGATGGCGGCACAGTGTTGTGGATACAGTTTAATTTTAAAAAAAACAAATGAATCTAGTTAATCCAGATTAAATGGATTTAAACTCTGTACATATATGTGCATTCATTAGACTCTGTATTGTACATATTTATATCCTGTGCTCTATGGTTGAATTGAAGTGGGCATTACAACTTTTGTAATACATATGCAGGTCGTATGGAGCCAGCCTTTTTTCTCCTTGATTTTATTTTTATTTTTCCCGGCCTGCTGGCGGAAATGGGATTTTTTAAATTACTTTTGTTGTTGAAGGGTACACACCTTTTCTTCATTACTTGTACGTTTTAATGTGATCTGTTTGAATAAATATTTTCTTGCGTTCATTTGAGTTTGGCTTGCTATGGCATATAAGGTGCTAGTTTACTTGTTTTGAGTTCTATTTAATGGGTATGCATCAGTGAATTGTTTACATGGGTAAATAAATGGAAAAGGTTGAGATATTTAACAAGGAGATTGAAATTAGAGAGCTCCATTTATTGTTGATAAGAATATCACTGATCACCTGAAATGGGCAAAAGTGCAAATGTCCATTATATGTTACTGATAAGTCACTAGTGTCCAAATTAAAACTGGAAAAATGTGCTAACTTAATTACAGGCTACAAATATTTGCAAAGTGTGGAGCTGATTTACTTGCATAATGAGTGAAGCACTGATTGAAAGGCATTCCCCCACCCCCACCCCATCAGTTGACCTTGTAAGTGAAATGTAAAATGTTACTTTTAAATAAATCCAGAGTATATTCAATAAATATAGAGATCATAACTTAGACATCAGTTATCACTTGTAATGCACAGCATCAACTTGATACCAGTACCACCGCCCTCCAAAGAAATCTGGTGGACGGGAACGAGTGGAGTTAAATATAAGTCAATATTTAAAATGCGATGAAGCATGAACCATACTGGAGTGTGTGTTTCAGTATACGTACGAGCTCCTAAAATGTTATGCTGTTCTTAGATGTCTCTCATTGTTGTTACTCAACTGTAGGTGCAGTGAAGAGGCCTTAAAGTAAATTCCTTATAAAATGACATATTTTTAATAATAATTTTTCAAAGCTAATGCATTCTTAATAGATGAATGACTTACTGATTATGTCTTATCTCAAATACCATCATAATTATAACACTAAACACGCACACCTCCCCATCCCGTACTATAAAAACTAAATGCATGTTTCTTGAGAACTGCTGCATTAAATAACACATCGATTCAAGCTGACAGTACTTTTAATCAAACTTCACTTCCATCCACCCACCAAAAAAAAAGAAAAGAAAAATGTGCGCAGTTTACATACTCAAAGCAAAAGGTCTGGAAAATACATAACACTCATTTGCTGCAAAGTGCTCTTACAAATCAAGCTGTCACTGTACTTGGGCCTGCAAATGACTTTTTCAATCGACAGAGATTCTCGCCATGAGTCAGTGAACATGATACGCCTCAATAAGATAGATTTGTTTCCGTTTACAGTTCACTGATTGACAATTGACTGAGTTATGGTTGCTGCTAGCTCCATCTTTTCACACTTGCACACAGTGGAGACTCTATTTTACTTGTATTTCCTGCAATTTTCAGTTGCTATATACCAATGCACCTTCATTTAGTACTGTAAAAAGTGCTTAAAGCCTTCTGTTCATATTGAAATGTTCTAAATAAATAGCTATAATGAGACTTTAAGTGTATTAATTATGTTGTAAATAAGTGTATGGTCAGCTTTACTTCTAACGTGTGCCAGAAGTATCAGGGTGTTTTAATTATAACAAATGAATGAGTGGCTAGAATTATTAATTAGCAGCAAACTCATTGAAAAACAACTTTAAACACGTGCGAAATTTCTTGAGCAAACTGTTATATCAGTCATAATGTGCATGTACATATATGTGTACACAGATCTAAACTGGATCATAATTTGTACTCACAGATCTATAATTTCAAGTCATAGTTTGTACACACAGAACTACAAATGAATCACCTTCATCAGTCATAATGTTAACACTGATCTCAAACTCACTCACTTTATATCAGTCATAATGTTAACACTGATCTCAAACTCAGTCAATTTATATCAGTCATAATGTTAACACTGATCTCAAACTCATTCACTTTATATCAGTCATATGTATGCACAACTAAAACCAGCCACCTTGTATCATCTTTTCTTTGATTAGACAATTGTTTAATCTTTCTAAATTAAATTTAACCCTAATGTCAGGCCATCTTAACAGAATTATAGGCCCTTGGGCAAATCAGTGCACTGGGGCCCCTACCTACACAGTCACTCACAGGAATAAAAATGGACAGCAAGTCACAACATACATTAAATATATATATATATATAATATCAGCAAGTGAAAAATAGTTCTATTCAGTAAGCCATCTACTAAGAACTACAACAACCACAAAATGTCAGTCCAAGGGGTGTTGACACTAATCTTCATGTATTTATGTATAATTTTATTATGTCAAATAATCAATGTTTTTCGATTAGCAGCACTTTCAGAAATAAACCATGTCAAGCCAGGTGAACATAAATATACAGCGACATATCACCACTCATCAAGCAACTTAAGTCATTAGTGCATGGAGGTTATTCAGTACAAGTACTCATTTAATTTTTTTCCTCTTGTCAACCATACAAATGAGCTCAATCTATAGATTTAGGTGTTCTAAAAATGAATATAAAATGTTAGTCATATTCCCAATGGATGTTGCAATATACACGTTCAAAACAACATGTTTTTGCAAGATTTTCGATGTTACCAATGTATACAAACTTAATGACATTAGAGGGCTGAAAGGGCCACTCTTTTATATTGAAGGTATGATACTTTACAAAAGGAAATTGAGCTCTCCCTGAATGTGTTATTGCAGAACTTATTTGCTTGCAAAACAAAGAAACAGCCTTGCCTGGACTATAACCCAGAGCATTTTAGCTACTTTAATGTGCTGTCATGTGGAGGTCTCATGCAAGTTTGGTTTCTATTCCATTTTTAACTCTTAATAATAATAACATTTATAAAAGTTGCTGGCTACTCAAACTTTGCCAGAACATTAAAAATGTTGACATTACTTAAATATCTGGATTTTATAAAGTGGATTCCTTTTCACTTGGTCTTTAAGTGTATCATCAGTTTTTTGAAAATATCACATATCTGAGTGTGTGTGTTGGGGAACAGAATTTATATTGTTACAGTATAATTTTCATCATCAGTCACTAGTGTCAATGGCTTTTCACTTATTATTTCAGGTCATATATTTTATTTGGTATTTTTTTTTTTTTTTGCAGATAGAGGCATTTTGATTAATTCATCAATTCATTTTGTTTATTTAATGTAGTGCTGTGAACTGTATTTATTTTATACAGTAGTCAATACAATTTGAACTTGCATTTCATTTACCATGAAAATTTTGTAGTTCATTGTTTTCATTTACTATGAAAGTCTTGTAGTTTACTGTTTTCTTTTATTGTAAAAGTCTTGTAGTTCATTGTTTTCATTTATGAAAGTCTTGTAGTTCATTGTTTTCTTGCACTGTAAAAGTCTTGTAGTTCATTGTTTTCTTGCACTGTAAAAGTCTTGTACATGTAGTTCATTGTTTTCTTTTACTGTAAAAGTCTTGTACATGTAGTTCATTGTTTTCTTTTACTGTAAAAGTCTTGTAGTTCACTGTTTTTTATTTACAGTAAAAGTAATGTACATAGTTCATTGTTTTCATTTATTGTAAAAATCATGTAGAAATGGGGTGTAGGCCCTTGAGATTGATCGTAACAAGTGTGTTGGGGATTGTCACAGTCTGATAAAATTGTCCGACTTCGTGACCCACTTGCCTTGTTTACTTCAAATTCGAATATTTGAAACCCTTGGCCCTTTGTTCAAAGCTTCCTTTTTCTAGGTGCTTCTAGAACAGGTCAAGATGTTATGTAACTTTAGGACCATTGTCCAGTTCTCGAACCAACCACATGCTTTGCGAACAGTCACGTGATACGCAATATACCTTTCTATATATGTACCCCCACGCTTCCGCTCCCTCACTTCGAGCACATTTTAGCTAATTCCATCAGCTTACTCGGGTCGTGAGAGGCAGCCGGCGCCATAGAGAATCAAGGTACCCTTCGACTTCTCTCAAAGGTATCATTTTATTTAATAGTATTTGCCTATGTATTGTTTAAGTATGTATTTGTGCTATGTATTATATGATTTCCATATACACTTGAGCATGGTTCAGAGAAATAGCTGAAAACCTATATGTTACGGAATATAAATTTATTGTAACCATTTTTCCATTTCTGTACTTTAATTTATATTGTTTTAATTCACTAAGAGCCAGAATGCTGCGCTCGATATGAATTCTTCATGTAATTCAATTATTGCGTGTAATTTTAATTGTAAATTGTGAAGCGCTCTGTCGGTTTGAATTACCTCTTGTATGAACATTAATTTAACGTTGTATCTATTTTATTGCTTCATACGTCATGACTGTTAAATGGAACACATGTGAGACGATTATATTTTTTCTAAATCTAATTGTAAGCACGCGAGGTCGAAACTCTTTGTTCAGCGCATTTAATTGAGCCATGCCTAGGTAGGACCTGTTAGGTTGAGAATTATATCCAAACACGTTGCATCCACAGGTCGGCTCATGGTTCATGTTTCACCATGCCTCACCTGCATTAGCTTATTGGTGTAAGCGTGTCGAAATCCACTCTGAGGGCCATGCTGCAAAAATTCCAGTTCCTAGCCACTAACAAAGGGACATCATTCCTTATGCACCACGTGTGTCGTAAAAAGGGGACTGAGGGAACGAATCAGCATGACTGAGTGTTGAGACCAAGGATACAAGAATAGAGCTAAGTGCAAAATCAAGTGTACAGATCTCAAAGGAACACTTTTCTGGCAATTTAGATTGACAAAAATCAGGCATAGGCGCGTAAAGACAGAGTGAAGACTATTCGCGTTGCATTCGATTTATTGTTAATTTGTTAAACTTTATTAAATCTTATTTTCTTTGTTAATACCTCTTAGTAGTTGATTTCTATGCACAATAGACCAATTAGATTAATTCTTAGATTTGAATGGGGGCGGATGAGCAGAAAGATTGATGACGAGTGCATATTAATTTAGAGGGATTTAACTGTTTTCAAATCTAGCTAAAAGTTCGCAGTTTATTAGTCTGTAAATTTGTCGTCTGAACTACAAGACGCACTTTTAATTAGTCAGATAATAAATTGAGCAACCAGTCTGCGTAGAATATGAGAGGAAGAATTAATTATATTTAAAGTCTTTTAATTATTCTAAGCAGGGTCTTTAAATAAATACTGGAAACGTAACAAGTGTGGGTCGTCGCGGGATTGATATGTATTAAATTGTAAATTGTAACATTTTTATACATAGGGCGCATCATAACCTAGAAACGAACGAACGAACAGAATTGCCAATTGTTCTTTTGATTTTTGTATCACTGATTTTCTTTGCTTTTGTTGTGACATGTGCATGTATTCTTTTGCAGAGTAGCGTGCATGTTAGTTAATGTTGATATATTTAAGCGTAGTTAAATATGTCATGTTAGCTATTGAATGATTTATTTAGTATTGTGTTACTGAGTACTTCATTGTGAGGAGTCGAAGGTTATACCGCCAGCTAGGAGAGTTATCGGTAGTAACAGACTTCGGACTATTATATTTAGGGTGCTAGATATAATGTGTAATGTTGTATGGTAGGAGCCGTGACATTACGAAAGTCTTGGAACAGCGGACACTGTGACAAGCAGGTGAAACGTGTAAAGAGTTAACGCGTAATTTATTTCGGAAGGTGTTCTGAGTAAATTAAATAATTTTTGTAAGGTTGTAGCCTAAAAGTTATTTTCGGGATAAGCGGAGTTATCGCCGACGGTTAAAACACACAATTCACGAGATACATTGTTATTGTAGCCAGCGCGCTAAGACAGTAAAATGGATCGCAAACAGGTTCTCGAAGACCTGAAAGAAACCGGTATCATGATAGGATATCAGGGTGACGAACTGACTAGCTACATTAAAACTGAGCTAGAGAAAGCGGAAAAGGAGAGACAAGAGATAGAAAGAGAAGAACGTATTGCTAATCGCGAACTGAAGAAGTTAGAAGCTGAAAAACTAGCCGAAACTGAAGCTAAACGCATCGCAGCTGACGCAGAAGCTAAAAGGTTAGAAGCTGAAAGATTAGCCGACATCGAAACAAAACGTATCGCAGCGGACACAGAAGCTAAACGCATCGCAGCAGACGCGGAAATAAAACGGTTAGAATGGGAAGTGAAGAAACTAGAAGTTACCAATCCAAACCGTGACCGCAGAAGCAGTGGTGATTCGCGTTCTAGCGATGGAAATAATCACAGTAGAATTGAAAATATCATTCCAAAGATAAATATGGTCCCATTTGATGAGAACAAAGATCAAATAGACGCGTATTTAAAAACGTTTGAAAAGTTAGCCAGAGCAACGAACATTCCAGCGGAACATTGGGCGATAAATTTATCGGGGTTATTGCAGGGCAGTGCGAAAAACGAGTTCAATAAGCTTAGCGATTCTGAGTCAGATAATTACGACACAGTCAAGGCCGCATTATTGAAACGATACAGACTCACCGCAGATACATACCGACGTAAGTTTAAACAGGCCACTAAAGCCAGTTCAGAGACGCACGCACAGTACATACGACGCGTAGCTGACTTGTTCCAAAGATGGATAGATCTAGCCGAAACTCCACAGACGTACGCAGGTCTTAGGGATGAAATGGTAAAAGACCATATTCTCGGGTCATACAAATCAGATCTACTGATTCACTTAGCAATAAGGGAAAAATCTACGCTAGAGGAGATAGGCAACGCCGCCGATCGCTTTGATGACGCACATTCTCAATTCTCGAACGCACACGCGAACAACAAGTCTCGACCGAACGAACCGCAGACTCGAAAGGATAAGAAAAATGACGGGAAGGCACCTAATGAGCGTGATGATAAAACATCTAAACCCGACACTAAAAACAAGTCCGACAAACAGAAAGATAAAAAGAATCTTGCATGTTACACTTGTGGTGATAGTGGCCATTTTTCACGAACATGTCCTGAAAAGAAAACAGCTAAAGTTTACGCAGTAGAAAGTCATACACCTAAAACAGAAAAGTCGAATCGAACACCAGTACAGGCAAACGGTCACGATACAATCGCTTTGCTTGATACAGGGTGTGAGCTAGACGCTATTGTAAATGCATCATTAGTTAACCGTACCGACTACACAGGGGAGACAATCTCTGTCACCTTTGCAAACGGCGAACAAGACATTTTACCAGTAGCTGAAGTCTCGATTGTTTCAGACTTTGTAGAAGGAACAGTCAAAGCGGCAGTTATGGAAAACTCACCGCATGACGTGATCCTTGGTTGCAAGTATGTTTTGCCGTGCAAAAAACAAACTTCAACTGAACCACCACTGGTTAACGCTGTAACCAGAGCAGCGAGTAGTAAAGACAAATCTGTGACTGCACCGATGTCTGCCGCACCAGCCGTAGATAAAGCAACAGTTAGCGAGATTAAAATATTACAAGCTGAGGACGAAACACTGGACAAGTTACGCAAGCAAGCTGTACCTGTTAGTGACGTCAACACTGACGATTCGAATAAGAGAGCGTGCATTATTCTGAAAAAGGGTTTATTGTACCGCTATTCGAAAGTGGGAGACGAATTTCGGAAACAATTAGTCGTTCCACAAACCAAACGAAATGACGTATTACGATTAGGTCATGAGAGTCTTTTTGGTGCACACATGGGTGTACAAAAAACAACTAGTCGTATTACAAGTGAGTTTTATTGGCCGGACATCACTGCCGATATCCGTAGATTCGTGTTAAGTTGCGACACATGCCAGAGAACACAGTCTAAAAATTCAATCAGACCCGCACCGTTAGGAGAGCCTGAACTGATCAGTGAACCCTACAAGCGCGTAGCATTGGATTTGATTGGGCCTATAATACCCACATCAACGAGAGGTAATCGATACGTGCTGACCACTATTGATTACGCAACAAGATTCGCCGACGCAGTACCATTGAAAAATATTGATACTGAAACTGTCGCCGAAGCCCTTTTCGGTCTTTGGAGTCGTGTTGGAATTCCTACTGAAATTTTGACAGATCAGGGGAGTCAATTCATAGGCAACGTAATGAAGGAAGTAAATCGTTTACTTTCCATCAAACATCTTACTTGCACACCATACCACCCCCAGGCAAATGGTCTGATTGAAAAATACAATGGGACATTAAAAACAGCACTTAAAAAGCTCGCCACAGATAAACCGAAAGACTGGGACAGATACATCCCTGCCCTACTATTTGCATATAGGGAGGTGCCACAATCTTCCACCGGGTTTTCACCATTTGAGCTACTTTACGGACGTACTGTACGCGGACCGATGATGATTTTGAAGGCACTTTGGACTGATGAAAAGACAGATGACGAAGTTAAGACAACTTATACATACGTCACTGACTTAAGAAACCGTCTTGAAACTATAGGCAAGATAGCACGGGAAAACTTGACGATAGCTCAGTCTAGACAGGCAGAATATTACAATAAGCACACCAAACCTAGAGAATTTGAAGTTAATGACAAAGTGTTACTGTTGCTTCCTGAAGCACATAACAAACTTCAGATGAAATGGAAGGGGCCCTTTGTAGTTACCGCCAAGCTAGGGGGACTGAACTATAAGGTGCAGACAGGAAAGAGAGAGAAAATCTTTCATGTTAACCTACTCAAAAAGTACATAAGCCGTGAGGATCAAACCACTCAAGCTGATTTTGTCGTAGCGACGATAGTTACAGAAGACGAGGGGGATACTGATTGCGTCACTGGTACTTTACCAAACTGTCCTCTACAGACGGACGAAACTGTCAAAGACGTTAGGGTAAATGAAGCCTTGACAGAAAGACAGAAAAAAGAAGTGAATGAATTGCTTAATGAGTTCTCATCTACTCTGACAGACAAACCAGGGTTGACAGACTTAATAGAATTTTCACTGAAGCTGACTGACAACAAACCGATACGTTTGAAGCCGTATCCGTTGCCACACGCTAAGATAGATGACGTTAGACGTGAGATTAAGACTATGCTAGATCTAGGGGTCATAGAGAAGACTGACAGTGCCTACGGATCACCCATCGTGTTGATTAAAAAACGTGATAACTCGTTCCGTTTTTGCGTAGACTACCGCAAACTCAATCAAGTGACAGAGTTTTGCGCCGAACCTCTTCCTGATCCGGATCTCATCTTCACTAAGCTAGCTAACGCTCATTACTATACCAAAATAGATTTGTCACGCGGTTTTTGGCAAATCAAGGTCAAGGACACTGATCGACACATACTAGCTTTCACTACACCAGTAGGAAACTACACATGGAAAGTTATGCCTTTCGGAGTTTCAAACGCTCCAAGCATTTTTTCTAAAATGATGCGGTCATTGTTAGAACCACTGTACGGACGTGGAGTTGAGAACTTCATGGATGATTTAATTCTAGGCACCCAGACATGGGAGGAGCACTTAACACTCTTACGAGATGTGCTAGCCAGATTAAAACAAGCCAACCTCACTGCCCGCCCTACGAAGTGTGAAATAGCACAATTCTCCTTAGACTTCTTGGGACACAAGTTGAGTCATGGAACTATGTCGCCAAGTGAAGCTAAGATAGCACAACTTAAGGACACTTCACAACCGCTAACAAAAACACAAGTTAGAAGTTTTCTTGGTCTTGCTAATTACTACAGAAAATTCGTACCAGATTTTAGTGCCATTGCATGTCCTCTGACTGACTTGACACGTAAGAATATGCCTACAAAAGTAGTGTGGACTGATGCATGCCAAAACGCTTTTGACACACTGAAATCTAGACTGACTTCAGATTTAGTTGTTAAACTGCCAGATCTGACAAAACCATTCTTGTTAAGGACTGATGCTAGCAACACAGGATTAGGAGCAGTGTTATTACAAGAACACAATGACACCAAACACCCAGTTGCATATGCAAGCCGTAAACTCACAACTACTGAACAGAAATATTCCACCAGTGAAAAGGAATGTCTTGCAATAGTTTGGGCCATAAAAAAGTTCGAAAACTATTTGTACGGAAAAACCTTTGTCATTGAGTGCGATCACCAGCCGTTGGCCTTTCTCGGACAGGCGCAATTTACGAACAGCCGTTTAATGCGTTGGTCTTTGTTTCTGACACAGTATGACGCAAATATTCATTACATCAAAGGGTCTTTGAATGTTGGCGCAGATTACATGAGTCGTGCTTGATGCCATCAAGTGCCGGTACTGATAGAATGTCGTTTAATCAATTAACTGAACCCTACGGATTCCTTCCTGTAAATATGAAATATAGTTGCACACTTTATTTCTAGGAATGTCGAAATTTTTTTTTGTGTAAATTTTTCTTCATTGTGGACTTCTACATTTTATCATACATAATTTGTAGGAGGCATTTTATCTTTGGCAAGATAAACGCCTCAAAAGCAAGGGGGTGTCACAGTCTGATAAAATTGTCCGACTTCGTGACCCACTTGCCTTGTTTACTTCAAATTCGAATATTTGAAACCCTTGGCCCTTTGTTCAAAGCTTCCTTTTTCTAGGTGCTTCTAGAACAGGTCAAGATGTTATGTAACTTTAGGACCATTGTCCAGTTCTCGAACCAACCACATGCTTTGCGAACAGTCACGTGATACGCAATATACCTTTCTATATATGTACCCCCACGCTTCCGCTCCCTCACTTCGAGCACATTTTAGCTAATTCCATCAGCTTACTCGGGTCGTGAGAGGCAGCCGGCGCCATAGAGAATCAAGGTACCCTTCGACTTCTCTCAAAGGTATCATTTTATTTAATAGTATTTGCCTATGTATTGTTTAAGTATGTATTTGTGCTATGTATTATATGATTTCCATATACACTTGAGCATGGTTCAGAGAAATAGCTGAAAACCTATATGTTACGGAATATAAATTTATTGTAACCATTTTTCCATTTCTGTACTTTAATTTATATTGTTTTAATTCACTAAGAGCCAGAATGCTGCGCTCGATATGAATTCTTCATGTAATTCAATTATTGCGTGTAATTTTAATTGTAAATTGTGAAGCGCTCTGTCGGTTTGAATTACCTCTTGTATGAACATTAATTTAACGTTGTATCTATTTTATTGCTTCATACGTCATGACTGTTAAATGGAACACATGTGAGACGATTATATTTTTTCTAAATCTAATTGTAAGCACGCGAGGTCGAAACTCTTTGTTCAGCGCATTTAATTGAGCCATGCCTAGGTAGGACCTGTTAGGTTGAGAATTATATCCAAACACGTTGCATCCACAGGTCGGCTCATGGTTCATGTTTCACCATGCCTCACCTGCATTAGCTTATTGGTGTAAGCGTGTCGAAATCCACTCTGAGGGCCATGCTGCAAAAATTCCAGTTCCTAGCCACTAACAAAGGGACATCATTCCTTATGCACCACGTGTGTCGTAAAAAGGGGACTGAGGGAACGAATCAGCATGACTGAGTGTTGAGACCAAGGATACAAGAATAGAGCTAAGTGCAAAATCAAGTGTACAGATCTCAAAGGAACACTTTTCTGGCAATTTAGATTGACAAAAATCAGGCATAGGCGCGTAAAGACAGAGTGAAGACTATTCGCGTTGCATTCGATTTATTGTTAATTTGTTAAACTTTATTAAATCTTATTTTCTTTGTTAATACCTCTTAGTAGTTGATTTCTATGCACAATAGACCAATTAGATTAATTCTTAGATTTGAATGGGGGCGGATGAGCAGAAAGATTGATGACGAGTGCATATTAATTTAGAGGGATTTAACTGTTTTCAAATCTAGCTAAAAGTTCGCAGTTTATTAGTCTGTAAATTTGTCGTCTGAACTACAAGACGCACTTTTAATTAGTCAGATAATAAATTGAGCAACCAGTCTGCGTAGAATATGAGAGGAAGAATTAATTATATTTAAAGTCTTTTAATTATTCTAAGCAGGGTCTTTAAATAAATACTGGAAACGTAACAGGGATAAATAAAGGTGGCGAGAATGCTTAAATTGCATCCCCACCCAATGTCTTCATTAAAATGACATACTTTGTAGATGATCTATAAGAATGGAAATAATTTGCTGAATCCAAGAAGAAATGGCTGATTCCGTGAATCACTCCGTTTCACTGTCCACATGACCACTGAAATAACAAAGGTGAACAGCTTGTAAATGTTAGCCATCATCCCTGTTAAGAAAAGACTCTGTTTCTCCCGCTCTCTATTCAAATTTAAATGTTGAATCTCTGATTCCCAGACATGACTCAACAGATATAAATTTGTTGTGTCTTAGGTAGGGCTCAAAATAAGTTTAGGGGATCAAAGACCCTTATGACTTAGAGTAGGTTGGTAGCTACCTAGTATATTAGTTAGAAGGCATTACGTAGGATGTAAGAGATAATAGGCACATGCACCTAGAATAGGTTAGAGCATTTCCTTAATGTACAGAGGTGTTTGAAGGCAGGTAGAGTAGTGTGGAGGAAGATATTAGTTTAGCAACAAGTTTGGGGTAAGGTATAGGGTTAAATTGCGGGTGGGTCCTCTAATCATTCTATGCCCTTATGATTCCAGATGCAGATAGCAAATAATTATCAGCTATATGTATCAAACTTGTTGACTAAAGCCTGACTAAACTGGCTATTGTGATGATTGTCAATTGTCGATTTGGTGACAGGTGCGACTCTCTTTTTTTTTTGATTGAGTGTAGGGGGCGCTTCCGGCTTCCGCCGCTTTCGCGCTGGGTGAGGGGGTTGTGGGGGAAAGGGAGGGGGTGGTAGGTGCGACTCGTACAACTGCCGAGCTTCTATATTCGTTACAGTTCAGTTCACACGCCTGGAGGCCGTGTCCCATTAAAAAAAAAAAAAAAAGTGGCCTCACGAGGGGTCGCCTCTGTTGAATGACCTAATACATATACATTATCAGTTTAACCGACATGATATTATGCTTGGGGTTGGGTGTGTGTGGGAGAAATGACCTATTAATAAGCCTACTCTACCATTGTGGCGGGAAGGCGGCATCATTGTTGGTTGTACAACGGTATGAAGAGAATTTTGAGAGGTCATATAACAAGCAAGCAGAATCACTAGCGGATATGGCCTACAGACCATGGCTTAGCGAGACAAAGTGCAGCATTTACGCTCTCCACTCCATTTGCAATATTCATTATTTATTCGATAGTCTGACCAATAGGAAGTGGTATTGCCACCCTAAGACAGCGCTCTCTTCGCTACGCCAGTGGGCTACTGCTTTACACCTTTATTTGTAGTGTGTGACGCCAACGCCACCTAGTTAATGGTTATGATATTTTAAATAATTAATCATCTATAACTAATTACAAGTGATGAGAATTTTAATTTATGTTGTTAATAATTCTCCAGCAGACACTACTCGTCTCTCTCACTTGGCGGATATGCGGGCGCTGTATAGGTGTTCTCTCTTCCACACTTGCCGTCAACAATATTTCCATAGATGGAAAACTTCTTACTGAAGGAGAAGATAAATCTTTCTTTAATCTATATTAAGCAAGCCAACATCTACCTACTTTCTTCTCCAACATAAGTTGATCAAAATGTGTAAGAAGGTCAATAAATTTATTAAATCAACAATCAAATATACATATTAAAAAAAAAGATTTCTTGACATCAAATATTTCCATGAAACCACGATAGAATATTTCTTATATCTATACAGTCTTATTTCCTAAAATACAATTCAACAAATAGTATCAATACAAATCACAGGACAGTTTGGTACATCGGCTGACACTGCGCTCGCAATCACTGACCTACATTAACACAGCACTAGTTATGCCTCGTGTGGCAATTATTGTACGATTTCAGGCTAGTGTAAGTGAACAAGGGTATGTGTACTTTTTAGATCAATCTCGGTGACAATACTTTTTTTGCCTGAATTAGTTTCCACTTTCCGTTTTCCAGGCTGACTGGTGTATCTATTTGAAATGTTTTCCATCTTCTAGGCTAATAAATCGGATAACCAAATACTGTCAGTTAAACCAGATTCAGTCCAGACCAAAACCAAATTCTCGTGATGGGACAGCAACTATTTATTTTTAAGAGAGGTTAAAGGGTGAAGTCTGCTTGTCGGTTCAAATATAGAACAGCCAGGAACAGATCTAGAAATTCAAGTCAATGTGTTGCTGCTCAAAACTCAAAATGCGACCAGTCTGACGAGTACATAACATTCTGTTCTGGTGTTACTCTCTCGGTGAGATGGGTTTTTGACATAAAACTTCCTTGTCAACCCTAACCGCTATGTCACTGAATAAACCAAAACAAACAAAGCAAGTCCTGGTGAACTTGTGTTCCCGGTGGTTCAGATGTATAAATACTTGTACATTGCTGAGGCGACCTCTACGGTAATGTAGGTGAGTCCGCTCGGAGTTATTATAATAGGTACGTCATACGCTCTAAACTAAGCTCACTTGATTGTGACAAATTCTAACTTATATGTCAACTTTATGTCAAGATTTCAAATAACAACGAAATACATCCATTTTGAAAATGGCAAATGAACAATAAATACACTCTAGGAGTTTTCTGTAAAAAGACGTGATGCTAATTTTTATCATGAACTCTCATTTTACGGCTATACTGTTTAGTGGTTTACAAACGGATCCTAAATGATCAGGTAAAACTAAACGTTATTCAAAGACAAATTTATGTCAGTGTGACATTTGATAATAACCCGTGTAAGTCTGTACAAGCTTTCTTATTTAGCCAAGGTGTTGTTACCACACCTTACGTTTTAGTGATCTTAGTTGCGCCAGACGCAAGCGCACATACGCCCACTTAATGCCTTCGGGACCTCTTAGTTCCGGCCATTGACCGACATGTTGCGACAAGAACCTTGTAGCGGGCAAATAAGGTCAGGTTGGAGAACCTCGCAGCGCACCAGTGTGGCACTAAAATTAACACAAAAGTGCAGATTAACATGCATTGTATCAGCAACCTTCTGAATTTCCCTGTCAAATTTTTCGTTAGACGGTTGGCAGTTTAACCTAGTTGGCCTAGAAAGAAACATAGCTAACTAGGTTTTGCTAACAGTAGATTATGGATCAACGAACGCCAGATAACGTATGTCTATCTAACTCAGCTGCAATATAATCAATGTAAGATGAAATGTACGCATAACATAATCATATAGAGTACATATAATACCCAGACAACCAAATGCTTGCTATCTTCTCTAAATAGGGCGTAATATACACTCATGCACAACTATTAAAAGTGCGTGCATATAAAATACGAATACGGGCGAGAATATATATATATATTTTTTATTACTGCAGATTAAGTACAACTTGTGAAATACGAGTACGGGCAAGAATACATATTTTTGTTACTGTAGATTTAGTACGCTGAAACTTATCAAATACAGATATTTGCGAGAATATGTAGATTATTTTGATACTGTAGATTTAGTACAACTTGTGAAATACGAGAACTGGCGAGAATAATATTATTTTTATTGTAGACAAACTTGTCAAGTATGACAACTGGAGAGAAGACTTATTTTTGTTACTGTAGATATAGTATAACTTATGAAATAAGTGTACTGGTGAGAATACACATATTTTTATTACTGCAGATTAAGTACAACTTGTGAAATACAAGGACTGGTGAGAGTATATATTTTTTATTACTGTAGATTTAGGATAACTTGTGAAATACAAGGACTGGTGAGAGTATATATTTTTTATTACTGTAGATTTAGGATAACTTGTGAAATACAAGGACTGGTGAGAATATATATATATATTTTATTACTGTAGAGTTAGTACAACGTGGACTGGTGAAAATATATATTTATTTATTACTGTAGAGTTAGTATAACTTGTGAAATACGTGGACTGGTGAAAATATATTTATTTATTGCTGTAGAGTTAGTGCAACTTGTGAAATACGTGGACTGGTGAGAATATATTTATTTATTGCTGTAGAATTAGTACAACTTGTGAAATACGTGTACTTGCGAGTATATGTATTTTTTATTACTTAGATTTAGTATAACTTGTGAAATACGAGAACTGGCGAGTATATATATATATATAATTGTTGTTACTGTAGATTTAGTATAATGAGTAATGAACTACTTTCCGGCTAAAGGTTTGCGATGTCTTTGAACCATTGTAAATAGACAAGAGTAAATATTTGGAAAGGTGCAACGTTCTTCCTGAGTAGTATCCAGTTGTCTACTCTTGTTCTTCCTGAGTAGTATCCAGTTGTCTACTCTTGTTCTTCCTGAGTAGTATCCAGTTGTCTACTCTTGTTCTTCCTGAGTAGTAACCAGTTGCCTACTCTTGTTTATCTTCAGTGTGTACTAAGTCCAACCAACACCTTGAGCTAGGGAGTGGTCATATGAATCCACCCGTTTGTTCACCCCTGAGACATCACACCAGCCGAGCTAGGATCCCACCACAATATTAGAAATCACACTACTACCTTACAATCTGTCTCACCACTCTGCCATCAACTTTACAATCAGATACAGATTCGTGATATATGTGAACCGTCAGATTCCACACAACAACAGTGTTTTGGGGTATTCAATAACAATTTATTATGTGGTCACCCTAAAACTAAGAGAAAAATTAAAACAAAAGAAGACTTTCACTCCATTGGGTGACTGGAGTGAGAGGATACCCGCTCGACTACGTGTCCAAGTGATAAGCTATTAAAACACTTGCTGATAAATTAGGAAAGTAAAGAGTCTGGGGATTGGGGTGGGGTAGAAGAAAAAGAAATCCTTGGTCGTTGGATTAAAAAAGTCTACTCGACCACCACCAACAACAACAAAATAGTACACATTTTAAAAACTGTCAAACCTCTCTCTTAATCTAACTTAATCCAGCCAGCGGCTACTTGATAGATTGCAGAGTAAACTTGACCTTCCTGTTAACGATGCCGAAAGTAAACGTCATCAAACTCCCGGCGCTAAGCAGAGATCGATATTTAAAACCAATGAGCAAACAAGACCTTTATTTATTGATGGGTCAGTCTGGTCACCAAAGGATCGACATATTTGCAAGGTTGGCGACCAGAAATGGCGCCTGGGGGCAAAAAACTTTAGGCCTCACAGAGATGATGTGCAAGATAAGGTGGTGGGGGGGAGCGGGAGGGAAGGAACAAACTGAATGGGTTGGTATGTTTAATATGATCACTGATGATTTTGGGACTACTGCACTGAATTTTTTTCTCGAGGTTCAATCATCAGCTAATTAATATATATTTTAATTTCTTCTGTACACGGTCTATTCAGCAAAAAGACTGCCACCGGCTGCGATGCAGAATCCTTAGATTTTGTTTGCCGTACATCTGAACACGTTCATGAAAAATACCCACTATATTTCTTATGTTGGTCAACGACAGTTAGTCCAAACGCGATTTGCAGAAGCAGCAAATATTTATATCCCCTGGTAAGCACGCGAACGGACTATTTTCTTTAGAGGAAGGGTCGCCTTAGATAAATGACCCAGTCTGAGTCGATTTCTGAGTAGTGCACGCGTCTGTCTGGAATTCGTAGATTTCGCGTAAAAAATATTTTGAGACCGAATAGCAGTGTGATATATTCTACCTGGTCAGCCCTTGGTAACGAAATTTTCTGTGTAAATAAAATGTCAAAAGAGCGAGAACGTCTCATCTTGAACAGAATGTGTGTGTGCGTGTGTGTGTGAGAGAGAGAGAGCGTGTTGGTGGTGGGGTCGAATATTCTGGAGTTTTCCCAGTCCATACGTTATGTAGAAACGTGGAAGAAATTAAATGGAATTTTACTCTCAAGAGGTGCAGACAATGACTTTCATCCAGCGCTTTTGTCCACAAAAAAAAAAAAAACAACAAAAAAAACCCTAAACTTTGTCGTTAACTTCATCGAAATAATATTTTTTTTAAATGCCCCGAGCAACTGTCCAGCTTGCCCTTGCGTTAAGACGGTACTGGAAAGAACGCCAAAACTGGATGTCGCGCATGCGTGCCTAGCAGACGATAGGCACAAAACTGATTTAGCGTGAGGGAAAACGCACTGAGAGTGAAGAAGTAAGCGGTCCTGTATCAACACGTCCTTGCTATAACTATCTGTAGATCAGCCAGATCAATGCAAGGAAGAGAAATCTTCAATACTTTACTTGAAGCACTATTGTCATTGGACTTAAGATTACTTCCTTAAAATATTTGCTATACTATAAACTGTATCTGTAGATCAGCGGGATCAATGCAGGAAAGAGAAATCTTCAATACTTCAATCGAAGTGCTATTGTCGTTAGATTTAAAGATTACTTCCTTTGTATGATTATTAGAATATTAGCTATACTATAACTGTAGATCAGCAATGCAGGGATGAGAAATACTTCACTTTTGTCATAGACAAGATTACTTTTATGATTAATAATCCAAATCTAAGCTACCGCCAGGCAATCCTATGGTATAGAGGGGATACTTCTGTTAAATTATCCTAATAATCTAATTTTAATTAAATGGGTTCTATCTAGCTCCCTCCCACAAAAGATTAATACAGCCTATGAATAAAATAGGCCAAATGCACGGAAGAGAATACACAAAAAATTGTTTTAAATAACTTAAATAAATATAACTAATTGCAGAAACAGTGGATGACTCTTGTGTTGGGTTGACATGCAACGCTGACGTTTCTATCTCCATCAATATAACTGTTTCCTTTCCCAATCAATATAACGGTTTTCTTTATTCCGGTGTCCAAGGAAACAGATGTGACCACGCACATTTTCTTTGGATAAGAGACTGCCATGACGTATTTGGCTGTCAGCAAAGTGATTGGTCACAAATGGCTTATGGTTAATTAAGACAGGTGAGGGGTAGGTCGTATCGCGTGACTAGGGCGTGGCCGAGATTGTCAGCCTTTAGGACAGTTTATGATTGAAATTGCTAAGTGAATCCTGGGCCAGAGGAAGGGTATAAATAAATATACAGTCGTACACTATGGGGTATAAGAATTAAGTAATCGATAATTAAGTAAATTTCTCTAGAGACTACTTTCACTGGCAAATGCTAAAATGCTTGGAATTTGATAATTAAGTAAGAAATGTTTTGATAATGATTATAAATCTAAATTTCTTTGTAGGATAAATAAGGGGTGTGAGATTGGATTAAGATGAAGTATTTAGTCTGTTCACTGTTATATTTCAGCGATAGGAAGTTTGTTCACTGGTAGTATGTCAGTGACTGAACTGGTTCTAGCTGCAATTTCTGGATACTATTGTGGATTTATCGACTTTAAGTTAACAGCAGAAAATAAAAACCAGTTTTTTGTCCTGGTACTTAGGTAGAATAATAAGTTATCCATTGTGTTGTTAATATGATTATTAGCATGATTAATTAACTATCAATTAATCAGCTGTTTAATTACTTTGCAATATGTGATTTAATTTTTTAAAAATCTACTGAATAAGATGCTTCATATATTAAATTCCTATCATCATCTTTTAATCTGAATTTGTATAAATGCATTTTATTACTTAAGTGGTTGCTTGTGTGTTAATTGCATCATGATATTTTAGCATTACCTTTAAGTTAACCCGTAAGAAATCATAGTAAAATTTTCTGTGATTACTTATTAACTTCCCAATTACAAGATTAAATGAATGAATGGATTTAAAACTTATTCAATTCACATCACACACTGCATATTTATGACAACTGTCACTATAACTGTAATGGACTGATTGTATGTAAAATTACAAATTGATCAAACGATAGAACTAAAACTAAATAAGTGTAAGACTGATTTTAAGTTAAGTCTAGCTTTTGGCACCTGAACGCCTATCATTGCTAAATTGATCCGAAAAGACCGTGCTGACTACATGCTAGAAAGTCTTTTCAGTTTTGTAATCCACTTTTTTTCGTAATTTGTGATCATTTGTAAATAAATAAATATTTTTGCTTTGTCCGCTGTGTGTGCAGGCAGCCATACGCACTGCAATATTTAATCATGTTTTAATTTTTCAAACCACGCGTTTAAAGCAAGACAATATATGTCGGACGGGGCATGCGGATTGCTGTTTCCACTCGTGACGTCACATGTTCTGTTGCTATGGTGATAAGTCATTCTCGCAAATGAACGAGAGATCTGATTTCTTTCAGAATATTGACTTTCAATACCAAAATAAATGCATTTATACAAATCTCTGAAAGTTTAAATTTTGCAGTCTTGATCCTAAGAATTACTCATTTCATATGGATTTATTCTTATCTATGGCTGACATAGATTCCATCTCACGTGGTCTTTAAGCCAACTGGAAATACAGGTGTATGGAAAGTTTGGCCGGGAACCCAAACCCAGATACTCATGGTATCAGTAACTCGTATACTGATGATAGATAGATCACCAGCATAACAGACCCAATCTTGTATACTGTAAACCAGAGGAATAAACGCCATAAAGCCTGAAAGGGATGTCGCCAGCATAACAGACCCAATGTTGTATACTGTAAACCAGAGAGCATAAAAGGGATGTCGCCATCATAACTGACACAATGTTGTATACTGTAAACCAGAGAGCATAAAAGGGATGTCGCCAGCATAACAGACCCATTGTTGTATACTGTAAACCAGAGAGCATAAAAGGGATGTCGCCATCATAACTGACACAATGTTGTATACTGTAAACCAGAGAGAGCATAAAGCCTGAAAGAGATGTCGCCAGCATAACAGACCCAATGTTGTATACTGTAAACCTGAGAGAGCATAAAGCCTGACAGGGATGTCGCCAGCATTAACAGACCCACTCTTGTATACCAGAGTGTGAGGGAGAGAGTAGTCACAGGACAGTCCCGCTATCGTTAACTGTAACGGGGAGAGAGAGAGAGAGAGAGAGAGAGAGGGACGTCCATGCTCTATCCAAGATGCCAATTCTCATTTCATTAATTAACATTAAAAATTAACCCTTCCCAAGCTTTGTCTCCGGATAGAACGAGATTAAGCTTGTTCTGGTATACTAGGTTGTGCATGTTCGGGTATCATGTGCAGCTTGAAAATCAAAACTAGGCCGTGGGCGACTTCCATTTGCAATTGAAAATAGAAAAGATTGTGAATGGATATTTAATTAAGCCAAATAGTTTAATTCACTTCACTGATTAGAGTGCGCAATATTGCAAAGTCATCTACAAGACATGCAGTCTTCTGTTAAGTCATCATTCATCAGAATGCAATCTTTTTGTCAGCTAGTAGTTCATTAGGATGTGGCATTCTTTAGTCAATCAGTAAATCGTCAGATGCGTCTGACTGAAAACATCAAGTCATGTGTTTCAACCCAAGACCTGCGTGAGATGTCATAATAAAGTAACGAATTCTATTTTTAAGAAATATATACTGCAGCCCGATTTCTATTTTAATTTTTTTAATAGCTAAGTTTGATGGAAACAAGGTTGTTTTCAGGTTCATCAATCGTCGACCTAAAGAAACATTGATAGGAGCAAGAAAACTGCAACTCCAGCTACGCAGTTAACGTCAGCTCCGAATAACCTAATTTCTATTAAGGCGTTTCAGGAACTGATGCCCGACTTTCACGTCTAAATAAACGTCTGCAGAGTAAGGCATTAGATCTGAAGCGAGTCATAGTTGCGATGTGAGGAGGGGGGGGGAGAGAAGACCTATCAATAAGCCACGCTCCGCGCACAATGCGCCGGCCTACTCTACACACGCACTAATAATAGAAGTCGCAGCATTACTAGTATCAATTGCCTACGCCCTACGGTAACTCCTTCGCGCCGCGTTTTGAGTGTAGCGAGACAAGATGCCGCCCAGGGCTAACTATCAAAAGTATGCCCCAGATCTATTAGTATTATTTATGATTGGTGCTCCTATTGCAACCTTCAAGAAAGTGCCGCCAGGTGACTTCCCCCCACACACACACACCCCAGCTGCATTTAAGGGCAGTCCAGCGTTTATTAAAGTAGCAATTAAGCCGACACCGACTTGGCCCAGTCTGCCACGTGCACACTGATCTATGTATTCGAAACTTATAAAATCGCATGACGTCATCGATGTGTCCAATGGATCTCACTAGTATGGACAGGGGAAATCAGCGATACATAAACACAGACGGAAGTAAACAAGGCTCTGGCCTAGCATCTCTGAGTAGTTTTATAGTACTACAGTAGTCATTGCAGACAGTCCCATTAGAACTGTACGAGTGCAAATAAACAACGCTGAGGTTCCGTCCGCTCGCGACAAGTTTGTTTAGCTGGCGTGCACTTTTGGGAACTCTATCGCTTACTGCCAATCCTACTCTTGAGGTCAGACTAAGAAACCAGTTGGCAACGGAATCTATTTTGGGTTCTGGCGTAAACTCGCTTTCCTGATTCTCTATCATAAAACTATATTTCGAATATGAGATGCCAGACTCAAGTTCACCTGTACTTTCCTCCTCCCTGCTATGGCACCAGTCGTTCTCCATCTAAATATTGTTAACTGTTGTGAAACACTAGCTTTGTGCGGAAGAAAAAGGAGGTAAACAATCAACTGTTGTACAAACAGCAGACCTGACCGAACAATAGGAATTAGATGTTGATAAAATAATCCCAGTTAGTTTTTTTTGTTTTTTGTTTTTTGCTCCTTAACACTGACTAAAATATGCAATGTCACATTCAACTTTGGGTCTTCAAGATTAACCTTTGTGACTTGTTTAGTTTTAATAAAATATGGAAAACAGGGCTACGTTCTATAAGTACATGAATACTAATAACCTTAAGATATAAGTTTAATTGTAACTAACTACTACAAGACAAACAACACAAATAAAAGAGGAACACTAAAACCATTTAAACAGTGACACTCTATATTTATAAAAGTTATGCTTATGTATGTGAAAACATTTTTTTTATATATATATTTTTTTGCTTTACTTTTCTTGAAAATGTCTGTAGAAAGTTTATGTGCTGTAATTTAAAAACATTAAAAAAAAAAAATACCTGAACAGACAAACATGGTTAACTGAAACAGAACCCACAGATGAGAGAAGACAGGCAATCAAAAACTTCTTCAAATGCATCATTATAATCTTTTTAAAGTTTATTTTCACAGATTTTAAATTTTTTTATGTATTACATCATAAATATTGAAGTATAAATATTCTTTTAAACTGTACTTGTGTATGAACTGAGAATTTTAATTTAATTTAGAAACTAATATACAAAAGAACATCCCTAATTCACAAAATAGTTAATACTTTAGTAGTTGTGAATATCTTTCATACTTAATAAATCTAATAAAACAAAGGAAACAAGAAATTATATATCCAGCAGTTTGCAGATTAGCTTGCCTTCTTAAAATCTTTTGAAGATCCCACACTTGCCTATAATTGCATATTTATTTATTTTTAAATCTCACTTCACTCTTTGAAAGTACAAACTATAATCAGAACTATGCAAATTTATCAATACCCGTTTAACTCAGTAGTTTAACTACATTTAACAAAATTAATTTACACGTATATATCTAAGTGAGTACAATAAAACAATCCACAAATTAGGAAAAAAAACACTTCACCATACTCTCAACATAGT
Organism: Sinotaia quadrata; assembly: GCA_028829895.1. Taxonomy (NCBI): domain Eukaryota; kingdom Metazoa; phylum Mollusca; class Gastropoda; order Architaenioglossa; family Viviparidae; genus Sinotaia; species Sinotaia quadrata. The sequence continues at coordinate 104,830,723 of CM054181.1, read as the reverse complement.
CATACTTACTTGCATTCAAACATTCTCTGCAAGATTTCAGACAGTATGCACGTTTTAATATAAGTGTCATGAAACTCTACAAGCATTCACAAATATTTTACTCTGAATTATTCTGAAATTCAAGAGACACACTACAGACCTATGCACATCCAGTAAATCAATAATGTGTAAATCGTGCAGTTTCTTTAAAACATTCTAGAACGTTATGAAAATAGGGGTGGAGAGAGATCAATACATACATGAAATCTATTGTTCAGATTCAAAGATGTACCAAAACTGCGCTTGTTACACACACCATAATACACTGTAGCAACAACAATGTTTGAACGAAGAATTCCTTTCATTGTCTAAATGACGCGACCGAACACTGAAATAAATGCACATCTACAACAAGCATGGCGGCGAGTTACTGAAGTTGAAAGATGTTTAAACGTGTTCATTTGATCCACTCTCGCAGGTCATGCCCTTCACGTCGCTAAATTAAAGGCGACATGATTAGGGCCTATACAAAAACTGTTGCGAAGAGATGTCACTATTTTCACTCTCAGTTATAAAACAACTCTTTAACACAAAGAACATTATTAGTTGAAGATCCAATGTATAATTCATCATTAAGGTGAATTACAGGCAGGATAGCAACTCCACAATGCAGCGCTGGGTGGCTCAATTCCAAATCATTAAGCCTTACGAAGAAACGCGCACATTTTGTCAACATCTTGCAAATGTTCGCTTCCTTAATGGAAAACTAGTGGAATTTTTTCATTATGTGTAACACATTGTTTTTCACAAATCTGATGTACTGGAGAAAGCACTTGAATTTACGGAATCTAAGGAGGAACAGTCCCTTTCTGAACTATATGATGATGTTTCAAGACAATCCGGATCCAGACAATCATTAGCAGTCGAGTCGCCATATTGATGATGAAAAGTCTGAATCCGTCTCACAGCTTCTTGAATCAAGCGCTGTTCGGCCAATAGTTTCTTTAAAAGATGATTCGGATTTTCTGTTTCGCTTTTACTCATACATTTACAAGCAGAGTCCATGCAGCAGCAGTATTTCTCGCTAGAATAAGTCCTGTGAAGAGCTCGACATTTTGAACACAAAACACAGGAAGCTCCATTTCGCCGTAACTTTCCAGACGGCATAATTGGACTGTAAGGAGATCGACGAACTGTGTTTAATTTCTCGCGACTTTTTAAGCAAAGTCTTTCTCGAACTTCTTCGACAAGTTTTTCTACCTGAAATTCAGTTGTTCTGAGATCAGTTGTTCGAAAATCGCCAAGAAGTACCGGCATCTTCGTCGTTTCAATTGTGAGGAGGAAAATGTAACACGCGCAACCGCGGGAAGCTTGCTGAATGATTTTGTGTTTACGTTCTAAGCGCGGTTATCTCCACTCAACTGGTAAATTCTTACTCGGTTGAATATAGTTCCTCTTAAAATAAACCGATATGGTATAAGTAGACAAAGTTGATCAAAACTAGTTTTTACTATTAATTTACAATTCATTTTACTCCAAATTATTTGGTATTACTACTGATTTCTTATTAATGAATAATTTGCAAAAACATAAACAAATGTAGTCAGATAACATGCACAGGCCGCGTGGATAGCAGATCCTAATTTGATTGGCTGCCTAGCGCAAGGAGACGCCTGAGCAACACTCCTTTGTTAGCGTTGTTGTCGGGTTCATATCTACGCACCAGCCACGCCGCCGACTAGGGAGTGTAGGTTTGTTTCTATCGAAATAATAATATTGACATAATGTCAAAAGTAAACACATTTGTTGTTGCTGCTGCATCACGCTCTTGGGTGCAGCCTTGATCAAAATAAAGGTTGGCTTTCGCATAACTTAAGAGGTATTCGAGTACACTCGAATTCAATGAGATCAGTTTCAAAGTTTAGTACTAGTTTTCAGTCCACGGGTACACAATTTGTTTTTGGTTGCCATTACACATTTTCTTACTGTTGTAGAGAGACGTATATTTTTTTTCAGTCTTCAAATACATGTGTGTGTCTGTGTGTTAAGAGGTCAATGAGTGTTTCGAGTTACTAAAATTATTTGCGACCTCATTTAGCCATCACTGAACTATTACTATGGCTTATGTATTAAACAAAAATTACGATTTATGTTTTTGACTGGGGAAAAAATGGTAAATGAAATTATTTCATCGGACGCTACTCAACTCCCGGCTTTTAAGAATGTTTCTCTTTTCATCTTAAACTATATATATATATCGGAATAAGAGTAGCCATTTCTAGCGGCGAAAGCCGGAAGCGCCCCCCCCCCCCACATGAACAACAAAACAACAACAATTTTTTAAGTTCAGAAGTCTTTCAGTTCATCTCATGAGTCAGTGGATCAATCGGACATCTGTGACTGGCTTTGCTGCAAAGTAGCTGTTGAAAGTCAAGTGAAAACTGGGGGATCGAACCTGTAAAAAAAAAAAGGGGGGGGGGCAGCCAGTAAGACCAGTGAGGGTCTCAGGATTCCGTCACACTGATTACGGTGTCAAGCATGTCTGTCTGTGTATGTATATGTATTTGTGATAACGTGTGGTAGTTACGTTGCGTTGATTATGAATAAAACGCGTATTTATAGATGTAACTAAAACACTATCTATTACGCATTCGTATAACGTCACCCCCCTTATAGCATACTGTAATTATTACGTCACATTTGTGGCACACATTTTTATATGATTTATCTCAAAACTTCCCTCACAATGCAGTGTACGACTAACAAAGACATACAGTACAGAGCTATAAATACAATAGATGTGCTTTACTATCATAAGTCATAGATAAAGATATATGTTTGCATGCTTGCAATGAAGTATTGACTGATAGCAACTCTCCCCTCAGTCAAACTTTATGATTTACAGAGATTTAGATGAATATTAAGAAATACGTGGGGGTTTTGTGCTCGCTATGTGTCACTGCAGCTAGCATCTAAATGACTACTTAATAAAAGTATTTTAAGGAGAAACATCGTAAACATTACTCATTATATATTAATTGACTCGGATATATCACACGTTTGGAAGAAAACAAGTTGAGTTGTCGGAAACTTGGCTCTCGACAAACTGTTTTCGTAGGTGGATTAATGTATACTGAAGTTTGACTACAGAACTCCAAGACATCATAACGTACGGCATACGTCACAATTCCTCAGTCCCGATTCACTCAGACTGTTTCGATCTTCTTACTAGCAGTGCGATACACTTGCTTAATTAAGATTTCGTGTCTGGAGCTGAAACATTCAACCGTAATTGTCTACATTTTAGGTTGGGATCACACTCGGGTCACTGTGCCAATCTTAAACCATTCTTGTAAATGACTCAGACATCTTGTAACGTGATCAAAAAAGAAACATCCAACTGTTGCAGATGAACCACTCCAGACATTGCAAACGTGTGAAGCGCGCTTTTTTGGCACAGTGACCTACAAATTGTACACGTATCGTTGCACTGAACCCCCTTTGATGTGGCATTAAGTGCCGATGGCATTCGCTCGAAGCACTGTTCAAGAGCCGATGAAACTGGCGGATTACAATGTCCGTTTTCGCTTCTGGGGCAATTATTAAATGAACACTGGACTGTATGCATTATATTTAATAAAAATTTTATTATAGGAAGAGAAATAAACGATGCAATGAATACATATATATAAACACACAAAGAAATAAATCTGTCATTGTTAGATTGCTAAAAATAGCTCATCAATTTCAGACTCCCACGTCAGTTGTCTAGTTCATTACTTTGTGGGTGATCTCTCTTTGTCCATGTTATTAATATCATAAATAGTGCAGATGTTTGTTTCTAACAATGCGCTACAAAAATCGGTCGCTAAGCCCCACAACTAAGGGAGAGGGCGATATCAACTGGGTCCTAGTGACCAAATATTCAACCCATGACCTGCACGATTCCAGCATTGTGGACCAAGCAACCTCCCCTTTGCAAACACACACACACACACACACACACACACACACACACACACACACACACACACACACACACGATCATACATTAAAACACTCTCATATATATATATACTATCGGTTGCTTTCCAATCAGTTTGACTCGTTCGCAGCTCGGAGTTAATTTAATTACAAACAAAACAAGTTCACACACACACACACACATACACACACACACACGAAGATAACAGTGTGAGGAGTTTGGTGATTGCTCATGACATTAGTTCATTTTGGTGATGCTATCACGTACCAGTTACAGGCTGGTGTTTTTTTCCTTGTTGGCTTTTTGTTGTTTTCCCATTCGGCTCTCACCTTATGTGCCCGCCGTTTGTCCCACTGACACCCTAACCTAGATAACTGTGCTGGCGGACGACCTTGAAAGTGCATGCACTGCTCAATGGCTGAAAAGTTTACATCACCTTACTGCTCTGTAAAGCACACCTTAGATTTTATACCAACATACTGACAAGCATACGTTAGACTTTATACCAACACACTGACAAGCACATTGGTGTAGTTTGTTCCTCATCATAAAGTATCATGCATCCGGCGCTGCAAAACTAACAGCTCTGTTTTAGTTTGCTGGTGGAATAACTCGCATGTCTGGTTGTGTGCGCGCGATAGATGCGCAACCGTAACACTTTTCAAAAATGAATCAGGTGAACCAGGAACATTAACCCTGTCTATTTCCAGTGCTGTTTATTTGTCAGTCAAGAAGACTGATTTGAACACTTTAAATGGAAAGACGAATGGGTAAAATTTAGAAAACAGTGTTACTTCCACACCTAGTGTAGGTTTCAGTAGTCGGACATTTTGACCGAGTTGTCATAAGTCGATCGCACCAGAAATAATTACAACACACTTTTTTTTTTAATGAGAAAATATAAATTAGAAGGGTTGTTTACAGGAAGTTTCTACAATATGCATGATTGATTTATTTTCCCCTCTAGTTACATATAATATAGCTAAATATTATATAGTATAGTAGGCTTTATAGATTACATAGTATAACTACATATTATATAGTATAGTAGGCTTTATAGATTACATAGTATAACTACATATTATATAGTATAGTAGGCTTTATAGATTACATAGTATAACTAAATATTATAGTATAGTAGGTTTTATAGACTACATAATATAGCTACATATTATATAGTATAGTAGGCTTTATAGATTACATAGTATAACTACATATTATATAGTATAGTAGGCTTTATAGATTACATAGTATAACTACATGTACGTATAGTACATTGAAGAGCAAGATTTATGTACGTTACGTAACATAATATTTGAATGGGGTATATACTGGTGTAGGTGAAAACATGTCAACAGTAGAATTTGGTTTTCTGGTGTGTGTGTGTGTGTGTGTGTGTGTGTGTGTGTGTGTGTGTGTGTGTGTGTGTGTGTGTGTGCGTGTGTGTGTGTGATATTAGGTATATTCGTTCTGAATCAATCCAAAAGTGTGTGTGTGTGGGGGGGGGAGCTATGCTCGTGACACATATATATTTTACAAACCTTTATTACTAATCGAAAGTCCATACCTTTTAGATTAAGTTTTCGGTCAGTGAGACGTGAGTTATTGATAGTGACCCAGTTTTGGATGCTGACAAGAATGGTAAGCTGCTATCGTGCGTCGAGTCTGACAGTTGGAATCGATTCAGGAACCAGACGTGATGCAAGAACAGAAATGTTTGTTGCCATGACATTTTTATCGGGCTGAAGTCCCCCATAAGAAGTTGTATAGACTAGATGTACTTAGTATAGTACTAAATGAGGCAGACCATTACACCCACTTACCCTCTAGTCTAGCCCCATACAATTACTTTCTTGTGACATTGAGAAATAAGAATAAATATGTAATTTAGGCCTTGACTGTTAGGTGAAAAAAATCTTAAATACTGTTCTTAAATAATTGTTTTGAAGTTATAAATAATCAATCACTTGCAAACCGTGCATCCAACATTTTCAATAAACAAATGAACGTAAATAAGAATTCAAATAGTCGACCATAAAGATGGAAATTAATTCGAAATGAATTGTTTCACGACACATGATTTATTTGCAAGTAATATAGAATATTTCCTATGGGCATGGGAATCTATTTATAGCTTTGACTTTTAAAGCGTATAAAAGACAACATCCAGTCCTAAATTCTATGTGACGTCATGCACCTTAAATTTAAAAAAGGTGTTGTCACAGGAAATGAGGGACCGAAATTATATTTTATTTCATTTTAAAAAACCGCTAACAAAACTAATTGAAGTAATCCGAGTTTTGTTATTTTTCGTATGTAGCATGTAACTTCCAGTAACGGTCACCTAAGATCTCTTTAGTAGACAGACGTTCGTGACGCAGTGTGTGTTAATTATCATATTGAATATATATATTAGTTTATGAAGAATATGTATATTAAATAAATTGGGACAACTGCGCAATACCGTCACATGTTGTTGACGAGTGAAATGGCCAGTGCGCATTAGGATTGACCACAGAAAAGCGTGCATCTCGATTACCACTATATATCCAAGGCAAAAATCATGTCACAGGACATAGCTTCTGGAAGTTTTGGAAACCTTCAGTGAAAGCTATATAAGGGACAAAATGAAGATTTTACTCTCAATGTTGAAAACGTTGATTCGTCTGAAGCCAGTCTAACTTCACGTATGAATTATCTCATGTACAGAGATTTCATAAAGGAAAGCTGCAATAATCTCTTTCCATCCGTTTTCCATCCGTCTGATGCCATATATTGAGTAACGAGGCAAAATTACTCAGTATAACTTTTGGCAAAGTGGAAAGTTCGCTGTCAAGAAAAACCCGATGCATGCGACGCTGGTTGTATGCAGTTAACGACACGAGGGACCAATTTTGTCTTCCCCCTGTCTGAGTTCGTTTGGCAGTCTATCCCGCGAATTGAGAGGCTAGCACCGAGATTTCTTACAGATATCCGGATTTCTACACTCAATGTAATGCGACGACACATCCCACTGGACGACTCCACCCGATAATGCTAAACGTCGTTGGGGTGTCCGTTTCCACGACAACCGGTACAACGATAATTATCGAGGCTGACAACAGTCAGCTAAATTTCAGATTTCTCCCCAGTGATAATCTGAAAGTGGTGCCTAGATTCTGCAGAATCTTCACCTGTAATGCGACGCCTCAATTGCGTCGTGATTCTTCACTTTGAAGTGCCGCTTATAAGTGACGTGTGAGATTACGTCATCTCCTTGGAACTCTGACATTAATAGTGAGTAATCATTAGCACGGCTAACGCGCACATACTTAAGTCTAGGACTCTTAAGAAAATGAACACTATTATATCGTTTGTAAAATAAGAACTCTAATGTTAAAAGTAATGCTTATTTTACATGTGAACTATTGTTAAAGCGGCCCCATTTGCCGCATAAGAATTGAGTAATTAATCTTTATTTTATATTTTGAATTTCATCATTTTCATCTCCCCTTATTTCCCACAGAGTGTATGACATTGGAAAGTTGAATGAATGATTAATCACTGTGCGAAAGAGTAGTGCCCCCTTTTAAATCGGGAAATAAATAACCTGATTTAAACATCTTTCAACTCTCTTGTTATTCATAGTTTTTGAGAGGGACGAAAGAATTTGTACTATTGTTTTGCACCGTTCGTCTGTTCGTCCATTTATTCACATTTATGATACACACTCACAACACACACCGCCAATAAAACGTTCCTTGGCATGACATTAATAAATTGGGCCCCACCCAAACATCAATGGCGTATGTCATGTGTGTCTATGTAACAACTTGACGCGACGTAGTACTGGCACACGTCACGGGCTTTTCTTGGAGGTGCACCGGAGCAGGCCAAAAATAGACTTCACCCCTTGCATCTCTAACTTCAGCTCGGGTCGGCTTGTAACGAGCCTCCCGTTTTGTAAACATCTGGTGACCACTGACCGTGATCTGACAAGGTAAATTGTGTTGTTGTAAGAAAGTGTCATCTCTTTCCTGCTTTTCTATCTCATCACCATTATGCATTGTTATTGCATGTTAGGGCTTTGCTATTGAGACTTAGGTGAACTGGATTTTGATAAGACTTATTATTGTGTTGAAATAAGTTTTATTATCTTTACGCTATTATCGTTAACGCGTACCGACTCGTGTTTAGACGTACATAGATCGATATTTTGTACGCTACATTAGCAACTGTTGTTTTGCTAATTTTGCTAACTTTGCAAATTTCCGATTAGGATTTCTTTTACTCGTGTTTGTAATAATCCTAATCACGCGGTGGCTGGTGTTCATACGCACACCATTGCACCACTTGTGACCTACAGTGGTCAAAATCCCGCGAATATTCTAAGTCACTTTATCCATACTCGTGATAACTAGCAATTTTAAAAATGGCCGAGCTAGTAAACATAAAGAAAGAACTCATGGCTATGGGCAGAGAATTCGGGTATGAAAAAGCCGAGTTAAAGAAATACGTGGATGAGGAGATAGCTAAATGGTATGTTGTGAAAGAAAATGAGGCGAAAGAGGCGAGAGAGCTAGAGGATAAGAAAAATGAGCTAGAGGAAAAAAGATCGAAAGAGGCTATAGAGCTAGAAGATAAGAGACAGTTAGCTAAACAGCTAGAGATGAAAGACCTGAGAGAGCTAGAGGAAAGAAGAGCGAAAGAGGCGAGAGATTTTAAAGAGAAAGAAATCCAAGATATGAGAGAAATAGAGTTGTTAAAGATTCAGTCAGCTAGGGATTTAGAAGATAAAAGGCAGGAAGTAGAAGAGAAAAAGCTTAAGTTAAAAGCTAGAGCACATCAGGAACAGCTTGAATTAGCTAAGCAAGAGGTAACAGCTAGAGAGAAGTTGTTAGATGGGACTGCTAAGCAACAGGCCGAATTAAATAAACCCCGTACACGGCTAGCTTTCTTTAACCCTGAAGTCGAGACGATTGACGAGTTTTTGACACGCTTTGACAGTTTCATTGCCAACTTTAATTACACTGACATTGAAAAGAAACAACAACTCGGTCAAATACTCCAAGGTGAAAGCTCGCGCGCATTTACTGATCTAACGCGCGATCCCGCTATTACTTATGCAGATCTCAAAACGGGTTTGATGCGTACTTTTCAATGTACAGCAGAAGGCTTTCGAAAAATGTTTAGGAGAGCCATACCTAAAGCAAATGACACCATGCAAGCCTTCGGTACCCGGTTACGCCATTATCTTGATAGATGGATTGATTTGACAGACATCCGGAAGACGTATGAGGGCCTATTTGATTTGATATTAAGAGATCAATTTCTCCATATTGCTCCGCCTGCAATGACGACATATTTGCAGCGAAACCCCCCGGCTAACTTCAGTGATATGTTGAGGTTAGCAGACACGTATAATGATTACCCTGATCCGGTAATTACGAGGAGCGCACCACGCCCTCCTCCTACAAATCGGCAGAAGTATACACCGAAACCGAACCGACCAATGACGAAATCGGAAAAAACCGAACCGGTACAGCGGACATATACTAAGTCACAAGACGTACGACGTCACACACGTGACTCCCCACCTATGACGTGTTACACTTGCAAAGGGAAGGGGCATAGTTCTCAGAACTGTCCCAGTCCACGTGATGTAAAGGTATGCACTGAAACAGGTGCAACTCTAAAGACCCAACAGGCTACAGTAAACGGAAAAAGAGTCAAAATACTGGTCGATACAGGCGCGTCCATAAGCTGCATAAATGCTAAACTTGTACGCCCTGAACAGTATCTAAGAGGTAGTGTCCGCATTCGATGTGTTATGGGACACCTTAGTACATGTCCAAGAGCCACGGTACATGTTACGTCATCCGTATTTTCCGGTACAGTCACCGCCGCAGTAATAAGAGACATGCAGTTCGGATTCATACTATCGCCCGGGCAGTGTGACACACACACTGAGGGCATCTATCCTGTTCTCCCCGTAACCACTAGAGCACAACGGGAACGTAGTAAACAAGGACCCCCAGCTCTAAAGATAGTCGAGAATACATTTCCGCAGTTGACCCCAAGTCAACTCAGTCACCTGCAGCAGGAGGACAAAAGTTTGTCCTCAATGCTACAGCTGGCACGGAAAAACACTATTACGTCCAGCAAGTACGCAACCATGACGTATTTCCTGAAGGACGGGCTAGCGTTTCGGCGCACCGACTATAAGGAAAATGATACTAGAAGCACCACGTGTCTATTTACCCCTACACCACTCAGACAGCTGATTCTTAGCTTTGCACACGACTCAATCATGTCCGGACATCAGGGCGCACGGCGCACTGAGCAGCGAGTTCGTGAGGACTTTTTTTGGCCAGGCCTGAGTAGGGATGTTCGCTCGTACGTTCGTACATGTACGCAGTGTCAACAACATATTGACCGAGGGCGTGTCAGTCGAGTTCCCCTCGAGATAGTACCAACAGTAGAGGAACCATTCCTAAAAGTCGCAGTAGACATTATTGGCCCAATCATTCCCGCGGCCGAAGGAGGATATCGCTATATCCTAACAATCGTGGATTTTGCAACACGATATCCAGAAGCAGTCGCATTAAAGGGCATCACAGCGATCGAAGTCGCAGACGCTTTAATAGACGTATTTTCTCGTACTGGTGTACCTCGAGAAATATTGAGTGACCAGGGCACTCAATTCACCTCAGCAATGATGGCTGAAACAATGCGTCTACTAGCGTGTAAACAGTTGTTCTCATCACCATATCACGCTCAGTCTAATGGTGCCGTTGAACGTTTCAACGGTACGATAAAGAAAATGTTAATTAAAATGGCCTCGGAACAACCCGACCAGTGGCCACGTTTTCTAGCACCATTACTCTTCGCGTATCGCGAACTCCCACAAGAGAGTACGGGTTATTCACCGTTCCAACTACTATACGGCAGACAACCTCGTGGTCCCCTTAAGCTAATAAAAGAAACATGGGTCAAGGGAGACACTGTGACCGATGGTAAAGATGTTCACACGTACGTAGCCGAACTACGTCAACGTCTGACCGAGACATGTCACTTAGCACAGGAAAACATTCGCGAAAAACAACCCCGATACAAGCGAAATTTTGACCGTACTGCTGTGGAACGTGACCTCGAACCAGGCCAGCTCGTGTTACTCTTGCGGCCCACGCATAACAACCGCATGCAAATGCACTGGCGTGGACCCTATCGCGTTATTAAGCGTGTGAAGCAGAACGACTACAGCATACAGATAGGAAATAAGCAGAAAACCTATCACATAAATATGCTCAAGCGTTACTATGAACGCAGCGACGAACAGATACAAAACGTGAATGTCGCACTGATACAATTGGAAGACTCCAATTTCAGAACAGACATGATGTCCGCCGAAACCCAGCCTAACTCCGCAGTTACAGTCGATCAAGTCGAGATTGACTCGAACTTAACTGTCGAACAGCGCGACGCAATGTCAAAGCTCTTACACAGACACGCGCGCATATTCACCGACCAACCGGGCCACTCAGATTTGGTTGAACACCGCATCAAACTTTTAAGTGACAAACCGATACGCTTAAAACAGTACCCACAGAAATATGAGAGCACAAAGTACATAGCAGAACAGGTGCGTGAAATGCAAAAACAGGGCGTGATTGAACAGTCAATCTCCCCATATTCATCACCGGTCGTCTTAGTTAAAAAGAAAGACGGTACGCTTCGTTTTTGTGTGGACTACAGACAGTTAAATGAGATAACTGAATTCGATGCGGAACCTATCCCAAATCAGGACGAATTATTCGCAAAACTAACCAAGGCACATTACTTTTCGAAGTTTGACATGTGCAAAGGGTACTGGCAACTGTCAGTTGCTATTGACGACAGACCAAAAACAGCCTTTCCAACCCCGCTAGGCTTATTTCAGTTTTGCCGACTACCGTTCGGACTAGCGAACGCACCCGCAACATTCGCGCGTTTCATGCGAAAATTACCGTTAGAGAGCGTTGACGCATTGAATTTCTTTGATGACATACTGGTAGCAACAGGAACATGGGACCAACATTTATCCTCAGTGGGTGGTCTACTTGATATTCTCGAGCGCCATAAATTGACCGTGAAACCCACCAAAGTACGCGCGGGCTTTCGAGAGATTGAATTTCTTGGCCATATCATAAGTGACGGACAAATAGGCCCTAATCTAGACTTAACTGCAGCCATTCGTGACATGACCTTACCGACTACAAAGAAACAGGTCAGGGCAGTTTTGGGGCTAGTGGGGTACTACCGAAAATTTGTCCCAAACTTCAGTACGCTTCTTAAACCACTGACGGACTTAACTGGAAACAAACAACCCACGAAAATACGATGGACGGCAGAGTGTAGCACCGCCCTCGAAAAAGTGAAGGACATCTTGACCAGTAAACCCGTCCTACAGTTACCAGACTTTGACAAGAGATTTATTGTCAGGACCGACGCATCAGACGAAGGCCTCGGTGCCATACTTCTCCAAGAGACAGATGACGAATACCTACCGGTAGCATACGCTTCTAAGAAACTGTTAGATCGTGAGACACGGTACTCTACGATTGAAAAAGAGTGCTTAGCAATCGTATGGGCACTCAAGAAATTTAGTGCTTATCTGTACTCTAAACCATTCATCCTGCAGTGCGATCATAAGCCGCTTACATATCTGCGCACTAGCATGTACGATAACGCTAGGCTAACTAGATGGACACTCCTGCTACAGGAGTATAGCTTCGTTGTCGAACACATCGCGGGCCGAGAAAATTCGGGTGCCGATGCATTATCCCGGCATGCCATAACCGCGATATAAACAAGAGAGAGGATAGTCTCTCCACAGATGCGCATAAAATTCCTGTGGGGACTATCGTGTGAAATAAAAATTTTTTTTTGTTCCTATTTGATTTCCACTCTGTGAGCTCCAATCAATTTTAAGAAGGGGGTTGTCACAGGAAATGAGGGACCGAAATTATATTTTATTTCATTTTAAAAAACCGCTAACAAAACTAATTGAAGTAATCCGAGTTTTGTTATTTTTCGTATGTAGCATGTAACTTCCAGTAACGGTCACCTAAGATCTCTTTAGTAGACAGACGTTCGTGATGCAGTGTGTGTTAATTATCATATTGAATATATATATTAGTTTATGAAGAATATGTATATTAAATAAATTGGGACAACTGCGCAATACCGTCACATGTTGTTGACGAGTGAAATGGCCAGTGCGCATTAGGATTGACCACAGAAAAGCGTGCATCTCGATTACCACTATATATCCAAGGCAAAAATCATGTCACAGGACATAGCTTCTGGAAGTTTTGGAAACCTTCAGTGAAAGCTATATAAGGGACAAAATGAAGATTTTACTCTCAATGTTGAAAACGTTGATTCGTCTGAAGCCAGTCTAACTTCACGTATGAATTATCTCATGTACAGAGATTTCATAAAGGAAAGCTGCAATAATCTCTTTCCATCCGTTTTCCATCCGTCTGATGCCATATATTGAGTAACGAGGCAAAATTACTCAGTATAACTTTTGGCAAAGTGGAAAGTTCGCTGTCAAGAAAAACCCGATGCATGCGACGCTGGTTGTATGCAGTTAACGACACGAGGGACCAATTTTGTCTTCCCCCTGTCTGAGTTCGTTTGGCAGTCTATCCCGCGAATTGAGAGGCTAGCACCGAGATTTCTTACAGATATCCGGATTTCTACACTCAATGTAATGCGACGACACATCCCACTGGACGACTCCACCCGATAATGCTAAACGTCGTTGGGGTGTCCGTTTCCACGACAACCGGTACAACGATAATTATCGAGGCTGACAACAGTCAGCTAAATTTCAGATTTCTCCCCAGTGATAATCTGAAAGTGGTGCCTAGATTCTGCAGAATCTTCACCTGTAATGCGACGCCTCAATTGCGTCGTGATTCTTCACTTTGAAGTGCCGCTTATAAGTGACGTGTGAGATTACGTCATCTCCTTGGAACTCTGACATTAATAGTGAGTAATCATTAGCACGGCTAACGCGCACATACTTAAGTCTAGGACTCTTAAGAAAATGAACACTATTATATCGTTTGTAAAATAAGAACTCTAATGTTAAAAGTAATGCTTATTTTACATGTGAACTATTGTTAAAGCGGCCCCATTTGCCGCATAAGAATTGAGTAATTAATCTTTATTTTATATTTTGAATTTCATCATTTTCATCTCCCCTTATTTCCCACAGAGTGTATGACATTGGAAAGTTGAATGAATGATTAATCACTGTGCGAAAGAGTAGTGCCCCCTTTTAAATCGGGAAATAAATAACCTGATTTAAACATCTTTCAACTCTCTTGTTATTCATAGTTTTTGAGAGGGACGAAAGAATTTGTACTATTGTTTTGCACCGTTCGTCTGTTCGTCCATTTATTCACATTTATGATACACACTCACAACACACACCGCCAATAAAACGTTCCTTGGCATGACATTAATAAATTGGGCCCCACCCAAACATCAATGGCGTATGTCATGTGTGTCTATGTAACAACTTGACGCGACGTAGTACTGGCACACGTCACGGGCTTTTCTTGGAGGTGCACCGGAGCAGGCCAAAAATAGACTTCACCCCTTGCATCTCTAACTTCAGCTCGGGTCGGCTTGTAACGAGCCTCCCGTTTTGTGACAGGTGTTATGTGCAATATTCCCTCTAAGATGCGCGGCCGCGCAGCTCATTAGAAAATGCCACGCAGCAGTTTCAAAATTCCATGCACAAGCTCAAACAACCGCCATTCCGCGCACACAGGAGAAAAAGTTCGGTGTACACAGTGATAAAAGTTCGGTGTTACACAGGGGAAAAAGTTCGGTGTACACAGGGGAAAAAGTTCGGTGTACACAGGGATAAAAGTTCGGTGTACACAGGGATAAAAGTTCGGTGTTACACAGGGGAAAAAGTTCGGTGTACACAGGGGAAAAAGTTCGGTGTACACAGGGATAAAAGTTCGGTGTACACAGGGGAAAAAGTTCGGTGTACACAGGGATAAAAGTTCGGTGCACACAAGGGGGAAAGTTCGGTGTACACAGGGATAAAAGTTCGGTGCTCACAGGGGGAAAGTTCGGTGTACACAAGGGGGAAAGTTCGGTGTACACAGGGATAAAAGTTCGGTGTACACAGGGATAAAAGTTCGGTGTATACAGGGATAAAAGTTCGGTGTACACAGGGATAAAAGTTCGGTGTACACAGGGATAAAAGTTCGGTGCACACACGGGGGAAAGTTCGGTGTACACAGGGATAAAAGTTCGGTGCTCACAAGGGGAAAGTTCGGTGTACACAGAGATAAAAGTTCGGTGCACACAAGGGGGAAAGTTCGGTGTACACAGGGATAAAAGTTCGGTGCACATAGGGGAAAAAAGTTCAGCGCACACAGAAAAAATATTAAAGGGAACGTTGGTTTCGTGTAGAATCTATTAAGGACGTATCGTGGCCTTGGACATCTGACTGAACATGCGTGTCTGTCCCAATGCAAAAATGAAACTGGTCAAACTACGCACGAATCAATCAGTTATATAAAACAGTTGTATAAAACAGTTGTCTAGAATGCACTATTTTAAGTCTGCTACGGACTGCTAGATTGATACAAATAAATAGTAGGTTTCATATAATTGTATATTTTATTTTTCTTCGGGTAATCTTAAGCTCCTACTGAACAAACTTTTATGTATTTGAAGTAGATAAAACTGGGGGAGGGGGGGGGTATTTTAAAATTGGTCACCCAGAACATTAATAACAGAGCGTGCGGTTCCGTGGGGCATAAAAGTTGCTCCGAGATTAATTAATTAATTAATTTACCGATAAATTGTTTGTTCTAGTGTAGTGCTAATTTGATGCAAATTTGTCCTAAAATGGTACAGGTGAGAAATTGTTTGTCCTAGTGTGGTGCAGGTGAGAAACTGTTTGTCCTAGTGTGGTGCAGGTGAGAAACTGTTTGTCCTAGTGTGGTGCAGGTGAGAAACTCTTTGTCCTAGTGTGGTGCAGGTGAGAAACTGTTTGTCCTAGTGTGGTGCAGGTGAGAAACTCTTTGTCCTAGTGTGGTGCAGGTGAGAAACTCTTTGTCCTAGTGCGGTGCAGGTGAGAAATTGTTTGTCCTAGTGTGGTGCAGGTGAGAAACTCTTTGTCCTAGTGTGGTGCAGGTGAGAAACTCTTTGTCCTAGTGCGGTGCAGGTGAGAAATTGTTTGTCCTAGTGTGGTACAGGTGAGAAACTCTTTGTCCTAGTGTGGTACAGGTGAGAAACTCTTTGTCCTAGTGTGGTGCAGGTGAGAAACTCTTTGTCCTAGTGCGGTGCAGGTGAGAAATTGTTTGTCCTAGTGTGGTACAGGTGAGAAACTCTTTGTCCTAGTGCGGTGCAGGTGAGAAATTATTTGTCCTATTGCGGTGCAGGTGAGAAATTGTTTGTCCTAGTGTGGTACAGGTGAGAAACTCTTTGTCCTAGTGCGGTGCAGGTGAGAAATTGTTTGTCCTATTGCGGTGCAGGTGAGAAATTGTTTGTCCTATTGCGGTGCAGGTGAGAAATTGTTTTTCCCAGTGCAGGCGAGAAACGGGTGGAATATGACTCAAAAAGCCGTCACCTTGTGCTGGGTCAAAGTGACACGAATGTTCTGTCCTGAATACCGTCCAGATCATAATTTAAATATAATGCAAAATTTAAATTAATATTTTTGTTTTAAAGTAATGTAAACGCATCGCAAAGAAAGACGTCGGTCTTTGCCTTTGTTTCCAAGATCTAAGTGTTTTATTGTTTTCCCTTTGTTTCCAAGATCTAAGTGTTTTATTGTTTTCCCTTTGTTTCCAAGATCTAAGTGTTTTATTGTTTTCCCTTTGTTTCCAAGATCTAAGTGTTTTATTGTTTTCCCTTTGTTTCCAAGATCTAAGTGTTTTATTGTTTTCCCTTTGTTTCCAAGGTCTAAGTGTTTTATTGTTTTCCCTTTGTTTCCAAGATCTAAGTGTTTTATTGTTTTCCCTTTGTTTCCAAGATCTAAGTGTTTTATTGTTTTCCCTTTGTTTCCAAGATCTAAGTGTTTTATTGTTTTCCCTTTGTTTCCAAGATCTAAGTGTTTTATTGTTTTCCCTTTGTTTCCAAGATCTAAGTGTTTTATTGTTTTCCCTTTGTTTCCAAGATCTAAGTGTTTTATTGTTTTCCCTTTGTTTCCAAGATCTAAGTGTTTTATTGTTTTCCCTTTGTTTCCAAGGTCTAAGTGTTTTATTGTTTTCCCTTTGTTTCCAAGGTCTAAGTGTTTTATTGTTTTCCCTTTGTTTCCAAGGTCTAAGTGTTTTATTGTTTTCCCTTTGTTTCCAAGATCTAAGTGTTTTATTGTTTTCCCTTTGTTTCCAAGATCTAAGTGTTTTATTGTTTTCCCTTTCAGTATGCTCACCAGTAGTGACTCGTTTTTCGGGCGTGTCTCTCTCTCTCTCTCTCTCTCTCCCCATCTCTCCTTTTTTCCCATTCTCCATCACTGTGTCGCTCTCTCTCCATCTTCATCTTTCTATGTCATTCTCTCCATCTATTTCTCTCTCTCCTTCCTCCCCTCGTCTCTGTTTTGCCACTCTCTCCATATCTCTCTGTCACTCTTCGTCTCTATTTTTCTCTATCACCTTCTCCATCTCTATCTCTTGTATTTTTTAAAATTAATTTCTTTCTATTTTGTTCTCTTAGTCTTTCTGTCTCTCTGTTGTCGTTTCTCTTTATTTAAAAAAAAAAAGTAATTATTTTCGCATTCTAGCTATATTACTCTCCCTGATTTTTCTTTCTTTCTTTCTCGCTTTTTACCTCCTCATCTCTTTTAAAAGTCTCTCTTCCTATCACACTTATCTTTATCTCTCTTCTCTCATCTGTTTTTGTTTAAAATTTCTTTCTTTCTCTCATTCCTTTTCCATCTGTCACTCTCATATGCATAGAAGTGTTCAGCCGATGTTGTTCTAGTAATGCGCTGGCGTTAATTCCACTGTATTTCATAATTACAGGCGTGGTTGTTTATACACGACCCTGCTCCTAACAAAAGTTGAGGAGGTGGAGGCAGGCGGTGGGGGAGAGGAGAGAGAGAGGGAGAGAGAGAGAGAGAGAGTACAATCCAATTTGTCGACCTATTTATTTCAAACAATAACACTATGATACAAGGTAACATATTTTTTATATTTAATTTTCACTTTGTTCATACTATTAGTCATACTGACGTGCACATTTTTTTTTTTAATTTGACCATGTCGGCGACTGATGACTTAGTTTTAACTTGACTGTTGGTGTTGCTGTAAATAGCGAATTGATATATCCCTATTCGTACTGGTCAAGAGATGGTCATCAATCAGGTGCTAATATATTCTCCTTGTATCGTCTAGGATAGTGGGTGTGTAATGTAGTAATTGCACTTGATTTTGAGCCAGTAGCTATGAATTTTATATTCTTGTATGAAAGTATTTATAGATATTCGACATACGTTCGAGAACATTCATTCATTGACTACTCGAGTGAAATGTCTCCTGTGTGACTTTGAAGAGAGAATTTTGTTGAAACTGTGAACAATGGTTGTTTAGGAGAAGGAAGTGTTCAGATAAAGACGGTAGAAGCGTTTTGTGGTTTACTATTCTAACGTCTTGAAGAGGACTTTCTTTTGAGCGGTCTGTTTGCCTTCACTCATGGAAATTATGTATAGCGCTTGGAGTCAAGCCTACGAACAGTGCCAAGTAACCCGACGTAACGTCACTACCACGAACTGTTACTTCAGTCCGCCAGGTTGTAACTGTTCATTACGTCTTCTCCTGTTCTATCCAAACACACACCCGTTGTTTCAGTAAAGGATTTGATAAAATGTTAAAATGTTATAATTAGTGAATAGTAATTTAATAACTTTTCTTATGAATAATATATTTGTGTAATGTTGTCGCTCTAGACTATTAATTAATTACACTTTGGTGTTAAGTGTTCGACGGTTAATAAACATTGTTGTTATTTGTATTTACCTTCTTAACACATATTCCTTTAGTATGTAAAGGAAATAAACATGGGTGCTGGGTGGGGGCTAATAAACAGTTAAATCAGGCAGATCGAAATAACTCCTGTGAGAAAAAAGTCTCCTGTTGTCAAACATGGTTTGATGAATGAGGAGACTGTTTGGATGAGAAAGATAACGTCTTAGAATCCGGCTACAAAATCCTTCTAGGAATAAGATGAGCGGTGAGTACCCAAAAAGAACATAATTATTTTTACTATAGTTCGTCCATCTGACCTTTGACTACCTAAAAAGAACATGATTATTTTTACTATAGTTCGTCCACCTGACTTTTGACTACCTAAAAAGAACATAATTATTTTTACTATAGTTCGTCCACCTGACTTTTGACTACCTAAAAAGAACATAATTATTTTTACTATAGTTCGTCCACCTGACTTTTGACTACCTAAAAAGAACATAATTATTTTTACTATAGTTCGTTCACCTGACTTTTGACTACCTAAAAAGAACATAATTGTTTTTACTATAGTTCGTTCACCTGACTTTTTGACTACCTAAAAAGAACATAACTATTTTTACTATAGTTCGTCCACCTGACTTTTTGACTACCTAAAAAGAACAATTATTTTTATTATAGTTCATCCACCTGACCTTTGACTACCTAAAAAGAACATAATTATTTTTACTATAATTCGCCCACCTGTCCTTTGACTAGCCGAATATATGTATACTAATGAAATAACTAAGAAGAGATGACGTCACAAACACACACTCAGAATCCGCGCGCGACACATTACGAATGTGGAAATTCAAAGTAAGTCCATCTGTCAAAAGAATTTATGGTCAGACTAGGCAGTCGACGACAGTAATTTATTGTTTAAAAATTAAAAAAACTCCGTCGGCTGTCAACTTGAATGTGCTCTCGAAATCTCAGCGTATCCTGTACACTGCTTATCTAACAATCGTTTGGTGTTATTGTCGTTGTTTACTGCTTATCTAACAAACGTTTGGTGTTATTGTCGTTGTTTACTGCTTATCTAACAAACGTTTGGTGGTGTTGTCGTTGTTTACTGCTTATCTAACAACCGTTTGGTGGTGTTGTCGTTGTTTACTGCTTATCTAACAACCGTTTGGTGGTGTTGTCGTTGTTTACTGCTTATCTAACAACCGTTTGGTGGTGTTGTCGTTGTTTACTGCTTATCTAATAACCGTTTGGTGCTGTTGACGCTTGTTGTTTACAGTTTGTCTAATAACCGTTTGGTGCTGTTGACGCTTGTTGTTTACAGTTTGTCTAATAACCGTTTGGTGCTGTTGACGCTTGTTGTTTACAGTTTGTCTAATAACCGTTTGGTTCATATCAGTGACCCCTTACTCTCGTTATCGTTTGCTAATCGATAAGACATTATTTTGAATTCTTTAGCAATAAAGACACTTCATCTTGAAATCATAACAGTCTATGCACATTGTCTTCTATTCTTTATCAGTAAAGTGCTGTCTGTTCACATTGTCTTTTATCTTTATCAGTATAGTACTGTCTGTTCACATTGTCTTCTATTCTTTCTTCTTATCATGATGATAGAATGGAATCTTATCAGTAGAAAAAAAATTATCTTGAATTTCTTATAAGCAAATTCTATACTGTGCTTACATTATGTGTATTTCTTAAACTCATTAGTAAAAAATATCTTCAACTCCTTACAGAAAGAATCCTTTAAATTAAAGCCATATTAACTCAAATTTTATAGAGTTAAATGCATACTATCTTATATTCTTTATAAGAAATATACAAAATATCTTAAATTCCTTTGCAGTAAAGGTAATATATTAAATTCAATTTTTTAAAAAATAAATAAACGCTTTCGTTTCCTTATCAGTAAAATATCTTGAACGCCTTATGATGATAATGATGACATTTTCTTGAACGCCTTATGATGTTAATGATGACATTTTCTTGAACGCCTTATGTTAATGATGACATTTTCTTGAACGCCTTATGATGTTAATGATGACATTTTCTTGAACGCCTTATGATGTTAATGATGACATTTTCTTGAACGCCTTATGATGTTAATGATGACATTTTCTTGAACGCCTTATGGTGTTAATGATGACATTTTCTTGAACGCCTTATGATGTTAATGATGACATTTTCTTGAACGCCTTATGATGTTAATGAAGACATATTTCTTGAACGCCTTATGATGTTAATGATGACATTTTCTTGAACGCCTTATGATGTTAATGAAGACATATTTCTTGAACGCCTTATGATGTTAATGAAGACATATTTCTTGAACTCCTCAGCAGTAAAATGACATTACCTTGACTTAATTATCAATACATTATCATGAATTTCTTATCATTAAACATAAACTACCTTGAATTCCCAAAACGCAGGACATTGAAAATAGCACCAGTATGCATGCAAATGGTATTGTTATAGCTTGACAAACTTATTTCTAACGACACAACAGTTCAGCTGATTTATTTTTTTGGGGGGAGGGGGTGTCGACAAAATCTCCATTCTTCTCGTCCACCTTGTACACCCATCTCCCATTACATGTGAAGGGAAGTCTAAGCAAACCTCTGCAAAACAAAAGAGTTGGACTTTGAAACAAACATCCCCCAGTTCACTGAGCTGATTAAATCGCATTAAATTTTATTATTTTTTTATTTGTCTTATATTTTATTATTATTTTTTACATGGCCTAAAAACTTCTTAAGTGATAGATTGCTACCTGAGCCCGCGGGCTACATTGAAGAGTGTTTACCTGACTTTCATTTCTTTTCATCCATCAGTCTTTCTGTAACAAAGAAAATTGTCAGTTGCATTTACGCATACGCATGCGCGCGCACATTCAGTATGTGGTTTGTCTCGCTCGTCAATCGAATGTACATAATGACTGCTAATTTCAGGCTAAAAATGTATCAGGACACAAGGGATGTGGGACTTTACATTAATTTGTTTTTGTTTGATTTGTGTACGTATTTGTGAATTTAGTTTTGTGTTTGTATTTGGTTTGTTGTTGACATAATTCATTTCATTGTCAGTTCTTTCCACAGTGAAGACATGGACTTAAGTCCATTGCAAAGTTCCCTAAGTGAGAAAAACAGAATTGATAAGCTAAGAAAGAATAGAATAAGTTGAACTCACAAAAGAGCTTTATTCTCGACTGGAATACCTCAAAGACTGCGATGAGAAAAGTCAATCACCTGCATAGCTTTTTCGCAAGTGTAACAAGGTGCACAGCATGCTGGTCACGTGGAGCGGTTTTTTTTTTGTTTTTTTTTTTTGGGGGGGGCGCTATCCACGTCATTTCGTACGTCAGCACAAGGGCTGGTGGTCGCACTTTTCACTAAATAAAACATACTGCTGTGTCAGTTTTGCAAACTTGTATGTGTTTTTTTTTTTTTTAACTTACAGGCTCCAATTTTTGTTGTCAGCTTCCGGTCGCTTACCCAGTACGCACTTGATGCCATCAATAGTTACAAACTAGAATATGACGGGTGGAAAATTAAAATGAATTCATTGCTAGGAACAGAAATGAATTTGTTTATTGGAAGGCTTAATTATAAGCCACATTGAGAGAGAAAATTCGAGGATCATTTAGCAAATGACCTTGACCGTACCTAAGCTGGGATGGGTGCCCATCGCACTACTCAGGATTACGTATTCCAGGCAGGCATACAGCAACAACAACAACAAAAAATGATGTGTCGCCGGGTCAATCGGTGGAATGAAATTAAACTCAGTGACTGTGGCTGTACTGACAATGTCATAGTGTACTTTATCGTGTAGTGTGCAATGGGTTTGCCGAAACATTTCAGAAGTTAAAACTGTATCATTCTATCCATTATTCCCTTTCCACTGACAGTTTTTATAACTTTTGTTCCTTACCTGCTCGGTTAGTATTTTTACACTATGTCACATTGCGAGTGAAAATTCGAGCATCATTTAGCAAATGACCTCGACTGTCAGATTTTTTATGAGTACTTTGATGTTTCATGAATGCAACAAAGCAACATATAAAAATACTCTCTTGTGCTCGAAGGTCAAAGATGCTTATGGGTCGTGAACGTGACAATGCAATTTAAAGCTGGCCATGTGGAAAAACCTCCAACATTCTCGAAAGTCAAGGATGACTAGCATTGTAGAGCCCTCCATCCTTGCGGTCGCTCATGATTTAAATCTAATCATCGCTCTGCTCTACATTTGATAGCTATCAGTGATGCAATTGTGGATGTGAAAAGATCCATTGATGATGGGTGGAAAATACTCTACTTCATTCATAATTGCTTAAAAATGTACTAACATTCTATGGGGAAAAGAAAATTTCAAATTCTATTTAACAATTACTTATTTTCTTATTTTCCATCCTCATGAACATGATAATGCAACATAAAGCTGGCCATGTAAAAAAAAACTCCCATATGCTAGAAGGTCAAGGATGCTTTAGCAGTGCTCTCCAAAACCCCTGCATGCTTGGAGGTCAAGGATGCTTTAGTGACATTTGTACTGCATTTTGCATCGTCAGATGATTAAGAGTTTCTTGGCCTTGTTAGGCACTCCATCTTTGCAGTTGCCCATTATTTAAATATAATCATCGATCTTGGCAAATTTCTTCATTCATAATTGCCTCATTACCTAAAAATGTATTTATATTGTATGAGAAAAATAAATTTTCAAGCACAATTTACCAATTACTTTTTCTTATTTCCCATCCCCATGAATGCGACAATGCAACATGGAGCTGGCCATGTGAAAAAATTCCACGTGCTCGAAACCTCACAATTTCGCAACATTCATGCAACATTTTGCAACACTGATAGTAGTTTGTAGTCTTGAGCTAGAACTGGACCAAAAGGAGTCAGGCTCTAGATATCAATAGTCTGCTCACTCCTGTATAGGATATGAATCCTGTAAAACATGAACAGTTAAAATTTAAGGTCTTTTTCTCTATTTCAATCCATGAACTATAGTGTTTAGGTACAATATTCCAGTCTGCTTACCTTTTTATTGATATTCCCCAGTGTGACATTAACAGCATCCAAGGGGAAAATATAAGATTGGACCAAGAAGATATTTCATGAAGTTTGTGCAGTGCAAAATCATTGGGTAGATTGCACTTTTTTTTTTTTTTTTAGGTAAGTGATCCTCGATAACTACACTGTGCAGTGCAAAATCATTGTGTACATTGCACTTTTTTTTTTTTTTTTTTTTAGGTAAGTGACCCTCGATAACTATACTGTGCAGTGCAAAATCATTGTGTAGATTGCACTTTTTTTTAGGTAAGTGATCCTCGATAACTACACTGTTTGTGCAGTGCAAAATCATTGTGTACATTGCACTTTTTTTTAGGTAAGTGATCCTCGATAAGAACACTGTTATGATTCATCATGAATCTAGGATGGACATGCATTGTCCCCCCCCCTTTTTTTTACTGAGTGGAAAAGCACTCAAACCCTTTTATCTCACTCCACTCAGAATTTCCTTTTACTAGCAGATATCTGTGGATGTCCATGGTTCTTTCCAGAGTTGATACTTATGGTTCTTATAGTTATATAACTATTCTAAGAGGGCATGTGACATTTAATTGCAAAATTATTATTAAGCTACGTGTCACTCACAAACAAAGGCAATTGAAGATGTTCTATTCCTTTCATTTACAAGACTGCCTGACAAATGTTGTGAATCTTTTATTCTACTTTCTGCTAAACTGTGAGAGAGGATTTCTTTTCTAACTTATTTATATGTAATTTCGTTAAATCTTTCTGCTATGTCATGTTGTTTCAGTGTCATCTTTCCTGTTTTAAGTATTTTGAAGAAAGTGAAAAACGGTCATCACTCTAAAACAATCAGTACGAACACTTGTATCACGTGATGATACCAAAAAAAAAGGAAAATAAATAAAATTTCAATAATATTTCCACCCGATTTGTGTACCATCAGGTTTCGCTTGACTGACTTCTGACACTATCGATACACTAGATAAATGCTTGTTTGCAGCTTCTCACTCACAGATGGCGGACAGGACACGCTGCCAAACAATTCATTATGCAGTGTCAAACAAGACAAGGTCCACTGACAGTCAGAATACTATAGGTACTTATATCACTTCGTGACAACGGACTTGGTAACACGTTCTGGGTACTCACTGACTTCACTCTCGGATGGAAAAGAAAACGCTGTCTTCCTCGTATA
Source organism: Sinotaia quadrata (assembly GCA_028829895.1). Classification (NCBI taxonomy): domain Eukaryota; kingdom Metazoa; phylum Mollusca; class Gastropoda; order Architaenioglossa; family Viviparidae; genus Sinotaia; species Sinotaia quadrata. The sequence continues at coordinate 104,805,550 of CM054181.1, read as the reverse complement.
GACTTACGGGTGACTTCCTCCACATGTCGGTCAGTTCCACAGCACAGTTTTAGCAAAAACTCAGCACCGCCTTTAATTGGACTGCAACACAGAATTTCCCCAAGAAACTCTTGTCAACTTCTCTTAGACTCGTACACACACACACACACACACACACACACACACACACACACACACACACACACACACACACACACACACACACACACACCACGCACGCACGCACACACATGCATATACGCGAAAGCGCGCGCGCGCACAAGCACGCATGCATACACGCGCATTCACACAAGCAATGCCAGACCACTTTAGCGCTGAAGATTGTAACTAGTCATGTTTTTCTCAGATTCGAATGTAAAATAGTTTGCCAATGTTTTCCAGTTTAAATTCTGAAGAAATATACGGTGTCTTAGATTGTTTGCTAAAAAGAAAACTATTGAAAAATAAAGGGGTTGTTTATGGGTTTGGCACTAAAAGGAAACAGTTAAAAACATATTGTTTATGAGTACTGCTTCATTGTATTCAATGGGGTGGGTGGGTGGGAATAAACATCGTTTCTAAGAAAGGAAACGTATTTGTATTTGGTATATTTTATAAGAAAAATACTGCTATTTGATACTAATTAAAAGAGAAAATTACTGGTATGGTTTGGCATTTCATTGCTTAAAAACAGTAAAGTACATCGTTTAGCATGTCATTAATTCTTTGTTGTCAAGCATGCCATCAAAAGATCAATGCCTTGTTGTCAAGCATGCCATTAATGAAAAAAAGAAAAAAGTTTAGTTCACTTTGCGGATGGTCGTGGTGGTATAATGTTTTGAATATGTTGTCTGATATGTCAGTGACAAAAACTATCTAAAAGCAAGTTGTTTGGCATGCGATTAAAAAGCCAAACAAAGTGTTCCTGCTACTGTCGCTAAATTGAACAACCACTTTTGCGTTTTCAAACTGACTGTCCTGACAGTTTTCAAGATTGTATCGTTGAAACTGAATAAATAAAACTAATAATCTGATAATCACTCAAGAGCAAACATGATCAGAAGGCTAGACCAGGTTCTAAATTCTGGCAATTAGTTCTGAAAGGATTTAAATTTTTCAATTACTATATGCATACGGCATCAATTTCAAGATTTAATTTTGACTCTTACCGCTTTCCATACAAAATGATATTTGCATAAGTGGGTATACTGTATGGTTGCCGTGTTTCTGATTCTGAATCGTCTAGCACCTAGCTAGTCGGAAGGTATTTCATTGTTTGAATCGAGCGTAAACTCGAATGAGAGAAACAAAGAGCAACCCCCCCCCCCCAGAATCGTGGCCAGTTCTGCCAAAGATACAAATCAGCCCATGCTTTGATCGAAGTCATTATGACATATCAGGGATTTTCCATATCGTGGGCGGATTACTGGGCTAATCGAAACGAAATCTTGGGCCGCGTCATTCTGTTATTTCAAGCCAGCAGCAGAGAATTAGGTAGGCCTACAATGTATGTTTTCAATGTAGGTTATTCCAACCCCCCCCCCCCTTTAAAATGTTGAGCACCCAGCCAAATGACTTCGTCGATGTTGCCGAAGACTGTTGTCAATAGGTGTAGACCTATTAAATTACTGAACAAGAACTTCGACCTAGTTTCATTGCGGCTGTTTTGTTGTTTGAAGGATTCGTGTGCAAAATTACTATAATGAACTCTCGTCGTTTCGAGTTTTGACGCGTGTTCACTGCGATTGATAATTGATTTTCTCGTGCATACAGTTATAATACATCTAATGGTTTGATAATATTTCAACAATTACAACAATTCTAAAAACAAATAAATAAACAGAAGAACAAATATCGTAAACATGGCATGTCCGGCTCTTGACTGATGGTCTGACTAGACTTCTCTCAAGAGACCACTACAACCGAGGTTATCTAGGTGTATATGTGTGTGTGTGAGAGAGAGAGAGAGAGAGAGAGTAGGGCATGTAGTCAAAGCAGACCCGTTTATTATACACAGAAACACATTTTTAACTTGCAGCCTGTTTAGTTAGTACACATTGTGCAGGCCTTCTAACACCCAAAACTTAGCCTACACATTAATTTTTTAACTGCACCGACAGGCGACGAATCTGCCCAGGTCAGACGGATTTCATCTCGACTGACTCCGGCCACAGACCTAGAAATTTGCTCCAGGGTCGAGGAAGCGATAAGTCAGCCCCGGATACACTCGTCTTCCATACCTATAGATAGCACCCCCGAGTTAATTATTGGTCAAAAACATTTACATGTAATTTATGTTTCTGACCATGTATGTATAAAGCCTTAGTGTTCATTTATACTGGTCGCTACTTGCACTGTAGAGACATTACATTAACGTCAACAACAAGCAAATTTGAAAATTGGGGGATGGGGGTTGTGGCGGGAAGCTTTCAGATTTTGGCAAACTTGACCTTAATTTGGGGTCTACATTGGCGCGAACGTTTCAACAACAAACACTTGTGACGTCAGAGTAGGACTAACATTTTTAACGCCAGATCCGTTACAAACCTAGATTGATTTCTTGGGAAATGCTGCCCGGCTGTTTTCTGGCGAAAACGTCCACCTGTATTTATTTTCAGAGTCGTACAAATTTACAGTATTGTGATTTCGTACGTTAAACGAGTTGGGGGGGGGGTATTTGATTTGTGCTCCAGTGAAAGGCATCGAGACATTTGACGATTATATTTTTTTGTTGGCCTGGCTCTAGTAAAGCTCTACCTAGAAAATAGATCTGAATGCGATCGGGTTCAGCCAATCTGTCTTGTCAAAGAACAAAATGAATGTGACCCCGGTTCTACGAGTCTGTTTTGTCAAAGAACACAATGAATGTGGTCCGGTTTTTCCAGTCTGTCTGCTATCTAACTGAAAGTGACGAGCTTCTAGCAGTCCCCGTTTTAAGGAATACGACTGAACACGACCAGTTTTACCAGTAATTTTAGTAGAAGACCACAGCTAGTGCGACCAGTTCTACCAATTTTTCTACTAACTAAAAGAACACAGCTGAATACGCCTGGTTACATCAGCTCCTCATGGTGCGCATGGCTTGGCCAGGCTGTAGCAGTTTCTCTACTACAGTGTGTGTGAGTGTGAGTGAGTGAGTGAGTGTGTGTGTGTGCGTGTGCGTTAGTTTTCAGCTTTTAAATGAGACGACTGTGCTTTGTATTCAGTCCTCATTTGACTTTTATGACATGAGGAATTTAGGAGGTGACTTCAGTTGCTGAATAACATTAAATCTAAACTTAATTATTTAAAAAAAAAAATCAGATCCATTTTTTAAAAAGAGAACGAGCGATGTCAACAGTTGATGTTTACCTACTCTAGCATCAAGAGGTCATATGTATTTTCTAGCCGTAAGATTCCCTGGACTTTTTCAAAACGAGGCCAGTTTTCCGGCGTTTCGCTAAAACGTTGTAAACACCTCACGCAATGCGCATTTTACTGCACAGGCAGCTCATGATAAATTAAAAATAGAAAACACAGCAGCTGTCAGTATTTGTTGACAAGAGATCGATTATCATTACTAGGTCGGATACAGCAACAAGGAAAGAACAACACTATTTTTTTTAAAGCCCAACCAAAAAAACAATATTTTCTACTCATCTACGCCTCTTTCATCTACATCATTTTCTCTGACATTTTCTCCTTCTATTTCTTTCTGTACAAGTCATCTTGATAATATTTTTCTGAATTCTTTGTTGATTATAAAAATACAGCTAGTAATATTATCAACTAAAATAGAAATTAATAAGATCAACTATCGATTCGTCTGCGTTTACTCCTACACTAATATCAAAACTTTTTTAGCGCCCCACCCCTGAATGATTCGTTTCTTAAGGCAAAATCACTTCCTTATTTCGTTGATTTCGCGAACGGTTCTGCGGGGCTCCGTCTTGTTCATTAATTGGGTTTAACGTCCCAATTTTGACTGTACCGCTTCGCTCTTTTTTATGGACACAACTCTCATTTACAGGATCAAAGCTACAACTGACCCCATAAGAGGCTGTCTTACTGGCTGAACTTTTAATTAATTGAAGTCCTGATCGTAATCAGTTATATTAGCAGTTTAATCAACAAATAACAGAAGGCCGGATACAAAAGAAAATAAAAACAGCTAAACAAACCCACAAAAACAAAAAATCCTGCAGCAACACAAAACAACTTATTTATGTTATCAGTTTTCAATTAAAAGCGAGCACTTCTGGGCAAACATAGTTAAAATAAATAACAAATAAGAAAAACCCAACCAACCGTTTGAGACAGGCAGGAAATCACAATCTAAAGCAACCAGGCAGGGATACAAAAACTGAATCCGTTTGCCATTTATTTTAGTATACAATGACTTACCTCCCATCCCCAACCACCATACACACTTAGTACATATCAGGAAAGAAAGATGGAGGTTCGTAGGGATTTAAAATGGTGCTGAATTTGTCGATATTCATATTGGTGCGTATTCACATATCATATCGGAATGACTTTAAATTTTATTGTGCGGATTTCTTAGAGCAAGTTTTAAACTTTGAAAGCAACAATTAGACAGTATTTATTTCATATCAGTCTTCCCAGAATCTTAATTATATGTTGAAAGGTTGCTTGAGTAGACTCATTTACAGTTCTATCCCAATGTTTTTATTAAGTATTCACTATTTATAGATTAAAAGAGACTTATACAAACAAGAAGCTGAATCAAGCGTGGGCCCGATTATTCCCCACACACACCTCTTTAATAGTCATCTCTACACTAACTGTTTTTATGACCCAGATAATAATAGGCAGGTAAACACTACTTGGTTTGGTACGTAAATCGCAATTATTAATGATGGCCGCTGTCTGTGCCCACAATCGAAATACATATCCGCACTAGAGTTATCTGAACCTGCCAGCCGGCACGTAGTGACAGTGTTGTCTCCAAAATTAACCAACCAGTCTTGTCTACAAACCAGCTAGGCGCAATCGCGCTCCCATAGTAGCGCAAGAATAAATGGCCTAGTGACTACTTAGTTTCACCTTATCTTGACCTATATAATGCTTCGAAGGTTTGTGTTTGTTTATGATTGTGGTTGGAATGGCATTCTGACTGTGGACTGACCCCCTTTCCCCTCATCAACACAAACACCCGCATTCGTTCTGTCAAGAGGGTAAAAACTGGTGTCTGGATTTATTCTCAGCTGCATTTTTAGTTATGCTGGATTATATTACATTATCCATTTTTGGCCTAGAATGTGATCGTTTAGAGCAGATACCAGAGCACTTTCTCCACTAAATTAACAAAAATATTTCTAAGTCACATCTTTTCTTATCAGTCCGATAACTCACCAGCTAATGACCAGCCTTCAAGATCAGACTTGACCACAGATGAAATCAAAAAGTGATAAGAACAAGGGGTTTTTCTAACAGGTCACTGCATGGCTCTTATTAGTTAGATTTGTTATTGGCCAGCATCAGATCATTGGTCATTTATAACTGTCCAGTAACTTAGAACTGGTTAGCGTGACTCAGCTTGGTTTGCTCACTTCAACCATGAAAAATTCCACAACGGGTTATGTGGTAACCTTGATTCAGGCTATCGTTTAGCTATGGTTCTGGAGAATTCTGATTTCCTTACATATTACTTAAGGTGCTGTGCACGAAGTCTGCTTCCAATTTTAGCTACCTTAAATATTAGCAGCATAAATATGATAATTATTTCATTTATATTGCAGTTCAGATAATTTTGCTCTGTTACTCTCTGAGCTAAATATTTCTTGAATTGTACTCAGCCTCCTTGCAACAGCAATCACAGATATTTTGTGAGTTGTACTTTGTCTCATTGCAACAGCAATCACAGAGCTGGACATTTCTTGAGAGTTGTACTTTGTCTCCTTGTACCACAATCACAGAGCTGGACATTTCTTGAGAGTTGTACTTTTTGTCTCCTTGCAACAGCAATCACAGAACTAGATATTTCTTGAGAGTTGTATTTAGTCTCCTTGAACCACAATCACAGAGCTAGATATTTCTTGCCAGTTCATTGTGAGGTAGTTTAAAATTTTATATTTTTTTAATTACAGAAAAGAGAAGTGAACATTTTGTTTCTTTAAAAAGCAATGCAGGCCAAATCAGAGACTGGTTATGGATGATAAAATAGAGAGTTAACTTTCAAAACCTGTTGTTTTACTGTTGGAAATGATGTTAAAATAGAGGGTTAACTTTCAAAAGCTGTTCTTTTGCTGCTGGAAATGATGAGCAAATTTCAATATAACTTGCAACCCAGTTTAAAGATTTAAGTGGCATGCACAATTTGCAACCCAGTTTAAAGATTTAAATGGCATGCACAATTTGCAATCCAGTTTAAAGATTTAAGTGGCACGCACTATTTGCAATCCAGTTTAAAGATTTAAGTGGAACACACAATTTGCAATCCAGTTTAAAGATTTAAGTGGCATGCACAATTTGCAACCCAGTTTAAAGATTTAAGTGTCATGCACAATTTGCAATCCAGTTTAAAGCTTAGTATAGCACCCACAATTTGTAATTAAGTTTAAAGTTTTAAGTAGCACAATTTGCAATCCAGCTTAAAGTGTCATGTAGAATTTGTAATCCATTATAAAGTTGAAAATGGTATCTGTAATAATCTGCAACCCAGTTTAAAGCTTAATACAGCATCCACAATTTGTAATCCAGTTTAATGTTTAAAATAGCATCTATAATAATTTGCAATCTAGTTTAAAGATTTAAGTGGCATGCACAATTTGCAACCCAGCTTAAAGATTTAAATGGCATGCACAATTTGCAATCCAGTTTAAAGCTTAATATAACACCCACAATTTGTAATTGAGTTTAAAGTTTAAAATAGCATCTATAATAATTTGCAATCTAGTTTAAAATGGCATCCACAATTTGCAATCCAGTTTATAGTTTAATACACAACAGCCACAATTTGTAGTCCAGTTTAAAGCTTCCTATAGCATTCACAATTTGTATCCAGTTTAAAGTTTAAAATGCATCCATAATAATTTGCAATTCAACTTAAAGCTCAATATGGCATCCAAAATTTGCAATCACAATAATTGTACTTGAGAAAGACAGAAATAATGCAAGCTACAGTAAAAAAAATGAAAAACCCGTTTTAGTTTACTGCATACAATTTTAAAATGATAATAATAATACAATGTGAACTTGGTCATACAGGTTCTGCTTGATTTCGCAGGATATTATTTAGTATGCCATTTTGCATAAGCTATGACCAAAGTAGTATGTGCTGCTGCCTTAAAATCACAATATTTAAAAAAAACAAAAACAAACCAACAAACCCAAGGCACAGAGCATTACCAATTGATCAGACAAGTAATCCCACAAATGACTGAAATTAAAAAAACCCAGAACAATAGTCTTTCACCTATTACTCACACAAAAATACCAACAAAACAAAAATGTCACAATTTACAAAAGAAATATGATTACACTTAATAAGGCATTCACATTAAGTGTCAATTAGTTACAGCATAAAAGTATCCAGAGATAAATTCATTAAGATAATGACTATAATTGTTTATGTCCTCCATAATAAAAATATGTAGGAAAAATGTTGACAGATATCATGCCTTGATATAGTCTCATGTAAACAAATTCAAAAACAACACCATCCATTGTATTTTAAAAATGAAAAATGAAAATGAAAAAAAGAATAACTAATTTATAATAAAGTATTGTATTAACAGTTAACAACCAGTTAATACTTCGAATACACTTGTATAATAAATTTATAAATATGATTTAAATACACAAAAATTTCTTCCTGCAAACTCCCAAATTTATAATTATACAAAATAAATTTTAAAACTATACATGTAAAATCCATCAGTACTTACTTTTAAGCATTCAATATAAAAATGAAGGTGGAGCAAAACATGATCCATGTTCCAAATCCAGTTTAACACCAGTATATGTGATAGATACCAAGTTCCAAATCCAGCTTAACAATGTGATAAGATACCATATTTCAAATCTAGCTTAACACCAGTATATGTAATAGATACCAAGTTTCTGATCCAGCTTAACACCAGTATACGTGATAGATACCAAGTTTCTGATCCAGCTTAACAATGTGATAAGATACCATATTTCAGATCCAGCTTAACACCAGTATATGTGATAGATACCAAGTTTCTGATCCAGCTTAACAATGTGATAAGATACCATATTTCAGATCTAGCTTAACACCATTATATGTGACAGATATCAAGTTTCTGATCCGGCATAAGACCAGTATCAGAACATTTTTTATATTAGAAAACATTCAGTAATAATTATACTAAACTAATGGTTCTTGAAGTGGGTGGTAGCACTACTGGGATTTCATAAGAGGGCACTAATAAGCTAGTGGGTGGCAAGAGAATGACCCCTCCAAACGAGTTGATCATTTGTTCAAGATTGACAAGTTGACAGGAATAGAGACTAGATACTAAAAAAACCCCACCTTCCTCACTTAGTAATTAAACTTTTATTGCTCTTCACTTTCAAGGCTTATCCTTTTATAATTAGCTGGGTTTAAAGACTCCAATACCATCAACACTTTATTATATGGAGTGCTTACCACCCACCTTACAGCCCGTTTCCTCTTCCCACAGGTGTTGTTTAAGCGAGTGATTGCAACTTTGACCAGGCCGTGGAGGGCTCACCTTCTCTGATTTACCAATACTGTATATTAGCATGTAGTGTTAGCACAAAGTGCTGTGTCAGTGTCTTTGTGTTTTTATTATTTAACTGTAGTAAACTTTGACACAGTATATGCTTTAGGTTATGTTTTTTTTATTTGTTTTTTTTTATATTTTGATTAGTATTATAATAGTAATGTATTCTATTATTTATGTGTGTAAGTGTGTAAGTGTGCTTGTCTTACAGCATGTCAGTGTAATTTTCTACTTTATTCTGTAATTATTTTTGGAGATAACAGATTAATTGTTTTTTATTGATACTGATAACTTAGTTCACATAGCATAAATACATATTTAAAACTAAGCTTATTTCTTAGCAGTTTATTTACAATTTATGAGTTAAACAGAAGTGGGAGACTCATCTAAGGCCTATTACACCAATTTTAGAAGCTAGTGACTGACTTTCTTGTAGGAATGCTCTTTGCTACCCACATTTCTCATATTTTGGAGTGATGAGGATTGTCTTTGTTGTGTTTCAATCAGTAGTGTATAAGAGAGTTTGGTTTAACATTTGTAAAATTGTAAATAAAGAGGAATGTTAAGATACTAAAGCCTTGCAGAGTCACATGTCACTGCTCATGCAATCTTCTACTGTCATCAGCCGTAAACTCTGTTGTGTATTAAACAACACTTTCATATATAGTTATATATAAATATTGTGCTAAATAAATTTCCCCATCTGAGTCTGGAACTTGGTATTTTTCATAAGTGAAAATGCATAAAAGTATGTTTAGAATAATGATGTAAGTATTATAGTAGCCATGTGATACTAACAAAGCGCCATTTGAGGAGGGAGGTGTGGAGAGGTGGTGGACATTGTAAAAGCATATACTGTCCTATTGGATCATTTGTGTCATATCACTTAATCGCTGCACTTTATTGATTAAGAGTATTTGTTGAAAACATTTGTCTAAATATTCATTAACTTTCAAGTTTTGGTGATGTTAATGATGCATGTACACTTTTGATATTTCATTAAACTTTTAACATTACATTCTTTGCTTAATAACAGAAATAGCAAAAGCAGAAAAATCAAAGAAATGTAGTCATAGCTTGAAATAGCTGAAGTATGGGTTTATACCAGCACCAGTAAACTAGCAGCTGCCAGTGTGTCTAATATGCAAAAAGATCTTTTTTAATAAGGCAAAGAAGCCTTCAAGACTGATTTAACATTTGAAGAAAACACATTACGACAAGACAAATGAGAAATGTGTTCAGTCAATTCATAACAAATTTCAAAAATGGTTATCACTGTTAAGCAATTTTTGCAATGCTTCTCAACCAAACACTGATGGTTGGTGTGCATTATACATTTCACACTTGACTGTTAAGTCTGGTAAACTGATACAAGTGGAGTCATCTATTCAGCAGTTAGTGAGATTCTGAGTACTGTTTTGTCATGAAGATGATTCCTCTCATCAACAACTCTGTGCAAAGATAGAGATGAAATGACTGAGAATGTGGAAGATAAGGTGTGCATCGTATAAGAACAACGTAATTTGCATTACAGCTAGATAAGTCAACTTTGCCAGACAATGAATCCTTGTTTTTATTTACCATACATTTTAAGATGAAAATTTGGCTCAAGAGTTATGATTTGCAAAGCACCTAGAAACAGATAGAAAATAGATGTCACTAATGCACTTTCTCCAAAGACAAGAAAACTCTGCTTACTAATATAGTAATGGAATTGGTGGGGCAGCACCAATGACTACTCACTACCCTGGCTGTGCTAAGTGCTTGAAAAATGCAGTGCCAAATGTCTTTACCATTCACAGTGTCGTTCACTGCCAACATCTGGTTGGCAAAAACTCACTGATTGCCTGCATAAGTCTTTATATACTATCTATTATCACCACAGTGAATAAAATTAAAGCCCAGGCAAGAATGATCAACTATTCCCAAAGCTCTTATTGAGAATGATGAAGATTTTGAATGTTTGCAAAGTGGCCGAGTTTTCTGGAGGCAGAAATGCTTTTCTCAGTGCAGAACTCAAAGAGACCAGACGTGATATCACTTGTTTATCAGAAATATTTGCAAAATTTCCAGCAGCAAGGAAATGGGGTCATTTTTATTAAAGCCACCATCTGTCATATTTACTTTGTCAAAATGAACTCTTTTGAAGTGCAATATAGGCTGTCATGGGCTATAGCAGTTTCTGAACCTGTCAGAGCTAGAAGAAAAAGATGATAATCTGCAGGATTTTTGTGACCATATTGATATGTTGCATAAAGATATGTGTCTGAACAATTTTTTATGGAAATCTCAGATAGGATGTTTTCAGATAATGAGGAAGTTGGGGTGATGGAGAAAGAACTAATTCAGTTACAAAATTATACTGAGGTGAAGAAAAGGTTTAAGAAATTGTTTTAAGAGTTTTGTTACATAAAGAAATTTATGATTGTTATCCTACACTATGGACAGTGATTAAGAAACTCCTTCTAGCATTTCCAACACTATATTTGGCGGAATGTGATTTTAGTGTGGTCATCCAACTTTGCTCAAAGAAAGACATTAACTCTAGATTTCTGAAGTGATGACTTAACACTCCTGCTCAGTGACTTTAAACCAGACACAGGGTATCATTTCATCAAGCCTATCCATCACATTAAGGATTTATTGATCAGAGAAGTTACTAAGTCTCTTGCCAACAACTATTAGACTTGGAAAAGTTGGCATCCTTTCATCAAGCCTATCCATCACATTAAGGATTTATTGATCAGAGAAGTTACTATGTCTCCTGCCAGGCTTGGAAAAGTAGGTATCACTGGATCAAGTTAATTAAATTTACTGAATTAATTAAATTAAAACGTTTCCTTGGAATTTGAATAAATGTTCAATTAATTATTGCCATTTTATATTTTATTGTGTTATTATCTTCCTTAGTGAATATGTGCAAGCTCAATATTCTGAATATTTTTAACAGAGTAAAGCAGAGGGCAATGAGCTTATGGAACCAAGGGAAATACAAACCAAGAAAGTTCAGGAATCACATTTTAAACCAACAAATCAATCCTTGTAAAGATCAAATACACAAAAATTTATACAACCTTAACCGAAAACTGAAACAATAGCTAACGTATGTGTTTAAAAACAAATCCCCAAAACTCACAATATACCAATGGATAATGAAACTGAATAAAAGAAGAATATATGAAATATTATGCTTAATACATTCTGTCATTAAGAGAGATTTCTAACAACTGAGAAAATTTTCCTTGTATGCAGATACTGAATCTTAAAGCACGACCAATAACTGAATGTTCACCATAAACAAATATATGTAGAATTATATGCAGAAAAAATAGTATTAATTAAATTGAAATTTTAATTAATTATATGTTAAAATTAGAAATTATATATATTGACTGTAATAAATCTGTGTAGCAAATATCTTTCTTGTGCTTTTGAGAGCTACAATTCTTTCTAAGTTAATTCACTTTAAAAATAGATAAAACAATGGAAATACTCCTTTGTATTTTACGTTTGGTGAAAAAAAATGAGTTTAGTATTTCATACAGTGCAAGAACACAGATCTTGATTTTTATTTACTTTCATCTAATCTTTCAGTAATAATATTTATTAACATGTGTCTTTACTAAGACCTTACATGTCCAACTTTCACACCTTTTTAGCTACCTGCTATTTATATAATGTATCGAATGATGTCTTAAGGAATTAAAATATGCATCAGTTTTCTGACATTAGGGTCTGTCATCTTACATCAGATGTCCATTGCTGACACTACTGCCAAACCACAAAAGTATGTACACAATATCAGTTAAGAGAAGCAATTTAACAAGTGAATGGTGCTGGATACGTGACTGAAAAGCACATCAAATATTTAACCATAAATGTGTAAATGCTGACGAGTGCACAGAGTAAAATAAATACACAAAATAATTTTGTTGCTTCATCAGATGTTAAGTTTAAACTTAATAACAACTGGTGCACCTTATCATTTACATTTGTACAAAACCTAATAATATGTCTTACTAAGCTAAACATTTTGCTACAATCAGTGGCAATCCTGCTTGATCTTCAAATCAGGTGCTTACAAACAGTTATAAAGTACTCCAGCAAGGATTCAAATGGAACCTGTCAGATTCACAAAATAAATCTTCCATTAGTGTTATAGGTCAGCGTTTTTAAGTCCCACTTCATCAACAATACCACTTTTAATTTCTGCCTCACAATAATGAAATGAACAGTGTTCAACTCTCTACTGTGATAGTTAACCCTCTGCGGTCCACCACAGCCTCATAGACCACAGCCTCTTCAAGGCCCTAGAAGAAAACAAACAAACATTGATTTTGTTAAAAAATATTTTTTAATATATTTTAAATATATTTTAAGATTACAATGAATGTTTTGAAGTAGAAGCCTTTATTTTAGCTTATTAAGATAATCACTTTCTTTTAACCTCATGCTGTACAATTTATTATTTTACTCATTAAGTTTAAACTTTTGTCAAACTCTGAGTATTCCATATACAACTTACAAGTAAGAATGCAGAAGGTGAACTAAATTGTAATTGTATAGTGGAATGATGTGCAAGAAAATGGTAACTGAAACTCTGTTTAGAAAAAAAGACAGTTAGACCACAAAAATGCAAAAATACATCTATTTAACACAACATTATGGAACTAAAACTGACCATGTGGCAATAGCAAGAATGTCATACAGTATACCTTTGTAGCAAGACAAGAATGTTGTCATACAGTATACCTTTGTAACAAGACAAGAATATTGTCATCAATATACCTTTGCACCAAGACATGAATGAACCTAAAGCTGGTTCTCATTGTTCTACACTTCAAGAGTTTTCCTCTGCACCTCTTGCAACCAACTCTCCTATCTCCAATCACTTTTCATTTCATTGTACCTTCAGAATCTACTGCCCTTCAGAAAGACTCTAACAGCTCAGGAATGTATAATCATTCCTCAAAATATCTTACTTCAGAATCTGTTCTGTCCTTGTGGAAAATTTCTAACATAACATAATGACATTAAAGCTAAAGAAGTGAAATATATTTTTAAAAACAAGCTATACTGAATTACCTATCTAAAAAAAGAGATGTGTTAATGAGAGATAAAGGGCAAACATATAGAGGGGAACAGACTAATTGACACTCACAGTCTGTCGAGCAAGTGTGTCTACAGCAATGTCTCGTTGGGATGGATCTCGCAAAATCCCATAGATAAAGCCACCACCTCCAGCTCCTGCTGAACACATGCCCAACATGAATGGAGCAAGGGCATTCATGATGGAGGCAATGGTCTGTGACTCACATCCCGGAGCCATACGTTTCTTCATCTGCCAATATTGGCCCACACAACAACCAACTTTATCAAAATCACCTGCAAGTTGATACAATTAATTTTGTGACAGAAGTGAATGAAAGAAAAACTATATAACTGATTCTTTACAGTCTTAAATAAGTTGAGGTATGTTAATGAAAAGGTTTATACTAATTAAGATGATTATGTCAAATAAAAAAATATATGCTAATAATAAGGTTTGTTAATTAAAAGATCTTTGCCAATTAAAAAGATATGCTAACTGAATATCTTTATTAATGAAGGTATGTTAAATAAAAGATCTTTGCTAATTAAGACAGTATATTAATTAAAATAACAGATATTATATATTAAGATATTATATTAATTAAAATAACTTGTGTTTGGCAGCATATTAATTAAAATAAATGTATTAAGACAGCAAGTTAATTAAAATAACTGTGTTAAGATGACATATTAATTAAAATAGATCTATGTTAATTAGGAAAAATGAAAATACCCAAAATAAATTAATCTGAATGTAGTTCAACTCCACAAATAAAGTTTTTGTTTACTTTTCTTTCACATTTATGTTGCTGTTCTAAATGTAAAATATATTTTCTAAATGTATGAATTAAATGGGATTCATAAATTATAACTTTATGCAATCAATGTGAAAATTTACCTGAAGACACTACTAATTATTTGAATCAAAATAATTCTTCTCCACTTGGTTTAAAGGAAATATTTAAACTCCAGTCGAGAGGTATGATGCCTTTTTATGTGAATAGTACTATCTAAACACTGAAGCAGAATGATCTAAAATAAATCTACTGAACAAAAAGACATATATCAAGTTTGTCAGGATTGCCTCCCCTGGAAAAAAGAAAATTATCTATTGACTCCAAATTAATAAAGACATTTTTGTTTCTCTGGAACTGCCAAATACAAAATTAAGAAAAATTAAACAGATACTCCCATTCCATTTATCACTATGAGAATATTTAAGTTGGCATTCATTTTAAAAAAGCGTTATGGTTGTTACACTGTCAAAATATTTCTGGCAATTAATAATGGCTACAAGCAGAAATAAATGCAAAAAGTAAGGTAGACTAAAGAAAAAGATCACGCTTGTGGATTTTTCAGAGAGTAAAAATAGCTGATGTGCCACTTCTTTGGGGAACTTCAGTACTGAGTGGTCCACCTTGAGGTATCAGGACCCAGGAATAGAGTGAGGAGTTATCCTGGACCAAGAATGTCCCAAGATGAAAGGCCCCACCCAATTCCTGGAGAGAAGGAAGCTAACAAAACCCACCACCACCACCCAAAGAAAACAAAGGCCTCTCCTCTATTTCTGCATTATTACGAGTCTAAAATACAAATTAAGAATGGTTAATTTACAGTATTGTTTTAAAATTATGTGAAGATGTGACAACTCACCATCAATGAATGCATGGGAGCACTCCTGGGCCAAGCCCACCAATGCATCCTCTGTGCTGACAATGTGTGGATTGCGAGCATACCAGTTTCGTACAACATCCTGTCAAGTGAGTAGAGCATATGGTAAGAATATAGACACTACATTTTTTGCCCCCCACTAATATTTCGATTATGCAGGTACAATTTGTACAATTTTAAAAAAAAACAACAAACTTTAAATGAGCAAAAACAAACCTCCAAAATTACTTGTAATGAATAAAAAATGTTCAGCCTCATGCTAAACACATTTTAAAAATTGGATAAACACTATAAGAAATAAAATATAATTTTACTTCATAGCTGATCAAACAATACCAATGGTTTAGTTAAGTGTTGTTCCTGAATACTTGTCACATCTACAACAGCAGATGTTTTGTGTGAGCTTCTATTCTAGAACACTGCTGGACCAGGGGCCCCAAGATAGTCCCAGCAGAATGAATTTAAGGAAACACTTCCCAAAGAGTTAATTGCCCTGGATTGACCAAGACAAACATTTCACAAAGAGTTAACTGCCACAGTTAAAAGTTAAACATTTCCCAGAGAGTTGACTGCTCCTTGCCTCTAATTTACTCTATAGATCTTTAGTACCAGATGTGAGTTAGAATCTAAAAAAACAAAACAAAAATGACAGGTAGACCAAGAGGAATGTACAGTTATAGATGGCAGGTAAGCATTAGGGAGAACATATTTATTTCATTTTAAAACATCATTTCTACCATAAAACAAGATGCCTATAAGGAGAACAGCAAAAAGATGGAGGATATTTTTATTTCTGCAACAATAAATTAATGTGAAAGCTCTATCTAGTATGAAAAATGTGATCATATGTTTGTGTTGTTAGTATTTATTCTATTTCCCCCCATATCTGACAAAACATTTGTCACCTTCCCCAACAAAAATATATATAGAAATGCCAAGTTAAGAACATGGCAAAAACCTTAGGGTCTTTCCTTCTCAAGTGTTGAGCAAACTGCCCAAAATGAGTTTGAGGACTTGATGATGTGATCTGTCAAACTCACTAACTTCAAACATCCAACAAAAATCTTTGCTAGTCATGCATTGGACAGCTATAGGATCCAAGAATAGTCCCCCACAACCCCCCACCATTTGCTCCACTGTATACAAGTTTTAAATAAAATCATTCAATATCCTAATAAACTTCAAAATGCTAGACTTCTGTCATCTGTGAATGCATGCTAATCACTAATAGAAATATTTGCAAGGCTGAACCAAACTCCATTTGGAGCTCCAGCATAGGATGAAATACTGACCCCAAGGTTGCATGAATAAGTATGGCTTATTTAACAGATCAGCAGTTACAAGGCATTTAAGGGCATTAGGAAAAATATTTGTCCATGTCATCTTCACTGGGTTCTTTGTGGAGCCCCACTCCAGCTATAAGCTAGAATACCCCATAGGAAAACTCCACTGTAGTCTTTGTGGAGCCTCAAGAAAAAATTTAGAGTACACAAACTTTTGTTTGTAAATTATAAAATTTAAATTGAAAATGAAGAAATGTTGCTGTACTCATCTTTTCTGATCCAATGAAAGGTGAATTTCATTTTTCAATTTTTTCTTTTAATGATCATTTACCTAAATATCCTTACAGGACAACAAGATTCATTTGTGATACCTGTAAAAGATTTCTGGCCAGACGTGTTTTGCCTGTATAGATGAGAAGCAGTCTACTGTTGAAATCCTGCAGTCGATTATCTGAAACTTGGAGATCAACTGGTTCCACATACAATGGTAAAGAAGCTTCTGACAGACCAAGATGAATACCCCCCATAAGTCCCCCAATCTGGTCCTGCCACCCACCTCCTGTTGTCAGCAACTGCTCAAGATATAATACCTGTATTGGAAATGACAAATAGATGCTAGTAATACCAACAAAACTGTATTGAAAGGCAGTTTGCCAAAGTAAGAAAAGACAACTATATGCTGAAAAGCAGCTTGATAAATAATGCAGAAAAAAATAACTATAAGCTGAAAGACAGTTTATTATTAATACTATCTTATAAAAAGATAACTACATGCTATGAGACAGTTTGTCACTAACAGTATCAAAGTAGGAAAAGACAACTTTGTGCTGAAAGGCAGTGTGTCATTATCGATAATAATGATGGAGGAACCACATGTTAAAGATGAGTGTTGCCATGAACAGTAACTAAGCAAGAAAAAACATCAATATGCTATAAGCATTTAATTTGCATACAAGCATCCCCACTGTATGTTATTAAAATGTACAAAACAACTCATTGCTATATTCAGTGCCCGACAATGATGATATCCTGAAGTTTAATGCAAGGACAAATGCACAAACACAACCTATAACAAATGTACACATGTTCACATACACAAGCTATAACAAATGTACACATGTTCACATACATTCAAGGATAATGTAAACACATAAAAGGATATATGAATAAAAAATGCACAGACATAAAGAATGGCAAATGTACACTCTCATATACATGCAAGATCAAATGCATAAACATACACACAAACACACTCAAAGACAACTGTATATATCTACATGAAAGAGAAATGAATTTCATATACAAATACAAATGTAGCAAATGCACACACACAAGCATATGGGTGGCTGCCACTTACAGCATGAATGAGACCTTTGGTATCAAAAGTCTTGCCACCAGCAGTTAACAGAGCAGCGAGGACAGCACCAGCCAAAATACTACTGGTTCCCATTCCTGCATAATTAAATAAAACAACACTACAACTCATGCAATACAAAACTACAACTCATGCAATACAAAACTTTTACTCATGCCTGTTTATCATTTACATATTTCTATTTCTCTTCGTGCATGAGATTCAAATATGAGATAAAGAAAGATAAGTTGGTCTGATATATTTTTTTAATTTGTGTTCAAAATTTCTTTTGACCATCAATATGTTAATGCAAACACTTAAATTTATTCAGCTGCCAAATAATTAAAGTAGGATTATCAGTTGTCAAACTTTTCCCAGCAACTTTCTCTTTTTAGGCACACATCATGCACTCATCAAAATTATGTCAATAAGTAACTTTATCAAAATCCAAAGAAATGTATACATTATTAGTGAGTACTGCCTCAGAAGTTGAAAAAGAGTGAATTATATTACCACAAAGAAATTAACTTAATACCAGACAGTTAATATAGCAGAAGTAAAAGAAATTCAAATATTATGAACAGCAGCAGTTTAATATATTAAATTGAATATATTTAAAATATATTAATATATTAGCAGTGAATTATTACACCTTAAGACAAAGAAAAAATATATTATCAGTGAGTTAATATATAATCAACTAGTCTTAAAATCTTTGTAAAACTTGATACACATAAATTAAAGAAAAAAATAATGTTTGTGTTTTTTTCCACCTGAGAGATGGAAGTTGAAAAAAAAAACTTTTAAAGTTCTAAGATAAATAACTGATGAATGTTCCATGGACAGTCCCTGTTCTATACCTGAGCCATGAGGAAGATCTGACCATGACTGCATCTCAAATCCTCCCCCAAAGTTTGTCATCAGCTGATCATGAAGTGAAGTGGTGGAGTGTACATCAACCATGTCACAACAAACAAAGGCAGCTTTCAGTAAAGCTCCTAATAAAGAAAAATTAATTTCAAGACTTTCTTTTGTCAAGGAATCACTGAGACATATATTCTGCATGTATGAGTCTACGTGCATAACAATTCAGGTAAAATCATGTAAGCAATTAGAGAATTAGAGAATTAGAGAATATGCTAGAAATTGCTGATGCAATGCAAACCAGTTCCAAGCTGATGAGTAGTTTTTATTATCCAATGGTTAAGGTTTATGAGAACGAGACCAGCCAATGGGCTGAGATCAAAAGTTTACCTGCTGTAGAGAATTCTAGTGTCTAATCACTTGAATTTGGTGTGGCAAGAAGTCTGGTCATGAAAGGCGGCCATTAGTTTAATGGTGAGTTAACTGACTTATTGAGATAGAAAGGACTTAGAAATATTTCGTGCATTTTGCTAATATGTTATAATTGTATTTTATGTAGAGATTATTATGTGAATAGACTATTATTTCTACAAATTGTGAACTATGATGCTTATATGTGGTATGCTAAACAACTGACATTGTTTCTAGTGAACCCGCTCATAAAAACTATATCATGTACATTGTTATTATGCTGTGTGCATATATCGGGCTAATGAATACTGTTGCAAGAAACTGTAAGTTGAGACTTGAATGTAAGAAAGAATGGGAGTTAAAAAGGAATAAACTTGAAATTTAGTGTTTGTTCCCTGAGGGAAAAAGCAGCATTTCCTTATTTTATCTGAATCTCGTGGTTTACTGATTATAAACCACTATGACTGGGGTAGATGCAAGAAGTACCTACAGCATTATTTAAGTGTAAGGAATACACTACATTCCATTGATGTATGGTGGCAAGGTATGCTGACTACATTGAGCAATTTCTGGTACAAGGAAGTTACCGGAAGTTGCTACAATTGTTGTTCTGCTTGAGGGAGCTATAAGACGAAGGAGAGCTCAGGTTAGCCTTGAGAGAATAGCAGCGAATTGATGTTCTCCAGTGTGAGGAGGGAATCATGTGGAATTGACAGTAATATTGTGAACATAAACTTTTGGCTTTGTTACAAAAAGCATGTGAAAGACTATTGAAACATAGCCTAAATCAGGTAATGTACAAACTATTATCGCTTATCTCTAATAACTCCATTTCTGTTCATTTATTGTTAAATTTATTGGCCTTCTTTCAAATATTGATAACCATATGTTGGGGTAGAAAGTGGGTTGATGGGGTCTTGCTAAATATAGATTAAAAGAGGGATTTATCTTCTCCTTTAGTAAGAAGTTTTCCACCTACGGAAATATTGTATGATGGTAAATGTTTGTCTTTAATGTTGTGGAAGAAAGAAAACGTTTACAGCGCCCGCATATCCACCAAGTGAGAGAGACGGTGGTGTCTTCTGGCAAATTATTAATAATATAAATTAAAATTCTCATCACTTGTAACTAGTTATGGATGTTTAATTAAATAATATAATCATAACCTCTAATTAGGTGGCATTGGCACCACACTAATGAATAAAACATGGTCAGAAGACAACAAACATAAATATGCTTTAATAGGAAAATACAGTGACATTCCTAATGAATAAAACATGGTCAGAAGACAACAAGTAAAAATATCATTTAGTAGGGAGGTACAGTTATATTCCTTACGAATAAAACATGGTCAGAAGACAACAAGTAAAAATATCATTTAGCAGGGGGGTACAGTATATTCCTAACGAATAAAACATGGTCAGAAAGTAAAAGTATGCAATAGTACCTGGAGAGTGAGGCTGAAAATAATCCTCCATGTCTCGGAGTTCTGTACAAATGACCACTGTGTTTACTTCTCCTTCACCTAGCAACTCCATGCGTATGATAGGCCTTTAAAAATTACAAGTAAGAGTTTAAAGGAAATCACAATATAATCTTAAATAAAAAATCAATTTTAATGCAATACAAACAAAAAATGAAATAAACTTACAAATGGTTAACTTACTTTTCTGTTCTTTTAACTCGGCATCCAATAGGCCTCTGCGAAGGAAATTTATAAAAATAAAACAATAGAGATTTTAAAATGTTACATTATAACAGGCTTATTATGCTAATATATATATATATATATATATAAAGTGGCCACAGACAGGGTGGTATATTTAATTAAATCAACAGATAAAGCAAAGTTAAATATAGTGAATTTGGAGTAGAATAAGTTACATTAATTTAGACACCACGAGTTTTGTAAAATAATAAATAATAAATGTATCAAATCTATTAATTATTCATGTTTAATAGATTTTTTAAAATAGATTATTTACCTCAAAAAAGTATTTTTAAAAGCTCCCATTTGTCCATTATAAAAATGTAAGATGTAAACTATTTGTGAATTAGCTCTAAAGTGATGTCATCAAAGATGTCAAACAATAAAATAAATAACAACAGTCCTGATGTTAGAAGATCAAGAAAGATCAAGAAAGAAAAGGAAAAAGCATAACAGAATTTCTTCATATTAAGCCCATTGAGGTTAAAATAATTTATAAACGATATAAAGATTACAAGGGGAATTGCTGAAAAGAATAAATACAATATAGACAAACAATATATACTACTGACATTCAAATCTGCAAAACTATTTAAAAAAAAAAAAAAAAGATAGCATAGAAAACAATAATTCATTTTCTTACTTTGCCATTTACTAGCACCCCTACAATAGTGACGGCTCCACCATGTTCATAGGTGATAGGTGGTGTGTCAGACCAACCACCAGAAATGTCAATCCTGGCTGGACAATCAGCTTGTACCCATTTCCCCACTGGAGGCATCAATCCAGCACCAAGGTTAAAGAACTGAAGGACACACACTCGTATGATAGAAATTAGTAGAAAATGCTATAAAAAAATGCAGAGTAACTTTACAAGTTTGACAGAAGACCTGAGCCATTAGTTTCATGGAAAAATCTACTGGTTCTAAATATGCTATAATATCCCCACAAGTAACTAATAATATTACAAATTTGTTGGGTAAGAATGCAAAGAACACTAGGTAGGAGAACACTAGCTTTCATCCTTACATAGATAGGATGTTATTTTCTGAACCTCGTGACTTAGGCCTGTTACTGGTTCAGTGGGAAATTACTGGTATATAGTCTGCAGAATTTCAAAGAAAATAACAGAATCAATTCAAGAAATTCTACATCTTTGAAACTTTTAAAGGCATTTGCCATCAACCAAAATTCTGCATGAAAGAATTAAAAAGACTTAAAATCAATCCTCCATACTTGTTTGGCAGTCATGACAGCCTGTCGGATCAGAATCTGTGCAGCTCCCTCATAGTGGCGGGCTGCTCGGATTAAGTGGTCACTTCGACTCAACCACAATGCCCGTTCTTTTGCTAGAGCTGCCACTCCCTGTGCAAAGTCCTTGTTCTGAAAAAGAGAACACTTACTCTTGTTAGGATCCCCTTTGCCATCATACAACCAGATATGCATGCAATAGGAATAAGGGAATACACTCACCTCATTACAAGCTCACAGGGACTGGTAAGGTAAAAGAGAACCTTTAGAAAGAGATTAAGGAATGAATGTACTGACCAAGTTACCCACCCCTTGTGAAGGGCTCCCCAGTATCATGATGGGCTGTGCAGTTTTGCAGTATTTATAAAGAATGTCAACCATGTCCACATCTTTTTGATCTGCTGTTGGTTCTGTTCATTCCTGTCATCCTTCATCCATCACATTCATTTCTATCGTTTTCTTAAATTTGTTATTGTCATGTGTCTGTCACATTCATTTTTGGTCACCCCTTTCATGTGTCACAGAGTTCTGGCAAGGTGTATTACTTCCTGGCTTTTGCTGAACTAATGCCCTTGCCTTTTTCTTCCTTTACTGATCAGTTAGTGACAATGCCAACTACCACTGCTATAATTGCTATGAACCCAAGAATATATTGACTCCCATCCCATTTCTGTGGTAGGTATGGGATGCAAGAGCGAAAGAATGAGTATGTTTTGTGAGAGCACTGGTCCAATTCCTGCTGGAGAAATAACATGTAAAATTTAGTTGCACCAGCATCTAGCATCAGCAAGCAGAGAATTGAGGGCATCAAAGTGGACAGTTAGATGATTCCCTCAATTCATCTGTGCATACATGAACACAAACAACAGATAATACTATTACAAACACACATGACACACTGAGCCTAATCAGATTTCAATGTATACTTCACATTAACTCAAAAAAGAATCTAATGATACAATTATGAGTGAAAAAACAACAGATTAAGGCTAGAGGATGAACTACATTTTCATGGTTGAATTATCTCTATCCAGAGAAGAGATATAAGACATAGATCATGGCTAGGACTTCAGAATGAACCAAGGTCACTTTTTTTTTTAATACTTCAAATATCTTCCTTCAGAAAAGGCATAGATCATGGCTAGGGTTTCAAAGTGAACTAAGATCACTAATTTTTAAAGATTTTATGGTTCATTTGTCTCCCTTTATAGTATAGAGAAGACCCACAGATCATGGCTAGGACTTCAGAATGAATCAAGGTTACTTGTTCTAAAGATTTTATGGTTCAAATGTCTCCCTTTATAAAGAAGAGACAGGTCATGGCTAGAACTTCAGAATGTGCCAAGGTCACTTAATTTTTAAAAGTTCAGGATTCAATTATCTCCATTTAATGAGAGGCGAATTATAGTTCTTGTTGAGAAGTTCTATTACTTTAGGAGTTTGGATGTATGATTAAAACAAGAAAAGCACGTTACTGACTTCTAAAAAGTTAAAGGCTTTCCTCCATGACTGATTTGCAGCAGGACCAGATCGTAATCCACCGATTTTGCCAGCCATATTACCCAAAACATCTGCAATGTTTGCCAAGGTGCGAGCAGCAATCCCAGGGTTCTCAGTGCTGCTAGCCACTGAACACAGGGAACAACAATTAGAGTTATTTATTTATTTCTGTATTCTCTAAATCAGAGACCAGGTGCTCACACATATACAAAAACATACATACAATTACACACATACAAAAAGCAACACACACATATCAACACATATATATACAAAAACACGCACACACACACACACACACACACATGTGCGCATGCACACACAAACAAACACACACACACACATGTGCGCGTGCACACACAAACACACATACACACATGTACGCGTGCACACACAAACATTAATAAAATTTGATTGGAAACGTACCCAAACACATCTAGACCACACAATCCCTTGATAACAAATACACATGAATACACTTACAAATATGTATAACTATAAATAGACACTTGAAAACAGTTTAAATAAAGCCTCACCTCTGTCCAACACTGACAGTATCTGCTGTGAAAAGCCATCGACAGTTGCACTAGCATACAGATTGTTGAAGCCTTGGTGCAGTGAGTTAGTGAGAGCATGTGCCACTTCTTGTTCCCCGACCTTGTAAAACAAAGTCCTATAACAGAACATCTAAGTTTACTCCTATATAGGAATGCCAAGTTTTTGTCTTCACAACAATCTCAAACTGACAGAAGTTCTAGTTGTGTTTAATTAACTGAATAAATGCACGCATGTACACACGTCTGCACAAGTGTATGTCCAACTTGCTAAACTGGTCTACTGATATTTAAGCACTCAGGCATAAACTCTTTCAAATGTGAACACTGCATCCTCAAAGTGAAGAAAAATACTAGTGTAAATGAAAATGGAAGACATGTGTAAAAATAATGAGTGGTAATCTAAAACAGTTTGCAGAGCAATTATTTACTTTGAATCTAGAGATAATATTTTCATGGATCTATTGCAATTTGAACGCAAAACAAGTGTTCAAATAAATGTAAATAGAATGAATAAAAGAAAATGTATATTTATAATAATACATAATATGTCAAATTTAACTCACTTTCTCCATTTTAGCTCAGTTTCAAGTTCAATAAAAGACAGGATCTCGGCCATGGATAAGCGCCAGGAAGCTCTCCAGCTGATGATATTACAAAGCAAAAGATATAGTTCACTTACTAATATTACTGCCTTTTTAACTTTCAGTCTCAGATCATAAAAATAACTTTTGTTTTAGTTTATTCAAATTTGACTTTTAAAATAAGATTTCATATCAAACTACAGAGTGAGCCAAAAGTAGGTATACACTACTGTCCCAAATAATTATTGTCCTGTTACTAAGTTAAACACTTCATGAAATTCATTACATTATTACTGGTTATAAATACCTGTAAAGTAAAAAGAAAAAGAAATAATAAATAAATGAAAATGAAAAATAAAATAAAATTACACGATCCGATCAGTACTGTATACCTACAAATATCTTGTCATTGGTTAAAAAAATAATAATAAAAATAATTTCATTAAATACCTCAGAAAAGAAACAACAATGAGATCAAACATCAATGTACCATTAATTATCTTGGTACAGAGAGTGCATGATCATGACTACCATATATATTTGAATATTGGTTGAGTATAAATCAAAACAAAATTAAGGGCTGAATCCTAGTCCCAAATTCAGCATCCGAGTATAAGTCAAAGGGTCAAACAATGCAAAAGATGAAAAACTGTTCCATTCTTTATCAGTAATTTGATATAAAATCACCTTTTATGTACCCATAATAAAAAAATGAAATAAAATTTAAACTGTTTAAAAATAATTTGTAAACAATCAACGTGTGAATAAAAATGGATGACTTCTGTTCTCTACTTCCGGTATGTATGAGAAATTTAGTAAGGGAAGCATCTTCAATTAGTGTAAAATAAAACAGGTGAATAGTAATTACCTATATTATAGACCTATATGTTACAGGCTTACTCCACATTTACGATCAATGGCCTATAATAAATATTAAACAGAAAGATGATCTCTGCAGTCAATGGGCCATACAGCATAGTTTCCTGTACTTTGCCGACCTGACCTCTTAGTCTTGCCTCTCTAGTCCAAAATGTTGAAGTAAACTTGCATTCTATAAATATATTAGTGAGGTGTATGCTAATATTTCTATGCTCACAAGCAATAATAAAAGCTTTTTTGCAAAGAATGGTAACTTACAGGTAATGATTATATGCTAACATTTTATGATTTTACCCTAAATTATTGTCAGCAGATTTTGCGACTTGACTATAAGTACAAGTTCAGTATTTATTGTTTCAAAAGTGAACAAATTTCTCGACCAATATCCGAGTATATACAGTATATCATTTACAACAATGAGATTCCAACCAATATAAAATTAATTTTCTTGGCACAAAATGTGAGGTTATGACCATAATATTTAGAAGTGAGAAACAAATATTAATTAAATATAACATTAACTATCATAATGATCATAACTGTAACATTTACAGAGCTGATAAGATAATATACCGTTTTAGAAAATCCATGCTGGTGGAATCAACAAGCTTGCCTTGTAGCCATAATATTTCTTTCAAACCCACATTCTCTGTGGCATGAAATACTGGGAAAAGTTTGGCTGACAGAATTGTTTGCTCATCCTTGTCCTACAACAGAAATTTTAAAGAAAAAATAATTTTAAAAAAACTGGATCTAATTATTAAAGCAAAATATTAAAAGATACAGTAATGATGGATTCATATACAATTTCAGTAAATGTATGAAATTAGTGACTGTATAAATATAAGCATAATTTATATCAGAATGAAATATGAACCCTTTCTGTGCTTTAATAAGTTCAAACAACACAAGAGAAAAACTCAAGACTGAATCAGTTTCTAAAGCCTGAGATTTCGGAATAGTCTTGAATCATTTAAATACTGGTCATTCTCAACCTCTATGACATAATTTTAAAGCTTTATTTTTAAAAACACTTTTCTTAGAATCCTCAGCCTATCATAAAGGCACAGTTAAATTCTTACTTTGGACAGGTTTCAAATATTACTATTCTTAGTGAAAGTTCACTTTAGTTAGTAAGAGACCTAGAGCAGTGGTTCTTAATCTGGGGTCCATAGATGGGCATCAGGAAGGGCCATGAAAGTCAAATATTCACTATATTTTTTTTTAATTCTGCTTATGTGCATTTTTCTAGGGAATGGTCCATAGTTTTCACATTTTTCAAGGGGTCCATGACTCAAAGAGAAATTTTCAAAGGGGGTCCATGATTCAAAAAGGGCTAAGAAGCACTGCCTTAGAGCACGTTTCAAATATTAATATTCTTAGTGTGGCGGAGTAAATTTGCCTTTCTAGACTTAACTGTTATATAAATTGTTAAATTGTCGCAGTCACTTGACCTTGGGCACTCCTAATGATGGTGTTTTTGTAAGTGTCAGAGTTCAAGTAAACAACTCAAGTTGAGAATATGCTAGAAATTGCTGATGCAATCAAAACCAGTTCCAACTGGATGAGTAGTTTTTATTATCCAATGGTTAAGATTTACAAGAATGAGACCAGCCAATGGGCTGAGATCAAAAGTTTACCTGCTGTAGAGAATTCTAGTGTCTAATCACTTTGAATTTGGAGTGGCAAGAAGTCTGATCATGAAAGATGATCTAGCCTTAAAAATACTTTAATGATGAACAAAACTGCATATTCCATGCAGGCATATCTACTCAAATGTGAATTAACTTGGTCAGTCCAAGGAGAAATCTTAAATATTTTCTTCTTTTGACCACCAAAGCAATAATTAAATTAACGAATTTATTTATAAATTACATCTAATAAAAATGTAATTTTTTTGAGGGAAAAAACCCTGAAATTACTGACCACTTCGGTTCCCCAGAGATCTTCTCTGAGAATTCCAGTACGTCTCAGAAACACCAGCCAAGGCTCATTGCAAAAGGTACTTGTACTTTTCCATATAGGCATCTAAAAAAGCACAGAGATAGAAACTATTCAAATGGTAATTAGAATATTAAAACTTTAGCGGTTTTCTAAATGGTTGAACACAAAACAATTCAGTAAAAGGAGTTAACAAACGACTAGACAAATCACACTCAAGTCTTATGTTGTGAATACACATTTCAGCCTTCTGCCTATGAATCAACTGTCACTACAATGAAATTAGCTAAGAATTTCATTTGTATCCAAACCTAGGATCATACAGCAGTCTACAAGTGCAAGCAGTCAAGTTGTTTACTTGATGCACAAGGATTTACCTGGATGTGATCATAGCAACCATGTACAGTGAAGACCTGGCGTGTGGTGCCAATTGTTCTGAGACGGATGTTGAATCCTTGTACTACCATGTTGTCGGCAAATTGCATGGGTTTTTTAAGCTGGGTACACAGATTATAAATACAGAACAAAATAAATGAATGAAATGGTGACATGTCACAAAGCTAATGGCTGGAGAAGCATATTTTTCAACAGTATTGTAAAGAAAAGATAATGTTCTTAAGTTGAAAATGAGACTCCCTTAAAGCAATATGCACAGAGCAAACAGTGTTACTTTCCTCAAAACACAGACAGCAAACACAGTGCTACTTTCCTCAAAACAAATGCACAGAGCAAACACAGTGTTACTTTCCTCAAAACAAATGCACAGAGCAAACACAGTGTTACTTTCCTCAAAAAAAATGCACAAAGCAAACAGTGTTACTTTCTTCAAAATAAAATGCACACAGCAAACACTGTTACTTTCTTCAAAATAAAATGCACACAGCAAACACTGTTACTTTCTTCAGAACAACATGCACAAGCAAACATTATTTTCTTCAAAACAACATGTACAGAACCATACTGTTATTTTCCTAAAATCAATTTGCACAGAGTAAACAGTTTTACTTTTGTTTACTTTCCTCAAAACATACACTCAGCAAACACTATTAGTTTCCTCAAAATAACAGGCATTAAAAAACATTGTTACTTTCCTCAAAACAGCATGCACACAGCAAACACAGTTTTCCTCAAAACAACATACAAAGAGCAACCATATTGTTATTTTCTTTACAACAAAATGCCCAAAGCAAACACATTTTTTTAAAAAACAATGTGCACAGAGCTATATATTATTTTCCTCAAAGCAACATGCACACAACAAACATATTATTTTCCTCAAAGCAACATGCACACAACAAACATATTATTTTCCTCAAAGCAACATGCATACAACAAACATATTATTTTTCTCAAAGCAACATGCACACAACAAACATATTATTTTCCTCAAAGCAACATGCACACAACAAACATATTATTTTCATCAAAGCAACATGCACACAACAAACATATTATTTTCATCAACACAATATGCACTAAACAAACATGTTACTTTTCTCCAACAACATGAAACCAATAAGTACATTGTATTTCTGCAAAACAACATGCTTAAGCAAACACATTGCTATTTCTTCAAAACATTCACAAAGGAAACATTTTACTTTTCTCAGCATGCACACAGTAAACATATCATTATTTTTCTGAGAATATGCACACCAAAGCAAACACAGTTATTTCCAACAGAAATGCACAATGTGACCAAGCTTTAATCAAAATAATATGTAGAGTAACTATATTATTATCTACAAGGAGTGTTTGAAAAATTTGTGACCTGATACAGAAAGAAACAACATATTCATTTGAATGTGCTTTTATTTTCTAACATGGTCCCCATTTACATTCAGTTCAGTGGTGTTCCATCACAGTTATACCTACTTATAGGGTATTTACTCAAGCTCTCTCTCTTGAAATCTCTTCACTCATTGAAAATTTCCTTCTGGCCAAAAACTTTCTCAGTTTTGGGAACAGGAAGAAGACCAATTGAGCCAAATCCAGCAAATAAGGGGCTTGAGGCAACAGAAATTTGTGAATGTTGGCCATTGTTAATTACAGATTTGTGAGCAGGTGTATTGTTGTGATGGACCAGCATCTTTTCCGTGGCCACCCCTAGCATTTTTCCCCCACATCTTTTTCTTGCAACTGCTGAATTTGGTTAGTGTAGTACTCTCCAATTATTGTGTGTCACATTGGAAGATAACTGATCATTATTATTCTCTTGGAAACCCAGAAGACTGAGGTCATAACTTTGCCAGCTGAGGTAAATGGTGTTTTCATTGTTTTGACTGCTCTTATTGTTTTGACTGCTCTTTATCTCTGGTTTGTAGTGGTGAATCATATTTCATCCACAGTAACACATTTCCTCAGAAAGTTGGGATGATTCTTTTTAAAAAGCTCCCAAAACGTTGAAATTTTACACTGAATGCATTTTGTACCAGCGTCTACAAATGTGGCACCCACCTCACAGAGACCTTTGCCCTACCCAATTCTTGAGTTATGATATAGTACACCCATTCAGGTGAGATGCCCATAACCTCACTAATTTCATATACTTTAATTTGGCAGTCTTGCAATACCACATCACAGACTTGGTCGATTGTTCCTTCGGTTATTGCTGTTGGTGGTTGTCCACTGTGGGGATCCTACTCCATACTCTCTTTGCCAGGTTTCAACAGAGATACCCATCTTTTTATCAAAAAAATGAAGGAAAAGATTCTCTTAAAGTATTATCCTTGTTGGTTTTGATTTTGGTTGGTGAAATACCTTACTGTATGAGATATCTGATGACAGTACAGTGCTCTATTTTTTCCATCATTTATAATACGTTAGGGTCACTAACGTTGATGAGCTACCAAACAAACAGTACTCGACATATTACTATATAATATTGCGTGTGACAATACTAAAGATGGAGAAGTAAAATGGTGTGATGCTTGGGGCAATTCAAGTGCCATCTCTGGATCAGATCATGAACTTTTCAAACACCTCCTTTATATGTGATTCAGTTATAACAGCATGCTCACTGATTAAAAATTTAAAAGCTTAATATAGCTTAAAGCACATTAATTACCAAATTCCATTTCTAATTAATAATATAAAAAAAAATTTTTCACAAAACTGACTCAAGATCCCAAAATAAATATAGTCAAGATAATCATAAAATTGTGAGTACATCAAATTTACCTTAGAATGTTCAACTTCAACACCACTGATGAAAGAATCCGTGCCAATGCTAATATTTCCCGAGAGCAAGCAATGGCTGATAACTGACTTGGAGCCTACAGTTACGCCCCCTTTCAAAATACTGTTGATTACCATACTGTCTGTTTCAACCATTTCTTCAGACTGGAAATAAATTAGTTTTAAATTAAAAACCACAAGACAAGAACTGAAAATAAAAATGCAAAATCTAGGATACAACATTATCCAAACAGAAGAAAATGGAAACAACTTATACAAGGCAAAACCATAGGTCTGTCTTGTAGATTCCATTAATGAAAATATGACAGCTGATGGCATCCTTCCAGTCCTTAAACATCTTGATTGTGTCTTAAAAAGCTATTCTTGTTATTGAAAAAGAGATAAAGGGCCAGAAAAAGAGATAATATACTAAGACCTTCTAGCAATATTAAAAAATATATGAAACAGGGATTTGGAAGGAAAATATAGGCACAGTCATTTCCCAGGCAGTAAAACACTTGCAGGCAGAAATTGGACAATCTATCAGTCACTGAACTTTAGCATCTAAATGTTGTTGGTGGCTAATTCAGAATCAGAGAAGCAGTAAATACAAAAAACGTTTCATGTGTTAAATTGCTGAAATTTATATTTACTTTAAAAAGACTATTTGGTGGTCAAATAGGATTACGTGCTTAATGGACACTATTTTCAAAGATTTACCGAGTAATTAATACCTGAATATCTGCATGGATAATGGATGCCCACTTAAAACTGTCATCATTCATGACCAGTGGACACTGCAGCAACATCTTCTTATGCTCAGTAGCCACATCAGTGAGATAATGAAATTTGCCTCCTTCAATTATGCCTGCATAGTTGTGACAAACAAACCAAACAAACAAATGTAAAAAAAAAAGGGGGTGACTAAACACAGGACTTCTGAGCTCAAAATTCAGTCTAGTATAAAAACTGGATGGAGGGTTGGTTTACATCTTTTTACCTTACCCTCCACTTGTGGCATGAGGGGTTACATGTTGATTAAATAAATTAAACTAACAATAAAAACCCTAATATGGCAGACAATGCACCTCACCACGCCTCAATATTTATGTCTGGTGTTATTTAGTATTTAAGAACACTATGCTAGGTATTTGATTTTCCCAACAAACGGTGATCTAGTATAGAGATTGAAGGGTAGGTTAGGCCATGGGGCTGTCATCAGTATTAAATTATGTCGGGTGTTATTTAGTATTTAAGAACACTATGCTAGGTATTTGATTTTCCCAACAAACGGTGATCTAGTATAGAGATTGAAGGGTAGGTTAGGCCATGGGGCTGTCATCAGTATTAAATTATGTCGGGTGTTATTTAGTATTTAAGAACACTATGCTAGGTATTTGATTTTCCCAACAAACGGTGATCTAGTATAGAGATTGAAGGGTAGGTTAGGCCATGGGGCTGTCATCAGTATTAAAGTCAATATAGTACAAATTTCATAATTAATAATTCTGGGTCTAAATGTTGGAACAGGGTCATTAAAATAACCTGAAAAATGTGACAACCAGATAA
Organism: Sinotaia quadrata; assembly: GCA_028829895.1. Taxonomy (NCBI): domain Eukaryota; kingdom Metazoa; phylum Mollusca; class Gastropoda; order Architaenioglossa; family Viviparidae; genus Sinotaia; species Sinotaia quadrata. The sequence continues at coordinate 104,773,023 of CM054181.1, read as the reverse complement.
GATAGGAACCATGATCACACAAGCCAGAGTCAAGGACTCACACCCCTCTAAGAAGAAATAAGCAATAGATAATTTATTTGAGTGATGTGCCCTTAGAACTGTTTCTGGCTTCAACATAGGAGAAGTTGTATCAAGACAGGACTGTGTATTTCAAGAGTCTCTTGGGGAAATCAGCTGTCTCCCACATTGTTTCGTTGGTTGCTTTGGTTATTTTAGCTCCCATCATCCTTCTGTTGTTTCCAAGACAAAGCATGGCATATTGTTTCATTACCCATCTGCTTAGCTGACACATATGTATTTTGACTGTACTGGCAGCATCTTAGATGCTTATGTGCGCTTTTTTTCATGTGGCTACCCAAAAGAATACTCTAACACCCATCCACTTGAGTAATTTGCTCAAATTGCAAGACTGAAAGAACAAGAATGTTTTGTGAATGCTGGTTGAATGTCTGCTGGGTAAAAATAAGCATACAAATGCCTAGCTAGCCCTGTGTTAAGTGACAGCAAGCAATAGTGATAGCCAGATAACCACAATCACAATAGTGATAGCCAGATAACCACTATCACAATAGCGATAGCCAGATAACCACTATCACAATAGCAACAGCCAGATAACCACTATCACAATAGCGATAGCCAGATAACCAATATCACAACAGCAACAGCCAGATAACCACTATCACAATAGTGATAGCCAGATAACCACTATCACAATAGCGATAGCCAGATAACCACTATCACAATAGTGATAGCCAGATAACCACTATCACAATAGCAATATCCAGATAACCACTATCACAATAGTGAAAGCCAGATAATCACTATCACAATGTTTTTGTTGCTCTCATGTATCACATGTTATATGTTAAGTAAGCCATTAACTGACGTCTTCGTTGCTCTCATGAATCACGTTATGTTAAGTAAGCCATTAACTGATGTCTTTGTTGCTCTCATGTATCACATGTTATATGTTAAGTAAGCCATTAACTGATGTCTTTGTTGCTCTCATGTATCACATGTTATATGTTAAGTAAGCCATTAACTGATGTCTTTGTTGCTCTCATGTATCACATGTTATATGTTAAGTAAGCCATTAACTGATGTCTTTGTTGCTCTCATGTATCATATATGGACCTTTTTTGCTTTCTATTTCATATTTACTATAAAATGCCATGGACAAGCAGGAGGCTTATTCCCTGGCATTTTCATTTGTTGTAGTTTGTGCTTGACGTTTGTAATAATCGGATTATTTGGGAAATACTTGCGTCTGGTTGTACGATGGAAAAGAAACTTGCTTATGTAAAATAAAAAGCTTTCCTTAATATCATGATTATTTACCCGATAAGTATACTCACAGACTTCCTGGTCTCCTTATTAGTTTAACCTGTACCTAGGTTCTGGTGTCACTAATGAGACGTCGCTCATGGGATATGCTAATACATAAGCTTCTTATCTTTATCTCCCTAAAAAGTGTCTGTTGGCTCTCGCTTTAAGTATGACTCCTACAGTATGCTTCTCTGATAGGTATTCATGAAACACTTAATTTCATGAAGAAATATTATTTTTAAAAGTACAAAATAAGTTTTCCTGATGTATTTACTAAATGAATAAAGGAACGTTTTTAGTGTGATCATGTGGGTGTGAGCACTTGTGCAAAATACTAGAATTTTGTAAAATACTAGAATTTTGGGAAGAATGAAGCCAAGCAGGGTAAGTAAGAATGGTTAACAATTATTTAAAGTATATTATATCCCCTAGCACTTTGCATATATGATTTTCATTATAAGTGAATTTTTTTGTGGAAAATATAGTTTTAAAAGTACATATTTTCACTGATTAAAAGTATTGCTATAATATTATTTTGATTAAAATTATCTCTCTTGTTCCTTATAAAACGTTTTGCAAGTGTTGACTTTACTAATGTCATAGTGGGGATGGATTATGCATGTATGTAAAGCAGTTTTAAAATGTTACAAGATTTTGATATTATAAGAAATAGATAATCTTACATGCTTTCAATCTGTACCCATGTAGTTCTTTCCAAAGAAGTCTACGGGCACTGGACATAGAAGCACAAAAGCTGGCTCCTCTCTCATCTCCTTGTTTACCATAAGTACCACTTCTATCCCCTCGAATGAAATCCATTTCCGAAACAGCTGTGGTCATAGGCAAAAGTACATCAAAAAAGACAGACAGCTGGAATAAAACAAAAATAAAAATAGTTGCCAGGAATTGTAGAAATGACATATAAATTTCATCAAGAAAATAGATTTTTTAAAATTTTCCTTGAGCAAACATCTTAGAAACTCAAAGTATAAATTATGTGTAATTTAGTGATTTTGATCTACAACCTGTAAATCATGAGGGAGTCAATAGACTTTAACAAGTTAGTTGTAACGGATTGTTTTAATATATATATTTAATATTTAATCATCACGAACATACTGAAGCAAGGAAGGTAATAATGGGCTATTACTTTTAAAAAGCAACTTACTGCTCAGTGAATGGTTTCGTTTTTTAAAGTCTCCCATGGAAGCTTACATGACCTTGATCTTCACTTGTATGTCTGTGGGAACATTAATTATTATACTCCTAAGATATGCACATCTGCGGTTTTGATGGATAAAGCTTAGGTTAACATGCTCATCGTACTTTATTAAAACAACATCCTACCAGATACACAAACTATACTGCTAACATACTGACCATAAGAGGCGGCTGTCCACTGTCTAGGCCAAAATAGGTGCAAGCATCCAAAGGTGGTTTGGTGTAGAATGACAACAGTTTATCTACCACAGCATGAGTCAGGTATATGATCCCACACACCTTAATGAGTTAAAATGCATAAAGTTTACTGTATTCTGACATCATCATATATATAGTGGGGGAGGAAGCATACATTTTCTAAGTTACATTTTATTAGCCTAAGTAAAACGGTGGATAGGTGGCAGGGTTAATACTTAGGTGATCATGATTAATTTATGAACATAAAAATAAGATAGCTAATTTTTGTTCTTTTAAATTACTTACAACTGGCACTGTTCCATCTTGACGTTGGCAAGACTCCAAGGTTTCCACATCTTTCTGATACAGAATGTTCTGTACTACACTCTAGTGGGAAAAAATTTTGAAAAAAGTTTCTTCAGAAAGGTGCAATCATATCTCTAAAAACATTCTGATTATTTTTACATTGTAGGTATATGTTTGTTCGCATGTATATGATTGCACATATGTGTGTATGATTGTGAGTGCATTTAAAGAGTTCTGCTGTATGTATTTTTGATAAAGACTGGCAAGAAAGAATGTTTATTTTCCAAACATTTTGCTAGGTATGGCAGGCAGGACATAATTTTGCCAGAGAGGCCAGACTTGAATTGGCAAGCATAAATCTTACAAACCTCCAAGTGGTAAAAATCTAAAAAAAATTTTTATGCTAAATATTAAAGCTAATATAAGCATCATGGAGGAGAGGGTTTGATTTGTGTGATAATAGTGGGTAGGGCGGCAGATTTAAAATGAGATGCCAGAACATTAGAGCCATCTTATTACTGAATTAACAGTTAACTAAGGCAGCTTTATTTTGTCTTTCCTCCAAAGGACAAAAAGGATTACAGAAAACATTTTCCTTTTAATATTACATCATTCAAATTTGAGAGAGGTGGATCAAGTAGTGATACCATATTACTAAGTTTTTTATGTGCTTGAAAATTGCCCCTAGGGTAACAACTAGGTTTGTTAATTCTGTTTTAAGTACTCAAAATTGAAGATATAAGAAACAATGAACACGATATACTTCATTATCAAGTTTTAATACACCATGGTCCTTGGCATATTGAACAGTTGTAGGAATGGCAAACAGACAGGCATCACATGAAGTCCAGGATAAATCTGAAAATACAATGTCCTGTTGGCATTTACATGTCGATTTATCAATGTTTCAGAACCATCACCTCTCTTTTTATATAAAAAAAAAGAAGAAGCAAACTTACCAAGAGTCATTTAAGTCTTACAAATCATCATACATAATCAGCACATGCGCACAGGTATGATTTATTCACTCTCTCTCTCACACACACACACACACACACACACACACACACACACATACTTTACTTTTTGCCAAACAATAGTTTTGATCATAATCTGACAAAAAATTTTAAAAGAAAATCCACCCATAAAACAAGTTTAATTTACAACAAAAAAGAAGACAGAACCATAATTGATTGTTGGCTGATTGTCAATGTAAAGCTTGCCTGAAAAAAACTGCAATAACTGAAAGGTAAAACTAATGGGTGTTGGTTGCTGTAATGTGATTTAATGACAATAAATCTCTGTTATAATAGTGGATCACCGCACACAAATAAAGGAGACCCTATACATCATTTAATATGATTTGGTATGTGTGTGGGATATATAACTATAATGTATTTAAATTAGTAAAGAAATAGTCTAAAGATATGAAATAATGAAATAGTCTAAAGATAAATCACAAAATATCAGTATTTTAGTTCAAACTACTCCAATATAATAAAAATTATGTCCTGAACAAAAACAAGGCAGTCAGTCAAAAATGTATAACTGTGTCATGCATAAGTTTTAGCATCAGCATGATAAAGACACTTAGGTCCCTGACAGTTTAGGTCCCTGACTTTATTTAGATGCCCAATGTTCAGGATCATTTTTTCTCACACATCTTGACATCTAAGACTTAATTCTAAAATTAATAGGTAAAATCTTTGCATTCACAATCAGATAATGTAAATGCTAATAATTTATTGATATATGAGATAAACATTCAAATGCAAACAAAAAGAATCTAATTATTTTTTTATTTCATGAACTTGTGTAAGATCATAGACCATAATAAAAAGAAAATCTTTAAAAAAAAAATAATCAACACAAATCAGATATCCCACATTTACAGTGAACTGTATTCTATACACATCAAGCATTTATTGAATATTAAACAGGGAGATTAATTTTAATTTAATAAACAAACACACTTTTATATTATACTTTAATATACTACTTCAAGATAAAAGTTGAAAAATACCAAGCGTGTCTTTAATGGAAATTTACCTGCTCCTGTTGGGATCACCAGAAGCATGTCCAAACTGCTCACCCAGACACCAGGAGGGACATCAACTGCAATCTTAAGACCAATTTTTATTTATTTACAATTTTTATTGTCAACAATGAAACATGCATTACATGCTGCTCTCAATATGCGCAAGAACAAACAAAGAAACTGGTAGATTTATGTACAATAAGTTAGACTAACGATAAGAGAAATAGACACAGGCTTGACTGAAAATAAAAGTTTATTCATTCTGTCTATACTTGGGGAATGGCTCAACTAAATAAGCAAACAGATGCACAATCAATGTATGATGCCACTCTGTGGTTTAGAATGAAGCTCACAGCTCACATTCACTTCAATTTCTTTAGACCAGTGGTCATCTGGTAAGAATAACAGCTTGTTTTTATCCAAAGATTGTGGTTTCTACAGACACTCTATATATGCCTTGTAAAACTACGATTTAAAGACACTCTATATAAGCCATGTAAAAACTATGATTTAGAGACACTCTATATAAGCCATGTATAAACTATGTGTAAATTTAGTACAGCAAAAATCTGCTCCCAGAGAGTGGAGTAACTTTATGAAACACTTATTTAGTAATTTAAACAGCACCAATGAAACAAGAGTGATTGCTGTACCATCTGCAAAATCAATAAATGTTGGAAATGGACATAATACCTTTAATCATCATCATAATGAATGGTAAAATTAATTCTGAAGGCTGTGTATAAATGCTACACATAAATGTAGCATCAAAATAATTCCTGGATGTTACATATAAATGCTAAATAACTTTTACATTAAAAATACTTCTAAATGATAGATAAACATTACTTGATTTCTGAATGTTACATATAAATACATGCTACAAAAAAATGAATTCTGGATACTACATAGAAATGCTTCATAAAAATTAATTCTAAATGCTATATATAAATTAGATCTAAATACTTTATCATTTATATTTTGGCTTTCCCAACTTTAGTGTCAATAGGATTCTTTATGATAAAATAAACTTTGAGAGGTTACATTACTTTGATCATGATATGACAAAGTCTAAGTGCTCAGTTTACCATGCAAATGCTGAAATATTCATTCCATCTTGGTAATAAAATGTTCTAACTGTCAATAACCACAGTATGTTGATGGTGCTAAGTCTGAAGATGCCAACTAATTTTGAAAAAATAAAATGTCTGTCAAAGCCTAAGTAGGATAAGCTATTTTTCTGATCTTGATCTGGTACATTTGTAAATAGAAGTAAAAATTCAATTCATAAAGAAATATTTTCAAAATGCTTGTAAATGTTTTAAATTAAAAATGTGCTCTCTCAAAGCTTCAACAGTGCTAAAATATGTAATGAATTCAATGACTCCTTTTATGCTGAATGATACCATAAAGTCATTATGTAAATTAAATCAAGTAAAAGAATAATGGTTCAGACTAGATAAATCCACTATAATTTTTTTTAATGAAGTGCAATGTGTGTTTAAAGTTATTCTAGGTACTCGTGCACAATTTATCGGAACAAATAATGTGAGAAGAATAACATGTTAAAATGAGAGGTTATGTGATATTAGATTGAGAAAGTTTTAACCAATAATTACCTTTTCAGTCACAATCTTGAGAAGAATGTCAATATTGCACACCAAACCATCTGCACTCGCTGACGTAAACTTAGCAGGAAGTGTAGTGAATGGCCGTCCACATGCATCATAGGAATAAGATCTACCCTGTTTCACAAATTATGTCAAGATCTACCCTTTTTTACAAATCATGTCAATGCAGCACCAAAGTTTTAACTAAACCTTGATGTTTCATGGTTTGATATGGCTTAAATTCTTTTCAAATATGTTACCACAGTAAGCTCAAGCAAGCAAGAAAGTTTTGAAAAAGAGAACAAAAGATATTGTCAGGTGAATGTAACAAATTATTTTAGTGTTTGTTTTTATAACAAATATATAATATACATCAGAAACAAAAAAAATATCTGTCTGTTTGCCTATCTATCCAAATATATTTATAGTGTACACTTATTCAAAGTACACAAATCTATTTAAATTATGCATCTATTATAGTATAAGAATCTTTAACAATCAAGGCTGGAAAGGCAGAGTGATTTTCTGTATATCTAATCTGCCAACTGCAGAATTAGAAATATGAATGCACATGGAATTAAACTTTCAAATCTACCATGTCAGTCAGTTCTTACTCCATTTCATCCTCACTTGTCAAAACTCTGATAGTGGGAAGCAATGCTTTGGCACCAAAGTAGGCCATGTATCAAGGCTAACACAGTAGTTTACTTAGTTATTTTACTGACTGACCCTAAGCCACTGCATTTTATAACAAAAAAAGATTGCTTTACGTTTTAGGATTGCATTCTTACAAGGTAGATGTGCTGAGAACTTTTCTTAGATATAAATAGAGAGAGAGACTGAGTGAGAGAGAGAGACAGAGTGAGAGAGAGAGAGAGACAGACAGACAGACAGTAAGAAAGTAAGAAGACTAATATATAATGTATATTATAAATATAAACAATTTAGGGTTTCCACTCAGAGATCATGGCATGATGAAATCAGAGCCAAAGAGATGGGTTGTACTGATTTAACAAACCAGACAACACTCAATCATAAAGACAATTTTATCCACCAACATTAGTTGCAGCATTTGGCAAAACATACTGTTCTCATTAACTGCCATTTATGCTGTACAGGAGATGTGGAACCTAGTCTTTATAAGCCTGGAGGCAAAAGAGAAAACAAACAAACAAACAATGGTTTGACTCACATTATGTAGAATTAAAATGTATGCATCATTCAAAACATCTGGATTAATCACCTGCAATAAAATGGAAAGAGTAATTCTCAGTCACATACAAACACACAATTAACTAAAAAAACACATTAGCTGTATATATTTCTGTAGTTTGAAAGAAATTACAGAAAATATATTTTAATATGCCAAGTTGTATCTTTCATTAGATAAGTATTAGTAATATATTCACTCTAGGAAAAATGTTTCATAAACAAAAAGATAATCTTGCAATATATTATCACTCTAGAAAAAAGATACTTTATAACTTTTAATCAAATATTATAGAGTGTAAGTGAATACAATTTCTTGACTGTCAAGATCTATACAGAAAGAAGAAACCTAAGCAATAAAATTTTAACACCTGTCTGTACCTTGATATTCAGTAGTTAGTACCGAATCTTCACCACATACACTCTCAAATTAGTGCAAGTTGTAGGAACTGTCTAGATTGCGATGCAACTTAATGCCCTCAAATTAGTGCAAGTTTTGTGTTCTATCTGGATTGTTATGCAGCTTAATGCCCTCAAATTAGTGCAAGTTTTGTGTTCTATCTGGATTGTTATGCAACTTAATGTCCTCAAATTATGGCACGTTTTGTGTTCTGTCTGGATTGTTATGCAACTTAATGCCCTCATATTAGTGCTAGTTGTATTTCTATCTGCATTGTTATGCAACTAATGCTGGACACTTTTTGTCTTGCTATTGTTATTAGCATATGAAAAAATGCCCTTGGACTTTTGATAATAAAAATGATGATGATGATGATGATGATGATGATAATGATTTAATAAAGCCCTTATTCTTATAAAAGTGCTTAACCATGTAAATACTTATATATTAAAAAGCACTAACCCATACTTCTTTCTATGAATTAGATGGATTTTGTTATGTTAAGATCTAGCTAATTATCTATTATATATTTCTCTGAAAATACTCACTGAGAAGCCTCGTCTAGCACTGATATGCTCAACAACAGTGATCAATGCATTGATGGTTGCACCACCACTGCCCACATTGGTTTTTGGATCTTCCACAGTCAGCAAAATAACTTCTTTGTCTATCAGTCCCTTGGCTTGCCGGGTCTCCAGCTCTACAGAGATAGGACTTAGATCATTTTATGGAATTTAGATTGTCATCATTTTCATTTGTTAACTCAGGTGTCAAAGCATGCCAGGGTACAAATAAAGATTTATCTTGTAGTAAAGATTACTTGCTAAAGTGTCAGTGTTTCCCCAATGTGAACTCTCTTTTTGCACCTAGTTCCTCTACAGAGAGCTGATGACACCAAGAGCTTGAATCAATACTAATGACATGAACACTAATGACACCAAGAGCTTTAATGAATCAATACTAATTATATGAACACTAATGACACCAAGAGCTTTAATGAATCAATACTAATGACACGAACACTAATGACACCAAGAGCTTTAATGAATCAATGCTAATGACATGAACACTAATGACAGTCTTGTGTTTCTCCAGCAACTAACTTTCTAATTTCTTACTCCTGATTTGTGAAGAATTTGAGAAGTCTCAAAATGTTTCTTCACTCACAGCCTCTCTTCACTTATCTGCAGTCATTATGCCTTAAAAAATACAAACATACACTCAAGAACATGTCTATGTTAATATTACACTGTACAGTTTCCATTTTGGATCAGCAAATCTACCTTCAATTTTTACTGTTAAAATCATTTACCTGTGGTCATTATACCTCACAAAATACCTACATATACTGAAAAACATGTCAAAACTTACATTATATTAAATTGCACTGTATTGTTTCCATTTTGGATCAGAAAACCTACCTTCAACTTGTAATGATACAGCCACTTATCTGCAGTCAATACACCTGACAAAATACCCATATATGCTCCTGTTTATGTCAAAACTTATATCACATTCCATTAAATTACATATGTACCATTTCCATTCTGGATCAGGCCTACCTTCAACATATTGTTATAGTTGGCGCTCAAAAATAATGGACAATAGATCAGTAAGCCTACCTTCAACTTATAGGTGGGGCTCAAAGATAACAGACAATGGATCAGTAAGCCTACCTTCACCTTACACTGTTATAGTTGAGGCTCAAAGATAACGGACAATGGAGATGATATGTATTGCTTGTACAAACCACTGCTAATATCTGTCAGATGTGAACAAACCACTTTGTAATTTTAAAATATTTAGTGTGCCTGTGGACACAATTACAAAGCACAGAAGAGCAAATATTGAAAAAAAAAAGGAGCCAAGCCTCCATGAAAACAACCAACCAAAAAGTAACATACACTTCAGTAGGAAAACCAGAACAACTTTCTCATAAAGTAAGAAACAAATACTTCAGTAGAAAAACCAGAACAACTTTCTCATAAAGTAACAAACAGATACTTCAGTAGGAAAACCAAAACAACTTTCTCATATAGTAGCACATGTAAATGGTTAAAAACAGTTTAATTTTTTAGCTTCACATACATTCTGGACTTAAATTTTGGAGCCTTCTTAATTTTTTTAAAATCTAGAGTTCAATTTATAGTTGGATTAATAATTATTGTAGTAAAAATATATGGTAATTTCAATAAATGATATTTATTAGATATAAACAAAAATCTACATATTTTGTCTGATAGTAACACGTATAAAAAAAACACACATCTGAATAGACTTAATATTATACATGTAATTTAAACAGTCAACAGCATAGCCTTGAAAATTAAACAAGTAGTGACAATTTAAATAATTTTTCTGTACTTTTTAATTATTTTGTTAATAAATCCATTTACCATTTTGCAAAGGGTGTGTCCAGTTTTTGTTAGAGCATGTGAGAACAATGGCAGTCCATTTCACTTGTTTAGACATGTCTGGAACCTCTTCATCCGTATCAAGACATTAAAAAAAAAAACATAGTCATATTACAATGCAATAAAATCAGTTTAACCTATAACCTTTTAAAAATAAATTAATACTTAAGTCTAAAAAGTAAAATAAGAAATTATATTTCTGAAATTTAATTCTTTGTTAATTTTGTATGACTGAATGAACCATTGGTAAATTTTTAAAACTGTTTGAAGTCACAAAGAAGCAAAGTATATTTGATTTCTATACACAATTAATTAAAAATAGTTTCTTTTCATGATCCACCTTTATTAATACATAATCTACCATTGACATAACCATACAATTATCACCACTATTGTTGTTCTCTAAATGCATTCTTTGTGAATGTGAATCAACACTGCTGATTATATTCTACTGTTCTAACATTTGATGTGTGAACATCAAAACTATTTAAGTATGGAAAATACAATATTAATACTTTTTCATCTGTTGTGTGTGTCACTATGATTTCGCTCCTTCTACAGCCTTTAATGGGGTAATATACACCTAATTGAAACTCCAGTGGCCAGAGAGAGAAGAACAATGGACAGTTGAAGTACTTGAACCACAGTCAACACCAATTCCAAGCCCCTTTTCAGGGCTGGAAAAACAAGATATAAAGCCACAAGAAACTCTAAGTATGTCAGAGGAGGAAATAGAAATTTAAAAAAAAATTAAATAGAAATCAAAAGAAATCTCTGAAAGAAGACTGGAAGAAATGAGTTAAGACTAAGAACTGGCCATAGAGATGTGACTGGAGTATTCAACATTATGACAGAATAGACAGATTATTGAATGATGCTAAAACACTATGCAAGATTTTAAACTACCTCTCTGGAGAGAAAAGGAAAGGTGCTCAACATTGGAAGAAGGAACACAAAACAACACTCACCAGCACCTGTGAGAATGAACACCAAATCATTTGGAAACTTCCTCCACAAACCAAAGGTAAGAAATCCAGAAAACAAAGCAAAATGTAGCCAGCACACAAACAAACTGAAGCCAAAGATAAAACAAACCAGACAGAAATGGACTGATCAGAAACACCTCACATATTGGAAAGATAGCTTTCAGTAGACCCAATATCAGAAATTGATACTGCACACGAAAACTTCACAAGGGAGTTAGGGGCCCCTTCTTTTTTATCCTCGTCAGAGCCAACACCTTACCAAACACCAGCCAAAGAAGGAAAAAGAAAGAAATTCCTAACAAAGAGGAAAAACAGAGAAAACTAAAAATAGAAAAAGAACGCTTCTATAGGCCTACATATGAACTAATGAAATAGAAATATGCAGATGAAGACAAGAAAGAAAAGAAAAACAGCAACTATACCCACCACCACCAACAATGACAATGGCAGGAAAACAGACTGCCATCTTATCCAAAGTGGGGATTTTAACCATCCCATTGTGGACATGATTTGACTTCTCCTGGATCATTTATACTGGCCTCCTGCCCCTGTCTACACACATCCCAATGGACAACACTGGGGATAGCAACCATAATGACATCATTGAGGACAGGTTGTTGAACATCCCAAGTATATGTACTCGCTAGGTATAATACTATTAATAGACCTTGTGTGGTACTAGACTGAGCTCTGATTGATATACCCACCCACCCTCTCCCCTCCAACACTGGGAGAGTTACAATGAAATCAACAACACCAACCATGATATTAGCCCATGGACAACCAGACTACTGCATGCCTCTACTGACCCAACAATAAGTGAGCAGACCCACTGATCACCATTCATCATCACCACCTATAAACACGTCTTCACGCAACTATCTTATGTATCTCTTACTTCAATTCTGAGTGTATAGAATATAAACACATAATATTTCAATGCTTTATTTTTAAGATTCCATTTCAAATGGACCCACCCTTCGTGGTACACTTCCCCAGAGAATGACCCTTATGTAGGCCTATATGAACTGTGATAAGAATTGTAATTGTATACAATAGATTTATGCCTTCATATTTATGACATCTGAGTTTGGAGATTAGCTTCTAGTCTATAAATTTAAGTAGCCATTGTTGTGTTACCCCCCCCAAAAAAAAAAAAAAAATCCATTAGCAGATTTATCAGTTGAGTGTCTTAAAATATATTCGTAAATATTGAAACAAATATTGAAACTTCGTGAATCTAAAGTACTTAAGTAGGCTATAATTTGCAAAGATATAAATTCATAATGCAATATGCAAAAATTACAAAAGTGAACGAAAGATATGAATTATGTCTGCAACATTTTAAAACTTCATTAAAACTTGTCACTCTTAGCCTCAACAATTTGATACATATACACTATAAACTTAATACCTTTTCCTGGATTTTGTAGTAACTAGTAAGACACGAACCAAGGGAGATAATTCTTAAATTTTTCATGCTGCTACTGAGATCGATCAAGAAGAAAAACTAAAAGGCTTCCGTAGCCTCATAACAAAAATTATCCATTTGCAAAGAGAGGGATAGTTAATGACGTAATCAGAGACATTTCATAGAGATGAGCAGTTCCAGAAAAATATGTGCTATTTCCGGTGAAAACGATTTGTGTATAACAACCACTGAGCTATATAATCATTATCTCGCTGCCTGAATGGTGCTCTACGGTCAATTGCAGCAATTGACTGAAAAGAAAACCATATCTATATTTCTTTCGGTTTCCGAATCATTGTTTACTGATTTTTAAAAAAAAATTGTTGTTCGTTTTTAACGATTTAATAGGATTTGACTTTTGAGTCTTTTAGCTATTTGTGGATCGGTTTGAAGGGATTTGCTGTATAGTGATGCAAGTTAAATTTCGCTTCTGTCATTGCAAAGAATATTGATTTGAATTAAAGGGTCTAATAAATGGTACCTGATGGAAATTTTTATTTCGTGCCAAGCATATTCGTATGTACGAAACGAAATAACAAGGGTTGTGGGGATTTGCAAGATAGAAAGTACTCTTATTTATTAAATTTAAAATTATAACCAAAATATATGTTTTGTCGTAATTCTGGGTAATAAAGTTCAAAGATGAAGATTTATGCAAGACTGCTGAAGCCCTTTACAATGGAAATAAAGCCTAAAAATTTTGAGCCTAGCTAGCTCAGTGATGCACAAAGACCAAAGAGACTTATTTGCAGTGCTCTCCCATATGTATAGTGGCACATTGTTGGGTGGAGTCACATCTAGTCTTTCTTTGAGCAAGATATATCAATACCAATCAGAATAGCACAAACAAAAATGGCAGGAGAAAACACTTACATTCAATGAAACTGTCCTTAGCATATTCTTTTGTAAAGTGCAATTGATTTTTGTTTAAATAATTTCTATGTTAATTATATTTTTACATTGCAAATTATAAGCAAAAGAGAAGGGTAATATCATGAATGTAAATTATATTGTTTTGCTTTATGGACCAGGGGTTGAGTCAGTGTGGATTGTTTTTTATTTTATATAATACAGGGTGTCCATAAAGTCTCTACAATTTCAAAAAAATATTACTAAGACAATTGATATCTTCATCAGATTTGTTCTATATACTCAGTGGTTATCAAAGTTTGTAATCACATTGCATTTGTATATTTCAGTTACCCCATACAAAATGGCTACTCCTCAAGAGAAGGACAGTGTGTATCATGGTTTACTGAAACAAAATCGGATCTGCAGACTCATCGAAACTTCAGAACTAAGTATGAAAGAGATCCACCGTTATGTTCATGCATGACACAAGAAATTTATGGAGACAGGGACAGTGCTTGATAAAGGGATGAGTGGATGACCAAGAACATCTGAGGAAAACATCGATCTTGTAATTTAAGCCTTCTTTCATTCTCCCAGGAAATCTATCCATACCATACTGTAGCAATGCATGAACTGATGGATGCGATGGTGGATCTCTTTCATACTTAGTTCTGAAGTCTGCAGATCTGATTTTGTTTCAATAAACCATGATACACACTGTGCCTTCTCTTGAGTAGCCATTTTGTATGGGGTTCATTTCACAGTACCTCATTCATCAATAGAAATACACAAATGCAATGTGATTACAAACTTTGATAACCACTGAGAATATAGATCAAATCAGATGTAAATATCTCATCAATTGTCTGTAGTAAATTTTTGAAATTGTAAAGACTTTATGGACACCCTGTACTTTAAAAACTCTTTAGTCAGTCTTTGACAAAGTATGTCTTTCAGATCACAAGTTCTGAACCATTCAGTAGCTACTGGAATAAATGAATATGCTCAATTGGAGCTCTGCCACCAGAAGTCCAAAGTACAGCAATTTGATTGAAAAAAAATTATTCTCTGTGCAATACTTTTAACAGTCATTCGAGAAAGAATAGCAAGAGGAATGAAAAAGGCATGAGCTGAACCTCAAATCATTGCCAGTTTTTGAGGATTGCTGGCATTGATTTGTGACAGTAATATGTAGAAATGCAAGACAGTTAACTATTCAGTCTCTAATGGATCTTTCTGAAGAACTACTTTTTGTTTATTATGTAAGATTATTTATAATAGCAGAATGAATCAAAGTTGTCTTGAGAATTTATTTTGCCTGATTAGAGGAAAGGACACAAGGAACAATCTCAATGCATGCGAATTTATAAGTGCTCTTCATCAGGTTATGGTGGTTATAATTCTTTTCTCTAGTGAAAACAAAAATTTCAAGGATGCTGTTGACATTTATTTCCCCTCTCCATCAGACATACTATTCCTGATTTAACTTTTCATAAGGAAGGCCATGATTTAACAGTCTTACCATCATTAAGACACTCTGAGAGTAATACTTTGACTTTATAAGCTGGCTACATTTGTTGCAGAGTATTTCTGAAGATGTGTACAGACCATCAAGCACAAATGCAAAGTCAGCATAGCTTGAGTGACTCTTAAGTAAACATTTCTCACAAGCAAAGACAATGTTGAAAAACTTGATGTACCTGCATTGTTTATTCCAAGTGCTTGCTATTTTCTGTTTACGAAAAAATGGAATTCCTCTTTAAAAACAATTTTTTAATATTTTATTTTCAATGATCAACACTTTTGAACAGTTTCAGAATTTCAAAAATTCCATTGTTTGTCTAATAAATCTTTGGCAGTCAAAGAAAATTGTGACAAAGCCGTTCGTCAGTAAAAACGTGCACCACTGCCTCAAAATGAAATACTTAAGAGATCAGACAAAGAAATAGGAAAATTTTGAAATTACATCAACTTTGAATTGATAATTTTTTGCTGTAGTTGTGTTGGTTTCACCCACCCACCTTTAAAAAAAGTTTTAAATATGTATGTAGTTTTTCTATTTTTGGGGGGTTAATTTTTTCAGCAAAATTAAAGTTACATAGTTAAACTCCTGTTTCTTTTTATGGGTGAGAATGTGAAGTTTTTCATAAGTAAAATATATAATATATATAATTATGTTGTAAAATATACCTTTAAATAGTGGTCCAAATATCTTATCAATACTTATTAAATTTGCTTATATAAATAAATATTTTGTTTTGTTAAGTCCTACAAAAAATTTTAATTACACATCATATTTTACTTTAAAAATAATGCCCAGTTTATTTTACTACTATCAGTTAATCTTTAAAAAAATAAAAATCAAAAACAGATTATTTATTCATTTTTAATCTGTACACATTTGTTTTTTTTAATTATTTGATGCTACTTTGCCAAGTTGATTTTCTTTAAGAAGATGGTTGTTTTGTTTGTTATATTAATAATATATATTTTCCACAACCTTTTCTATATTAATGCAAACACTTTTTTCCTTATATTTTTCTTCTTGTTATTATAAAAGAAGAAAAGCTAAAATATACATCTGTAAAGAAATTTGTGTGAACAATCACACAAGCAAGTGCAAGGTAGCAAACAAGTGTTGAAATGCAATTGAAGACCAAGGCTAAGCTCTGCAGTTACTAATGGTTGTCTCAGAGAGCTGCTGTGTGAAAGATCTCTAGCATAATCCCAGATAAAAAGCTCACAGTGCATAGAAAAAATTATGATAAACTTTTTTTTTTTTTTTTAGATTTGCTTGCTGCCTTTACTTCTGACACTTATTAGGATTACTTAAACAGTTATGGTTTTATCTATTCCTGCTGCCTTTCCCTTTTTTTTTATTTTATTGATTTCACTGCAGTCTCTACTTGTTGTCAGTGTTGGTCACTGGTGGGTGTTGTATATGTCTGGATCCCCTGTATGTCTGGGGTTGTATAGGTCTGACCAGTATTCTGTCCATCTCTTAAGAATGTCTTAGTCTTCTGTAAGACAATTCCCTCCACTATCTTGAATGAAGGAGGAGTGTCCTTGTTTTACACTGGTCAGGTCTTTCACCAGTTGGTATGCATTTTTGCTATTATTTATCTTTAGATTATTTTCAATATATTTACACTGGTCTTCAATCCATGTCTCCTTTGCCTTTTTCATGCTTTTCTTGATAATCTGATTAATTTTCCTGTATTGTTTTGCTCCTTCTACTTCTGATTTCTTCTTCTTTAGCTCTCTACGCTTGTCACACAGATCAAGGATCTCATTGGCTGTTTGGATCACTGAGGTGTTAAATATGTCAATCAATGTGTCTGTGTTCTCTGCACTAAAAATTACAATGGTGCAAAATTTTCCTCCTATCTTTGCTTGAAAGGCTTCCAGTACCTCTGGGTCTTTTAGCTTGTCGAGGTTGAACTTGATTCTTGTGGGGTCTTGCTTGTTGACATAGTCGGAGGGTCATCATCACTAAGTCATGGTCACTTCCAATGTCTGCTCCTGGGAAGCTTCTTGCCTTGGCATTACATATTTGTGACATGATACTTCTGGAATTATGAAGTGTTTTGCTACATAATATAATTAATAAAATTTGAAATACCAAGATGTATAAATAAACTTTCCAGTTAATATAAAATATATATTTTTTCATTAAATACTGATAGCTGAATATAAATAATATACAGATAATCCAGATATCTGTTTATATAAAATATTTCTCTGCAGTTTGAATAAGTTTAAATCAATGGTTATACTATTTGTTCTAAACCTGTACACTAGTATTAGTCTACAAATAAAAGAACGTTAATACTTCTGACAAAGTTTAATTTGTCAAACATGAAAATTAGAACAGGACAATAAAGATAACATACAATGACCTCACACCCTTACAAGTGACAAAGTCCAACAAATGATAATAGCACCCAAGTCAAATGACAGATATCAGCATTCAATTTATGATTTTAGTGAAACCAAGAAATTCAAAGAAAAATATATTTCTTTAAAAACATATACACAGATTCATCAGTAGCATCAGCAGTTTAAACTTAAATGCTTTAAATTATCAAGTGCAGTCTCAGTAATCTGAACCCTTATTAATATGATAAATTAACTGAACATTTCATTAAAAAAAATGTTCTTTTTTCTCTAACATGCTTGAGTACTTTCAAAAGTGTGCCATTAACCGTTGCTCCAAGTCGTATGTTTATCACTTTGAAATAATTATTTATGATTGACTATTTTAATAAAATGGAGGTAATATGTATATTTCCTTTATAGCAAAGCACATATAAGTATAAGATCTGTAGTATAAAAAAATAAGTTTTACTTTATATTCCCTTAATTCAACTAACTACACTTTTCACTTAATTACCAGTAGTTCAGATTACTAAAGCTGCACACAAATGGAAGAAAATGTCTAAAAATTTATTTGCACTTAATTTGCATATTTAATTTCTGAACAACAATTTTCTTCTCTCTCCCCCCCCAAAAAAAAAATAATGTTTTTTATGTTTAATTTAAGTTAAACTTGACTGAACTAAAATAAAGATTCTCACATCATATACTTCACAATTTTTAATTTGTTAAAAACTAAAACAATGAGGTACTGAATTGAGAGTAGATGAACATAGATCTTCAGTTATGACAAGAGTGGTAATAATCAATCATAAACTCTACTACTGCTGACACCCTATCAGTTTAACAAAACAAGCCTTCAAGTCAGCATTTTATCTAGATTAAATAATTCCATATTGCATAAACTTCAACAAAATTCTAGGAAGTAAATATTATGTCCTTTACTGTATGCACGAGTCTAAACCTGTGAGCTGATTCGATCTTGGAGGGAGAACTCAATTACTGTTCAAATTATGAAGCCAAAACATGCACCAATCAAAAAATATCATGTTCAATCATTCGTTCCTGTTATTTCCATGTAAAAGCCTAATCCAGTAAACCATTAAAAAAACAAAAGAAAAAAAAACAATTCCATCATGAAGATGATGGTTTTTGAATCTTTTTGGGTTGTGATGTGGCATCACTAGAATTAGGCATGATGCCTTCCCAACCATGAGCTTCTATTTTATTTTTCTTGCCATGAGGAGGGGGGCCAATAAGACCTTCTATGTCCTCATATGTCAGCTCCTCTCTTTCCTGCAAGGTTGAGGCAAGCTGTTTAATAAAAAAGAAACAAATGATATGACAAAAAGGACAATGGTTGCTGTTTAACAGAAACAAACAAATGACAGCACAAGTGACAAAAGAGGGTTGTAGCTAGATATTAACAGAAACAAATGCACAACTATTTACTGTAAATATAAAATGGAGAAACTGAAGACTTATTTTTACCATTTTTTCTTATGTACATGTGTGTTTGTGTGTGCAAAGAGTGCAAAAACTTTAATTAGTTTATTTGTTTCTGTTTAAAATTCGCATACAGAGTCCACTGTCTTTGTGACTGAAACTTGTATGGCTTTTGTGTTAGAATTACACATGTGCACTATATAAATAGCATTCAATGTGAGAAACCTTACTCCAGAAGTTACTTGGAGCTATGCAAGTGACAATATCTTAGCAAACCAGAATATCCAGAAATAGAATCTACATCATTCTTCACAATGGCAAAACAATGGTGAAATTGATCCTATAGAAGTTAATACTGGGAGGCAACTAGCTTCAACAACGTGAGCACATGAAAGGATGTGTGATAGAAGTGTCCACACCTACTCACACTAAAATCTATTTTGTATTCACTGATCAAAATTATACAGGTAGGTTTAGGGAGAGTCACACATTTCTATGGTCCATGAAAAAGTCTGAAAGTTGTTGAATTTTAGATAGCAGAAATGTGTTTTACCATGAGCTGTCCAAATGAAATAATGGTTAAAGAGAGTAAAACAAAAATGAGTAATATTATCACCATTATATGCATGAAAGGGTATATAATTTGCCATTATGTGCATTAAAGAGCTTCTAATTTGCCATTATGCACATGAAAGGGTGTCTAATTTGCTATTATGTACACAAAAGGGTGCCTAATTTGCTATTATTTACCTGAAAGGGTGCCTAATTTGCAGAAAATGTATCATACTTACCAAATGCTGAAATTAAGAATCTACTTACATTTCTTATATTTTATTCTTAAACGCTTTAAATTCACTATCTGATTATAAAAAGAAAAGTACATAACATTCTTCATTTTCCAGAGGACATTAAATGGTATGCCAATAATTTAGTGTATGGAAACAATGTCTACAATTTAATGACTAAAAATCAACCAAATACACCTACACAAATAAGAAAATGGTGGAAAATCTGACTGACTAAATGAAACCATTCAATGGCAGGAATAGCAAAGATTCAAATAGCGAGTGTGTGTGTGTGTGTGTGTCTGAATGTATGTCATTGAACAAGCAAGTGTGTATCATTTATGACAGTTTAATGCATGCATTAATGTGTATGAATCATATTTTATTGCAATTAATGAGAATCATAGGATAACTGTAAACAAATCAGTTTCACATGAATGGATGTCTATAGCATTATTTTTTTTTATACAATGAACCAAACTGTAGTTTTGAGCACTGATCATAGCTCCATCATACTTTAAAAGGATTTGCCATTGATTCTAGGGTGAAAATGTAACTCTAGGTATGTCTGATTTAGTGATTATTTACAAATATAATTTAAGATACAATTTTAACCTTGTGAAGTTTGTCTTTATTTTTTTGCAGGACATCCACTGTATGACTGAAGGCTTTGCTCACCAGCAACCGTGCTTCCTGCAAGAGACAATTCAAAACTATTTCAATGGTCTAAAGAATAATAAAATAGATTTCTAAATCTGATTACAAGGAAAGTTTTTCTGTTGTGCATGCTTGCATGTGCGTGATTCTCATCCACCATCATAGAAAATTACAGTTTTTACATAAAAAAAATAAGCAATGCAAGCACACATTACTGTCTCAAGTTCAAAAGAGCTTTAGAGGTGAGGATAAACACCCACATCTTCAGCACAGTATATGGGATGGATGTTGGTTTTGTCTTTTATAGTATTTCAGCAAGGCTCTGCCATTCAATGTTTGAACAACTGCAGAGTAAATTATTAGTTCATAAACATTATAAACATTATTGTTTTGGACAAGAGGATCACTTGGATTTCTTACTGCTGCATGTCCATTTGATGCCAAGACTACATGTAAAGAACCAAAGAGAAGTAATGTAAGAGTTGTTACATTTGGGATTTCATTTGATTCTGGTGAGGATACCAAAGTGTGAGTTTATGTAACTGTTAGAATAGATCAACTTGTCAAAATGATATCCAAGTGTGAGTTATGTAACTTAGAATAGATCAACTTGCCTAAATGATACCCAAGTGTAAGTTATGTAACTGTTAGAATAGATCAACTTGGCCAAAATGATACCAAAATGTGAATCGTGTGATGCTAAAACAGACCAATCTGCCAATGATACCAAAATGTGAATCATATGACTGTGAGAATAGGTCAGTCAATCTGCCAATGATACCAAAATGTGAATCATACGACTGATAGAATAGGCCAATCTGCCAATGATACCAAAATGTGAATCATTTGACTGCTAGAATAGTTCAATCTGCCAATGATACCAAAATGTGAATCATATGACTGTTAAATAGGTCAATCTGCCAATGATACCATAATATGAGTCATGTGACTGCTGGAATAGGTCAATCTGCCAATGATACCAAAATGTGAATTATATGAATGCTGGAATAGGTCAATCTGCCAATGATATCAAAATGAGAATCGTGTGACTGTTAGAAAAGGTCAAATCTGCCAATGTAAGTCTTGTGACCGCTGGAATAGGTCAATTTACCAAATGAAAGACTACTGTTGATGGTGCATTCCCATGGTAAGCAAAGGGTGGATAGGGTGGAAGAGGTATGCAGAATCTTGTAGCTAATGGCAGATTAAGGAGGGATTATATAAATTTGTTGGTATGAAACTGGACTGCCTTTGCTGATGTTTACTCTGCATCATTTGACAAATATGTTCTGCTGCCTAAGTTAAATTCTCTTTGGTGTTTTTAAGTAATTTTCAATTGAATCAGAATTTTATAATTCCTTTTTGAGCTCTTCTGATTTTGTTTGTTTGTATGCTTTTTCCTGTGCCTTCCTTTTCAGTTTATTCTGTATGAGTTTCACAATATATTTAGTATACATACAGTATACTAAATATAAACAATAAATATAAAGTATACATACAGTACACTAAATATAAACAATAAATATAAAGTATACATACAGTACACTAAATATAAACAATAAATATAAAGTATACATACAGTATTCTAAATATAAACAATACATATAAACTAAATATACAATATAAATTGTACTTTTTAATTTCTGTGGTTTGAATTTCATTTGTCAGTGGATTCTTTTGCATTAGCTTGAGAATGTTGAATTCATTGAATGATTTGAAACATGTAAACATATGCTGTTCTTTTGGTTATAATTTAGTTTTAGTTTTCATGATTTAAACCTTTGGGAATCTCCATATATATATAAATTTGTCAGTCAGCATTTTGGAACAATTTAGTGTAAAGATGATTTAGAATTTGGGGATTGCTGCTGGATAATTGTATTTACTCCAGTTTTTGTTTTCACTGATGTTTCTGCCAATCTAGGAAAGCTCTTTGCTCTCTGAGTATCCTGACAATTTGGCAAGCAAGTTGATTTCTATATCTTACTTTTCACAGTTAGGTTTATTTTAAAACTTTCATGCACCTTATTAAAGCCTATTAATTAATCTTTCTTTCTTTATTTATTTGTTTTTTTGATTTCAGTAGGTTGTGAGCAAAAGTGAGAGAAGAAAAAGGAAAAGATTCTATACTTTCATTTGAAGGTTGGGACAAAAGGGAGATAAGAAAATGGTAAAATTTCTATATTTTTGCTGAAACTTAACCACAAGCTATGTGCAACCAATCAAACTTTTAAAACCTGACAACTAACTAAAACCCACTTTTTAAATTTCACTTTTAAAGAGAATTATGCTTTTTTGTTTTAACGTTTGTTGTCTTTAAAAAATAAGAGGATACCAATGGCGATGTGTAAACAATATATCAAATTTACAAGTAATGGTGTATGAGACTGAAGTCATAATTAAACAGATCTGAAGTAGCACTTTATTCCATTAGACGAATAAGTGAATGACATATTAATAGAACCCAGATCAAGGAAGAAAGGGTATGTATGTCATGGCGAAAAGTCTCCAAAATGAAGGTAGTTTTAACCCTCCTTCTTTCAATTCTTGCTAGCGAAACTAACAACAAATTTTCAATCCCTCAAATGCACCAAAATTAAAAATGTTAACAGTGAATATTTCTTTATTTATTTTCATATTTTGAATTAAATAAAAGTCACTTCCCAGGATCTTTAATGAATTTAATTTTACCGGACCAAGTTCACTGTATTCTGCTAAAGAGTAGGGTAATGATAACAATAAAATATTTTTGAAAAAATACTATAAAATAAAATGTCTATGTTATTTAATAGAAGAGTAATTCAAACATAGAAATGAATGATGACAATTGTTGAAAGCAGGCCAGTTTGGTCTCTTTTATTTTTTTAAATTTAAATAGTAATGTACGAGTAAAGTTAACATAAAACAACTACAAAACATAACCAGCTAACCAATCTGATTGGAATTTTGTTTGTAAATATGTCTTTTTAAAACTGAACATAAATCCAGATTAAATGTTGAAGGTAACTATGCACTCTGAGATAAATATGCAATTAAAATGCTTAAAAAGAAGATTTTGGTAAATATGTATACCTCGTCAATGATACCTTGCAACTTTCGGCTGTAAGGTTTCGTGTATTTTGTTTCTGAAGTTTCGCTAGGAAATGATAGCAAACCAATTTTTTCATTCATTCCATAACAGCAGATCTGATTGTATGCCATCTTTGTAACTTTCTTTAAATCATCCTCTGCACCTAACAAATAAAAAAATGGAAACACAATTTCATTAAAAAAAAAAAATCATACTAATTCAACAAATAGAAAATGGAAACATTCAATATTAATTCAGTAAAAACAAAATGGTAACACTATTTGCTAAGAGAATTTTTTTCTAAGTCAAATAAGTTTTCCTAAACACTTAGCAGACAAGTGTATAAGAGTGGATAATCATTGGGACTCATGGTCATAAAAAGACATAAGTATGTGTGATAAATGATAAATAAACTCACTCAATAGTGTGCCCCTTAATAAAAGTGGCCTCCTTAGTACAACAAAACATCAATTATCTAAAGTAATTGAGACAAAAGTTTAGTATGGTTAATCAAATGGTTTCTTTTAATTACTGTGATAGACAGTTTTGAAAAAGAGTAAAATCAGCCAATATGTGACATTGTCTCCAGTCTCCATATAGCGAGTAGGGCTTACTGATTAAATGTAATACAAATGCTTGACCTTACCTGTGACGACATACTTCCTGATGAAATCTAAGGTTCAGTTACTAAATCAAAGAAGACTAAATGTAATACAAATGCTTATGTTACCTGTAGTGACATGGTTGAAAATAACTGATTCTGCAGCTCGCCCACCAAGAGCCATACACATCCTCTCAAAAAGCTGGTCAAGGTTAAAAAAAAGAAAATAAGAATGTCAATTAGGTGGTATTTGAGAAGAAATGGTTGAAAACTACCAGTTAAGCCATAAACAACAAAATCTATTTTTTAACTGGTTAAAATTTCACATGAATTAAAAAAACAACAAAAACAACCAGAAATGAAAGAAAACAAAAAATTAAAGCAGATTAATTAGGTGGTATTTGGGAAGAAGTGGCTGAAGACTAAATGATCATCAAACAAATACAGGTCTATTTCAGTAAATGGATAACATTCCATACGAGATTTTTTTGCTTTTAAAATCACTAAATAAAAAGAAAGGTAATTCTTTAACTTTAATATCAATTACTATTAATTACTTTAATGGAAGGGTGGAAGGGGAGAGAGAGAGAGAGTAGTGTGCTATCAAAAGCAAATATGCTACACAAAGATAAAAAGATGTAAAAAGAACCACACCTCCTCAGTAGAATAAAGTTTCTGATCTGAAGGCATATACTGTGCAAAGCCCAAGGCACTGTTTGTTCTGGGAACAATAGAAATCTGCATAAAAGACGTTTAAAAATTGAAATCTCAATAAACTAAAGAATGCAAATCTGTATAAGACAGCATTGTAGATCACAGAAAGCAATACGTAAACTAAAAAATTAGCAATTCAAGTAAAAAGAAAATAAACTGATCCCCAAAATATACAAAATTGACATAATTTCACGGAAACAAACTTTAATGACATAAAAGGAAAGAACATTAAAAAGTAAACAATGCACTTCATTATTCATAAACGAACACTAAGATTAAAATTTAAAAATGTATGAATGTATGGTATATAATTGATAAGTTGTTTAAGTGAAAGCTGTTGCTAGTAATCCTTCCAGCTAATAATCTCAAAATCTTTGAAGAAAGATGAGGAGTAGATTTTCTTCCTTTAAAGAAATAAATCTTTAATAATGTATGGTAAGCAGTGAAGCAAAAAACAGTCTTAATCATGCTCTACAAAGCTGCAACCCTAACAGTAAGAATAGATGGAAATTTAAAAAAGAAAGAATTCAAGTTGATCCTGATTTAAAAATATATTAAAATAATCATTTGATGTAACAGTACAAAATCTTAGTAATAAAAGGCGATGGATCACACATAAATCAATTACCAAATTTCAATGGCAAAAAAAAAATGTTCTCACCATAAAATATTTCTAACGCCACATTTTAGAAAGCATGCAATGATTTACAGCATAATTTGGAGTTTACTGTCAGTACTCATGCATTTTATTGTGGGGGGAAAAAAGCTCTAGCTATGGGTATGGATAATCCACAATCTAGAAAATCCCCCCCATCCCCAACAAAAAAAAATAGAGAAGATAACTGAGTTTGTGTAGCTACTCACACACATGCATGCATGTGTGTGTGTTACTATACTACCACTGCCCAAAATACTAAAATGGTACACTTTTGTACAAAAAAGCAAAAAAACCAAAACTCACCCTAAGAAGTGCATCAGTATATTTCAGCAACCACCCAATCAAAGCATGTCCTGACTCATGATAGGCGACCACTTTCCTTTCTGTTGGGGCAAGAAGATGTGTCTTTTTCTCCACTCCTAAGCAAACATAAAAATAATGCCAACATTTCCATCAATCATCATAAAACCAGCAGTATTCACCGTAGAAATATATTCCCATAGACATATAGTCAGAAATAAAAAAAATAAAAATAAACTTCTATGTAATGCAAATTTAATGGTACTTACAACTCAAGACACATAAATAATATAGGAATGAAAGCCATGTGATGCAAATGAAATGGTGCTAAATCCTGATGTGTCAACAGCATCATTATATTACAATCTAATTTCTTATAAAGTCATACAAACAAAAATTCACTAATTTTATTTTTTTTAAAGTACTGTACTATTTATTTTAAGAGAAAAATAACAAACAAAAATATGCATCTTAAGATGCATTTGTACACTGACACATCTTCTACAAAGCTCTAGATAATGACATTTCTGAACATTTGTAATTATAAGCATTTATTTACCTTTTATTATAACTTACAAGTAAATAAGTCATTTCAAATTTTTGGAAGGTGGACTGATTATTATTATCAGATGATATTTTCATACTTTAGCAATTAATGATCAACCCCTGCCCTAATTACTACCCTGCTAGAAAGTGATTCCAGTCTGCCACCTCTCCACACCACTGCTCCCAAAAGTCACAGGAA
The DNA here is from genome assembly GCA_028829895.1 of Sinotaia quadrata. Taxonomy (NCBI): domain Eukaryota; kingdom Metazoa; phylum Mollusca; class Gastropoda; order Architaenioglossa; family Viviparidae; genus Sinotaia; species Sinotaia quadrata. The sequence goes on along the minus strand of CM054181.1, from coordinate 104,746,161 downwards.
CATATACCAGTACAGTAGCTGGAGCATACACCATACTCCAGCAGCTGGAGCATATACCATACTCCAGTAGCTGGTGCATATACTAGACTCTAGTAGCTGAACCAACCTCCTGGAGTATAACCCATACTAAGCAAAAATCACACATCTTACCTGCAATGACTCGTTCTGTAGCATACACAAAGTCAGCTGAATCAACCATCTTTTTACCCAACCTAGCAGCATGGATAGCTGCCTCATTGCAAATGTTAGAAATGTCTGCACCTGAACAAACACAATAAAAATATCATTTTTAAAATTATAAAAAAAAAATGTCAATACAAACACTTTTATTTAACACTACAATTAAAAACAGAAAATATTTTTATACTGAAATTAGAAGTAGAAAATTCACTCTTTAACCTCTTGCCTGTTAGGTTATTTTGCCACTCAGCGATAACTGAATGGGTCAGCTTTTTTCCCAGTAATGCAAAGTAAAAAAATCATTACACTGTCATAAGAAAATGTTCACAATATTTCTTTTTCGAAAAGCAAATACAAATCCAATTACAAACTGAAGTCCATTGTTGATTATTAGATTAAAAAAAACTTCAGAAACTCCAGGTAAAGAAATGACCAATTTCAAAAAAAATTTTGACTAAACAGATACAAGTGAAATTGCACAATTTACATTGTGTGACATATTAAATTTGCCCTTCACTACTCTTAAATTTAATTGTTATATAAATTACTGATTTGTCCTTATTGACCTTACTCATAATGAATTTGATAATCTTATGTTGGAGAAGAAAGTGGGTGGGTGGGTGGGCTCGCTAAAAATAGATTAAAGATGGATTCGTCTTCTCCTTTAGTAAGAAGTTTTCCACTCAAAGGAATCTTATGTGACTGTAAATGTTGGTTGATGTGGAATTAAGAAAACTTTTACCACACCAAAATATCCGCCATGTGAGAGATGAGTGGTGCCTGTTGGAGGATCATTAATAAAATAAAATAAATATTCTCATCACTTGAAATTAGTTATGAAAGATTAATTAATAACAATTATCTTCATTAACTGGCGTGCCCTTGTCACATATTGCAGATCAAGTATTTATTCTGCATAATTTTCAGTTCTAAGATATTTTCAAATTGAAAATTATTTCCTCAAGTTGAATACAGTCCATCTGCCTGCATGCCAATCCCCACCATTTAGAAAGCAGCCATTCTGGCTTGGGCAAATATCTCTCATCAAAGTGGGGAGCTGGTAATTATTCATTTTCCAATGAAAATTTCTGATGAATAATACTGCTGAATATTTCTGTTAAATAAAATAGAAGAATCATCTGTTTCAAGTCCAAATTGGCAGTCAGAGTGTCAATGCATTCGAAGTCCCATGACTTGCAAGATTTCCATGCTGGTAAATCACAATGTTCTGTTCAGAAACCATCTGTTCCTCATCACACAAGCAGACTAAATTAAAAATATCCAATAGTAAAAGTGAAACAGATATCCTACTAAAGCATACATATATTAGCTTCATACTGATTGGCTCGTTTGAAAGACTAAAAATAAGCATGCATGCATCTGCGCCCTATACTCTGACAGGGAACAGGTTAAAATCCAGATTTGGTCCAACTTAGTGTACAAAATTAAACAAGATTAAACATCTTACTCCCAGAAAGAAAAGTGGTCATTTCAAGAACAGGAATATGTGAACATATAAGAAATTACTTTAGCGATTAAATGAATAATTGTTTGAAAGGTAAATTAAAATACATTTAATCTAAATATATGTTAGAAAATACTATGGCACCATACATTTTTGTTCTGTACACCAATTCTGACCTAAATTGGATCACAACAAATATATATATATATATTTTATTTGTAAGTCCAGTGCTCAATAAAAATGGTAATGTCATAAAATCAAACTTGGTTTTATTTAAAAAATCTATTTAATTCTTTTCTTGAACTTTTTAGCTTTTGGTGGTAATGTTAAATAATTTATTTAAAAATCACAGTAGACTAAAATATATTTGAACACACACTGGAATCTGTGAATAATAACAATAATTAACAATTTTTAATCATTTTAAATTAAGTTGTTTATAAAATAATTCTATAAAAAAATCCTTTATTATGTATTTAAGAGGGAAGAGACTGGTTGATCACATATATTTGATTCTGAGATTTTGTAACTAGTTTCAATTGTAACAGTGACAGCAGTGAGTAAAGAAATTCTTTTTCAATAAGTCGGCAGCTCTGACCTGTTTTAATTAAAGTACCACTATCAATAATTCATCTTCAGTCTTTCAGACGAACAATGAACTCTCATTTTCCTCATGCAACTATACAAAACCAGCACACGTGATGCTGCTGACATTTACTAAAGACTAAATAATACTGCTTGGAAAACAGTAAATGCTTGTGCAGAGTCTATGCTTAAAAGAAATTTTAAAAAAGAATTTCACTCTAATCAATTTTGTTTATTGGTTTATATGAACTCTACTTTTAAATAATACTTGGCTAGAAGTAAATCTAAGAAATCTCCACTTATGTATTAAGTTACTAGTGTTAATGTGAAGTCATTTTCTACTGACTTTGACTGGACTTAGATCAGTCTAATAAAGGGCACTTGCTAACTTGTATTTGTGTGTGATTGTGTATGTGTGTGTATATATATATATATATATAGATAGATAGATAGATAGATATATATATGTAAATATGCATAAGCACATACACATGCATATACCAGTAGAAATAGTTAAATCACTCCCTTACAATAAAAATAATATAGTAAAAACAATTTATAATCTTACCATTTATTTAATATATGACTTTAAAATGAATAAAGTTTTACAATTTTGCACTCAGAGTAACATTAAAACAATGCAATTAAAAAACCTAAATTTGTAAAAATAAAATGTAAATTTCACATACCACTCATGCCTGGGGTCATCTGCGCCAATCTTCCAGAAAAAGTCTCAGGAGTAGCATGAAGTTTTAGTTTTTTAAGGTACAAGTTAAAAATCTCATGCCGTTCAATCAAGGTTGGAAGATCAATCATGATGTGTCTATCAAATCTTCCTGGCCGCAATAGTGCCTAAATCCACAGAATTTCATAACTGCTGTATCATCTTGGATGTAATTTAGATAACTTAATTTTACAAACTGTTTAGCACATTAATTTAAACCAATAATTTAAGATAATCCTAAATATAACCCTACTATCTCGTTCTCGTAAATCATAACCATTGGATAATAAAAACTGCTCACTCAGTTGGGATGGTTTGCATTACATCAGCAATTTCTAGCATATTCTCAAACTTGGATGCTTACTTCAAACTCTGACACTTTCAAAAATACCAATAAGGAGCGCCCAAGGTCATGTTACTCTGACAACTTAACAATTTATATATCAATTAAATTTTAAAATAGGGAGAGGCAAATTTACTCCACCACACATACATTATGGACTAGTTTATGAAAGATGGCTTGCTTTCTGTGTGATCTCTCAATGCATGGAACATTTATGAATTCAACCCTACCTGCCTAAGGAAGGCTTTTATGGATCTTCACATTGTATCTAATGTCATTAACTCTTTACTGGGCAGACGCTTTTCCTTTTTTAGCTCTAAACAGGCAAGATTTTTCAGGATGTCAGTGAGATTTAGGGGTACATCGGTAAAAACATCATATCTTAGGTATTAGTGCATATATTTCAATGAAATAAAATGCAAAATGAAAGGAAATGAAAGCAGCTTTATTAATATCCTTAATTGAAGTATACTTTTGGGTGTTAAATTTGAATCCATGCGTGAAAATATATATTTTAAAAAAAATATTATCCATTTATTGTCCGCTACAAACACTATGTACACACTTTGTTGATGCCAGGAACACTAATCTGTCATCAAACGATCAATACATCTCTTTTTTTGGCAGGTTGTGAATTCCTATCAAAATCATAAATCCAAAATAAGCCTTAATTTTAGTGGCATTAGTTTCCTTCCAACTTGGGTCGCCATTTTGTTTTTTCGCAATTTTCGGACGTGCGTACTTGTTCGTTTATTCCACTATCTTGTCAAATGTTTCTTCTTTGAAAAACCGATAGAAGAAAGCCAGATGAGTACTATCATTAGTTACACATTCGGCCCCATTTTTGTTTTAAATTCCGATATATTCAGTGCTAAAGTACTATTATTCCAACCATGTGCGTCTCCAGATACCCCTTCCCCCTACTTCTCTTTGATATCCTCAGAATCTGATGCACTCTCCTCCAAAATTTGAAAGATACTACATGTGCACGCTACTGACACTAATGTCACTTCTAATCCTATCGTCTAATTCAAAATAAATTTCTCTTACCTCATTATCCGATAAATTGAATCCATTAAACTTCTCATTAACGATCGACGATTCTAAGAAAACCATTTGAAATACCAAACGCGAAAAACAAAGAAAACTTTATGAAAAAATGAATGCTGCCACATGAAAATGCTTCAAAATGGCGGGGAAATCGTTGTACGTCATGCTTCCTGTAGAAACCAGATATGATGTAAATATGGGAAGAAAAGAGCACTGAGAATGCACTGGTTGCTATGGATGGCGTTGGGCGTTCTGCCCGGCAAAGAGTTAAAGCACACTGAGGACAAAATCCCTAGGACAGTAAACTTTCCTGCTGGAATAGGTCTGGATTTAAGCTTCATATGAAGCAGTTCCACTGCATTTAATTCTTGGATTGCACATTTATATAATGCTTACCAAGAAACTTATTAATTTTTGCTTCTATTTTTTTTTAAATGGTTTAAAATGAAAAGCCTGAAATGATAAATTTTCATAAGTCTCTTTAACACATCACAAATATCACATTAAATTTTTGTGACCTAAATTATTATATTTTATTTTACTTTCATTCAAAACGTTTATTGAGTCAGTTCTAAAAATAAAAAAATAATATTTAAACTGAAATTTGCTACAAAAATCATCTCAATATAGCTCTCACAAATTCAACAATATTCGAAGCAGTCGCATGGTTTTAAGCTATTTACTAAGCTAATAAGAATGCAATATCTCACCTTGTCCAGAATGTCTGCACGGTTAGTAGCAGCCAGCATTATTACTCCTTCCTGGGTGGTAATGCCATCCATCTCTACAAGTAATTGGTTCAGTGTATGTTCTTCTTCTTGGTTGGATCCAAAAGAACTATATAAGATGACTGGATGTTAATTTAACTCATTAAGCTTTACTACTCTTGTAGGTTAATGATCATATATAGCACAAACCTAAATCTCCACTTTATTGAATGCCTCTAATTTATTCATTTACTTTTTAAGTGAATCCACATTATAATTGATGAAATAAAAATAAAGAGGTGAACAAACTTGAGAATGTGAGGCTGCTCCTATACTCAAACCTATTAAGTATTTGCTCATTAACCTCTTCTGTGTTGGACTTGTATGTTTCTTTCTTAGAGAATATCTCAAGATTTTCTAGATAATTCTCAAAATCAGAATGTACTTAGGAAAAAAAAAAGAAAAGCTAAACAAGTGTCACAAAAATTGGGCAGTGTACTCACTAGAGTTATTTTTTTTAAATTAGATTTGTCACATGTGGTTTTCCCCTTGTTCTGTTCTGATAATTGCTTCTAATAATAGTCCGGCCAAGGTGTAATTACACACACTATTAATTACACACTAGTGTCATGTCAGACAGGATAAAGCTGAATGCATTCTAAGCTCCTGTTTTGAGAACTAACACGCTTACAATACATTTCTTCATACTTGCTCATAATTTGAAAGCTACACTGTAACTGTTATTAATAAGAATGTTTTATTAAATATGTGTATACCCTAATGCTAAGGGTACTATTAGTTTCTATACATTCTGAAACATGAACTTTACATGAAAGATTTACATGAAAGTTGGAAGCATCCTTACATTCATCATCTTAGTTGTATGCTTTGAGTGAAAGTAGTTGGAAAGAATTATGTTATTTTGAAACTATTTCTTTATAATTTTTCGAATGTTTGTATAAATGCAACAATTCGTTGTGAAATACTTTCACTAAATGTATTATTTGTAATTACATGTACTTTTTAAGAATTTAGCATGTTAGAACAATAGCAATAATTTGAACTTAAAATGCACTGGAGGTAAAAAGTTTTTTGTTTATGTGCCTGAGGTGATAGGTAAGGCAAGAAAACCTCATGAACCTATTAAGTGGCAACCTACGATGGGGAGGCAGGTCATGGCCCATGGTCAACAAGACAAGGCTGGAGGACTTAACTGTATGAAAGAGGAGACTGACAGTTTAATTAACATTTAATTAGTATTTAGTTTCACTGACCAGCAAATATTATGAGCAGAAAAATTATTTAGAAAAACCATGTTTTAGTTGATACAAAGTTTATTAGCCAATGGGACCTATTTTGTGGGTAATGTAATTTTAGGCGTCGTACAAAAGTGGACGATTTTTCCATGTTGCCTTCTGAAGAGAGTTAAGATACACTTCACCAAAGACAAGAACAAATCTGGCACTTCTATTCTATAGTTAATTTTGGCTTGTAAATGTGTTTGCAACATTCTTGCATCTTCATGGTATGTTTCTTCTTGCTACATGTATCCTCAAATCAATTTATAGCTAAATATTCACTGAAAACCATTCTCATATTCTATACTGACCAAACTGTATTCTGTTGTACCATTCTGAGTTGATACATTAATGTGCCTGGTGTTTCTTTAAGAATTATCTCTGCTAAGTCTTCATCATTATTATTAATGCTGTTATACACTACAAACTTGATATAATATGATAGTTGGGGTCCAACATATCTGACCACATTATGAGTGAGTCTACATCTTATTGAATTTAGACAAATGGTTCAAAATTCTGCATCAAAGTTTGCTCACCCTCTAAGTTCACATACAGCAAAGTGGTTTACAATCTGCATTGTATTAGCTGCTTTTATTTGGCTGTCATTTTAAATTAGTCAAGTGCTAGTTACTTATATGCGAAAACTGAAAGCTTCGTTGGTGAAAAAAAATGGAGTGCAATTCTTGACTATATTCGAAGGATCTCATATATAACATAATGTTAAAAAAACCGGGGTCCAACACTGACTACAATATAATCAACTCCATGTTATACTGAGCTGCATTATGTCGGGTTTACAGTGCATCTTTAAATATACTTCAACAATAAAAGCTGGATTACTATTAAGAGCATACTGCCTTTGTTATTGTGAATGTTTAGAAACAGGTAAAGACAGTCACATTCCTGCTTAGTCTTTAATTAGCAATGCTAAACCATCAGGCTGATTTCAAATGTTTAGTGTGACATGAAAATACCTGTGTGTAGCATGAAATCACTTACTTGCCAGATCTCTTGCGACCAATAGCATCTATTTCATCAATGTAGACAATACAAGGTGCTCGTTTCCGTGCTTCTTTGAAAAGATCCCTTACACGTGCTGCCCCTAACCCTGCAAATCAATGTTTGTAGGTAACACTTCTGAATGTGTATGCACACACACAATTTAAAATAAAAGTTGGTGTTTGAATACAGAAGTAATAACATACATGCATCAACATTTAGTATTTCAGATTAAGATTATAAACTAATTAACTGCAGAAAATAGTAACATCACTGAGACAATGTCTAACCATAAACCTGACATACTCATTGGACTTGCAAGCATTTAAACTGTGCAGAAGACATAAAAGCTTTAACACAAAAACATTCAAAGTATCACCGGCTCAAAACAAAATGTTTTTGCATTATCTGTTTATATTTTAGTAAGTCTGTCACTTTATGCATCACTTTTTGCATATACACATTGAATTTAGGCATACACAAATGAAAAGATTTTCTTTGCCAAATTAATTTTGTTAATGGTGTTATTACTTTAATTTTAAAGAAACCAACTCCAAAAATAAAATAAAAGTATCTTATGAAACCAACAAAAAAAATATTAAAAATTATCTATCTGGTGAAACTCTAACCATAATGTCCAGAAAACTGATCCAATCCTATCAAGAAAACTTGAAAATGAATTCAATAGTGAATACTGTAAAAATAATCATCACAGTTTACCTCCTAGCATCTCCACAAACTCTGAACCTGCCATAGCAAGGAAGGGCACCTTAGCCTCTGTAGCCACAGCCCTAGCCAGCAATGTTTTGCCACAGCCTGGTGGGCCCAAGAGCAGTGCACCACGTGGAACCTTTACACCAAGCTCCTATTAACAATAAACCAAAATTATCATCTTGGCATCCAATTTTTAAAAAATATATAACTGAGATGTATTAACATTATCTAAGAATAAAAAAAATTGTTTTCCCATGTTTCATCCACCTCACTGCTAAGAGATTGAAAGAGAGAGAGAATGAGGGAACAAACATTTGAACTTAGACTTTCATGAAAGAACAGACAAATACTGACAAAGTTTCTGATTACCCTCCCCTCCTTCATAAATCTCCATCTTACAAGATGGTGTCGGTAAACAAACCTTGAAGCGCTGTGGACTTTTTAAGTAGTCAACAAATTCCATTATCTCTGTTTTAGCCTCTGTCAGCCCTGCCACTTCTTTAAAAGTGATGCCATGACCATGCTTTGATGCAATATCCACTCTCATGAACTTTGCCTTGCGTTCATTAGCCTTTGTTTTAAATTTAAAAAAAAAGATTTTAAGTACAAATTGAATTCTTGTGACTTAATTTTTAAAAAAATAGTATTTATTAGGCAGAACTTGTTTAAAGATACTTCTGATACTGTACAATTGATTTCTGCATTGTGTTTTAACTAGGTCTGCAGTGAAAGGGTTAAACACACCTAGGATGAATTATCTGAACACAAGGTTACTGCAATAATAACTTTTAAAATGAGATCAGATCTTCTCTTATTTTAAATGTATTAGTAAGTACAAAGTTAGAAAACCCTAACATGAATATGAACACTCAGGTTTACAGGCCAAAGAGAATAATATTGGTGGACAGCTAAGGCTCCCAATCATCCATAATTATTTCCAGAGCAATAAATGATTAAATATCTATATATTAATCACGATCCATTATTCAAAGAGAATAGCATCAAGAGCTGGGGCATCTCTAGATTTTTCAAGAAAACAAAATGATCTATGTGTGATATCAATACCTTTAGCATTGTTATTAAATCAAGGTGACTATTTATTTTGCCCATGTTAGTTAACAAAATGAAGCAGATAATCAGAGACCAAATGCATGGTGAAGAGTGTCTGCTGGAGAATTATTAATAACATAAATTAAGATTCTCATCACTTGTAATTAGTTATAGATGATTAATTAATTAATAATAACCATAACCATTAACTAAGTGACATTTGGGTTTATTAATGGTTTATTAGTCTGTCGGCAGGAAAATTGTGATATCTGTCTCCCAAGCAATTTTAACTAACAAGAAATCTTTACTTAAGAACTTACTGTGCCAATATCTTTCCACCTAGCTACTGATAAACTATTATTAAATAATATTAAAAAATATTAACACTACTAGATTTTTGTAAATACTCTGATAAACTTGCCAAATTTAAAAATAATTAATCTCATCTAATTATGAAATTTTATTTAAACTGAATAACCAGCAAGTAAGGTTGCATTAATAAATATAAATTTTTACAGCACATCACTGCTGATTTGGATTATGTTTATGAACTTCATGCAAAAATGAACTATGCATTTCTAAAAAAAACTATTCTACTTGTAGTATTGAGAGTTTGTAACTCATAAATTAACAAAGTTTACGTATATGTTAAACAATTACCCTTTGTAATAAAGTTGCATCTATAATGTTAAAAACTTCTTTCATATTTTCAGCAACAACAAACAAATCCTCTAAATAGTGTTTCTGTGTGTGTGTGTGTTATGTGAGAATGTGTGTTAAGTATGCGTCTCTCTGTGTGTTTTTGTGTGCATACATGAAATTGAAGATTTTAAAAACTGATATAGGTATACTATTCTTAAACTGACTGTGTCAACTGTATTTTATAAAGAACACATGTAAAAGATCATTTTATTGTATTTGCCAATTAATTTCATTATTTTATTTAAAAGAATAATTATATAAGCAAAAAAGTAAAACTCACAAACATATCCGAAGGATTTGGCAGTTGAATTTTGAATGTTACCTTTCGCAACAGTAAATATGCAGCTAGAGCAATGATTCCCATGAAAATAATTTGTGACCAACCACTGAAAATAAACCCAAGATGAAATAAGGCAAAATAAGACTAGGAAGAAAATTACATTGCTTCTTTAAATAAAAATAATCAGCTTAACAACTTTTTGGAGTACATACTTGAAACTCAATGGATGCCTCTACTGAAATCTCAAAATTGACTCTTGTCACCCTGTCTGACTTATTTCAGTTTTTCGCAAGAAAGGTCAGGTATATTCAACTCATTGTTTAGTGGCACAACACATGCACAATAAGTATTTATGTGTATTATAATATTTATGTGCAATTTATCAGGTTAATTTAATGAAGTCCAAGGTGGCAAAAATATATCAAGGCTGGATAATAGGTTTTGCATATTACCCGGCCAGCCAGCTGACTGAATAAGTAAAAGTGTGTGCACAGTGACAATGCAGAATTTTATTATTCACTATTACTATAAAAGTGTATGTTACTTATGATCAGTAACAACAATTAATGACATGAATATAAATCACAACAAAAGTTTTAAGCACACCCCTCCAGTAATCCTTCAGTCAAATGTATGTAAAAAAGTTTTGTCTCAAAGCTTCATTAAGACACTATCATCTAATAAGAAAGATATTAAATTTTATGTAAGCTACCTACCAAACCAGTCAAAGTTCTAAAAAAGATCACTTCCAGTTCCATCACTTTAAACAATACAAGTGACTCAAAGTATCTGTAGCTTGAAAGATTTTGTCAAATATGTCATCTCTCTTTCATGATATATGAAAAGAAATTCATGATGATGCAAGCAAACTAGTGGCAAGGGGAGGCAACTATTGTGGTTATGATTGATGACAGCCATTTGGAATCTATAAAATAAAATCAACTTAACACTAAATAAACTTTTGACAAATACTAATGGGGTAAACAATTAAGTGTCAATAAACAAAGAAGGAATCAAAGTTTTGCTCCCAATGCTATATGTACAAATAAATATAACTTGCCTTTGTCTCTGATAATGGATAACAACTCCCTGGTCAGATCTAATGCCAAGTTCTGTTTCAGCTCTACGTACTTTTTCTTCAAAATTATTTGGATCTGGAATCTTCAATGTGTAGTAAGGAATATCTACCTAGAATAATATTAAAAAAACATTTAAAACAAATATAAATAACATATAACTAAAATTAATGATTCTAAAATCATTCTAAACATAAAAATTAAGATTATGCTTTTAAAAAAAAACAGAAAATTAAAAAATACTACAATGACAACAAATCTGGAGATTCAACAAATATTACTACTCTTAGTGACTGATTGCACATTAAAGTTTGTATTAGACTAATTTTTCCTGGCAAAGTACAGCTTCCTCATCTGGTTAATGTTATATTATCTCCCCTTTGTCATTCACGGTAGAGGATATGTCTATCATGCAAGACACAATCTTTGAAAATTTATCAACAGACACCAACATCTTTCTGTCCATCTCCACATAAATGAGAGATAATTGCAGCCAAGCACAATCATCTTGGGTTAAACATTTATCAGAGATACATGTAAACATAAACAATTCTTTTGCCTAGAGTCCATTAGAATTTATATGAGCATTTTCATCCAGTCTGATCTTTCATAAAAAATGTAGCCCTGAACGACATTATGGAAGTGGTGGGTTCAAAATCCTCTTCTACTTTCTCGAGACTGGTGTCTGAAAGAAACACCCACTTTATTTCCTTTGTGTAACTTTTAGCAATTGCTTAATCTGTCCCTGCTTCTTTTCAAGATTACCTGCTTTTTTTCGTCTGCAAAATTCCTATTTCTAATTCGTGATTCTACTTAAGCAAGAACACCTGATGGAAACAAGACAGTTAAAAAGAAGTTATTACCAGATGTGCTTTAGCAAAATCCATCCCAGCTATTTTTCCAGATGTACTTTGATTTGGGTAATGAGGAGACCGCACTATGTAATTTAGTAAATACTGCTATCTCTCCTGATAACTAACATGGTACCTAAGGTCTTGGTTTGTGTCTGAGACAGGTATAGGGTTGCTTTTACATGTGGTTAGTATTCAGGCAAAAATTTACTTTATTAGAAAAATTATTTTCATAGATATTAGAATTGAGTCTGAATAGAGTAAAAGCTAAATCTCTTTTTTGTGTATAAACATGGTTTAAAAAAGAGAAGAAAAAAGAACAACAAAATTATGACTTGTATTTACTATAAAATGAGTTATCCAAATTATGACTGATAAATTTACAAGTAAAAAAAAAAAAATCACTGTACCCGCTGTCCTTTAATAACAGCCCCATTGTGAAGATGTATAATTGCCACTTCACTTTCTGGCCGAATAATTATGGCTTCTACCTTCAATCAAAATGTAAAGAAACAAACAGAAATTAAACAATTTTAACAAATAAAATTTAATATAGTAAAACAATGAATTTATGTCTCTGTGACCAACTGGTTTTGTAATTAAAAAATTACGAATATTGTGGTATAAAGATATAATTTAAACAATTGCACCAATAGGAAAAAGTTCATTATTTTAAACTGATATATAGTAACAGAATAGACTTTCTTTTGACAAATGCACTTTATATAAATATTATATAAAATGATATATTAAAATATATCTAATTTGCTTGTTTTAAATTTACTCAATAGTTTCATTATAACATACTGAGGTAACTTTTTATTTCAAATGATTATCACTAAAGACAAAATAAATTTCTCACAGTGGACATAATAACATTCAGAAGAAAGAGTTATAACAATCTTATTGAGAAATACTACCTTAAGAAAATAGTAAATAAAAAAAAAACAACTTAAGGCATAATATATAAGATATCCTGATGTGAATTCATTCAGAAGTTAAAATAACTTTTGTCACTTACCTCACCCTTGGCTAACATATCATAGTAGAATTCGGTCCATGAAATGAATCGAAATGCACCAGTATCTTCCCCTTGACCCATGGAAACAAGAGTGTAGACTCCAAATGCCACCCAAAACCAGAAGAGAAGTCGAGGCAGTAAAGGAAACTTGCCATTGGCTATATTTCACACAAAGGAAAGAAATTATTTTAAACCCAAATATCATAATCTGATTATTTAAGACTAATCTACAAATATAAAATCTATAGCTGGTGTGGAATGAATTGCTCCTCAAAAGATTCACATGAACCTATCTTATTGTATGTAATCAAAGATTATAGTTACTGGAATAAAATGAACTGTAAAAGATTTTTTTAAAAAAATACTTTATGTTAAACTGGTATCTCCTAATATAATAACAAACAAACAAAAAATTTGCCTGACTAAAATCAATACAACATGATACAAAGACACAAAATTTAATTTGTACAAGGAAATAAAAAATTAAGATGTGCTGCTGTAAACCAATATTTATTATTATCAAAATTAATGAAATGTCAATCACAGATTTTTAACACAACATTGAAAAGTAAGACAAGATACCTGAATAAAATGTGGATATAACTGCTGTAAACTTTTTCCATTTAGATATAGTTAAGACATTAAATTATGTTTAAAATGTTCTAATCAACAAATATCTTTAGCCACTAATGAAAGATAAATTAATGTTGTATTAAAATATAAAATCAATTAAACAGATATCCATTTTATGATAATCTTTAACAAACAATAAATGTCAATGGAAGACATTATGGGATATGATCTAACTATGGATAGAATGCACTTAACATTCTTCATTTCTTGTACATCTCCTTTCTTCAACAGAGAAACACATTTCTCCTCTTGACAATTTTCATTTAATTTACAATAAAGCCGATATTTCTCAAAAGTTTGATTTTGCTTCTAAAGTGAACCAAGAGAGTGCCTAACTGTTTTTGGAAAGATTACAATGGTATAGTCACTGAAGTTAAAAGTTTGAGAAAACATAATTTTAAACACAAAAGCTCATGAACCTGAATTTACTAATAATTTATAAGAAAGATGTAACACTAGCAAGAAGGAAAAGAAACTGCAATTGGTTAAATTTTAATTAATTATATTACAGTTTATAACAATGGAACCAAACTGTCAATGTGTAATTGTTTTTAAGTATAAAATAATCATTGAAATGGTAATGATAGATATTATTAATCTTCTGAAATTCCTGAAACTTCTATAGTGTCAGTGATCAATAAAGAATTTACTTTACTGGCATTCTGCTGTCCATCTACCACAAAAATACATTCTGTAAGGTGAATCTTCTACTTGAGGAATGTCAGAAGCATTGAATTTTTTTCATTAAGGTAGCATTTATTATTATGACCACTAATGCACCTTCTTTTTCACACTGGCCCTTCCAAATAAATTTATATATTAAATTTGTTATTGAGATGATAATAATAATAATGCATCAACAACAACAATCGACAACAGTTTAATCTTTACATTTATAATATGACAAAAGTAAATTAGTGTAAAATATGAAATAGAACTTACGATTTTCCTTTTCTTTATCTTCACTGTTTCTATCATCATCATTTCGATTTCGATCTTGTTGACTGTACCGTGATGTACTGAAGTTTCGACATGATGCTGTCATTTTATTGAATAAATAAATCACTTATTACAGACACCGATTAAGAACAAAAGTGAAAATAACATTTAGATTTGAATGACTCAACATTTATAATAAAAATAAAAGTGTGTACTATATTTTAATATTTAAAAAGTCTATAATGAACTTGTTTATTGAAAAATGTAATATAAAGACTTTAAATAGTGTACATACAATTTGTCTGGATGTATAAATTCATAATGTTCAACTTTTATGTGTGTGTTAGGGTAATAATTGTAAACAGGTAAATTTTGAACAGTGGACTCACATTTTATTTGGGGGTTATATTCTGATAACAAGTGAAAATCGTGTATAGTCAAAATTATGATGATTTTTAGTTGTAATGTATTTTTTAATTTTAGCATTAAAATTTATATATATATTTAATTTGCACTCTTGTAATGTAAGCATTAACTTCAGTGTGCGTGAATCAATTTTATAGTAAACCATACTTTGTACTGTATTGTATTTTTCTGCATTATACAAATTTAATTTGCAAGCTTTACCAGGATGTAACAAAGTCATGAAATCATTCTGTGAGTAAATTCCAGATCTTTTAAGAATTCCTGTCGCAGCTTTTACCTCTTTCTGCCACTGTTGGAAAGATATGGTCTGCAAATTGAAAATGAATTAATAAATATTGGATGCTGATAAATAAAAATATATACTGGAACTGGCTTAAATCAGATGTGGATGAGGCAAAATTTCACATTAAATCAAAACACCCTATTTTTTAAATTAACAACAAAATTTGAACTTTAAATATGTTATCCTTAGCATGCCAACATAGAAGTGATTTATCTATATGTAAACTACAAACACCAAGGCATCCTTCTCTCCTGTCTCCTTTCCTTAATGCAAATCATCATTAGAGGTAATTACTAAATTAGTCACTAGTCAGTCTTTGTCAAACTTGCAAAAGGCATCAGTGACTGACTTATTTAATTTTTATTAAAGTGTTATGACAGTGTGCTGAATAATGATTTTGTAGAATTAACGATTAGTAACAAAAAGCAATTTTTAAGCATGGAGAAATTTTAAGTTTTTTTAAAATGGGGGGGGGGTATGTCATTTATTCCATTGCCGTCATTGTTTCCCCTTGATAAGTCTTTCAAACACCATACAAACACTCAAAATAATCTATTTTATTTTCTGTCTCAA
This sequence comes from Sinotaia quadrata, assembly GCA_028829895.1. Lineage (NCBI taxonomy): Eukaryota > Metazoa > Mollusca > Gastropoda > Architaenioglossa > Viviparidae > Sinotaia > Sinotaia quadrata. Next base: position 104,730,259 of record CM054181.1, on the reverse strand, counting down.
TAACAATTTTGTTTATTATTGCAATTTTACTTTTGTTATGTTGAAGTAATTAACGACGGGTCTATTAGTATTAAAAAGTATCTAACTTCAAATTATGACTCAGCAATACTTTAATAAGAAAATGAAATGTCCAAACTCACTTTTATGAAATCTATAAAGTTAGCTTCAGTACTTCTCAACGCCAAACATCTTGAACAAAGTTCTTTTGCAGACTGTAACTCAGACAAATGAGTTGAAGTATAAACAGAAAAACGTCGTCTGAATCTAGTTGATCGTGTCACGATACAATGCCTTAAACTGAAAAATCCAGTCAGAATTGGCAAAAATGGTTTTCTGCTACCTGCCCGCAGCAGTTCCATTTTAGTCTTATTAAGCACAAAAGTATTCGTTAAAAGAATAATCAAGAGGCAATACTGGCTAATACTTTTCTATTTTTGAAAATCTGGGGGGCTAACATGCTTGTGGGACTTCGAAATAAGACTTTCTTCTAGAAGTTTGACCTCGAATTAATCTTTTAAACTATTTGAATGAATCTGCTCATATTTGGTTTTCTCGAAATATCCGTTTAAGTAATTAATTTTAAGATAATATATATACTTATGAAAAATTCGTCTTGAAGCCTATTCAAATCATAGTAGAGTACTTGTCCGTTTTCTATTATTATTATGATGAAATGTCAGCCATTCTCAATGCACAGAAATATATATCTATGGACCAATCAGTAAAATTGTTATTGAAGTAAAGGAAGTCTTTTTAAGAAGGTTTTCTGACCAATCAGAGGAACGTTTTACCCCGCGTAAAGTCAAAGAAGTGTGCCCTCTAAGGTGAGTACCTATAAATAAATCCATATTATTCCGGAAATACTGAATTTTATATATTGCATATGTTACACAACAGTATTAAATAAATTTATTATATTTTTATTTTAGAATTATTACTTTATTTAAATTGCAATATGCCTTTGGCGACATTTATTTAGAACAGTTACAGTCAATGGCCATGCTGTTTGGAATGGAAAGCCATGTTGATAGTCTTTGTTTTCGTATTAATAATTAAAATGAAATATGGAGGAAAAGACAGATAAAGACAAATACATAAATAAACCATAATTCCTTCTCACATAAATTCGTTTATGCCTACTCCTGAAATATTTTGATTTTACTCCATAACGGGTGACAGTTGTCTATAGCATTTTGACATGGCGTCGAACTTTATTCCCAGACTTGTGTTTTTTGTACTTGTGTGTTGAATGTGTATTTGGAATAAGTAACTCCTTTTAAGTTAATATTCTTTCTAGTGACTTTAGATATAATGCATTTGTGTTAACGTAATTTAAAATATATCGCACATAATAACATATGGATCCAGAATTTATATTGAGTTTACATAGTCCCGTGTGTGTATGTGTGTGTGTGGGTAAAATAATAAATATCATAAAAGTACACATTTCCAAATACAATTTTATAGACAATAGATCAAGAATAAAACAAAATTTTATTAGCTATAGGAAACTTTGTACATATAGTGAAGAAGTTTTCCAAGGAAAATTTCAAAATTTGCTGAAAAGAGATTTGATAAAAATGCTGAAGATGCAGTACAATTTTATGTTAAATGTATTTATAAATAATAAAATAAGCTCTATTAAATATTCATCTGGAACTTTTGTCATTTGAGAACTTTCTTATACAGAAAAACTAAAGCAAAATATTAGAAAACAAAATATTTTTATATAGTTACATTAGAATAGATCCATCCTTTGCAATTTCTTTTTTATAAACCCTTCAGTATATAGAAATTTGATCAACAGATCAGTAAATTTCTTGCCTAATTTATAAGTATATAAGTAAATATAAGTAAAATATATATTTTTTTAAGCTACTTTGTTTGACAATACAGATTATTATTGTGTAAATCTTTATTAGCACAATTAGAGTGTATAATGATACAAGAGCACTTTTATAAATACCAAAATAGTTAACAACTGTATTAAATTAATAATAATAATATGTACTTTGTAATAGTAGTTTTATTTAATAGGTCATTTATTATTTCCTAATGATCATCAGAACATGTTCTTTTGCTTATGCCATAAAGGATTAGTGGTTAATAGTGCTTTAAATGCCCTTATGATGAATAAAGTTTCCATACTATTGATTTATTATTATTTATTAATACTGTTTTATGGTGTATTAACTAGTAATTTATGGCAATAGGGCTTAGTATTTTCTTTATGCAATGTTTTGTAAACAAATTGTGCAGAATATTATATATCAATGATTGTGATTCTTATTAGTACGGACATTGTATATTTGATTATGTTCTTGTTACAAATATCTCTTCTAAAATAGATATAATCAAATGTATTTAAATGATCAATTCTAAATTCCTGATTAGGATTTAGATAATATATTATTATCATGATCTTAATACAATGATTTGATCAATACCAGATGCAAAAATAGTTTTATGGATAACATCAAATTGAAAATTAATGTTGGGGTTTTGTATTTTATGAAAGAAAATGTGCCAGATTTTTAATAATTATTTTTTTAATCTAATTTATTTGGATTCTCTCTCTCTGTCTCTTTGTCCCTCTCTCTCACACATAACACACACACACACAAAACAAATATTTGTAATTTTTTCCTGTTCATGTAGTAGGCACTATATTCATTGGATGCTTGCATTAATTCCCCGTCAATATTTGATGTTTATTAATTTTTTTTCTGTTATAAAATAATAAATAGCATTTAATCACTATGCTTATTCAGAAGTTGTTATGAATAGCTGTTAGCATAGTCTGTATTCAGCAGAAGTTTGTTGTTTATACTTGTAACAGTTAAATGTTACATAATTTCTCTTGCATTAATTTTCATATTTGTTTTCTAGCATGACTATGAATAATATACTTAATATACTTTGTTAAACTTAATGTCTGATTTTTTAAGTGTACAGTAAGCAAGGGTGTATTATTATTATTATATTTACTGTACATAAGTATATGTGGCTTTTCAACAAAACAAAACTTAAAATGGTACTTTGACCTTTCAGTTGTAGGTTTCATTATCTTTTTCTGTATTTAAAAAAAACAACAAAGACTATATTTTATGAAAATGTGTTACTACCTACATAGTACATGTTCTAAGAAGCAACTCCATATTGCTAATCTTTGATATTGAAATTATATAGCTAATCTTGATATTTTGAGTGTTTATACTTAGTTACTGTTTCAACATGAGAATACAGGTTCATATTACTGATGGTAATATTTAATGGGAATATATATTCATATTGCATGTACAACTAAGTAAAGATTGTAGATCTATATTTTATCACGGATATGATTACCTTTGGCAGTGTCATATATTTATGACTATTCTCATTGAAATAATTAAGAGGAAATATATGGTTTGCATTATTTATAGTAAATAGAGTTTTCTTATACATGTAAGATTTTAAAAGTAAGTAATGAGATTGATGCTTTATAATTATATGCATACATATGGATGTAATAACTTGGGGTTCAAGTAAGTTCCACTTTCATTTGTAGTTTTATACTACCATTTGTTTACATTAGATGTTTTCTTTCACTTTTTTGACTTTGAGCAATCTGCCCCCCCTCCCCCCCTTTTTATATTAAAACTACAAAAAGAAATTTAAAAATTGAACACCCGATACAATGATTTATAGACATTAATTGATTAAAACAGATAAAATGGTAATAATGCTCTCTAATTCTGCACAACTTACAATATATTGCTAATAGTAATACAAACATAGAGATGTAGTATATGCACCCTTGGAGACTTTATAATTACACATAGAGGAATGTTACTATAATTCTCTTTTCATAAGGGATTTTACTAATTTTAGATCTTTAGACATTCTAAAATGTAAAATGGTATTTAAGTCAAATAGTAGTACTACTACTAGTAGTAAAGGAGATCATTTAAAATTTGATTTGACATCTGTGGAGAGTTAAAATTAGCTGAATTTTGAGGATATATGTTATGGATTTGACCTCTTCATTGTTTTGACCATGATATGAAGACAGCATAGGGTTCATAGCTAACACTGAGAAAGCAGATCAATTGCAATGACTCACTACCCATGACCGGCAAGCCATGACTCTTGACACAGTCCAAGTGGGTCATTGTGACATCTACACTTAGCATTGTAATATATGTAGCAGTTTAAAATAGGATGTAATTAATACATTTGCTTAATTCATAATATTAAACAATATAGATATTAAAGTGATGATTTGAACAACTGCTATAGACAAGAATGTGTGTGTTGTGTCTTCATCCATAGTTTTTCTGATTTTTTTTTTGTATTATATGTAATAGATTAATTTTGATTCTGTCATTTTTTCTTTCTTTTTTCTTATTGTAATTAATATCTACACTTCTAAAGAATTAATACTAAGTATTAATATTATTTTATTAGTACTGCTACTAGTGATGTATATCTTTTGTTATAAAAAATTAATATTTGTAAATTATGTATTCATTTCATTATAGTAGCTGTATTTAAACTTCTGGGGTGCCAGAATGTTGGTATAGTTAAGTCTTGTTTTTAGATCATACGTAGATTTTGTTAAATAAGGGCATACAGTGGTTGCATATATCAAGATTGCTCATACACATATGGTATATTTTTAGCAAATAACTTTAATAAGTATTATTTTTATTTTGGCACTTTTTTAAAGTTGAAACTTACAATTGTATGGTGTTTTAAGCTAAGAGTTAAATTTAAAGGTCTACTTGCATATTGAACTTTAAAAATAATGTCATTTAATTGTTGACTTAAATATTAAATAACAATGCATAATAATTTTAAGTTTTAAATTAGTTAATAGCTTTCATTAACAGCATTTCTTGCTTTTAGATTTTCATTTACCAGACATTAACAGGAAGTATTTTTTCTTTTAAAAAAAACTAATCCAATATATATATATATATATATAATCAGTTGAAGGCCAGTATTAAGTTAATATAACTTCATAAGTGAAAGTGATAATATATTTTCTCTGTTGATTTGTTTATTTACAGCATTTGTTAGTTTTTAAAAAAAAATTACTTTCATTTTAATCAGTCACTACTTTGTTTTTTAATGCTATTTTCTTGTTCTTTGTTTAAGATAATATTTTTTTTAATTGACTAATTATTTACATTTTTGCAAATTTCTAGAATATATTTTAAAAGTATACTTCTAGCCAGTGACAAGAAGGTAAACTTAATCCATATTTTCAGGAGAATGTTTGTCTTGTTTACTGACTTGCATATGGCAAAAAACTTGCCATGTTCTAAAATAAATGGTAAGGTAGCCTTTGGGAATGTGTGAATGGATTCCTTTTTTATGTTTTACAAGTGTTATTAGAATATAATTAGTCATTCTCATTTCATGTGTTTCTATTGATTTATTGTGTAAATTTTGATACTTTGAACATTAGATAATACTGTTCTAATAAATTGACGTCTTCCATAATTCTGTTAAAACACTAACTGCATACAAGCTCCTTAGTCAGTTTGGGATTGTGATGTAACAACATACTTAATGTTAGTAATTTATTAATTGTGTAAATTCCATCACCTATATTATGATTTGTGATAGAAAGAGACATTGTTCTGTGAATAAATTTAAAATGCAAAAGTTTGATTGTATTGTTAATTTATGCTTTGTCATTCTAAAGTTTCAGAATATTTCAATACATTTTGATATCATTTAAGAAAAAGGTAACATGAATATATCTTAATAACATTACAGTATCAATAACCACTGGTTTATTTGATCTTAGCTGTGGTTAGTAGTTCACTTTCACATTTTTTAAAAACTATTTTGACTGTTGCATGATACAGAAAATCTCCAGAGTATGGCAACTTGCTCATAGAATAGGACAGCTTAAATATTAATGTGATGAGAAAGGAACTTGCTATGTTTTAAATCATGTATTACCATTATGCAGGAACTGTTTCCTTTTAGCACAAAGAAATGACAACATCCCAAATTTACTACCTCACATATTTCTTAAATTCATTAGTCATCCGTAATTACAGTAATACTCTGGCAGCTATTAGACAGTTTTAAGTATGTATATATATATATATTGGGGTTTCAAGTAAACAAAAATTAATTTATTAAATTTGTAACTCTTTGAATTATCTGATCAGCAGTTAATTCCTACTTTGGGCATCAAGAATAATTATGGTACATGCTTTTGACAAGAGAAGAGGAAGGTGATTGAGGGAGGGTAATACTGTGGAAAGTAGTTCCCATTATAATAATACAAATATTATATATGTGATTTAAAACACATATTGTAGTTTGATGAGGATTTTTCTTGTCTTTTTGAAATTAACTTTTACTCTTTTATTATTAAGTATTAGTAATAGTAGATTGAGCAGTCATTCTGCTCAGTGTAATTTGTAACTCAAGGATGATAGGTTTCTGTGGTAGATGTAAATTCTCACATTTCTGGCAGGAGTTGGGAGATCTGTCTTTGATAATTAACTGTGTTTGTCTTGTATGTCTTGTCTTTATTATAAATGATTCTGTCTCATTGTGTAGTAGTTTTTAAGAATTTATTTGTCTGTTATTAGCAATTTGTTAAAATTCCTCCTGTTTACAGGAATTTCTTTTGTGGGTTTTTTTTAATTGTGCCATTTTTATTCCAGGCCATTGATACACTTTTTGCAACAACAAAATCTTTTAAATATACATGAATATATTCTTTTGGCTGCTCTCTACCATTTTTAAAAACTGTTATTGTTAGGTGGCATTACTTCAAGTGTGCATGTACCCACTGCCCCTGTCCTTAACATTGTTAATAATTTTTGTGTTCAGTTATAAGCAGTTGTAGTGTAAGCAGTTTTGGATAGTCAGTTTGGTATTTTGTTTAATTGCTTGCTAAGTCTCATTTAATTTTTCTTGTTATGATCTCAAGTTACTTTATAATTTTAAATTTTATCATTTTTATAATAATTGTTGGAGTTGTTGTATATGTAGATGCAATGATTATGGTAACTAGAGCTTTAAATTGTACGAATTGTATTCATAAAATAAATAATAAAGATAGAAACAGTGCTTTCATTAGACTTCTCAAATATGCCGTCCCTGAACAACTGGTGCAACAACTGGTGCGCAGTAAATAAATATCACGAATGCTTGTGTAGGTCAGTGCTCACTTCTTTTCTTTTTTTCTTTCCCCTCCCCCCACCTTCCTGTCTCTATTTCTTTCTGTGTGTGTTGAGCAGAGCTGAGGGCGTTATTCTGGGAATCGACCTTGACATTCACTGTCTTTGTCCCTTCTACTTCTAGTCATGGGAATATCACACAAGTAGCATAGAACAGCAAAATGCAATCGACTTGGCAAATTTTTTACACTGGCACATCATGTATAAATCAAACCATTATGTTCTGTGTGTCAATGAATAATTTGGTTTTTAAAAAATGTATTGCACTTTGTGTGTATATTTATTTATCCCCAAATGCAATATTAATTTTTTTCTCCTGTTTCCTTTAAGGTAGTCAAATCTTCAATTCCTTCTTTTTATTTACACCTTTACAATTACATTTGATAAAAATCAATTTTATACTTGTACTATGAAAACAAATCAGAGCTATTGGATACTACTGAACGTGCACACTGGGTAGTTCAGTTGGCGGAAGCTTTTTGAATAATAATTTCATTTCTACAATTGATTGATTCCAAACCTGATACTTATTCATATCTTCTAATAGATTATGCTATAGTTTTCAGTAATTATCAGTAATTTTTACTAAGTGAAAAGTAATTAGAAAAGGAGGGTGGAAATAAACAATTCAGAGTCCTGTTACATTTGCACTACCTCAGCTAATAAATCATTCCTTTTTATTAGCATTTAAAATCACCATGCATGACTGAGTTTAGACCTAAAATTTATGTTTGTCTTGAATAATTGTGTTTGCTTATAAGCATATATTTAATAGTAGGGCAGGTATTGGAATGGTCTCCGTCTGCCACTTCTCTCTCTCTGTTTCAGTTCTCTCCACATGCACAATTATACATTCACATGCTCATTTATTTGATAAGCACCACAATATGGTAAAGTGGTATATAGCTGGCCACTGAAAGTTTGAAACAGTGGCAGTTTGAAAATGCAAAATTGGGGGATGGGGGTGGTGGTGAGGGGATCAAGTTGTTTAATTTTTTGTTGTTGTTGCAAATATGAACATTTTTGCTTTTCTGCTTTTTCCTTTTTATTTTTAATAATAAAATTTAAAAAGAAATAAATTTATGAGTGCAGTACAATATTTTTAGCCTCTAAATGTCAGTCTTGAAATTCTTTCTACTACTTCTTATGGCACATGTGTCTAGGTTAGATGTTTATAATCTATATGCTTAGACTAGAGTTGAGAATATATTCACTGTATCCTCTTGTTCTTGGTATTCACTTGAATTAAAATCCATGTTTAAGAATTGAGGTATTTACAGAGATGTCAGATTAAAAAAAATTACATCTTTTGTCCAGCCTATTACGTCTTAATTTGCCAAGTGAAGCTGCTGTCTTGTGAAATTTAAAGTACTAGTGCACTGAATATTGGATTATACCAAAAAAGGCAATTGCAGCTTCATCATCTGTTTGAAACATATTGTGCAGGTAAGGTAAACTATTTTATGTTGTGACTGTCAAACCATTATTTTGACTAACTAAAACATTACTCTTAAGATGCTTTTAATAATTTAAAGTGTTTTTGAACAGTTTTCCTTCCATTAATTTATGTTTTTATTAAAATATCAAAACATTTTAGTACTCATATATAATGCCATTTCTTTTATGTCATTTATCATGTCTACAATTTCTAATTTATTTGGGTAGTGTTTATTTTTTGTGATAAGTTGTGTGCTATATAATATTTTTTTATCTTAACTGAATTGGTTAGTACTGTGGTTGTTTAGAAACACTATATCTTTAAAACAACAAAATAACAAAAAGGAAACTAAAACAATGAAGATCCAAACTCAGCTCTTTTAGATCTCTACTCCTCTGTAGTGTATATACTACTGCTAGTATTAAATATGTATTAAATAAACCTACAACAGAATAATACAACACAACTATGAATACTTCAACTGTATTAAATTTTAAATTGCTTTATGTTTTATTGATTGTGTGATCTGTTTTTACTATTTCAGTATTGTATATAAATTGTTTGAAATAGCTCTTTTAAATATTTTTATGGGTTCTTTATATTTTTTTAAATAAAGAAGTAAACCTACAAACAGTTTTGAATGATTTAAGCATAATACTTTATTATAATTGCATAAATATTAGTATCCTTGCATAGATTTAAATTCCATTAATTCCTAGCACTTGTAAATGTCAACTTCTAAATCTTTTGATATTAATAATAATAATTATTATATATGCTCATTTGCATACATATTATTTTGACATATCACAAAATTGGAGTTGGTGATGACAAAGCTTTTGTTGCATATTACTGTTAGAAATAAGAAGGATTAATTGATAAATAGTTAAAGGATTTCTTAGCATCCTGTAGTTCTTGTTTTTTTATTACTGTAGCCTAGGAGAACTACAGCTAAAACTAAAAAAATACTCATTAACTAATGGTGATTGATAATAATGCTAATTAATTTCTTGTCTGGGTAAAGTGGGTGGAAAGTACCCAGTGAGTACAGTTTAATTACTATAAAACTAGTGAGTTGAGGGGCCTTGTCATGTATGTATGAAATAATTTATTTAATAACTATATCTGCTACTGTTCACATATTAAAATACTGACACTTTGACAGTATTGTATTACACTACGGTTTTCTTACCATCAAAACAGATTTGTGCATGCTTTGATAACATATGTAGTATGTACTGCTACTTTTTGTTTTGAATAAAATGCAAAAGTCTGGAGTAAGTCTAGTGCAATGGATGGTATATATTGCATTGCATTTCTAGTTCACTTTAATATTATTTTTTGTGTTTACGAATTCAATACTGACTAATAATATGTTTATATCCTTTTTATCCTTTTATATCCATTATTTGATACTGAAAAAATGCTGCTATAAAAGTGGTTTATTTATTTTTATATATCCCCTGTCTTTGAGGTAACATTTTAGTTTGTTTTTAAGAAACCTAATAAATAGGGTTTTAGATTAGACTTTTGTTGATTTTATCTATGTATTACTATTACAGTATTAGGTATTTACAGTATTGATGAATTTGAATCTTTCCAATTCCCATTTCCTCTTAGGAAATTGAAGCACTTTTACTTACAGTCAGTTTTGCAAAATTGTTCTTTTGTATTTTATTAAGGACACTTGGTTGCAATAAATTCATTTTGACCAGCCTGTCTGTCAGTGTCACTTAGCATCTGACAGTTAGAATAGATTTACTGACACTCCAAAATTTTAACTAGTTGGTCTCAACTTCACCTCAATAGACTTCTCTAATACTTGTAATAGAATTCTACTAGTTAAGAAGCTGAAAGCAAAAAACCCAGCCTTTTTTTTTTCCTTCTTGAGAATATATACTCAAAATTAAATATTTATAGAAGAATTGTTTTTAAATCCAATATTTTTTTTTTTTTTTTTTTTGTGGACATGCAAGCTGGGAAAAGTAGGACATGCATATCATTTTCATCTTTTATTCTTGCATTCAGTCTTATGTTAATGCAGGGTCCAGACAGTTTTCTTTGTTTGATGCTATCAGTATCACTAAGTAGCAGTGTACCATGTTGTAAAAAAAATTCTGCTATTTTCCTTTTAATACTTAGGGTATACTGTTAAAAACTACATTTGTAGACAAAGACAGTATTTTATCTGTTCCAATCTTCCATCTAAATTCTAACACTTTAACAGGTTTCCATTTTTTCCTATTTGACTAGTTCACCTCTCCCAGTCATTCCGTAGAATTCAAATTAATTTTATTTACATGACTTCCTTTTTATTTATAATTGTCAAAATAATTCTGTTCTTTTTTCCTTTTCTTTGTCTTTCTCTTTATCCTTCTCTTTACCCCCCCCCCAAAAAAAAAAAAAAGAAAAAAGAAAAAAAAAGAGAAAGAAATGGGGAAAATAGAAAGACAAAAACCAAGTAAATCTTTCATTCAGCTTTGCAGTTGGTGAAGTTTCAGATGCTGTTTGGTCGATTTAACTTTGGCATGATCTTACTGCTTGAGGTTGACCCTGAAAGATGTGCAGTACAAAAGAAAATGTTCCACTGAGTATTGATTTTTGGGTGGGCGACCATGGGCAGGCTTACAACAGTCAGACTCTAAATATAGCACCTTTTCCAGGGCTGCATCTGCAGAGCTCAAGTACTGCTAAGTTGCACAGAATGTTGTCTGCTTTGTTGTCAAAGGCTGCCATATTAGTTTAGTTTGGTTACATAAGCAGTATATGGAGTAGATGGGGAAATCATTTATTTTTTTAAATATAAGAAATAACTAGTCCATTCCAACATCTTTTGTCTTGAAAGATTTAAGTTTGCAGTTGATAACCTTTTCAGTTGGATTTTGCTCTCAGTCTCAGCAGCTTGACATGTTTGAATTTCAATATGCCAGAACCATTTGCAGATCATTACCAGTAGCAGATCATTTCTTCTTTTACCAGTGACAGTTCATTTGCATTTTCCCTAGTTAAACTTCTTGTTATTTTTCTCTTACTCTCCTACTCTTAGCAAAAAAAAAAGTAGCCTAAATCTGACTTCTTTTTAAAAAAAAAAAAAAGATTTAGAATTAATATCACTGTGTACATTTTCTCTCTTTCTTAAATTTTCTAATTACATTATTTTTTTTAAAAATTTTTTATCTAATGAGATGTTTACTCTTTGCATTAATGACAAAAAGAGTTCAGAATTTAATTGATATATCTTTTGCATCTCATGACATATACCATCTGGGGCTGTTATTGTTAACTGAGTATGCATGATTTGTATAGTTGTAGAATTCTGAATCACTTGAAAGATAACTTAGATGCTTGTGCCCTGTTTTTGTTTTATCTTAATATTAAAATTCCTTCATCATACAAATTTGTCTAATATCTGTATTAATACAAACATTTAATTGTGAAGGCACCTGTACATATCATATGTAAGAAACCTAGTAAGTAAGAAATTCATATATGTCATCCTTTACCACTAATAGTAATACCAGTACCAGATTTATATAGTTATATTTGTTAATTATATATTTTGGTGACTGTAGTTTTTTAATAGTAATGCCAGTGGCATGATTAGATACTTTTATTATATTTTGTTGGCATTTAATGATTTAGGTTAAGGTTAGGTGCTAGCCTCATATACAGAAAAGTATGGAAGAGCCTAGACTTGGTCATTGGGATTGTTTCTTTACTAAATCCTCATCTACTTTTAATTTCATAAATTTTGAGCTTAGAGGCCATGATTGTTAGTGCTTAAAACTCATTTGAGAATAAACAAATAAGTACTCATTATTATTATTTTAAGCACACTTACCACTACATTATGAGACCATCTCTTTGGTCCACAGATACCTAGCTTTGAAATCAAGGACACAGTATTTTATTGCTATAATATTAAATAATGAACCCACATCCTTTTGTCTGTAAATATCTGGCATTTAAACATGTCATTTAATAATAAAAACCCTCTATCTAAATTTTGAACAGGTTATTTGCAATACAGATAGTGAGATACTAAAATAATAATCAAACTATTCATTATTCATTTAAATTTACAAAAATTACTAACCTTTCCTATATATATTAACAAATCCTGACCCTTTCTATGCAGTCCCAAATGCAAAATTTTAACTTCCTACCTCTCTTACATATAATGATATATTTAATTATTAGCCCATCTTACATATATATAGAATGTATAGATGGAGGGGCACCCTGGGGATCAATTTAGCCCTTTTTCTGCAGCCATAATCAATGACATAATGACAAACAGATAGACACATTTTCTGCTTTATTAGATTTTATACTGTATCTTTTGTTTATTAATTGATGCTTATAAATTATTTGAATTTTAAAAAGTAAGATTGGTTAAACTATATCTACAAACTGATTGAAAGCAAACTGGGAACATGATTGCACACGTTATTTTGCATTTGAAAATGTCTTTCTGAATGTTCACCCTGATATCAAACTACAAATGAAATGTTTTTTAAAATATATAATTCCCTCTTTAAAAGCATTTCATTTGTAGTTTGATATCAGGGTGAACACTCAGTCTGTGGGAACATATAATTGCAGTGTTACTTATCAGAGGCTGCATTCAGGTGAAATGCAAAATGAAACAACTCATTTATACCTCCTGGCATTGACATGTTATGATAGCTCTTGCACACCACTACCACTACATGTGTTTTGCTTCATGCCCATTGATCAGTATTGATGTCTGGTCCTCAGCAGGTTTGTCTAAGACTGGCTGGAGAATAATGAACCTTATCATTTGTTGTTTCATCTGCCAATGATTCATTTTATGTTCTCTTGTGTCATAGCTCTAACCATTTTGATGGGTATGTCGAGTAATGAATTTTTTGACTAAACTGTTGGGGGAAAATGCTTTAACGGTAGAAACGTTCTCTCCAGTCTTTAACAGCAATAATAGTTTTTAGTCTTGAGGTTCTTTTTATTCTTTTTCCATTTGCACTCCCACAACATAAATTGTTTTGGAGTGTACTGTAATGAATAGCTGCAAATCTTGTCACATCATTGAACTAATGGCATTATTTGAATAAATTATGTATTATTATAATATATGTATATAATGTGTGTAAGTAAACAAACAGAAAAATGCATTACATTCTCATATTATTTTGGAGACATCTAATTTGCTCTTCGGTTGAGTGATGTGATTGTCATGCAGGTATATTGCCTTTTAATTTAGTACATTATTTCTATTTCTGGTCAATCTTCTGAATAGAATTATAATAGCCTGGCTTGGTTTATTAAAACCAAACCTAAAACCTGACACAACCTAACCAACTCAACACCAGTAGTACTGCCATTATTACTTAAAATCTTCAAGTAAAAGCAAGAATAATCTATCAACTTTTTCTGTGACAACTTTTACATTACATTATATCATCATTATATCATTGATACCATTTTAGTTTTTACATATTTAAAAATTTTAAATAGTATTATTCTTGTATTAATAATATATTTTGGGAAAGTTTAGCACAATGCTTACAACAGTTAAGAAATTAACAGAATCCTTGTATTTGTAGAGGGTGTTCAGAATATATCTACAACAGACAACATATTTTCATTTTTTTAATTTGATTGCACACACACACACACACTCTCTCTCTCTCTCTCACACACACACACATATATATATATATATATCAGTGGTCCAAACAAAATAAGCTACTGGTTAGAGAACTGTAGCACATAATTAAAACTAAACAACTAAATTAGGTTATAGAAGAGAGAGGATTTTAGATAATTCAAATTGTAATATATTGTTTTGTAAGACATGCTATTTGTATGTGTGTGTGTTAGTATAAAAGAGATTGAAGTTGTTGGCTTGTTCACTTAGAGAATATTGATACTACTTTTACTAACAAAAATACACAGAAATTAATCCCTAAACATTTATGACTTATGATAGAAATGTCAGCATGCTACTGCGGGGAAAATCTGCTGCACATCTTTCTCAACTCCCCCTTCCCTATCCTCCTGATAACACACACAAACACCATAGAAGAAATACTGAGATAATTTGTGTACATTTATTATCAGTATTTTGTTCTTTCAGGTCATTCACTTCTGAATGATAAAATAAATATTGATACATTTAATAATTTTAAAATATTCCAATTTTAGTTTTTGTTTTTTTTGTTTTGTACAGTATAGATTATTCATGATTATTACTAATACTATGCCAAAATACACAAAAGAAATGAATGACACTTTTGAGTGGGGTTACTGTTTTCATAGTCATTGGTTTAATCTCTAATTTTTTTTTTATTAAAAAAACAAAAACAAGCAACAACATAATAATCAAGAAGTATGAAAGAAGAAAAGCTGCATTGTTGCATTTTTTTTTTTTTTACAATCTTCCCGGAATGATCAGTACAGCTTGTCAATAATCCGTCTGTTGGCAGTGTTAGCTTGCTGGGTGCCTGCCAAGTAAAGAGTATTTTTGTGCTCATTGAGTGCACAACCTTGACCGTGTTGCTTAAGGTTGTGGTTGCCTTGGGAGAATGATTTGTTATCTAACAAAAACTTGAAGTAGACATTAAATGGTGGTAGTGACAGTATTTATTTAATATTCAGGCAAACATTCTATTATAATAATCTATAGTAAATTAATTCTGGGCTGGTTGCAAGCAGACACATGTAGTGTTAAAAAAAAATCTTCATAAAGAATTATTTGAAGTCAACCACTGTATATTGTGGTGTTAAATTTACAGTTATAAAGCACAAAATGGTTGGAACAAAATTGTTTCATTATAAAATCAGTTTTAAGTAATTGAATAATAATATGAACATAAAATATAGTTTAAGTGCACTTTGAGTGTGTGGATTTATTTTGATCTGTTATATTATATTATTATATTTGAGTTCTGTATAATTATTGAACTATTGAAATATATTAATAATATAAACTATGTTACATACTTTTCTGAAGCTATTCCTCATGACTATTCATCTGATGTTATATTTTATACTTTTAATACATTAAAATAATAAATATAAACAATAACTTATAACTATTAATATAAATAATAACTTTTAATACATTAAAATAATAACTAAGTTGATTTGTTTTTAAGCATGACGCCTCACATATTCATTTTGTAGTTATACAGCACATATACTGTATATACAAATTCACTTGACAGAAACTGAGTAATTTATCATATTATATGTTATTCATTGATAAACCTACAACAAAATTTCTATTGTTACATGTATACATAGTAAATTTACTTTAAATGAAATAAATAAGAGGGACCCAGCATTGTTTAAGAAGTGGAATTGGAAATTAGTAAAAGAAATAACTAAAAGTAAACAAAGCCACACATACTTCTCTTTCTCTCTCTGTATATATATATATATATATAGGGTAAATCATAAGCTGTGTACTATAGAGTTAAATCAGCATGATCCAACTGCAGTCTTATGGGCCAGATGTGGTCCACATAAAATTGTTTTGTGGCTTGCACTCTTAAAAGAAACATTCTTCAATTATATGGTGTAATTATTTTTTTTTTGTTTATCTTGAAAGGCCTGCAAACTTAAATGTTGAAGCTTTGTGGCCCTTGAGGTTGAGTAAGTTGGATCACCCTGGGTTGAATTACAGAATCATAGTTTATTAGTTATTTAATTAATGTATGTTCAAATTGACTGCCAAGTTTGTAGCAAAATAACAAAATTTAATGATTCACCCCCACCCACATATATTGGTCATTTGTACAGAGAAATAGACACACATGATACTGTACTGAAACAGAATCATGCTTATTGCTTCATATTGCTTAGAAATAAAACTAAAGAATTGCATTATTTGAATTGATGCACAGTTTTGTATGCATTGTAATATTCAAATTATTTAGTCCCAAGTAAAGCACTATTTTGGCTAGGTGTGAATCATATATAGTATTATTGTATGAAACTGTAGAATAATGATCTTTGTAACCTACAGAGATATTGATTCTAACAAGTACAGACTCATTCTGATTAACTTGTACTTTAGAAAAAAAAAAACTATCTTACTCTGATAACATTAAGTAGCAAAGTTTTTTCTCACTACTACTTTATTATTACAATAGAATTTTAATATGAGTTTGTTCTTCAGCCATTAAGGTAGATTTGTAAATCTGTCTTACATATTATAGAGACATATGAGTGAAATTCTGTATACAGCAGAACTGTTTAAAAAGGAAAGTAAAAAAGTAATCTTTTATAAAATAAGTAAATGAAATTGGAACTGAAGAGTGAAGTACATTTTTTAGAGTTATAAATTTTTACACTTTGGCTCTGTGGTCTTGCTCTTGTCTTGGCCTGAGCTTTGGTGACAAAGAAATAAAATTGAAAGAATTTCTAAAAAAAAAAAAAAAATATGTTACAGCTGTCTTTCTTCACTCTCTTCCTCTTTACACTGTGCTGTTGTTCCCTTTCTTGTGTTAGTTTCACTCCCTCACATACAGTATCTCCTAAAGATAACAGTTTATGCTTAACAAATTTACATAGTTGTGTGTGACTCAGCAAAAACAAAATTGCTTATGCACCAGCTCTTAGGATGCTTTCTCCACAAAGGATGAAAATGTTATAAAAAGTTTGAAAACAAATTTAAATGAGAATAGTGTTAAGAGAGACAAAAAGAAATTTAAAAAAGACATATAGATCATTGATTAATTATTCAAATCACTGCTGATTTCCCCATTAGTTGTTATGCTAATAGTAGCAGTACGCTAGTTACTAGATGCCTCTTTCCACACAACTAGATAAGACATTTTGATGTCTTCACAGTGCAAGTGTAGTTCTCATTGTTCCAATCTGTTGGAAGTAAACGATGATGTTATTCAATAGGAAAATTAGGATATAAATATATCCTGCCACTTAATGTGCTCATTTCCAGTTATTTATTCAAAAATATATGCAGCATAGCATAGAAATTATCTTAACTTATTCATTACTAATCAAATTTTGGCTTAAATAGTGACTTTGTGGATTCATGACAGTCTGTTGGTAGCAGGAGTGTGATAGCTAGCATATTTCAAAATGAGTTATAACCTAGTGTACAACAGTTTAATTGTACTTTTGTAGGCCTAATTTCACTTTGTTTCATGTAAACTAGTTATTCTCATGTATATTTGATTATCCAAACTAATTGATTAACTGAACCAATCTTTCTCAGTTTGGATAATCGAAGTTCTAATGTATTTTAATTAAATAAGTAGATCCTACCAAAGCAGGTTGCTAGCCAATTGATTGAAGTCATTGGGGTTTATCTAGGGTTTCTTACTGTAGTTGATGTTAAGATGATATAACATTGGCTTGACACATAACCAAGCAAAAAATAAATGAATGAGACAATAATAAAAGTATTTGCTATAAGTCTGAGGTATGTTAAGAAAACTGAATTTAGTAAGATAAAATCATAAAGCTTTATACCCAAAAGAAATTTTTATTAAAAGTCCAGAGTTATCTTGCTATTAGTAATTAGTTGATTTTTTTTTTAATAAAAAGGACAAATTAATTAATATATTTATAAAAATAACACAAAATAAATTCAATATATGTACCTTGTAAAACTAAGTAAAATTAAAAATAAAAGTATTCAGTATGTTTGCTGACTTAGATAGAATGCTCTTCTCTTTGCCCATAAGTTGTAGATAATTCTCTATAGATTATTGGGCTTTTAATAAAGGGGTCGCTTTAATAGAGGTTTCAGTCAATATTTGATATGAGTCCATTGAGTATATATATCTGTTTAATTTGGGTTAAACATTCACAGTTTTAGAGTTTGAACTTCTCTTTCAGAACACATTTTTATTTCTGCTTGTTTGGTATATGTGTGAACCACACATAGTCCAATAACTGAGAATCAAGAGCATGTTACCCCTACCCTTTCCATATAAGAGTTTTATTTTTAAGAATAATTTAAATTTCATCTCTCTACCTGGTTTAGTTTGATGTATATATGATGATTCATATATTCACACACTGAATTGCTTTGTAATTATTTGAAAAACTAATAACTTGGGACTAAACTCATTTGTCATGTAATGCATATACACACTTGAGTGATTTGCATAATGAGAACTGACAGAAACTTTTTTTTTTTTTTTGGTACTGGATATACCAGTGCATTCTTTATTTTGGAAACTATTGCTTTAATCTGCAATAAAACTCAAAAGAAATGGATTATAACAGAACTACTACTACTACTACTACTACTACACACACACACACACACACACACACCACACACACACACACACATACACACACACACATACATGCAGACATTATTATTTATATATAAATATGTACAGTGTGTATTTTTTTAAAAATCACAAAAACTTATATATAATCTGTACAGATGTGTTAATGCTTCAACCGTGCCATTAAACAAACATTCACTCTCACTAGCAAATTGAAGAGGAGAGATTGTTTCATCTTGATATTGCAATCTTTCATGCTCTTCTCACTAAAGGCCAAGGTTTACTTATTCCAGTTCCAGCCAGTCAGCTTTTGTGTTTCATTTTTTTTGTTAAAATATATATAAATATACCTTCACTGCTTAACCTACAGAAGAGAGACTTCTACAATTTTGCCATCACTATTAATATTACGGCATTGATAAATGTTTTTATCTGGGTTTCCGGGTAGCTTTCGATTCCCCCTTCTAATATAAATAGACCCATTAGAGAAGTTTTTAACTTATAAAATGTACGTGCATTTGAAAAGCTGTTCATGGCTGTTTTTCTGTGACAGATAATGAGAAATGAAATAATGGATTAAATAATAGCATTGCTATGTACCTATATGTGTGTGTGTGTGTGATATTTTTTCATTTACTCATTACTGCCTTTTTAAGATCTTGTCATTTCTTGACTCATATGATATTTTATTACAGTGATTAGAAATGATTAATGCATATGGTGAATCAGTTCATTAAAAAGTATTAGCTGCTTAGATTTTTCTATTTTACTTCTTCTTTCTTTTTTTAAAGCAGCAAACTAATAGACATTAAAGTCTTGATTAGTTATTTGTCTGTATAAATGTGTTCAGTAGATATCGGTCATTTTCTTCTATATCACCTAAAGTTGTAGGATTTACTTTAATTTTTAAACTTTTATTTCGTGTTTTATTTTATCTTTATATTTCTAAAGAATAGATTTTTCTTTGCCACTGATGTTAAATCAATAAATGACATTTCTGTCATAATTCACTGCATTTTAGAAATGCTACTTTGGTATTACATATACTTTTAAATATTAAACTGTATATATTACGTCCATACATTTTTACAAAGTGTGGAAACTTATTGAATGGTGTCAAGAAATGGTATGGAAAAGAGGTTGGTTTTTTTTCATTATTAAAGTGCTTTTAGGAGACTTGTCAGTCTGGTATGCCATAAAAATTATACCAGACTGGAGTAAACAACCTCCTGGGTGCTAACCACAACTTGAATTAGGGCCATAGTTTAGTTTCAAGTGTCAGTTGTCAGCATGCACAGGTGCATATAGGTTACACGGCAACTTTTTATTGAATAGACATTCCCATTTGATGTAATTACAGATTTTCTGTCATTGTTTCCTTCTGTAGTTGTTTATTTTAATGCAATTAATGTATGTTTGTCAGAAATCATTCCGTTTTTCAATTTAATCAATGGAATTTAAGGAAAAGGTTTTATATATCTATATTATTTTATATATATGTATTGTTGATCAGACTTTCTGTTCACACCATTATGTGCTGAAGTTGTAAAAGCTGTTATTTCTTTTTTTTTTTTCTTAGCTCTTCCTCCTCTACTCCTCTCCCAATGCATGAGTTCTAACAAATCATATAAGACTTAGTATGCTTAGTTGAAGGAGTTTTTTTTTTTTTTTTTTTTAAAGAGTAGAGTTTTACTGTTTATTGTATTTTACTTAGTGTGATATGTAAGTAATTAATACATCAATACCTAAACACATCCTAACTATTTAACAGCAAAGGAGATAAAAACTCCAAATTAATAATTTTAAACAATAACCCCTGCATATCGATGTTCTTATTGCCATAAACAAAGGAAGGGATAGAAAGTAGAATGCTGGCATTGGATTAAAAATGACTTTGTTGATTAACAATCAAGATTTGAAGAAAAACAAATTACATTTTACCAGAAGTATATTATTTGGTTAGTTTACCTTTACTGTATTAATAATATATGTGATTATATCTTTTTATCACAGCTTCTCAGCACCTCAGGCACTTATATTAGTTGGAACACTTGTAAATTTTTCCAGAAGCATGCGTGTGTGTATTTAATAATGACATCCATATATTTTCATGGGTTTTAATGTGTTATTTTCCATATTACAATGTTCAGTCTTCCTGTTGCAATGAGGGCAACAATTTCATTGTTTGTGATTAAAATATTAAAACAGAAATGGGCAAGTATTGAAGTAATTTCATATACATACTACAGTGCTTCTTTGGTCTCGTTCATAAATAGGAGACCAGTACAATTTACAATGATCTTTTTTAGAAAAAGTGTTGGACTTCAGACTTTGACATGAAGGATGAAGTTAAAGATTTTATATTAAAAGGTGGAGATTTCATTGATTTAAGTTATTATTTAAGCATTTCAATACAGAAAAGACTACTTAGTTTTTATTTTATTTTAAAGTTATTGTGGAAATTATTTGACATTGCTGTTTATCTTTTTATCATTTTTAGTGAAGCATCTTCTGAATGTATATATTTATACTTTGTCTTAAGGGAATATGAATTGTGAAATGCATACTCAGTCACTCAAGTAGATAACAGTACAGGGTCATTGCATACTGAACTTAAATGAAGTAATGGTGACCTCTTTTTGTATGTGCTGAAGTGTAGTGTGTCACTATCACTTGTATCAGTGAGCTAAAAATATATTTTTGGTCTATTGAAAAATGAGCCCCCAAAACTTAGATTGACACCATCATTACTAAAATACTAGTCATTTGAGTGACATATCTTTAGCACATTATTATAGTCTTGTTATGCTTGTTTAGCAATAGCATGATGTTCATTAACTTGTCGTCTGAATTGCCTCACTAAAATTAATAGAAAGAAAGAAATATCCATTACCTTAGCAAGTATTTGCTCAAAGCAGAAAGTATATGTGATAAAATGCATGATGTTCAAGTTTCATTATGTATGTTTTATTGCATTGTTCTCTCTCTCTCTCTCTCTCTCTCTCTCTCTCTCTCTCTCTCTCTCTCTCTCTCTCCCCCTCTCTCTCTTAACCCCTCTCTCTATAATATGTATTAATTCTACTTCACCTGTCTCAAAGATTTATGCACTATAATTATAAAATCATAGCTTTTATTTCACTTTGGTCTGTAGTTCTGCTACACACACACATGCACATGAGCTTGCATGCATGCACACACACACAAAATGTAGAGAGGAAATTCGTACTAAATCATTCAGATTGCAAATGAATCTGATGGTTCCCCCACCCAAGTAAATATTTACAAAATATAGTGACAAAACTACAAAGAGTACAGTCAGTTTGGTTTTGCAGTATATGATAATTAACTTTTAAGTAGTGTTAACTGTATAAGTGCAATACTTTTATTACAAGTTAAAGTTTATTTTATATTTGCTAACACAGTTAACTAATTTTAAAGTGATAAACAAGAAAACCTAAATATCCCACCATTGAAAGGAATACTCGTGTCTTTTTACAGTTGCACAGTTATTTAGTTGGTTGTTTTATTTGATATTTTTTAGTAGTTATAGTGTTAGTTTTGTTATAATTTGTAAATTTAATATATTTATTTTTAAAACATTGTTTTTAAATATTGATTTTATTTTGTCTGTTTAAGGACTTAATGTTTGGTTTTTGATCCTTTACAGTGACCCCCTAAAAATCTCAAATTAGAATGCATGTTATGATTAATAACTAAATTAAAAGTAAATAAAAAAGCTATTTGTAAAGTCACAAACATCTTTTAAAATCTTCTCTTGGTTTTGTTTGTTTTGTTTTTTCTTTAGAGATGGAAAATGCATCCAGTACAAATTTATTGAGACAAATAACATTTGTGCCCCCTTTCTTTCCTCAGTCTTTATTACTTGTCTTTTTTTTGTTTTGTTTTGCCTTTAGAGATGGGAATGACCCACTTCATATTTATGGAGACAAATATTTAACATTTATACTCCACACTCTTTTTCCTTCTAAGTTCTATCTCCTTACTGTGTGTTGTTGTTTTTTCCTTGCTTGCTATTTAAATTCTGAGGTGCAAATTGACCACTAGTGCAGTGTTACTTTAATTGCCACCCAAAGCAATTTTCATGTAGAAAGTCTGGAGCATAGGGACAAACTTTTAAAATGTGTAGGTTTTCAACAACTGGCATGTTCATAAATGAGTGCAAAGTTACTAATCACTAAGGTCATGCTTCCAAGTCCACCTTGTTAGGTGGATATACTTTTACTTATAAAGTTATATCTGCAGCAACACTCAGTTCATTAGTTAACACTATTGTAGCAGTACTAACAATTTCCCTCAATGTCTGGATATGTCCTGTTTTTCTTCTCACTGTTAAATGAAACAGTTAAAACTTTTACAGCACAAGTTTACTTGCATGCATTTTAGTAAATATTTTAAATTTGAACTTAAAGACTATGTAAGTTATTTGAACCTAATATTTACTAAAGTAATAGTAGTAACACTAACAGTAAAGTGACACCTTGAATTTTCTATATATGTCTGAAGAAATATATGTAACTATTTCTCAGTCAAATCCTAACATATCTTACTCATTCTCTCTCCCCTTCCCCTCAATATAGATTATTTTTTTAAGTAAAATATATTCTGCATTTGATTTAAATTTTCCTTAAAGATTCACTTCTAGTGCTTACTGATTTTGCAAACAGTTAATATAGATAGTACTAACACTTGATTTAACTCTATTATACTTGTAGTAAATTTACAATTAAATTGTCATTTAATTTGAAATATAATTTGTTTAACTAATGAATGTCAGTGTTCTTCATTATTTTATATATATTTCCTAATTTATCAACAATAAGTAATATAATTTCTAATGCCTCCTCTGTGTGCTTGTTTTTATTAATTCTTTACAAGCTACAAAACCTCACTGACAAGTATTTATATAAGCATGTATTCTACTTTCTCATTGCCCGTGCACCTATTCTGACATTTATAGATTTCCCAAACCAGTACATTATCTATGAATATCAGCATTAAGCTACCTGGAGAGAATTTTGTTTAAACTTAGATTTTAAACTTTTCAGGAACTGTCAGTATGAAATAGCTTTTCTGTTCTAGGGTGCAAGAATACATTGACCTGGATGATATGGTTTTTATTTCAGCATTTACATTTTTATTTCTTTGTGTATGCATGTGTGTATGTACTTGGGGGGTTGGGGTTCTTTAAATAAGTAAAATATTAAATAAGTAGATGCAATAAATAAATGTTTTACCTATCGGTCATTTTACCTTTACCTTTTTTTTAATGAAAGATGAATCTTGAATTTCATTAGAACTGCATAGAGCTTTTTAAGAAACTATTTGTAATATGGTTGTATTCTTGACTGAACACTACCTATACTCAATTTTATAATAATATATTTATCAATATTTTCCATTCAGCAAGTCAATTAGCTATCAGTTTTGAAACTGTTCTTGTGTGCATTTTGTTTATCAACAGATGCAAGTGGTTTGTGGGCATGAGGGTTTGTTGTTACTGCTTCTGTTGTACTTGGACACCTGATAGCTTTGGGATGCCCGCCTTTCTGCATGCCTGGTCTGCGCCACACCCCACTGTTCATGCCAGACATGTCAGAGAAGAAATCGCCTCCTCACAAGGTAGCCATTCTGCCTCATGATGGACAAAAATTTTACCCCTCAAATTCCAGTAGTCTCTTCTGTTTGATTGTACTAAACAGTTAATACATTATAGTGTTGACATTCTTTGTTATTTTGCTTAAATTATCTTTGTTAAATAATTAATACCAGTTTTACTTATGAATTGATATATTTAGGTCCTATACTTCAATAGATTCATTCAGTATTTGATTGAAAAAGGAATGATTATATTAATTGGGGATTTGTCTAGGTGATGATCTCACATTGCAGTTGATTGGGGGCTGAACCTCATCCCACACCACCAGTCTTAATAACTAGCCATTTCAGCCTACACGTTCAATCTCTCTGGCTTGGTATTTTTTTATCTGATCCTGATTGCAAATTACGTAAAGATTTTAATTATTATGAATCATTACTAAAACAACTCAAATTTAACAATATTATTTGGTTTGGTTTGGGAGGGGAGAGACAGAAATAACAACCAAAGGTATGTTTTTCACGTTAGACCATTGCACTTATGAATCAGAGGTTTAAGTGCTCAAATGGGCACATCATTATAGTACTATACTGACTATACCTTTCTACTTAAGTTTAGCTATAAGTTAGGGCTTTTAGAAATAGTTTGAGATAGACCAAAGACTGTAACACTCTTAAAAACAAAAACAAATACAAAGAATGTAATTGAAACCCTTATTTTTGTAATTTTAGAAGATTTATAAATATTTTTGACATAAAATATTTAACTACTGTATGTATTTTACCCTGTCCTTAAATATAGGAAATTTCATCAAAGAAAATATATTTATTTCTTTGCATTATGATGTTTTTTAAAAGAGCCAGGTTGAAAATTGATACTTTAGTTCTCTGTTTATAATTAGCATAGTGCTATGGCATCCCCATTTTTTTTTAATAAAAAAAATCTTAACTCTTTTAGTCTTTACCAGGAGGACGTTTTTCCTTTTTTGGCTCTGAACGGGCAAGATTTTTCAAGATGTCAGTGAGATTTAGGGGTACATCGGTAAAAACATCATATCTTAGGTATTAGTGCATATGTATTATGTATCAATGAAATAAAATGCAAAATGAAAGGAAATGGAAGCAGCTTTATTAATATCCTTAAAACAATGATTATACAGTATAGGAAACTTATCAAATGGACAACTTTTTTTAAGATAGGTAGGATATAATTTTTTGAATGCTTTTTCTTTCCTGCTAAAATTTTACAGTGAATGGTGTAGAAATATTGAAAGATCACTTAAATTCATCAATTTAAAAAATTGAACAAAAAAGAAAATATGTAATAAGTATGTGCGACACAATGCCACCCTAGTTATTGGTTATGAGTATTATTATCATTAATCATTCATAACTAATTACAAGAGATGAGAATCTTAATTTCTGTTATTAATAATTCTCCAGAAGACACCACTCGTCTGTCTCACTTGGCGAATATGTGGGTGCTGTAAACATTTTCTCTCTTCCACAACATTAAGGACAAACATTTACTATCACACAATATTTACGTATGTGGAAAACTTCTTACCAAAGGAGAAAATAAATCCATCTTTAATCTCTGTTTAGCGAGCTCCCATCCACCTTTATCTCTCCAGCATATGGTTATGAATATGTGTAAGGTCAATAAATTTATAAAATCAGCAATCAAATATACAACATATGAACATAATCAAAATAGCATTGACATGTACATCACTTCACAAGAGTGTTTGATTAACGCTATACAATTGTTAAGTTTATCCTAGATTAGACATCAGCAGTCAATTTAACATATATATATATAAAATAATAAAGTTCATGGGTTTAATTCAACACAGAAATGAGAGTGTAGCTTCAGAGAGGTAATTATAGTCAATGTACATTACCTTTTCAATGGTGGCCGCTGTCACTAGCACGTGTTCACAATCACATGATTTGCAGCAAGTCACTGTCTTACTTAGACGACGGTCTCATATACCCCTTCTAGGCACGTTATACAACTGTTTCAGAATCTTCGATGTTCTCTCCAAGCACACTGTGGAGAATTGTCTAGAATTTCGCATGCGCTATCAAAGTACATCATGCAGAAAGTTTTCATATTTTCATGTATGCTACTCAGTACAAATTCAAGCCACAAGTTTCTGCCATATTGGCTCTCGAACAAAATTCACAGGAAGCAACTTACAGCAACACGTTTACTGATAAATTTAATGACAATGCTGGGTTCACACACCAATGTGATTTGGTAGAATACAGTAGTCACTGAGGTCTGAAGTGGGTACAGGACTACAAAATTAAAAAAAAGTGCACTCTTCTCATCGCCTTTATGACCAGACTCGAGTTATGTTCAAATCAAAGTGATTAGAATATAGACTTTCTTCAGCAAGGTAACTTTCAGTCCATCCCCATTGGTTGAAGTTGTTATGAGCAAGTATGAGATTATTAGTCAGAAAAACTACTTATCCAGTTGGAATTGGTTTGGATTGCATCAGCAGTCTCTAGCATAATCTCCTCTTAAGTTGTTTACTCCAACATTGACACTTAAAAATATTTTCATAAGCAATGCCCAAGGTTGGGTCACTTTGACATTTAACAATTTATATGACAATTAAGTTTAGAAATAGGGATAGGCAAATTTACACCACAGTATGACAGCTTAGTATTTTATAATTTTTGACTGTTTGAAGGAATATGTGAGAAAAAATATATGTTTATAATATAATTCAAAAAAAATATTTATAATATGAATATTTTTTCTCAATTATTCCTTTATCTTTGGAAATAGTTTCTCACTTTGTATGGCAGTGCATATTTGTTTATTTCTGTTATTTTAATATTTTTATTCATATTTAACGATTGAAAACTGAAACAAACTTTATGTGTATAATTTTCTATCAATATTTATTAGAGCTTCTAGTAGTAGTATTAACTGTGTAGCAAGTAAACAACTGGTTTTAACCAATCCTTGATTATTAAAGTTTACTCCATTCTGAAAGATGATATTTAGTATATTATTTTTGTCTTCAAATTATTGATTTAATCCATGTTATACTGTGTGTAAACAAGTTCAACAACAAAAACAAATAAATGCAATTCAGATACATTTCACTCACTGTGTTTGTTTATTGTATGAAGACACTATCATTTACAAATATACTAATAGTAATTTGTGGTATTTTATACCACCAGTTTTTTAAATTTAAATATGGGTATATGTTCATGTTCTTGTTTCTTTTATAATCAGAAAATCATACTTTTTCTTAAAGACCTGATATTGCTTGTCCATTGAAGCAAGGTAATATCAGAAAATTGTAATTTTCCTAAAACTTGATGCATATATAATGTTTAATATAGAGGTTTGGAATTACATGCCCTAGGTTCCTGTGATGGTTTTATAGCTATACTAAACTCCTAATCATAAAATAATTATAATAATGAGGTCAGTAAAGATAGTTTTTGAGTTTTTTTTTTTTTAAAGTTAAGTAGCTAATTAAAAGATTTTGTGTGTTGCTTATTATTAAGATTTTATGTATATTTCCACCTTATCTAATTTAGTTAAAGACTTCCCTCAGTTAAATACAGTGACAGTTTTATTTTTGTTTTGCTCTTCTTACTCCCAACATCCTCAAATAAATAATACACCTAAGAGTTTATCCTGGCTAAATACATGTTACACAAGCCTGTCATGTTAATAAGTGCTGTTCCTAACTGATGTTAATAGTTATTTTTAAAAATTACTTTGTTTACTGCTAAGTTATTATTAAAGAGTAAAGAAACCAGGTTAGATTAATGCGTTCTTTTAATTGATATATTTTGTTGAATTAATCTCTCTTGCTATAAAGTTGGATTAAAAACTGATTAATCAATGATTTTAAAGTATCATTCCATCATAACTATTGATTATTATTAAGAATAAGAACCTAAGATTGATCTTAATATTTAATTTCTTTGATGTTCAGATTTTATAGCAACTTTTGTTATAATGATTGTAATATTTAGCAACTAAATGTTCTTGTATGTCTGTGAGATCTGCATTTCATTTCATTTTTAAAGATTGTAATATTTAGTAACATTTTTATATGACTTTGAGAACATAATTTTGCTGCACTTGCAAAGAGTGCTTATAATATTTAGTAACTTTGTTCTTAATAAAGTGCAGCAGCATTCCAATATGATTTTCTTTAGAATGATAATAACATTTTGTTCTGATGTAATAATGTTATAACAAAGAGTTTGAATATTGTTAACTATTTTGGTGGTGGTGGGTTTCCCACATTATTGCAGGAGAAAGCTGTTATTGTACGTACACCACATTCCGAGGGCAAAAGTGTCAAGCGTAAATTACTTATACCCGCTTCTCCAACTGAAGACGACGGTAGGTCTTTTTTGAAATTCCTTCATAAGTGCTACTCAGTCAAATGCATATGTAAATTGTTAATAGAAATGTATAATTTATAACCTGATGAAATTAATAAAAGTTATTTGTGTTTTTTTCAGAAATGACAGTTTACTGCAAAGAGAAATCTTTTATTATAAAGTTCACAGGGCTTTTTTTTCCAGTTTGTATAAAATTAATCTTTCATGTCTATGTCCCTTTTATGTTCCTTCATAGTGAAAATTAAGGGATAACAATCAGAGAAAAAATTGCAGGGCATAAAAAAAATTGAATTTATTCATTTTAATTTTTTTCTTTAATAAAGGTATTTTTTCTGAACCCCTAGATCAGTAGATAAAAGGATGAACATTTATGTATGACAATGAAAATGTGAATATAAACATTGCCCTT
Source organism: Sinotaia quadrata (assembly GCA_028829895.1). NCBI lineage: Eukaryota > Metazoa > Mollusca > Gastropoda > Architaenioglossa > Viviparidae > Sinotaia > Sinotaia quadrata. The sequence continues at coordinate 104,700,949 of CM054181.1, read as the reverse complement.
GGCTACTAAGGTGTAGGAATGTATTGCTCATTATTGCCATCTAATGCAGAAACAGATCGTTCAGTTGTACTATCCACTTTAAAAAAATTGATCATAGCTGACATTAATAATAATAATAATAATTGATAATCAGAATCTTGTAAAAGCTCTCGCAAAAGTTTATAATCGTTTGTTAGGAATGTTTAAATTTTGAGCATAAAATCAAATATACATCAGAATAGTTTCTTTATTATCTGTTATAATTTTTTTGGGAAAATAATTTTATTCTGGTTCTTGTTTTGCTTTTAACCTTTCAGCATGATACTTATTGGCAATTCTTGATGGTACTGCAGATAAATAATTTGAGTTCATTGTGACAAGATTACTACTGACAACCTCTCTGATTACTGACATTGAATATATAAACTACTATTATGGTATGAAAAGTGTAAAAGACCTGGATTGAAAGCTTTTGTTTTAAAAAGCCATAGTTTTCATATGATTCTCTGTGTTTATTTCCCCCTAAGAACAATTCCTCGTTTAAAAATGTGCACATTTTAACATTTATTACATTGAAATTGCCTTTCACATCATTGACCATTGCTATATATTACCACAAGATTCAAACTTGTACATGAATGCAATCAGTGAATAATTATTCTACATGTTTATTTAACTCATAATAAACTTGGTTTATGTAACTCATAATAAAATTGTTTGCATCAAATAAATGTATTTGGTCAAATTAAAAGCACATAAAATTCAACAGAAATATGTTTCACACATCAGTATAATTGTATTTATATAACCTTTAACAGCAATATTTTTCTTTTCAATTTTTTTGAATAATTATAATCTACATATCTAATAATGATGACAGTTTTTTTCTTGAATTTATTTGGACTTTAAAAAGTTAAGTTGGAATAGGTTACTGAATCTAGAGCTGCAAAATATAATCCACTGTGCTAAAGGTTAATCTATGTTGATTTAAATATTAAACTCTCCATACATCAAGACATTTAGTGATTTACTGATATGACTTTCAGAAAACTAGTATTATTTGCATCTTTGTTCTTAATATAACATTCTTTTAAAATTGAACCAGCAATAAATAAATGTGTATTATATAGTTTGCCAGCTAAAAAAAAAAATTATAATTGCACGTAATTTTTTTTTTATAAACATGCAATCTTAATAACAGTTAAGGTGAGATTGTAAAATTATTGAAGTCTTGAGGGGGAAAAATTACTTTGAATGGTTTAGTCAAATAAATATTTATCAGTTTCCTTCTGCAGACAAAAAAGTTACTCCCAAAAGAAAAAGACCACAAGGATTAGATGCATCTTCTCCAGACCCTGGAAACAGTTCTCAGCGCAGCAGCTCTAGCAATGTTAGCCGCCTTAGTGTCCCCTTGTCTGAGCGGCAGCAGATGGCACTGCTGATGCGCATGACTGACGAATCAACTCAAGGAGGTTTGTCAAATGTTAGCTTCTCTGATATGTAGGAGTGTAACATTGTAGAGTCAGTGCTAAATTAACACAAGTAGGTAGTGGGATAAGATATGTAAATTAATGTTTCATTTATACAATGACAAATATGGTGTCACCCCAAAGAAAGAAATAAGATACACAATTTTCCCATGTACTACTACAGACTCATCAGAGTGGAAATTATGTTTCTGAAAAAAATCTGTTAACCCTAGTATTGCTAAGCTAAGTATTGCTGTAGAGCAGGAGTGCACAAACCGTGGGCTGCAAGCGGCCTCCAGAGCACATTTCATTATTTGTGTTTTTTTTTTCTACTGAGCCATCCATGTGCAATCTGACTTGTGGCCCTCCATGCACTATCAATTGGAAATTTGGCCCTCCGGCAATACTGATGTTATTTTAACTTGCTGTAAGAGCTGATCTGGGTTACATGTTTACAATAGTTTTTTTAAGTTGGAAAGTATATAAATCCCACATATCAACTAAAGGATAATAATTATATATTTTGTTTCTGTTGTCATCCAAAGAGGAGGATAGACAAAAGATAAAGTTAACCAGCAGCTGGTCCCATGAGTAGCATCCCCTTAAATACTCTAGTACTATATTTGGTTTAGTACAGATAGACATTGTTGCAAAACAGGGCTGTATTAAAAATTATCTGATGGCTGTCAACTCTCTCACACACACATAATATTTTAGCTGCTTTGGTTCTTTTTATTTCTATCATCCAGTTTTTGTTGTTCTGAGATAAGGTAAGGTGTATTTTCCTTATTTTGTGTTTATTTTGATTTGCTGACACCTGAACTTGGTTTTGACACTGTTGTTATCTTGGCTAACGTTTGTTTTTCTTGTGGCTGCTTCTCACCCAACTTATGTTTTAACTGCAGAAGTAAAAGAACATGTGTCTTGTTGCTTGTCTCTGGTGACAGCAAGCCTGCAAGAAGTAACCATCAGACCTCTTGCCACAGCACATTCATGGACAAAAAATACAAATAAACATTAGCAGATAGTGCACTGGGAATGGTTAGAAATATTTGTATTCCTCTTTGGGAAGATTCTTAGAAAGTATCCTGTCTAAGGCAGGGAGGGTTGATGTTCTATGCACTGTGCCAGTCAGTGAGGTTGTTGGGCAAAACTGATAGCATTTAGACATTTAAGTGAGGTTTCATCGAATAACCAGATATATTAGTCTGTGGTTCAGGGTTCAGTGTTATCTATTACCAGAGGAGTTTATTGACTTTAGGGAAGAAGGTGTTATCTCAATATACCAGAGGAGTTTATTGACTTTAGGGAAGAGGGTGTTGTCTCAATATACCAGAGGAGTTTATTGACTTTAGGGAAGAAGGTGTTGTCTCAATATACCAGAGGAGTTTATTGACTTTAGGGAAGAAGGTGTTATCTCAATATACCAGAGGAGTTTATTGACTTTAGGGAAGGTGTCATCTCTCTGCCTAGTGATGCACATTTGAAAGTCACTGTGTGCTGACATAGTACAAGATAATGTTGGCAATGCAAATGGCACACCAAGAAGCAAAGCCTCATGTTTCATTGTGGGGCTAACAAATCTCATCGCTAGAGAGGCATCTGTTGAATATTTGGATCATCCGATCACCGGTTGGGTTTTGACCAACATCTTCTCCTTCAAGCAGTAATTGGGAGGATTTTCTACCTGGTCTCCAGGATTTTCACATTCCTCTCAGTCCAGCCAGGTCCCAGGGCTTGTGACAAAATTCTGGACAACTCATTCTCGGCAACCCCCTAGCCCAGAGGTCAACAAACTTTTCAGACTACTAGGCCATTTCAGGAGGTCAAGAAGGCACACTAGGCCAGAAGAAACAAGGTGTCCAAGGAAAGGTTGTTTTATTTGGGAAATTGATGTCAGTAATATGATGTCGAAATAAAATTGTTTCGCATGTCACAGCACAGTTACACACAACACATACCTTGACCGGTGAGAGTTGAATGAAACCGAGATCAGAGAGTGAACTTGTTTACAACACAACATTATCCTTCCCTGGTCAGGCACGTCTGTTTCATACAAGTGCCTGACATCAGATCTAAAATTAAACATGCGCCACAGCTTGAGCTGCAACCAGCAGTAATGCAGGGGAACGAAACCGTAACAATTCAGTTAGGCCGGATCCAATAATAAATAACAAGGGGTTGTTAGGCCATATCTAGCCTAAAGGCCGGACTTTGCCAACCCCTGCCTTAGCCAATCCAGATCTAATAGGAGTCAGTAAACAGTGATATCTAAGAGACAGACAGAAAAAATTGTGCCAGGTCATTTTAATGTTTTGGCAGACAGTGTTACAGACAGTGGAATCTTTCGGTTGATGGTAGAGGCAGACAGTGGGTGGTATGTTGGTGGAAAATATTGACAAAATTACCAAACTTGCCACTAGCTCTTGATTTGACCTCTGATCCATTTATGAATGCAGTAGTAGTTGTTCAGTCTGCTCATTTTTTCATGAGTAGGTATTCTCAAATGTTTATACACATAATACATTTACGTACTATCTTAATTTCAGGAAATTTCTGTCTATTTATTATTTTTCTACAAGATAATCATCTGTCTGTATGATGGATAAAGGAATTTTTCTAGAAAAAATATAAGTTTTCTTGACTATTTACCAGGTGAGTACACTGGAAATAACCATTTCAGCAAATTTTAACAAAAACAAAAATAGTAATAACCAGGTTTTATACAGACAAATAAACAGTAAAAGATAATTTGTGTTTAATCATTTATCAATTTACATTTTTCATTTTAATGGTATAATTTTTATTTACATAGGAAATGACAATGAATAAATTATTGCATCTCTGAAACTATAAACATTCATGGTTAAAATGATCAGCATGATATCCATTTAACTGAAAGATAAGTTGTGTGAAATATTTTGTTTTAATATTTTACAATATAATACAAACTTTCATGTTTAAATCTTGATTTGTGTTGGGTACAGCAGCATTCAAAATACATATCTTAGATACAAAAAGATACAATCACATAAGCTATTACTAATTATTCCAAAACAATGAGCACAAATTATCTTATTATTGGTAGATTTTGACCAAGTATTAAGGCATTGAAAATATGCATGAAAACTTAATTGTTAAATTAATTAAATAGTGCTATTGTCCTGAATACATGAGAAATGAAAATCGTTGTAAATTCAAAATTTGGAGAGCTAAGACATTGACCAATCTTGAAATGTGTCAGAAGTATGTGCAAGTTATAACAACTAACATGTACATAGTAATTGTGTTTCAAGACCATCAGTATTGTAGAAGTTTTTAAATTGTGGTATTTTCCAGTTTTTAACTTTAAAAATAAATAAATATTGTGTTGGAATGGGTGAGTGTTTTATTACATTTTCTATTTCCTATGGGTAATTTTAAATTTACTTTGCAGTTATTGTAGATAGATTATTTATAGGGTTTATTCTAATTTTTGTTTTAAAAGCTTGAGGTTTTATAATATAATTATATACATAAGTAAGAATCTGTTTCAGTACCATTTTAAGACATTGAAATAGTAATCTTTGTCCTTACAAAAAGTTATTTACAGAATTATTGATTTTCTTTGGTGATTTATCACAAGTTTGACTGACTAAAATACATTTTTATGTGTGAATTCTCACAAATTAGAAATCACATTATTATTGCAAGTCCTGAACACATATTTGAATACAAGAATAAAAATTGTTTAGGCAAAATTGAGCACTTCCTAGATGCTATTTATAGTTGTAATCTGTGGAAGAATTCACAAATTTTCCTTTATCAAATAAGAAATATGCCAAACTTGTTCATATATTTTAAACAAATGTTTTCTTCTTCTTTTTTATGAGTTAATCAATAATTAGAATAAACTGATAGCTCTCTTATGATTTGAGGCATCAACTCTTTATTTATATTTTCAGTTCTGTTCTCAGCTTAGGGAAGTATTTTATCTTTTTTTTTGAATACCAGAATTTTTATTTCAGGATTTTAGTTTTGTATTATGATTCTGGTTCTGAATAATAATGAGTATATTCTGGTGCTTGGTCAATCATTTGTATAGATTCTTCACCAAAACCCTCATCTCCTCCTCCATCCGTAACGTCGACCAAACGAACACCAGCTGAAAAGAAAGTAAACAAACGAAATGATCGAGGGGAGACACCACTCCACATAGCAGCTAAGCGTGGTGATGTTAAGCAGACCAAGAAACTTATAAAAGCTGGAGCTGTTGTCAATGTCAAGGATTATGCTGGTTAGTATTGAACAGCAGTCATTTAAATGAAATATCGAACTTTTCTGATTAGTTCAGGGTAGTTGCTATTTTGGAGTCATTTACATGTTTTTGGGTTAATGGCATTTTTATAATCTACAATGTATGTCCTAATGATTGTGTCATGTTTTAAGTGAACGTTTTTTTTAAAATTTATATTAATAATATTTAATATATGCCTACCCTTGTCTTGCACTTATTTCAAAATGTGTCGCGCCTTGATAAATGCACTTTTTCAATCCTTAGCCACTATATTTATATAGCTGCCCATGTGTCGTGTTATATACTGAAGAATTCAACATTTTCTCCCCATCTGAATTAAAAGTGGTCTTTTCTCTCGAATAATTAGGCTCTCCAAAACTCGCTAGACTAGGACTATATTAAACAAGTGATTTTTGTGGATGTTTCTGTTAATCTAATTCTGAATTGGTCTAACTAAAGCATGCCATTAAACACAGCTTTTGGTTGGTTGAGGTAAGCATGTTGGCAATATGGCAGCTGTGTAAAACAATTGATTCTGTGGCTCATTGTGTTTTAATGAAAATGCCAAATAAAAATCAATCAGCATTGCATATTTGGTGTTCTTCAAAGAAATCTAGAACTGAGCAATTATGAAAAGCCCAGTTAAAGTGGAAAAATGATGCCGATAGTAAGAGTCATGATCGTGAACACATGGTAGGCATCTGTACTAGTTCAGGTACTGCTGATGCTGATACAACACCAAAATATGCTATTTTCCCATGAATTTAATATATTTTAAGAAGTCTATTTTGTATTCTTCACTTTCTGCAAAAATAATCCACTGCTTAGGAAATACTGAAAGCTCAGCTGAATCGGAAATTTGATGCCAACTTTGCAACTTGCGATGGTGCAAAAACAATAGACATCAATGCTGTTTCAAGCATTATCGATGCATAGCCCACACTCTCTTTTTGTTCACACATATCGATGTAGAGCCAACACCATCACCATGTTCACAGGTACACAATACAGAAATTTCAGATTTTTATGTAGACTCTCCTATTCCAAAAAATTTTGATTCTTTGATGAATTTTTCTGATTCCGAACATATTGGGAATACTTCTTTAATCTTGACCAACAGCATTGTGTGATTTGAATGAGATGTTATGTTACTGAATGGTTCTAGATTGTTTATATATCAATAAAGTGTACCTGTGTCATATTTTTTTTTAATAACGTGATTTAAACACAAGAAATGCATTTTTCTCATTTCTTGCTTTTATAACCTTAGTTAGATCATAACGTTGTCAAATTTTGTTAGAATTTAATAAGAAATTTTAAATTATATAGACCAACTTGTGGCCAGTGGTAATGCTTAACACCTGCACTCTTTCTCAGTTTGTCAGTATGCGTGCAGAACATTAATCTAAAAATAATAACTGTTGTCATGAAAGGGAAAGAACAAGGTTCATTTCCATGCTAAATAATGCGCTGTAATTTCAAGATAAAGTGTGATAAAGTTAAACTTAAATTTCTTAAATTAGGTTCATGGCGATTCAGATAAAATAGCAGCCTTAAAAGCTACCAGAAAATAAGAAAATTCTTGATCTAATAGCAGCCTTAAAAGCTACCAGAAAATAGGAAAATTCTTGATCTACAAGTCAATATAGTTTGTATGAGACCAACCAAAAAAAAACCTGATCTTTACTCTTAAACTGTGATTTGCTATAAACAGTCATACACTTTCACTATTATACACATTTTTGTCTTAATTGCATTATGTTATTTATTTTTATAATTCTCATATTATTGTAGTCATGGTTATTCTTAAATGATTATAAAAGATGTTAATTTAAATTCTTTTGGAATATTTTTTTAAAAAAACTTTTAAATTAGTCATCTTGGTTATTTAACTTCATTAGAATCGTTTATATGTTTAATTTGTATTGTTTGTGTCCAGGGTGGACACCTTTGCATGAAGCTTGCAACCAAGGCAACGTAGAAGTTGCAAAGCAGCTGTTAAAAGCAGGTGCCAACGTGAACGTACAAGGTTTTGAAGACGATACACCGCTTCATGATGCTGCTGGCAATGGCCATCACAAGGTCACTCACAGTTGCCATTTGGTGTATTTAAAGAGTATTGTGTGTGTTTAAAATTTAATAATTAAGTTCTTAAACATTTTTTGTTAAGGATAATTTTTCCCCTTAACTTTCTTGTTGAATGATTGCAAAATTTTTGATTATATTGTACTCCTGATTTTATTAAAATGCTGTGAGCAGAGGTAGCAAATAAATGTTTTTAAATGTCTTAGTGTCTTTAAGTAAAGCTACAGAATGAAAATAAGTTTTTGTAAATAGTTTAAGAACCATTACTAGTAGAAAAAGAAAGTGATTTTTTTTTTCTTTTGAATGATGATTCATTTGATTTTAAAAGTAAACAAAATTATTAAAACATTTATTATATTACTCTCTTTAAAAAAATCTGTTACCTAGATACACATCAAGATATATTCTGAAGTTCTAAAATGCTGTGATATATGCCATGATAGACAACTGTTACAAAATACACACTTTATATAAAATATTTCATGCTCAGAAATATAAAGTATAATTCTTGGGCTACCGTTTCCTTTATTTGGGGTAGGCATCAATACTTTTAGACAGCATATATATACAGTATGTAAAGAACAGCACAATGATTTCTTTGAATAAATCTGAAACTTTGTTCTTTATCATTGCAGCTTGTGTCCATTCTGCTAAAACATGGTGCCAACCCATTACAGCATAACTCAAAAGGCAAGGCACCTGTGGATGTAGCACATGATGCAGACATTGAGAAGCTTCTTCGACGAGAAATCATATCTTCCAATAGTGAAACATCAAGTGTGGATGAAGTGAGGTCACCAACATCACCCGAGAGTATTGTATCCATCAAGGATGAGGACAGGGGTATTGATGTTGAAGGTGGGTGTGTCTGCGTGCTTATGTTCATTTTCACATATAGGTTTCTCTTTTTTACAAATTTTCTGTAAAGACCTAAACAAATTCTGCTATTTCACATTGTCCTTGAAAACAAATTTAAAGCTCTGAGTACAGATTTTTTTAACTCTCTTCCGACATGAGGTTTTAATGATTTTTCTCCTCATTACACACTTAGAACTTACTACTGCCCAGTTTCTGAAGTGTATTTATGCTTGTTATATGTCATTTTATAGGAAATGACTGGGTTTTAATACAAATATGTGTTGTTACCTATTTGTTTATTTTAATAAATGTGAGGATTAGCCTAATATTTTTCTTTACAAAAATCCTGATTTTACATTTTGACAAAAGAAAGAAAAAACAAGGTATGATGGATAATTGAAAAACAATTGTTACATTATTGAAATATGACAATACCTGCAACAGAAAACCAAATATCAGGTAAATGTTACAGTAAAAAATGAATTGACAATTCTTTAAGTACTACCACTAGTCAGCAGATTTGCCAGTAATTTTGTGAAAGTATGAAATTTCAACATTGGAATTTAAGTTGTTAAAATAAATAACAATAACATAGCAGATATTTCTTTAAAATATGTTTACAAACTGACTTACAGATAAAAATTACAAATTAGATAGATATTTATGGTATGCTCTATATTTTCATATTTTTCCTTGAACAAATTGATGTGTCTGTTTATGATTTAGCATGCAAACTTAGGATGACTATGGTTTATGAGAAATAGTTTCTGCTTTCCTGAAAGCATAAGAAATGACACCAAACAGTACACTTAATTACTTGCGTTTCAGTTTGCATATTTTGTTATCACAATTACAATTTCAGTGAACATTAGTAAACTCAGGATCCATAGCATAGTGAAAAATAATTGATGGGTTTGTAGCAACAGGGATTGTCATGCACTCTATATTCCCCAGCTCTCTAACTCAGGTTGCCCATATTTAGCTAGTCTTTACAGTTCTTCTATATCTGGATTTTCCCCAATCTAATCTCAAATAAAATTTAAGCATTTACCTATGCAATATATAAAAAAAATAATGTCATTCTTTTATATCTGGATTTTCCCAATCTAATCTCAAATAAAATTTAAGCATTTACCTGTGCAATATATAAAAAAAATAATGTCATCTAGTACTTATTTATTTTTCTCAGAATATTATATTTTTTATTAACTGCTGACTTTTATCTACCCTCCTATATACTGATTATAATCCTTAACAAGCTGTAGTTCTTTACATCTCTAAACATAAAGGCTCTAGCCCATAATTCATTATAAAGAGATTTCTTTTTTTTACCATAGTCTGTCAACACTTAGAACTGGAACAAGTCCTCCCAGCCTTCCCACCTATTCATCTCATACCTTGCCCGTGGGGGCAGTAAAGAGTATTTAAGTAGAGAATGTTATGAGCTCTCTTTCTTTTGAAATACCCTCCTAGGAGTTTGTTTGTGTGAACCCTTAGGTCTGGTTTGTATGACATTAAAAAAAAACATTTTTATTCTCATCTAATAAGAATTCAGGAAAAAAATATTTTATATAGAAAAATTACTCCCCCCTTTTTTTTGTTTTACATTTCTCCTCTCTTTATTGAAAGTAATGTCTTTCAAGAGTTGTATTCCATTTAAAGTGGTTAAGAATCTTACTTCTGTTGAACTATTCATTTTTGTTTTGTTACATAACTGTCAATACATTAGTTTTTAATTTCTGTTGTTTTTATTTTAAAATTAATTTTTAAAAAAATATAATCTTGTATTGGTAGTTACAGATTATGTTTGAACAAATTTTATAAAATATTAAATCAGACACTTTGTTTTGACTATGACTTTGTTTTCAACTTGATTTGACTATATCCTGGTCATTAGTAGAAATTAAATATTTTCAGAAATGAAGCCGCGCAGTTCATCTTTATCTATAGTCAAAGGAAGTAATACCACAACTGGGGTGGGGAGCATTTCTACTGTTCGACGTATGAGCGCACCACCCAAGTCACCTGTGGACAAAACATCACCATCCCCGCGTCTTTTTTTAAAGTTCAGATCTGCTGGAAGTGGTAGTGGAGAGGAATCTGGCCCTAACCACGGTTACAGGTAAAGATTAACTCAAATTCATGGGTAGTAATTCAAAGACCACTCCCATATATAAAAAAACATTTATTTATCATGCTGTTGCTTAAACAATGCTTACAAGAGTCATAATTTTGAATATTTTGTAATAATAAATAATTAATAATTTCTCTTCAAGTAAATTGAAATGAAAACCTGAATTTGAATTCCAGCATGTTGATTTGGACAAGAATATGTATAAGGAGAATACAAGCTATTGAAATGAGAGAATACATGCTATTGAAATGAGAGAATACAAGCTATTGAAATGAGATGCTTTTGAAAATTGCTTGGCATTTCATATAGAGATCATGTCACGAATGAGGAAATGGGAAATGAATTAGGCAAGCCATTGGGCCCTATGAAGAGCTATTGGCCATTGTGAAAAAATGCAAAATGAAATGGTATAGGCATGTCACACAATCAACAGGGCTTGCCAAGACAATCCTGCAAGGTACTGTGCAAGGAGGGCGAAGGAGAGGAAGACGGGGAAAAGATGGGAGGATAACATCTCAGAGTAGACAGGAGGAAACTGGTTGTCAGGTCATCAGTGGTGCCCCAATATTGACAAGAAAAGGAATAGATAGATAGATTGAACCATACTGTCTTATGTTATTTCTTGTTAAATACATTTATTGTTGATACTTAGACCACTCTTGTTAGCGTGACTCACATATTATATGTTTTAGTCCATCACCTGTATTTAAATAACTATCCTAGCTGTATGTATCAAGGGGCTCAAGCTATCTTCTAGAACTATCACTCTTCTATTCTACATTATCATTCATCTTTCTAACGTGTGGCCGGCAACAAGGTGTTTTGGGTATTAGCCTAGGGTTTCAGGCGGTGGAGAATTAACATCTTACCCATCTCCCAGCAAAACATCACAGACAATACAAGGCAACATGACAAAATTACGACAGATTTTAATTGTGAAATTTACAGTCTTCTTAATTTAATATAAAAATAGATTCATTGATTTTTATTGTTGTTGTTAGAAGCTGTCACATCAATATGTTGATTTAATTCATTGACCTAATGCATTCTTAAATAACTTATAGGCAGGCTATGGGTTGATATATAAATAAATAGTCACAAATAATGAATTAAAGAATAATGATTGCACAAGAAGCAGTTTTCTTTTTCTTATTGGACACATTAGATGTTAAGCAAAAACAAATAGATCAGCAGAGAAACTGCTTTAAATTTTTGGTTATAACTATTATTTCAAATCTGTTCAATTATTTATTTTGACAAGATTCCATTTACAAAAGTTTTGCAATGATTCAAATGCATTTTTACTTTGTATTCTCATCTTTGATGGAGAAGATTGTTTACACGCTTTTTCTTTTTTCAGCAAAACCAAAGATTCAAAAGATCCACTGTTCAAGTCATACATCCTTACTATGGATACTGGCGATCAACAGTCCCACCTTGATTCATACCAGTCTCATCGCAATCGTGATCATGGAAACCACAGTTCCGGACGCAGTGAGTCACGACCATCACCATCCTGCAGCCCCGTTTCCAGTATCCATTGTGATCTTTTGGAATTGCAACAAGACGATGGTGTTACCTCACATCATCACCATTACCACTATCAACAGCACCATTGTCCACCTCCACACCAGCAGAAGGTGGATGTGTGGGAAAGCATTGTGGGCTCGGGGCATAGGAACAATATTGTTGCCATCTCTGCTCCTTCAGCAACAACTTCAGTTTCTTCAGGATTGCCATCTTTACGAGTGGAACGTGTATTGCCAGATTCATCTGAAGAAGAAAGTTCTCGACACTCTTTACATATTTCAGGTCTTCAGAGGATTCGCACAGAACAGTTCACTCCCCGGGGACTGGAGGATGTTAGTGATGATGATAATGAAGAAGACAGTGGAAGAGTGTTTGAAGTGCGCCGAGCCCCTAGGCTACAGTTGACTGACATAGGATCATCTCATTCAGCTTCACATATAGGGGCTGGGCAAGGGTCCACTGGCATGGACAGCCAACACATTCCATCCATAGGTGTCAATCACACCAGTAATACAACCACAGTAAATGCTCATACTCCTGCCACGGGTAAACACCGTGCCAGTCAACAACAGACAGTAGCATTTATATCTTTGGGTTCACAGTTGGATAACTTGTCTACTTGTGCATCTAGGACTGGTACTGTGACATCTACAACGGGTAATGGCAGTGGCAACATTGCAAATTCAAAGGATGCTCAGGTCCCAGTTGCGTCAGAAAGGACTTTACAGCCTGTTAGTTCCCATGGCAGCAACAGAAAAGTCAACTGTGTTAGTGGTAGTGGGAGTGGTGTTTATGGTAGTGGTAACTCTGGCAGCAGTGCTAGCAATTCTGCAGGCATAAACTGCCCTAATGGTGGTAATGGAGTCAATATTGGGAGTGGTTCTTGTGCTAATAATGTGTCTCAGTCAGACTCCACAGCTACTAGTAGTACACTTTCTGGATCACAAATATTGCGGTGGGAAATGCGACCTCGAAGTGAGCGCATGTCCCCCAAAGCTTCGCATGGTGGCAGTATTGGAAATATATTTATAGAAGATGTGTCATCAGTGAAATCGGAAAAATCAGGCAGTTCTTATGGCTCGCCACTCCAAATGGACATAGATGAAAATATATCAACCTCACCGAGATCAGATCACGACACAGAAAGCCGACCGTCTTCACCTAAAGTTCCCCCTTTAAAGATTATTTTACCTTCCCAGAAATCAACAGCAGCTCCTCATGCCCCTGATCACACAAAGAAGCTTCTTAACAAGCCTGCCCTTCCGTATGTGCTCAACCCTACCCAACACTTGGCAGCAGGTGAATGGAATAGTGAAGGTAAGGAAACTGAGGAATCGTCACACAGCAGCAAGCCTCACCTAGCCAGTTTAACAGAGGAGGGCATGCTTCAGATGACATCCAACTCACCTCCAAGACCCTCATCTCGAGCAAGTAGCATGGGTGCAGGGTCTAGTGATCGTGATGAAAGTCATAGAGATTGGAATTCTGCTCTGAAACCTTCAGAAGTGTTGAAAGAGGGCAGTGGGGGGAAAGAAGAAGAAGAAAAAGAAACCAAAAATGATAAGTCTGGTGAAGAAGGAAAAGGCGAAGAAAAGCGGCCAACAAGGACGCTGCGATCGCATACAGCCATGAAACAGCAACAGGAGCAGAAACAACAGAAGCAGGTAACCACTAGATTGGATGGACGGTCCGAACATCATCAACAGCAGCATATGCAAAAGGATTCCCAGGAGAAACACTTTAAATCTGAAACAAGGGGTAAGTATTTTTTTATTTTTTTTTTAATTCATAATAATCTTCACGCACAAGTTTGCTACATAAATACCATCTGTTTGAACTGTGCTTCCAGTAGATTGAGAACATTTTCATATTATTAATTAGAGTAGCTTATGTGATTTTCATGCCACTATCTTAGTGGGAGTATACAGTAATCATATCTCAGCACATTTGTGTACATGGAATTCTGAAGTTTTGCTGATCATTTTCAAGATTTTAGAAGAATTTTCACTGACAAATTAAAATCTATGATAGAATAACTATTAAAAAATATCCTTTTCCACCAATCATCTAATTGTGCATACTATAGGAGAACCACATCTATCATTTTCTATGTCCACATAAATCTACAAACCAGGGCCACAGAGGTCCTGGTAAACTAACGGGGAATTTAAAAGATTGACAGGCATTTGTAGAGTACCTTTTGTAGAAAGTAAAGTAATCTCCTTTAATACCTTACTTCTTTCATTATATTTATGGACTTGTTGCAAAGTTGGGCTATGCAATTTATGGATTTTTTTAGGGTGTTAGTTTTCCTTTGTGTCATTTGATTGTTGCTGTTTGTTCATGTCTTTTTTTTCTGTCTCCAAGTTATTGTATTGCCTTTTTGTTTTGTTTTTTAACTTCTTGTAATCTGACACCATTGCTGTTTGCCTCAGTTGTTCACCTGCTATTAGTGCTAATGTCATGGCTAACAACCTTTGCTTTGATTACAGCTGCTTGAAGGAATATTTGATTCAACCCTTCTTGTGTAGTGCTGCTACTAGTAACTAGTATTAAATTTATGGTTCAACTACATTTCTGTAAAGGAATTTTTTTTTTAGACACACACAACTTTCCTTACATTTAAGTTATAAAATACAATCAGTAGGTAAGGTAGTCATTGCTTGTTGAGAAACTGTGTCATCTTTCAAACAGGTTTCAGAATAACAGATATTTATACATGTAATGCACTATCAAAAATTGTTCCCCATAAATTGTTGTCTGCCTGAAAATATATTTCTCTTTTAACTACTAATTACTATTAGGTAAGACCACTCAAATTTTGAAGTCTGGCCAAATAAGCTGATATTTGCAGGTTATGTTATGTACCTCAAAGTAAGTTTGCATACAAAATTTTGAAGCTCTAGCTTTAATAGAAAAAAAGTTATGACAGTTCAAAATTTGGCGTAAATTGCAGAAAAACAAAGATTTCACGAAGACCCTTTTGAAATGACCACACAACAAAAACTTTGAAACATACAAATGATACATAGCTCATCTTTACTATTTCAACTCTCTGTAACACAAATATATTGCTGATTTTTTTTTTAAGGATCACAGATGCATAGAAAATGAAATACAATCCTGTCAAATTAGCATTTTGTGTAAATTTTCTAATGGCAAATGGTCAAAAACTAAATAAAATGTCTCTTTTGGAATCTTGTAAAATAAAAACTACTTCATGTACATCATCCAAATTTGGTATACTTTCTCTTTAGAATATAGACATTTACAGGGTGAAATTTTAGACAATCTTTTTGTATAGATTTAGAAATATAACATCTCAAAAATGTAGTTTCATGCAATAAATCCGCACACTTGTTGAAGAGGAAAAAAGGTAAAATGAAACATTTATTATAATGCAATGTTTCTAATTTCTGTAACTGACAGCATGATCATTCTAACTAAATAAAGTCAAAAATTATATTTTCACAATGTATGCATGTACTTTAACAATTTAAAAAAAACAGTTTAAAACTAGCGAAACTGATGCTCTTTAATTTAATAAAATACTATTAGTGCTAGTTGTTACTATTTACACTTTACTTTTTTGTAGTTCAACAGCAATTGTAATTATTAATATCTTTATTTTTAATAGGTGTCTATTTGTTTCATAATAATTAATATAAGACATTAACATTCTAAAAATATCTTGAAAATTGAAAGCTAAAGTCTTTCATAGTTTTACTTATTATATGCCTACTATATTAGTGTATACTGTATGTCTGTAGTGTGAGTAGCATGTTACTCATCATTGTCCTGATCTCAATTTTTACCAACATTGATTCACTCACTGACTGACTCATACACTTAATATTATATATATATATCTTAACCCTGATCAGTCATTCAATGACAAATTCTAATTATCATTTACTAGATTGTTTCTTAAGTTCCTAGTTATAATAAAATAATTAAAATTACTGTCAGCTACAGATGAACACAGACAAAAATCCCTCAGCATTAAGAGTTGTTCTTTATTTTGGATTGGTGCTTTATAAAATTAATTTAAAATATCGCCGATTAGTTAATTAATATTTTTTTTTTTTAAATTCAATCTCATCATGAATCATCGTTTAATCATTTCCATTCTGTATTTTGTGTATAGGATTGTTTTTAATATAAGCAGTTTGTCATAACAAATCATCACCCTCTTGCGATAATACTTTAAAAGGCCGATATTTAGCTAACCTCATTAGTGATCAAAATAAAATTTTCTAACAAATCGTAAACTAAAAATAATGAATGATCGTTTTACTGTAGCAATATTTCGATGAAATTTAATAGTTTTGTTAAAACTTAACGCAAAATGTTGTCTAGTTGATCCATTTTAATACACGACTGGTCCAAGATGGCGATCTCTCGTCAACTTCGGCGTGGGCGCGAAAAAAACTATTAGGGTTTCCCGCGTTCATTGCCAATAACACTTCCGTTATAGAGACTTCCGATTCATATTATATACCATTTTAAAGGGCAAAAGATGACCTTTTCAACAATATAAAGTAGGCTGACAGATGATAATGGGTTCCGAAGTTATAATGCGTCAAACATAACACATAATTTAGACTCTCATTTTCTACAGTAAAAATTTTTTAAAATTAAATTAACCGATGCTTATGTTAAAGGTCATTATCTTAGCTTTCCGTTGATATAAGATTTATTTTTATTGGTTGAATTACGGAAGAGTTAGAACGCGTTATGTGAGTATACCCAAAAATGATGTCGGAGGTGAGCCATTTTCAAATCTCGCCACGGGTACTTCAGTACACTTTACCGACTGTGAGTTTATCGATCAAAACGTAATAAATACGTCATTCAAATGTACAAACAAAACTTATATTTAACGTTGGAAGATTCCTTTATTTGTTAAAACAATATTCAACCAATTCTTTCTTTTAATTACTGAGATAGACAGTTTTGAAAAAGAGTGAATTTAGTCAAAAAGTGACGTCTCCAGTCTCCATATAGCGAGTGGTCTTACCTACTACTATAGTTGTAATTCAGTGGATTTGTTTGAGATACCCCAAAAAAGAGGAATTTTTCAAAGTAAAATAAATTTTGGTGAATAGTATTATTTGTTAGATGTGCATTTTATACTGTAAGAAATTCGGTGTGTCCAGGGAGTGGTTTTCAGAGTGAAAATATCTTGTAAGTTGTATGCATCCCCTTTGGGGGGCTTCGATATTAAATGGTCACTTTATGTGGTCAGTCCCCCAGGATGTACTGAGGGGTGCCATATCTCTCCAAGATCTTTAATCTGTAGCTGATAGTGCCTCTTTGACCTCATTGACAAAAATTTCTTGGAGGTGAAACATTCATTTATAGAGAGGTAGTTGAACCATGAATTTAATGTCATTTGAAATGTGTATGTCTTTTAACATTATGACTGTAAGTGTAACTCCAACAACTGTACTCTTAGTTACATTTAAAAAGATAATAATCTGTTTATTTCATTAAAACTGAAATAATCCTTCATTCTTGTCATACATATTTACAACAAAAAAATCATGTTTTGCATTTTATGTCAGATGTTGTTGACTCCAAGTATGATGGTGAGTCGACAGATGATGCTGGGATTGCTCATCATGTGGAAGAAATGCCTGTACATCCTCGCAAACGAAAATTGCGTGCCAAGACAGAAGCACAATCACAACAGCAGCAGATAGAAATGCGTGAAATTACACTAGAGAAACCACCAAACCCATATGAACTGTATCTAAATCTTCGTCGTCAGGTAGGACTTGATTTTGACTATTTCTTTTAAAGTGTGTAGATTTATTTTTTTAATGTAATTCCAAACTTATATTTTAGAAAATTTTACGATTTTGATTTTAATAAATTTACTTAAACTATGAATGCACATCAGTAACTGTGAATTGTGTGTGCATTTGTTGGTGAAGTATGTTTTATAATTGTGGTAGAGAGCTGTGCCTGCAGATCTAACAGTATAAAGTGTTTAATGTCAGCAGAGCAGTTCCTAGATGGTGACCCTCTTAGAAGGTACACCAAAGAGGAGTTTTGTCATCCACTTCTTGGGTAATGAGGGTGTGAAGTCTAATGAAATCCATTTCAGAAAAATGATGCATTATGAAAATGCATGCTTTTCACTGTAGTAGTAGGAAGTTCAAAAAAGGGGCACCTAGTGTAGCTGATGCTGCTTGCAGGGGTAAGACTCACACTGTTGATACACTGCAAACAGTGCACACGTTGAATGAGCATTAATGGACAAAGTGGCCTCCAAATTGGACACATACCTAGTAAAGCACAATCATCATTCAATTCATTGCAGTTCTACAAAGACTGAATGAATGATGAGTGGACATCTATGAAGAAGTTTTGTAATGGTCCGAAACTGAAGGCGATCCGATAGCGCATGTTAACTGGAGATGAAAGCTGGATTCTCTACTTAGAGAACAAAGTGGACAAGCAAAGAGAGTGCTATTCAAACTCAACAAACCTAAAAATTTCTACAGTAGCTGTCCTCTGAAAAAGTGATACTAATGCTAATCTGGAATAGCTGAGGTCCTGCTTTGGAGCAGTTACCTGCCCAGGTGGACCACAATCATCAGTTCATATTATATTGCCAACTCTTTTAGAATCATCATAAACAAGTAATCCAATCAAATGTCATGGACTTACTCACTATGGTGTTTTGCTACTTCATAACAATGCTCAGCAGGATGTTGCCTGTGAAACACCCTTTGTCATATTTTGGAACTGTTAGATTTGCTTCTTCATTCTAGGATGAGCAGCATTTTCGTATATTTTTTACTTAGTCAGTGAGAAAAAGCTATATTTTGACAAAGTTGCAGTTATGTTTCAGAGCTGGTAACATCAACAGGGATTAAAACATTTTAAAATTTCTCCCAGGATTGTTTTGACAAAACAATCATAGAAATTATTCTAACAACCAATTTCTAATTTGAGATGCTTGGATTTTGGAAAGTAATTTATCAAACATGATTTCTCAAAATTTTCAGTCTTCTTGCTTTTTCATGGGTTTTTTTTTTTTTTTTACACAATGATTTAACATAAACACAATGACCCTTTTTCATCTTTTGCAATGAAAATAATTAATTATTATAGGTGCATTTCTTCTACAACAAAATTAAAACAGTCTTAATTACTATTTATTTCTAAAAGTTTGTAAAGATAATATGTATTTTATTTATTCAACTGTAGGTACCTTTCTTATACTAAAACAAAATAATCTGTTGGCAGAGAAATATTTTTTTTAGAGTAATCTGCTAGTTAAAAATTGAATATATATATAAATTTAGGTTGGACAATATTTTTGAAAAGAAAATATGCTTTTAACAAATCTGAAAATGTTGAGATTTTATTAATATTTTTCTAATTTATGTATAAATTATTTTCAGATTCAAGCTCGGCACAAGTCATTAAGCACTGTGACACCCAAACCACCTCAAGGCTTTAAGGACTACCTTATGGTTAACTGTACCTACGTTTTGCAGGGCAATGCGACTAGTACTCTCTCAGTTCCAATGGTCAGTGTCTCAGTAAATATTCAGAAAGAGTATTTGGTGCTTGCAGCAAATGTGCAGTAGATGATCTCTGTAAAAGAGTATAGTTTTATATATGGACAGATTTTTAATTTTCTTTTCATGAAAATTTATCAGTAAAAAAACTGGGATATTAGATACTTTATGGTGCATTTAAAACAAAAAACATTCATTAGTAAATAAGTTGCTTCCCATTAGATAGTCCTAGTGACATTACTTTTCAGGCAACAGCACATACACACACTCAGAGTGAACTTTTTTTTTTTGTCATTAAGCTGTTGAACATTTTTTATTCTGTTTACTTTAAATCTAAAAGTACAGAATATTATTACTACAGCCACCATTTATATCTAATAATTTATTTTAAATTATTGTGACGTTTTGCTGGGAGATGGGCAAAATGTTAATTTTGGCTGCCTGTAACCTTAGGCTAATCCCCAAACACACCTTCTGGCTGGCCATGCGTTTTGAAAAGAAGGAAGATAAATAGTATAGAATAGAAGAATGATGGTCAAGAATAAAGCTCAGAACCTCTGATACTTTCAGCAATTAATTAAATACAGTCGACATTTAAGTAAGCCATACCAACATCAGTGGTCTAAATATCAATATTAAAGTATATTTAAAGAGAAATAAATAAGACAGAACTTGGTTACAAATAGTGTTTAGTTCGATGATTATTAAATTATAATGTGTAGAATTAAAAAATTGAAAATTGTTGAATTTAATGCTTTTGACTGTTTTCTGAAAAGTTGTTAAGTTGTAAGACTGTACTCTGATTTGTATGTTTGTTTTGTAGCTACCACCCCCTAATTCTGTAACAGGACCTATGCGAGAGTTGTTCATTGAGCAAGAAAAGGCCAGGTATCGACTACGTTTACAACACCATATAGAAAGGGTAAGATTTCATAGAATTTATTATTTGTATGAGTAAATACTTGAGTATTCTTCTCCCTAATAAAAAGAATATAAATGGCATAGCATCATAGGTAGATCCTGGGTGGGGGTAGGGGTGGTACTATACAACAAAATAATGAATAGTAATTGGTGTTCTCTCTGACTTTTTTTTAAATCAGAACTTTGAAAGCTTCCTATTTGTTTTATTGCAAGAAATCTTTCTTGTAGCAATAAAGATTTTTTGGTTAATAACTACCCCTTTACTTAGGTTGTAGACTGCATGAGCCAGTGGGAGAAGAAAAAATTCTCATTTCTTTCCACTTTTGAGATTATTATATATTTGCATTGTTCGTTATCTTCTCTTTCAAGTTTTTATATTTTTTTAATGTACAAAATGCATTTTTTATGCACTTTGGACAACACATTTCTAGGCAAAGATTCATATACATTATAATTAGAACATCAGAGCTAAACTATAGAAAATATCTTGAAATTTTACTAGTTAAAATAGGGAATATGACTGAGGTCATGTTTAAAATTTTTGTTTGTATTATTTTATCTTTCATCGTAACATCTAATAGACTGATTTACTTTTAAATGATGGCACATCTGAGTTTTGGTAAATTGTCTCACATTATTTCAGTTAATAATTTTTGTTGAATGTTGTTTTTTAATGTTTTTAGGAAAAATTAATGCTCTCAATAGAACAAGAGATTCTGCGAGAGCATGCAAGGGCAGCCCGAGCTATAGCTAACCAGAGCCAGCCATTATCTGTATGTACCATACTCAGAGAAGAGGAGATTTACAACTTGCAAGAATTAGAGCAAGTAAGTTGCTTCCCTTTCACTTGCTTTGAATTCTTTAATCTTGTGCAAAATTCTAATTTGGCTTACTGTTGCTGAAAAGAGAAATCAGAAATTCGTTTCTAATTTTAGTTTTATACTATATATGGAGTTTTCATTCTGTATTTGAATTTATTTTTAAGAAAGATAAATTTTCTTCTAAATATATAATAAGCCTGATTTCAGTGTAATAAAAGCAAATGCCATTCTTTTGTTGCAGGCCGAAGATCGTGAAAAAAATTCAAGGACACGATATAATGGACGTCAGTTTTTATCATGGTTACAAGATGTGGGAGACAAGTATGCTCATCTAAAAGTGAGTATAATAATTCTTCCCCATTGTGTTTTTGTTTTTGCATTACCATTCCAACTTCTTTCTCCTTTTCTTTAGGCCTGTTGATATAGAGAATGTTTTCTCCTATTTGAGTGATAATTGGTACTGTAGTGTTTGTTGCTGTTAAATTTCATTTTTCAGTTATACAACCACATGTTCATGCTGAAGGGAAGAACCCCCAGGGCAGATAAAAGATTAAAATTACCAGATAGTGGGAGGATTTTCTTGTTTTGATGTTTCATAATTTACAAGCTAGAGCTGTGCAGTTTGGGTGGTGTGACTATAGGGAAATGGATGTTTTCTTCCTGCCTTCTAGTGTATGTCTGCATACATTAGTCTCCCAAGTTAGAGAAAGAGGTCATCCAAGGGAGGTAACTACAATGGCAGTTTCAGACTCTTGTCCATCTGATGATTAGTGTTGAAGGAAGACATTCTTCTTCCCAACCTCCAGAACAACAGCAACTTTCGGTTGGGAAGACAATTTATTGCTTGACTTCTTCAACTTGTAAAATGGCATAGCAGAGAACAAGACTCCAACTCCTACAGAAGAATATTGAGTTATATTGGTACTTGAGTCCGGTTCATCATTGCTTTCCTGTGGAAGGGATGGGATTTTCACCCTACCTCTTGCCTTTCTCTCCAGGAATGGTTGTCTTCTGTCTTTCAACCCCCTTTTTCTTTGTAGCCTTAGCCTTATCATGCAGATTGAATTAATTCATGTTGTATCTGATGACCATTCAAGTATTGATACTGTTAGAGATCCTTTTTTCCCAGTAAAGAATAGACTTATTGACCAGTAAACCAGTCATTATCTCCCCTTTGCCACTAATAGAAAAAGATTTTTTTCGATATACCTTAAAGAGATCTAATGACAGTAAGTCTGGATTTTTTTTCTTCCCGTACCTGACGAGAGATATCTGCATCTAACATTATCTTCCTGATAAGGCAGTGAAAAATCATGATTTGGGGTCATTTGTTGGGGGGGGGGGGTTGCATATTTCGACAGTTTTCAGAATAATTCATCATTTTGTCATAAAAATGTCATTTTATGTTCATAAATATGTGCTTTTACTCCACTAACCATCACACTTTTGGAGCATTTTTATTTCAAATACTATGCGAAATTGCCGATTTTTAAGCTCTAGAAATGTGCCTTCTGCACTAACCACCATGATTTTTATACTGGGGAAATCCTCATTAACTCTCCTGCCTTTGTTTAGCATTCTATGTACAGAATAAAACACCATTGTCAGATTAGCCTATTTTTAACATCCGGTCACCCCATGCTGTGTTCTATGGAAAACCTGACCCTTCAACTCTGAAATAGTGTATCTGATTGCACAAAATATGCTCTATGACTGCAGTAGCTCCAGCAATGGCCTACGCTGGAAAAATGGTTCAAGTAAAAAATCTATGCCTCAATAAGCTTCTAAAAATTATCAGTCAAGAAAAAAGTAGTTAGCAATTGCAAGGGAAAAAAAGAAAAATCAAAATATTTTTGCTGCTGCTGACATTCAAACTCACATACTACCTCACTAGTTGCATTTCAATTTCTACTTCTAGTGACAGTTTTCTCAGAGAAAAAAGAACATGACACAATTCAAATGAACTGTATGTTTGTCTACTTTCTAAGAAATTATATGGGAGTGCCATGTGTTTGCTAATTTGAAAATCATAGATGTAATTGGTTTAGAATTAAGTTAATGGATGTTTGAACTCTTTATTCTTTATTCTCATTGTTGTGTTTTAGCATTGTATCTGATTTTAGGAAGAAGATTTCTCACAAACTAGCAGTCATATTTGAATGAAACTTTGCACATTTAATCATTGTAATGTTGTTTGCATTGTGACAAAAGGAGTTTAGATTTGTTAATTAGTGTTTATTCTTTTAGACTTGAAAGTTTGGAACCAAAATTAAAAATTGTCAGTTTGCCAAAAAAAGTATATAATTAAAAAGTAAAATAGATAAAAAGAAAGCCTACTGTCACAATGCAGATACAGCCTGATTGAAGAATAAACATGATATTTTTAATTAGAAACTCATGAGATTCTTTCTAAGAAATCCAGTATGGTGACTATTTACTTTGGTTTCCATAGCAATGTATGGTTATAATACATTATTGATGGTTATTTTACAAGCACAGAACCAAGAGTGACAAATTGGAACAGAAACTTTTAAAAATCATGCAAGGAAAAAAATTATTTTACTGTCACACATTTGCCTTAACATTTATATGTTAGCATATGTAATGTACCTGACCAGACTTTGTTAGAGCAATTCCATTCACATTGACGTTTTATAAAATGTGGATCTTTAAGATACAGTCATTGGAGTGGGTGGGTCTCTCCTACCTTTGATTCTGTATTAGGGATAGGTGTACTTTAGATTCTCACATTTTGCTGGACCCTTTGGAGTTGTTCAGTCCACACCTGATTATTTTCATTTAGTTTTTTCCTTCTTTTCTCACTTGCATGTTCTTCATGCACATAAATATATATAGGCACACTCATTTGTATTGGAAATTTCTTGCTTCCTGTTCATGATTCATTGAAAGTAATCAAAGGATTTTTTTCCTAAGTAAAGTTGACAGTCCATGCCCCACACAGCTCCAGATAAATATACTAACATAGGCTTAAATACACAAAAGCTTCACAAACTTCTGCTTATGAAATGTGAGCCACTTCATCAAAGCATGTGGTAGTGAGTATTTTAGCAAACTGTATGGTAGCATTTTGATCTCAGAGTTTTCAGTATTCTTTATACACAACAGTGCAACAACTTTATTATAACCACACTGACCTCCACTCACTACTATCAATAAGCAGACTATTAAGTTTTATATAATTATCCTTGTAATAATAATACTAATGCAATAATCATTTTCACAATAATATAATAATGCGCTACCATACAGTAATAATAATGTGGTCTTATATTTTTTAGATGAATAATGTTTGTAGCATTTTAATTTCTCTTTGGTATATAGTTGAAAATTAAAATTAGATCCTACAAATCCTTAACTTGTTGGGATATTTAATATATGAACTATTGAAATTATTATATGTGTGTGTGTGCATATATGTATGTATTTTTTCTTAATCACCATTAAATTTGGTTGATATATTGATCTGTTTTACATAATACTGATTATATTTAGCAAATGCTTGCAAAGGATTCCAGATTCACTCAAATATTATTGTATTAATTTACATCATGCTAACGTTTGATTGGATATGGCTGAAATTAATGATTCTTAGATTTATTGATTCTTTTACATCTGGTCTTGAAGATTATAGATATTGGTATCTATTTATTTAAAAAGTTAAGAATTATATAATATTTTGATCTTAGTATCTTAATATTTCATTTTTCAGAATTTGTTGCTACTGCGGCATCACCATGAGGCCGAATCACTACACGCAGTGCAGAAGATGGATTGGGAATGGAAGCTGAAAGAATGTGGGCAATGTGACTACAAAAGCACGCCCGTTATCGATGAACTTCATCTCCCCATGGTGCAGGTTAACGATGAGTTTGAACTACTGCCATCCTAGTGATAGATTTCCATACGCTTACAGCGGGACAAACAGTGGTCACATGATCACCTTTCTACTGTTCAAAGTAGGGGAAATGGACCAACCCTTCTCATATCTATTTTCTGGCTTCTCAAAGCGCAGATGAAAGGACTGGCCTGCAGAAGCATCTAGGCATTGTTGCTGCCATCCTAAATGTGCTTTTCCTAGCAGCAGAGGATTTACCATCCAGCCAGAATTAATGGTCTCCCATGCAGTATAGATGGCCAAAGTCAGATCTAGACTCCGCTTTCATTTAGGACTGGAATTTATAAGCAGAGCTAATACTAAGTTCCAATCTGCCACAGGTGTCAGCAGCTGCCAGATTACTGAGCTGGATGATGATTACTAGCATTGTTGACATCAAGCAAACAAACTTATGTCCAAAAAGCTTAGCTCAGGCTGCAAACCTAGTAACCAGTTGAGATAATCAGAACTTTGTCATGGGCATATGACAGTTTAGGTAGTATTGATTCGGAATCAAGTTACCAGCAATGTGAACTTTATTTATGGTCAGGTGTTTCAAAATGAAGAATGGAAATAACCTGGACGTAGTCATGGACATTAATGCTGCACTACAAACCAGTTGCTCCTGATTTAAAGCTTGGACATGCCTGCATCACACACATAGCTTGTCAGACTGTTTAGCACCATTAATAGCTGTGGCTCTTTTTTTGAAACAAAGATAGTTACGTTTTATTGCCAAGCAGAAAATTTTTAAACAGAATGCTTGAATATTTAGTTGCTGTGCTGTGCTTCTGGAATGAAACTAGTGTTACAGGAAATAATCGAGACCAAGACAACACACCATTTCCTGCAGAAAGTGTTCAAAGCCATGTGGTCTTGCTCTACTGTTAGTCAGTAGGCCTTTGTAGAAAGGTTCACCATTTACCTGAGAAAGCCCAGCGTAGGTATCTTATACTGTAGTCAGTAGGCCTTTGTAGAAAGGTCCATCATTTACCTGAGAAAGTCCAGCATAGGTATCTTAAAGCATTCAGTGGACTTGTAACTGTTTATATGTGCATCATAACATGCATGTTAAGTCAAATTCACATATGTTTTGCTTACTAATTTCTTTAGTTTAGCATCTTAATCAGTCCTGCAATTTGTAGAAGATTGGAGAGAAACTTTGGGCATCCGTGGGTTCACAGTGTTGCAGTGTTGATATAATTGCGTTCAGTTTCGAAGCTGGTCTTCGGTATATACTGGAAGTATGTCCTCCTCTGTGTGAGGCTTTTGCAAACTTTCTGTGCCCCTTTAGTCATTATTAAAATTCAGTGTCAAGTGGACTTTGTTGAATTAATCATTGTTTGGAATCTGTACTTTTTGTTTTTTTTTCAACAAAATTGTCTCTAATGTTGTGACTTTCAGCAAAAGCACTGCACACATTGTCGCTAGCTGTTTGGCTGTGTTTGTAGAATCACATTGAACCAGTGCAAGATCTCTTGAATGTCCATCCCACTTAGCAAAACAATGTCCACTGAGATGAAAAATTCAAGATATCTGACTTTGCAACACTGGTGGCTAAAATAGGGCAGAGGCACAGCCTCTCTGGTGTGTGTTGGCCCTCGAGTCTTCTGTGTTTTCTTGTGTGAACAGATATAGACTTCCACACCTTCTACAGTGAATATATTCTGATACATTCTTGTATTTTATCACAATTGCACAATACAGTGCAAAATATTATCACTGAGTTTATTTCTTCTGCCATTTCATCAGAGCCAGTATTTGTTGTTTATTTCATGGATGACTCACAATCAAGATGGAAATGGATGAATGTGCTCCCCCCCCCCTCCCCCAAAAACAAAACACAAAACCTCCAAACCATTACAGATTAGATAATTCATGTAGTTGGTTGGGGTTTTTTTTTGGGGGGGGTTGGGTGTTCAAAAAAAAACTTGCAAGTGAAGAAAACAATTATTGCGGGCATGTGTCTTTTATGAATATAACAAATGCTAACGGTGTTCACATTTTGAGAATCAGGAACCCTCAAACTTGGTTGTTGAGTGGTGATGGTAGTGTGTATGCTTGCCGTGGATCATGATGTGATAGTTATCTGTGGTTGGAAAGGAGCTTTCCTTCTGTGGAATGTTCTGGCTAGCTTGTAAATGCAAAGACAATATGCTTTAGCTTGTGGTTCATAAAACGTTTTGGTTATTATTAGTGATAGCTTTGTACAAAGTTAAGTGTTTTAATCCTAACAGAAGAAAGGAATTTATACCTCAGCCAGTTAAATGTCGTAAGAACTTGCCCTTTCTCTAGAAAATATTTTAGTAAATGCAGTATATTGAGAATTCTTTCAAGTACCATTTTCAGAGGAATCAAGATCTAACTACCCTACAATTCAAATAAAATAAAATATGAAAATGCAGAAATTAACATGCCTACTGGATTTTAATTGAATAGCAAAAAAATTATAAAAAGGTCAGTATATCAACATTTATGATTAAATGATTGGCTCTGCAGCAAATTGAAAGCAAAATTTATAAATTAAATAAAAAGCAATACCCAGCAAATCACAGAAAAAGTGTTGTGCTAATTATATAAACTATTTCCATGCCAAGAAGCTGCTATTGTACTGCAAAAGTAGTAGATGAAAATGCTTAGCTTGTGGATTAGAAAGAAAATGCTTCATGTATACAGAGTGCTTTCTCGACAAAATGATGAGTATCAATTTGTAGATTAAATGGCCCTGAGTCAAATTAGGCAATAGCTTCAAATTCTAAAGAGTGGAAAATAACAATAATTTTGGTTATTAAACTGTAATATTTCAAACAGCAACAAAATTACATTTTTCATTATTATAATTATTTTTAAAATTTATCCCTAGGATAAGTGCAACAGCTAAATTTACTTGATTAAAAGTTGATCTTGCACGTTAAGAGTTCATTTCTGAGCTATAAATGAAATACAATTTTAAAAACACTGGAATATATACTTAGGAGGATAACTAAAGTTGGAGAAAACATAATTTAATGTGTAGACTACTGTTGATGTTTTAAATCTTGCTCCAGTTGTAACTGCATTAAGATCAATTATTTTTCTTTGCATAGTTATTACATTATTTTCTAGGTTCAAAATTTCTACATTTAAACAAGGGCATTAAAACAGGCTGTTCTATTTTTAAAATTATAGTAAATTATAATTTTCTATAGGTATTGCTCATCTCTTTCCAGATATTTTGCACGCCCATTTTCCTTAATAATTGTAACTTTACTATAAAGTATTGGATCATGGGTTTTTATAAAAATTCTTTTTATTTTTTATTTACTTGGGTCACTTTCATTGATTAGTAGAATAGAGCATAAACCTTTAAAATAAATTTAATAACATATGCCAATTATCTGTCTGTTTCCTTTAGGGTTAAACATACCCGTTTTATTTGATACTTTGGCAATTTCTAAAAACTTGTTTGGCAAGCTGTATATTTAAAACAAAACTAATCACTGCAACAGATACGCAATCTTTGATTGTCGTGTACAAATTACTGCTTTTATAGTGAAAATTGCAAATTAGATTTAATTTTGAAGATTTATTTAATACTTTTAAGGGTATAAATAACCTATGAAAAGTCATATTTAAATAATTCACATTAATGTGGCAAACACCAATATACAAGTTCTTGCCACAGTAATGGCAATACAACAGTGCATCTCTATAATATGACAAAACTTGATTTGTTCAGAGTGCAAACATGGGGTTTTTGATTAACATTTATTCGTCAGAATTAAGATTAAAAGCTGTTATAAATGTAAGAAACATATATTGTTAAGATTAGTTTTTCTATCCTCTGATATTGATCCCTCCCCCTCTTCTATTTAGTGCTGCTATGTTTTTCTTTGGATGAAGGTGTCTTTTAATCTCCCATAAAAATTAAAATGATTCCCTTAAAGCCGTCACTCTGATCTTACACTAAAATGTGTACTTGAACCTATCCTTCTTCTGTATGGCATCAGTGTTTTCAAATCAGGGGTGGGCATTCATAAATATTAAAAAGTCGTTTCTTTAGGTCTTAGTTATCTTCATGTACTGTATTTCACATAGTCATTCAACTTTACATGTGACAACATCATAGGTGAATTTATGTAAGATGTTCTGGTTTTCAAAATCCATTCATTTTCATTTGTATGGTTAGCTCTCATCAGTTAAAGGTGCCATATTCCAGTCTGTGTTTTATACCTTAAAAAGAGGTAGTGCAAGAAAGACATTATAGTAATGTGTTTTTATAAATAACTGCCATACATCAAGAAACACTACCAGTTAGTGAACAAACTGTGACATAGGCATGATCTTGTGCTATTAAATTGTTTTAGATTCTGGAGTCTTCGGATGCTTTGAGATAATTGTGCATTGCTTTTGAATATATATATATATATCATGTGGCTTAATGACCCATTTCTCTAATCCAATCCCATTCCGACAGATTCAGTGAATTTTTTCTTCTTGTGCATTGAAACTTGCATGGTGTTGCATTGTAATTTGTTTGTAAAGTGAAAATACACTGTATTTTTTCTGCTCATAAATATTTCTATAATATATAATAAAAGTAACCGCCATTTGGGGTTGCATACAGGTAGTATGTACTGGCAAAACCTTTTAGTTTTATTATGTATATATACAAATGTAAATAAAGGTCACTGCCTTGGTGGTTGATGTGGCATTGATTGGCTTAAGTTCAGACCTCAGGCAGAATATTTCTGATGACAGTTGCAGGGAGAGTTTAGTACATTCATCTCTATTTTTAGCTGTTGTACATACATACATACACATTTGTGTATATTTAACCTGCAGCTTCTCAGTTCAGCACAGAAGACCAATGTTAATATAGGTTGGTTGCTTCGTGTTTGATGTTTGCCTGTAGAGATTGTCAGAAAATTATAAATGTTTCATATAAAACATGTATGTGAAATATTTTATGTATGTTAGTGTACTTGCATGCTTGATCATCTCTCAAGGAATTTTTTTTTATTTGTATCAATTTCTGCTTCTGTGTAGTGGTGGAATCTTGAGTGTAAATATACTCTTGACGTTCTATCATTAAGCCAACATCATCCAATCATGTGAAAAAGGTCTGTGGGATGCTAAAGACTGAATGTGTGCAAAGAAGATATTGTCCAATCATGTGAAAAAGGTTTTGTGAGATACTAAAGACTTTGAAAGTATGTGTGTGAAAAACATTATTCATTCATGTGAGAAAGGGTGGGGGTAATGAAAGTGTGCACAAAAGTATCTTATTGTGCCACCTTTACCCTATGGTATTTCTTATGACTTCTGTTTCCCCCCTACTCCCAATGTTTTCATTTCATACACAGCAGAGTTGTGTTATTGAACTTTTATTTTGTACTGTTTAATTTGCTATGTGAAGCTGAATGCTTATAGACTGTTACTCTTATCTCTATAAATGAGTTGCATTTCTCTCTCCCTCTCTCTTTGAGAATTAAAACATTTAATTTAGACTTTGTGAAATATTCATTTTTCAAACTAATTATAGTTCTTTTAAAATAAACTAGTTTCACTCTTTATCAGACCCAGTTGAAAATTAAGTTTAGATTGATGATTTGATCAAAGCTAACAAATTATGTTGTACTTTTAAACTTTGGAATAATCTAGTGTTGCTGGGTATGGACGTTTCCACTGAAGACAATTTGTGAAGGGTACCAATCTTGTGATGTTTGTTAGTGTTTTGTATGTTCATATTTCTTTTGTGAAGAAACATTTACCTTCAAGATATCTAACATTACATATTGCATATAAAACTACACATATATGGGTATTATGCTGTAAATCATGAGGTATTATATAAGTTTATAATTATATTTTTGGCTAATATAAATCTCCATGCAGAAGAATCCATTTAAAACTCAATGCACATCTGCATACGTATTAGAATAATTTATATACACCATTAAATTTACTACAATAACTCTTTCCTTCTATAAAATTCAAGGTGTGAACTCAATAAATTATATTTTATAGAATTGTTTTCTTAGCAATCTTAATATATAACTTAGTGAGACATTATTAACATTTGTAAGACTAAAAGTGATAGATTTATAGATTTGAAAATACTATTAATAGGTGCTAATGAAAACAAAGTTACTATTTTTTTAAAATAGAAATAGTTGTGATTATATTTAGTGTGAAGAAAATTGGACTTTTATGAATTTATTGTGCGAATGATTTAAAAGTCATTAGCAAACATTAACATGCATTTATATACTTAAATTCTGGAAAGGAATTACAGTCATCAGAAATTTTGTCAAGGAATTACTCTCATCAGAAACTTACTGGTTCTTATTACTAGGAGGTTTCTAGCCTTAAAAGATTTTTTTTGGGGTGGGGTGGGGGTGGGTGGGAGGGTCCCCTCTCAGTTAAGGGAATAGTGGGGGTACAATTTATCTGGAATGAAATAGATGGTTTTCTCCCTCCCCTAGTCACTTGAAGATTTCTCTTCTGCAGTCATTGCTTTATTTGGATACATTTTCACCCTACTTTACAGTTTAAACATTTAAAATATTTTCAATTCAGTTAGGTTGTTATTGTTTTTAAATAGACCTTTTTATATTTGTATCTGCTTCTTTATCTAAGTAATATATTGCCTATAAAAAAAGGAGTGAACATACCGCTTCCCACAGCACCCCAATTTTAATATATTCTTACACACACAGGCATAAACATAATCACTCACAGACCCCAGAATTTATCAATACAAAAAATATAAATCTTTATTCTTGCAAATAAATATTAATTAGAATACAAGATGGTGACCAGCAATTTTTTTTAAAATAAGTAAAATTTGTGATTCTACCCACACACATACCTAGTTTAAATGAACACGGTGATAAGAGGTAAAATTTTATTCCACACACCACATCCACAATTTCTTCACAAAGTTTGAGTGGGAAAATACCACTATCACAACTTTTTTACAAAAAAGAAGTTTTTTAATTGAGATTTGATGGGAGATTTTTTTTTTACAGTGCAGTCATTGTCTCGGTGGATATATTTATGAGCTGTAATTTTTCAGTAAATTTTGTTGGCCTTGATGATTTAGAAGTTTCATAGAGAAAGGTTTACACAAAAATCACTTTACAGTACATCTGGCTAAATTATACTGTCTCTACCACTTGCATGGACTGCATTCTGTGATGTCAGATTTTTGTCCTTTGTTGGCAGCTCTGTATAAATTAGTTTTAATAGAAATAAAAGTGTAAAAATTTTACAAAAAAATCAAAGTATAAAATGTCCTCAGCTGTTATTGGTGCATTGTTTTACAGTTGCACAACATGAAAGTGATTTAACGCAGCTCTGTTTAACTAAATATTTCTTAGTTATGTTCTTTTAGCATTATTGTGCATTTCTTTTGCTTAACAGTTTTGCCATGTGTGTCATTTAGTTTTTTAACATCTACATATCACACATATAGCATTGTAATTTTGTCATTTGCCATTTTGTCCGGATTCCATTAAATTATGTTTCTTATATCCGTGCTTGTAAATGGTTCAAGTTTTGCATTTTCATTTACTGTTCAGGATTCAGCCGTTTCATCCATGCATTTCAAAGGTTTGCATTACCATTGTAGTGTTTTCCTTTAAGTTTTCATCACATTTCATTCAATTTAATGTGATCATTTTTATTTTTTTTGGTGTTTTCATTGTCATGCATTATTTTACCCTGCCATGTTTGGAAAGGGAAAAAATAACAAAAAACAAAACAAATATAAAAGCACTAGGTGTCTATGGAACCTTATCATTTTGTTTTTGTGTGTGTGTGTGTGTGTGTGTGTGTGTGTGTGTGTGTGTGTGTGTGTGTGTGTGTGTGTGTGTGTGTGTGTTTGTGTCCCTCACACTTTACTATACTCTGTACTTGTCTGTGGCAGAGTCTGTTGGTCAGAGAATGATGTTTAACACTTATGTCATCTGCAAGTGTTAACAAAATAAATGTGTGTCAGTGTATCCAGTTTATTTTTATGGTCATTTTGAAGGGCATGCAACTTGAAAGAATTTGAAGAGCATACATGAATGAAAGAATGCTGTGAGTGAAATTAAAATCATTTTAATAACAATTTAATTAACACCTACAACTGAACTATTCTCCATCCTCACTATAATATCTTTACAATATTTTAAATCAGTCAAGTTAGTTACGCCCTCTCCGACACACATCTGTTGTCACTCAAAGTGGGCAATAATACTAAATCATATTCTCTTTTCTTTAATACCCAGTCTCTTTTAAATGCATTAACAGTTTTATTTAATTTAAATCAAGGTCCCTTTAAAGGTAAGGTAACACATAGTAACAAATTGAGGATAATTTTAGAAGGTTATTATTTGAGGAGTACTGTATAATCAATTATTTCTTAGAGTTTCAATTATTTGTTTACAAAATGTCATTTTGGGAGATCCACTGTTGTTTCCCTTACTACAGACACATATACTATTAGGAGTTTACATCACTGGAAGATGGAGCATATGCTATATAGACCACAATAAGCCTTTGTTCAAAGAGTATCCAGCCATGTTTACATGGGTATTGGTGTTGATTTTAAACAGTAACATACTAATGATATGCGTTTTATAAAGAAGGAATAGCATAATAATAACATGCAAAAGTTCACCATTTTATGCGATAATGTGCCATCATTTTTGCAAACCAGCTTAGCTGGCAGTGGAGTATTTAATGTGGGCTCATCCACACCCCTGCCACACACAGGTCTTTCATTTAAATAATTCTTTTTGAATAATTATGTACTGCATATAGCTATAAAATAGCTTACACTCTTTGGTCTTCTGGATTATTTTGAGATTATGTGAATACCCTCAAAATTATAGCTAGTAGATGTGCAGGAAATTTCCTGTTTACACATTTTCATGAAGATAATGTATCCACCATGAATACGTTTAAAAAAATCATCCACTGCAAAATCAACAAACAAGACAAAAGGAGACAACAAAACTAGTTAACAACTAAAAAATTTATGGGGACAAAATGTAAAATGTGTCAAGTCATATTCTCTAAATAAAACTCACAATATATGCAACAAAAAATATTTTTGGACCATTTAAAATAAGTATAGCATTCTGATAATTGATTTTGCTTGTTTATCAACTACTTAGAGATTGTTAAGTTTAAAATTTGTTTCTGGTATAATGAATTTACAAGTATTTAAAACGTCTATCCTTGTGATACATTACTTTTTATATATTTATGTTAACATTGCTGCAAAAGTTATAGGTGTCGAACACAATTTTTTTGTTTGTTGTTGTTTCACTTACACTTTAACAGGTACTCAATAGTTTGAACCTGTTGAGGACCTAAATTCATGTGCTTAGCTGAAGTCCAGTATACTTTAATGTAATTGTAATACTATATAGACTACACAAAAATGACAGATTGGCAAATAAAAGCAAGTCTGTCAGTTTAAGTGCCGTTTATATGAACTACATGTATGTTGTTGTTCATCAGTAATGTACTTGTTAAGGACTGTGACCATGATTACATTCAGTGGCTGAGCCAAGGACTATCTCAAAATAAATAAAACCCACCTGGTGCATTGACGCAAATCTTAACCCCTTGCATGATAGCCCTACAAAATTTGAAAGTTTGGTGATATTTGTAAATCCTGGTTTCTTTTGTGCAGCTGGCCTATAAAGGAAGTGAAGGTACATAAATACTGATAAACTTTACTGAATATGTAGATAGTCAAAATACATTGACTAGAAGGGAAAAAATGGAAGGGAAATATTCTGTTTCTTCAACTGTATGGGCAAGGCAAAAACCCTTAGAGAAGGTGTGCGTATTTCCATTAACAGAGAGAATGTGTTATTTAAGTCGTATTAATGAGTTTTCTTTTGCAGGAAAAGCACAAAATTGTGAACACAGGAATAGCCTAAGGAATTATTCAATTAATATTTTGTCCATGTATAAAGTTACTTAAAGCTACATCCAATCATTTGCAGGGTAATTTTTGTTGTTGTTTTTTTAATTCCTGAGTGAAAACTGAAGAGCATGAGATTGTTTTGCTTTTTTGGGGGAGACAAATCCAGTTTTGGAAAAGTACCATTCAACGTGATTATTGACAAAATCGGAATATTTAGATGAGAACCCCCAAAATCCAAGTAGGATCAACCCTTGAAAATTGAACTTATGAGTAACTCGCAGTTAATTATGACAACTTGCTAGCAAAAGAATGTCAACAGCGGAAGTTTTTTGGGGACAACAACTGTTAACATTGAATATATAATAATAGGTTCAGGTAAACAACAAGAGCTGATTATATTTGTCTTTGTCATAATAATAAGAAATTGCAGGATGTTTTTTTTTTAAAAACAAAAACAAAAAATACCCACCAAACCTGTAAATCAGCCACTGCCACCTTGCTTTTTTTAGTTGCTTTTGAAAAGTTAATTTCCGCACAACACACTTCCATCGGTAACAATTGATTTGCTGCTATGTGTTGTTCCATGCAATAGGTTTCAATATCATTTTAATTATAAAACAAAAATATATTTCACTGCCAACTATTGTGTTGAAGGTTTTAATTATTTCGATTTTTCTAGTTATAGAGGTGGGTGACGAATAAAAGACTGAAGATTTAACCCGTTGGCTGTCAGGGTATTTTTGCTATGTGATAATTGAATGGATCAGGGTACTAAAAAATAAAAAGTTACTTATTTATAAAGGGATTTTAAAAAAACAAAAATGTTTCTAAATATTATAGACATGTTTTAAGGAATTTAAAAAATAACTGAATGGTTAAACAAACAGAAGGTGAAAAAGAATGAACCTATAACCAGAGATGTGATACATCCTTGCCAAAACAAAGCCTGTGGAAACTAAAACACAAAACGTGATACCAACGTCAGCCACTGTGCCACGCGTGGTCTAACAATGACAGTTACTTGCTGCTGTTGTAATCGACTCTTCTGAACAGGGTTGTGGAGTTAGGTTTTTTTTTTTAATTAGATTCCTGAAATTTTAGAACTCTTGAATTTCTGCTTCGACTGTAATTTATTACTAATATCGTATTGCATAAAATTCTATGGAGTTATATGGTCTAGGTGTATATAGCTGGAGAAGTGGCTTTCATAGATTTCATGTTAAAATTCTTTTTTAGTCGTTCAATAATTAAAATATCTCAAAATATATTTGATGAATTTTTCTTAATGAATTGGTTCTTTGAGATCACTTTTGATAGGTCCAGCTTCATTGCTGCTCTCAAATCGGATTTTATTTGTGAGGACAGAAAACAAACATCCCCCCAATGACTTGAGTCTGTGGTGATGCTGCGACAGTCAAAGCGGCATCTTAAATAATCTCAGGGTAGCAGGGTATTGCATTTTTAGCACTCAATTCAAAAGTAAGGTCAAATTTCTCAACCTCTTTCAGTGCACGGTAAAAAAATTATTTTGAATTTACTTAGATGGAGTTCTCTTTCTCCGAAATTTTCCATATTTAAGTGCCAACATTTGGATCAATCCTATATGTCTAGATGTTTTCAATATTCTCATCTGCATGGTTCCTGTTGATGAAGGTGATTTAATGTTGTCCTGTAGCGACCCAGCTATTATCTCCTGTATATCTTTCATACGAACTATAATTGATGTATATAGCGGAAAACATTTTTGCTTTTAGATCACTATTTCAATGACTTCACAAAGTACTTTTCACTTCTGATGCTTAAAATGTACTACATTAATAATAAACAACTACCTTGAGATATTTCAGGTTTTTTTTAGAAGTTTCTCTTTACCAGACGTGGATATACCTTAGCCGCAATCTCGTAAAATTTAAAGTCGGCGTCAGAACATTTTTACAGACAGACATCACATTTCTGCTTCTGAATCCAAACTGATCTCAATATTACTGTTACTAAAGTATATATGCGCAGTTAACAATAAGCCCAAAGGGGTGGGTATATATGCCTCCCGCCCGTGTAACACATTCAAGACGTATAAGTACATTGTTATTGTTATTCTAATTCTCTGACCCTTGGGTTGTTCCCCTCTAGCATTGCTTTGATGCTCGACGAATTCAACAAGAGATAATGTGGCTCCATCCTGGCATTGCTTCACGGGTCAGTGTTCGTCGAATTCAAAGTCTCAGATAAAATGCCAATCTGCCAGTAAAATACACGTGGGCTAAGAAAGAATTTGTCCACGTGTTCTCCGAACACTCAAACTTACATGGTCATCATACATTCGAATAACATAAGCGAACATATATAGCCATATAAAATACAGTCTAGTTGTAATATTTAGTTACCTTTGGCAGTAATATATACAGAGGATGGTTTCCTTCTGTGTTGATAACCGGCGATGGGATTCTTTGTAATGATTATACTTTATTAACACTTGGAGCCAAAATGCATGTTGCCTCATCGGGCATTCGACAGACGACAACGAGTTTCTAGTGTGTTCGTTTGAGCAGCGCTCCGACTGGTTCGTTAGAGTGTCTGTAACATTCAGGTATCAAGGTCAGCCGTGTAGCCTATTTTTAGAGGAGGGTGGGTGTGGGCTACGTAAGCCATTTTGTGACACCCCTGACTAAGAATAAAATTGGGGTTCCAAGTTTATTAAATTTTACACTAACTCAAAATAAATACAGCTACTTGTACAGGGTTAGCAATATAGATAAATACATTAGTTCAGTAAAAGAGGTACGATAAGTATTCATAACAATTTCACACGACAATTTAATACAAAGTTACAATAAAATTATAAACTATACTTTCAAAACGCAAAATAGTAGTGATAACGACAAACCCGATTTAATATCAGCATACAATTCTTATGTACATTCCTCTCATGTTTGATGAGTTAAATTATTCTTTAGGGGAAAAAAGTATATACACAAATACGGTTTCTTTTTTACATAAAGCAGGGTACGTAAAACATACGTCTCTTTAATCATTAAATAAAGAGGGTGAGAATGTAAAGGAAAATTTACCAAGGAAATGGTGAATTAATTTATTAGCAAAAATACTTCTTTTTGTTGTTGTTTCGAATACACTTATTCTAATTCTGATGTGCCAGGATTGTACCGAATGACCTGTTAACTCGGAAATTGCGTCAAACAGAATGTGTGGCTGCATAACTTCAGATGCCATCGCAAATTAAATATAATATTACACACGCAATATTCCATTACATTAATAATCCCTGCAATGGAGACCATTACAAACCTTTTTTTCATCACTGAAATTTTCACAAGAATACTTATTGATAACTTCTTTTAAAAATGCATATTCAAATGATCCTTACTGTTGTAGGCTTTTTTTCATCACTGAAATTTTCACAAGAATACTTACTGATAACTTCTTTTAAAAATGCATATTCAAATGATCCTTACTGTTGTAGGCATTGAAGTAAATAATTTCTCCTGGCACTATCCCATTAATTTATCAGGGCGGATTTAGTTTCAGACAGGCAATAATTGAATTCCAGTCGTTAACTATACTCAAAATATCAACATTCAGATCTCTATCTCAACTAGCTAACTATTGTAGTTATTTGGAAAATACAAAACATCCCCATATTGACTGACACTTTGATCATGCTTTGTTTAAAGCCGGTTTTCTTATCTAACATAATCAATAATTTTTACTTACCTAAGTGCACCTTGGTGAACATAATCAATAACTCTGTTCAACAAGGTGCACTTAGGTAAGCAAAAGTTTCCTCTTGTTCAAACCCTGCAGCTTGCTAAATTTTCTACAAACCCAACCGGCTATTTCATTTATCTTGATCTACTGCATTTGTACAAATAATATTTTGTATTCATTAAAAAAAAACAAAACAACATAAATGTGCACACAGTTTGAATCGACAGCTCTTTGGAAATTCAGTTCAACAAAGAAAAAGAATACTAGATCAAAGTTCTGCAAAGAGCAGTGTCAGTGATCAAATTCTTCTCATCACGTGGATTAAGTGTTCGCGGTTATGTTGAGAACCAAGGAGTTCTGTATCAACGGCAAGTACTTGGGAATTTTAGTGTTAATCGCGAAGTGCGGCTTCGTTCTCATTTAACCAATATGTAATCAAGGTCGAGTAAAACCCGCCTATTTTTCTTCCACAATTTGCAAAGAAGTAATCGAAATAATAGGAAATAAGGTTCTGAAATCCAGGAAGCCAAGTACTTTCCCCTGAGCGTTGATTCGACACCAGACATATCTCATATTGACCAACTGACTGTAGTGCTTACATATGTTGGAGTGTCAGGTGGTGAAGTGGTAGAACGTTTTCTCACATTGACCAACTGACTGTAGTGCTTACATATGTTGGAGTGTCAGGTGGTGAAGTGGTAGAACATTTTCTCACATTGACCAACTGACTGTAGTGCTTACATATGTTGGAGTGTCAGGTGGTGAAGTGGTAGTACGTTTTCTCACATTCATCCGCACTGCTTGCCCTCACTGTTTTGACATTCTTAAACAAACGGGGCATTGACATAAACCCCCCCTCCTTTCCCCCCACAACCCCCTCACCCAGCGCGAAAGCGGCGGAAGCCGAAAGCCCCCCCCCCCCTACATTAGCAAGCAAGCAACATTAAAAAAAAAACTTTGAGAGAACATTCTTATGACAATGCAGCAAACATAGCAACGTGCTTCAATGGTCTTCAAGCGCACATTGCCAAGATAAATCGGCTTGAACAATGCATTTTGTGCGCAGCACACTCGCTCAATTTAGTTGGAGTTATGTGCTGTAAGAAAGTTGAGTTTGTTTGGAGTATGTGCTGTAGAAAGTTGAGTTTGGTTGGAGTTATGTGCTGTAGAAAGTTGAGTTTGGTTGAAGTATGTGCTGTAAAA
Organism: Sinotaia quadrata; assembly: GCA_028829895.1. Classification (NCBI taxonomy): domain Eukaryota; kingdom Metazoa; phylum Mollusca; class Gastropoda; order Architaenioglossa; family Viviparidae; genus Sinotaia; species Sinotaia quadrata. Next base: position 104,660,604 of record CM054181.1, on the reverse strand, counting down.
AGCTGCGTTGGAGCAATCTCATTTCTCGTGCTTGTGCAGGCAATGCACAACTTTTTCTCGGCATCAAACCCACCATTGGGCGGTTATGCTCGAATATCTTGAGGACAAAGATGGCCAACGTCAGCAAGGCTCTGCACTAGTTTTTAAAAGAGCGACTGACACGGTAGCGTGTAAGGGCCGATGCGACGAAAGCGTTATCCCACGGCTACAACAGCCTTCAGAAGGCTTTGCAGGTCATTGCTGAAGATGTGGATCAGAAGCCAAAGACAATTCACGAGGCCAAATGTGTGCTAAATGACCTGTCAAAGAAGGGAAATGTCATCATGGCAGGCTTCTGGGCTGTAACCCTAGACTGGATCAACGGAGTCAGCAAATCTCTACAAAAAGAAACAATAGAACTCCAAACGGCCGTCGATCTGAAATCACTGCTCGATTTTTTAACATCACAAAGAGAAATGTTTGATGACTACGAGAGAAAGGCAAATGAGAAAATCGATGCGCAATACACTGATGAAGGCAGGCGTGTGACGTAAGAAAAAAGACATCACGACGATGGTGAGGCGCCAGACGCGGAAGAGGTTGTGGTTCGAGGAAGAGAAAAGAACAAGATTGAAAGTTCCCTACCAATATTGGATAAGTTATGTGCAGATCTTTCCCGTCGTATGGAACAAAGTTCATTCTCTATTTGGGTTCCTCGTTGAGTTCCCATCGAAAACAGACGCCGAAATTATAGAAGCTGCCCAAAGATTTTGAGAGAATTGTCCTGAGGACACTTAGAAGATTCTGATGAAACAGTCTAGCACCGCAATCGTACAAACTCTTTTTTGAAAATATTGTGTAATCAACCTTCCCAAATGTTGACAGCGTTAAGAATTTAAAGGTGTCTCATGATCACGAACGCTACTGTGAATGAACCTTTTCGAAGTACAATTGTCATCGATCTTCATTGACACAAGAACGATTGAACTCACTTGTCATTATGGCCACTGAATACGACGTCATCAATGACACAAGAACGATTGAACTCACTTGCCATTATGGCCACTGAATACGACGTCTTGCAAAAGGTAGACTTCAAGATATCCTGAAAGATTTCACCACAAATGTGTAATGCTTTTTAATAACATGTAAGCCTATGATTTGTGTAATAAAATAGGTTTATTAAAATTATTGGTTGGTAAAATTAAAAACCTATTAGGAGATAATTTGCGAGGGGCCCCGAGATTTCGACTGCCTAGGAGCCTCCACAGCGTTTAATCCGGCACTGACTACAGGGAAAACGAGCAGTTTGCCTACTGAACGAGACTAGAGGAGCCCTCGCGCGCCCTACAGGTTTCCCCTCGGAACCGTCTCGATTTAGTTTGCTGATGTACTCACCTCGTTCTCTCCCGTCTTACGGTCCGGAAGCTGCGAATGTTAAAGACGCTGCCTGTAGACGTGGCAACAATTTTCAGAACAATAACGACTTTGTTTTTCTTAACTGGACTTGAGGAAAGCCTTTTGGCATTCTTCAGAAACACTTTTCCAGTTAGTCAGCACTAGCAACAGTAAATTACCAGCATGAGGGCTACCAAGTGTCGCCTGTTTATGTTAACTTTGGGGATGGTGCTATCGACTTTGGTCTTTTCAGAAGAGGTATTACTTAATAATTGTTCATCAATACTTTTGTTGTCCCAAAACATCTACCAGCAGACTAATAATGTCATTTCAGATTTACAATCTGCTGGTACTGTTTTGGAAGTTTATTGCTAATGCGTCATTTTTTAAAACAAAGTTGTTATACTACAGATACGCAAATCCATCAGAAAATACATCAATTAAAACAACAAAAACATCAGAAACTACATAGAGTAAAACAACAACAAATTCATCAGAAAATATATTAACTAAACAACAAATAGAAATTGGCAATCCCTGTTTGAGGTAGTCAGGAGGTTTCAGGCAGTAAATTTATAGTCACTAAGTCAATAATAGAAAAAGGCCTATTATTATATAGTATTAAAGTAACAAGCCCACCCAAATTATGTAGCTCTTATTACTTTCATGTATCGTAGTATATAGCCTATCTTGAACTATATGTTTACAACACTGTTTCTGATATGTATGCTACCTATATTTTTTTGTTGTTGTAAAGTGTAGTCTTAGAAATATTTTCATGGTATAAAATAATATAGGAGTACCACTAGTGCATCTTAAAATCTGTTACCACCTGATTTAAAAAAAAATAAAATAAGCACTACATGTATGTCTCTGCTTAACTAATCTTTCTACCTAACTATCTGTACATTCATTTATATTCATTAGTAATAGTATATATACAAATTACTACACTACATTATAATCCCCCACTTTACAATATAAAATATATAAAAACGTTTGACTTGCAATTATTTATTTTTGTTACTGGAAAGTGCAGATCTAAACAGTACTGAATTAACTTTATGCCTTTTAGTTTTAAAATGAAACATTTTTAGAAAGAAAAGATATTATTTGTCTTACAGCCAGCACACTGCACAGTAATAATTCCAGATATAATGTTTTTCTTTTGTTTTTTAAAGCTCATGTTTGTTTGGTTGTTTCTTCATCAGCTCACCTCAGCCAGAGTGTCAAAGAAAGTCACCTTTGACATTACAATAGACGGGTCTCCATTAGGCAAAATTGTGATTGGCGTATTTGGGGAAACAGTTCCTAAAACAGTAGAAAACTTTGTGCAGCTAGCTACTGGTCAAAATGGGTATGGCTACAAGGGTACCAAGTTCCATCGAATCATCAAAGATTTCATGATCCAAGGTGGGTGAGAATAATTTTATTTCAGATTGATGTAAAACTGATGTTAAAAATCTCTATTTTATACTATTAGCACACATAATAGACAAGAAGAAGTGCTGTTTGAATCCCCTCCCCCCCAAAAAAAAAAAAAATTAAATTTAATTTATGCTTTATTTTTTTAAATACATTATATAGAAAAAACCCAGCATAATTAGAGATACTAATAATGTAATATTGTCTCTTGTGTGGATACTTTCTTGAGCAACACTTGTAGGATATTAAACATTTATCCTTGTTTAATTCACTTGTTTTAGCTGAGGCTGATGACCTGTGCCATTAATTCTCTGTTTCCTGTATATTTTAATCTGGTACTTGTAAAGTGGCTTACTGTTTTCAGGCAGTAACTTTTTGTCTTTTAAATGGGACATTTTGTTGCTCTACAAAACATTCAAATTTCTTTTTGCTTTTTTAAAAATACACATTCTTATTCATGTTTATGTTGTAACATAATTATTGTGCTTGATTGTCATTTGCTGTGCTGTAGGTGGAGATATTGACAAGGGAGATGGAAGAGGAACAAAGAGTATCTATGGCGAGGATTTTAAGGATGAGAATTTTTACTTACATCATTATGGTTCTGGATGGGTTAGCATGGCCAATAGAGGTTTGTTTGATTAACATGATGGTTTTTAAAAAATTAAAAAGATCAACATGTGTTTGGTTAGCAGAGGTTTTTATTACAGATCAGTATTGCTTGTGTTTTACATTTTCATAATATTTGGTCTTACTTGACTTGACCTGTATTTACTTGACAGTTTGCATGGCCAACCATTTGTTAATATATCAGTATTTTTATGTTTCACACTCAGTAATTAATTGCCATCACTTATTTTTGTGTATGTATTTGCTTGTCACACCCATAGTTTTACTATAGTTTTGTCTTGTCATTTAACACATAAGATTCTTTGCAAGTCTTAGTCAATAAATTGCAGTTTTTATGCCCTTATGCAACAAAAGATTATGATAGATCAGGCAGAGTCCAAATAATCACAAGGCCCTATATCAAAGTGAATTTCAAAGACGTGTGTTTTTATTACTAGATGAAGTCTTGCCTTGTGATAGTGCATGGCTGTAGTTATTCTATTTTATCCGATTATTTTTCTACATAATGACCCTTTAGTTTTTCATGTTTCCTCTCTTGTTTAATTTGTTATATAAGAAAGAAAGAGGTGTGAAATAAAGTTAGTTTCCAATACAGTACTAAATGGATTATAATTTATATGTACTTGACTTACTATTCTTATAGTAATTAGTAAGCATTGGTATTATGTTAACAGGTCTCTAGCTGTGCACTCATGCTCATCTTAGGCAAATAGCAATGTTAACAGGAAGTTCTACAGCATTGATTTTGCAAATAAAGTCTTAAATTGTAAACCTTATGTCTTTCTATACCCAAGATCAGCTTTAATGGATTAATAACCCATCTGAGTTCTTTCTTCTGAAAGAATGTCACTGTCTCACAACGTATCAAAAGAACTTCACCAACTCTCTTTCACTTTCTCTCTTCCTTTTTGCAGCTTAGAGATTACACTCTTTTAAAACATTTTTATACAGTCATGATTTAACAATTAAAAATAAATAGGTAGGTCTTTCATGACGTTGTTGTACAATTACAAAATACCATGCATTATCATAACCATTTCAGATTAATGAAGTGGGAAAATATCCGTAAACTTTATATTATGAGCAGATTTATGCAACAACAACAAAATTCCCCATAATATTGTTATAGCCTGGTCAGATTACTCATTACTGAAATGGAAAAATGTTCATTGTTTTAATCTGGCCAGATTACTGAAATGGAAAAATACCCATTGTTTTAATCTGGGCAGATTGAAAAGAAGGGAAAAGTTCCATAAACTATTGTAGTCTGGTCAAATTAATTAAATGGAAAAATCTTACTTTGATATACTCTGAAGCAAGTCTTGAACACACATAGACCAAACCTCCTCCTCTTAGTCTTTGCATTGCTGTGGTGCAGCATACCACTAAAGACATTTGCTGAGGTAATGAGGCACAGTACATATCTGAGGTAAAGCCTTGAATAACTATCCTATGGCAATGTCTCGCAAACATTTTTTTGTATGCCCACAGGTCCCAACACAAATGGATGCCAGTTTTTCATCACAATGCGTGCCACACCTTGGTTGGATGGTGTCCATGTAGTCTTTGGCAAAGTATTGGAAGGCATGGATGTGGTGCGAAAAATTGAAGCATCTCCAACTGACAGCGTTGATTCCCCGCAAGCTGATATAGTAATCTCAGATTGTCATGTTGAAGATGTTGATCCATTTGATGTTGAACTGAAGGGTGTCGATGACCAGGAGGAATTTGATTCAGAAGATGATAGGACTGATTAATCAAGCTGTGAATATTTTTAGGTGGTTTTAAGTTGTTAATATGATGATCCAAGATTATTTTTGTTCATTATAAATTATTTTGTCTTTGGATGACATGAGGCGTATAAAAGTACAGTTAATATTTTCATTCACCGCATTTCACACTGATAATTTTTTATTGGTCCTTTGACTCAATTCTTTTTTATTTACCTGCAATTGCCTTTTGATAAGTATATTTATCAGTATGCTTTCAGAACTAATAGTCATAGAGTAAGAACTAATTCTGATAAGAATATTTCTGATAATTATGAAGCCTTATCCAAAAGTCTGTTTGATATAAATATATATGATAGTTGACAATCAATGTTATTAATATTATATCAAATGTACACTTAATTGAAATTCAGTATTTTGCTTCAAATTTTATTTACTCTTTTGATAAGGTTTTCATATATCATTATGAATTCAGTATTTGGTGCTATTTCTATGACCATAAATCAATATTCTTTTGAACTGTTATACATGAATAATAAAAGATATTGTTCTTCATACTAAAGAACTTTTTAATGGTGAAAGCTGTTTGCTTTGCTTATGTATTAAATGTTGCTAATATTCATCTAGGGATAATGAGCCTGACTGCAAAGGGCTTCTAACAGCAACAGGGAAACGTGCCCTCTACTGAATTTGTTTGCATATAGTTTCTTACAAACAACAAAGAAACCATTACCTCTTCATATATCTTGCAAACAGCACAGGAATACGCCTACTGAGCTTGATTGCATACAGTTTCTTATAAACAACAAAGAAAACCATTTGATATTAACACCTCAAAGTTGCAACCTGTTATGTGTGGGGTTTGTGTACGACCCTGTTACAGTATTCATTATCGAGATTTTAATTTTGAAGGTCAGTATCGAAACTATAACACTTTAACAGCCCCATGGCCTAGCCTACTTCCCCTAACACTGTATTAACTCTGGTTCTAATAATCTAGAGGGGAACTTAACACAATGACGAGCAGACTAGTTACTTTGCATTTAGGATCACAAGAATTATCTCCTCTTAATTGACATTCAGTCATCCAATACACGACTTGCTCCAGTCAATCCCATTTAACTGTTGTTCAAAGAGTTAATAAAGATTTGGAGAAAGATAACAATTTAATGATACAAAGAGCAAAGTAAAAATTACAAGCTACAGTGAGAAGCAAATGTGCTATGATCTTCACACTGTAGTTTGTCAGTTAGTGCACAAGGGTTCTGAGTCTTTTCTTCTTTTTGACCAGTCTGAATCATCAGCGGTAATATAATAGTGATGATGAAGCCACATGGTCCCAGGCTAAACCCCCTTCTAGGTACATTACACAACTGTTCTAGAATCTTTGATGTGCTCACAAAGCACACTGTGGAGAATTGTCCAGAACTTCTCATGCACTATCAAAGCACATGATGTGAAATATTCTAAAATCTTTGCATGCACTATCAAAGCACATGATGTGAAATGTTCTAAAATCTTCGCGTGCACTAATCAAGCACACCATGAGGAATGTTAAAACCAAACTCAAATTTCAACTTCCATCATATTGGCTCTTGAACAGAATCTTCTTAAAGCAACACGTTTACTGATAAGTTCGACAACAATGCTGGATACACACCAACTTGATCCAGTAAGTACAGTAGTCAATGCAGTCTGAAGCGGATACAAGGTTACAAAAGAAAAAAAGGCATGCTCCTTTCTTCAAAAGTCAAATTAAGGCAGGGCTAAATTTCAGGCATATTTTATCTCTAAACTCCTTTCTCTCTTACACACATTCTCAACTTACAAATCCTGCAACAATATTCATTAGCCCAATACACGTGCAGCATAAGAAATATAGCAAAAATCAAAATTCACAAGTATAGTGAACATGGTTGAATTACATAAAGCACTCTCCAATTCAAATCTTAGATCAATAGCAAACATGTTTGAAATATCTCTAGGTCCATTCTCTATTTATCAGTCAGTTAACTTTCTACAAGCTAATGATCACCTTTATGACCATACTTGAGTTATGTCAAAATCAAAGTGATTAGAATATAGAACTTTCTTCAACAAAATAACTTTTGGTCCATCCCCATTAGATGAAGTTGTTATGAACAAGTGTGAGACTATTAGTCAGAAAAACTACTCATCCGCTTGGAACTAGTCTGGATTGCATCAGCAAGTTCTAGCATATTCTCCACCTGAGTTGTCTACTCCAATTCTGGCACTTACAAAAATATCATCATAAGCAGTGCCCAAGGTCAGAGGTTGGATCACATTAACATTGGCAATATATAATTATTAAGTTTAGAAATAGGGATAGGCAAATTTACTTCACCACAGTATTCAAATTGTATATAAATAAAACAGATCACATGATGTTTCACAAAGATATAAAATACATATATATAATCAAATACATGACTTGCCATGATATACATTTTATAGATGAATTACACCAGTACTACAAGAAATCAAACCAAGACAATGAATTTTGAAATTGTTCAGAAACATTATTTCTCATTCATTCTTTAAAACAAAATTGATTTTTCAATCCAAACTTTTAATTGTGAACTACAAATTATTGCAGGACAAATACTCCTGGCAGATTGTTATCAAAACTCATCCACTTCTCTCTTCTAATTAAAGAGGTAAAACTACTGAGACTACTGAATCAAAGACAGAGGCAGGTTTATATATATATATATATAAATTATGGTTTTGGAGTCTTGACCTAATTGCATTTACGCCAACATGTGATTATTTTTATGAAGTGAATCATCATTTATAAATACAACAGTTGAGTGTTACCTTTAATGGACAACTTTTTTTTTTTTACACAAACTTTGTAAACTGAAGGGAATTCTTTATTCCTAAACCATAAATATAAAGAAATAATTTATAAAATTGACTTTATAAATAACCAGGAGGTATTTTTGTGTACACCTATGTATTAGTGGTACACATATGTGAAGTGTTTACTGCTTTTTTGCTGAGATTTGCACTACTTAGTGATCATTACAACTGCTAGAATAATGATGCTGATGTTTGGTATTCTACAGTACCCACACTGAAGTAATGATCAATACCTGGCACAGAACCCATACTGAAATAATGATCAGGGTCCAGTATGGTAACCACACTGAAACAATATTTTAACAAGTAAATAATTATGAAAATAATAAAATTTACAGCAGTAATCTTTTTAAATGATGTACATTTTGAAGACTTTGTTCACTTGATAGTAGGCTTCGAGCATATCTTCAAAGAAGCTATTTGTTTATTTATCGATGGTTTCTTCAGCAAAGTAATTGGAAAGATGATAACCACTCTAAAGAAATAACACATAAACAATGAACATAATTCACTAGCTTTGTTATCGCTTTCACTCATCTGATTTCATGCGCAAAAGATCACGTGATTTGCAGTTGTTTTCTTTTTAACAAAACAGCAAGAATGGCTGATTTCTTTTAACTTTTTAATAGGTACAGGAAGTCTGTTTGAAACTGTACATGAATTAGTTACACGGTTGAATATAAAATGGAATAAGAGGGTTTAAGTAAACATTACTTAAACGTTAAGAAAGTAATTGGCTGTTGTTGGTTTGAGATATACCGAAGAAAACGCATTTTCTAGACTTTAAACCCGCCCTCCTTTAAAAAAAAAAAGTAGTCATTGAATTCCTACAAAATCAGCCCCATTCAACAGCCATGACCTCTATCCGACATGATCCGATAACGGTATAACCCACCCCTGACAGTTCTGGCATAATATACAAACAATAATATATTTCCTGCATCGTTTTATAACGTAAATTTAGAAGGAATGAATTTGCTGACAACACAGTACATTTGTGACGAGTTAAATTATGAACAAGATTTCGCTGCGCATTTACGAAAGAAGTGGTGGGAAAAGTTACTGAACGAGACATAGCTTTCCAGAACTTTTTTTTCTTTCTCACAAGGCACTAACAGAGGGTCTGACGCACCCTCAGCAGCCCGGAAGCAGTAACTTGAGACCCAAGCAACGTGGCATCTTTGTCTAGAACTAGTTGCTGCTTATATCAGACTGCCACGCAGAGCTTTCCTGAACCCCATCTTGAGCAGGACAGCAATCGGACTGGTGCAGTTGTAGAAGACTTCATTAAAAACATGAGTGCCGTTACATGGAACCGTTTTCTGGCCATTCTGGGTATCGTAGGCGCTGTCGTTTTCTTTGCGGAGGTATTGGAAAAGCTCAAGAGAATTTATTTATTGCAACTTTCTTAAAAGTGTACACGTTTGCATAGCTCCATTTTGTATATGTTCCATTTTGATTTAGTCCTGTTGGCTCTTGTGATAGTGACAACGATTTTGAAAGAAACTAGACCCATATAAAGTTTTTTGTTCTGTTGAAACATATGATTTAATTTAATTTAGATGTTTGATTAATTAGGGAAAGTCTTTTTAACGTTATTTTTATTGTTTAAGTTGTACTTTAGCCTGTACTTTAGCCTAGTTATTTCTGAGGGTCGGTTTTATTTGAACTTGTTTCGCTTAGAGAGGCACAGTATGTTAAAATAGCAGATGAACTGAAAAAAAGTATTTTCTTATAGTTATACTCACTTATTTTATGTTATTAATCTTTCTTAGAAATGTCCATGTTAAAATTTGTTGCCTTCTGCGCAGGATGTACCCCAAATAACCCACTTAAAACTAAGAAATATATTTATTCCACTAATGACTTATGAGATTAATTCATAATATAAATTGATTTGTTCTGCCGTTATTTATAGGGAATAATGTGCAACACATAGATTTTATTGTATTTCTGGACTCTACCGATGTTGGTCTGAGATGCGTAGCCGTAGCAAGTCATCCCATTAGTTTACACTAATTTAGTAATTACAATAAAATCGATTGAAAAATACATTTTTTTCCCACCATTCCAAAATTATTCATATTTGAATAAAACTTTGTAAAATAGTCTCCAGCTTTCCCTTCAGTGTCTCAACCACTTTATTTTGACATATTATATGTCAGATTAATTAAAACATAATTATGACTACAGATGAACTTTGCCTAATTTTTCTGAACTACCATTACCAAAATGTGCATATCTTTAGAAAAGGGATTGAAAGGGTTAAATTTAAAAGTTTATAAAACTGGAAACAGTTTTGATCTAGAATTTGTATAAAAAGAATGTATTTATTTGTTTTAAAATTTTATCATTAAAACTAATTTTTTACAAATACCAAATTTACATCACTGTAACATTTTTAGTTGAGTGCTTACATAGCTTAATTTTGAAACCAAATAGGGAAAGGATTCAGAACTGGTATGTGTTATTTTAACTGATTATAATTTATATTTCGATCTGAAAGTTAAAAATAAAATAGTGAAGGAATTATAAACATTTTAAAGAACTGAAATGAAATTATTGCAAGCACTTTTCAAAAGCTCATGTTTGAAAACTTTAAAATTATTATGAAATAGTAGTTCAGTTGGTGATAGTTTCTCCAACAAAACACCTAGCTAATTTAAATAAATATAAAGGAATTTTTAAAAAATGCAAGTGAAACCCAAAGAATCACAGCATTATTTAAATGCATTTTGCTTGACACTATTATACACTTTGACAGATAATTCTTTTGATTTTGTGTTTTTGCAGGCAAGTAAGCCTGAAGTGACAAAGAAAGTGACATTCGACATTGCTATTGATGGGGAGCCGGTCGGCAGCATTGTGATTGGCTTGTTTGGGGAAACAGTTCCTAAAACAGTGGAGAACTTTGTGCAGTTAGCCACTGGGCAAAACGGGTATGGCTACAAGGGTACCAAGTTCCATCGTGTCATCAAAGATTTCATGATTCAAGGCGAGGCTTTCATAACACACCTTGCCTTTTAAAAATTAAAATAAATTTTAATATTTATTTAAAAAATAAATAAAAGATGTATTTATGAATTGGCTGAAATGTTTAACTAAGATCAGAATAATAACTTTAAATGCACTATTTTAGGACAATTATTTAAGAACTAATTATTTTGGATAATCTTTGATTGACAGTAAAATAAAAAGGGAACTTGGGCATTTTTTTCCTTATGTTATTTTTTTTTTTAAGCTAAAGACTTGTTATACTGAGTATGATTGTATGGTATAAAGTGCTTACTTTTGTTTTGTATTCTATAACTGAAGATGTGTTTTTTATTGTTATAAATACTGTTGTTTTTTTTCATTCCACTTTTAAGTTTTATGTTTAAAAGAAAACATTTTAATCATTTAACATTCATTTTAAAATAGACTTAATGTAATCATTTGTTATGGGCAATATTACTTAGAAGTTACTTCCCTTGTTTTTGTTTTACAACTTTAGTGGTATTGAGTTCCCATGGCTGAAGGGAGCTAGTACTGTTCTCTGGTATTAAGATTTAATTTTTTAAGAAAAGGAAAGTGACTGTATAACAATGCTTCTAGAGTCATGTGGTTTAAATTTTAAAAAAATGCAATATTGTGATCTTTGCAGGAGGTGATGCTGATAAAGGTGATGGTACTGGCAGAAAAAGTATCTATGGTGAGGATTTTGAGGATGAAAATTTTGAACTGAACCATTATGGTGCAGGGTGGGTCAGCATGGCAAACAGAGGTAAGTAATTTTACCATTATTATTTACACTAAAGATGACATATCTTTTTAAAGTGAATTCAGGGTAAAGGTGAAAGAATATGGGCTTAGAGAAATATAATGAGCCATTTTATTTTTTACCAAACAACATGAAAATAAAGTGTCAATAATGTGATATACTAGCAAAAGAATGAATTCTGAAAAGAAAAAGTTATGATAAAATGTTTCTAACTAGTAACTGATTTGCTTGTTCCAAGCTACCTTTCAAAGTGATGTAAGTTTACATACATCATTTTATTAACAGACTTAATGGCAGCAGATAGTAGGCACTTAGGTGTTACTTTTATATTATTGGAATGCTCACTAAAGTTTATGTATTTGACGAAGCATGGAGATTTTAATATGACAGCTCATTATGTGAATTATTGTTTAGTGACAAGGTGTGTTAAGTCAGATTGTTATTGGTGTTTATATCTGTAAATAAATATAATTTAATTATTATTATTTTCTTTGCATATTATTCCAGAGGATCAGTTTAGCAGCTTGATGTTTTATAATTTTTGTTGGCTAAATATTAGTAAATTGTTGGAAATGCCTTGAAATGTGTCTCGTTAAATTGGTACTTGTTCTTATTCTATCAGTTCTATGTCTCTGATGATATCATAAACATTTCTTCAATTCAGTTTGATCCATGTTTCTTTGACAAGTTTTTTTTCCTGTGTGTGTGTATGACTATGAGTAATTGTTGTTTGTGGGGAGGAGGGGATGTAAATATCAGAAGAGTCCCAACAGGTTCTGTGGCTCATTATCATTCTTGTTAGAAGTTATGCCAGTATTGTATCACTGGCACTAATAATACTTAATAACTGAATGGTAAAAAAAATACATATTTACTGAGAAAATAGATGTAGTCATTGAAGATTACCAACAGCACAAACATGTTGTCTCTCTGACATAGCAGTTGAAAACGTCAGATCATTGATCACTTTGTAAATGTGCCTATAATCTCACATTACCTATTTCTAAGATTTTGACAGTGCAGTAAACAGTAATTGTTTTTAAATTTAAAAATCCCAAACAATCTATATGCCAAATATTTTACAAATCATTTTTAAGAGTAATTTAATGAATCCCATACCTTTCCTCTCTTGGTGTTGGGACAAGTACTGAGTAGAGAGACTTCCACACTTATCACTCATGACACTAATTTGGAATTTTATTTTCATCTTTTATAGGTATAGGTTTATCATTTTATATTTATGACAGAACTTTTTTTTTTGTGTGGTGTTGGTGGGGAAAGAACATGAAATATTTTAGTAGTTGTACAGATCATTAATTTGACTAAACCATATTAATAGGTTCACTCATTGCTGCCATGTTAAATTAATTTTTTTTAGGAGTATTGAACAGTCATTTTACTCTAGATGCATAAAATATCCATTTAATTTATTTTGAAGGTACATGTATTCGTATTTAACTTACATTATTTTTAACATGTTCTGTGACTTTTGTCCATAATTATGTAAACATGCATTGATTATTACATATATCTCAGAATTTGCACAGACTCGTTCATATTTATGTTATTGCCATAATCAAGACCACCAAAGAGAAGATAATATGTGCTGTACAATGGCTAGACAATAGTGAACATTTTTCTATTAAAAGAAAATCTCCATATTTGGAAATAACCCTTCTACATTTGAGTGACTTTACAGGAGGAATCATCATAGTTGTTTCTTTTGGAAGTTTTTAACCATGAATCTGAATACATTAACCAGTTTACTCATCCAACTGCTAGGTCAGGCATTGACACCAAATTTATTATCTTTGTCATTAGAAGATGATATTTTATCAGCCTCTGCTACTAGCAGAGATGCATACGGATCAGTCTTTGAAACTGATTGAATGATAACATGAAGGAGGGTGCCAAGCCACATACATTCACTGACACCTGCAAACTACATAAGTTATTTGCTAAAAATAACTACAGCTTATTTTGTTGACAATTTTTTATTACAGTGGGAGTTTGTTACCAGCATGTTACGTATTGCTCACTTTTCGTATGCAACATATGTATTAGTATATCTTGTCTGATGATTCAGGATAAATTACAAAAATTATAAGAGACCTGCTGCTTTGTTTCTTTGTTTTGTTCTTTAAAATGTCTGCTTAGATTGACTTCTCATTAACAGCTGTAATTTAGAATCGAGCAGTCTGAAGAGAATTTGTTTTTATCACCATTACCATTGTTCTCTGTTGGTTTACAACACATAAGCATGGATACTATTATATTCATTAAGTTAGTATTGAAAAATATGTTTTAAGATATATAAGAAATTTTATTCTTTATCTTTTTCTCACTGGATATGTGATTCATTAGCAGATACTATGCCTGGACAAGTTTATGCTACCTCTTTGAAGATATTTTGCCAGAACTTTTGTAAAAGTTCATTGTAAAATTTTGATTTCTAAAAAACAGCCTGTATCATTTTCAGTTACTATCACTTAATTTATTAATAAATAGTGAGACGAACCAACTTTCATTAACATTATTGTTGTTTTACATCGAGTGGCAGAAAATCTCCAACTAGTTAATGTGAAAAGTCATAAAAATTAACCAGACAATACACAGCCTAAATCATGAAGTTTACAATATAAAACATCTTGTTTCATTCATATCTTTGAACTTGATTATTCTGGTTATCTCAGGTATTTGCTTATTTGCCAATGGAGAAATATTTTGTCTATTTTATATTTCAATCTTCTCACAGGAGTAAATACTAATGGATGCCAATTTTTCATCACTCTGCGAAAGACACAATGGCTAGATGGTGGTCATGTTGTTTTCGGCAAAGTTATTGATGGAATGGATGTTGTACACAAGATTGAAGATGTTCCAACCAATAGCAAAGATGCGCCTCTCTCTGATGTTGTCATAGTCAACAGCACTGTTGAAGATGTCAAACCATTTGTCGTAGAGCTGGCAAGTGCATGATTCTCACATTTCATGTTGTTGATGAACACAGAATAATATCCACAAGCTGTTTGGAGGGGTGGGGTGGAATTTGAAACTAAAGGGTTGGGGTACAAAAGAATGGGGAACATGAGCATTAAAGTACAGTAGTGCTGGTTTAACTGTGAGAATCATTAAGTTCTGAGGAGCAAATTGATCCGTCCCAAAGATAATTTGTATGAATTTTTTAATAATTTTTCAAGCTAAAATTGTCTGGAGCTCCTTATAAATATGTGCTTTGTGACTTTACTCCCAAATATTTTATATTTTATAAGGATTCATGAATCCAGGTTGGTGCTAATTGCATTTTTTTTCCCTTAGGTAAATTTTACTGCTTTTTATTCTGTATGAAATGTATAAATTTTTGATAGTGTATTGTTAACATTTTGTGAAATGCGATACTCATTTTATCCCACTGATTTCAGTGGTATTATATGCTGTGATTGAACTGTGTTCTGATTTTGATATATATATATATTTTTTTAAAAAAGATATAAGAATTAAACTTTAACTACTTATTTGGTCAACATTTTTTACTATTCAAATAACACAATTTAGAAAATAGGATTTTATATATATATATTATGATCATTAGAAAAAATAATATATATATATATTATTGGCACATGATACTGAATTGACTATAGTTAAATAAATCTTAAGTGTTCTTTCATATCACTATGTTAGCCATTAATTGTTTATGCTGACAATTTACAAACAAAAATAAAAGAAATTCCAAACTCTTTTTACATATTAATAAATTTTATCCTTTTTTTGCCAGATGTAATGCTTTTTTCTTATGGCAAAACAATACTCTCTTTCGCTATGTTTTTTAAAAACCAGTTCCTCACTTTAATTGGTTGCTTCTAAAGCAAATTTTGTCCCATCAAAATCTGAAATATTACCATTTACCTAAAGTCATGTTAAAATTGTCTACTGAACAACTACTCTAATTTGTGATCCAGTGATCTGAGATTTCAATTCATAGAGTGACATCACACACACACACACACACAATCCCCCGAAAAAGAAAAAAAGTATGGGAAGTAATGAATGGCTTACCTAACATCATTTTGTCATGTTTGTATTTATTGATGGACCCTGCTGTGTATCAGGTTTTAAAAAGAACAGGTTTTTAAAAGAAAAGTTTCCTTTTTATGACTGTATATTTATAATGATTAGAGCCTAATCATAAACAGTTTATCATGGTGTGCAAGATGAATTGCACAAGATTTTGAATTTGCTAGCTAAACAAGCTTCTTTTATGAGCATCTTTTTGTCAGTTATTTGGTGTTTATATTTGAATGGCATTACTTCTTCCAGTGAATATTAGAACATTGTTTTTCTCTAGTTCAGCTGCCATTGTTATTATATCTGCTGGATATTGACTGCATCTGTGTGTAATAATTGTTTCCTCATCATTGTAAACAGTATGAAATGAGTTCTCACTTTACATTTGTTTTTAATACAAAATTTGGTATTAAAGGATACTTTTTTATGATGTGAGTGTTGACAGTTTGCTTTTGCAATGTGGATGTGTCAAGGGATAAAAGTCTGGTACAGCATGATGGAAAGCTTCACCAAACATGTAATTTGTGGGAAAAACCCAATAACATGAAATATTTTGCTAACGAACAGTTGTACAGAATTTAGGAGAGGAAGAAGTGTTATCCTTTACTCTTAATAATAAAGAAGTAAGAAAATGATGTTAAGAAATTGTAGTTTTTAAAAATATTTGTATTCTACAAAGGCATTGTACAAAGCAGTCTTGTTCTAACTCTAAGTTTAAGGAATCAGCTTTTACACTTAGACAAATAGTGAACTCCCAAAATTGTAAGTCACCCAACTTTTGAAATAGATTTAGCAACTAAGACACCCGAAATCTTATTTTTTTTAAAAAACCTTTTAATTTTATAAATATGGTACCTCAACATAATTATTCATGAAAAATATAGATCTTTGCTTTAGTAAAAATATAAAACAGAAAACAGTTATCTGATGAATGAAATCTATATGTGGACAGTTGCCTACACTAAGAATGGAATTGTGAAAGAAATGGCTTAAATGTTGATAAGAGTTATAACTAGTTAATTTTAAAAAATTAAATTATAAGAGACTGAGTAGTTGACTTTTTTTCTTATATATTTTCTAAATTAAACAAGACTAGGTTTAAGCCATTTGGGAAGTGTTCTTGAGATCAGCTAAATGTGCAGTAGAGCACAGGAAATTCAGAAACCTTATACTGATAACTATACATATTTCTGCTAGACAAACAATACTATAACTACTTTCTATATAACTGAAACTTTCATATAAGCAAGTGACTGATAGATTGTGGTTGGAATCTTCAAATACAATTGGTCTTTTGATATAATTTTATCCTTGTTCAATGTTTCCTGGTGTGCGTGTGTATGTGTATATATATATTTATTTATTAAACAAAATATTTCTACAGGAACACTTTAATACTCAATCTGAAACAATCTTAAAACCTTTAACCATGATATTTGCTTTTGATTCCTTGAAAAATTGCTAAGCACTTTATGCCCCATATATAATTTAAAGCCTCTGACAATAAAAGCAACCTACTTTTAACTAATGAAAATGATCAGCAATTTTGTTTTACTTTACATTTATTTGAACTGAAACTGCCAAACGCTGTATGAGCAAAAATTGCATTGTCTTTAATTAATTACGAAGCAGCAGCAATTAGTAAACTTTTTAAAAGCATAGGATCAAGCTATATTCCAGCAGTATTTTACACTAGACCCACTGTGTAAGTTACTCGAGACTAAATTAAAAGCAGTCTGAAAGGTAAAGCAACTTTTCTGTGTGTGTGCATGCATGTGTGAGATTAGTTTTGGGCATATACATTTTAAATACTGAATTTTTAAAGTACAAATAAACAAAATATTTTTTTAAACAATAGATTTTATTGCAGACTTGTCTGGAGAATGCAGGAGGGGATAACCAGAACAAAATTTACATTAAAATGATATAACACTGATTCATTTCTACAATAAATAAATACTAAAGCATCATACACACAATAAATACAGGTGAAAATTAAACAGTCATGGGATTGTTAATGAAGTATGAGTAGATAAAGGCTAAGAGAAGAGCATAATAAAGCTAATGATCTGACTAAAGAATGTGGAGTGTAATTTATTAAAAATATAAGCATTTCTTTATTTAGCAAGTAAACAACTTCATTCTGTATAGAATGATCAGTTATGGGGGAAAGCCTGAATAATGATATGTTATTATAATCAGGGCTTAATTAAATCAATTAACAAGATATTTCTAGAAGATGAAGAAACAAACTCTCCAAAACATTTTGTACATGCACACATGAGTGACAGCATGTGCATGCAGGTAAAAAAGAAGAGATATTTACAACATAAATTCTCAAGTGCAATGCACAGATGTAAAATATAATATGCACCCAAAATTTGGATATTATCAACAAAGAAAAATTTATAACCTTACATACAATGAATATCCTGACTATGCTCATTTGCAATTAGAAACACCAGTGATTCCTATTTGTGTTAGACTGGCATCCATAACCCGCATATGATATGGCTGGGCATTATTCTTCAAAAGATAATTTAAAGGGATTGATGGCAAAATATCCAAAGGACTAGAGCTGGCTGCACAGGACTTGATGCATTGTTAGTTTTAAGTTTAGTTGTTTTAGTTCTGGAATCCCGGCCATTTGAATTTATGTTCATTTCTTGTTTAATGTTTTCAGAGGTAGTTTTCTGATAGACTACTAAATTAAAGCTCACAAAAATTACTCCCCTACATAAAGATGGAAGAAAAAAAACCATGAAAAAAAAATGTGTGCATTGTACTCAAGATTTTACAATATATTTTGAAATGAATATGAATTATCAATAAAATATTTCAATCGCTAAGAAAGAACTTTTTAATTGTTGAGAATATAAGAAGTAAATTTAAAGAAAACCTTTATAGTCCAAAATCTAATATAAAATTATGCCAAGATGTTTTCTTCAAAAAACTACACACAAATAATAAACTTCAACTGCATAAAGTATGAAAAGAAAAAAAAATGATAATTTTACCCTCAAATTTTTAATAAATTTATTTTATTAATTCACACAAATGATCTAGAATAATATAGACATCAAACAGCAAAAGTTTATGAAAATAATGGGTAAATCACTTTCTCTTTCAAAATGCTTTTCTCGCATAACACAGTTTAAACATGTCTACTACTGTGTTTAGGTTGCAGAGAAATTGGGGTACTGTACATATCTATATACATACTGCTAGTAACATCAACCTGAGTAGCAGAACCAATGGCAATAGTTTCTTTGTTTTGTTTTTAATATAATATTTTCAATTAACACTGTACAAGGCTGAAAACCATTATTGATGTACAAAGGTGCTTCAAACCGACTGAACCTTCTACCTGTTTAGGGGGGAAAAAGAGAGAAATAATTAAACTGCCAATGCTTTATTAAAACAATGTTTAAGGTCAGTTTCATCCTATAATACATCTTCAACATATTACAATGCAAATTACAATTTAAAAAAACCCCACCTGTTTATAGCAATTGACAGACTAATAATTATACTGGAAACATACCTATATTGTTATGCCAACTGACCTACCAGCATCTGTCAATTTAAAACAAAAAAAGGCAGCTGAATTTCTATTAATCCAAACATTTTCTGGCATACTAATAAAATGAAAACAGGGTGATAAACCCATACAATAAATTACATTAAAACTGATCATATATTATTGTAATAGTGAATTTGGACTTGGTAACATTAGAAGTGCATTAAAAAATATATTTAGAAATAAATATCTGCTATCAAATATAAAATAAAAAAATTAAGTGCTGAATAACTTTAAAATACACAATTTTAACAAATAATTTTATGCCTTAAGAGAAAATTCAGTCAAACCCCCCATTTTTCCCCACATGAAAATTCCCCCCCTCCATGATGCAACAGATATAGAGATATATATATATATATATAAAAGATACTTGTTCCCACACCCCTCTTGCAGTATTTAACTTAAATATTAACAGATCATGAATATGTGCATTATAAATTACATCATAAGAGAGATAATTATAGAAGTCATCTGTAGAGTTCGTGAAAGAAACAGATAATGTTAACAATGTGAGATCTAATACCATGAGAATACTTATTACAATCAGTGAAAATGTAAAACTTAGTAGCAACCAATGGAAGTCATAAATTAATTGTTCTTATAACATCCAGGTTTTCAAAACCACCTCATGTACAATGTAACTCTGCTGCATTTCACAAACAGACCAGTAATCACATGAACAAACTATACACATCCCAAATGGGTTAACACAGATATTTCCAGCTCATGTCTGATTTTAAAAAAATATACACACATTCACACAGTATATATGATGTGTAACATTTCAAATGATTATAATAAAAATAACAAGGTAACATCAGTGCTGTCTGTACTGGAAAAGTCCAAGAAATGGAAACACTAAATGAGGGCACCTTGCTAAAAATATGATCAAGAAAAATTATGCCTTTTGTTCATAAACAAGTAGGGGGAAATAACCCAAAATAATTAGTGGCATTATTAACACTAGGATATGCAACCAAAAAAAAAAAAAAAAAAAGCTAAAGTATAATTTCTGAACAAACCCCCAAAAGAAGTTTAACTTAACAATCTGAATTTTTTTATTTAATTTTAATTTTTAGCACTTTTTAATCCAAAACTTGTGAACAGTCTAAAAACAGCTCAAAGTAAAATCATTTCTTGGTTTCTTTTTATATATAATACCAAAAACAACAACAACCTATAACAAAGTGCTTGTGCAATTCAAAATTAAAAGATAACAAAAGGCACACATTTTTTCCTGTGCTCTCCTTTGTATTCAATGTTTAATCATCACAAATCAAGATCATCAACACTTACCCATTCCAGCATGCTCAACTTCCAGTCAAACCAGACCTTCAGTCTTCAGTGCCCGCACCAAAGCATAAAGGTAAATCTTGATCTAGAGGGTCATTCTAGGTGTGTGTGTGTGTATGAGCGAAAAGGAAATTATCATAACACATTTTATAGTCAGCAATGGTGTATTAAGTTGTACACAAGCAAACATCAATCTGAAGGGTACAGAATTAAAACAGCTGTTGGCACGAACCTTTTATCTTTTCTATGTTTGTTTTGTTTTATTAGGTGTGAATAAAGTTAACAACACTGCCTTTTAGCAGTCAAACAAATTTTCATCAGGAGGTGAGGTGGGAGAAGAAATGAAATACAATTTGGGTGGCCTTTTGTAAGGTACAGTGAAAGACCACATGGTATGGCTCAATAACAGTGTACTTAATGTACACAACAACTTTACAAGAAATATTCATTGGCAAGCACAATTATGTATGTACTCATGATTTCACAAAACTAAAGATGTGCTGAAAATGAAAAGTGCAGATCAATGCAAAGCTTTTTAGTGAGCTTATGAAGCTCTCATGCATATGGGTCACAGTTCTACTGGTTCACCTTGTATGCTTTACCTCACAGCACAAGTCTAGGGCTGCCATGAAATCAGCACAGCAGTCTGAGAGAGACAGCAAACTCGTTACTCCCATCAAAACCTGACCACTCTTTAATCTCTTGTTATCAACTATGCCAAATTTCAATCTATGCACACCAAACATTATTTCCAGAATGTTTCTGGTTAACTACCAGAAACAAACAACTCTCACATCCCCTCCACATTCATTTCTTTATAAACATGGGTTTGATGAGAATTCTTCTGAAGACTGAACTGCTACTGCCCCCAAGGGATGCTCCACATAATGATTTGTATACTGTTAGCAAACTGGGCCACATCAAATGATTTGTACACAGTACTAGTGAACTGTGTCATGCCATAAAACAAAAGGGAACATGCCAAATCTTAAAAAATTTACAAAATGTTGTATTGTTAGTGAATATGCCACCCGTTATAAATTAAAACACAATGTCAATGTAAATTCATATATTTGCACTGCTTGTTAAGTACACACAAATTCTTGAACAATAGTATTCAAAGTCAGGAAGCATCCAAACCGAGCTATTTTAAAAATTACAAATATAACTGAAGAGAAGAAACATACATTCACCCTCAATCAGGTAAACTTCGAACACACTAAAGACTAATTACAGCAAAGAGCAACTTAAGATAAACTTCATGGCTTACACTTAAGAAAAATGAACTCAATGCCTACATTAACAATAATTGAATAATATATACATATATATGTACATACACACATAATGCTGAAATTCTATCCTAACAATTATACACCTAGACAGGAACAATAATTTTATCATCATCAACACACACACACACACACACACGCACACACTTTAGATATTTTATTACCCCATCAAATTTTCTTAAAGTTATTTTACAGCTACTTCTGAATGTTAGCAACAACTAGTAATACAATCCTTGGGCAGGCTTTTAAAATGAAGGTGTTCAAAACTAAAACAAAAATATAGTTTATTTCATATAATTATTTTATTTTCAAAGTGCAGAAGTGTACACATAAGTGTCACTAATGATCACTAAGGATTAAACAAAAATATATGTTTATCAAGAAGTGATCACTGTCATGTTCTAAAACTGAACACTATACTTAAAAATAATTAAAATACTGCACTTTAGAGATCAGGATGTCTGAAGGTACAGGCAACAAGTGTGAAATCCAAATCACTACCATTTCAGTTAGCTGATAGCTAAGTACTGCTATTCTACTCCTTCCTTATCCCTTTTTTCCATGTCACATAAACTACTGTACAGCATTTTCTTGCCAACCACAATAGTAGGTGTGTGTATGATTTTCTTATACTGTATACAGTATAGTCAGAAAAACAACAAGTAAGACAGACAGAAAATGAGCAACAGAGGCTTACATTTACTACATCTCTTGTTACTCTTCATCAAAGTTTATTATTCTGCTATTAAGGTACAAAGACTAAAATATGAGAGATATGGAAATAAAGCTATGAATGATGGAAAGGTTTGGGATGTAGAAGAATATACACTGTGTGAAAATAATGAAAGAGTGGACCTGAAAGTAATTTTCTTGCTTAAAAATTGATCTGAGTTTTTGACTGGCAAGTATTACATTTAAAGTCTGTGGTTGGCAAACATTTAGTTGTGGAAGAAGTACAATTTTCAATGTGGTATCAAACCCACACATCCAGAATCAATTACCAAGTTTATAAACACAGGTCACAGTGAGCATTAGAATTGTGTAACATATCACTAAACACATTACTTCATTTCATTCTGAAATAAGGCCACTAGCACTACATGAATTTGGTACAGATTTCTAAAGACATGTTTTATTTCAATCCTGCAGGCAGAAGAAATTTTATCCAAGTCCTCATTAATTAAAACTTGAAGCTACCTATCAATAATGTATACTGAATTTACAATTATAAATGATGATTATTTATAAATAGGCAAAACAGTACAATCAGTCTCTATAAATGTTAGTTATAAGTCCACCACTGAATTTTACTTACCTACATATAAAGATGAAAATCACAATTCAAGATACAGTTACAAATAAGCTAAACATTAAATGGTATGTTGTGTTATATGTGTGTGTGTATGTGTGAGAAAGAGAGAAAACGAAACAACTTAAAATGATTAAGCTTGTGTTTGTTGACAGTTCTGAGATTAGCTTTGATAAGTTGTAAGAGCAACCATAACTGAATTCGAGAGTGCATGTTTCAGTACAAGAAGCAAGATATTAGAACCTATAAAAACATAATATTTACTTTACGTAGCTAGTCATTGACTTATGCAACTTACGACTGATTGACTGCAAATATATAGTGTATTATCAGGCAGTGCGTTTGTAAGATATGAGGGTGAGTGGGCAATACTCAGAGGAACAGAGGCTCCTTTATTAATCAGGCAGCAGGATGATAAAGAGAGTGACTGAGAAACCCTGTGATATATTCCGCCGACCTTAGTCACATTAGTTTGCCTTGAACCTCATGGTTGAAAGCATTAATAAATGTTTTTACCAAGCTTCTCCATTGAAATATTCCCCTTTTCTACACTTAGTAAGAAATATCTACTGTGCACAAGAACAGCATATGCGGACTTTATTATGTTACACTAGTGTATGTAATACTATTAGTACATGTAAAATAAAGGGTAGTCCGAGATAACATCGAAATCAACTTCTGAGTTCTGTCGGACTTGATTGTGGGGTTGTAAGTCGATGACTCACTGTAATTTATATAACATTGAAATGCAATTGATTTAATCAGACACAGTGGCAAAAAAATTGTGAATAAATGTAGATGAATGGATAAATAATTAAAAGATGTTTTTAAATTTAGAAAAACATTCTTCTTCATTTGCGGTTAATTGGTTATTCAGTGTTTTGTTCAACATACATGAGCATATTTCACATTTTAATTGTTCACAACTGTTTATATATTGCTAATGTATAATTAATTATATGAAAATACTTTACATTTAAATTTATAAAATGCATATAATAAATAATGACAAAACAAAGAATGAGCTGTAGAATTCACATTATGAAACAAATAATTTTAACTATACCTGGAAAACATGAAGTTGAACATAAGAAATATCCACTTGCATTATTAATAGTGGGCTCTCAAAAAACTTTATTATGTTATTTTTAACTGGAGTGCTAGAAAAGACAAACTGACATCCACCCACCCCCCACAAAAAAATACACTCCTTTTATAAATTATAGACCATTAAATACCATAATAATAAATAAATAAATCACTCCAAAATAATTTTAAAATCATTTACCATAAAATGGCTTTGTGATGAGATGGTTCAATTATAAGTATATATGTGATTTTAGATTTATAATTCTAAAGAATTAACAGCATTGTATTACAGAAGAAAATAAATACTAGTACTTTAGTAGTAATAATAGTAATATTAAATATTTAGGATGGGGTTTTTTGCAACTTAAAACAAAATAATACCAAGTAAACCTTTTCCTACTATAACTCATTAATATTAAATTAAAGTATTAAAAAAACCCAACATTAAAAGATGACAGTGCTATTTCAACACCTAATTATTATAAGTATAAACATAGCAAAATCATTACATACAGAAATAGCAAAAATTAAAATTAAAACAAATCAATAAAAAAAAAAAAAGAAAAAAGAAAAGAAGAATAAATCTGAAAGAGAACAAAAGAAATATTTCCTAATCTCATGAGGTTTCAACATTTCAACTTCTTGGGTATTCAATAATGTCAATCACACTCACAAATTCAAGTGATAGTGTGAAAGTGGCTCAAATTCAAAATGCTCAGCTTAGTGGCATCATCTTGTGAAGTATTTTATAACTAAAGTCACACATTAGCAAAATCTGTTCAAAGCAAATGAATATGAGTATGACAATAACATTTTTATATTACCACCCTTGTTCCAACCAAAGTGACTAATCAAAACATATCACAACTTCATTACAATCCACTGAAATATCCAGCATTTTTTAATGCAAACAAAAAACCAAACAAACAAAAGAAAAAGCTTGAATCTGAAAAAAAAGAAGAAAAGAATGGTTGGAGAGATACTCTGTTACATGCAAAATTAACTTCAATGAGTGATTCAGTTACCGCATTCATTTCCTGTGGTACCTGCAATTGTCGCTGTTAAAAGAAGAGAGGAAGCAACTATTTACTGAGGTAGCATTACCTATAAAATTATTCATGTTAACAGAAAAATTAGGGTATCTTTAACAGAAACACAGGTAAGAGTGAATGAGTACGAATGTTAGAGGATAATCAGGGCTGTCATCATAGCTAATGTTGTTTTGACAGCATACATGTAAAATAGTTAAATAGGATCCCCCCTCTCCAAAGTTATCAATGATTCTGAAACCATTTTCAAAGGATACAATGCTGATATAAACATTGCTTAACACAAGTAATTGTTACTGTTAGTATTACTATTAGTGTTACCAGTTTACAATCTACAAATTGCAGAGTTCCATCATATTAAATACATAATTACACTTGCCTGAGTTATGATCTGAGTTACAATCTGTGCATTGGCTAGTATGCCAATGTTTGAATAGGAAATCAATTAATGCCTAGCTGTTATATATGTAGACTGTTTTCTTTCATCATCAAATACTGTAATACTTAAAAACCAAGAACTCAAAACATTACAAGTGAACTGTGTAGGCACGGTGATGTCATTCTGATGAGAAAAATGTTGCTGCAAATATGAGATGTTATGAAAACAAATTACATGGTGCCACAACAAATTACAGTTTAAAACCTAGAAAAGTAAAATGTTTCCAGAATACATAACTAACATCATAAGGTGAGAACTAGAGTTTCATCATGCTTAAGCAGCACATTTATAAACCAGTTAATATGCCACAGTGTTGGGAGTTGCATTTTCACATTTTTAATTCTCTATTTCAGTTATATTCAGACACACAACCACAACTTCATAAAACATTTCTGAGCTGGCTCCGTTGAAAAGGTAACCTCTTTGTAAGAGACAGTTACCAGAATCAAACCATACCAACAAAAGAGCATTTAGACTTGACTGGAACCTATGCCAAGCTAACACAAAGACAAGAATTTGAGGATTTGCATTTTTCTTTTAAAAACATGTTGTTCATAGAAGCCTCAGAGCACAATACAAAAAAATCAACATGGCTTAGACAATAAAAAATCAAGTTCCCCCAATCCAATATTTTATTGCAACACAGATAACTCTTTAAAAAATACATTGTCTGTTGTTGCAAATATCAATTCAATATCTAGACATCTGAATCTAAATGAGAACATACTAGATACTGTACATGCAACAAATGACAACAATTTGCACATCACAGAGTGCTAACTATTGCCATGTGTGTGTGAAATCCAAATAGTTGTTGTCTGATTATAAACACTGAGCAAAACTGGATTTAAAATGCTCCAAGCATCAAAAAATATCTAAAATGTAAAGCAATCACACTACCGAACAGCATTTGGACTTCACAGCTACAACAGTCACGCTATTGGGCCCTGGTTTACAACATCCTGGAGGAACAGCATTGCTGCATACTTCTGAATTCCTACCTTGGGTGGGTCCACTCAATTTTCGGTTCCCTTTGCCTGGGAAATCAGTCACTGAGCAAACTGATTCCCCATCTGCACGGAAGCCGGAAATCTCACTGAATTCAAGAGACTGACGACGTCCACATATAGAATCACAGTCCATCATGTGACCTAAATATTGCACTGGAGATGATTTGGGTCCAACTGTAAACACTTGACTGTTTCTGTCATTATTTCGCTCAAGAGAAGTGTCAGAATGATTTCCACTTTTGTTAGAGGTGTTACTTTTGATGCTTGATCTACAGCTCTGTCTGTGCATACTTTCTGAGTCACCATTTGCAGTGGCCTTGTGAAGTGGGGAACTGTTCTCACAGTCACTTCCTCTACAGTCATTCAGTAATGCTCCAACACCATTGCTTATGTCATTTAGCTTGCGTGTCAGCATCTTGATACTAGTATCAGTCAGTGAGCCTTTCGACCCACCACCATGGTGCTTGCTGTTCCTGTGATTGTTAGTGCTATTCTTGTTGTTGCTTTTGGAGTCAGAGTTTTCCTTTTTACTGCCACTGTCATTAGTGCCCCCACCTCCTCCCCCCCCACCTCCTCCACTGCTTCCACTGCTACCACCACCACCGCTCTCACTACTCCCACGACGATGGTGGTGTGAACTGTTACTCCCATTGCTCCCCAGTCGGTCACCACCGCCGATGTTTCCACCAGGACCATCTGTATCACTTGAATGGTCACTAGAGTCTCGACGGTGTACAAACTTGTGTCGCAGTTTTTCTTTGCGTGATCGCCCTTCTGTATCATCTGTATCACTAGCATCAGATGAACTGCAACTTGTTCCACGCTGGCCTGCTCCTCTGTGTTTTTTCCGTTGCTCATATTTGCGCAAGATTTCTGGGGAAGCAGAACTATTTTCCCGGTTGTGATGACTGCCAAAGCGACGAGGTGTGGAAAGCTTGAGCGGCACAAAATCATCCTCATCTTCGGATTCATTTTCTTCATGTATCTGATTTAAAAGCTGTGGAGAACTACTAACAGTCTTCAGAGGCCGTCGTGGATTGACAGGTTCTGCAGATGCAGGCGGATTTGGGGCAGAGTTTGGGGACAGCAAAGCATAACTAGCTGATGAGGAGGAAAAGTCCTCTAATGATTCAAGAGATTTCACTGGTTTGATGATGGCAGCATCCATATTACAATCATCATCATCATCATCATCAAACTCATCAAAGGACTCTTCCTGAATGAGACTACACTTACGAGGAACAACTGGTGGCGGGACCAAAAGGTTAGAGTCCGTCATAGGCGTCTGAAGGTGACGGGAGGTTGTCGTTGAGGTGGAAGGGTGTGTGCCCGGTGGTGATACCAGAGATTGTACATACTGAGATGTCCCGCTGTCCATAACCTCTGCTCCCTGAATCCTGTTTAACAGCAAGAGTTTATAAAAAAAAATCAGAACCAAAGTTTGAAGCTTTAAACTGTTACTGGGCAATAATGTCAGAACACTACTACTTACTAGTAAGATAGATATTTCTCTATTTCTTATTATATCTTTAATTATACCTACCAATATTCATTCAATAAAATTAATAATTCAATTAATTAAATCATGAATAAATTATCTTTAAAGAATGCTATTTTTCTGGGGGAAAAAACTAAAGAAAACTATGAATCAAACATACAATTTTAAGAAACAAAACAATAACTTGTACAATATATTATGCTTAGATTTCATGTTTACCATTTTAAAATATTTAAAATATTCAAAGATTCTTATGAATTTAAAGTTTAAAACATTAAAGATAAAACAGAATTAAAAATTATTAAATAGTATATATAATTTTAATTGTATTATTCTGCATATATGTGCATTCTTGCAAGCAACATAATCACTCTGTTTCAATTTTGTCACAGATTAATCTATAACTTGTTCACAGGTTAATTAAGCAATGACAATCTGGTAATTTACTAATTAGGTTAATAGTATGGGTTGTAAATATTCCACATGCACTGTAAACATAGGTGTGCTCCTTTAATGAATATGGCTTGCTTGGAACATAAATACTGTGCAATCAAATTCCAATATATATATAAAATAACAAACACAAACAAACCACAGTTAAATTTAAAAAAAAACAAACCTGCAGTTAATGAAACACTCTTCGGAAAGGGAATTGTGCTAAATTTAAGGCACATTTTTAAAAAACATTATTATTAAAAGAAATTTCACTAATTTTTCATATTTACAGGAAAGTGATTAAGTGGACCACTAGTTATTATATATATAATAGTGGCATCAGGTGTAAAACTAATGTGTAAAAGAAGAAAAATGTGGCAATAACATCATTTGAGCTCAAAACTCATCTTTCAGTTTCAATTAAAAATTACTTTTGCTTGTCTGGCACACTCATTGATAGAGGGAATATATTAGATCATTTATTGAAATTAATCACAATTTTACTTAATTAAATAAAACAAAATAAATCTAGCAACTGATGTTTTAATTCTGATGAAAACTTACATTAGATGGGCTAATGTTTCTACAAATAAACAAAGATCTAAACCAATTGCAGTAGGGTAACAAAGATCCATGGGAATTTGACACGGACCTGTGTCGAATTTCAAATTAAGTTTGGAACTTGACTGTAGATGTATTGATAAAATATTTCAAATATCCCACGCCAGAGCTCCAATGAGAAGGTTTCAAACAGGAGGGTTTTTGTGTGCACGCAAATGCATATACAAGCACATGTACATGGTGCACTCACCAGTCAATAAAAATAATCACAACTGAAACTGAGGACATTTTGAAAAATACTTAAAAATTTATTTTAAAATTAGTTATCTTGAAGGAAATTTAATGTGTAAAAGATGGAACCAACATTTTACAGAATAATGGAAACCAATGATGTATTTTCAAATAAAAGTGATAACTGAGTGTGCATAAGCATCTAAACTATGCACTTAAAATTATCATTAACTTTCAGCACATACATTTAATTTACTTGGAAGTGGAAATAAACTAAAACTAAACAAACAAACTACCAACAAAACCACCCAAAAAGAAGAAAAAAACTAACGAAAAAGTCCAACAGCAAAGGCATATTGTTTTTTTTTTTTGGTTTTTTTTTTTTTGGAGAAAGAGGGAACAGCCTAAGCTAACAATAACTTGAGTAAGCAGCCACAGCTCTTTTTTTCCATAAGGAAAGTGAAGCAATCCCATTTTCATTCCAAAACTTTCAAATTACAAGTATGCTATACTTACTGTTGTGAAATTATGCCTATTTACTGATCTGCAAATCAAACAAATCTACCCTTAAATTCTGAACAAACCTCAATGAAGTGCAGATATCTAAACAAGTATGTTAAATAAACTGCACACATTTCAAATCTAACAAATCTTAAACAAAGAATTATCACAGACCTCATGCAAACATGCATTTTAGTGTGTCAGTGAGCACAAACACACTGGTCTACTAGGCATGCAGAAGAAAAACCCAGAGTTGAAGCGCTAGCATAGCACATGAGTGAATGATAAAAAATGCCCAAATTGAAGTGCGAATGTAAAAGATTGATTCATGCCACAAAAAGCAGCCACACGTGTGCAAGTGTTTGATACATCTTTATTAGATACATCTACATTTATAAGTATAAATAAACTATTACCAATTAATCATAACATCTTTAAACTTACAACAAAGTTTTTTAAAAACAAAGCAAACAACAGATCTACAACAAACAAACAAAAATTATTAGAACTCAAATAATAATGAATCAAAATGCATATAAAATTTTTTTATAATAACTATCAACTAATTTCAATAAGACTGAAATTTAAAAAAAAATAAATAACATTAATAATATTTTATCTACATGACTAACTCTAAATTTTCAGTGACAAATTTGATTTCTCTGCAAAAACACAAAATAAATAATATCCCAGAATCAGCCAATCATAATAAATTTACCAGAAATGTCTTCCAGAGTGTAGCAGAACAAAATTACCTATATATGAGCATAAATGCATTAAAAAAAATATTCATTTCAATTGGTAACTTAAAAATGAAAAATATCTAGTGAATTTATTCAATTAAAAAGATATTTTCTTTCTTTAAAAATAAAATAAAATATTACTTCAACATACTCCCAGGGTATTAAAAAGTGTAATAATCTTTCTTTGTCAGAGGGGGGCAGGGGAACTCTCATCTTTGCAAAATCAGATATAAACCCTAAATATATGCAAAATCTACACAGAAACAAGTAATAAGAACAGTTTATCAGAATCCAATACTCAGAAGGGAATAAAGACAATAGTGTACAACATCAGGGCTGATCAGCTGAAAAAAATTTTGAACAAGTGCTTGCATTAGTTTTGAAGGTGAAGCAAGTCACTGAAACAGGACAATAAGGTTTACGGACAGTGCTGACAGCATACCCAAGTACAGGTGATCCAAATGTTTTCTCAGTAGGACTAGGAGAGCCTGGAGTCTCCAAATTATCCATCAGTCGTTGACGCACACTAAAACAATGCCAAGATAACAAAATCTTGCATATACCAGCCATGTTGATCACTTACTGATAAGATCGCAGCTTCTGAGGTATTTGGATATTCATACATAAATTAAATATTTATTTATTTAAATATTTGTGGCATAAAATAGAAAGGGACTTAACATTACTGACTTTGTGAGAAAGTATTGCAGTGACAATATTTTCTGGCTAAGCAGCTTACAAACCACCTCATCACCACCACTAGGTAAAAATATTTAGTATCCCCTAAGCAAATATAGGTGCCAAGTTTATGTGAAGGACAAAAAGGGAGAGACAAAAACTAATTGCTTTTTGCTGTTCACTGTTCCTGTGTATAATCCATCAAAATCTACATAACGTACTGGATATATTGCTTTCTAAATGACACCACTGATACAAGATGCTAGTCATTTTAATAAAGTGTATATGTGTCAACTGATTCAGAAATGCATGAATTCATTAGAAAAAAATTGAAAGAATTGCCTGCAAATAATGGTCAGTTTAGAAAATCTATTTTTTTAAATTAAGAAAATCTAAATTAAAAAATTAAAAAAAATTAAAAACCTAATTTATGAATAATATCCATTCACTCAAAAAATTATGAAAAAAGTACTTTTAACATAATTTAGTAAATGATGAAATATTCTAGTTCTGTATATAAAACTAATAGGAAACAAGGGAATACATTTTATAAAGTATTATATTTAAAATCCCTTTCATGCTTGGCTACTGAAAAATGACAACCATTCAATCAGTTCCTTTTGTGGTTAAGCACACCTACACCACAGGTTTTAAAACTTACAGTAAAAATAAGAAATCTGGTGCAAGACATTACTATTAGAAAATATTTTCACTAAAAAAACAATGACACAGAGAATTCTAGTCATAGTTTAGATATATTACTTTACTGTTAAAGTTCTTCTGTATTGGTTTAATATGATCAAAAAGGCAAATTAATTACATGAACTAGATGAGATTTACAATATTATTAGTCAATACTTTGTATTTTAAAAACCAAAAGCAAAATGATATTGTGATACTGAGAAATGTCATTAGAATTTGTTTTTTATTAGTTCTCAACATGATAAAAGTACAGAGATCCTATGTCAATGATTAAAGTGAAAATCATATACAGTCGAACCCACTTATCTTGGCATCGGTTAACTTGCCAACCCTAGTAAGTCGACGTTTTTGAAGTGGAACTGCCAAATTCCCTCTTAGCATTTTCTCATAGGTTACGTCGATTTTTTTATGTCACCAAACCCTACTATCTCGGGCACAAAAGAGGGCCCAAATTGCAACTTAAATTGGTTATCTTGACCCCTGTGATGACTTATCGCTGGCTTTTGAAAATGTTAGTTACCGATGCCACTTCGCTAACAATAAATGGTCATGGCTTGTTAACAACCTGCAGCTTAAACTTAGAGGGGCATTGTTTTCCTCATGGGGCGTGATGTTTGCCATGGGCAAAATAGGCAGACTCTTGCTCTTCAACTGGCTCACACCTCTTTTAAGTTAGTTAGCCCACTTTTGAAGTAACTGCTTGTACGATATTTTCAGAGGCGGCTTCGCCCCCCCCCCCACCGTT
Organism: Sinotaia quadrata; assembly: GCA_028829895.1. NCBI lineage: Eukaryota > Metazoa > Mollusca > Gastropoda > Architaenioglossa > Viviparidae > Sinotaia > Sinotaia quadrata. The sequence goes on along the minus strand of CM054181.1, from coordinate 104,627,573 downwards.
GGAGAGCGGTTAAGGGTGTGCGCCTAATAAGTGCGACCTGTTTCACCCCCTTTCTCCTGCCCTCCACCTTAGAAGCAAACCAAGACCAAGAACATCATGAAGATGAAAGGTCTATTGTGGCTTCTGGAGTGAGTGTGAGCGAAACACACACACACACACACTGACTCGTGATTTTAATTTTGATACTTGGTTAGCTTTTTGTAAAAACGAACTATACGTATACCCTGCAGGTTTTGGTTTTGTGAGCAATCTTTGTGTTTGCAATGTTGGAGAATACATTTACAGTACATAGGTGTATAATGAAAGGTTTGTATCGAGAGTCAATGGTGGGCCAAATTCTCAATTGTCGTAGCATTTTCTCATCAGTTATGTTGCCAAACACTAATAAAATGTCTGTTTGTTTGTTTGTTTCTTTCTTTCTTTGTACTGTACATGTATCTCGAGCACAAAAGAGGGCCCAAATCACCACTTAACATCTGTTATCTCGATCTCCATGACCAATCATCGCTGGCTTATGAAAATGTTAGTTATCGATGTCCTTCAACTGGCTCACACCTCTTTCATGTTAATTAGCCCGCTTCTGAAGTAACCGTGCATATGATACAGAGCTGTGTTGGAGCGAAATGACTCGTGAATTTAATTTTGACACTGGTTAGCTTTTTGTAAAAACGAACTAGTGTACACCCCGCAGGTTTTTTGTGATTTTGTGAGCGATCTTTGTGTTTGCAATGTTGGAGAATGTAATGAAAGGTTTGTACATTTTATTGTATACGTACTGGTAAATCTCTGCTGTTAGTTGGTGCAGGTTAACAGAGACACAAGGCCATTATTACTGGCACAAGCCACATTTATTTTGCTTTGTGCAGGCATTTACACAAAGCAAAATCCACATAATAAGTAAGCACATCACTACACTTGTCAACGCTGTGTTCATTCACATGATGCTGTCAGCCATTAAACAATGCATCATAAATATGGATAGAGAAACACTTCATGGTGAATGTCAAAGAACATGGTAGAGTTTCAATCCAAATACCAGAAACATGAGTCTCTCACATATTGAAGCATCGCAGCATGCCCACAAACGTTTTTCACCATTCCTATTGTTAATATGACATCTAAGTTGAGCATGTGTGGGTCTGCCTAAACTAATTCCTACTTGAGCCTTCGCCAATAAAACAGCGACCACTATCACAACAATTCAAATGTATATCTCCTCTCTAACTGGCTTTTATTCCAACTGACTGATGGACTCTGACTCGTCTAACTGGCTGGTCGGCATCCTTTACAACAATCTAAAATTAATATATTCTGCTTATTCTGACTGGACTGCCTCTCTTTATATTGAGTGGGTGGCCTTCTGTGAATGCCTTAGAGGGCTTGGGATCCAAGCCAGGTGAAAATGCACATGAAACATGGCTTTTATGTTTGTTGTACATCTTTTAATCATTAATTATAATTCAATGTTAGTGAGTTAAAAAATAATATATATCAAATCTTCTAAAATCATACTTCATAATACAATCACTGACTGACCCCAAATCTAAAGAATTAGACTTAAAAACATAATAAAATGTGTGATGTCAAGTCACAAAAAAAGGCATCATCATTCATTCCAAATCACAAATACATACATACAAATGCATCAAACATCATATGAACATAGATCAATCAAAAGTACAAACCATCTGGTTTTATAACATATAAACTTTTAGCAAAATAAAGATTGTATTTAATCAATATTTAAGGTTAAAGATGAATACACTAACACACACATTATAACATATACAACCTGGGAAGGTAGATTTTGGGATCCACAATCGCTCAGTGTGTTATAAGCCTACCTACTACTTGTCTAAGCTTTGTTGGCGTTTACCCACCAAATATCTAACCAAATATCATGGTGACAGGTTTACAGAGACAATTAAGTCCATCCTGATAAATGCCTCAACATGATATAGATAAAAATATTTATGAAAATTTTTCAGTTCTCTAATTCCCGAAGAAAGCAAGAAATATACACGAAAGCTATAAATCTTGTCTATTCCAAAAATGTTCCAAGAGATCTGTTCATAAAAAATGGAACATTTTTGGAATAGACAAGATTTATAGTTTTCATGTATATTTCTATTATATGATATTCTATTAAAGAAGAAAAGTAAAACAAACTTGCATTTGTATGTACATGCATACTTGTGCAGAGGTAAAGAGAAATGGACAAACAGTTCATACAATTATTTATTTCAGAAAAAATAAATAAGCCCAATCCATATACAGGAAAATCCTGACTGACCAGCAAATATGGGAAATGGGTGATGTTGCTTAACTTACAATACTAATACCCTTATACAAAGCCAAACCAGATTTTCAAACAATCTCAATACACATTCTCTTCTAATACAAAATGTTTCAAATAATTTACATCAGATAAAAGCAAAACTTTTTTTGTTGATCTCATCAAAATCAGTCCCACCTATCAGTTTTTATGACCAATATTGCTATGAATATACCAATTTAGTAACAAAAGTTGTTTGTCAAATCATCATTTTAATCAAGCATCTATCAGTTATACATTTGTAAAGTTGTAGGCTTTTGCATACAAAATTCAAGTAAAATTCAAACATACTTCAAGTATACAACCCAGGTTTTCACATAAATAGTACACATAAATACAGCAATAGCAAGGAAGATTTCTACAGTATTCTATACAATTAATACAAGCGGTTTTATCAAAATAAATCACAATATATAGAACTGTCTTAAATTTTAAAAATAAAATAAACATTTTAAACATAACACTAACTAGTAAGAGTAACACTATGAACAAAGTAAAATACATGTACATGAATAATATTTATCTAATTTCAAAACAAGAAGATTAATTTTTCTAAGAGTTTAATGTATATTAAAAATTGGCATTACAAAAAAAATTACACTTGTAATACAATGTTTGTTTTGATCTACAGTCAGGTCTTGGGATGTTGGGTTACGGCTGTCTTGGTTTATGGCAACTCGTCGATATAATAGAGCCCACAAGGCTCACTAATTTAAAAATTTTCAATTTCAAATTAAATTTCGATTATATGTACACACAACTTAAGCGACATCTGTTTATTACTACTTAGAATGAGGTGACTAGTTAAGAAGACATGCCAGTCATCAGCGAGACATAAAAATGTGTCATAACTCGTGCTCTTGTCTACTATACAACTGAATTGTTTATGCTTTGCATTTTATTGTATTTTACTACAGTGCTATTATTAATGTGCTTGAGGCTTTTTCAGTAAAATAAAAATTAGAAGGCATTATTTTTCCCATGTTTTGTTAATGGATACAAACATTCATTCAAAATTCCAACTTATGTACAAAATCGGGTTATGAACATCTTTAAGAACAACTTGCTCATAACTCAAGACCTAACTGTATTTATTATCAAGGTTCTTTTAATGTATTTTTCTTTTCAATGTAAGTCTGATCTGCAAAGATTAATTTACCAAGCTTCATCCTGAAGTGCATTATTATTAATCTAGCTTTATCCTGAAGTGCACTATTTATTAATCTAGCTTTATCCTGAAGTGCACTATTTATTAATCTAGCTTTATCCTGAAGTGCACTATTTATTAATCTAGCTTTATCCTGAAGTGCACTGTTAAGCTAGTTTTATCCTGAAGTGCATTATCTATTAATCTAGCTTTATCCTAAGTGCATTAACTATTAATCTAGCATCCTGAGGTGCATTGTTTATTAATCTATATCCTGAAGTGCACTATCTATTAATCTATATCTGAAGTACATCTCTATTAATCTAGATTTATTCTGAACTTGGAAAAAATAATGAACTTGTGGAAAAATTAAATTATTAAAATTGTTTTATTTTTTATTTACTTTTTAATATTAAGTTGTTTATTAAAAGTTTTTCTTTTGATCCCTTGTGTATCTGCTAAAGAAAATTCAGGTAAGGGGAATTACATTTTTAATGAACAGAGATGTCTCAGGGAGCTCACATTTAATTAATATCATTACAACAAAATCCATTTATTTATTAAGATAATAATCACAATTTCTACCTTAAATTAAATATAAGAAACTAACACTAGAACTTTTAACTTTTTATTGTGTGGTTGTTTCATAACTTCAAAAATATTCAAGCATAGAGATAATTCAAGGATATTCATGATTTAGGAAATAATTTTAAAATTAAAAAATATACTGAACTGTGTAAACCGGAAGGGGGGGGGGGGAGGAGAGAATTGTTTTGACTTGGGGGCCATTTTGAGAGGGCTGCTGTGGTTAGTGGAGGGCAGCACCTTCTAAAACTGATCATATTCATTAGTTAACATTACATTTTATTTAATGCGATTTGTAAATTGCATCATAATAATAAATAAATAAAACTAAAACAATAGTGAAAGACAGAGAAGGTTTCATTAAATTTATTTATGTGCAAATTACACGTCAGCTAGCACAAGTAATTTAATGAGAAAAATGTAACCTCTCACTCTTTCTTACATTTCTTTTAAAATCAGGAGTGAGGTTGCTTGTTGAGATCCTCATCACTGCCTGCAAGTTTCTGTCAGTCATAGAGGATCTATTTTTACTCTTGTTGATTTTCATGCAAGTTTCCATCAGTCATAGAGGATCTATTTTTACTCTTGTTGGTTTTCATGCAAGTTTCCATCAGTCATAGAGGATCTATTTTTACTCTTGTTGGTTTTCATGCAAGTTTCCATCAGTCATAGAGGATCTATTTTTACTCTTGTTGATTTTTATGCAAGTTTCCATCAGTCATAGAGGATCTATTTTTACTCTTGTTAATTTTCAAGCAAGAAAAATTTTGCTCACAAATATATGTAGATCCAAAAATAGAAAACATTTTTCCGGCAAATTTCTTCACAGAGATTTGTAAAATTCTATCAATGTCACAGAGTTAAGCATTTCTTTCAGCGTATGACCTGACTGCATGTTCAAGCTGCACCTCCTCAGGTGCTGTATCAATATCAACAGTGAAAGGATAAGACAACAAATTGAATTCTGCTCAATTTTCTCGAAATCCTGAAATCTTCTTGCGACCTCATCCTCTAAACTCAGCAAATGATCCCTAATCTGGGAAGAAACATTTGCAGGCACTTTCTAAGTTTTCCTAATACAGGGAAATGACAAAACTTGCACTCACCTGCCTCAACATTTCATGTGCAAACAACCCCTTTCCCTGCAATGTCACATTCAATTCATTTAATTTCTCAAACATATCAGCTGCAAACATCATCTCATATCTCCACTTCTCACATCCCATTTTGATCACAAAATCACAAGAAATCCCCTTCATGTCCAGAAAGAGAAATACCCAAACCTGTTTTAGCACTTTTGCCCAGGCTCAACCACCTAACAATGTTGTGGTAAATCACATCTCCATACTCTGCCTCCATATACTCAAGCAAAGATTTAAATTGTTGATGGTTGAGTGCCCTTGCTCTGATTGTGTTTACCACGATCACTACAGGATCCACCATATGCTTTATGAACAGTGCAGCTTTACAAAGGCTTTCCTGATGCAAAATACAATGAAAAGACAAGATGTCACTGTCTGGGTGTTCTGCTTTTAACTTGTTCTTTAAAAGGTTAACCATACCCACATTTTTTCCAGTAAATGCTCTGGCCCCATCTGTTGTAATTCTTGCCATTCTGTTCCACGACAAGGCACGTTTCTTCACACAATCCACAGCATACTCAAACAAGTCCTGACCAGTGGTTGTATTTTTCATCGATTCCAAACCAAATAGTTCTTCTGTGATGACGAAATTTTTGTCAATTCCATGGATAAAGATAAGTAACTGTGCAGTGTCTTGGTTATCAGTGCTCTTAGCCAGTGCCAAAGAAAATCAAACAAAATCTTTGCTCGCAGTGTTAGCTGTTCTGTTAGTTCGTCACTGATTAAGTCTATGCGCCACATTATAGTCCTTCTTGATAATGAAATGGTTTCAAATTTACTTCTCATGTCAGGGCACATGACACTTGCGCAATCTAGCAAGCATTGCTTAACAAACTTGCCATCAGAAAATGGACTGTTGTTTTTAGCAAGGTTGTATGCTACCATGAACCTTGCCTCTGTAGCACTATCATGAAGTGTCGATTGCTTTGTAAATATGGTCTGTTGCTTCTTCAGCTTTGTAACACTCTGTGGTCTTTTTTCCTTCGTTCTTCCTTGGACATTTTACTACCAAACTCGCCATATTTTGTTTGGTGGTGACATTTCAAATTGTATTCCTTGAATAAGGCAATCGTCTCATGACACAATAAACACACTGCCTTATTTCCTGAATTACTAAAGAAATATTTGTGTGTCCAGTCTTCATTGAATGCATGGCATTCTTTTTCAATTTTGCGCTTTTTAGTAGGGTTCGTGGTTCACTCAGGTCAGAACATTACAGATTTTACTGTTGCAAAAATGAAACTGAAATGAGACAGAATTGTGTCAACATCAACTGCGCATGCTTAGTATGTATCCGGCTATTAAAATGTGGAGCTAATTTTCTTTGATACAAGAGAATCAAGTCCAACAGATATTGAGTCTCAGTTCAAGTTAGCCTCGGTACTGGCCGTTTACCGTGATCAGTTTACAGAAAGATATTTTTGCTGAATGCTTCTGTGGGCCTCAGAAAACTCTGTGGCAGGTCACATGTAGTCCTTGGGCCGTAAATTGCCCACCCCTTAGTTTGATTCACTATACTCTGATACTGGTTGCTTTTTTGCTCAAACTCTCATTTAAGGTTTTTTTAATGTTAAAAATAATCAACATGTATTTTGTGCGAGTGTTGTACCAAGTTATCATGAGGGTCATATAGCTGTGGTCCAAGGGTCGTAAATACATTCCAAGTTTATACAATTCCCATGCCTGAAAGATACAATTTTTGGTTGTGCTCAGTGTAACATAAATTTATGCAAGGAATACCATGCCCCGTACCACCAATAAACTGTAAAGTGTCAATACATTAACATATATTAACCCCACATACCCACCCCAAAAGTAGGTGTTTTGTTTGTTTTACAAGCATTTACAAGATTATAATAATTACAGAGGCGTAAATAGTCAATGCAACAAACATCTTATTTATAGATTAGGTGCAAAATAAGCATCAGTATACATTTGTTTTCCTTTTTTAAACTGCTATATCCCTCTAGAGCAGGAGTCTGTAACTCAAACCACCCTGAGGACTGCACAAGGATGATTTAGATTGCCCAAGCGGCAAGGACTACAACACGCCTCCATTTATCATTATTAAGGCTAGCATCTAGTACTCTATTAAAAGAATTTAAATAGATATGGGTTTATAACTATATATGATTAAACTAAAAATGTACTAATTATAAGGTGTACTTTCGTTTTTATTGTATACTTAACAGAAATGAAAAAATAGCAATAATCAATATTTGTCCTTATATCCTGAGATGATACCAACCTCAAGGTTGTCGACAAATATTCATCCATGAGTCTTGACCTTAACACAGTCTTATTTCTCTTTATATGCGAGAAAAACTGCTTACATTTGTAAGTACTACTGAACATAGCCACGATCTTTGCTTCAGAGAGCAACCTCAGGAATCTGTATTGAAACAGAAACATGTAGAACTCTGGAACCCCACTATCACTTATTTCTGTTTCAAAACTGTGTCACTCTGATGCTCCACAACTCCATTTGCATTTCAGTAGTAGAAACTGTGTGTCAATGTCCTCTGCAAAAGGGATTGTAAAAAGATGAAGCTGTGGCTCAAGTGCATCTAAATCTTTAAATTGGTTATCGAATTGCTTGTGCAAGTCAGAAATGATTCTTTAAGAATGTAGCTTCAGCATTTCCCAAATAATTTAATGTTGAAAAGTAGGCCATGTTACCTCCTGTAAGCTGTTTCTCCAACAATTCAGCTTCACTTTGAACACATTAACACAGTCATGCATCTGTGTTATTAATTGCATTTTACCCTGAAGCTGTTAAGTTCAGAGTGTTAAAATGGTCGGTTAAGTATTTTAAAAAGCAAGATTACAAAGAAAATCTGAATCAGAAAAATGAGAAATATCTTTGTTTTTCATTTGTATAAAGGTTTTAATCTCTTTTCTTTAGTGGAAAAAATGCTTCAAAATGTTTCCTTGATTCAGCCACTGAACTTCAGTGTGATAAAGAAGTTCCCCATATTCACTCTCAATACTTTCCAAAAATGAACTGTTTGTGATTTAATCTCGAACAAAATAACAACATCCATAACTTCTTTTATTTGTATACTTTTACTACACAGAGCAACTAGATGCAAAATACAATGAATGCTTGTAAAAAAAATTTTTTTACTATAGAGAAGCTATTTAATTTAGACTTTAGTAACCCAACATCACAAATGTTTGTAGAACACATTGCTAACCACGTATACTAGTTTGCTGTATGGTAGTGCAGTGTTTTCTACGCATTCTTCAAGTCCTTGAAATATGTCGCATTCCACTGTGGTATCCTTCATTAGTACTAAGTGAAGCGACTCTTCAGTTATGCTTAAAATGACATCCACACCTCTGAAAACAAGTGATAAGCACTGCACACTGCATGGTATCAGAAATATCTGTACTCTCATCAAGTGCTATTGAAAATTATTCAAATTCGTGCAACTTTTGCTTCACATCACTCATAAGTTCAGTAATTCTGCTTGCAACAGTATCAGGAGACAAGTTTATGCCTTCAAACAGGCTCTTTTTGTCAGGACATAAAATTTTACTTGCTTTATCAAAACAAGCCTACTGTAAAGGATGATTTCACAATCATTTCACTTAATAAGAAACTTGCTTCTACTGCAACTTCACTTGGCTTGTTAATGTTCAAAAAGAATTTTTTTTGCTTGGAAAATGCTCTTTTCAGTTTCAGAACTTTTTCTTCTCATTTTCCAGTGATCAAGTTAAATGTCTTACTGTGAATCGTTTCAAAATGGTGATGAACATTATATTCTTTTAAATAGCTATTCTTTGAAGGCAAATTAAACAATGAACTTACTTTTGATCTCTGTGACAAAATAGATATTTCCCCCTTATCTTGGAAAACTTTTTTCTTCCACAAGCTTTCTTTTCTTAGATTTAGAACTGGATGTTGAAGCCAAAGACAAAGAGTAAAATAATAAATCTTTATCAGTTTGTGACAACTGGCAAGAAAGAAATAGAATTATGTCCCCTTCAGGATGTTTCATCAGCCTCACATAACTATTCCTTCATTATAAAGTGGCATCAGGTCTACTTTTAGCTCCTGATGCAACTCTGGCTCAGCTCAGTTTACAGCAGTAGGCCTAAAGTTACTGAAGTGAGCCAATGCTATATTTTGTGATTGCTCATAATGCCCTCTTGTTCATCCCATATTGTCTCTTTGTTAAAAAAAAAAAAAAGTTGATTGCTTTGCAGTCCTCAAAATAATGCAGCCCGTGGGTGTTCGAGACCCCTGCTCTTGAGTTGTATTTGCATGTTATGTTTGTTCTTGAATGTGCAAAGGTACTACTTATTAATTAGTTCAGTCATCAAGTATGGATTCTTCATTTTAATTTAGGTAAGTACACAATTTTTCAAATATCTTTTATTTAGCTTATACTTTTAAAAAAAATATTCTTTATTATCAGTTTTTAGATTAAAAAATATAGTATAATTTTCTAATAAATGCACTGAACTAGGACATTTTTAAAATTGATTTTTGAATGATAAAATAGTTTTTGAGTAACTTTTATTACTATTATAAATTGATTAGGACTCATTTTGTGGTTGATATAATAGCTGAAACATGATAACTCATTTTTGTGCCCACTTCATAAAACCCCCTGTCTGTAGGGTGTCAGATCTATTGACTAAATAAGCATCACTGAGACAACTACTCTAAAAATAGTGGTCGTCAAGGAAAGAGTTCAAATATAAAAGTCAATCGGACATTGCAATAAAATGAATGCCTTATATATGTATGGTACATTTCACTTAAAATTTTTCTTTAAGAAAAGTTATACTATTTATATGTTAAGTATGAATCTTACATAACTAAGTTTTTAAGAATGCCAAATATTCTAAGCACGCCAAATTACAAAACTTTTGACATTCATGTCTTAGTATCTAAAGAATGCCCTAATAAGCACCAACAAACCTGAATACAGCCACCAGTTGTAAAGATGCTCTATATTGCTAATACTATATCCAACAGAACTAACTAAAATGCTACCACTCTGAAGATAACAGTTTGGTTGTGCTGGTTGTTAATGGAATCAATATTTGAACTCCAGAAGAGGCAAACCATGACAGCACAATACACTCATTTACTGGCATGAGGGGATTTATTTTTAATTTACATAGAGAACCACACAACACATCACTTCAAACCAAAACTAATTAAAAAAAGAAAAAAGCACCAAACAGAAAGTCTAATATATTTAAAGTTACTACCAATTAAACAGCTACAAATCAATATCTGTGAAAAAGTACAAGTATTAAGATATCAAACTAATCTACCAAGCAACTTTATGAAGGAACACACAACCAGGCAGCATTCTGTTGGGGAAAGAACAAAAACCAAGTAATTACAAGTTGCTTTTCCCTCTGCGGTTGCCCAGCCAGGTCAGGTTGAACTTTGGCATTCCAGGTGCATCTTTCTCTCCACTCGCTTGCTGTTTTGCCTTTCGTTCAAAAAAGGAACTGAGAAGAGCAATCTTAGAGATTTTTGGCAGTTGCTGCTTTTTAGTGATTGCAGTTATGTGTGCTACAGACTCTACTTTAGTAGGATCTGTCTTTGCAGCAGCACTCTCCACTGGCCTGTTCCTGGCTGTGTGCTTTTTGCGCAGACAAGCTCGAGGAGCAACAGAGCCAGAGAGGGACGGAGTCCTAGTTTTCTTGCCATCCTTCCTGCGATCGAGAGTCATACTGATGGTCAGGCTTTTCATGAAATAAGGCCCAGGGCTAACTGTAACTTCTCCTTCAGCAGGAGGGGATACCATTATAGATGGAGGGGACACCTGCGTTGGCTGGACCCAAGCAAGTGGCACCGTCTTTGTCTTCTTTAATTCTCTTTGCTTGCTACATGATAAGAGATGAGTATGATGATGGAGATGATGCAAAACAAAGCAAAAGAGAACTAGAAATTTCAGCTTGGGATAAAAAAAAAAATGTGGGTGGAAGCAAATACATGTACTTGGAAACATGAAGAAATTTTAAAAAGTGTACTGAAATATGTTGATAAATAAAACTACATTGTGGCTCTAATTTAAAAAATAAATTGAGAAAATTTGTTGTACAATGAACTGTCATACATCTATCAACTCAGTCTGTGGCTCAGAAAAAAACATTTAAAGAAAGAAAGACTCACTAAAAATTTTACTGTCAATTTCTTGGGTTTCTTCCCCAAAAGAGGGGGGAAAAGGAAAGATTCAAAGAAACACAGCATTTGGAAGTAAAAAAGTTAAATCAACAACATACCGTGGTGACAGCATTAATGGCTCAAGATGAGGTTTTACAGGCCGCGATGAAGATGGTTCAATCTGCTTACGTAAAGATACAGAAGTAGCTGACTGTATTTGTTGCTCATACTGCTGATGCTTACGCAAGCGTCGCTCAATCAAGAGGTAATATGTGGCTGTTATATGATCGTAGGAGTTCTTTTCAAGGGACCTGGTAAAGGCCAACAAAAACATAAGAACCATGGCAAGAGAAAATAGAGCCCTAGTGTTACTTGCAAACAATACAGTCAAAAGTGTTTAGAATGATATTTTTATTTTACAATTTTCTGTCTTGCGTAACAACCAGCAAGTAATAGCAGGTTTTGCTCTATTTTTGGATTCTCTAATGATAACCAGAATGAGTGATTGCTGGCTTAAAGTAAATGTGGTTGCCAAAGGTCAAAATCTATAATCTTAACATAATTTATGTAAAAGTAAAAAAGGTGCAGAATTAGGCTAAAAATGCAACAGATCATTAAGTGGATATATGGACCTGCCTAACAAAGGAAACTACTCCTATTCTAATATAAATGATATTTGAAATCATTGTTAATCAGTTAGAATACACTTACAAAAGATGAACCTCCCATTAATGACTTTGAAAAAATAATGAAAATAAAATAAAATAGAGGCATCTTGAAAGGTGAAAATGTTATAAGTGAACAAGGCAACAGTTTTAAGGAAGGATAAGGAATTCATTAATTTATTTTAATAAATAACTTTTATGTACTTAACAGTAATATTCATTAAATGTAAAAAATGAAAGCAATTAAATCACCATTCCTTTATTAAAATAATTCAATTACATGATCTATTAAAAAAAAAATGTTTCGATATCAGAAACTCACTTTAACTTACTGTATATCTATCAGCACCTTTGTCTTTTCTGTATTTTGTCTCCCCTTTTTCCACGTGTCCAAGCTGCCAAAACACTATCATTCTCCGATTTCATAATTTGAATTTCATTCCAACAAGACTGTACAGTACCAGTCAATCTTTCTCATAAATGTTCAGTTTCTATAAAGGCTGTATCCTGACATCTGTATGGAATTAATAATAATTTTTCACTACTTTTTTTGTTTTATCAAGAATTGTATAATTAGGTGCACAGTTTCTGATGGTGCACAGTTTCTGATTTCGAAAGTAAAATGTTTAGGGATCAGTTTATGCATGGACATTAGGTTACAGGGTACTTTTTAGTTCTGAATTGAAAAGGTCAGAATTTCAGTAAAGTTAATTATATACAAACAATTATCTAGTTTCTGAATGGGAGTTTGCTGAAATACTAACTCAGAAAGCAGTGTTCAAGGGCAAATTGTGTTATTTATTCATTATTATAACACTAAGTATTGCAAAGATAATTTTTAGAAGGAGGCTGTCTACATTTTACAGAAGTTATGTGGAAAATATGTATGCCTATTAATCAATGTCAAACTCACGTTATGATCTCTTCTCTGGTGGCAATCTTTCCATCAACCATCTTTTGCACAATATATGTCTGGTCTTCTTCGGAAATCATTTCCTTTGTGATGAGGGGCATGCTTGATGACATGGGTGTCAAGTCACCATCATTCAGCCAAGGATGTTCCATAATTTCTCCAAGAGTAGCTCGTTTTGTGGGTTCACGCTGCAGCATTCTGCTGATTAATCTGTCACACCAAAGTAAAAATATAAAGAAATATGTGGAAATGAATGCACTGCTATTAAATTTTATTTGAATATAGTGTTTAAATTTCTAAGGAAGTCATGCAAAAATAAAAAAGAATAAAAAAGGGAAAGTGTCAGTCAAAAGGGATTCTGGTGGCAAACACTAGGTCTAAGAGTCAGCAAGTGTGGCTGAATTATAAAGTGAAAACACTTTTACTGTGGCTTAAACTTGCCACCATGCCAATCTCTTTACCAGTGACAACTAAAATTTGCAAGGTGATGTAATATCAGCATATATTGACTGTCTCAAACTCCTCAGTATAACAGATCCTGACTGAGGTGTGACGGCTGTCATTTAACGGGATGGCTGGTCAAAAACAATTTTCTGGAAACATACCAATATTGAGTCACTAGTTATGCTTGAAGTTGAACAGACACACCCATCTCACTGACAGAAGGATTACCAGGCACAATCTTCACAATACACACATAAGAAAACTGATTTAGTTCTACTTGAGTGGCTACAATGGCCAGCCACTGGAAAGAATAGTCATGCATAGAATAAAGAACGAATTTCACAAAAAAAACACACGAAATTAACAAGCAAAAATTCAATATTATACAGATATATCAACAAGAAATCACCTAATACACAGACTTGAACAATTATAATAAGAAATGTAAAATATGATTAAAAGCACAAGAAAGTGGAAGAAATATTATTTTTTATTATCAATAAATATCATAAGGAAAATGGCAGTGAATTATTAATGTTACACTCAGTATACATGCTTACATTAGGTAGTCTCAAAGTCGCTGTTTACAAAGGACAAGTGCACTTTCACTTGCAAATTTACTAAATTTTATCTCAGAGCAGTTTTCTTCACAATGAAGCTGGACTAACCACTTTAATATATTAAAAATTAAGAGCTATGTTTAATCTTTTAAAATATGTTCATGCTTTTTTTCTGAACTTTATTATTGTATCTGTAAACTTTGATGAAAGTCCTTTAGGGTTATGTCGAAAATTTCTCATTGGGAGCATCATGGCTGAAAAAGTCAAATTTGCATTTTGGGGTACCATTTTTAAAAAGAATTTTGCAAGACCTGATTGGTTAAATCTAAATTCTGATTGATCCATTGAAGTGAGGAGAGATTACTCTATATACTCATATTTTTTTACATTTGTACATTAAGAATAACAACAACAAAAATTGTAAGTAAAAAGTTTAAGGCAATTATTTTTGTAAAATATTTTTCACAAAATCATGGGAAAAAATATCATTTTATTCATCAGATGCCTAAGACATGAATACTTCAGTTTGTTGCATTTTGTAAGCAATTTTATGAAATAAAAGCATGTTTTCCTTTACAATTGTGACAGACTTCTGACCAGAATTCTTGTCATGAACTTATGACCCACATCCGAAACTCGAATATCATATTTGAATTGAATTCCTTTGTTTGAACCCTACCGTCATGCACCGCAGGAGGAAAAAAACAAAAGTGAGTTCATCCCTTGTTATGTAACTTTAGATGACAGTCGAGAAAGTTCTAGTCATGTGATACATTCATGCACTACAATAAATACTCCTGACGCGGTAATATTCTTTACTCGCCACCCCAGACTGGCCGACATACACACGAGCATCTTGCCTAGTCGCCGAAATCTTGCTGAGTCAGAAGGAGCATAGGAACCCGAGTCTTGTACAGCAAAGTCTACTTTAAGAAGATCGGGCTTTGGTTTCTTCTTCTCCTCTACCTTATAATACATTTACGTATTGTTTGGATGCCTGATTGGTGAACGACGTACAATTCCGTGTCGCCATCGTTGTTGACGCTATGCTATGACGGTTCGTCAGTGTGACAAGTCGGGAGACGACCAGGTTGCTGTAAACTACGACCGTACTACGCAAGCATCGCTTGATACGTGGAAGGATCGAACTATCTTTAGACCACGTGTGCATCAAGACTACTGAGAATGATGAGTAACTAAGACCGAATTCTGAATCAATCGAAAGTGCTGGCAAAAATAAACTCTAAAACAGTAATAGTCAAGCGAACTGAAACTTTGCCTTAGTTTAGATCTGAAGCTGTGTCTTCGTAATTGATTGTTATTGTTAAATATTAACTATTGTTAATACCTCTTTCGTAGTGAATTTTTATGCATATAGACCTAATTCGTGGTTTGGATGGGGGATCGACTGAGCTAAATGAACCTTTGAATGCATAAGGATTTAAGAGAGTGTTAACGGTTTCCAAACCGGCTATTGTACACAAGTTGTCTGTTCGTGAATCTGTTTGTCTGCACTACAAAGGTGCATTTTCATATGAGACGAAAGATAATTTGAGCAACCAGTCGGTTTAGGGAAAGGGGAGAAATTAATTTATCTAATTAAATTAAAGTTTCTGTAAAATTCCTAAGCAGGGTCTTTAAATAAATACTGGACATGTAACAACAATTTATAATATTAATAAACTGAAATTTCAATTCTGCATTTTGTGTCTGCATTATGTGTTTTTTCTTATTGTGTATGAGTATGTTAATTTAAAATGTTGGACTGTTGATCAGTGTGGTTTATATTTTACTTGTATTGAATATGACAAATTGCACATTCGTTATGTCTAAAAAAAAAAAACAATCGCAAATTATGACACTAAACTGATGATTACTCAAAAAGTATTATAGCTACTATTATCATAATATTTTCTATCAATCTTATTTCATCAGATCACATATTTTGAGCATAAAAGATCTGTACAAAAACTACAATATAAGAAGAAAAAATGAGCGAGACTACCTACTTATAATATCATTATCAATGAAAAGTAAAGTAATAATTAGTATATAAAGTACTGTAAATAGTGTTATATTAGTTTCTGTCTTAATGAGAGGATGAGAAAACCACTATACAAAATGTTAATTTTATCTGTTAAAATTGAGTGATATATGTGATAATATGTGGTAATACACCATTATTACTCCAGTATTGTACTGTTTCAACAACAGAAAATTTAGGAAAACTAAATAAAGTCCTTTTCATTCAACAAGCAGTTTTCTTTATTCTTTCTCTATTTCTTAAAATTTCCTCCCATTCCACCAAGGAATAGGATCATAGATTGGTTGACTGTAGTCACTTTGTTTTATATGTCAAATCATTTCCTGGTAATCAGTGAGGAACAAATTCAGTTATTAAATCGCACATTTTTATTTTAAATGTGAAAACAAAATCACAAAATATACTTTCCTACTATAAATATCTGAGTTTGGTCAGCTCAAACTGGCATGTGATTTTTGTGGTGTATCCTTGTTTAGGTAGGCATTATTGTCCATCCAACTTTTGCATTGCCATTGCAGAGCAATAATTAGTTTTAAAATGACAATTTTTCTTTATGTTTTAAATACCTGTCCACTTTAGTCTCTGCCATTTTAACAGACTATGTTATTTACTCTCACAAGGAATGCTGTCTCCCAGTTGTCTTTAATTAATCTGTTGTAATATTAAATAAATCACTTAATTATCTGGTTAATCATTCAGGTCTACTTTAAACCTGTGTATCACTGATACTATCAGATCAATGAATGATTTTAAAATTGGGGAACAAAATGTCTGCAACATATACTTAGTTTTAAATTATTCGATTTAGCCACTAGATGCTTGCTCTCATTAGTACATTGCTGTAAATGAAATCAGTATCCTGGCCAAGGTTTATATTATGGTTTGCTTTAAAATGGAATCAGCAATTATTATGCTAATAACAATAGTAATTAAAAGTTTTATTTCATATGCAAAATTATGTTGTTCATAAGTATTTTCAGTGCAGTTTACATTTATGTATGCATTATTTTTGGTGCTCGAGCAGCCTCTTGAAATTTTACATTTAGTTTTCGTCAATTTATGTATGCTGTGAAAGAAATGAGACCAGAAACTTAAGAAAATATAAACCACCAATGGCTAGCTCAAATTCTAAGAAAAGAATAGCAATTCACATTGCACAAGTTATTAATCACTAGCTCAAATTCTAAGAAAAGAATAACAATTCACATTGCACAAGTCATTAACTACTAGCTCAAATTCTAAGAAAAGAATAGCAATCCATACTGCACAAGTCATTAACCACAAAAAATTATGATGCATATACCCTGCCTAATAATACAAGTAATAGTTTTAACACTGACCTAATTCAGTAAATTCATAAACAACAGATTAAAAAGTTAGGATTAGGAAAAGTAAAATAAAATTTTAAAGGCAGAAGGTAAAAAAATAAAAATTGCAACAAGAAAAGAATCAAACAAATCAATTACTCGCGACAGGCATCAGAGATCTGTGAAGGTACATGGTATTTACAGTCCATAATCATTGTCAGTGTCTCGCTATCATTAGCTTCCTGAAATGGAGGAGCACCAACTACCAGCATAAACAAAATTACACCTAAACTCCACACATCTGCAAACAGAAATAATTCAACAACAATTAAAAATCCTAATAATAGTAATGCATTTGTTCTTTATAATATATAAATTAATATTAATACAAATTACAATAAACCTGTATATTACAGCTGTTACAGAACTTCATCAAAATGCAAAACTATTGTGCCCCCCCCCCCCCCCCAAAAAAAAAAAATAAATAAAATAAAAAATAAAAAAAATAAAATAACAAAACAAATAAAATAATAAAAAATATAAATAAGTAAATAAATAAAAAATAAAATTCAAATTTCTTAAATGAGTTAAACCTTTCAGATGATTTAATTAAAGTGACAGGAGGAAATACTTATTCACAGTATACATTAAATCTATTTTAAAATGAAAATAATTAAACAATTAAAGGAAAAGAATAAAATTTGTTTTAGTGTAAAAGTCTAAAACTATTATCGGTAGCATAATAACTAATATGTAAACAAATTTTTATACTATTTTATTACTAAATAAATTACCACTTGAAAAGGTGGATTCATTAACTCTTATTATTAACT
The DNA here is from genome assembly GCA_028829895.1 of Sinotaia quadrata. NCBI lineage: Eukaryota > Metazoa > Mollusca > Gastropoda > Architaenioglossa > Viviparidae > Sinotaia > Sinotaia quadrata. The sequence continues at coordinate 104,609,462 of CM054181.1, read as the reverse complement.
CTTAAGTGAGATGTATACCATAACATCTTAAGTCTAATGATTACCCTCTTCTATTAAATTTTATTATACCATGGGGTGGGTTGAATCTAAAATCCTATTTATAATTAGGTAGAACCAGCTATTTTTTCAAAGTTTTTGGAAATGAATGAAATTTACACCATATAACAGTCATGGTGAAAGAAGTCAGTTTACAAAAAATGGTTGCATAATCTTTCTTACTTTTTTTTTTAACGCAATTTTCAAAAATGGGGGAAAAATGCTTTTTACGCGTATTTTACAATTTACCATTATTGCATCACCCTAAAGTAAAAATTGATCATCCAACAGAGCTAAAATTTTGCATACCTCATGTATCCAATGCTGACATGAAGCCTGATTTATTCTGAGGCAATAGCTTTCTTAATTTTTGAGTTATTGATTCTCAAAAATGAGAAAAAACACAAATTGAGCAATGGCACTTTGAGCCAACACTGAAAATGAACCATATTAATGCATTTTTGCTTATTTTGAGTTCCATTTGACTTGTGTTTAAGTAATTATAATGAAATAACAACTTAAAAATAGCCGACATTTGTAGTTAAAATGCACTTATTGATGTCTTATGTTTTAAAATTTATGATTATTTAAAAATAAGGGTAGATGGCTAATTGAAACTTAGTGGCAAGTTGAAATAAAAACAATAGTATTATGTATTCTGAAACATGGTCCCTCAAAGTCTTGGCCAATTTTTACAAGTAAAATGAACCCTAACAATAATTTAACCTATTACCAACTCTTAAAAGATACAATGATGGGGTATAGCCTCACAAAAACTAAATAATTAATGCGTATTTGAGGCTGTTGCTATTGGCGCTACCCGTTATGATTAATTAATTTAAATGGCTGTCATTCGTGATCCATCATAACTTAGTTAATAAACCAGTGGGGAAAACTATCTAGGATTAATGTGTGATCATTGTCTGACAGATATTATCAAACATTGTTAATAAAATTTACAGCAGAATTTATAAATAACGACTGTTTAGAACTAAGGCCTATACTTGTCTACTCTCGCTCACGTCCATGACGATCTCGAACGCATTGCCGTCTGTACAAATACGATCTTTATTTCCGTTAATAAACCAGTGGGGAAAAACGATCTAGGATCAACGTGTGATCATTGTCTGACAGATATTATCTAACATTGTTAATAAAATTTACAGCAGAAATGATAGATAACGACTGTTTAGAAGGCCTATATTTGTTGACTCGCGCTCACGTCCATGACGATCTCAAACGCGTTGCCGTCTGTACAGATACGATCTTTATTTCCGAAACCAGTGGGGAAAAACGATCTAAGATCAATGTGTGATCATTGTCTGACATATATTATCAAATATTGTTAATAAAATGTACAGCAGAAATGATAAATAACGACTGTTTAGAACTAAGAAGGCCTATATTTGTCGACTCTCGCTCACGTCCATGACGATCTCGAACGCATTGCCGACTGTACATATACGATCTTTATTTCCGTCAGATAGCCTTAAAAGATTATCCAGATAATTAATTAAAATCTTTTTACAACTGCAAGAGTTATAGTTAATTAAACTTAGTGAATTACTTTCGCAGCAGAGAAACAAGCACAGCCGACAACGCCATGGCGATCACGTGCTTCGTTTATGTTAGGCCTATGTTTACTTCGCGCACGCTTGGGTTGCACACTTTCCCGCTCTACGGGTTCCGCTACGAAAATGCCACTTTGTCATGCTATATACCATTTTAAAGAGGAGATTTTCTACTTTCTTCTGATATAAGAAAAAAATCTATATTTTCAGAAATAACCGTGCAAAAACGTAATTGAAAAATAGGGCTTTATTCAATCAACTTTTACATACAATAAAAATAAAAATACAGATTCGAAACTAACACGGTTGTATTCTACATTCATTTTTCTTTAGTTTGATATAAGATACATTCTGATAGGACGATCGTAGCGGAACCCGTTTTAGTATTTGCAAGGTATATCAAAACACGATGGTAAAACCGGAGATCAAGATTTTTGCCACGGCCATTGAAACACGCCAACCGTACCTAATTTAATGCGATCGTACACGCTTCCACTCACTCTCTCACAAATAAAAAATACATTAATGAAAAGTTGAAAGATAGTTTTATTCAACAAACTATTTCACAAGCGTGATAAATACGGAACATAAACACAGCGCTTCTGACAAAATGGTAAATTTTTCGGAATTTAGTAGTTGTCCGCTATCGCCATATAGAGGCTGGTTCTACTTATTATAATGTACATCTTGACTTCACCCACCAGCTACTGTATTACTATTATGTAGAGACCACTGTCGTTCAAGCATGTATTTAGGTGATGCCAGGACATCATATTACTAACATATGTACTGGGTCTGGTGTCCTGTTACTAGAATTTATGGTACCGACATACATACACACACACACATACATATATATATAAAATACAGTACTGTGCTTTCTTTTATTTAAGATATGGCTCTAATACAGGTATTTAAGATAAAAACATATTCATTCTTTCATGAAATGTATTTATTCATTCAACATTTCAAGTAAACTGAAAAAGATGTGTTCTTCAAAGAGTTTATTGGTAAGGTGCAACAAGTGCCTCCAAAATGTGGTCAGGCACTAGCCTTTATTACAACCCTCCTATATATCAATTATTTATAATGCACAACATATCTTCAATAACCTGTTGTTTATTAAAAGGTGCAAATTACAATAATAATTTTAAATTTATAATCTTAAAATAATGAAATATAATTTGTAAAGAAATTCATTTTATGAATGAGAACTACATTGTCTGCATAAGTGATACAAAGTGCTAGGGTTATATTTGCTGCTGCTGCTTTCACCAATTTAGTTAATATATTCAAAATTAATTGTCAATAAAGCTAAATACAGTATATGGAATACCAACTCCTAATGTGAAACTAGGTAAGTGTCTGTCCTGAAACCCAAACAAGAGGCCAGGACACACATTTAATTTGTGAGGAACTAATTGGTTATGTCATGGATGAAAAGTAATAATACTAATAAGTAATATGCTAAAGAAGAACAATGAAAAGACTGAAGTAATTATCTTGTCAACATTAATATTATAATAATTAAACTCTTCCAAATATGATAAAAACAACCCTTGAAAATTGTAGCCAATTTGGGGGAGGGGGGGGGGAGAGACGCGGCAAACTGCTAACATTGAACATAAAATAGTTATTAATAGGTTCAGGTAAACAAAGAAAACCTGACTATATATTCGTCTTTGTCAAAAAATAAGAAACATTCAATTTTACTACTTCTTTATTAAACATAATTGCAGTTTAAAAAATAACCTATAAATTAGCCTGCCTCCTTGCTTTTTTTTATTCTTTTATTTATATTTGAAGAGTTTATTTCTGCACAATACACCTCTACTCCACCCGGTAACAATAGATTTGTCCACTCCTGCTGATTCACCAATTTGCTGTGATGTCCTGGGCAAAGAATTGTTCCATGTGATTGGTTTTAGTATCATTAAAAATATATATATATATTTGTTTCATTGTCACTTAGTTGAAGTTTTAATTATTTAGATTTTTTTAACTAGCTATAGAAGTGGGTGAAAAATAAAAGAAACTGAAGACTTGAACGGACACAAAATAAATAAGAATGAATCTAAAACAAAACCTGAGGAAACTAACACACAACAAATGATACCTATGTGATACTAATAGGTCTGGCCTCATTGTTGCTCTGAAATCAGATTTGATTATTTTGAGGGCATAAAACAAACATTCCACAGTGATAAATATAATCCGACAGGAGTGAGTGGTAACATTGTGACAGTCAAAGTGGCATCCTGAATACTCTTAGATTAGCATGGAATTGTAATTTTAGTGCTCAATTCACTAGTTAAATTTCTTGACCTATTTTAGAGCTTTGTAAGAAATTATTTTTTAGTTAGATATGATGGATTTTCTCTTTCCCTGAAAATTTTCCAAATTTAAGTGCTGATGTTTTGATCAATCCTAATTCCTATATGTCTAGATGTTTTCAAAATCCTCATCTGCATGGTTACTATTGATGAAGATGAAGAAGGTGATTGAATGTTGTCATGTAGCAACCTGACTATCTTCTTGTCTTCCTTTCATGTGAACTTTTTAAAATTTATGCAGCAGCAGATTTTGTTTATAGCTCACTATTTGAGTATTACAAGAACTTTACAAAGTACTTTTTTCTTGCCATTGCTTAAAATGTACTAAATTAATAATAAACAACTACTTGAGATGTTATTTCAATGCTTTGAAAGTTTTTTTTAACCCCCTTATGGTTCAAACGATCTTATGTAAAATTTGCAGTCGGAGTAGGGACATTTTTACCGACAAAAAATTAACCAACTCCATGACTCAGACTCCCAATTCGCACTGTTTTCAAAGCCCTGCTTCAGAATCTGATCTGAATATTACTGCATTACTTCGGTATAAATGCGCTATTGACAATATGCCAAAAAAGGTGGGCATCTAAGCACTGAATATGCCTCACGCCCGTACATGGCATGTATCAAAAACATATTATAACTTAATAAGTACATTTTTATTGTTATTCTAAGTTTTTGGCAATCGCAACTAGTATCTAACACTAACAGGAAATGCTAGTTAAGTTAATTGATTGCAAGTACATGTCGTTAGATTATTTTCTTAAAAAGTAGACAGAAAATCATAATTTTTGTGAAAAAATATTTCCTTATGATAACCTACTTGTTATTTATGAGCTCACAAATTGTGAGCTTGTGAGTGAGATTTTTAAGGGTTGGATATAAATATATTTTTATTACTGTATCCAGTTACCTAAAGTTTAATTCAAAGTTAAACAGTAAACAATTCACAATTTTTGCTATGGCAAATATGAAATAATATAAAACAGAAAACCTATAATAATCAATATTAATAATTCCCTCTTTTGTAAAAATGCAATTGATATGATACTGATTAATTAGAATGTGAATCACAGACCATCGTCTAAATAAAAACCTTTTTGTATAAGCATATCAGTCATTAAATGATACATATATTCTATTATTTATTAAGTATTATTCCCCTGCAATTCATCATCAGTTGCATGAAAACAGTATGTTATCAGTAAAAATCATTAGACACCGGTCAAAAATATGAAATAGCAAAATAATGTCAGCATGCCAAATATAAAGTGTTTTTAAAAAATATTTATTTTGTTGTTGTGGATGATGCAGATAGTAGTTCTTATCTTATTTTTTAGAAGAAAGCAAATAAGAGAAAAACACTTAACTTTAGTTCAATCTTTGTTTAAAGGATTGTCACATGCAGCTGAAATGTAATACTACTAAGTACTAGTGATATATTGACAATGACATTGATACACAGTAAACAAAATTGTCTTTGAGCTGGTTGTTATATATTTCTTCTTTAGTTTAAGGGTTACAGTTGCTCACAGTAACTGTGCAATAAGAATTATTCCTAATTCTTTTCTAATTAAGTGTGTTGGATGTTATTTTACAGACTCTATATTTAGAATTATACTATTATGACATAATCATATAAATTATTTAAATACAGCAGTGCTCTTTTGTGTAAAAGAAAAAGTGTCAGTGCTAGATTTTTTAAAAACAAAAAAAATATTAGTGAAGATTTTTAAAAATCACAATAAAAAGGGATACCAGCACACTGTACTAGTACTTTACTCATACATTCTAATCATAATAATAAGTGGACATGAAAAGTAAAAATCAATAACTAAGCACACCTGGCACATTGGTAATATCAATATGATAATACCGATGAAGTGTGACATATTTATGCCAAGGTATATATACAAGCACGTCTATAAATATATAAATAATATACACACATATATACAATCTCATTAGCCCTAAAGAATATGCACATACATAAATACAATGATGCACTGAAAATGCAAATGAGTGTCAACATTTTGCTTTGAATTAACTGAGGCATTGTCATTACAAAATTAGCAGTAATAATTATCATTATCAATGTTTTCAAGCAGACAATAATATGAACCTTGTGATTGCATGACCACCCCAATGATTTCAGTTAAAAATAAAATTAAAGTACAGGTACATAATTTCTTATTCAAAAGCCTTGGGACCAGACACTTTTTGGAATTAAAATTTGTTCAGATTTTGGAATGATAGTCAGAGGGATTAGGGGCTATGACTATGAGTTTAGAGACAGTATTGCACAGTTTATCAGTACTAACTGGTAAATACTGTTCATTGTATTGTTTATGTTAAGTGGGATAAAGATAGATCAAAATTACTAGCATATTTTTACTTCTAAGTAAAACATTCAGTAAAACTTCAACCGTAAACTCAAAACAAAACTACAAACACCTGTACATACACATGCAGTAAAGGTAAAAAATCTTTCAGTTTTCAAAGCTTTTCAGTTTCAGATAAGAGACTATAAAAAATGGGAGGAATGGCTATATTGGGTCAAGGGAAAACATGAATCATAACATATGTTATCCAATGATTCTTCATTTCTTGTGAGTGAAGATTTAACTACATCAGTACATGATTTTGTGTATATTTATTTATATGTATATTATATAAAAGAAACAAACAATACTATCTCCATATCTGAAAGCCTTCACTGTTCTTGCAACATTAGTGAGAAGAGGACCTTTAATTAAATTATTGATTTTTGTGGAATGAGAAGTCATACATATATATATATATAAATAATATATATAAATGATCAATTGTTTGAGAAACTTACAAATTAATTCTTTAAGTTGCATTATTAAAATATTTATTTACAGATGAAAATAATATTAATAATAAAGAATATTTAGTTAAGGTTAAAAGATGGATTGTTGAACTTTACTTCAAACGTTTTTTGGGGTTTTTTTTGCGTGCTTTGGGAATATAGCAGAGTTCTCAACAAGTTTGACATTATGACAGAAGTTAAAAATCTAAACACACAGACATTTTAAAGAATTTAAACTTCTGTTGACAGATGTCAATTCTAATGAACCCATCAATATATAACAACTAGTAGTACTAATAATTAGTTGACAATCACATGGTTATGAGCTCAAAGTTCCGATTGTTTTGGTAGTGTCATATTTCTAGTGTTAATTACTTTACTATGTAGGTTGGGAGATTATATACATGTATATATATTACTATTAGATTAGATTAGTTCGTATTATCTCTGACTTTTTCTGAAACCTTAGTTTTAAAAAAAATTCTTTCCAGTGAACACTTTCAAATTTCTATTTTCTGCTCCTAACCTCACAATAGTGCTGAATTCCCCTCCACCCCTGAAACATACTGATTTTACTACCAATGCACCATGACTTAATCAGTTAATGTATACATGTACCTTTAGTTTATGATTAATCAGTGAAGGCAATACTGATATATAAAATTACATGTGATCACTATCAGTAGTATCACTATCAGTCACAATCAAATGCAATGCAAGCAGTGAAGTCAAAATATGCTAAAGTGTGAGACTAGCACAAGTAGCAGGGCACAGGACTAAAATAACATGGACTAAAATTAGTGGTTATTTTAAAAAAAGTAAAGAAAAAATTTATTAAAAATAAATCTCTGATTAGTGATTTGTATATACTGTTAAAATCAGGAAAACAATACCTACATGAACTAAGCTACACCAGGAAATTATGTGCTAATTTGAAAAAAAACAAACAAGCCCAGCCATTAAAAAAAAAAGATAAATATGACTGAACTGTAGAAAACCTACCCCAATGCAAACAGCAGTGACTTAAGTCAAAACCAGTCAGGTTCAAATGCCTTAGAATGGACAGAAGTAATAAAAGAGAAAAAGAAAAAAAAATGCTTGGGGATTATTTTTTTTCACTGTCATTTCCCCCACAGGTGTCACAGTAGACTTTTCATTCTAGGATGTTCTCGGTCTTGGTTGGTTCCTATGGGGACTTCCTCTCCTCAGTTTTCTGGAGAGGGGTAGTGGTTGTGTTGCGTTGGTGGTACTTTGGTCATTTGCCAGTGTTTGTGGATAGCTGCACTGTGAGTTTTTTTCTTAACCCTTTTTAAGGGGCAGAGCGGCCAAAAATGTCTTTACTACCGAAAGGGCAAAACGTCCAAAAGCGTCCGTAGCAACCAGTGCTCTTTCTTCTCATATCGTTCGAGAAATCGTGAGACTTCCGGTGTCTACAGGAAGTCTAACGTTTCTACAACGATTCCCGCGCATTTTGAAACGTTTTCGCCTTTGCTGCGTTCATTTTTTCATAATGTTTTCTTAGTTTTTCGCGTTTGGTGTTTCAAATGGATTTCTTAGAATTGTCTAGCGATAATGAGGAGTTTAATGGATTCAATTTATCGGATAATGAGGTAGAGAAGTTTATTTTGAATTGGGACGATAGGAATAGAAGTGACATTAATGTCAGTAGCGTGCACATGTTGTATCTTTCAAATTTTGGAGGAGAGTGCATCAGATTCTGAGGATATCGAAGAGGAGTAGCAGGAAGGGGTATCTGGAGACGCACACGGTTGGAATAGTAGTACTTTAGCACTGAATATATCGGAATTTATAACAGAAATGGGGCCGAATGTGACTGTAACTAATGATAGTACTCGGCTGGCTTTCTTCTACTAGTTTTTCAAAGTAGAAATGTTTGACAAGATATCAGAATAAACGAACGAGTACACACGTCCGAAAATCGTGAAAAAACAAAATGGCGATCCAGGTTGGAAGGAAACTAATGCCACTGAAATTAAGGCTTATTTTGGGCTTATGATTTTGATAGGAATTCATAATCTGCTGAAAAAAGAAATGTATTGGGTGTCTGATGACAGATTAGTGTTCCCGGCATCAACAAAGTGTGTGTACATAGTGTTTGTAGCGGACAATAACTGGACAATATTTTTTTTGTGTAAATATATATTTTCATGCAAGGATTCAAATTTAACACCCGAAAGTATACATCAATTAAGGATATTAATAAAGCTGCTTTCATTTTGCATTTTATTTCATTGAAATATATGCACTAATAGTAATACCTAAGATATGATGTTTTTACTAACGTAACCCTAAATCTCACTGAAACCCTGAAAAATCTTGCCCCTTCAGAGTTAGAAAAAGGAAAAACTTGTGCCCCTTAAAGGGTTAAGTTTGCCTATTTGTTTTAGGGTGGATATAGTGTGCTTATTTCCAATTGTGATTGTATATATGGGTAAGATTTTGGTTATGGTGGGTGTAGTGTTTGTTCCCAGTAGTAGGTGGGTATATGCAGTTTAATTTTTAATTTAGGTGGGTGTAATGCGCTTATATCTAGTTGGTGGGTGGGGTAACTTGTATTCAAGGTGGGTGTGGTGAGTTTGTTTTTAGTAGGGTGTGTGTAGCTGTAGTTGTTTTTTTTGGGGGGGTAGTGGTGGTTAACTATATTTCAAGTTGGGTGGGGTGAGTTCATTGCTAGTGGGGGGGGGGGGAGGTAGATTATTCTTTTTTTTGTTTTTGTGGGTGGACTCTTTCTTGCTTTAAAATTATAATGTGTTTATTTCCAAGAGGAAGAGTGTTAGAGCGGACTGATTTCCTCTTTCCTCTTTTCCTTCGGGTAGGTAGAGTAGGAAGTGGGTGGTGAAAGGTAGTTGTTGTAAGGTTACTGTTTGTTTTCATTATTTCCCTGTAGTCCTGGTAGGTAGGGCAATGTAAAAGGAAATGTTCTATGGTATTGTCTGTTCTGCAAGGGGTGCATGTTTTAGGTTGATGATTTGGCTTATGGAGTGGAGTTTATAGTCTTAGTCTGTTGAGTGCTCAGGCATGGGTGATGCATTTGGTTTTTATGAGTGTGTGTGTGCTCTTTCTTAAATATGCTGGTGATTTGTGAGTGTATTTCTGTTTTCTGGTGTGGTGGTTTTAGCTGTTTACAATGTGTTGCTTAAAATTTTGCTCCTGTCATCATTTTTTGCTATATTGCAATGGCTGGGGATCCACATTAGAGTTGTTCCAATGTCTTTTGCTTGGAGCTTGTCAAGTTCAGTGTTTATTTGGTTCATGATGCATGTTCTGATTGAGAGGAAGATATTTTTAAGGCATTCCAGTGATTTTAGAGAGTCAGTTACTGAGTTAGTATGAGGATTTGTTCAGTTGTGTTTGGGGTTGTCACTTGTGCGAGCATGAGTGCTTTTTTAAGGTAATTAACTCTGCTGTTAGAATCAAGTGAACTTTGTTTATATTGCAGGTTTACATTCCTGTTTGGGTGTGTACAGCTGCTTTTGTCCCTACATTTCGTTTGGAGCCATCTGTGTATATCTGATAGTGATTGGAGTATCAATATGCTATGTGCTCCAGAGTTTTTGTTTGTTTGATTATGAGGGGTTTTTTTGGTGAGCCTTGAAGTAGTGTAAAGTCTGTGAAGAGGGGTAATTATCCATGGGGTGTGGGGGGTGGTTGAGGGGGTTGTTCAGTCTTAAGTCTGCCTAGGTAATTTCATAAGTTGGTAGAGTGGTTGTATGCTATCATCCCATTTTCCCCACTGTTTGGTTTTATCAATTTATGGTGAGTCTGAAGTAGACTTTTCTTTGTGGGGAGGCTAAATGTATATATGCATTTTATTTTGCATAACTGCTACCTCTAATATAATCCTCAGAAGCAAAAAATATTTATTGCATTATACTGAACTTACTTTGGCCTTGAGCAATTCCATTATTTATATATATATAGTATTACTTAAGGCTGTTTTATCATAATGGACGTAGAAAAATTAGCTACCAATTTAGTATACTGTTTTGTTGTCTACAAAATGATTTAAATTTTAAATGGTTTTAAATGCCAACATTTTAAATAAGAATTACACTTTAAAGACTTGCAATATGCATGCAAAAAGACAGGAGAGAAAATTAAAAATTGCTGTTAATGCACTTAACATAGTGTTGACTTTTGATTTAAGGCTTGTAAAAATATACATAAAATAAGCAGTAATCATTCAATGTTTATATACAGAACAAGAATATGTAGATGAGACAGAAAACCATTTCTGCTTTATGGCATTATTATATCAGACTCAGAGTATTATATTGTTCAGTTTCCTTTGATATCTGATTTATTAAGATCTGACTATAGCAGATATAATCAAATATTTGTAATTATTTTTTAAATATGCATAAAGTGAATAATTAGGTACATTAGTAATAGTACTTAGTAGTATATTCCTTTAATTTTAATTAATAAAACAATTTGAGAATAGAGCAAAGTATTAAATGAAAATATATTTGACTAAAAATAGTTATAACAGCAATTAATGAATAAAATAAAATAGCATCTAATGTTAAGAACTAATGTTCTCCCTGTGCAAGAGTAATTTATGCTAAGATAATCAAAAATGTATAAAGCATTGCTCATTGAATTCAGTGTCACACTGTTACTGTGTTAGTATAAAACATACTACTTTTACTAGGTACTACTGAGTAAAAATCATTAAAACAAAAACTAGGATACCATGACATTCATGAAAATGAGTACAGTGTATTAGAATGGGATTATGAGCTATATTTTATTAGTATATAATATATATTAATTATCATTAAATAGCACAAATCAATTGGAGGTTGATAAATTATTAAATAATTATAATTTATATGCTAATATTAATATTATTAATATTAAAGTAATTTTTTGACCAAAAATAACAGTAAGAGTGTAGAGAGTTAAAATATTAATAATTTTAATTTATTTTTATCCACATACATAGTACATGTACGTACATCAGTGTGATTGTGAACCTGAAAGTCTACAGCACTAAAATAATTTAAGAGCAATATATATTTTGTAAATACAATATAACACAACACTTAAACAACTTTAGTAATGTGTAAGTGCAATAGCTAACATACCAACTGCTGGCGCATCATATGAGTCTCCAAGCAAAATTTCAGGTGCTGAGTATGCAAGCGATCCACATGATGTTTCCAATTTTTTCCCTGGTGCAAACATGTTACTGAAACCAAAATCCGTGAGTTTGACAAGACCGAGTTTTTCAAAAAATACTACATTCTCGGGCTTCAGATCCCGATGAACCACATGCAGCTTATGGCAATATGATATTGCCTCTACTATTTGCCTAAAGTATCGTTTCGCTACTGTTTCTTGTAAACCTCCTGTATGCTTCATAATGTAATCGTACATATCGCCCCCATCCCCTAGCTCCAAGATGAGGTAAAGTTTTGTTTGGGTATCGATAACTTCATACAGACGCACCACATTTGGGTGCTGAACAAGTTTCATGCATCGTACTTCCTGAAACAAATGTGCTCGTGATACCTCGTCCAGTTTTGTTTTGTCGATCACTTTGACGGCCACTTTTTCGCCAGTAAAAACATGCCTAGCAAGCTTCACCACAGCAAAATGGCCTCGGCCAATAGTGTCCTCTAGGTCGTAGAGGCCAGCTATCTTGCCATCGTATCCAGCCCTTGACTTCTTACCGGCCATGCTGTCTCGATGGTCTTCGGTAAGAGGTAATATTAACGTGTCTTCAAATCATGATCTAAAAAAGAAATGCATTTCTCAAGTATCTGACAGGTAGGTCGGAAAAGGACAACTACAGCCAGCCATAACTTAAAGCATGCGCATTCATTTGCGCATGACGTCAATATCACGTGACGCATTCACGCTTCATTGCCAAAGAAATGTAAACGTTGGGTACCAAGAGATTAAATATATATCTTTTAAATCTTGCAATTCTGCATTTGTTTCACTACAAGTAAAATAAATGAAGAAATTTTAACAGGGTATAATCAGTTTTAACTACCTGATTAGTATCATTAGGAGAATTCTGGTGTTAAACGTCCATCCGTCGGAATTCAATAGGCCTAGGTCTATATCATGAACAGAGACTGGCTTGCAAAAATGTTAATCGAACCACAGATTTTATCATCTGAAGTCTAATTTTTAGCTGCGAATCGTAAACTCTAAATTTTAAATCACGTCGTAATGTTAATATTGTTTCGAAAAGTCAATGTCAGTGTCATATTTTGCACAACAGTTACAACGTGATACTGTTGATTGCTTTCTGGTCCAAAGACATAGCTGAAACCGGGTCGATCAAACACTGTCTCTGATTGATATTGATCCAATCATCATGACAATTCATCGATTGATGCGCCGCTTTTTTCAGAAGGGTAAATTGCAACTAGCCTTGAACCACCTACATACACGGCAAAATTGGTCTGATTACTTGTCAAGTCTCAGAATTAGATCGAAAGAATACCGTAGAAAACTGACCCGGATTTGTGACAATAGCGACCGAGAATATTATTATACTTCTGAAATGTTTAATTAATCTTAACATTAAACTTAACTGATTGTCCGGTTGTGTCAGTCCGCTTCAGTATTGTTTTCGAGTAGACTTATATTAAACTAGTAAAAGCTAATGAGACTGGGGATTTAAACTCGGGAATTTAGGATATCAGAATTCAATTGTCTTGAATTTACGCACACAGCAATGAGTCTTGTAAATGCAGTTACGACTTGCTCTACTCTTGTTCACAATGCAAAATTAGGTCATTACGCACACAGCATTGATTCTTGTAAATGCAGTTAGAGTTGCTCTACTCGCTTGTTCACATTGCGCAATTAGGTCATGACTAGTTGACATGGTCCAATTCGCAAGATGAACGACAGCGCATTTGAATCCAAATCTCAAAGCTACAGGAAAGAAATAAGCAGTCACTCTCATATCGTTTTTAATATCGATGTACTGTTGTTGCATAGTGTCATACTCTAACCTACATAGAACAGAAATATCTCTAGAGTCTAGACTGTGCTTCCCGGTTACCTAAACTGTCATTCATTTCCAGACGACTATAATTAAGAGGCTACACTTTCCCCTTGTAAGTGAGAGAATCAGTGAAACAGTTATTCATGAGCTGCAAAATGAAGCTGTAACGTCGGTGACCATTTTGTAAAACAGTTAAATACAGTTTATGTGCCCGAGAAAGCGTGTTTTTTATTAAAAAAAATATACATGTGCATAATTATAATAATTGTATCGCTTAGCAAGAAATTTAAGGGAGATAATACAAGTAAATTATAGATAACTCTGGTTGCTTAGCCCTTTTGTTGCCTACCTTTGCTCTCAACCACAGAGATTTCTTCTGTGACTAGTATGATACTGATAAACCATGCCAATAGCAGATCTTGTAAAAATGTTTATGAAACAGAATCTCACTCACACATAGTGAGTGGACTTAGTAAAGAACAGGCTAATGATCCGTCAGAAGCAGAGGTGAAAAAAAAAAAAGGAGACTCGTAAACTACCACGTAGATGCTGACTAATAAAGCCTGCTTGCGACGCTGTGCTCTGGACAGAAGTAACTGCAGATCTTATATCCTATTTTGCTGATATAACGCTCATCCCAGAATAATGATTCTAACTTTTTGTTTTGTTCTTGGTCATATAGAAAATGTGATGAAAAGGGAGACAATTTGCTGCAGACATTGGAAACTGATTTAATTTGAGATAATCCAAATGACAGATTTCTAATTCAGTTATTCAGTGGATCAACTTATTGCGGAGATAAAAGAAACGGTGAAACGCATATGCTCTTACTGAATGATCAGTTCGGTTTCCTTGAACCGATCAGTATCCACAGAAGAATGTTTTGTGCGGACAAGTGCAGTAGTTCTTGAAAAATAATTAGTGATGAATTCCTCTATTTAATGCATTTGTATGTTTAAAAAAATAAGCGAGTGGCAGATACGGCTGAAACTCAAAGATCTGCCAAGCTGAACAGTATCTTTCTGATTTTTTTGCACTGCTCTTTGGATGTTGTTTTGAAGCTAGATCTGATTAACAAAATATATCAGTGTTTCTTAAGAACATATCTTTGCCACATTTTACAATGTATATTTCTTACCCCTCCAACCCCAATGAAAACATGTGGTCCATATTATGTGTAGGCCCGGCACAAGGAACATTGCATATTAGATACAACAACAATCGTTCAGTGATACTAGTATGTACATGGCCACAAATACTCCCATCACCCTCAAGAATCCTAGTAAACAAACAGTCAGTTCACATTTGATTGGTAACTTTAATCACGTGGTTTAAAACAAGCTTTCACCAAGTTTCTACACGCGCTCTTTGAATAAGGTCAAACGCACTAGTCAAGTGTTTGTCACTCATCGCCGTCAATCTCAACGTAAAAAAATTAAATAATTACTGTCATTCCTGTTTATGACATATTTGAGTGAACCTACAACTTTTTGCATCTGACGTCACTGATTTCCATATCATTGAGATAAGTGAGCTCAAGGTAACAGACTGAAAATGGTGACTGATTTAAGAGTTAGGCTAGAGCAGTGTTTCCATTTTTTTTTTTTTAAATAACCTAAATGCATTTGGTTGGTTGAAAAAAGCCTGATACACACGTTTATTCTTGTCGTCGTCGTTGCTGTGCGGAGTTAGCAGCGCATGTAGTGTGGATCTAATGCCATTATAACGCATGTATCGTGTTCGTGGTTATACTGATACAGTAAAAGCCTGGAACAAACGGAACTCATGCATAATGCCAGGCATTTGCCGATTCCGCAGCTGGTCAATACATATAACTCCCATACTGCATTGCCCAAAATACCTCGTCCGTTGGACTGTAAAGGAACTGGTTAATAGACATAAATGTCATACTGCATTACCAAAACACCTCGTCCGTGGGACTGTAAAGGAACTGTTAATAGACATAACTGTCATACTGCATTGCCATAACACTTCGTCCTTTGGACTGTAAAGGAACTGGTTATTAGACATAACTGTCATACTACATTGTCAAATTACTGCGTCCGATGGACTGTAAAGGAACTGGTTAATAGATATAACTGTCATACTGCATTGCCAAAACACCTTGTCCGTTGGACTTTAATGACACACTGGTTAATAAAACCAACTGTCCTACTGCATTGCCAAAACACCTCGTCAGTTGGACTGTAATGGCACACTGGTTAATAGACATAACTGTCATACTGCATTTCCAAATTACCTCGTCCGTTGGACTGTAATGGCACACTGGTTAATAGACATAACTGTCATACTGCATTGCCAAATTACCTCGTTCGTTGGACTGTAATAGTATACAGGTTAACAGACATAACTGTCATACTGCATTGCAAATTTACCTCGTCCGTTGGACTGTAATAATATACTGGTTAACAGGCATAACTGTCCATGCGCACTTGTAAGCCCTGCATTAACGTTGAGAACTTTGTTGTTTCAAAGCGACCACATCATGTGTCCCTCCATGTCCTTCTTTTGAAAATGATTAGAGAAATGCATGTGAGCTGAAATAACTTAATTCTAAGATGTATTCGCGCTTTAAAAATGTTTTGGATTATGAAATTGATTGAAATCCGCTCCCATTCACACGCTTATTGTATTTGATTTAAATCAGTTTCCATTTATAAGCGTGTTGTATGTCCGTGTACTACAGGTATTGCAGTGAGTAACGGTAAATGACGCTAGCAGAGGCGCAGAGGTCGATTTCTCGATCAAGACAACTGAGGGTTGTATTCTTTTTTCCTCGGAGCGAACAATTTTAATAGTAAGAACCTTTTTTTAATATATTGTGTTCTCCTGAACGGAAATCGCTCTTTCGCAGTAAAGGATTGTATTGACTAATCTGATATTGTTGAAAAGTAAGAAATAAAGCAGGTATTCATGTTTGTCTATAGATGCATCACATTAATATATTTTTTTTATATCTATTGAACCGAATATGTTGTGCTTTTGAAATTGATAGAGTTTCTTTGATATTTAGTTTGTAGTGATATCAATACGTAGTTATCTTTTGCCACTACCGGAGTTACACATCAATGCTTTAATGTGTATCGTTTTGTACGAAATTGATTGTACACGTACATACAAGGTCAGGCGGAGAATAATCTCTTGCTGAAAAATTCTTGACTCGATTTATTCCAGTGACATGCGTACTTACACACACGCACACACACACAATACACACTTTCTTATGTTGATCATGTGATTCTTTTCCCCTTGGCTTTTCTCGGCAACAATATTTTTGACTTTTTCTGCCAGTTTATGCTTTCTAAAATGAGCTTATATATACGGAAATTAGAATGTGTAGGTTCCAGAATGATGGTAAATGGGGCAAATAGTGTCACAATGCTCTATAATACAGACCAGATGTAGAATTAAATGATTTCTATTGTGAAATAAAACATATATACCTGTATATTTTTTTTAATTTTTACTGTGTCTATTCTTCTACTACTTTTTCTGTCACTATCATTCCTAGTTTTTGTCGCTGTTTTGTGTGCATGTTACTTGTAACTTACTTTTCGTTCATCATCTATGACACGTCACAGATTAATAAAGAAGTGTAAAATACACGTTATTGCATTGATAAAAAAAATTAGGAAAGAACAAAGTAAAGCAATCATCAGTATAAATCAGTAATGTGAAGAAAGAACAGTAAAACACACCATTTTGTATAAATAAAAAATCTGAAGAAAGAACAGTAAAACACACCATTTTGTATAAATAAAAAATCTGAAGAAAGAACAGTAAAACACACCCTTCTGTATAAATAAAAAATCTGAAGAGAGAACAGCAAAACACACGTTATTATATAAATCAATACTGTGAAGAATGAACAATAAACACACGCTATTATATAAATCAATAATGTGAAGAATGAACAATAAACATACGCTATTATATAAATCAATACTGTAAAGATAAAACAGTAAAGCCTACGTTTTGTTTTTGTTGGATCATTAATGTAAAGAAAAACATTAAAACATACGTAGTTTGTTGTTGGTTTGATTCATTAATGTAAAGAAAGAACAGTACACACACATTTTGTTGTTGGCTTGGCATTAATATAAAGAAAGAACAGTAAAACACACGTATCTTGTGGTTTGACTCATTACTGTAAAGAAAGTATAGTAAAACACACATATTTTGTTGTTGGCTTGACATTAATGTAAAGAAAGAACAGTAAATTACACATGTTGTTGGCTTGACATTAATGTAAAAAAAAGAACAGTAAATTACACATATTTTGTTGTTGGTTTGACTCATTAATGTAAAGAAAGAACAGTAAAACACACGTATTTTGTTGTTGGTTTGACTCGTTAATGTAAAAAAGGGAAAAATATCTTCAGTTTTTTGCATGAATCATTAACTCAAAGAAAGAACAGTAAAGCACACACACTAGTGTAATTACGTCAAGAAAGAACAGACACTTTAAAAGCTACACCCGTTATTTTTCTTCTTTTGGCTGACTGAGCTATCAAGTCCCACGCGAAGATCAGCGAAACACTCTGATGATAACGAATCTCACAAATATACAAATATACCAATATAATATATACGCGTTAGTGGGGGGAAAAAAATCAAATGTTGCCTGACCCGTTAGCCTTCACGTTTATAGCACTCTTGTTACTGCACATATTTTGACTTCAGACCTATTAGCAGAGGATAGACAATAAGCAAGATTTTAGAGTCAATTAGTCTCACCGAATATTCAAGGCATAACTTGATGCTCAAAAGAAAAAAAATATCGACGATGCTTTGGGCCGGCATTGATGATTACTCTGGACGTGACGTCAGCACACTTCGGCACTTTCAAAGCTGACCTCTCCTAACTGTAGTCAAGGGAGAGAACATATATTATGCACTAACCACTCATTTATGGTTGCACTACGTAATCAGGAAAGCAACCACATATACTGACATCCGTGTTGATATAGCTCTTCGACATCAAGATATCACTCAAGCAGTAACTGTTTGGAGTTTAGCAAAGGGAGAAATGCCCCTAAGTTGGATTATCTGCCCTCCGTGATGCCTACCAATTCATGTAATCATTAGATTTTCTCAAATTAACATGGGTCTAAGCTAAGCCAGTTCTTAAGTAAACCATATTAATCATGTCTGAAGTATTGCGACAAATCCGTGCAAGAATTTTGCCTAGTGTAGCAGGATACTGATCACGTGACCCATGGTCTGACTCTATGGTTTAGTAAGAATCGGCCATTATGCACTTTTGCTGTTTCCAGCCCTCATCTCCCGAACAAAATATTTCAAAAGATTAAATAAAAATATAAATAAATAATGGTAAGAATATTGAAAAAATCGCTCCTGCTTCCAGAGACGAACAGCTCACTGAGGAATTTCTCAATTACCACAAGGGGGTAAGTTTTGCCAAAAGGATTCTATAAGGCAAAAGACCTAAAGAGAACTGAAAATCCTTGCAACACCTATTGAAGGTGAGGTGGGATGGGGGATGAATTAGATACATGTTGATATGCTGATACCGGAATTCAATCAAACGTGCACTGTGCTATCGGTTTTCTGAATATGCGATACCCGACAACAAACACCCGTCGACTACGTTACCCGAAATCCGAATTGTTTGTTTTTGGATGTGTGTGATAAGAGAGAGAAAGAGGAAAGGGGCGGGGGGGAGTGCTATGGCAGCATTGTAGCTTAGTAACCTCTGCGCTACTAGGGACGTCACAATAATTGTAACCAATGACGAAAACTGATTTAGAGTGGGAGAGAATACAGTGTTGGGGATCTCATTCTTAGGGTCCTCTGTTGGTGTGGTGCTGCGAAGAGTATCGCTGAGCACTAGTCTGAACACCGAAGTGCTGGATGAAAGGACGTTAAAGCCAAGTGTGTAATTGCACGAGGTATACTTCACTGTGTTGTGTTTTTTACTGCACAAAGTATACTTTACTGTGTTGTGTTTTTTACTGCACAAAGTATACTTTACTGTGTTGTGTTTTTTACTGCACAAAGTATACTTTACTGTGTTGTGTTTTTTACTGCACAAAGTATACTTTACTGTGTTGTGTTTTTTACTGCACAAAGTATACTTTACTGTGTTGTGTTTTTTACTGCACAAAGTATACTTTACTGTGTTGTGTTTTTTACTGCACAAAGTATACTTTACTGTGTTGTGTTTTTTACTGCACAAAGTATACTTTACTGTGTTGTGTTTTTTACTGCACAAAGTATACTTTACTGTGTTGTGTTTTTTACTGCACAAAGTATACTTTACTGTGTTGTGTTTTTTACTGCACAAAGTATACTTTACTGTGTTGTGTTTTTTACTGCACAAAGTATACTTTACTGTGTTGTGTTTTTTACTGCACAAAGTATACTTTACTGTGTTGTGTTTTTTACTGCACAAAGTATACTTTACTGTGTTGTGTTTTTTACTGCACAAAGTATACTTTACTCTGTTGTGTTTTTTACTGCACAAAGTATACTTTACTGTGTTGTGTTTTTTACTGCACAAAGTATACTTTACTGTGTTGTGTTTTTTACTGCACAAAGTATACTTTACTGTGTTGTGTTTTTTACTGCACAAAGTATACTTCACTGTGTTGTGTTTTTTGCTGCACAAAGTATACTTTACTGTATTTTTTCAACGCATTATGTCACTATTATTGTAGTAGTAAGTAGTGTTCTTGTTGTAGTTGTAGTAGTAGTATTACGTTGAATCGTATTCAGTATATACATTCTATATTTTCAATTTATAGCAAAATATTTATTTATTACGTTTAATCCTTTTTACATTTAATCCTTTTTACGTTTACTCCTTTTTACGTTTAATCCTTTTCACAGTATTTCTTTCTTTCAAACGCTTGCTGTTTTCTAAAATTAAAAACTGAACCGTACACTAATCTAGTGTATATTTATCATCTTTCACACTGTTATTTTATAAAGAAATAAACTATTAATTCTTTAGAGTGTTGAATCAATATACAACATAATGCATAACGGTAACTAATAATAACAAACTTTAGCAAAATGTTAGCACGTACCTTAACAGACTATATATTATAAACATGTAACGTAAACACAGTAACATGCATTACAAATAAATACTATAGTTGGACCAGCTAAGAAATAAAGGAAATCAAATCGAGAAAATCCGTGAAACAAGAGGCTGGTATTGTGGGTGGTGGGAAAAAAGTGCTTTAAGAGCTTTCTTAAAAGATGTTAAAGTGTGTCCAAAAGGTGTGTCTGTGTTCAAAAGGCAGTTCTTTCACGGTGGCAGGAGCGTGCAATAAGAAAATAACGTGAAGGACTTTGAAATAAAGATGTGACCCCATATGTTGTGCTTCTGATGGTGGCTTTAACGCAAGAGTGTAAAAAGTGTCTTCTGATGGTGGCTTTAACGCAAGAGTGTAAAAAGAGTCTTCTGATGGTGGATTTAACGCAAGAGTGTAAAAAGAGTCTTCTGATGGTGGCTTTAACGCAAGAGTGTAAAAAGTGTCTTCTGATGGTGGATTTAACGCAAGAGTGTAAAAAGAGTCTTCTGATGGTGGCTTTAACGCAAGAGTGTAAAAAGAGTCTTCTGATGGTGGCTTTAACGCAAGAGTGTAAAAAGTGTCTTCTGATGGTGGCTTTAACGCAAGAGTGTAAAAAGTGTCTTCTGATGGTGGCTTTAACGCAAGAGTGTAAAAAGTGTCTTCTGATGGTGATTTTAACGCAGAAAGTGTCAGAAGAAGGGTGCAAATGTCGGTATGGTGATTTAAGCCGAGTGAAACTGAACTTTGGGCTGGAGTCTTGAAATTGACCGTCCAAGTGAACCAAGTAATCAAACTTTAAACTTCCTACAACAGACAATGTGATGACCCACATAGAAAGATTTACACCAAATCACACGTCTTTACAGAACTAACAAACACGTGAGAGTTTTCGACAGGGAGGAAGTTGTGAACATAGTTACATTCACCCCCACTCTGGGCATGTATGTATGTGCGCTATAGACACCACAGGCTACACTCATGAGAGAATGCTATCTTGTACATTGTCCGTACTTCTAAAAGAATGGTAATAGTTGATGGGGAATGCAAGTGACGGACGTTCATTGATCTTGCAAAGGAATCTGAGCGTGAACAAGATATTCTTCGGAAATGATCAGTTTGACTACAGGCACTTTACTGCTCCTTAGGAGCTTGTTACTTTTCATCCACGTCCAAGCGTCGATGCACTAAATGATGGCGTAATTTCTTTCACATGATCAGACTTTAAGCGTCTGAGTGACGTCAGCTTTCTCACTGAAAATGACCTTGGATGACGACTTTTGCTATGCTTGAGAAAGGGTGTGATGAGCAGGATGTTCCAACTTATTCATCCCTAAGGGTCACATAAACCCAAAAATGAAAGTTTGCAGGCTATTCAAGATTTTAAAAAATATTTATGCCATATAATTAAAGAAATATCTTTCATATGAGCGCGGGCCACAAAACAATTTGCCGATTGTGGGGCCTGCGGGACTATAGAGAATAAACATAATTTGTCCAAGTACATCACCTCGTAGAATACACCAAACAAAAATGTAGATTGAGATGGATTGGAGTCTTGTCATTTATAGATAATACTTGCAATCTCTGCTAGACAGGGCAGTGCCACAAATGCCAAACACAATCTGGAGACGGCGTATCATGTCACAGTCGTGTCTGAAATGCGGGAGAGATCAAACAGAGTAGAAAAAGTGAAAACCTTCCCTTCATCCCTAGTGCAGAGCTGGCAGAGATCAAGGAATAATTCTATAGCAAGGTCAACAGAATGAGAACTGAGCAAGAAAATGCAGGACTTTAAATAGAACAGAGTTTTAACGATAGAGCATTCTCTATAATCGATAGATTAGAAACAAGCTTTTAATATATTTTCGAACATCGCTTGCACCAATGGTTTTACAAAGAAGCTTTAAAGCAGGGGTCACCAACGCGGTGCCCGCGGGCACCAAGTCGCCCGCAAAGACCATATGTGTCGCCCGCAGGCTTTTTCTAAAAATAGCACAACTCAGCTGCATATAAAATTGTATTTTATTCTGTTGCTATTCTTTTTTTTAATCACACTTGCATTTAAAAAATGACAGTATCTTAAAAATATGTTTCTTATACATGAAGTTTAGATAAGTTTAGGTGAACTCTGACGTACTCCATTTGAAGATTTCTCCACAAGAGAACTCCTGACACTACTGCCCATAAATACAACTACGATGGGAGTTGACATTTATAACACAGTGAAGAAGTTTTTCGTGCAGAAAAAGGTACCATTGGAAAAGCTGGTAGCGGTGACCACAGATGGGGCTCCTGCTAGGATTGGCCGACATGCAGGTTTCATCGCTCACTGTAAAGTTGACACAGACTTCCCAAAATTTCTGCATTACCACTGCATCATTCACCAGCAGGCATTGTGTGCCAAAGTGATCGGCTTTGGGCATGTGATGACTCCCGTTGTGAAAATCATAAACAAAATCCATTCCAAAGCAAAACAGCACAGGATTTCAAAGTGCTATTGGAGGAGATGGAAGCTGAATATGGTGACCTGCTACTACACACAGAAATTAGATGGCTCAGCAGAGGACGTGTTTTACTTCGTTTTTTGTCACTTTTGGGTGAAATCAAAGAGTTCATGCAGTCCAAAGGCGAAGACATCTCACTGCTGAGGACAGAGTGGACACTTGACCTTGCATTTTTGACGGACAATACTGGGAAACTAAACCACTTGAAATGCGAGCTGCAAGGTAAAGGCAAGACTGTTGTTAATATGATAAGTGCTTTAAATGCATTTAAAGCCAAACCTAACATTTTCTCTGTGGATATACAGAGAAAAAAGGTGCTGCAGTTTCCCTCTATGCAGTCATTGCTGAAAGACAATGCTTCTGCATCTGATACATTTGACAAAGTTGCAGACAAGTACTGTGAACTCATAAACAGACTTGGGCAAGAGTTTGAGAATAGGTTTTATGACCTTGATCAGCTTGTATCATTCATTTCCAATCCTTTCATGAATGTGGACACAACAAGCTTTGCTGAGCAACTAAGTACAACGTTCAACTTGGATGCTGGACAGGTGGAGATTGAAATCATAACATTGCAAAATGACCTCCACCTCAAAGCCTATCAGGCTGCACCAAACTTTTGGTGCCTTGTTGACACAGAGAAGTACAGTGGTGTGTGTACAGTAGCTATGAAGGTTGCCAGCCTGTTTGGTTCTGCTTATCTATGTGAATCAGAATTTTCTGACATGAACTTCATCAAGAACAAACGCCTCACTGATGCACATCTGAAAGAGTTACTCATAGTTGCAGTGTCAAGTTACACACCAGATTACAATACAATGGTAAATAGCATGCAATGTCAGATTTCTCACTAACAAAGAAAATGATACCAGATGTCAGTGCCATGGCAAAGTTTAATTAAAATATTGAAGAATTGTTCAATTTAAAATGTGTGTTCATGATATTTATTATTTATTATTTATTACAGTTATTATTTTGTTAAAAACGCAGCAGATGTGGTCATTAGTTCAAAATGTGACAAGATTTATTTTTAAACATTTAGGTTTTGTCACTACTTTACAGACATTACAATGTACATAAGTGATAACTTTTTGAAACATGGTGCAACATAGTTCATGATTTGTTTAAAAGATTTGTCAGTGGCTAGTGAAAATTGAACATTTTCCCTAAGAAATGTAATGTAAGTGATGATCTGAAAATTTAACAATTACTGAGATAAATAGAAATAAAGTGCTGAATATTAATATCTGTTTCCCACTTTGTCGTTGTTAATTATAGTGAGAAATCATTAACATGATCAGAGTCTTCACATTATTAATAATGTATAAAGGCAAACTAAGTAAATTTGTTATTTCAGAAGAGTATCAAACTGGTAGCCCTTCGCATGACCCAGTACTCATGAAGTAGCTCTCAGTATCAAAAAGGTTGGTGACCCCTGCTTTAAAGATAATAGTTTTAAAACGAATAGGAAACAGATATTAGAGAGGTGCTAACCTCACAGGTGAGTGTAGGCAAGGGGGAGGGAGGGAGGGAGGGAGGAAGGAAGGGCGTCAATGCAGTCAAGATATAATATGTAGGGTCCAGTAGGGATTGAATCAGGATCACAAATTCAAAACAATGAGTTCAACGATGTAGAGGGGAGACAGTCTCTGTCAAAATTATATGGTGATAGTGGGTTCAGTTGTGCAAAATTAATAAACTTACCCACAACCCCCATACACCTTCAAAACCACTTTCACCTCTACTATCATGTAATTATAACTAATGGTTATAAATGAAATTACTATTGTAGTAAGTACGTTTTAAAGTTTGTATGTTTTCTGATATTTTAAATTGTTTTCACTACTGATGAAGGGGTGATTGCTGCTGTTGGTGAATAGTTTTTGAAAAAGTGATTACACATATTTACATTAATTATCAAGCACAGGCAATGAGAGAATAATATCGTTTACCGTTAAATGAATCACACTCTGTTTATCGAGAACAAAATCAGTTTGCTTATCTATATATCTATCTATCTATATATCTAGTTTGCATCTTGTTTCTTTTACTACTCGCTCTAGGTGGAAGAAGTAGGTCACGTGTTTTGCATGTCCTGTCAGATCGGTGTTTCCCAGTGAAAGAAGAAACATTATCGTTCGTCTGATGCAGCAAAAAACACTGTTCACGGCAATCGACAAAACGATGAACTGCTTTGCGTTCATATGCTTTTATCATATCATTGTTGCCATTGGTAAGTACAGTTCACACTTACTTTTTCACCCCGTTGCTGCCATTGGTAAGTACAGTTCACGATTACTTTTTCACCTCATTGCTGCCATTGGTAAGTACAGTTCATACTCATTGCAGCCATTGGTAAGTACAGTTCACACTTGACTCTTTCTGTACGTAGTCCAACCTGTCCAGTTAAACAGATTTCAAAGGGACTTGAAATTAAACGAAACCAGTTCAAAGTAGGAAGTGCGCCCTTCATGTCTTAGATAGTCTTTAAAAAAAATATTGTTCTTACTTTCAAGGCTTCGAATGCACATGAAATGTTTGAGCCCTAATTCCATAGCTATCTAATGAATGGCCTAGTGTCATATTGTCTAGTGTCAAACTCTAGTGACTGCTGTTAAGCTGTAGGTCAGAGTGATACACTTTAATATCAGTACTACTGAACCTGTAAAAAACGAAATTAAAATTACTTTTAAAAAAATCAGCTTAAATAAGCAGAAATATAATTAAATTATTTTAAAATTACTAAATAATTATAATGAAGTCGTGAAGAAAGCCAAGAACTTATTACCTAAGTTCTTTCCGCAAATCAATGTTTGTGTGATCATAATTTTGATGTCTACGTGTGAGATCATAATCATTTCGATGTTTACTTGTATGACCATAGCTATTTTGATGTCTACGTGTGAGATCATAATCATTTCGATGTCTTCTTGTCTGATCATCGCTATTTCGATGTCTATTTGAGATGATAAATATAATCATTTCGATGTCTAATTCTGTGATCATAAACATTTCTATATCTGCCTGAGTGATTGTAGTCATTTCGATGTCTGCCTAGTTATTTCGATCTACTTACGTGATCACTGCCTTTTTAGTCACATATGTATATGGGTGTGTGTATGTGTGTTGTACATAAACATTTTAGAGGAGAAACCGGGCTCACAGAGAATCGAGTAGAAACGTGACTAACTAACCTTACTCTCCTGTTGTCTCTGTAACACTACTACTTCCGTCTTGTTTAGTCTCTGCAACACTACTACACTCCTCCTAACTAGGAAACCCTACTACACTCCACTACTGTCCTGGTAAAAATACTACACTTCCCTTCTGTTTCTGTGACATTACTACACTCTACTGTTGTGTCGGTAACACTACTGCAGTCCCATACTGTCTCGGTAAAATTACTATACTCCCCTGTTGTATTGGTAACTGTACTACACTCTCCTACTGTCTTGGTAACACTATTACACTCCCCTACTTTCTCGGTAACTTTACTACATTCCCCTACTTTCTCGGTAACACGACTACACTCCCCTGCTGTCTCAGTAATACTACTGTACACCCTAGACGGCCTAGAGGCTCGGTAACATTACTACTTTCCCTTACTGTCCCGCTAACACTCCTACACACATATTCTTGGTAACTTTACTTACACTCCTCTGCTGTCTGATTAACATTACTACACTTTTCTGCTCTCTCGGTAGCACTACTACACTTTTCTGCTCTCTCGGTAACATTACTACACTTCCCTACTGTCTCGGTAACACTACTTCACTCTCCCGGTGTCTCGGAAACACTACTACACTCCCCTTCTGTTTTGGTAACATTACTACACTCCACTGTTGTGTCGGTAACACTACTACACTGCCCTAGCTAGAGAGTCTTTCATACATATTTTCCGAACTTACGGAGTAGCAAGTGAGTAGAGGTCTTCCATACATATTTCCTAAACGTAGAGAGTAACTAGAGAATAGAGATTTTCCATACAGATTTCTGTAGATGTAGATTGTAGCTAGAGAACAGAGATTTTCCATACAGATTTCTTAGATGTAGATTGTAAATAGAGAACAGAGATTTTCCATACAGATTTCCTAGTTGTAGAGAGTAGAGATTTTCCATACAGATTTCTTAGATGTAGATTGTAGCTAGAGAAGACAAATTTTCCATACATATTTCCTAGATGTAGAGAGTAGCTAGAAAGAAGAGATCCATACAGATTTCTTAGATGTAGAGAGTATCTAGACTCTAGAGGGTAGAGATTTTCCATGCATTTTTCCTGGACAAGAGCAGCTGTACAATCAGAGAATATATAATAGACCAATCACATTTAGTTTACGCTTGACAACAGGATACAACTCTCCGACAGATAGCATAAAGAGATTGTCACAGGAAATGAGGGACCGAAAATATATTTTATTTCATTTTAAAAAAAACCGCTAACAAAACTAATTGAAGTAATCCGAGTTTTGTTATTTTTCGTATGTAGCATGTAACTTCCAGTAACGGTCACCTAAGATCTCTTTAGTAGACAGACGTTCGTGACGCAGTGTGTGTTAATTATCATATTGAATATATATATTAGTTTATGAAGAATATGTATATTAAATAAATTGGGACAACTGCGCAATACCGTCACATGTTGTTGACGAGTGAAATGGCCAGTGCGCATTAGAATTGACCACAGAAAATCGTGCATCACGATTACCACTATATATCCAAGGCAAAAATCATGTCACACGGCATAGCTTTTGGAAGATTCTGGAGACCTTCAGTAAAGCTATATAAAGAGGCAAAAGGAAGATTTTACTCTCAATGTTGAAAACGTCGATTCGTCTGAAGCCAGTCTAACTTCACGAATGAATTATCTCATGTACAGAGATTTCATAAAGGAAAGCTGCAATAATCTCTTTCCATCCGTTTTCCATCCGTCTGATGCCATATATTGAGTGACGAGGCAAAATTACTCAGTATAACTTTTGGCAAAGTGGAAAGTTCGCTGTCAAGAACAACCCGATGCATGCGACGCTGGTTGTATGCAGTTAACGACACGAGGGACCAACTTGTTCTTCCCCCTGTCTGAGTTCGTTTTGGCAGTCTATCCCGCTAATTGAGAGGCTAGCACCGAGATTTTCTTACAGACAATCCGGATTTCTACACTCAATGTAATGCGACGACACATCCCACTGGACGACTCCATCCGATAATGCTAAACGTCGTTGGCGTGTCCGTTTCCACGACAAGCAACGATAATTATCGAGGCTGACAACAGTCAGCTAAATTTCAGATTTCTCCCCCGTGATAATCTGAAAGTGGTGCCTAGATTCTGCAGAATCTTCACCTGTAATGCGACGCCTCAATTGCGCCGTGATCTTCACTTTGAAGTGCCGCTTATAAGTGACGTGTGAGATTACGTCCTCTCCTTGGAACTCTGACATTAATAGTGAGTAATCATTAGCACGGCTAACGCGCACATACTTAAGTCTAGGACTCTTAAGAAAATGAACACTATTATATCGTTTGTAAAATAAGAACTCTAATGTTAAAAGTAATGCTTATTTTACATGTGAACTATTGTTAAAGCGGCCCCATTTGCCGCATAAGAATTGTGTAATTATTTTATATTTTATATTTTGAATTTCATCATTTTCATCTCCCCTTATTTCCCACAGAGTGTATGACATTGGAAAGTTGAATGAATGATTAATCACTGTGCGAAAGAGTAGTGCCCCTTTTAAATCGGGAAATAAATAACCTGATTTAAACATCTTTCAACTCTCTTGTTATTCATAGTTTTTGAGAGGGACGAAAGAATTTGTGCTATTGTTTTGCACCGTTCGTCTGTTCGTCCATTTATTCACATTTATGATACACACTCACAACACACACCGCCAATAAAACGTTCCTTGGCATGACACTAATAAACTGGGCCCCACCCAAACATCAATGGAGTATGTCATGTGTGTCTATGTAACAACTTGACGCGACGTAGTACTGGCATACGTCACATGAGTTTATCTTGGAGGTGCACCGGAGCAGGCCAAAAATAGACTTCACCCCTTGCATCTCTAACTTCAGCTCGAGGTCGGCTTGTAACGAGCCTCCCGTTTTGTGACATCTGGTGACCACTGACCGTGATCTGACAAGGTAAATTGTGTTGTTGTAAGAAAGTGTCATCTCTTTCCTGCTTTTCTATCTCATCACCATTATGCATTGTTTATTGCATGTTAGGGCTTTGCTATTGAGACTTAGGTGAACTGGATTTTGATAAGACTTATTATTGTGTTGAAATAAGTTTTATTATCTTTACGCTATTATCGTTAACGCGTACCGACTCGTGTTTAGACGTACATAGATCGATATTTTGTACGCTACATTAGCAACTGTTGTTTTGCTAATTTTGCTAACTTTGCAAATTTCCGATTAGGATTTCTTTTACTCGTGTTTGTAATAATCCTAATCACGTGGTGGCTGGTGTTCATACGCACACCATTGCACCACTTGTGACCGACAGAGGTCAAAATCCCGCGAATATTCTAAGTCACTTTATCCATACTCGTGATAACTAGCAATTTTAAAAATGGCCGAGCTAGTAAACATAAAGAAAGAACTCATGGCTATGGGTAGAGAATTCGGGTATGAAAAAGCCGAGTTAAAGAAATACGTAGATGAGGAGATAGCTAAATGGTATGTTGCGAAAGAAAATGAGGCGAAAGAGGTGAGAGAGCTAGAAGATAAGAGACAGATAGCTAAACATCTAGAGATGCAAACTTTGAGAGAGTTAGAGGAAAAAAGATCGAAAGAGGCGAGAGAGCTAGAGGAAAAAAGATCGAAAGAGGCTATAGAGCTAGAAGATAAGAGACAGTTAGCTAAACAGCTAGAGATGCAAAACCTGAGAGAGCTAGAGGAAAAAAGAGCGAAAGAGGCAAGAGATTTTAAAGAGAAAGAAATCCAAGATATGAGAGAAATAGAGTTATTAAAGATTCAGTCTGCTAGGGATTTAGAAGATAAAAGGCAGGAAGTAGAAGAGAGAAAGCTTAAGTTAAAAGCTAGAGCACATCAGGAACAGCTTGAATTAGCTAAGCAAGAGGTAACAGCTAGAGAGAAGTTGTTAGATGGGACTGCTAAGCAACAGGCCGAGTTAAATAAACCCCGTACACGGCTAGCTTTCTTTAACCCTGAAGTCGAGACGATTGACGAGTTTTTGACACGCTTTGACAGTTTCATTGCCAACTTTAATTACACTGACATTGAAAAGAAACAACAACTCGGTCAAATACTCCAAGGTGAAAGCTCGCGCGCATTTACTGATCTAACGCGCGATCCCGCTATTACTTATGCAGATCTCAAAACGGGTTTGATGCGTACTTTTCAATGTACAGCAGAAGGCTTTCGAAAAATGTTTAGGAGGGCCATACCTAAAGCAAATGACACCATGCAAGCTTTCGGTACCCGGTTACGCCATTATCTTGATAGATGGATTGATTTGACAGACATCCGGAAGACATATGAGGGCCTATTTGATTTGATATTAAGAGATCAATTTCTCCATATTGCTCCGCCTGCAATGACGACATATTTGCAGCGAAATCCTCCGACTAACTTCAGTGATATGTTGAAGTTAGCAGACACGTATAATGATTACCCTGATCCGGTAATTACGAGGAGTGCACCACGCCCTCCTCTTACAAATCGGCAGAAGTATACACCGAAACCGAACCGACCAATGACGAAATCGGAAAAACCCGAACCGGTACAACGGACATATACTAAGTCACAAGACGTACGACGTCACACACGTGACTCCCCACCTATGACATGTTACACTTGCAAAGGGAAGGGGCATAGTTCTCAGAACTGTCCCAGTCCACGTGATGTAAAGGTATGCACTGAAACAGGTGCAACTCTAAGGACCCAACAGGTTACAGTAAACGGAAAAAGAGTCAAAATACTGGTCGATACAGGCGCGTCCATAAGCTGCATAAATGCTAAACTTGTACGCCCTGAACAGTATCTAAGAGGTAGCGTCCGCATTCGATGTGTTATGGGACACCTTAGTACATGTCCAAGAGCCACTGTACATGTTACGTCATCCGTATTTTCCGGTACAGTCACCGCCGCAGTAATAAGAGACATGCAGTTCGGATTCATACTATCGCCCGGGCAGTGTGACGCACACACTGATGACATCTATCCTGTTCTCCCCGTAACCACTAGAGCACAACGGGAACGTAGTAAACAAGGACCCCCAGCTCTAAAGATAGTCGAGAATACATTTCCGCAGTTGACCCCAAGTCAACTCAGTCACCTGCAGCAGGAGGACAAAAGCTTGTCCTCAATGCTAAAGCTGGCACGGAAAAACACTATTACGTCCAGCAAGTACGCGACAATTACGTATTTCCTGAAGGACGGACTAGCGTTTCGGCGCACCGACTTTAAGGAAAATGATACTAGAAGCACCACGTGTTTATTTACCCCTAAACCACTCAGACCGCTAATTCTAAGCTTTGCACACGACTCAATCATGTCCGGACATCAGGGCGCACGTCGCACTGAACAACGGATTCGCGAGGACTTTTTTTGGCCAGGCCTGAGTAGGGATGTTCGCTCGTACGTTCGTACATGTACGCAGTGTCAACAACATATCGACCGAGGGCGTGTCAGTCGAGTTCCCCTCGAGATAGTACCAACAGTAGAGGAACCATTCCTAAAAGTCGCAGTAGACATTATTGGCCCAATCATTCCCGCGGCCGAAGGAGGATATCGCTATATCCTAACAATCGTGGATTTTGCAACACGATATCCAGAGGCAGTCGCATTAAAGGGCATCACAGCGATCGAAGTCGCAGACGCTTTAATAGACGTATTTTCTCGTACTGGTGTACCTCGAGAAATATTGAGTGACCAGGGCACTCAATTCACCTCAGCAATGATGGCTGAAACAATGCGTCTACTGGCGTGTAAACAGTTGTTCTCATCACCATATCACGCTCAGTCTAATGGTGCCGTTGAACGTTTCAACGGTACAATAAAGAAAATGTTAATTAAAATGGCCTCGGAACAACCCGACCAGTGGCCGCGTTTTCTAGCACCATTACTCTTCGCGTATCGCGAACTCCCACAAGAGAGTACGGGCTACTCACCGTTCCAACTACTATACGGCAGGCAACCTCGTGGTCCCCTTAAGCTAATAAAAGAAACATGGGTCAAGGGAGACACTGTGACCGATGGTAAAGATGTTCACACGTACGTAGCCGAACTACGTCAACGTCTGACCGAGACATGTCACTTAGCACAGGAAAACATTCGCGAAAAACAACCCCGATACAAGCGAAATTTTGACCGTACGGCTGTGGAACGTGACCTCGAACCAGGTCAACTCGTGTTACTCTTGCGGCCCACGCATAACAACCGCATGCAAATGCACTGGCGTGGACCCTACCGCGTTATTAAGCGTGTGAAGCAGAACGACTATAGCATACAGATAGGAAATAAGCAGAAAACCTATCACATAAATATGCTAAAGCGTTACTATGAACGCAGCGACGAACAGATACAAAACGTGAATGTCGCACTGATACAATTGGAAGACTCCAATTTCAGAACAGACATGATGTCCGCCGAAACCCAGCCTAACCCCGCAGTTACAGTCGATCAAGTTGAGATTGACTCGAACTTAACTGTCGAACAGCGCGACGCAATGTCAAAGCTCTTACACAGACACGCGCGCATATTCACCGACCAACCGGGCCACTCAGATTTGGTTGAACACCGCATCAAACTTTTAAGTGACAAACCGATACGCTTAAAACAGTACCCACAGAAATATGAGAGCACAAAGTACATAGCAGAACAGGTGCGTGAAATGCAAAAACAGGGCGTGATTGAACAGTCAATCTCCCCATATTCATCACCGGTCGTCTTAGTTAAAAAGAAAGACGGTACGCTTCGTTTTTGTGTGGACTACAGACAGTTAAATGAGATAACTGAATTATTCGCAAAACTAACTAAGGCACATTACTTTTCGAAGTTTGACATGTGCAAAGGGTACTGGCAACTGTCAGTTGCTATTGACGACAGACCAAAAACAGCATTCCCAACCCCGCTAGGCTTATTTCAGTTTTGCCGACTACCGTTCGGACTAGCGAACGCACCCGCAACATTCGCGCGCTTCATGCGAAAATTACCGTTAGAGAGCGTTAACGCATTGAATTTCTTTGATGACATACTGGTAGCAACAGGAACATGGGACCAACATTTATCCTCAGTGGATGGTCTACTTGACATTCTCGAGCGCCATAGATTGACCGTGAAACCCTCCAAAGTTCGCGCGGGCTTTCGGGAGATTGAGTTTCTTGGCCATATCATAAGTGACGGACAAATAGGCCCTAATCTAGACTTAACTGCAGCCATACGTGACATGACCTTACCGACTACAAAGAAACAGGTCAGGGCAGTTTTGGGGCTAGTGGGGTACTACCGAAAATTTGTCCCAAACTTCAGTACGCTTCTTAAACCACTGACGGACTTAACTGGAAACAAACAACCCACGAAAATACGATGGACGGCAGAGTGTAGCACCGCCCTCGAAAAAGTGAAGGACATCTTGACCAGTAAACCCGTCCTACAGTTACCAGACTTTGACAAGAGATTTATTGTCAGGACCGACGCATCAGACGAAGGCCTCGGTGCCATACTTCTCCAAGAGACAGATGACGAATACCTCCCGGTAGCATACGCGTCTAAGAAACTGTTAGATCGTGAGACACGGTATTCTACGATTGAAAAAGAGTGCTTAGCAATCGTATGGGCACTCAAGAAATTTAGTGCTTATCTGTACTCTAAACCATTCATCCTGCAGTGCGACCATAAGCCGCTGACATATCTGCGCACTAGCATGTATGATAACGCTAGGCTAACTAGATGGACACTCCTGCTACAGGAGTATAGCTTCGTTGTCGAACACATCGCGGGCAGAGAAAATTCGGGTGCCGATGCATTATCCCGGCATGCCATAACCGCGATATAAACAAGAGAGAGGATAGTCTCTCCACAGATGCGCATATAATTCCTGTGGGGACTATCGTGTGAAATAAAATTTTTTTTGTTCCTATTTGATTTCCACTCTGTGAGCTCCAATCAATTTTAAGAAGGGGGTTGTCACAGGAAATGAGGGACCGAAAATATATTTTATTTCATTTTAAAAAAAACCGCTAACAAAACTAATTGAAGTAATCCGAGTTTTGTTATTTTTCGTATGTAGCATGTAACTTCCAGTAACGGTCACCTAAGATCTCTTTAGTAGACAGACGTTCGTGACGCAGTGTGTGTTAATTATCATATTGAATATATATATTAGTTTATGAAGAATATGTATATTAAATAAATTGGGACAACTGCGCAATACCGTCACATGTTGTTGACGAGTGAAATGGCCAGTGCGCATTAGAATTGACCACAGAAAATCGTGCATCACGATTACCACTATATATCCAAGGCAAAAATCATGTCACACGGCATAGCTTTTGGAAGATTCTGGAGACCTTCAGTAAAGCTATATAAAGAGGCAAAAGGAAGATTTTACTCTCAATGTTGAAAACGTCGATTCGTCTGAAGCCAGTCTAACTTCACGAATGAATTATCTCATGTACAGAGATTTCATAAAGGAAAGCTGCAATAATCTCTTTCCATCCGTTTTCCATCCGTCTGATGCCATATATTGAGTGACGAGGCAAAATTACTCAGTATAACTTTTGGCAAAGTGGAAAGTTCGCTGTCAAGAACAACCCGATGCATGCGACGCTGGTTGTATGCAGTTAACGACACGAGGGACCAACTTGTTCTTCCCCCTGTCTGAGTTCGTTTTGGCAGTCTATCCCGCTAATTGAGAGGCTAGCACCGAGATTTTCTTACAGACAATCCGGATTTCTACACTCAATGTAATGCGACGACACATCCCACTGGACGACTCCATCCGATAATGCTAAACGTCGTTGGCGTGTCCGTTTCCACGACAAGCAACGATAATTATCGAGGCTGACAACAGTCAGCTAAATTTCAGATTTCTCCCCCGTGATAATCTGAAAGTGGTGCCTAGATTCTGCAGAATCTTCACCTGTAATGCGACGCCTCAATTGCGCCGTGATCTTCACTTTGAAGTGCCGCTTATAAGTGACGTGTGAGATTACGTCCTCTCCTTGGAACTCTGACATTAATAGTGAGTAATCATTAGCACGGCTAACGCGCACATACTTAAGTCTAGGACTCTTAAGAAAATGAACACTATTATATCGTTTGTAAAATAAGAACTCTAATGTTAAAAGTAATGCTTATTTTACATGTGAACTATTGTTAAAGCGGCCCCATTTGCCGCATAAGAATTGTGTAATTATTTTATATTTTATATTTTGAATTTCATCATTTTCATCTCCCCTTATTTCCCACAGAGTGTATGACATTGGAAAGTTGAATGAATGATTAATCACTGTGCGAAAGAGTAGTGCCCCTTTTAAATCGGGAAATAAATAACCTGATTTAAACATCTTTCAACTCTCTTGTTATTCATAGTTTTTGAGAGGGACGAAAGAATTTGTGCTATTGTTTTGCACCGTTCGTCTGTTCGTCCATTTATTCACATTTATGATACACACTCACAACACACACCGCCAATAAAACGTTCCTTGGCATGACACTAATAAACTGGGCCCCACCCAAACATCAATGGAGTATGTCATGTGTGTCTATGTAACAACTTGACGCGACGTAGTACTGGCATACGTCACATGAGTTTATCTTGGAGGTGCACCGGAGCAGGCCAAAAATAGACTTCACCCCTTGCATCTCTAACTTCAGCTCGAGGTCGGCTTGTAACGAGCCTCCCGTTTTGTGACAGAGATCAGAGATCGCTCACAAATTTTTCTTGGATCGTTGCACGTTACAACTTGCAAATTATCAAGTGGAGAATGTGACAGACACTGTAAAACGTTATCAATTTTAAATTTTAATAAGATGCAAGTGCAGGGAAGAGGATGTAGACTAATGGTCTTCCTCCCACCCCCACGTCCTCCGACAGTGATATTCCCTTGACAGGGAACAGCTGAGAGAAAGAGAGAAGATAGCTCTCATTATACTAAAACACCAAAACAATGACCAAGAAAAATTCTCTAGAGATCACACATACATATTTCATCGTCAGAGAAGAGTAGAGGAAAGGTAGAGATCATACATATCCTGGACAGAGATAAGTAGAGTAATGCTAAAGATCTCACAAACACTTGTCCCTGATAGAGATCAGTAGACTAATGCTAAAGATCTCACAAACACTTGTCCCTGATAGAGATCAGTAGACTAATGCTAAAGATCTCACAAACACTTGTCCCTGATAGAGATTAGCAGAGTAAAGCAAGAGATCTCACAAATACTTGTCCTAGATAGAGATCAGTAAAGAAAAGGTAGAAATCTCACAAGCTCATGTCCTTCACAGAGATTTGTGGCGTGAGCTAGAGATCTTTCGCTCTAACACCTAACAAAAATAATCACAATGGGGCATATACGACGCAAAGCTCTTACACTGACAACTATGACAGACATAGATTATTGACCCCACAAATAAGCGAAATCTATTTTCACAATGAAAAAACTTTCTATTAAATACTTTAAAGTGCTATGAGGCAGCACAACATTTCTAGTCATCTAAACGGTAAACAACGACAACAAAAATATCCCGCAAACAAACCAAACCAACCCCAAACCCAGTTATATTTAAATGATCAAACGTCGCAAACATATAAGAGAAGAATCTTATGTTCGCAGTAATATAACACAGTAATGGGAGGTCTGGCACCTGTTTCATGAAACGAAACACGAAATTGACTTTGGCATAAGAAGAACAAACTTGATAATAGGAATTTTGTTGGAATTTCTCCGACCTCAAAGAAACCTGTACAATTTTAACAAGTGAGACACGTGACTGACATAGACTTCCAAATTGAGAGTGCGTCATATTGTTTGCACTAAGAAAGTATTTATTGTTTCACTTCTTGTTGACTGTGCGTTGCATTCTAGATTATATTGTTTTCTTCAATTTTGCTTTTAATGGTCTTGGTTTTATACAATGAGTGTCTTTCAGTTGTGTTCAGAATTATTTATTCTAATTCAAATTTTCTCTTGTTAGCAGCATTTTTAACTTTTAAAAGTGAAATTACTTAATGTAATATTGTCTATCTATCTATCTATCTATCTATCTATCTATCTACCTATCTATCTACCTACCTACCTACCTATCTATCTATCTATCTGTGTGTGTGTGTGTGTGTGTGTGTATGTGTGAGTGTCTGTATGAGTGTGTGTGGGTGCATGTGTATATGCAGGAGCGTGGGCTTATGCACGAAAGAATGTGTACATTTATGTCTCAGCATAATTATTGTATCTTTTAAAAAATATTTTTGATAGCTTTTTTTTATACATTCGAATTAAAAAAAAAACTCGTGGAAAATTCCCTATATGCTTTTTAAATACTTGTAGGCACTAATTTATGACTTTTAAAAAATATTTATGTCTAAGTTATGTATATTTTATAATTCCAATTCTCTCCCTTTTCATTGTCACAACCAGAACACCATTAGTATTACCACCAGCCTCATTTCTATCACCATAACAATCATCGTCATCGTCAGCACCAGCATCCAACAATTTATTATGATCATCACCACCATCACCACCACCACTACCAGTACAAACTAAAATGAACAGCAGCAGCATCACTTTCTATTGCAGTGACAGACGCAGAGCCGAACTGCTCAGAACCTGCGCCAGTTGGCAACGCCTATCGCTCCTGGGATGGAGGGGTGCCTAACGGGTACGTCAATTATACGTGCTTGGGACCCTACTACGTCTTGACGGCTGGGAACCTCTCGCGTAGGTGTGACCAAATAAGCAATACCAACAACTACGTCTATACAGGCACCCCACCAGTTTGTACCCGTAAGTCAGTGTCAAGCATTGGCACTTGTTCTGATTGATGTCCTCTGAGTTCGTCGGAACCCATTTCTCCCAGATCTTCCGTTATACCAAAGATAATATTGCGCTGTCAAGAAGCTAGCCGTTTTGTTCAGATTTGGACTAGCTGCCTTGTTACAGATCCCCATCTATAGGGTCACGAAACTCGTCGTATTTACTCATGTATATAGGGTCACGAAATTCGTCGTATTTACTCATTAAATTTTATGTATAATTTGTATAGGGTCACGAAACTCGTTGTCGAATTTACTGATTTATGTATATAGGGTCACGAAAGTCGTCGTATTTACTGATTTATATATATAGTATCACAAAATTTGTTGCCTTGATTGGTTAGTTAGAATCACACATCTACTCTTAACAAAGTTTAAGTCTTTTAGGAATGTTAGCCTCAGATCTCTAGCGTCATTCAGACTTGCAAAGTTACGAGTTATGTCTACGGTATTAAACCTAATACTCACAAAAGCTGAAAGGTCAACCAGCTTTATTTTATTTAGTAGTTTCTTTCTTTACGTAACATTTTAATGGTAAAACTCAAATAATTAATCCAGCTGTTTGGTTAGCTCATATTTTGGCAATGCCAACCCAAAAGAGATCAAACCATACCTTTTTTCTTCTATACTTCGCTCTCTTTCTTCTTTTATCTCTTTCTGTCTTTCTCTTGATCGTGTTCTCTCTTTCTTCTTTTATCTCTGTTTTTCTCTTGATCGTGTTCTCTCTTTCTTCTTTTTATCTCTTTCTGTTTTTCTCTTGATCGTGTTCTCTCTTTCTTCTTTTACGTTTTTCGCTTTCTGTCTTCCTCTTGAACACGTTCTCTTTCTTCTTTTACGTCTTTCTCTTGAATATGTTCTCTCTTTCTTCTTTTATCGCTTTCTGTTTCTCTTGAAAACGATCGTTTTTCTTTTATCTTCTCTTTATGTTTTTTCCTTGACCACGTTCTCTCTTTCTTCTTTTATCTCTTTCACTTTCTGTCTTTCTCTTGATCACGTTCTCTCTTTCTCTCCAGCTATCATTATATTTTTCTCTTATTATCAATCCATCACTTCTCCCATTCCCTTCTTTCATTCATTTATGCACCATCCCCGTCTCTCTGTGAACTTTTTCATTCTCCCCTCTATGTTTTTTAAATTTTGGAAAGCTGCATTACGATTCTTACCTGGCGAGAAAAAAAAAGTATAATATAAAATAACATTTTACTTTAAGCAAAACTGACATTTACGAGAGTGGGCCGCTGGAGAGCTAGTACACACATACGTATATATAAGACTTGTTTTCATATTAAAGACATATACACCTTTATTACTGTGTCACAAAGTTTACTATTTTAATATCACCAGTATCACTAGCGCCATCATCATCATTAGTACCAGTTTCAGTAGTAGTAATGATAAAATTGCCGCTATATATTAAACATCATCGTATCATGTTTTTCCTGAAATATTACTTATTATTATTATTTCTGAATTGCAGTCACA
The DNA here is from genome assembly GCA_028829895.1 of Sinotaia quadrata. NCBI lineage: Eukaryota > Metazoa > Mollusca > Gastropoda > Architaenioglossa > Viviparidae > Sinotaia > Sinotaia quadrata. The sequence continues at coordinate 104,569,637 of CM054181.1, read as the reverse complement.
TGTGGAGTACCCAGACCAGAAAGTGGGTCAAATATAACCAGCGTGAATAACACTTCGTTGGGCCTGGCGACATATTTGTGCACACCCCCTTACGTAGGAACAGAACATCCCAACATTATGTGCTCAGATAGAGAAGGCGGCTGGAATGTTTCGATTCTCGACTGTGAATGTAAGTGTAATCTGAAGTGGTGAGATTTTTTTCTCTTTTAATGAATAAGTGTTCATAGAAAATTCACCCTATGATGATAAATATGACCGCAATTAAATATATTGATATTTTGTTTGTTAACTACATAATCTTCAAGTTTAATCTATTTGGCTAATAAATTGAACTTACAATTGTATTCCATAGCACTCGCATTGAGAGCGCAATAAACACACACACACGCACGCACACACACACACACACACACATAAATATACATCATATGTATACAAATGCACATACATACAGACACTTACAAAACAAAGGGGTGCATGCAACAGAACGTTTATTAGATATGATACTATTTGTGAAAGAGCGTTAGAACGTTTAATTAGGACATTGATTAGATATGATACTATTTGTGAAAGTGAAAGAGCGTTAGAACGTTTAATTAGAACATTGATTTAATATGATACTATTTGTGAAAGAGCGTTAGAACATTTAATTAGGACATTGATTTAATATGATACTATCTGTAAAAGAGCGTTAGAACGTTTAATTAGGACATTGATTAGATATGATACTATTAGTGAAAGTGAAAGAGCGTTAGAACGTTTAATTAGAACATTGATTTGATATGATACTATTTGTGAAAGTGAAAGAGCGTTAGAATGTTGATTAAATATGATACTATTTGTGAAAGATCTTTCTGTCAGGGAACACAGGCTGGCAGATTCTGTGTCTTTTACCTCAGATTTGCAGATTATTATCCCTTTTAAGGCCTTCGGCCTGACGCTGAACTGTGAAATTAACAGCTATTTGAACATATCTCGTGCCAGGAGCAGATGCAGTTCGATTGGACCTCACATTTGCCACCTAGTGTCATGACCTGTCATGAAACACACTGGGCATAAACTGCTACAACTATGTTGGCCATACAACCAACAGCTTCTTTATCTTCACCTTCTTTCAAAAGACACAAACAGCTGTGATTCAAACAAACTTTAAATATTTCTAGTATCCCTTTAATACTGTTAACATTTTACTTAACTGACAGTTCCTATTTCTATTGTCTTTCTTAAATATATTTATTAATACTTAGATCGTTCGTGTTGGCGTGACTCATCTCCATGCTATATGCTGTCAGTTGATCATATTACTTAAATAACCCTGGCTGTAACACATCGGGGGGGGGGGGGCTCGGAGTTGTATTCTTGTCTATCATTCTTCTGTTGTACACTTTTTATCCTTCATCCTATCCAGCACGTGCGATCACCCGGAAGGTGCATTTTGGGGACTAGCCAACGTTTATGAGGAGTGGTTGAAGAATTAACAGCTTAAACAAAACGTCACAACTGCTGTGCATTTGGTCACCTTCTCTAGCGGTCTTAGTCTTAGGTAGTCATCAACTGGACACCTTCACAGAGATTTCATAATTTAACACATTCAAGTACTGCTGCACTCAGAAACTGACAGAACAGATTTGGTGCACAGAGTTCACCATGTGTCCAGAAGTGAAATTTCTTTAAGAAATGACTTTGTAATGCCTATTCACCAGTAAAGCTTCTCATTCTTCGGTAGTCACGAATTTTTACAGAGTACCCTTTTACTTTCTTGGTAGGTCTGACTTCTGATGCTACAAAATCGTATTACTAGTCACTTTATCAACTTGCTAAGCTTGTTACAGTGTTACACTGTGCCTCTGGGGTGATATGACAAATGGACACCTAACTCAGAAATGTGAATGTGCGTCTGTTTGTTTTCATTTCAAAATAAGCATTTAGCTGATCCGTTTACACAACTAATCTGCATCTGCCACCCCTAGTCTGTTAGCCCTGGAATAACAAATTAGCATAATAAAACAGCAACTTTGATTTCATTCATTAGATATGTCATTGCAGAACATAAAGCAGTCATCGCGTGCTAAACATCTTCAAACTATTTTATTGTTACCAACACTGCCATGTTCACATAAACAACGCGAGCTATTTATATCCGTAATACCAAATATTATGTGCAAACATTAAAAAAGAATTCTGTAACTAAAAACAAATTCTTGAATCGTTTAGTCATGCTGTTATTGTGCTTTAAAGAATTAAAACAGTTAAAGAATTAAAGAATTAAAACAGTATTTTTATACCATGGTTCAATGCATAAAACATCTGTTTTCTTTGTTCATTAGACAAGTTGCAAGAACCATATAATCTGTTTGGCACCACAGATACCCCAAACACAGGCACCTTTCAGGATCGTATTTATAGCACTTTCCATAGAGACCTTGAAAATGCCAGTTTCACTTGGAGCATAGACAGCAGTAGCTTTTACCCAGGCCCAAGACACAGCAGTTCTAGCTGGACTATTGACAGCAGCAGTGTGTACCCAAGACCAGAAGAGCCCAGTTCCAGCTGGACTATTGACAGCAGTAGTTTGTACTCAGGACCAGAAGAGCCCATTTCTAGCTGGACTATTGACAGCAGCAGTGTGTACCCAAGACCAGAAGAGCCCAGTTCTAGCTGGACTATTGACAGTAGCAGTTTGTACTTAGGACCAGAAGACCCCATTTCTAGCTGGACTATTGACAGCAGCAGTGTGTACCCAAGACCAGAAGAACCCAGTTCTAGCTGGACTATTGACAGCAGTAGTTTGTACTCAGGACCAGAAGACCTCAGTTCTAGCTGGACTATTGACAGCAGCAGTTTGTACTCAGGACCAGAAGACCCCAGTTCTAGCTGGACTATTGACAGCAGCAGTGTGTACCCAAGACCAGGAGAGTCCAGTTCTAGCTGGACTATTGACAGCAGTAGTTTGTACTCAGGACCAGAAGAGCCCAGTTCTAGCTGGACTATTGACAGCAACAGTTTGTACCCATTTCCAAAAGATAACAGCTCCATTTGGAATCTTGTAAGCACGTCCCAGAATATGATTTCTAGCCAGGGTCTTATCGTCAGCAGTACTAGCTCATATTTTGGAAGCAGCAATGATGAAGAAATCTTGGTGAAACTAACCAATAAGAGTACAACTTGGGAAATGAACATAAACACAACAGAGCAACGTGTTGAAGTTGTCAGCGTTAATATCACACTCAATATAAATCAGTCAGGCAAGTTAGATATTTACTAATTTATATATGTAATGTTATGTGTGAGTGCTTTCATTTTATATACTTAGAAATTATATAAATATTTGATTGTCAACATTGTTAGGCATTGCTGAGATAACACACAACTTTAATAAAACTATGGTAGCTGAACCTTCATATAACTAACTGTTCATTTTTAAGTTTTCACCTACAAGCACTGTCCCTGTAACAGATTTTTTTTAAAATAGGAAGATGACTCTTTAAAAGTAATTTATATTAATTCCAAATAATATAAATTAATCTTTCTGTGGACTGGAGTCTAAATGGTTAAGGAAATGCAAGTCCAAAGAGTTTTGACCTACCACCAATTTTTCTACCCAACAATTGAACCTAGATACGGTTGCTCCAGGGTCAACGCTGATCTGAAATTACACCCATTTGTCAATGCAACACATTTTCGCATTCGGTCTCATTTTGTCCAACAATCACCCCACTTGCAGGCCAGAGATTTCTTCCAATTAAATACAAAAGGAAGTGTGAAATATATCACGAATTTAATAATAGATGGAGTAAATAAATTTCTATCTTAACAATACACACAGCAGCAGAAAATTGAAACAATTTTAATTTAAAATCTTACACAGGTAGTGACGTAATTATATACAATTTACAAATTCTAAACAGTATTGAATATTGTAATCAAAGGTTCGAGATCACAACATCACAGTTTTGGGGATATTGACTTACGAAACACAATTCATCACTTTTAACAGAAAATCCAACACAGCTGCTCTAAGTTCAGTGAGATAAAAGAAAAAATCCTCTTAATCAATTTAGCTTTCTAATATAAACAACTTCTTTTATCTAACTTCAATTAAGTCCAACTGTTATTAGTTCTACTACTATAAATGTATGTAATGAAAAATACAACCAATAGGACAAGTTACACACTTGGAGTAGAAAGAGAGTTCAACCACACAGGACAAGTACACACATGAAGTAGAAAGAGAAGATAGTCAATAAGAAGTATAACCACACAGGACAAGTTACACACATGGAGTAGAAAGAGAAGATAGTCAATAAGAAGTACAACCACACAGGACAAGTTACACACATGAAGTAGAAAGAGAAGATAGTCAATAAGAAGTACAACCACACAGGACAAGTTACACACATGGAGTAGAAAGAGAAGATAGTCAATAAGAAGTACAACCACACAGGACAAGTACACACATGAAGTAGAAAGAGAAGATAGTCAATAAGAAAGAAGTACATGATTGTGGTAGGTGTGTTCTTGTCACTGGTTAACACCGTACAGTAGCTGTCGGTGGTTTCCATTTCATTGAGATTTTAAGCAGTCGTCATGCAGGTCATCAAGCGCAGTCAATGAAGTGAGAGAAGGAAAAAGCCAATGATGGAGAACAAAGTTACTACAAGAACAAAGGACACAAGATGAAGGAACGCCATTGCTTTAGTGATTCCAAAATTCAAATACACTTTGCAGCTCTCCCAAGTTCCACTTGGGGATTCTAACCATCCGCTTGTAGTGCCGTTCAAAAGAGAATAACGTTTTTCTTCTTAAATAATGATGATGGCAGCATACAGCCTGGGTCGATTTGGCTGCCTGATGCAAGGTTCACCACTGGAAGAGTGGTGTAAAGCGTTGTTGATAGAGAATAGTTTGTGCTAAGCTCTGTCCATAACATTGGATTCTAAGTTGCACCCTAAATCGATCTGATTGGTCAAAGGTGTACTCAGTCTTTGGTCATTGGTCATCTTGTCGTTCTACTAAATCTGCTACTTGTCAGCCAGTCTTACTAGTCCTCAAGTCATGCCTATGTTCAGCCTAACATGCCTAATAAAAACCTTTTGAAACCTAACCTAGGGTCATTCATGCCTGTCAGTAGTAACTTGCTAATCTTAATTAGTATCACCTGGCTAATCCACTTTCCCCTGACGTAATGCACCATATAGCATTCTCTCAGGAAACATACAACTAGGTGCAAATAACACGCAAACTTAGCATTTACTAAGACAGCAAAATCACGAACTTTCAACTCTAAATAAGACACTAATACATGATATAATATCTACAGATGAAACTATATGCCCTGAGAATATTTGTCACATTCCCCACTAAAGAAATATGTTCAATAAGCAAATAAACTGTAAAAAGTATTTGCTTGTGAGTTTTGCTGTTTAATTAATATTTCATTTTAGGACTTTTGACACCATTCTGTTACTTTCAAAGTTGGACCCTCATCAGCCATAATCTCAGAATGTCCAGGTTGAAACAGTTTTCCTTTTCATTCATGTAGTAATTATTTCTGCAGCCAATTATGGACTATTTGGAATTACCTGCTTTTTGATCGAAATTGCTTATGAATCATGATATATTCTGATTTTGTATGAAGTTATTGCATATCCTAAAGAAGAGAGAGTTATATACGTTATAATTAACAGGTTAATGTTGAATAGTCTGTCATAATAAAAATTATCTATAGTAAATCTCTTCAATAAGAGGTTTATGTTTATAATTCTTATCTTCAGAACCATTTCTGCCATGCCGCACGACCACAGCTGGCGAGGAGTACTCAGGCACACTCAACAGAACCCTAAATGGTTTCTACTGCCTGCGCTGGGATTCTGTTACATATAATTACACTTCCGACAGCTTTCCCACCGACGTCAATGTCGCCGCAGCTGAAAACTACTGTCGGCAACCCAGGGGTTTTAACAGGTCGAAATACCAGCCTTGGTGTTTTACGAAGGAAAATGAAAGAAGTGTCTGTGATGTCCAAGCGTGTGGTATGTCAGTCAAGAAAGGGGCGTTTGTCTCCTTTGCTGTTCTATTAAATAAAGTATATATTATTTCATAAGATTTTAACTCTTGATCCTATCTATCTATCTATCTATCTATCTATCTATCTATCTATCTATCTATCTATCTATCTATCTATCTATCTATCTATCTATCTATCTATCTATCTATCTATCTATCTAATTTCAGTGTAAAATTGAAATAACAGAACAAAATTATTTTGGAATCCTGAGCAGAGACAATAAAAGTAATGCCTAAATAAATGTTTAAAGATCTCTAAAGAGAATAGAATTTGATGGAGTGACTGCATTTTTATCGAAGTCTTTTATACAGATTACGCAATGATGCGTTATCAAACCTTCTGTCTGATCTAAAAAATAGGATATCCAAAAGCCCGTGGGTCCAGAAACAGGAAGTGAGAGAAGTGCCGTGGAGAAAGAAGGGTGGTGGTAAGGGTGAAAATAATGCAGTTTTATTGCCAATCAGAGAAGACTAACAGCAGATCTTTTCTCTTGAACAATCAAATTTTGCACCAGTAAAGATTAATAGTAAGCCCATTTTCTAACCAAACAAATGTGCACAAAACTTTTAGACCTAACAAGTCCACTCTAACAAGCATGGCGCCGAAGTGATGTTTCAACTTAATTTATTTATTCTACAAGCACGATAAAAAAACAACCTTAATCTTAACTCGAACTCTATCAAACCCATGGTTTGCCTAAAAATGAATTCACAATATGAATTCAGTCAAAAACTGTTCTCTATCAACAACATTCACTCCACTCTATCCAAACCCACAGGTAAATTATAGTGCTACTGCTATAGAAGCTTTGGAATCAAGCCCCAAACCCACAGCACGACGAATATGACACAACTTCCATAAAGAGCATTGACCTTGACCATGTAAAAGAATGTGCTTTTATTGCCTGACATTAGTTTACATTAACAGAGTGGCAAAGAGTAGAGGCATAGACAAGCTGGGTGGCGTTGTGATTGTCCCATTTCTTTATGATCAGATTTTTTTTTTTTTACAGATGATGGCAGTGCTTACTTACATTTGCCCGTCTGACAGCAGTGGTAGTGTTCTGTTATAGTTCACTGGTAGCGTTATGACATCAACATTACATGAACCAATAGAACTGCCTATAGAATTACCCTATTTGACCACCAACTGTAAAAACTATAACTAGCAAGGTCCCACGCACAACAGATACTCCTGATGTAAACTATTCCCCCACCACCACCACCGACAGACTCGCGAGATTTTTAGTTCATTTGTTTACTCGACAATGCCTGCTTGTGTATATATGCGTTTGGTTAATGGATTAATGACATGCATTTCTTCGCAGGGAGGATAAGAGTAAATGTGAAGGACCGGACCCTCCCGGGAGAATTTGCATGCTATTCCGAGCCACTTCTGGACAACCACCAAGTCTCCACCATCAATATAAAGTGCTTTAATTCCCTGGCGTACCGCATACCCTTCGGCCATATACTAAGGATTACGTTTTTGTTGGCAAAGGGCGCTGAGCAGGCAATTACCCTCAACATTTACAAAGTCTCGGCTAGTGGTCGTCCTTACATAGGTATATCCACCAGTTCCATGTAGTCAAAAGGGATACATTTCACTTAGTAGTTTAGGGGAAACCTCTAAGCCAGGCACGTGCAACCTTTTTCGGTTAAAGGGCTGAACGCCGATTTGAACGGGTGGTCGCAGGTCAGGTTAAAAAAATTCTCTTTAAACAGGACACACACATTTCTATAAAAGTTTTTTTAGGGGGTGTCAAAGCTTAATTTACACATATTATTAATACCTTATTTCAACGAGATGTTACTCAAGCTATTATGACAAATATTTCAACTAAAATTGAACTTTAATCAGGCATATTAACCGTATAACTGCCACTTCACTGTTGAAAAGATTGTGTTTGTGTCTCCTTAACAAGACGTTTGATATCGGATGGGTGGTGTATGAGATATTGATAGTCTCAATGAATTCTCTAAATGAGTGTCTGTTATTCGTGTTCGCGTTCTTTTTTTTTTTTTTTTGACTCTACAAACTTCATTCTTGAAAAAAAAAGTTATTTATAGATATAAGTGCTTCCCCCAAAAGTGCCATTGTTTAACGAGGCAAAAAATTATTTGATAAAATTCTGATAGAGAAATGTTTCTGGCTTTCATATTCAGATTTAAGTTCTCTGTAAATCAATAAGTTCCATTTTCAGTGAAAGTGGGCTATTTCTACATGAACATCAAATGGAGATGAAAAACATCTTCAAACCTACTTCATGCACTCGAAAATCCTGAAATATTACATTGCATTAACTGTTCAAATCCTTCAACTCATCAGCAAACTGGCTAATGTCATGTATATTGTTCTCACTGTCTAATGTCATGCAAATTGTTTTCACTGACTAATGTCATGAATATTGCTCTCACTGGCTAATGTCATGCATATTGCTCTCATTGGTTAACGTCATGCATTGCTCTCATTGGTTAATGTCATTGCTCTCTTATTTGACACAATATATGCTTTGCTGTGTTTTATTTTTGAAGTAAATATTGTCTATGTGCGGTTTTTGTTTTGCAGGTGGATGCGGACAAGCTAAAACATTTTGGGGTTTGAACTGTGTCTTCAGCAACGTCAGCATTGCCATCTACCAGTGCCAGGAAGGCTGGCATTACAGAGGGGGAAATCTCATTGCTATATGTAACGATTTTCGAGAGTGGGTAGGACCGGATCCCTCCCAATGCACTGGTATAAAAAAAAACATTTTGATCTATGATTCAAAAAAATGCATTGTGAGTGAAAGTTGCTCAGAAGTAATACGTTGTACCTTGACCTTTAGTTTACAAGCATACGTTATTTTTCACCTTGAGTTTATGAACTTTATGAGGTACTTATTATCTTGACCGTGTCCTCTTCATAAGTAACTCGAAGACACAAAAGACACATTAATATACTTTGACCTTTAGCTGACCTGTAGCTATTATGAGATGAAAACACTATTGGCCTTTAGGCACTATGCGATAAATTGCACTTTGACCTCCAGTTAATTTGAAATATATTACACTTTGAACTATAGTTCATTTGAGATATACGTACGTTAATCTTGGTAAGTAATCCATTTGAGAAAGAAGTGATGCATTATATTTTGATGTGAAATTTATTTGTGATACTTGAAATTCATACATAATTATTACACACTTTGGCTTATTTTATACATGATACGTTACACGTTGACCTACTTTGTACGTGATACGCTACACGTTGACCTACTTTGTACGTGATACGTTACAGGTTGAGCTATTTTGTACGTGACACGTTACAGGTTGAACTATTTAATACCTAATACATTACACTTTCACCTACTTTATAAGTGATGCATTAAATTTGACCTAAACGTTTTCATTGTGTATTTTGTTTAACGTGCAGTACACGAGGTCCACTTTCATAACGCTCACGACATAAATGTCAGTAACATGAATAAAGTGCACAACAATTTTATAATAAAATATTTCATAAGTAAAAGTATATGGAAATAAGTGACAAATAAATGAAGGGGTGAAAATATTTGTCGCAGACATAATGCAAGTGAATAAAGCTGAAAAATAAACAGCTACAACAGCAAACAATGCAGACTTTAAAAGAAAGAAGCAAATATATACAAACTTGAACATAATGTAAAACATTTTGGTAATTTGATATTTCTACAGTAGTCATCGTTGTAATTTGTTGTAATTGGCGGCCTTTTTCTAAAATATTGGACTTAAATTCTGGCGAAGAGAAAGCAGAAAATAATTATTTCAGTAGATGAAATTTGAATTCTCTCTCTTTCTCTCTCTCTCTCTCTCTCTTTCACACACACACACACACACGCACACAATACTATTTGAAACCGATTCTACTTGGGAAGATTCGTTATACATAAACAAATTATAATCGCATTTAGTCTTGATATCTACCTGTTGCACTTGGACACAAGTGACCATTTTTGTCGTCTTGGTCGACTAAATCCTGGTCTTGTAATCCTGTACTAAAATTTGGGACAAAATATCTGTTAAATTGCAAATGTTATTTAAAACGTTTAGCTAATTCTCATATGTTACATAATTAAGCTGTTTCAGGCAAGAACTTTTCATAGAGTCATTGCTGCGAAGAGGAGAATAATTTAACTTATTTAACTCCCCTGATTTTGCAAATGGAATGATTGTTATTGTTACAGACGAAATTAACATGGCGGAAGGATCATTTGTGACCAATGGCAGTGTTAGAGATTTGGTTACAAATTGTCTGGAACTTTCTGCTAACAACATAGGGCTCAATGTGACTTTGAAAGAACCAATAGAAATTGCAGAAGTTATTGTGACAACAAAAACAGGTACACTTTATATATCGTCTTTAAATATTTTATTAGCAATTAAAATAGTTTCTTGTTTATTTTTATTTATTAGTACTTAATTTTTTTTTTATATCTGTATCTGATTCAGAAACTGAGGCCTTAATAATAAGTGTGTGTTTTTGTCAGTTTCTTGTTTGGTGACATTGATCCTCATTTACGTGGGAGGTTTTTTTAATTTTAAAAACAATTAAAATTTTGAAATTTCGCTAGTGGTTTTTGAAACAGCATTCTTTCTTTTGTTATGTTTGTTTCTTCTTTATTTCTTTTGCTTCGTTTTCACTTTAGAGCCAAATATTAGTGAGACAGAAGTGTGAGGCATGGTCATTTCAATCACTGTCTGTCTTATAGTTGTGGAAGAGAGAAGACTTTTACTAAGCCTGTATAATCCGCCAAGTGGGAGACGAGTGGTGTCTCCTGGGAGAATTATTAATAAGCATAAATTAAGATTTCTCCATCATTTGTAAATAGTTATAGATGATTATTAATAATAATAACCAGTAACAATTGGTGCATGTCACACATAGGTTTCGTATGTTATATTATATCATATTGTGTCAGATATTTCATATCTCATGTCTTGTTATGTCATATAGTCAGGAAGTTATTGTTTACTCATCATCGTCGTCACCACCACCACTACCATCAACAGCATCAGAAATGAGTGGCTTAACAGATAACAGTTCTTCCTAGATAGAACATTTAAAAACATAATATTATGAAATTAGCTCTTGAAACACTTACACTCATTAGAATTAGAAAACGGCAAGTTTTAAAATGAAGACAAAAAATTCTTTAAAGCATTAAACTCATTTTACAACAGTCAAAATACATTCACACAGAATGGAGTGAATTCTAAATATATGTAGAAAAACAGAAGAAAAAATACCCCAAAGGGTATTCACACAATCTTGATTAATACTCGGAGGTGTGTGTGTGGGGGGTGGGGGAGAAGTTGAGAGGAACAGGGACACTATAGTAGTACATCAAATTATAATTTCGACAATGTATTAAGTACAATACTTACATTATCTAAAGTTATATTATAGACAATATATTATTTATAATTTAGACAATGCATTAAGTACAATACTTACATTATCTAAAGTTATATTATAGACAATATATTACTTATAATTTAGACAATGTTACATATATTTATAATTTAGAGTATACGTTAGAACGGTTAGATAATTATAATTTAGACAGTGCATTACTTATAATAATAATTTAGACAATATATTACGTGTAATAAATTGCAATTTTGACAATGCATTAGGTATTATACATTACATTAGGTAAAATTATATTTTAGATAATACAGTGTTTATAATTTAGACTATACGCTCTGTATAATTTAAACAATATATTACGTGTAATTGTAATGTAGACATTGCTTTACGACAGAACATTACGCATAATTTTGCCTAAATTATAATTTGGACAAATAGCTGCGTTAGAGAATATGTTTCGAATAATTATTATTTAGACGATTGATTATGTAAATCATAAGTAATATAACATTAGTGTATACATCTACAAACATATATTATGTAAATCATAAGTGATATAACATTAGTGTATACATCTACAAACATATATTATGTAAATCATAAGTGATATAACATTAGTGTATACATCTACAAACATATATTATGTAAATCATAAGTGATATAACATTAGTGTATACATCTACAAACATATATTATGTAAATCATGTGATATAACATTAGTGTATACATCTACAAACATATATTATGTAAATCATGTGATATAACATTAGTGTATACATCTACAAACATATATTATGTAAATCATAAGTGATATAACATTAGTGTATACATCTACAAACATATATTATGTAAATCATGTGATATAACATTAGTGTATACATCTACAAACATATATTATGTAAATCATAAGTGATATAACATTAGTGTATACATCTACAAACATATATTATGTAAATCATGTGATATAACATTAGTGTATACATCTACAAACATATATTATGTAAATCGTAAGTAATATAACATTAGTGTATACATCTACAAACATATATTATGTAAATCATGTGATATAACATTAGTGTATACATCTACAAACATATATTATGTAAATCATAAGTGATATAACATTAGTGTATACATCTACAAACATATATTATGTAAATCATGTGATATAACATTAGTGTATACATCTACAAACATATATTATGTAAATCATGTGATATAACATTAGTGTATACATCTACAAACATATATTATGTAAATCATAAGTGATATAACATTAGTGTATACATCTACAAACATATATTATGTAAATCATGTGATATAACATTAGTGTATACATCTACAAACATATATTATGTAAATCGTAAGTAATATAACATTAGTGTATACATCTACAAACATATATTATGTAAATCATGTGATATAACATTAGTGTATACATCTACAAACATATATTATGTAAATCATAAGTGATATAACATTAGTGTATACATCTACAAACATATATTATGTAAATCATAAGTGATATAACATTAGTGTATACATCTACAAACATATATTATGTAAATCATAAGTGATATAACATTAGTGTATACATCTACAAACATATATTATGTAAATCATAAGTGATATAACATTAGTGTATACATCTACAAACATATATTATGTAAATCATAACTGATATAACATTAGTGTATACATCTACAAACATATATTATGTAAATCATAAGTGATATAACCTTAGTGTATACATCTACAAACATATATTATGTAAATCATAAGTGATATAACATTAGTGTATACATCTACAAACATATATTATGTAAATCATAAGTGATATAACATTAGTGTATACATCTACAAACATATATTATGTAAATCATAAGTGATATAACATTAGTGTATACATCTACAAACATATATTATGTAAATCATAAGTGATATAACATTAGTGTATACATCTACAAACATATATTATGTAAATCATAAGTGATATAACATTAGTGTATTCATCTACAAACATATATTAAGTAAATCATAAGTGATATAACATTAATGTATACATCTACAAACATATATTATGTAAATCATAAGTGATATAACCTTAGTGTATACATCTCCAAACATATATTATGTAAATCATAAGTGATATAACATTAGTGTATACATCTACAAACATATATTATGTAAATCATAAGTGATATAACATTAGTGTATACATCTACAAACATATATTATGTAAATCATAAGTGATATAACATTAGTGTATACATCTACAAACATATATTCAAGCACATAGCACTATCGTACTGATCCAAATTTCCGAAAATATCTCTAAAGCCGAGAACTACAATAAATCAATTTCGTTCAACGTGGACACATATCTGGAACCCGATGGCTCACGGAAAAGTTGCTCGCGGATCCAGTCGTGGACAAACGGTACTGGGAACTCAACGTGCTCTTTGCGACCCGTCACCCAGAAAATTCGAATCTGGTCTGTTGCATCGTTAGAATTTGTCAAGATTTGCGATATCAAAGTTTTCGGTCGGTCCAACAAAACAGGTAAGCCGGCATGTTTCGCTGAAGTTTGTGTTAGCGAATTCCTTAAATTCCTAGTGATTACAAGAATGTGTTAGCAACAAAACAGGTAAGCCGGCATGTCTCGCTGAAGTTTGTGTTAGCGAATTCCTTAAATTCCTAGTGATTACAAGAATGTGTTAGCAACAAAACAGGTAAGCCGGCATGTCTCGCTGAAGTTTGTGTTAGCGAATTCCTTAAATTCCTAGTGATTACAAGAATGTGTTAGCAGCAAAACAGGTAAGCCGACATGTCCCGCTGAAGTTTGTGTTAGCGAATTCCTTAAATTCCTAGTGATTACAAGAATGTGTTAGAGCAAAAAAAAAATTGTGATGGAAGGCATTTAAACCTTATGCAATCCAGTGCTCTGCCTCATGGACTCTCGTTTCATTTCATTCGCCGAGAGAAAGTTAGGTAATCTAGACACTTTCGAATGTTTACAAGTAATGATGGCTTATTTGTTTCTCGTGCCCAGCAAGATACCGCGATGACTATATAAGAGGTTTGTTTGTTGACTGTATTAACTACACGTAGGGCAGATGATGACGACGATGATTTTGATGTTTATGTTGATGTAGGTTCACAAATACAAATATGATGAAGTCACTGTGCAGTGATACTAATTATAAGTAAAAGTTGTACCTGGAGGCAAGGTAAGAGACAATGTCATAATTACGTATATATTAATGTTATGTTTTTTGCTCCGTCTGACTGAATTGTGTGTAGGTATGCATGCATATATTCAATGCTATGCTTTGTTATCTTGTATGCATATGTGCATAAGGTACAGATGTTTATAGGAATGTGTGCATATTTGTGCAAGTTTTAATTTGTCATTTTGAAAGGACCCGTAACACTTTATATGACTAAAATGTTTATTGTCATTTTGAAAGGACCCGTAACACTTTATATGACTAAAATGTTTATTGCCTTTTTGAAAGGACCCGTAACATTTTATATGACTAAAATGTTTATTGTCATTTCTGAAAGGAAGAGCTTGACAAAATAATTCCATCGCCACTTTTTAATTTTAAATAAAATAATTAACAATATTAATATTTATATATGCTATCCATAGTTATAACTATATTTTGCATTTCTACTGTATAAGAAAATTATGATTAGTTTGTATATGCCATTAGACTGTTTTCTGTTGGCTGTATATGTTCTCCTTGTTCGTACTGTGTGTACGCAACTGGAAGGTGGGTGAGTAGAGCGTGAGAGTTGACCCTTTGATGTACCAGTTTCCAGTGAGGCCAGTAAAGCCGCGCAAAACTATAACCTCTCCCTCGCCCACCCCTTCCTCAGCTGCTGCTTGTCTAGGATACTTCCCTATATTTTCCTCCCTTTGTTTCCGGGCGAGTTTGTTCAACAAATTGTTAATTGCCCTTCCGGAAACATCGCCAGACCTGCAAGTAGGTTGCTGAGCCAATTCTCACCTGGGTCGGAAGTCATCAGGGCCAGGAAAATATCAATAGCCGGGAAAGGCAACGTCATGACGTGTGAAATAGTTGTTATCCATTGTTGACTGGAAAAGGCAACGTTATGACGTGTGAAATAGTTGTTATCCATTGTTGACTGGAAAAGGCAACGTCATGACGTGTGAAATAGTTGTTATCCATTGTTGACTGGAACCAGACCACTGGAAATGTTTTTGCTTAAAAGGTCTTGGTCATACTTGACGCCTGCTAGCTTAACCTGTCTCAGTACCATGATGCGATCAGCAGATTTGTCTCCTCTCCATAAAACTCATAATTTCCTCCATGTGTGGACTTTTGTGTCAATATGAATTTGAAGACCATGGCACCAGAATAGAAATCCAGGGAAGTGTGTTTATATATCGATTCATGACCGGTCACAAGGGAAATAAAAATTCAACAACAACAAAAAAATACATTTTAAATGATTACTTCCCTTTAACCGTGCCAAGAACATTTGCATTTGATTCATATTATTAAACATTTTATTATTTTTCTTTATTAAATTTAATGTTATTATTGAGATGCTTGTTGTCTGAGAATTTGTAAATTGTTAATTGTAACAGTTGTGATTGTCAGTTGTTGTTTTTCTACGCTTGTGTATACCACATGAAGAAGCTGGGCCTTTATATGGGTAAGGGTAGACAATCCATTTATTAGATGTAGACACCACTGAAAGGGAAGAATAATCCCTCTTCTATATAACCAACATACAGGTGTTGAGGGTGTGGTAGGAGGTAAGTCTAGAGATATTTTGATAAATCGTCTAATTCATATTTAGCAATTATCTTACCCAACCTCCTTGACATGAATTAGGTGTTCATCCTTGAAATGATTTGAAATTTGTTGAAATATCCTAGAGTGCCTGAAACCGGTTCACACGGTGTAACACTTTATATAACTAAAACTAACTTATTGTAATATTTTGAAAGGGGTTGTGCCACTTCATGTGACTATAAATATTTATTTTGACCTTTAAAGAAAACTGAACAGATATTTAAATAAGCCTTTGAATAATACACACATCATGAGAGTAAGAGAAACTTTGACAATCAAGGGAAACACAAGAAAAAATCTTTTCTTTGGGACTTAATTGTATTAATCATTGTTATTGAAGGCAATTTTATTATGACAAATTTGTCTGTTGTATAGAAGTATACAGTAAATTAACCGTAAATGACCAAAGGATACTTGGCCTCATACAATTTTAATTCTAAAATAGATTTACCAATAGCGGAACAACATGTTTCATTATTAATGCAAACCGCACCAATGAAGCATAAATATGGTCAAGACTGAGAGAATATAAAATAAGTTGAAAATTTCTCCACTCTTTCATCGTTAGCGTTTCCACTGGAGTGCTTTCAAACGCCCAAAGGCAATGATTACAAGGGCAAAATCAATATGACGACTTCCGGAAAGATGTGTCAGAATTGGGCGAGCCACGGATACACAAATGTCTCGGTTTTCCCAGACGAAAGCCAGGATAGTCTTGGAAACAACTGCAGAAATCCAAGCAATGGAACTAAACAGCGACCATGGTGCTTCACCTCGAATTCCAGTGGGGAGTGGGAGTACTGCCCCATCTTCAATTGCGGTAAGATTTTAATCTGGAACAATGTGCATGAGAAACCACGGTTTCAAATTTAAAACACTAATCTTAAGCGTTTTCTTTATAAGCCTTAAAACTCCCCACAGTCCATTTGTGAGATGTTTTATTTATAATGATGAGACAATTTCTTTGGCATCACAAACTCCTGCACTTCTGTTTACATTAGCTCTGTACTGTGCACCTTTTATCAGTGTGATAAACTGGATAATTACAAGTATCTCAGCGAAGAACAGAAATTTATATTTATTCTTCATTTACATTTATGGAAACTATGAAAATAGCGACTACTATCTTATTTATTCGTAATCATCTCCTACATTTGCACACCAGTAAATTCTCTGCCTTGCACATCGTGTCTCCCTTTTTCACATGGATCATTCACACTAGTCTGCACATCGTGTCTCCCTTTTTCACATGGATCATTCACACTAGTCTGCACATCGTGTCTCCCTTTTTCACATGGATCATTCACACTAGTCTGCACATCGGTGACCGCACGATATTTAGGTTTGGAACAAAAGAGATGAAGTCTTACATGTAAGAAAAACGAGGATAGCTTGGGTTGAGAGGGCAAAATTGATTTTTTTTTTTCGCCAGAGATGGCTTGTCTTCAATCTTTTTCTTTCGTTGAATAGAAATGTTCATTAACCAAACGGTCTTTAACTTGTGCAAACTAAATTTAATCCTGTGCACACTTGACTACCCTTTATCACTCCTTTCTTTGGACAGTACCAGTGCTGGCGTGCTAAATGTTTCAAAGAGTATGCAACAGAAAATAAGTTACTGAATAACAATCAAACTAGTACAGAAATAAAGAGATGTATAAACATTTAGGCGTTTACATTATTCATACCAAACATTTCGGAGAAACTACCAGACCACACACACGCACGCACAAATACACTCGCGCGCGCACACACACACACACACA
This sequence comes from Sinotaia quadrata, assembly GCA_028829895.1. NCBI lineage: Eukaryota > Metazoa > Mollusca > Gastropoda > Architaenioglossa > Viviparidae > Sinotaia > Sinotaia quadrata. The sequence goes on along the minus strand of CM054181.1, from coordinate 104,551,581 downwards.
CACACACACACACACACACACGGACTCACACAAACTCACACGTACATACAGACACACACACAAACAATTTATCTTATAATTTCTGGGAGTGTGCAGACGAATTCTCAAATGGAGTATGCGAAAGACTTAACGTTTAAAAAATAAAAATTCTAGACTTGACAAGAAAATCACTACCTTGTTCTAGGTCGAGGTTGTCATCTACAAGTTTTATGTTTTGTGTTCTGTGTGAATGTTTTAGTATGCTTACTCCTGTGTTTGTATGTATTTTTGTGCGTGTTGTCTAACTGTATGTATGGTGTTCAGAATATGAGGCTGATGGATATATGTTTTGATAGAAGTGATGTGAAAATTGATTTTATTTGTACGAGAATCATCCTATGAAGATGGGTATAACTTGTTAATTGTTTTATAATTAATTCAAGTTTGCTATGGACGATAGGACACAATTACTTTATCAACTGGCCGAGGTTCAATGCAGCTGATTTCTCGTAGTAGTGACAGGTAGTCGGTCCTTGGTTTGAACGGATTCCCCCCCCCTCCCCGATTCTAAGAGGACTTTTTCTGGCATGTTGATAGTGTACGTCTGTACGATCTAACAGTAGATAGAAATGGTCAATCCAAAACTGTATTTGGACACATCTTCCAGCAATTTTTTAACTTTAATTTTCATGAGTTCATCTGGTAACAAGAATTTTTCCTGTCAGTTTTAACATTAATTGTTCAAGGAAACATGTTTCCTCTCAATTTGCTCCAGTGTTTGATGATGGGAGCACATATTTTTCCACATTGTATAACAAATGTCACCAAATCCATTCATTGATTGCAATCTGTATGTTTGTGTGTAGTGTGTTTTGTATTTGTGTGATGTGTACGTTTTGATGTATCTTTTATGTGTTAATGTGTGCTTATGTTTTTGTGTTTGTGTATGTTTGTGTGTTTTTATGCGTGTGTTAGATATGTATCTCTCGCTCTGGTTGTGTGTATGAGAGAGAGAGACAGAGAGAGAGATTCATTATGATCATTAAGAAGCGACTTGAACTTTTTTTCACCTTAATTGTTCAGACATGTTTAGTAGCAAGATCTTGTTTAGTCATCGTTTTGAATATACCTTCAGCTCTCTCTCTCTCTCTCTCTCTCTCTCTCTCTCTCTCTCTCTCTCTCTCTCTCTCTCTCTCTCTCTGTGCCATAAACTCCTTTAATTCTGTAAATTTATTTGCAGATAACGTTAATCATTGTATTTGTTGACCACTGGCTGTTTCTTTATTAAAGATGACATCTGCCGCTTGCGAGAGGATGGTGTGAATTACAAAGGCAAAATCGACACAACCTCTTCTGGTCGGACTTGTTTGAAATGGTTTATTGGAGCAGATACTGCAAAACAATTCCCATTCTTGCAGAACAGCTACTTCTCAGATTTCCAGGCACCAGGGAACAAATGCCGCAACCCCATCGCTTCTCAATCTAGACCATGGTGTTATATCAGCCAAACATCTCGGGAGTTCTGCGATATCCCGGAATGCCGTGAGTCTAGAAGTTTGTTAGCGTGACATCCCTCAATGCCGTGAGTCTTGTAGATTATTAGCGTGACATCTCGCCATGCCGCGAGTCTAGTGTGACAAAGTACTATACAACACGGTTTTGGACCATGTCCCACTCGTGTTTAATTCCTCAGCTACCCGCTCTAGATTCAACTATTCACCCTGCGTGCTAAATTAAGCAGCTAACCATTGTGTTGTGGTTAAATTATGTCACTTATCAAACAATGTTATGGTTCCTTTTTCCTCTCCGATATGTTATCAGAGTAATTTAAATTGTATTCGTTCTATATAAGAGTAAAAGAAACGCTTTGGCTTTGTAATACAGGAATTATGTGTAAACTATTCTAATTAGATAAAGTAATTATTTATTTAAGATAATTAATCTTTAGTCTCGTATTCCAGATATTGTTGTTGTTTTTTTTCCACTTTGCAAGCCCCTCTTAATAATTTACTAATAGCCATTAACCCCCTTCTGTTATGCAAAACCCACTTATAGTAACATTAAACATTTAGAATGGTACTCGTATTCTTACGTCACAAAGCAATCACTGGCCCGCTTTGCCATCCAGATCTCCTTCCTTTCCAGAATTCAGATTAAAGACAGTATCGTTTAGCAAACTAGAAATATGGGTTTGAGACAAACTTTCAATTTCTTGTCCGTAAAATGGTATCAAGATTGCGATTTTAAATGTCCTTCATTGAACACTTGTACGGTTGTGTTTTACCAATTTCAGTATTTGTCACGAGATATTTTAATATTTGTCACGATATATTTTAATTAATTAATTTAACTACCCACTGATGTTGTATTTGTCACGAGATATTTTAATGAATTCATTTAACTACTCACTGATGTATTTGTCACGAGATATTTTAATATTTGTCACGATATATTTTAATTAATTAATTTAACTACCCACTGATGTTGTATTTGTCACGATATATTTTAATGAATTCATTGAACTACCCACTGATGTTGTACTTCTCTCTATTTTGTCGAGAGCATGATGGTTGACCAAAGTGCAAGTGTATTTCATATCTCTGTTATATGAAGAACACTGTGACTTTTTGCTGGGAGATGGCAAGGTGTTAATTCTCCACCACCCTGTGCCTCCCGTAACCTTAGGCTAATCCCAAAACACACCTGGCTGATTTCACGAGTAGGAAATAAAGAAGATAGTGTAGAAAGGAAGAGTGATAAATATAATCGAAGATAAAGCTCTGACACCCTTGATACAGCCAGGTATATTAATTTAGTGCAGGTGACAGACAGCAACATGTAATACGTAAGTAAACCACGCCAACACGAGTAGGAAAATAGATTTTAAAAGAGAAATAAAACAGAACAGATCTGTGCTTACATATCGTGAATAGTTCGACAGATAATCAGAGTTTATGTATGTGTATCATTCACAATCATGGCCGTTTAGGTCTAGTAAAGAGACAGGTTGCCTTTGGCCTATGACACTGTTGTGTTATTATTTATTAATGTAGGGGGCGCTTTCGGCTGTTGTGGTTTGCTGAAGTTATATTTATATGAGGTATGGGTAAAGCTGTGAAGCTGTTGATTATGGCCCAGTCATCTCAGGATGGGCCTGACGTTGTCATCTACGGTCCTAGTGGGTTGCTGCAAAGATGGCGCACGTGGTCATTTGAACCGTGGTCTCTGGCCCGTGGTTCGTTCCGCTCTGGCGTTGCTTCGCGGCTCAGTGCTCGACGAGAGTCAACTTACTTCGGAAATAAGGTGCCGATCGGCCAGTAAAAAGCACATTGGCTTAAGAGTTTGTCACCATGTGTTCCCCGACAGAACACTCTTACTTATTTGGTCATCATTTAGTTTAATATCCTAAGTGGAATGTATAGCAATACGAAAATATGGTTAAAGTTATATATCACTAAATACTATATCCATGTTTTATCTTTAACATACGTAAATATGATTACAGTTTAAAGATAAAAAATACATATATTTATTTATACAAGCAAAACCACATAACTTCGGCAGTAATATACACAGCGGATGGGTTCTTGCTGCGTCAGTAACTGGCAATAAGGGTGGTAGCCGAAATACAGTATGATTTTAGCTAATTATTACCAGGAGAGCCAAGCACGTATCGCCTCTACGGTCACGTTACGTGGTCTGCCGGCTACATTTGTCGCGTGCGTGGAGCAGAGCTCGGAATGGTCCGTTTGAAATGGGTTACTAATTAGGCCACTCTCTAGCCCGGAGGCATGAGTGAACCGTCCTAGTGAAAGGGTTAAATGTAGACTGACTGTGTTTAGAGTAGGGTGAGTGTGGGCTACATAATGCCATTATGTGACAAACATAACGGTTGACTAAAGTGCAAGTGTACTTCATGCCTCTGTTATGTCGAGAGCATTATAGTTGACCAAAGTACAAATGTACTTCATACCTCTGTTATGTCGAGAACATGACTGTTGACTAAAGTGCAAGTGTACTTCATACCTCTGTTATGTCGAGAGCATGACGGTTAACTAAAGTGCAAGTGTACTTCATGCCTCTGTTATGTCGAGAACACGACGGTTGACTAAAGTACAAATGTACTTCATATCTCTGTTAATGTCGAGAGCATGATGGGGTGTCATGAAAGAAGAAAAGTGTCACAAACATACACAAACGAGTGTCATGGTGTACAAGTCTGTGATGACATTTTGATATAAACACAACCATCATAACAGATAATGTAGTATGCCACAGTTGGTGGTACACTGTAACAAAAAGCAGCATCATTGTCAAGTAGCAAAGTGATGACATTGGAAAATGATGTATCAAGGTCAAATGGCGCAGTTGTATGAGCAAAGTCACGTAGTTTGGTGTATCAAGTCACATGACACTGTTGTGTAGCAAAATCATTCCTGATGTAGTAAGTTAAATAATTGTGTTGTTGTGCAGTGAGGTCGTATAATCTGATAAGTGAGTGTACCTCTCATATGGTTTGGGCACAAAGTCAGCTTCCACCCTTCTACAAACAGGAGATGGGGGTCTGGGGCTCTGTACATTGTATTCTCAAGTTCCTTCTGGCTGGACAAACAAAGATTCTGTTCCCTTTGGAATGCAGTGGTGCTCCCTGAAAAATAGGACGCTATTTTTCTTGGTAAAATGTTTGCAAGCATCGCAGTGGACTCGAGCAATTTCGTGTGACATAACACTACTGTTGACCAGACACCGAACGACTGAATGTCTGCTCACCATCCTTGCTGAATTTCAAATCCTCCTGGTATAACTTTTGGTAGAATTCACAGGAAAGCTGTGATGCCATTTCCATTTAGTGCTGATATGCCATTTCCGTTCAGTGTAGCAGTGCTCACACTCTGAACATGTATATTGGAGGTATGTGAATCTTTAACTGAACTGTATAGTCTACTAATCCATCCCTCACTATAGAAAAAAATACGGTCCAGTGCTAATAATATGATGCTGGAACTTAACACTCCTCTCAAAATGAGTGAAAAATCTATTAGTTCTAATACTATAAATATTATTTATATTCCTATACCCTACAGACAGGCAAACAGAATGATTATTGGACAGACAGGAGAGACTTGTTATTTTTCATGACAGTACTTGTCTGATTTTACTTTTTTTACAGCAAAAAGTTGTCACTGACCACATTCCCGACTCTCTAGCACTGCTGTTAAATAGGATGTGCTCAAACATTCCCCATTTCCTGCTCCTCCTACGGACTATAACATTCCTTAGCATTGTTTCACGGAATTCACTCTCCAAAAAGAAGGAATGTAGGCCGTAGGGCGTAGGGTCTTCAGTTTCTTTGCTGCCTCATTAGTTCAATGGGTTCTGACAATCCATTTCAATCAGCGATAAAAATATTCGAATGCATTTCTTTAACATATATGTCGCTCCAAATTTTCCTTTGTGGATTTTATTTGTTAACGAGATCCTAATGGTCTACTTCAAATACAACATGTCTATTCTTAGTGATTATATATATATAATTATATTTTGTATAATATATAATAGCTCTCACCATGACCTTCACATAATATCCAGTGCTGTATACATGCACCCATTAACCCCCAGTGGTTTACGATAACAACTATATATAATCGTCTAGTCCTTGTATAACAATATCAGAATAGGCCCAATGTCAAGATTAATTTTCATCCTATGAACGTTTTTGCAGCACGCGTTGGAGAGCCACAAAGTTTTTGGCTCGATCCTAACAATTCCACTTCATTACCCAGCTGGCTGTTTAAGAAAGAGATTCGAGAGTGCTTCTTTTACAGCTCAAGCCTGAATGACGTGAAGAGAAAAAAGACCATTAACGACACTCTGTCGACCGCATGCGTGAGCTTTGCAGACAACTTCGTTCTCTTTTGTGACTTTGTGGACAGTGGGCGTACCGAATGGATATATTTCCGTTTTAATTGCTGTATGTATTCATCTTGTTTCCTTTACTGACGTATGTCTTCATCTTGTTCCTTTAAGGACGTATGTATTCATCTTGTTTCTTTACTGATGTATGTATTTATCTTGTGTCTTTCCTGACGTATGTATTCATCTTGTTCCTTTACTGATGTATGTATTTATCTTGTGTCTTTATTGATGTATGTATTCATCTTGTTCCTTTAATGACGTATGCATTCATCTTGTTTCTTTACTGATGTATGTATTCATCTTGTTTCTTTACTGATGTATGTATTCATCTCGTTTCTTTACTGACGTATGCATTCATCTTGTTTCTTTACTGATGTATGTATTCATCTTGTTTCTTTACTGATGTATGTATTCATCTTGTTTCTTTACTGACGTATGTATTCATCTTGTTTCTTTACTGATGTATGTATTCATCTTGTTTCTTTACTGATATAACATTAGTGTATGCACGAGCATTTATGGATGTCTGCATTTCTGTGCAAATGTCTAAAAAGTGATTGTGTGTCATCTGTGTGCATGTGTGTGTGTGTGTGTGTGTGTGTGTGTGTGTGTGTGTGTGTGTGTGTGTGTGTTCATGCTTGTTTGTATGTATGCCTGTGAGAGATTGATAGACACACAGAGAGAATAAATGAATATATGAGTGAATTAGATTCTTTCTTTCTTCCCATTCTAATATTGGTTACAATCTCATTCGATCTCAAGCGCATACTTTAACTTAACCGGATTTCTTTCTAAATAAAGAAATCATGAAACGGATGCATCAAAAGCTTATAGAATGATTTTTAAGTTAATAGTAAAATACATGTATATAAGTATCCAAACGACTGATGGCGAGGTGCTTTCTTGAATTTTATTGGAATTATTTTGAAGCAGCTAAGCATTATTATCACATTTATAGAGAAGACACTAAGACCAAATGAAGGAAATTTCCAAGCTGTTGATTTAAATCGCGTTTTCTTGGCAGTTACTTGTCAGTTGTTGCACCTACAAGAGGGAGAATTTTTCGACTGTTCCATTATTAACTAGTTTTTCTTTTCATTATGGATGGCGGTCGTTCCTTTTGAATATCTATTTTTTTTTCTTTAACTGTTCAGAGCTTTACCCTTGTCTCGAAACTATACCAACATTGAACTAGTGCTGATAGGATAATAATTATAACAATAAGAACTATCTTGCTAAGTGATGCTTGTTTCTGATTGGGAACAAAAGACAAATTTATTAACTATAAATGTTGCACTTAGTTGGAACCCATCCAAAATGTAATCAAACTCAGCTTTCTAAATGACATTTTTTCATTGGAAAATTCTGTTATGTGAGAATTTAGCACACACACACACACACACACACACACACACACACACACACACACACACACACACACACACACACACACACACACATATATATATATATCCTTGTGATTTCTCTTAATAAAGCTTACGCCGCAACAACAACCACCCCAACTCCAACAACGACGACAACAAAAAGCAGTCAAGGACAAACCACCGAAATTCCAACAACAACTACACCAAAAAGCAGTGAAGCACTAACTACATCAATGCACACCACAGACACTACATCGGTGACGACAGCTGATCTTCGTACCGAGCCGCGACCATTCACAGCCAGCATGGGATCGTGTTCTTGTCGCTGCCTAAAGATTTCAGGCAACACCCGAAGAGACTTGAACGTCACACTACAGCAAATACGACAAGAACTGTTGGTGGACACAAAGTCACTCTCAGCCACCATCCGGAAAAAGGTTGTTGTGTTAGAGCCTGTGACAATGCTTAACTACAAGTAACTCTCGACACTATCCATCTGTCTATCTATCTATCTGCACATGCAAATGATTTTCCACACAGCTTTCTTTGTATTCGATTTGGTCGCTGTATATATCACTACTAAGAGTTGATTTATCTCCCCTTCCCAGTTTCGTATGAGTAAGTAAATCTGCCTTTTATACCATTGTCTACGTGAGTGTGTGCAAAGAATATTATACTATACAAGTGTGTCATTGCTTTTACATTTTGGCTGTTTTAAGCGTTACCCACTATATAACAAACTGTGGTCATAGGATTTCTTTTGTCCTTACACACAAAACAATAATAGCTAGAGCCTAACATTTGTTTCGTGAATTGTTTCCCCTTATCTTTACCAGATGGCAGATTAAACTGTTGTTTAATTTGTTTGGATTTAAAACCAAAAAAATTTTCGTTTTTGTTGTAGGTGAGTGCTAAGGATTCCAGGCCGTCGGCCATTACTACTGGATTTTTGGGCATTGTGTTCTTGGTTGTCGTCTTAACTCTTCTCGTAAGTGGTGACGTCATCAGCGTGTTGACTTTCCTAGTCAGGTTGTTTCGTGCTCACGTTTCAAGTGCCAGAATTCCAAAACTGAAATGAAACTTTATTTATGTTTACTCAGATATTAATTTATGCTATCCCACTCTAATGTTTACGTTGTTGTTTATTGTTTTGAGTGTTCTTTTCTTTCTCTCTCTCTTCTTTCTTTCTTTCTGTTTTATTAACTATGTAGTGTAAGTTAATGGATGGAACGTTGTGTCGGTAAATGCTTGTTCGTCTCTGAATTCAGCTAAGTTTGATCTAACTTAAGCAGATTTTCTAGAGAAATTAATTTTTAATGAAAAATTATTTATTTACATATATATGTTTCACTCGAATCTGTGAATTGATATCTGGAGTATTCACTTTATATGTGTTTATGTGGACATTTTCTGTCCTCACCATGATTTAGTTATAGCACCATTTGAAGTTAGGGGTGCACTCTCTCTCTTTCTCTCTATATATTACATTTACACACACGTGACTTTTTTCGTATTTTAACATTTGCACTTGTCCCGGTTCTTGTGATTAAATTGTATCAGAGCTCATATCATGCCTCGAATGAAGTTAGTGTTGCTTAGGCAGTTTAACGAGACAAAGCCAGCGACTATGCTATAATTAAATCATGGTGGGGAAGAACTACGTATATAACTAACTAGGAACAAGCTGTTAAGGTATGAAGAACCTTTTACAGTGCTGTGTTTTTGATATACTAAGTTTTAACAGAACTGTTAAAAGTCGTTAATCTTTTAAAATCTTTAACCGTACCTTGATTTTGTGTGTGTGTGTGTGTGTGTGTGTGTGTGTGTGTGTGTGTGTGTGTGTGTATTGACGTTTTACAAAATCTTTAACAAAAGGTTTTATAGTTTGCATTAACGTTTTGACAACGCTATTGAATGATGTAAATATGTAAACGATTTGAACCGATCCTTATCATATTGTGTTAACGTTTTATAACAGTGTGGAAGGTCTTTTAATAATATGAGAAATATTTTATCATTCCTTGTTACATTATTTTTTAATACTTTAGAAATACTGTTGAGGACCGGGAAGATATGAACATGTATACTCGTAATATTTCTCTGTACTCTTACAGTAGCAAAATATAAAAGTTGAAGACTAATATAAATAAAATCAGAATTTTGTAAACTCATGCTACTCGACCATCTGTACTGGCCGCCAGCGCCCACCTTCAGGCATCCCAACGGACACCGGGGACAGCCACGACAACAACAACAACAACAACGCCACCAGTGAGGAGGTCGGGAAGTCGAACAACCCGGGCACATGTACACACTGGGTATAGATCTGGTGTGTTACTAGCCTGGGCTCTGTAAGACACCCCCCCCCCTCTCACCATAACACCAGAAACGGCAACAACATCAACGCCATCGCCAGGAACAACAACAACATCGACTTCAACCCACGGATCACCGGGTTTGGAGTCCGCCTTTGCCGGCCAGACATGTTTTCTCAACGGGCACACGCAGCAGCAGAAAGGTACACCCCCTCCCTCTCCCCCCCTCTCCAAACGCGAAAGCGGCGGAAGCCAGAAGCGTCCCCTACATTCAAGACAAGATAAACTCATGATAAAATTTGTGCATATCTTTAAACTTACTTCATAATGTTTTATGACCATATCAACCAACCGATGGGAGGTCATCAAATGTAATCAAAGATTTTTCTGTTTGTCATTGTGAACAGTTTTTAAAAGTAAACAAATCTCAAAAAGAAAGTGTAGAATTCCCAGGTAACTATCAGCTTGTCTTGGAGATACGTATATGGGTAATGATGCTGGTTACCCTGTATCATGGATTGAAGGGCAAATTATGCCTATCTTGCTAACAATTTTATCTTCAATCATTATTAAGCTCTTTTGATGTTTTCATCTTTTGTATTATACATTTCTTTGAGCTGGCAATCGCAGCCAAGTGATGTAACTGCATGCGTCGTGTCATGGCAGATTACAGGCAATTAGAGGGTACCGAGTATATTAAAAGGAGCGTCCATGTCATGGCAGATTACAGGCAATTAGAGGGTACCAAGTATGTTAAAACAGCGTCCGTCACTAAAGACAGATTACGTGCTATGCTCGAACGATTATAGGGAAGGGGGTTGTTGTTCAAACCCAACACCAATTCTTGCCTATGATTCATAGATGTGCATAAATAATATGAGACCCGTTTGGGAAATTATTCACCAGGGAGACTTTGCCTAAATGTACGGATGCTGCTCTATTTCCATGAATCGAAGATAAGCCTGCTAAATATTCAGATAAGGTAACAAATTGATTTCTTAATATTTGTTAAATATATTTTATTAAGAATTTTGTAGCATGATTCTGTGTATTTTATTGTGATTGATATGAATTTGTTGCTATATTCTCCTGACATTGTGGCCAGAAAAGCGGCGGAAGCCGGAAGCGCCTCCTACACTAGCAAGCAAGGTAATCATTCTGAAGCATTTGTCTCTGCTATCAAGAGAGATGGACAGAAAGATGAACGAATACGTTTAAGTTTAAATTTCAGTGGAGCATCTGTATATAGAATTTTTTTTTATAAAGTCTGACTATCGCATCTAAAAGTAGCATGAGCTAACGAGATAAGAAGTAAATTTTTCATTAATTCTATCAGTGGAGTGCCCCTTTATTTATTTTTTTTTTTTTTTTTTTTTGGGGGGGGAGCGGGGCGGGCGGGATATATTTAAAAATCCCATAGAATGTGTTGTCAAATTTCAGAGAGGTAGACATTGGTGACCACTGAGTTCAACATTTGGTGACGTCAGACTTCACGGATACTTAGAAATTATAGTTTTAATTCATGAAACATCAAAGATAAGATAGAGGTACATTTAAAAACAAAAATCAAAGGCCGGTAATGAATGAAGGAATATTTACAAGGCTACATAATGTCAGATATTCCAATACTCATACAAAGGCATAAACTTCAACATTTACAGCCATTACAGCTGGGCACTGATATTTTTGGATCACTGATACAGTATTGAACATAAAATTAAGGCCACTGCAAATGTACATGTATTTCGTAGACTCTAAATCTAATTCTGATCGAATTAAAACAATAATAGGGAAAAGTAGTAACATTTGAAAAGATTAAAGTTATGAGTGTTTTGTGCATGCTAGAACAGCACTTAACAAGGTCTGTATAGTCTCATGACCAGATCGAAAGTTCACTAAAGTTCTGTCATGACCTTTCCTTTAAAAATTAACTAGATCAAATCTTTCAGGAATATAAGGAAGTCTGACACTCATAATTTGGATTGAGATATTTTTTACATCTATTTTTTTATCTAATAAATTATTTTGCTGTGCGTTTTCTTCTGTATTGTTAAACTTGTTAAATTTAAATAATTCTAAGGACAGATTAAAGCTTATGACTAGAACGACCAGAGAACGAAATATGTATCATCGATCTAATGATCTTTTCATTCAGTGTAAGCAGAGATCAATAACCAGTTAACGGTCCTAGAGTTCAAGCCATCGTGTTTAAACAGCAAAAGCCCCTTTCAGACACACCCCAAAAAGGTCGATCTTAGATAGCCTAAATAATGCAATTGATGTTAACTTTTTACGCATGCGCGGAAATCTAAAAGAATGGATGGATAATGGAACAAAGGGATGGGAGTGAACAAAAGATTTGTTTGGGTTCAAAATAACACTTTCCTTTCACTTTAAATCCCTTTTAATGAATAAACCGTGGGCTGTCCTGCTGGGGAGATTATCGTGTCTGTTTTCTAGGTCGATCATATAAAATGTTGTTTCCCTGCTAAATTTTGATGCCGTGTAAAATAGCTTAAAGATTTTTGTTTTAGGGGAAACCTTTGTGTCTAAATCATCTCTTGAGAGGATCGTTAATTTCGCTCATTTCAAAAGTGCGTGTTTTTGTTGGTTTGTTTGGTGTTGTTTTGTTTTTTTTTACCTGGGAACCATTTGGAGTTCATCATGGTTTGACCTTGAGTCTACCCAGAGTTTATCATTTCCTGGAATTTTATCCTGGATTCATCTATGATCCAGTATTTGAATTCAACTATAGGTTGAAAGTTTCAGCCATCATTCAACATGAGGAATGGTTGTAATCCACCTACATGAAGTGCGACAGAAGGTTTGAAGTAAATCTTTGAAGGGGGGAGGTAAAGCTTCTGTAACAGCAGAATTAACATCACTGGAGTTGTCTTCGTTTTTTTCAGGAATGTGAATCGTAGGATATAAAGAGCAAATAGAAACATTCATTTTGGATTCTTTTATTACTGAAGAATATTTTTTAAAATTCTGTTGAACTGAGAATTCTATGAACATTGTCTCAAGTCTTTATCATAAAGACCCACCACTGGAATAATTAAGGTGGCTGTTTTTATTCTATTTTATTCAAATTAAATGTGAATGTTTTTATTCTATTTTATTCAAATTAAATGTGAATATTTTTATTCTACTCTATTCAAACAATTCAATTTCGATTTTTGTCTATGATGAGATTGTATAATTTATTCGTGACATCATAAAATGAAAATGAAATAAAAATCAAGCAAAATTTATACAATGTATTTTTTGCAGATAATATCCGAGAAAAGAGATTAACTGAATTTTTAAAATCTATTACTCTTTTTAACTAACAATTGTCGCAGGCATTGTAACTAGAACATTTTCAGTTTGAAAATTGAATTTATTTTAAATAAGGAATTGTTTTTGAAATTGTGATTAATCTACTTACTTCAAGAGTTTGACTTACATAACATTTTTATTCGCTGAGAGAGAAAAAGTGTGGATCTGTATATATTCGATGATATTTGTGACGTCGAGTCAAATGAGACTCGTTACTATCTTTTACTAATAAATTATTGTTTTTTTAAACATATGCACGTTCTTTTGTTTGACATTGAAATATATGTAGATATTGATGTAGTGATCAAATTGTGATGGCTGGTATCTGATTGGTCTGACAGAGCAATGTCGATCAGAAATAGACTCTGTAACATCTTATATTTAAGAAAAGACAACAGGTTTGTCCGGGACAATTCCCTCTCCGTTAAGAGATTATATTTAGCCTTGTGTGTGGATGGGTGTCAGGCGATACTACTGTTAAATCTAATTATCTTCTATATAATTACATTACTCAAGGGGGATAAATTTTCCCATTAAGCTGGGCCTACATGACTTGAAGGATGGCTCGTTTGCCCCCCCCCCCAAACCTTATCAAGGTCTGGCCTTGGTACGTGGTATAGGCGACATGGAAAGACACACACGGATGAACACAACAGTTTCAATTAACGATCTATAAATTTATTTCACTGACAAATAGTTACAATTAAGAATCATCAAATTCACAGTCAACAAGCGACTCAAAGTGAACAACAAATTCAATAAAGAAAAAAATAATGATAAAGAATAAAATTGTGAATCAAGTCCTATCATTACACAGCATGATGACACGCAGATTTGTGGAAAACGTACAGACAAAGAAATCGTGCCGCATAAAATGATAACCACTCTCTTCAAAACAATCAACGCATTTGTTTTTAAAACATATTTTCTAGAAAAAAAATGGAACCATTTACATTCTGCTCAACTGAGTTTGACCTTTTTTTTTTTTTATTTTTAGAAACAACAGTTGATCTCAAGCACGTATGCCGACATTATAAATCAACCTCTGAGGTCTCATTAATATTGAAATACTCTATCCTGCTAAACTGTCAAATCAATTCATTCAAAATAAATAAAAAAAAAATATTCACAGATGTGTGTATACTGAAAAATAATTACATGTAGAGAAATAATATGTTACTTTAAGTTTTTAGATTTGACATGTGAAATATAAGCATGAAACCATCGAATTAAAAATCGGATCGCATTGATGACGTCATGGCTTACGAGGAGAGTTAAGGCCGTAACCAAGATTGCTATACCAAGAACTCCTGAAGCAATGGCGGACGGTCGAGAATCCTTTGCACTCACCTAAAACAGAGTAAAAAGAATCAGAGCAGTAAATACAATCTTGTCTTTTTCTTCTATTATGATGATAGCAGTTTCCGGCTTCCGCCGATATCACTGCTTGGCACTTGTGCCGCTGTTGATAGAGTTGATGATGGTGATGAAAGACAGAGTAGAGTGTATTGGACAGGAAATTGTAGAGGGGTGATGATGACGCCTGTTGTCCGTTGCGCTTATGTACGGGCCAGAAGCATCCACTGACTTGGTATTCCGTGGGCCAGTGTTGTTGTAGTCGTCGTCCCCGATGTTGTAGGGGTGTGTGGTGTGTATGTGTGTCTTACAGAGCCCAGGCTAGTAGCACACCAAGTCTGTACCTAGTGTGTACATAAGCCCGGGTTGTTCAACCCTTTGACCTCCTAACTGGTGCGTTGTCGTCTTTGTTGCTGATGTTGCGGCTGTTCCCGGTGTCCGGTGGGATGCGCGTAGATGAGAGCTGGTGGCCAGTAAAGATGGTCGAGTAGCAGCTGGATCAAGTCTACAATTGAGTGCTTAAAATATCCCCACTGCGGATATTCCGGCTCACTGTATTGCCATTGTTGTCGCTGTTGGTGGTGGTTTCTTTGGCGCTGTTGTTGAGGCCATTGTTATTGTTGTTGCTACTGTTGTTGAGCTGCTGCTGCTGTTTTCTTACATGCTCTGGTGGGTGCCGTCTTTTCTGTCCACTATGTGTTGCTGTTGTTGGCTGTACTTCTGTTGTTGCTGTTATCGGTGTTGATTTTGTTGGTGTCTCTGGCAAGGACGAGAGAGGTGGGGCTTCAAGCACCCTTGCGTACTCGTTGAGAGTGTCCTCGATTTCAGTAGGTGTCTGCTTCATGTCCCAGTTTTGTATGCACGATTTTTTCTTTCGTCTCCGTTTTCCTCGTTTGTGTAGTCAATTTTCTTTTATCTTTCTGCTTTTTGTCTTCTGTTTTTCGTTGAGGTTGATGTCTGAATTTTCTTTTCTTCAGTAGTTGTAGTTGGTGTCTGGCTTTTTTCCTCAGTCTATCTAGTTGTAGTTTGTGAAAAAGCCTGTCTGATTTCCGTTTTTTCAGTTGACCTTCACTTTAGGTGGAATTTCCCACATGATGTTGATGTTAGATTCCAATTCTCTGGTCGCGGTGGTTGTTGTCTGACTCTCAATTGTTGTTTCTATTTTTGTATGCTTAGTAGAATATCTCTGGAGAACATGGCTGACTCCTAATCACGTGGTTTGCGGCTCGGTCTTTATTCTTAGTGAGGTCTTTGTCTTCAACATTTTCAAAGATTATCCAAAGTAGCTGGTGGAAAGCACCATTAAGTTCTAAGTCTTCGGAATTTTTTGTGTAGTCAAGGGGTGTTATGAATTTTATTTTTTCTCTCTCTTCTGTCTTTCCTAATATTCCTAATATCAGCTCTCGCTTGTAGTAATCTAGATCAGAATTAGAATCATCAGAATCATCTTCCTTTTGCTTTCCTCTGCCTGCCCTTATAAGGGCATGGTTGTGTAGTTGGCTGAGGCTCTTGTAACTCGCCTTTCCATTGCTGATTTTCCCGGTAAACTGAACGATAAAAAGCTAGGCGCGACTAGACTCACTGAAGACCCAGGGTTGAATCTCTTGAATGTACATGTAATTATGTGCTCGAAACTTCCCTTCATAAGCACTAAGGGAGGCAATTTTCATAAAGAATACTTCAAACTTTATTTCTTAAGCACTAAGGGATGGAATTCTCATAAATAATACTATAAGTCTTGACATTTATATTTATGAGCAACAATATGAATTAATTGCGAATGCAGATACTGCATTTTAATAATCTTAAAAAATACAGTATTTACATTTGAAAGCACTGAACTGTATCACTGTAATCATGTATTGAAAGAAAAGAAAGAAAGAAAGAAAGAAAGAAAAAAAGAAAAAAGAAGAGGAAAGAAAAGAAAAGAAAGATAGATAGAAAGAAAGATTTAAAAAATACAGGTAAAATATTTATTATGCACGTTTCACACACACACACACACACACACACACGCGCGCGCGCGCGCGCGCGCACACACACACTAGCGCAAACTGACAACAGAAGCCACAACAAAGCCGATCAAACAATCATCACCAACAACAAAAGCGACAACAATGGCGGCACAGTGAACAGCAGTATCAGCAGTGGGGATATTTCAACCAACCCATTGCGGACATGATCCATCTGTTCTGGCCACCAGTATTCATCTTCACGCATTTTAACGGACACCGGGGACAGCGTCGACAACAACAGCAACGACGACAGCACCACCAGTGAGGACACGGGGTTGAACATCCCGGGCATACTTACACACTAGGGACAGACTTGGTGTGCTACTAGCCTGGGCTCTGTAAGACACTCCCACCTACCCAACCCACTCCAACCTCGGGGACGACGACTACAACACCATCAACAACATTGGCCCACGGAATACCGAGTCAATGGATGCGTCTTCTGGCCAGACATAAACGCAACGGACAACAGGCGGAAATTCATCATCACCACTCTCTTTCTTTCCTGTCCACTACTCTCTACTCCGTCTTTCAACACCCTCGTCATCATCATCAACTCTAACAACAGCGGCACACCTCCTGCAAAGCAACGAAATCGGCAAAAGTCGGAAGTTGCTATCACCCCTTAAATAAAAGAAAAAAGAAAACACACAAGCGCATGCGCACACACATTCACATACAAGTAGATAGACAGATAGATAGATAGATAGATAGATAGTCAATACCGCAAGATATACATACACGTGACTGAAGTTAATTTTAGTGCAGACAATTAAATGGAAGACTATGTAAGGTTTTGACCTTTTTTCGCTTGGCAGCTGAGAGTAACTTAGTGTTCACAATAAGTTCGTGTCGAATTCTGGCCACGCTTGCATTCAACTCCTCTCTGGCATTCACCGCAATCTTTACGCAATGGCAAGCCGAGTCCTTGACCTTAGTAAACAATGACTGTTTCGGGGTAGTTGAAGTCGTAGGATCGAAAGCTGCTAGTAAAAGAAATCACATGTTTAGTTATGTGATGTATTATACAAAATCGGTACACTCTGTTTCCCTTTGACAACGAAAATTTCGATCTGACTACTGTGTCAAAGTTCTCTAGATTTTGGATTGCTTTACGACTTAACAAAAAATTCTCTGTGCTAGGATTAAAATGAAGCACAGAAAGACAAGTGCCTACTAGTATTAGTGAGTTTATTTGCTTGTTTTTAATTTAAGCAAATATGAATAAAACCACTAAACAATAGAGACGCATGCATACATAGCAGGCCTATTCTTTAAAACCTCAACTAGGGCCGGCCTTCAACTGTGAGTTACAACTGATTGAAAATTGAAAACAGTGTGAACAGAAGCGCTACCGTCACGATATACCAATAATGGCGATGTCTGTAAAGTTATTTGCAAATTGTCCAAATACAATTTATAATATATTTGTATAAACATCTGTAAATGCCTCATGCAGACGTATAATTATGTCAGGCACTAAACACTCCAGCGGACAAATACATACAGCAGTTAAACCTGAAGTATATCCATTCGGTAGTGTTGTTATCCACAAAGTCGCAAAGAGCGCCGGAACCATACCCGCACAAATTCCACAGCGAAGCGTTGTTAATCGCTACACTTCGCCCAAATTGCGACATATCTGTATTATACCAAAAGAAGCATTCTCGAGAATTTTTCGTAAACAGCCAGCTAGGTAGTGAAGTATAGTTGTTTGGATCCAGCCACAGACTACTCATTTCCCCAGCGTGCGCTGCAACAGGTCAGAGGTCAATTATGTTGTACTCGTGGAATAACTCTGTGTGTGTGTGTGTGTGTGTGTGTGTGTGTGTGTGTGTGTGTGTGTGTGTGTGTGTGTGTGTGTGTGTGTGTGATTCTGCGTGTGTCTGTCGTATGCACAGTTTGGAAAGAGAACTGAAATAAGGTAATGATAGATTCTTGTCTTAGGTCGTGATTTAATTTTTCGAAAAAACGAAGTAGAAAAAAGGAAAGGAAGGGAGAATGAGAGAGAAGAAAGAGAGAATTATCTATTAAATAATTGTATTTTAATGTTATTAAGTAGCATTTACACTTTAAAAATCCACGGGACCCATCTAAATGTTCACTGTACAGAACGCCATCTTACGACAATGACCTTCACCAGCAACAACATCCGGACATATGCTGGTGTTCAGCAGTAAATATTTGCATAATTGCCTATGTAGTAGAAGAATACAAAATAGCCAACAATCATAATCTGTCAATGTTGGAAAAAGAAAAGAGTAATATTTTTTCCCAATAAGAAATAAATTCATATATAGCATAATGATACTGTGGCAGAGTATATTTGCCCATCACTAATTCTAGACTTAATTGTTATATAAATTGTTAAACTGACCTTGGACTCTCCTTACAATGGTATTTTTGTAAGTGTCAGAATTGGAGTAAACAACTTGAGTTGAGAATAATCTAGAAAGTGCTGATGCAATGCAAACCAGTTCACGCTAACAAACTACAAGACTCACGGTATTGAGGGATGCAATGCTAACAAATTACAAGACTCACGGCATTGAGGGATGTCACGCTAACAAATGACAAGACTCACGGCATTGAGGGATGTCACGCTAACAAATTACAAGACTCATGGCATTGAGGGATGTCACGCTAACAAACTACAAGACTCACGGCATTTCGGGATATCGCAGAACTGGTATTCCCGAGATGTCTGGTTGATATAACACCATGGTCTAGACTGAGAAGCGATGGGGTTGCGGCATTTGTTCCCTGGTGCCTGGAAATCTGAGAAGTAGCTATTCTGCAAGAATGGGAATTGTTTTGCAGTATCTTCTCTCAAAAACCAGTTCAAACAAGTCCGACCAGAAGAGGTTGTGTCGATTTTGCCTCTGTAATTCACGCCATCCTCTCGCAACCGGCAGATGTCATCTTTAATAAAGAAACAGCTAGTGGTCAACAAATACAATGATTAACGTTATCTGCAAATAAATACAGAATTAAAGGAGTTTATGGCACTGATAGAGAGAGAGAAAGAGATAGATAGATAGATAGATAGATATCCTCTTTGATTATAAGAGAATTATCCATCTCACATCTGTGATAATTCGCACCTTGCGGATGACGGACTGGAAGACTACCCCTTGTACTCTCTCCAGAATAATTCCTAGTATTTTAATGAACACTACAGAACAACTCTGACCTGACACACGTCCAAAACAGAGTAGTGAACACCCTGTACAAAGCCCTATCTCACCCTTTTGTTTATTATTATTAAGCCCCCGACACTATCCTATTAATCCTGTTACAATATAATACAGGTTAAGGGTGTTGACAAATGAAAAAAGAATTTATTAACAAAACTATTAACTATACACTACACAGCAATTCAACACTGATCAAATACAAATAATAACAAATACAACGAAGACATACTAAAATTTAAAAAAACAGACATATACGTGTAGAACGTTCATTATAATGTCAGGCCTGGAAACGCTCTCTTATAAATCATTATGATAGTGTTCTTGGAACCAACAACAGTATCTGCTGACAAAATTAGTTCAATTGATTACCTTCAGATGACATGAACAAGGTACATCTCAAGATAGAAAGAAGTCAAATAATAGTGATATATTTTATCTCACCATACAAAACCAAATGTCTGTGAAAAAATCTCTTCATTGAGAGGTTGCACAAGGATTTTGATTAATTTCATAAACACACACACACACACACACACACACACACAAAATCATAACACAAACAAACATACATATGGTCTACACACAACACACAAACATACACTAACACAGTAAACACAATGCACCCACAAATACACAACACATACACAAACATCCACGAACACACTGTATAAGATATGTCGTATTATCACACAGATAGCTCTTTACTTCGGAAAGATATATTGCACTCAGAGATTTATTTTTTTAACTGGAGCGATTGAGCATGGAGACAGCGTGTTTCCTTGGACAACGTTAAAACAACGGTAAAATTTATCTCGTTGCCAGATAAACGCCTGAAAATTAAATTGAAAAACCATGCCGGAAGGTGTATCCAAAAAGTCTCGGATTTACGTTTCGATTTGCCGCTAGATTGTACATAATAAACACGCCAAACAATTCTATTAAAAGCAAGGGAGAGAAAGCCTCTACGATCAAGGACCGACTACCTGATCACTGTAAAAATTAATTTAGCCTGTACCTATCAAATAAAACTATGTGTGGTAAAAAGGTTGTAGGTTAAATAATCGTAAGTGCTTTCTGCTTTTTTCAAGAAGCAAGTCATTCGTTAGCCACTTGGATCACGTCATTGACGAGAAGGAGCAATCACTGGGCGCGAGTGCGATCACACACACACACATACACACACACACACACACACACACACACACACACACACACACACACACACACACACACACACACACACATAGTAGAACGTGTAATGACCTGAGCTTACATAGATGATTGGCGAATAATGATATGCATAAATTTGAAACGTCCTATCGTAGTGGTTTTCATAAATTTAAATAATAAATAAATAAATACCCTAGCACTACAAGCTATACTAACAGTCTCCAAAGTACATGTAAGGGAGAATTGTATATATTCCTGTTTTTATTTTATACTAAGTTTTGTTGAGCTGGTCACATTATCAAGCTATTATTCCTTACCAAACTATTAAGCTAATGTAAACAGAAGTGCAGGCGTTTGTGATGCCAAAGAAACTGTCACATCATTATAAATAAAACATCTCACAAATGGACTGTGGGGAGTTTTAAGGCTTTTAAAGAAAACGCTTAAGATTAGTGTTTTAAATTTGAAACCGTGGCTTCTCATGCACATTGTTCCAGATTAAAATCTTACCGCAACTGAAGATAGGGCAGTACTCCCACTCCCCACTGGAATTCGAGGTGAAGCACCATGGTCGATGGTGAGTTTCATTGCTTGGATTTCTGCAGTTGTTTCCAAGACTGTCCTGGCTTTCGTCTGGGAAAACCGAGACATCTGTGTATCCGTGGCTCGCCCAATACTGACACGTCTTTCCGGAAGTCGTCATATTGATTTTGCCCTTGTAATCATTGCCTTTGGGCGTTTGAAAGCACTCCAGTGGAAACGCTAACGATGAAAGAGTGAAGAAATTACTTTAGCATTTTATTTTCTCAGCGTCTATATCATAGTTGTGCTTCATTATAAAGATTTGCATTAATAATCAAAGTTATGTTCCATTAGTAAGATTTGCATTAATAAACTCATGAAGGCATTAATAAACAGTTATCCTTCATTAGTAAGATTTGCATTAATAATCAAAGTTATGGTTCCACTACTGGCAAATATGAAAGTTGTGCACGGTATCAACGAACGCAAGCAGTTTGCCCATGGACAGTGGGTGCAGTGGATATGTGCGTCTGTGGATCGTAGATCATTGAGAAGTATATATGAATGGGCTGTAGGTCAGCGAGCAGATTCTACTGCATCACGACACAGAATGCAAATGACCAAATATGGGCATCTGATATCTGGTATCTGGCTAGCGGCTTCCCTTCTTGCCATTCCCCTTTACCCCCTCCACATCCTTCACCCTTTTGAGTAACCTACATCTTAATAGGTCATTAACAACTATTGCACCACAGGGTACGCAACTTAGCTAGCGGTACTATACTTCTCATAAAATAATAAAAGAATTATAAATTATATATAGAAAAAAATATTTAGAAAATCGGCATAATTTGTCAAAAACTCCTCTGACACAGTCATTACGGTATTTTCTGGGTACGAGGAAACAAATAAACCATCATTTTTTGTAAACATTCGAAAGTGTCTAGGTAATTAACTCGGTGAATGAAGTGAAACAAGCGTCCAACAGGCAGTGCACTGGAATGCATACAGTTTTGAATGCATTCCATCACTGGCATTTCGCCCTCCCTGAATTCTATTAAGTACTTCTAATGTGAGGAGTTAATTAACTCAAACTTCAGATCGTCTGGAGCGAGACAATCAAGGCCTTTGTAGCTTACGTGTTTTAAATGGCCGACCGAAAACCTTGACATTGCAGATCTTGACAGATACCGGCGGTGCAGAAGACCAGATTCGAATGTTCCGGGTGACGGGTTGCAAAGAGCACGCTGAGTTCCCAGTGCCGTTTGTCCATGACCGAATCCGCAAGCAACTTTTTCGTGGGCCATTGGGTTCCAAATAGGTCTCAACTTGAATCGTAAATTCTTCAGTGTAGATTATGTCTGCCAAAGTAAATAAAACATTGGCCATGTGTTAGGAAAGCAATTTTTACTATATAGTTTCATTTCGTTCTCTTTATACAGTTGCACTACAAACAAAATAGTCACTACAATCTTGCCCTGTTGACACACTGAGTTGGCTGAAAAAGGTTATAAATCTATAGGTATGGGAAGAGTACTCTCATTGTCACAGTTATATATGAGTCAAGATCTAGAGTTATCTAGATTGCATGTAAATCAATAGGTCCGGGAGTGGGATGCAAAGGCTGTTCTCTCAACGCAGATTTTTTCTAAATGACGGATTTAAAGTGTGTTTCTACTTTGGCTTGTGTCACAGTGACCATGATCATACTTCCTTAACAGTTTGCTTTCTCAATCTCTCAAACTTTTGCTAGAATTTTATTTTTAAAGTATAAGTATTGCTTTCTTAAAACCCCTATCAATCCATTTTATATTATACCCCATAACAAAACCAATTAAAAACAAGCAGTCAAATAAACCCCACTTTTAAAATATCCATACCTATTAAAAAGTTAAAAGAAAACATCTCGAAAATGCTCGAATCACGTGATCTTGAAGAAATTCTAAATATAGAGTGTGTGACGTCATATGAGCGGCATAAAACTGAGTGAATTCTTGCAAAATTGTTTATATCATTTTATTAGAGAGGTTTTCAGTATATACATATATATTTGCTTGAAGAAATGAGATTTGTAGCAAATCAAAGACTGAAAGAAGGCAGTGTTCCATCTGTACATAAATTAGTAACTTCTTTGAAGTCAAGCTCTTAGTGACCTAAGTCTTGGAAATGAACAACATTGTTTAAAAAACAACAACAAAGCAACAACAAACCCCTTTATATTTATAATGAATACTGTGGGGTGAAAGTGATCAAGAAGCTATATCTAGATGTACATATATAGTTTTTGTTCAGTAATTGTATATCTATACACCAGGATAATTTAGCACTTCATCAAAATGATCAGTTATGATGCTACAAAACTCATCCAGCAACAATTTCATTAAATATCCTTTAAAAAAAAATAACACAGATATTATAATTTAAAATTTAGTTAAGAAACTTTTACTGGATTACACTTATATAATCCATATCTTTATCGTACATTAATTGTATTACATTCATTTCACTCACTTATTAAACAGGTTATTTTACTGTTATTTGAAACAGATCCATCAAGTATTCGGTACTCAAAATAATATCGGTAATACTAAATGAAGAGTAATAATAATTAATTCCCATATTTTCGCATTAATTTG
Source organism: Sinotaia quadrata (assembly GCA_028829895.1). NCBI lineage: Eukaryota > Metazoa > Mollusca > Gastropoda > Architaenioglossa > Viviparidae > Sinotaia > Sinotaia quadrata. Next base: position 104,527,769 of record CM054181.1, on the reverse strand, counting down.
ATTTATAATCGTAGGACAATTTGTAAATGCTTTACATGAATGCCAAATTATTTATACATGTGATAATTATTCACCAGAAACCCATTTGAGATGAGCATTGGCAATTTCCACAATTTACCACAATGATTACAGTATGATTAGTTGTCATGTACTTTTCTCTTCTCATTGGTATTATACATTATTGTTATCACTTCATTTATCTGCTCAGTCAATAACTTTTAATTATTTTTAAAATATCTTAAAATTTTGTTTATGTGTAAATTTTTCCAGATATTACAAATTCATTAAGAAAACATTACATATAAAACACAATTTTATGTCAAAAATATGATATTTGTTTCAAACGCCTCTAATTAAGAAATAATGAAGGAAGGACTGCTTGATTTACTTTGAATTTATTAATAACAATAATATTAATAATGGCAATCTGTATTAGTTACATAACTGAATCAGTTCAAATAATTGTTTATAGTAGTTTACTACTACTAAAATAGTTCAGCCAATATAAACATAATATGTAAAATGCACTGATATTGATTTACAGAGCCATTTAGTCAGAGTAAGTTTCCATGCTGTGTTAGAATTATAATCTATTTATAGAACCCAACTAGAAAATATGCTATTATTCTTCCATAAATTTATCTTTTTTTTTTTGTTCGTTTGTATATATATATATTTGAATTACTAGGTTAGCTATAGCATCTACAAGAGCTTCGAATAAATAGTAGTTAAACATCGAGAGGTTACCTCTCAATAAAAATGTCAGTTAAACGTCGACATGTTATATTCCATTTTCAAATGTCAGTTAAACATCGAGAAGTTACATCTCATTTTCAAATGTCAGAAATAAATGTCTGTATGAAAATAACAAAAGGCACATATTAAAAGTGGAGGGGGGGGGGCGGGTATGAACATGTCCAGTACAGCATCAGTCACATTTCTGAACGACAGATGCGAGTTTCAGGGACTTACTTTTATGGACAGGACAGTAAACAGAGCCAGTCAGTCATCAAAAGTAAAAGAGAGAAAACAACAACAGCGACAGGTCTGCTAAGTGATTTTCGCGAGAAGCGGGAATTGAGATAAGAGTCTCTTGACTTAGAATGCTTACCTCTCACTGTTGTCACCACAACTTCTGAGATTTCTATTGGCTGTTTCAATTTGACGTTGAGCTCATTGGTCATAATATCAAACGTCACGCATCCTTGCATTCCACTTGCATCTATCGTCAGAGAGGCACTAGACTGAAAGCCATTGGTGATATAGTTCACCAACGCGCCTTCTGCTCTGTTTGGTTCGTCTGCCACAAACGATTACTCTAGTTAAGAACTCGCCAAGTATGTGTGTATGTGTGTGTATGTGAACATTAAGAGTTACTTTTCCCTTACTTTCTGTTATGTTGCCAGAAGTGGCATATACGTTGGGACACCTATCAATATGGGCGGGGTAAAGTGAAAAAGAAAATGTTTCATATTACTTATTTTCTCTTTTGTAAATAATAAAGTCTGAGAACTTTTTAAGCAGGCGTTGTATGAGTGTACAGCAGACCATGAAAGAATAAAAGTAATGAAATTCTCAGACACCAGACAGAAAGGTTTTCTGACAAAATCCAAGAAATCGCTTTGTAGCAAATATTGAAATACGCTAGTTGAATGTGTTACACAAATAATCTAGTGCTAATTGTCAGCAAACAAACTGAAAATAATTATAGATTTTAGATGTAACAACTCCCCACTCCTCAAAAAGAAATTCTTCAAGAAAAGCTCTGTTGAAAAAATTGTTAAGTTCAAAATCCTTATCACTGGCTATTTCCAATGACTTTAAGTGAATTAATAACAATTAAGCCATCTTCCAGAAACCAAGATAAAGACACATGCTTAGTATCCTCCAACTTAAGCGCATTAAGACAAACTTGATATTCCTATGACGCTTAGCGTCACGCGCATCAAGACAAATTTGACAACGCAATAGTTGAGAGTGCGCTCCCCTTCTCGATCGCCGAAAGGTATGCAGGAACCACCGATCAAGTGAAAACAAGAGTGAATGAAATCGTTGAAGCAGCATAAAAAAAAATTATTGGCGGTCTTATGCCCAACATTCAAACCTTCTTTAAACAGCAACTTCTAAGGAAACTAAAAGCATTTATTAACGGATAACTCTCATCTTTGATGTGTTCATAGGTCGCCGCTTAAAGACCAAGTGAAATGGAATATAGGTCAAACAGTTTGTGAAGGCGATTTATCCTGTTACTAAGATGCACAATCCCCAAGCCCTTGGGGTAAAAGCAAGCAGAAGAGATGTCAGGCAAACGGTCAAATAGCAGCCAATGTAACTTTCTCTGGTACTTCATGGATGTTTGATCCAATTCATACTGATGACAGCGAAAGTTAAACTGTTAGTAGTTCGCCTACCATTTCTAATGATGTTGGAGATACTAAGGGAACAATGGCTGATGAAGTCTAGTAAATTATTTTTCTAATATAGTCAGCTTACTACATAGACCTACAGTACATTTGTAGTCATCGTTAAGTTCATAGACACATTTCTAACTATTAGTATTATTAAAATAAATTGTGTATTATTGTTATAAGATTGAGGAAAGCTTTTTTTTTAAAGTACAGTTTGTAATTGTCGTTATATAAATATTACATTTACTACCAATATTTATTACTATTAGTGATAGTATTAACGATTTATACTAACATTTAGAGAACTGCATTATAGTTATGTTTTACATAAGTGATTATCATTCTGTATATAATTTTTAATTACTTTACTTACTAATGATGAACAATATAGAGAATAACAGTAGTCATCTTTTTAAATGAGTGATTATTATTTATATTTTAAATATAATTTTTAATTACATTACTTACTAGCTGAGTACTTTCTTTTTCATATATATTGTGTTTGCATGATTATGCATACATGTCTCTATAAGCGTTGTATGTGTTTATACTTTGTTTTGTGTACTATTTTATTTATTTAGTATTGTAAATCTAAAGCTTTTAAAATTAACAATTAATGTTATATTAATTTAATAACTGAATAGTCTTATTGAGGTTAAATATATGCATTTGTTCTTATTAATATTACAATTATTAGTTTATTGTGATCTAACAATCTGGTACAGTTACCCAAAAATGGCTATACAGTCGAACCCAGTTATGTCACCGGCCTAGGGTTTGCAAAAGGTGTCGAGATACCTGATAATCGAGATAACAGAAAACCAATATGGCGGCAATATACATGTATTTAAAGGGGAAATATCCCAGTTTTGCCATCTTACTAATGGTGATGTAATTAGTGCAACAATTCTGTATCTTTGCTAATATGCAGTATTATGAAACCATAAACTGTAAAGTAAAATATTTAATTATAATCAAGTTACTTCAACTATTCATTTGTACACAAGTAGTTATGGTAGATGCTTAGTAATAAGTATCAAATGCCTTTTAATGGATTTACCAACTAAAGTTAACAGTAGAAAATAAAGATCAATTTTCATCCTGGTAGTAATAAGTAATAAGATTATTTATTCAAGAAAAGTTGTCATATTTTTTTACATTTATGTTATGAATAGTGTTAAAAGTAATGCTACACTATATAAAGTAAAATATTACGATGCAATTAGCACACAAGCAACTGCTGATGTAATACAATGCATTCATACAAATTCAAATTAAAAGATGATGATAAGGGATTGATGAGTATATATTTAATATATGAAGCATCTTATTTAGTTGATTTTTAAAAAATATTAAATCAGGTATTGCAAAGTAATTAAAACAATAATTCATTCACAGTTGATTAATTGATAGTTAATTAATCATGTTATCAATACATATCAAGTTAAAACTGCAAGAAGTATCTGTTTTAATAATTCATTGCAACTGTTTTTAGGCATTGACCAACTAATATGTATTATTAATTTACGAAGGGTGTTTTTAATTACTGCACTTTTTTTTCTGTCTTTATTATTTAGGTATTATTTAGGTGCAAATGTGGAAAATGTATAACTCAGCCTTCGAAAAAGAGTGCAAGTGTTGTCATGAAGATGACAAAATACTTTACAAGATGGACTGTGCTGGCTACAGCTATATACGATATTATCCAGACTTTCTTGTTGACTAATAACTAGATCTTTAAAAACACAAACAACACTAAAACAACAACCATCCAGAATTACCATCACACGTTCTAGCTAAAAATGCAGCTCTACCCATGTTTGTTGCTCACGTTCTGGAATTTTTGGTGAAAACAAAAATGCTTGATACTGCAACTGGAAACAGACGAGGTCCTCAATGCCTACCATTGCTAACTGTCCCGAAAAGACTGTCTGCTTTGCATTTCATTGTCTTCTTGGAAATGCTCATTACACAATACCGTATGTGCTTTCGGATGAAAGTTTTCTAGTTTCGTCTTTGCAATTTACTTTTTTCGTAATTTGTAATCTTTGGGAAATGTAAAAAAAAAAATGAAAAATGTGCACTGCAATGATTAACCTGGCTTTAAGTTTTTAAACCGCGCGTTTACCGCAAGACAGTAGGTCAGACAGCGCAGATTGTAGATCTACAGCGTGACGTCACTTGTTATGTTGCTATGGTGAGGTCAGTCTCGCAAATGAACGAGAGCTCTGATTTCTTCCAGAAATATTTACTTTCAATATAGAAATAAATGCACTTATACAAATCACTGAAAGGTTAAAATTTTCAGTCTTGATTCTGAGAATGGGAATTACTCCTTTCATACGGATTTATTCGTATCTGTTGCTGCCATAGATTCCATTTCACTTGATCTTTAAGATTCTTAGCAACGAGAATAGTTTGTTTTCTTCCCTCAAAGGGCCTGCTAATTCCTTTCTGATTTAAGAATATATTAATCCAGGGTTCTGGGGTTCCCAGAGATATCTTGATTCATAAAATAAGCACCTTAGAGTAATTTTATGCAGGGGTTTCCTGAAGAATTCCCTGAAACCTGAAAATTATTTCAAGGGTTAAGGTTGAGAAAAGCTGTATTAATCTGTAGGGTTTTTTTTATTACATAAGTATGGGTCCAGCTTTGTAAATTGTCGCTCATGTGGAAAAGGTTATTATTATTATTATTGTTATCGTTATTGTTAATTAATTAATTTATTAATTATTTATTTATTATTTATTGATTATTAATTATTGATAGTAGTATCATCATCATCATCATCATCATCATCATCATCATCATCATCATCATCATCATTATCATTGATTGTAAAGTTTGACTGTGGTCAACTTCCATACACACATTTTATTTATATCATATTTTTACTTTGGAATACAGTTTATCTTTTTCAGTCTTAGTCATGACTGTTGTACATATCAAAGATTTAAAACATATAGAATACTCGATCATCCACTGAAAATTAATTTATTAAAATTAATTTCGTACTTAAATTAAAATCTAATGCACACTGCTACTTACATTATTTGGAATACAAGACGTTTCGGATTTTATCAAATCAGATGATAATAGGTAATGTCATATATATTGCAGGTTAAGCAAACAGAAAAAAAACACAAGTCTATTTCCCACCCGTGCAGAGAGAAGGATCCGGTCCAACCCACTCCCGAAAAGCATTACAGGTGGCAGTGAGATCCCCTCCTCTGTAATGCCAGCCTTCGTGACATTGGTAGGTGGCAATGCTGGCGTTGCTGGAGATAAGGTTCAAACCCCAAAATGTTTTAGCTTGACCACATCCACCTACGAAGAAATACACCAAGATAAAAATCCCACCCCTCCACTTAATATTAACAATACCAAACTGGCAAATACAAAGACGATACTTGTAATAAAAGAATGAAAAAGAAATTAATTTAGGAAGTCCTTTATACCGAAAGTGTCGTGTATGGAAAGGATTTGTAACGCTCCATTTTTTTCCCTTCTGTAAGCTCAAGTAGCTATGTATTGTAGAAGCAGTACTAAAACAATGACGAACTATTTGCCGACTGAATTCAAAATTAATTAACAAACTACAACCATGATGGGCTAGTATATTGAATAACGACAAGAAATTTTATGCTGCTTGGGCTACTAGTAATGCTGAGAGTTAAAGTCTCTTCTTTTAATGATTACTGAACGTGTCCTTACGTAGCCCTACCAATGTATTCACGTCCACGCACTGAAACATTGTAGATGTCGAGGGAGACCGTCTCCTGATCGCTACACGTCAAATTGAACGAGATCTTCAATCTCTGGCCAAAAGGAAAGCGCTCCCCTTCCACCCTGGTGCAGTTGATGAAGATGCTAGAAACTTGAAGCATGTCCAGTACGTTCACGCTAGAGCATATCTGCTTCCATTCCTGGTCCATTACGGCCACATTTATTTGCCCTGGAGATAAAAATGTTCAGCATCAATCAATTTGCCAATACACACATCGACTGTACAGAACTAAGTACACAAAGGTACACGTACCAAATACATTGACTATACTTAATCTCATACTTGCGCACGTACCCAAACACAAGGACTATACTTGGCAACACACGTGTCCATACCAGACACATTAACTATACCTAACTACACGCATGTACACGTACCAAACACAATGACTATACGCAGTATATCTTCATATACTGAGAATTTTTTTGTGAAACAAAATAAGAAAATGAAAGTGCAAGAAAGTAATTATAGAACTTTAATGACCAACATTGCTTACAAAACGTCTTGAACTTAAAATGTAATTCCATATGAACATTTCTCGATTTATTTTCCACAATTATAGTGACCAAATGTGTAGTGAAATATGTATATTAGAGTTCTTCATACTACACAGTCGTCTTTACCTTTCTTATACTTTTTTAAAACAAAATAATAAAATGAAAAAAGTAAAGTTTAGTTAGATAAGATAAAAATTTGCTCTCTGAGTGATGTCAAATACCACAAGACTGAAACGGAATTGTTTAGCGACGTCAAATATTTCAATACCGAAACTAAATTGTCTAGTTACGTCAAATATTACAATACCGAAACTAAATTGTCTAGTTACGTCAAATATTACAAGACCGAAACTAAATTGTCTAGTTACGTCAAATATTTCAAGACCGAAACTAAATTGTCTAGTTACGTCAAATATTACAATACCGAAACTAAATTGTCTAGTTACGTCAAATATTACAATACCGAAACTAAATTGTCTAGTTACGTCAAATATTACAAGACCGAAACTAAATTGTCTAGTTACGTCAAATATTTGAATACCGAAACTAAATTGTCTAGTTACGTCAAATATTTGAATACCGAAACTAAATTGTCTAGTTACGTCAAATATTTCAATACCGAAACTAAATTGTCTAACGTCAAATATTTCAATACCGAAACTAAATTGTCTAGTTACGTCAAATATTACAAAGCCAAAACTGACTTGTTTAACGACGTTAAATAATTCTAGATGGAATACTCCTGAGTGACGTCAAAAGTGACAACTTGATTTGATGAACATTACAAGACTGAAACTGACTTGCTGAATAAGAAAAAAGTAAAACTGAAATTAAATTGTTGCATGAAGTCAAACCTTAAAAGACTGAAATTGACTTGCGGGATGGCGTCAAACAACTAAAATTGAACTGCTGAGTCAAAACATTAGAAGACCGAAAATTTCTCGCTGAATGACGTCAAGCATTATAACATTTTCATCTACCAACAATTCATAATAGAATAATAGTAAGTGACATTTTACATGAGCACTGCCCTCTCGTATTTGTCACGTACCACACGCCTCCACATTACAGTAATCTGTTCGAACATTGCTCGATGTTGTAAAACACCATGGCTGTTTGTGCGTGCTGTTCAAATCCACGAAGGTCGCGATGGGTTGGCGACAGTAGTTCTCAGCTGCGGTGACGCTGCTGTCGGCAGGAAACGAACTTCCATGGGTGTAGTTATACTCCAGAGAGTCCCAACGCTTGCATCTGTACTTTCCTTGGGTCTCATTGAGTGTTCCTGAGTACTCCAGTCCATGGTTTGTCGTACGGCAGGGCACGAATGGTCCTGCAAACGAGACTTCTAAACAGTGTTATTTTCTCCTGCTTTGACTCTGTAGTGAGAAACGTATTTAGAAGCGGTAGGTGTGGGGTGAGGGATGAAGATTTCGGTGGTGGAGACATAAAAGACGCTAGCCTCGTTTGCAAGAGACACAAGAAACTAGAAGGCCATGGGTTCAAACCTTACTTTGGCCACTGAGGACCCTATCAATCTACCCTCACCCACTCCCTAGTTCATTCGAGAATAAATAAATAAATTCCTAGTAGTAATATTAGTAGTAATATTTTATTTAAAGGCAGAAGCATTTCTTTTAAGCATTTTTCTTTTTAAGATGCTTAATAGATTTGACTTCGTAAAAATAAATGGTATACCTATATGATGTAATTTCGTTGGCAGAAACTATTTATTATTTTATGAAATTTTCTACATACAAACTAATACTTAGACTTATTTGTTTGACTTTGAATGCAGAAGCTAATGCATAGGGTTTTTTTTGTTTGACTTTGTATAACATAATCTAATACTTAGAACTATTTCTTTAACTTTACAGACAGAACCTAATATTTAGGTCATTGTAGATAGTCTACTGACATTTATTTCTAATCTCTGTAAAGTAGTATTAGTATTAGTAATACAGCAGGAGTATGAGAATAGTAATAGTTGATGTTGTGGGAGTAAAGTAGTACATCAGCAATAGTAGAATAGTAGTAGTAGTAGTAGTAGTAGTAGTAGTAGTAGTAGTAGTACAGCAGCAATAGTAGTAGTAGGAGTAGTACAGCAGCAATAGTAGAATAGTAGTAGTATAGCAGCAATAGTAGAATAGTAGTAGTAGTAGTAGTAGTACAGCAGCAATAGTAGAATAGTAGTAGTAGTAGTAGTAGTAGTAGTAGTAGTAGTAGTACAGCAGCAATAGTAGAATAGTAGTAGTAGTAGTCAGCAGCTGTGCGAGAATATTAGAATAGTAGTAGTAGTAATAGAAACTGATTATTAAATTACTGTTTATTACGTTTTTTTCAGAGAAAAAAACAGTTTAAAATAATGTGCTAGTCTTTATTTTAGCAGACTAAAATCTAGAATTTGTCGACCGAAGATGTGCGCTTGTAAAATTCTTCAGGAAAGGAGCAAGCAAGCAAAAAATCAAGCGAAACTATCAATACATAATTATATATATATTAAACATAATGCTAAACCATCAACTTACTCTGTTGATTTACCTTGAGTGTAATATTAACACTCACAACTTCAACACGTTCTTGTGTGGTAGTTATGTTCGCTACCCAAGTTTTGACCACGATTCTGGTTACGGGTTCAGTCAAGCTGCCGTTGTCACAACCCGAGGATGTGCTGTTTGTACTTTGGATGTCCTTGGAGTCAATCAGATTTTCTGGCTTTGACACCGTGTCTAAAGAAAAATGAAGTATATTTATCATTTAGAAATAATGCATAAGCACAAACAATGTGCGCCAAGCGCTTGATAAACTATTTAATATTTTGATAAACAATTAAATGAGGGGTGGAGGTGGAGGGCGCGGGGTGTAGTTTGAAAATAAGAGACAGAGAGACTGAAACTGAAAATGGCACGTACCGAACGTTGCGAAACTGAAAATGGCACGTACCGAACGTTGCATCTATGGCTTACTAAATATGCTTGAAAGAACGTTGCATCTATGGCCTACTAAATATGCTTGAAAGAACGTTGCATCTAGGGCTTACTAAATGTGCTTGAAAGAACGTTGCATCTGTGGCCTACTAAATATGCTTGAAAGAACGTTGCATCTATGGCCTACTAAATATGCTTGAAAGAACGTTGCATCTAGGGCTTACTAAATGTGCTTGAAAGAACGTTGCATTTAACTTCGCATTTGAAATATAGAGAAAGTGCTGAAATATAGAGAGAGTGCTGAAATAAGTACGTGTAGTGAACGTAATACCAACAAGAACACTGAGCATGACGTGCGCGTGACCTCCGTCACCACGCCCTACCCCCACACACGAAAATGAAAATGCGTGATACTAACACGTGGCCCTTGCCTCACTGTAAACAAGGCTTTTATTTATTTATTTTATGTGGTGAATTGTTGCTGAAATTGAACTCATCCAGTTATATGTTATATATACTTTCAACCACCCCACCACCACCACCCAAAAAACCCCACTACATTTAAAACACGAAATAATAAAATACAACACTAACTGATCTTATGTAACACTCTTGTAATACAGAGAACTAAACTGTCAAAGTGACTAACTTTAAAACAGAATACAAAGTATGACGCCTACGCCACACTAGTTATTCGTTATGCTTATTATTATTTATTAATCATCCTTAACTAATTACAAGTGATGAGAATCTTAATTTATGTTATTAATAATTATCCAGAAAACACCACTCGTCTCTTTCACTTGGAGGATATGCGGGTGCTGTAAACGTTTTCTCTCTTCCACAACATTAAAGACAAATATTTACCACCACACAATATTTCTGTAGGTGGAAAACTTCTTACTAAAGGAGAAGACAAATCCATCTTTGATCTATATTTAGCGAGCCCCCATTCACCCACTGTCTTTCCAGCATATAGTTATCAATATGTAGTAGTAAGAAGATCAATAAATTTATTAAATCAACAATCAAATATATAACATATGAATATATTATAATCAAAGACCATTGACAATTTCATCATTTCACAACAATATTCGATTAATGCTGAACAATCAGTCAGTTTATCCTAGTATAGACATTAGCAGACAATTAACATAAATATATAATCAAGTCATGGATATCATCACAGAAATGAGAGTGGAGTTTCAGAGAAATAGTTAAAGCCAATGCACACAAACCTTTTCAAAGATGGCGGCTGTCACCAGCACATGTTCACAAGTCACTGATTTCTTATTTAGGCAGCGGCCCTACCTGTCCCTTCCAGACATGTTACACAACTGTTCCAGAATTTTGTATGTGCTCACAAAGCACACCAAAGAGAATCGTCCTGAATTTCACATGCACTATGAAGCAATTATGAGGAATTTTCTCGAATTTTTATCTGCGTTTACTCAACACACCACGGGGACCATTCAAAATAATCTTCGTGAATTCTTGAGACCAATCTCAGCCACCATTTCCGATGTATTGGCTCTAGAACGGAATTCACAGGAATCAACTTACAGCTCTGGATGCCCACACCAACATAATCATGTAGAGTACAGTAGTCAGTGTAGCACGATGTGACGTAATCATACAGAGTACAGTAGTCACTGTAGCACGATGTGACGTAATCATACAGAGTACAGTAGTCACTGTAGCACGATGTGACGTAATCATACAGAGTACAGTAGTCACTGTAGCACGATGTGACGTAATCATACAGAGTACAGTAGTCACTGTAGCACGATGTGACGTAATCATACAGAGTACAGTAGTCACTGTAGCACGATGTGACAAAAGAAAAAGACTTGCTCTTCTCATAAGCTAATGATCGCCTTTATGACCGGACTCAAGTTATGTTCAAATTCAAAGTGATTAGAATATAGTATTTCTTCAACAAAGAAACTTTTGTCCATCCCCATTGGTTGAGGTTGTCATGAACAATGTGAGACTTAGTCAGAAAAAAACTACTCATCCAGTTGGAAATGGTTTGAAATGCATCAGCAATTTCCAGCCTATCCTCCACCTGAATTGTTTACTTCCAACTCTGACATTTAAAAATATCAGCATAAGCAGTGCCCAAGGTCGGGTCACTTTGACATTTAACAATGTATATAAAAATCAAGTAAAGAAATATGGATGGGCAAATTTACTCTGCCACACATAGCAACAATAATCCATAATAATAATAATAATAGCAAAAATTCGTGTACTCAAAGTATTAATAGAATACAAAACTCACATAAAAATTACTGAAGAATTTGTCGTGCCGACAAACACAATTATGTTGACCTAACCAATCCTTAGGAGTGTTCAAATTCAACACTGGTCTGCACACTCTTATTGATAATAAACATACAAATACAACCAATTATATTAAACTAATTAAAAACACCAGCAGGTCTGTTCACTGCCACTGAAGCGCTCACTAGAAGTGACAATGTTTTAACCCTTAGTGGACTGCGCGATATCGTAAGAAAGTACAACTAAATGAAGTGGGTGAGTTATAAAGGGCGGTTAATTTTAACACAAACTACACTTCTGTATTAAAATAATTCATGTAAAATTAAATGCATATATACACACAGGTAAGCATGTGCACGTGCACACACAATCAAAATTGGCTAACTCTATAACCCGCACACATAATTAGAAAAATACAGATCTCTGCAACAATTCTCAAGAGGAACCACTTCCCATTAACTCAGCAACACATCATCTCAAACAAATAACTCTTTTATGTATAGCACATAACTGTTTCACAAACAATTTAAGAATTGTATATAGGAAACACAGCACAACAACGTGGGACAGCAACTGACAATTGTCAGCTAAACATCTATGATCAAGAAACGTGAGATATAGCTCTATGTATCAACGCCAAACATTGCGTTATATCGCAAGGACGTCCTACGATTAAGCACGTCTATTGATACGTCATTACTGCAGTTCTTTCCTTTCGTATTGGAACAATACCCCCCCCCCCAATAAGGTCTCCTCCTTGACCTGAAAGGCCACGAGCAAGCATTATTTTCCACAGTGGTCCATTAACTAACTGCTCTTGTTGTGCAAGATTCTATTTCAATAGTCTTCTGACCAATCAAAGCTTGCCAGCTAGGCGGAACTATTAATTATTTAATTACTACTGGACAGACACTGTAACATTAAATTTTTATCTCAGTAAATAATTCTCCTATGGAATATAACAGTACGTGCGCGTAGCTTTGCATTTTGAGACAAACTGATTGTGTGTGCGTAGCTTTGCATTTTGAGACAAACTGATTGTGTGTGCGTAGCTTTGCATTTTGAGACAAACTGATTGTGTGTGCGTAGCTTTGCGTTTTGAGACAAACTGATTGTGTGTGCGTGCAAGTTCTAAAGATTATAAAGGCTTGCAGCATTTTAGCGAAATTTTTACATGGTACAGACGTATAAGTGCATTTGTTTAAAAGACAGGTTCTAACTTACACATACGTGCTGTCCAGTTATCAAAAGGGGTTGCTATCTTTGAAAGACATTTTTACAGTTCTCGCCAATTTATAGAAACGACTAATAACACATGCAATCAATTTGCTTCTCACCTGCGCAGTCCAGTAGAGAATTGGTCCAGCCGCCTGCTTTGTCGCTGCAGGTAACGTTGGGATTGTCCGTTCCATAGGAAGGGGGGATACATGTGTATGTCGCCACGCCCAAAGAGGTTCCATTCTTACTGGTTATGTTCGACATACTCTCTTGTTTGGGTTCTCCTTCACACTTGACTAATCCAATAAATTAATAATAATAATAATAATAATAATAATAATAATAATAGCAGAGGACAAAGGACCAATTGGCAATTGATAAGGCAATAGTTACTGACAGTAGGAAACGAAGAACAAATCTTGCAATGGCATGGATTGACTATCAAAAGGCTTATGACTCAGTTCCACATTCATGGATAATTGAACCATTAAAATTGTACAAAATAGCGCCATCAATACAGAACCTAATTCAGGAATCAATGGAAAACCACCCCCACATGCAACAACACAGAAATTGCAGATATAACAATAAACTGTGAAAAATAAGAAAACTACTCACATTACATAAAGACTTACCCCCAAAGCAGACATAGGCTCTATGTATATGGAAATATGGGAGGCCGAGGTCTCAAGAAAATCAAAAATGTCATTGATCTTGTGGACTACATCAGAAATAGCAACAAAGATGATCCACTGATAGAAGCAGTAAAGATGAGTGGACTATACCAACCCCCAGAAACAGACAAAGAAACATGGAAGTAAACAACGAAGCAAGCATCAGCAAATACTTGAGACCAAAAATCTCCCAGTGGCTAGTAGGCACGACAGGCTACAAAACAATCAACGTACAAATGGTTGAAAGCAGAAACAGAAGCACTTAACAGCTGCACAAGATCAAGCACTAAACACGAAATTGAACAGAACTAAAATCACGAATATCTCAAATGATTCCAAATGCAGACCCTGCAAATCCAGGGATGAAACAACAGAGCATATACTATCTGGCTGTCAGGTTCTGCTGGAACACAATACACCAAAAGACAGAACAATGTGGAAAAACAAATAAAAATCGATGTGAGAACAATAGAGTAAAAATCCCAGAAAGAGCATGGATGCACCAACCAGAAGCAGTCACCGAAACAGAAAGCCTAAGTTCTGGGGGACTTCGAGATAAGAACAGATAGAGTGATTCCTGCGCGAAGACCAGAACTTGTAGTTCTCAATAAGTCCAACAGAACAGCAGAAATTATTGATATGTGATAGAAACATAAAAACAAAGGAAAGAGAAAAAAAATCAAAACCAGTTCTGATCAAATACTTCAAAACTAGCTTAGGCATGATATTAAAAAAAAGAACAAAACAATAAAAACCCCAATAACAGCAACAACCAAAGTTCATTTCGGACATCAAATCGAACATCCCAAAGCCATATTAGATGTGCAATAAAACATATTAAGGTCACTTCAAACATTGCTAAACAACTCTTGTTCAATTGATATATTAAGGTCACTTCAAACATTGCTAAACAACTCTTGTTCAATTGATATATTAAGGTCACTTCAAACATTGCTAAACAACTATTGTTCAATTGAAACCCACAAAGACCAATTGAAACATTTAAATGTAAAAATCGTAGGTCTATTCAAACTTCAGCTACCAGTGTTAAATAGAGTCGGTGATAGCAAACAAATAGGAACAACTCTGACGGATACCATATACCCGAATATCTCCAACAACAACAAAAAAATGTGTCCATGACACTGACTTACGAGTGCAGACTGGCGGGGAGCCGGTGTAGACGTAATTAGTGAAATTGTCTTTGTCGCACCAGCGAGACAGGTTCCCAGCCGTCAAGACGTAGTATGGTCCCAAGCACGTATAATTGACGTACCCGTTAGGCACCCCTCCATCCCAGGAGCGATAAGCGTTGCCAACTGGCTCAGGTTCTGAGCAGTTCATCTCTGCACCTGCCGCTGCAACAGAAGTTTTCTTAGGCTGCTCTAAAATGCTATGATAAAATGTGCAACATTTTCACATTTAAAACTGTCATTAGTTTAAATTGTAACAAATGCAAACTGTATCTCATTCACTTATAAGTTTTACTGAATAAATTTATATGTTGTGATTGCAAAAATCCTCAACATGAAATAAAAAAAAAAACGCTCAAAGAGTTAAAGAGTAGTTATTCTTGTAAAAAAAAAAAAATAAATAATACTTAAACATACTGAACTTTAATGGTGCTTAAACTGAATGCGATTTTAAAATAAAATATGACACATTTAAATCATATTTCTAAACACACACACACACACACACACACACACATTTGCATTTACACAATATTTTACTGTATTGGTTCGGGCAAATAGCACTTGCACATGTTTAAAGTTATTTTTAGGCACACGTCATAATTTAATAGATGATGTCTATTTTTCTCCATTTGTGAGATTTTTAAACACAATTATATTTTCATTAAAGAAAACAGTATTGAGTAAAAGCTCCTGTCTATACATGAAATAAAACTGTTTTAAAAGTACAATTATTTGAACGAATTAACCATCTTGCAGCACGACACTGCTAGAAGGTCGGAAATATTCATGGCACAAAATATTGTTTTTCTACCCGTGATATTGCATCTTGAATTAAAGTTTTAAAAGAATAGGTTTTAACACACATGCACGAACACAGAGAAACAGTGCTTAGTCCGCAAGCGCTCAAATAACATCCCTTCCTTCAAGGGGGAAATAATTTCGTGCACTTGATTAAACAGGAGGCACAATAGCATTAATCTATTTCGTATCGAGATACAAATATCTTTGTCGTCTTTCTTTCATTGCACTTGAAGCAGTTCTGTCAATTCCTACCATCGTTCGCGCCAACTTTTTGTTGCTTTCTCATTTCATCATTCACTTTTATGTTGCCATAAAGCCAGTTTCCGGTTTGCAAAATAGACGCCAGCCGTCCCTTAGTGGTGTCAGATTATTGCAAACAATTGATTTACGTTTCCATCCAAGATGGGGTTTTTTTTTTCTCGATTGATTGACTTATGTTTTCGTGTTGGCTAATAGTTTTCAAAGGAAAAGTATCACGTGTGATTTTACTTGAGAGATATTCATATTTCTTTTACCATTGATTTCCGGACTTGCATATTTTCTTTATTTGCATTAGGTCTTCAGGTTTCTGTTCTTTGTTGTAGTTCTTTCCCAGTCTGCGAAATGGGTGACAGTTGAAAGCATGCTTGACGCCTAAAATCGAATAAACTGCTTACGGGAAGATTACTTTCAGCTATTTCTTGATAAGGAATGTGCATGTGAAGTCTTTTTGGATCCCTGTTATATTTCTTTATTTCTATTGATTCGTATGCGAGACCTGTACCTTCATGTTATTTCCTGTCTAGGAATAAAATATCTTTTAATTTCATGCTATTCACCCTCTAGAAATAATAATGATATCTATACATTTCATGCTATTCGCTCTCAATGAATTATAATGATATCTATGCATTTCATGCTATTTACTTTCTAGGGATATTAAAAATATATATACATTTCATACTATTCGATATCTACAAGTAATAATGATATCTATACATTCACGTTATTCGCTATCTAGTAATAATAATGATTTCTATACATTTCATGCTATTCGCTATCAAGGAATAATAATGATTTCTATACATTTCATATTCACTATCTAGGAATATTAATATCTATACATTTCATACTATTCACTATCTAGGAATGATACATGAGAGCTATACTTTTCACGCTGTTTCCTACTCCAAAATGATGTAACGTGTGGATAATAATAATTATTATTTAATAACTATTATTTTGCAGACTTCCTGTTCAACAATCCCTCCTCTTTTAACTTATGTAATGACAAGCGTTTCTCTACTTCATCATTTACCCATGGCAGTACGTGTTAAGCTACTGACTATTATCCACTTACAAATGACAATTTGACAGATAGGACACATTAAGTTATACTTTAACACATATATAATAATTTGACTCTAGCAGTGCAGTACTAACAAATTACTTATCATTCTTACCCCTAACTATCGACTGTCCCGACGAATCAAATCAGACAACAACAAAAAATAACAGTTGAATAAAATATACTTATAAAGTTATAAACTAAAGTTTTTTCCCAGGTTCCGTAATTATGCGCTGCAATCGATTGCTGTTAGGAAAGCAGTTCTTTACCAACATGATTTTGTTTAATTGTTTCCCCTACCTCTTTTATTAAATAAAAAAATATGGATACACATCTGACGTCATGACGCATATCGATACGTCTGGTCGGGCTGAAGCGTCACCGTTTCCCGCGGACCGCATCCACTCTCGAGTTGTTTTATACCCCTCAAAGGTATGAGAGAGTTTTATACCCCTCAATAGAGGCTGCTTTATATGTCAATAGTTTGAGACTGTGTTACACCCTCAGTGGTATAAAACTGCTTTATGACCTACAATAGGTAGGACTGCTTTATACCCCTCAAAGGTATAAGGCTGCTTTATACCCCTCACCAGAGACTGGTTTATACCCCTCAATAGGTATGAGAATGCTCTACACCCCTCAGTATCTGAGATTGCTTTATACCCTTCAATCGTCCGTCTAATAATTTGGTTTGTTTAATGCCCCGTCTGTCCTAATAATTTGGTTTGTTTAATGCATCTCTCATTTTAATCAGTCTTTTAATATCTCATTAATTCTGATTTTTTAAAAAATGTATCGGCTAGTCAAATATTACTTGTACTCAATGTAGAGTGAATGAATTACGTTATAAATTAATTTTCTAACTTTGTTTACAATGTAGAGTGAATGAATTACGTTATAAATTAATTTTCTAACTTTGTTTACAATGTAGAGTGAATGAATTACGTTATAAATTAATTTTCTAACTTTGTTTACGTAGGTTCCTGACATGAGAATAATGGAATAAGAACTGTAACTACACCATACAGGAATAAGACATTCGCATTTCGTTATTTGTACTTGGAAGTTAGGCAGCAACCCACTGGAACAGAATTATGGATTTAAATTAACCCACAAAATATTTTTGTTAAAATATAAACGAGTTACAATTTAAAAATATTTACATCATTGTTATTTTTTAAAGCGAATGCTAACAAAGGAAAGTAACCGGTTGATTTTGTATCTGGATTACAAGCGCAGAGAAAACAATCTGCACGAGATGCACTGAGCAATAGCTTCTTAAAAAATAAAAATAAGTACCTCTCGTTCTTTTTCTCTGGGACTAATAGGTTAAACTATAAATTTCAAAAGGTTAAACCCATCTCCGAATCAGCGAACGTTACACAACCACGCAGACGTGAACCATTGGGGTCCGAGAGTAAGATGGAATGTCGAGTGATAGAAAACAAGTTGCTTGCAACGAAAATGTTCTTAATACATATAGAAAACAGTTTGCTTGCAACGAAAGTTTTCTTAATACGTATAGAAAACAGTTTGGTTGTAACGAAAGTTTTCTTAATACGTATAGAAAACAGTTTGGTTGTAACGAAAGTTTTCTTAATACATATAGAAAACAATTTGGTTGTAAAGAAAGTTTTCTTAATACATATAGAAAACAATTTGGTTGTAACGAAAGTTTTCTTAATACATATAGAAAACAGGTTGCTTGCAACGAAAGTTTTCTTAATACATATAGAAAACAGGTTGCTTGCAACGAAAGTTTTCTTAATACATATAGAAAACAGGTTGCTTGCAACGAAAGTTTTCTTAATACATATAGAAAACAGGTTGCTTGCAACGAAAGTTTTCTTAATACATATAGAAAACAGGTTGCTTGCAACGAAAGTTTTCTTAATACATATAGAAAACAGGTTGCTTGCAACGAAAATGTTCTTAATACATATAGAAAACAGTTTGTAACGAAAGTTTTCTTAATACATATAAATAGGTAAGGTGAATAGTCTGTCACATAGCAATGTATTGAGAGTGACAAATGGCGAATACACACAATAATGTGCTATGTATGTGATTAAAGGAAACTTTGGCTAACCGCTCTCTTTATTCCAAGGCAGCAAAAGATCTTGTGCAAGTTATGGCAAATCATCTTATGTTTGCACCAGTGTATTTGTGACTTCGCGCGCGCGCGCGTGTGTGTGTGTGCGTGTTTGTGTAACAGAATTCAACGTTGTAGGCAACGGTCTCCAGCAGTTACGAGAAAATGAAATTGGAGTGTTGTTGTTGCTGCTGCTACTGGTGTTGTTATTTGGGTTGCTGTTAGTGTTGTTCTTGTTGCTCTTGCTATTAGTGTTGCTGTTGTCGTTGCTACTATTAGTGCTGCTCTTGTTGTTGCTGCTATTAGTGTTGTTCTTGTTGTTGCTATTAGTGTTGTTCTTGTTGTTGCTATTAGTGTTGTTCTTGTTGCTGCTATTTATGCTGTTCTTGTTGCTGCTATTTGTGTTGTTCTTGTTGCTGCTATTTGTGCTGTTCTTGTTGCTGCTATTTGTGCTGTTCTTGTTGCTGCTATTTGTGCTGTTCTTGTTGCTGCTATTTGTGCTGTTCTTGTTGCTGCTATTTATGCTGTTCTTGTTGTTGCTGTTATTAGTGTTGTTTATACAGCTGTTGCTTAGACTTCCATGCACACTTACAATACTTCATTCTACCATAAACGAAGTATGATGTTGAGTAAATTTACAATTTGAGGGAAATAAACAAAAAACAGCAGGCTGAAAAGAAACAGCGACAGATCGAAAAAAGACGACCATTATGATGCTGGTGATGAAAGTTATAATAATACTAATAACTTTGCTGACAAATATTCATCAAGTTTCAGTCAAACAATCTGATGGTGATGAAAGTTATAATAATACTAATAACTTTGCTGACAAATATTCATCAAGTTTCAGTCAAACAATCTGATGGTGATGAAAGTTATAATAATACTAATAAATTTGCAGACAAATATTCAACAAGTTTCAGTCAAACAATCGTAACGACGTTTGCAAGCATTGAATAACATTTGAACAACAAACTACTATAGAAAGCTCTCAGATAAAACGTCAAATTTACCAATTTACTGAAATTGTCAGAAAGAAAGAAAGAAAGAAAGAAAGAAAGAAAGAAAGAAAGAAAGAAAGAAAGAAAGAAAGAAAGAAAGAAAGAAAGAAAAAAAGAAAGAAAGAAAGAAAGAAAGAAAGAAAGAAAGAAAGAAAGAAAGAAAGAAAGAAATTTAAAATCACTCAGTACTTACCGACGGCAAAAATGATATGACAAAAGAAAATTAGCGCGTCACGGCTCATTGCTTCGATAATAGTCTTCGATAATGTTCTTGGTAATAACCAGTGTCCTCCCTATCGATTGATATTCATCGATTCTGTTTCTCCTTTTATAAAACAATGTATAATAAGACAACCTTGATAAGAAAGAGACGTTCTATTTTTCTCCAACTAGGCGTCTGGAAAGAGAAATATAGAAATATTAATAACAAAAGAAAAAAAGGATAAAAAGTATAATGAAAGAAGCTAAGAAGTTTGAGAAGAAAACAAAATGGCTTATTTGAAATAAAGACAAGCGATAATACGTATACATGTTGCACTTGCATATACAGAAAGAGAAGAGAAAAAAGAGATTCAAGAGAGAAAGAGTGATATTATAAAGAAAACATTTACATTCCTGATAATAACAAAAATGTTCCCCTTTGTGTGTGTGCGTGAGTGTGTGTGAATATAGACATGAGCACGTAAAATACGACAATGTAATTAATATAACTGAAGTTATCCATAATCCTTTAAAAAAAAAAGTCTTAAAATTAAAATCATCATCATCATCATCACCGTTGTCGTCGTAAAATGACATCCTTGAAGAGTATCCAACAGAGAGGGAAACATTTAGCACGTCATCGTAGTTTAGCCGACGAAGGTAAAGTAATTATTTATCTTCAATAAGATACCGCCACGTTAACATCCTTGGTACCTACTCTTTCAACACGCGTTCTGCTTTTATCAGCAGTCTCTAGCACTGAACAATATGGTGGTAACTAAGCTACAGTGGTTCTTGTTTGTGGGTAGTTTTGCAATTCGCTTTTCTAAGCAGGCGTCGTTAGAATTCACATACACTGTATTTGTACTGGCCAATCAATGTCAGTATCCAGATGAGACATAATTACAGAATGCGGGTTGGTTATGCGCAAAACCAGTAAGTTTATAAATATGCATTATGAATACGCTGTCTCACTATTTGCTTTCTCATATCTGTCTAGTCAGCCAGTCGTCAATTCATCTCTCTCCCTCTCTCTGCATGCATGTGTATGTGTCTATCCATCTATCCGTCCGTCCCTCTCATATATGCATGCATCTGTGTGTCTGTCTGTCTATCTATCGTCTGGGATAAGTTAGTCTTTTATTGTTGCTTATCCTTTATATGAAGTTTTCTCTCCTCCATAGGACAACAACGACAGCAATGGCAGCCCAATCAGCAGCATTTCACGCAGTGGGGATATTTTAATCACCCCATTGCAGATACGATGCAACTGCTGCTCGACTACCTACACTGGCCGTCAACGCCCGCCTTCATGTACCCCAACTGGCACCGGGGACAGCCACGACGACAGCGCCAACAACAACAAAGACAACACCACCAGTGATGAGGCCAGATGACTGATCACCCCGGGTCGCACGTACACATTAGGTACAGACTTGGTGTGTTACTAGCATGGGGGTCTGTAAGACACCCCCTCCCACAACAAGTAGAACAGCTGCAACAACGCCCAACAGTGCTTTAGCCCACGAATTTCCGAACTGAAACCCGCCTTTGCCGGCCAGACGTGATTTCGCAACGGACGAGTGCGCCACAACCACTTCCCAAACGCAAGGCTTCATCGCCAGTTAACAACACATACTGTCCCCGGTGGACTATAGAAACAGAATGCTTGGTGAGCATGAACAGTGTCTTAGTGATTTAAAAATCCACTGTCCTGTGGGCTATTGCGTTTTGTCCAACAATAATTCCCTAAACGTTGTGTAGTATTTGCGATTATTTATTAATCGTCAGTATCATCTGTCTGCTGTCGGCTTTGGGATTGGGGTTCGGTTGCTAGATTGTTAACTAGCTGTTCGTGCTTAATATTACATAGTGCAGTAGATGTAGGGTAAGACCGGTGGACTGATACGCTAGGCGATTCATTGGTAATTTTAGTAATTAAATGAAATATTTATCATTGCATGCTACAGGATACCTGTTTGCTTTTCTAAATTCACAGACTTTCAATAAATTATAAAATTCCCATAAGCCATGACAATAATAAATGAAAAGATATTTTCATCAAAATATATGTTGTGTCTAAGTGTTTTCAATGTATATATTGTTGTTTTGGATTTGATTTACTTTTGTTGCTGTTGTGTGTTTGCGCAGAACACAAACACTTGACATCCTGAAGTGCTTTTAAAATTCAAACAAATGTACAAGTGTTTGTACTGCTCAAGAGAATACAATGTTAGAACAATGAAATACTGTCGAAATCATTAGCAGAGATGAATGCTTAGAGATCATATTACTTCAATGAAGTGGCAAAAATCGTTTTGGGACGCATGTTTAAAGTCCGGAACTGTAAAATTACTAACTACTAGTCGATTGTTGTATGATGGGGGAATGTTCCCATATATATATTTTATATAAATTTTCATTTTCTTGAATTTAAATTGAACGTTAGAACGAGTGCGTATTGCGCCCTGTTGATTTAGAAGAGAGGTCCTAAACGAATGAGTGTGAAGGATGGGGGGGAAGGGGGAGATTTATTGACCGGTGTTGGATGTCTGTGGAGCGTGGCGGTCAGCGTATGAAGTCAATGTGTGCCAGCGGTGCGGTTAGAGTTGTTAGCGTTAAAGAACTGGACAGGTCAGAAGCGCGTCTAATAGAGGCAGGGAAATAAAAGCCACAGTGAACATTTTATCTTCACACCCAGCGCGAAAGCGGCGGAAGCCGGAAGCGCCCCCTACACTCAATCAAATCAATTATCTTCACTACTTCCTAAAAATCGTCTGAGGGTGACACTGGAAAAGGATAGTCCTTCCCAAAATACTGGGTCGTATATGTAGAAAGCAAAACCCTGGCTGAATAGGTAAGAACGTGTTTGTATTTGTGTGAATGGTTAGGTTTTATTAGGATGTTATATACTATGTTTTATTTTGAACATGTTAATATTCTTCCTTTCAGAGGCCTATGCCAAACTTAGCATTTATTAATAGAGCACTGGACTGGACACTTAGGCTTTGCAATTGTTTGTGTTGCAGGGTTTTTTTTTATTTTCTTATCCACTGCTCGTTTATAGTTGCCTGTTTTGCTTGCCTGTGTGGCTGTGCCTGTGTGGCCGTTCTACTTGTCCCGGCTGAATTGGGACGTACCGATCTATTGACTGGCAAACTCAAGTCCACAAGACTGACGTCATTTCAATGCATAAGCGAAGTTTCCATCCGGAACGTGACTCTAGTGCAACGAACTGGCTTAGGATGAACTTGTTTTTCTAAATCTTGTTAACTTTTCTTTTATTAAATTTCTTGTTATTATTTTAAAACGCGTGTTTGTTAGTTCTATCGTTATTTTCGTAGTTCAAAGTGATAACCTCTGGATTACGTCTTGTCCTCTGTTCGTTAATTATAATCATTATATATTATTCATAAACATTAATTCTCAGAGATCTGAGTGGGGGCGGAGCCAAATTGGCGACGTACCAGTATATCAGCGTAACAGTTGCAGATATACATATTTAACCAGTGACCCATACTCTGCACCGGCACTTGTAGATGTCTTGTATCCTAGCTAATTATATTAGTTGGTATAAGTCATTATTACAAAGTCACCCCAGAGTATAGCGGCGACATCGATAACTAGGAAAAATGTAGCAATCTATTAGTAGATAAATTGAAAAAAATTAGCAATCTACAAGGCAATAAATAGAAAATTACTTCAATGTACTAGTCAATAAAAGTTATTTGCAATCTACTAAGTCAATCGATACAAAATTATTACAATCTACTTTAGTTGATTTAAAGCAAGACAACAAACCAACACATAAAGAATCTGCATAATTTAATTGATACATAATGTATTTTCAATCGATTCAGTTAATTACATGTTAAACCCCACTCTAGAGAATGTCAACAAAAGGACGCTCAAGAAAATGTCAGTAGAAGATTCCTTAATAAATAGTAATCAATAGTAAACAAACTCACAACAACTAAACCAAAAATTGAAATAAAGAACATATTTTTATATTTTTAATAGGGAAAAAAATCTAATAACACACTCCATTGCACTAAAGAAACTCTTTGACACTAAACTTAGCTCAAGTCCTATTTCACCGAGTACACTGAATTTATACATACTTTGCGCGCTGTCGTCCTGTGTAATAAAACCATACAGAAACATCAGCTACTTTCACGCAATGACGGAGATTTTCTTTTCTCGTCATCTGCTGTCAGAATACTTCATTTGAAGTCATTCTTCGGTTACTGCTAAAGAGAATTCAGTTGAAAGCACTCTGAGTGGTATACACTCTTTTGCCGTTTATAATATCTGGGAATGTTTCTGTCTGTTGAATCTATGTCACCCCTTTTCTTTGTCCAAAATTAATATTTCAGACATATGATGATTGGTTCTTAATGTAATGTTCCCTCGAGCTTTACTTTTATAAACCATCAATAGCTGATAATAATTTCGCTTAATGAGTGCGAACACAGTTAATTACTACGCACGAACGAGTAGGCCTTCACAGTCACGAGTATATGCAAACGAGTGTATGCAAACGAGTAGGCTTATAAACGAACGAGAAGGCCCACACAGTCACGAGCTCACATGGACGAGTAGGCTTTCACATTCACATGCAAACGAGTAGGCCTATAAACAAACGAGTGCGCCCACACAGTCACGAGTGTATGCAAACGAGTAGGCCTATGAATGAACGAGCACGCCCACACAGTCACGAGTACACACGAACGAGTAGGCCTTCACAGTCATGAGTACACACGAACGAGTAGATACACACAGTCAAGAGTATACATGAACAAGTAGGCCTTCACAGTCAAGAGTACACGCGGTCAAGTAGGTATACACAGTCAAGAGTACGTACGAACGAGTATGCATAAACACAAACTAGTAGACCTGTATAGTCACGAGTAGGCCTACACAGTCCCGGGTGAGGCACTAGGTTGTCAGTCTTTAATGTCCATTTGTCCAAATAGATTCACAAAAATGTAGGAGAAAGAAATGATTGGAGGAAAAAAGGATGAGGAAATGAGAATAGACAAAATGGGATGGTCCATGTATGAGTGAGTGAGTGTGTATGTGATGGTGGTAGTGGTAGTGTATGTGTTTCAGGGGTTAAGGATGGTAACTATGACGCAATATAGGCAAGGAATGAAACAGAGTGCTGATGTTGAGGAAATGGTAAAAAGGAAAGAGGATAAAAGGTTAGATAACAAGTGAAATAAAACAAGCAATCGAGGGATTCGTTGATAAAGGAGAAAAATAATGATGATAAAAATGGATTGGCACACACTGAAAGAATAGGACTGTGGAAGACGAGACAGGCCTACTTGTAGTGGGGGAGGGGGGAGATGAAAACGAGAGCTGTGTAGCATGTTCCATTTTGTGTCACACGACCGACATACAATAGCGCACGTTCGCTTGCACGGTACGAGTAATAGCATGTCTAAGTTGTTGACAAGTAAATAAAATAGTAAGCTGGTGGATAACTCCTACAGGCTACGGTACTAGCCAATGGGTGAATGAGTCACTTTGATTGATCGAGTGTAGGGGGCGCTTCCGGCTTCCGCCGCTTTCGCGCTGTGAATGAGTCACTGGTAACGGGCCAATCTTTATAGGCTACGGTATTAGCCAATGGCTGAATATGTCACCGATAATAAGCCAATCCTTACAGGCTAGGGCACTATCTAATGGCTGAATACGTCACCAGTAATGGGCCAATCATTAGAGGCTATGGCATTATCCAATGGCTGAATAAGTCACCAATAATGGGCCAATCCTTACAAGCTATAGTGTTAGCCAATGGCAGATGCATCACCGGTAATGGTCCAATCTTTACAGGCTACAGTGCTAGCCAGTGGCTGAACGCATCACCGGCAAAGGCTAATCGAGAAAGCACGCTGAAGATAGCAAACATTTCAAAGGCGGGTTGAATGCAATTACGTCATTTTGGGAAATGGCGGATACCGATCGTTTCCTTGTTTCAATCTGTTTTAGCCCACCTGGAAAGCGAACAAAACAACAATAAAAAATATAATAACAACATAAAATAAATAAAACAGAGTTTGGGATTACTAATCAAGGTTACAAGTAAAAGGCTTTTGTGATGCTGCTAGAAAATAATGATACCAAGTGATGCATGATAAAACTCAACAGAATACTTTTGGAAAGCCACTCAGTAACCAAGGAAATGCCTCGTTAAACTTCATCATATAATTTTGCTGCAGTTTTTGTGTTTGCTTGCGCCAGTCTGTCTCTGATCCATCACAGTCGTTTATCTGTTGTCTCCCTTATAATGTTCTAATCGCTACCAGTGTAAATAAAACGTTTGAACGAATACGTGGGTTGCCTGTTACTGGTGATTTATTAAACAGATGCATAAAGCCAAGACAACGGAAAGGGAGAGGAGAGCGTGGCTTTTCGTTTTCTCTAAATATCGTTTTAACGATATCCCCCGTCAGACGTGGAAGATGAGCCGTAGCTCCACCATTGATTTGAATGATTGATTTATTGATCTGGAGTGCAGGCCTTCCCCTTCCTGTTTTCACAGACGAACGCAACTGACGGTTAATTATGTGTTATGGAAGATGTATATATATATATGGTACCATGCGACAGAATGGACAGTAAGACCTTTGAGTTAGAAAGCGGTTAAGGATCACCCTCAAGCTTTTCACTCCGAGCGGGGATCGAACCCCATTTTCTGCGATACTGCGTGTCTCTTTAGTCAAATGTACACCAATTAGTGCAAAATGTCAACATTGTAAATTCCTTAATGGGTAATGCATAGGGATTATTTCTTCACAAACTTTTAAAATTTTCAGCTAAGTACTTGCTCGTTCCGCAGTATTTTAGTTTACAATTTATTGAGTTATTTTCATTAAAATAATCTAGCCGTATATTATGTTATTCATCACCAGGTGTATGTAATCAATTGCCTTCTAAACTGTTATTCATCACCAGGTGTAAGTAATCAATTGCCTTCTAAACTGTTATTCATCACCAGGTGTATGTAATCAATTGCCTTCTAAACTGTTATTCATCACCAGGTGTAAGTAATCAATTGCCTTCTAAACTGTTATTCATCACCAGGTGTAAGTAATCAATTGCCTTCTAAACTGTTATTCATCACCAGGTGTATGTAATCAATTGCCTTCTAAACTGTTATTCATCACCGGGTGTAAGTAATCAATTGCCTTCTAAACTGTTATTCATCACCAGTTGTATGTGGTCAACTGCCTTCTAAAATGTTAAGAATTCTGCTTTAATTATTTTTTAAAAACATTTCATATTGGTGTTTAATATTTAAAAGTAATCCATTAATTAGGCAATATGCCACTTCTATGTTTACTTGACGATTATCTGGTATGTCTGTGCACATATTGTTTTGCATTGTAATGTAACAATTTAACACTCTTCATTTACATCAAGTCTTGAAAGTTTTCTTTTCTCTCTAAATAATTTTATTTTATTCATATCATTCAATAATAGTTATGCTCAGCCTATCATTTTCCCCTTGAATCCAGGCTTCATTGAAATGTTGATAATTACTTTTTTTTTCTTTGATTACAACCAAAAATAAACTATAATGCAATACAATTATTTGGCATGTTGAAGGCAATGTGATATGTCTGATTCAGTTTCAAGGATATACTGATAAAGCTCCATTATGCACACCCACACATTCAAACATACATAAAGTACTGAAAATAAATATAAAATCAAAACAAAACCAAAAGAGTTTGAAATATCTTAACATAACATTTTATTTGATATTTTTGTTTGAGATTATATTTTATATTTGTCTATATTTGTTCAACACAGTTTAAGTGCCAAACTTCTTCTGCTTCATGGTGGGTGGTAAAGTATCTTGGATGGCCATGGGCGTGCGTTCAACAACCACTAGTGTGTCAGCATTCAAAAAGTCCATATGGAGAATAAACTGAGATATACAAGAAAGTGTGAACCGTCTATAAGATTTGTGATTAGTGATTTTTTACATTAAAAAAAAAAACTTTATGGACAATGTGAAAATAGACTAAAATATAATACACTCCAAAGAATTAAACTGCTATTGAGTTACATGATTTGAGTTAATTATTTTAAGAAGCATGAACTGAAAGATGTAAGCATTAACATGTGAAACTATATATCTAGATATGTGATTTGATTATAAAAGGATTTTTGACAATGTGTAAATTAGAGTGAATGATGTACTTAAATACATGAAACTATTTATCTTGACATATAACTTAAATGAGCGAAAATTAATTATACCACTTGGATTAAATGATTTAGAATATAAGACATTGCTACCAATAATATTTTTCTTTAATTCTTGATGGGACTGAAATATAGACAAGTGAGAAAATACTATTAAGGCATGCAGTTTAACTGAAAAGAAACCTTTAATAATGTGCAGATTAAAGTGAAAGCTATATGCTTGTGTCTGAAAGTGTTATCAAAATATGCAATGTTAATAAATTAAAATCCATCATTTTGTAAAAGCTGATAAGTGGCTTTCGAAATTAACTTTAGAAGTCTCACTCATAATCAAAAGGAAAGAATAATAGAAGATATCTAACTACAAACAGATAAAGTCACCATATATATGTTTGGTACCTTGTATTTGCTGCAGGCAATCAATGGTCTGGGTTTGTCAGCTGAGGGATCACCTCCCTTGAATAGTGAATAGTTATTCTCTGGCATAGGCTGTGACAGAAGAATGATACAATGTAACTAACACATAACACCAAAAATAACATTTAAAGTGAGAAATTTTCTTCTTTTTTTTTTGTGAATAAGCATGAGATGAAGCTCCCTTCCCCTTTTTCTTCCCTTAGTTGCAAGTCAACAATTAGAAATGTGCAACCTGCACCTTAAGGATATACAAAAGTCCTAGCCTTGGCATCCTCTACTTGCCTACAGTAAGCTTAGAAGTCTCTTCTCCAGAAGAGATAACATAGAATCCTCATTTCCACTGGAGATAAAATGGCAGGCTATATCTGGAAAGTTATTGACTCTCAACTTGTGCTCGCTTGATAAGGTGAACTCTCATTTACTGTATGCATGTTATAGTGTTATTTACATAGTTTTACATGTTTATTTATACTGCTTTGTCCTTGTTATATCTTTAAGTGGCCAGTTTCGTTACATAAAACATGTTCATTCAATTTCTTCTGTTTATTTTATTGACCACCTCTACCTATTTATCAATCTGTCTGGTGAATGAGCAATCATGCAACTTTGTGAGTATATATGTGCTTTTAGCTATGGGTGTGAGTGGAGTGAATACTGCACAAGAAACCAATTTCTATCATTGCATTCACCCACACAAAGATATACTGCAAATTTTATGGTTATAAAGTGCTGGTGACCATTTCCCCTCTGTAATCTTTCAATAATGCTGAATGTGGATTTCCATGCAAAACTACTATTTGAACTTGAATAGTATTGCTGCCTTTGTTCAATTGAAACTGTGCCAATCTCTTTTATTTACACTAAGAAAATTTGTGTTGTGTGAGGACCAACATGAAGATATCAAGTTAGGTGGCCATGAGATCTAGGCACTGGCTTAGAAAGCAGGTGATTAGAATTCAAACACACACACTGTTTAGATGTTCATAGTATTAGCAATTTTTTCCTAAAACGCACATTTATTCTAAGACTGATCAAAAAGTGCCTAGAGATTTTAATTACTAAGAAGTGCTAATAAGATCTCTATACTTGTTATTTTAAGATATTATATTTCCAATAGGTGACCTTCATTTAACCCTTTGACTTTCTTAATTATTTAATTAATTTTGTAAAATATCATTTATCTCTGAATTCATTAAATAATAATTAATGTAGTACACCAATGTTGGCAAAAGTATGTTTATTCTCGTAGGGAAGTGAATGGAGAGTCAATCAGTAATAATTATTTGCTTCAAAGAAAAGACACTTGTGTAACAAGAGAGATAATCTACGTTTTTCCTGTTCAATCAATTAAAATTTAATAAATAGTAAAAATAGTAAAAATTATGTTGTTTCTTTTTTTATTTCTCAACATTTTACACAAAGGATAATGTTTATCAATAAGAATATAAAAAGAATCAGTATGCATAGATTGCTGCTCAACATTTGCTTCACTTTGACAATTTCATCCATTAACACCATGCCTATCTGTTGATGTACTCGGTTGTGCTTCAAAATAAATGTCACTAGAGTCTTGATGTAGTGATCTCATTATCTTCCATAACATAATCCCCTTCATCACCACTAGTTTCTTCATCACTAACATCGCCATCATCGGACAATTCCATAAAAAAATCAAGCTGCCTCCTCAGCAATGAATTGCTTAGATGCCACTTTGGCTGACAGAGAAAGTCACACTTCACAACTTTGACCAAAACATGAAAAAATTGACCAAAAGCAAAAGTTAAAGATAAACAAAGGTGGCCGTCATTTGCAATGATGTGTGTTGCTATCACATAACTTCAGTCACATGATCTCTGCTGTTTGAAATCAAAAGTACAGAGTTCTCTATGTAGTGACCTATGAACCACACACACAAAAAAAAAGGCTGGAATTCAAAGGGTTAAATACAAAAAATGCTGAAATGCTCCCTACTTTAGTCTGATTGGGTTACTACCAACCTGTGTACGATTGATAACCAAAATTGTGTGTTCACTGGACAGGAAGAGTCGCTGTGGGTTATTATACTGACACATCACTGTCCGAAGCCGACCCCTCTGTCGCATCCACTGAATGGGGAATTTCTCACTGTTTGTTCGACTCCAAGTGGTGTATTCTTCTTTTCCAACATCAAACTCACACACCTGTCACAAATGCAACTTAACTTGTTGGCTCAAAATTTTTAAGAAAACACAGTGAAAGAAAAGGTCATAAAAGCTACAGTCTGACAAACAGTCTTTTCTACTGAAATGTTGGTCAAATTTACTTATTATATCCAAAAGTAGAAACATCATGCACAAGCACATACGCTTTTTAATATTAGAAGTAATAAAAAATAATTATCTAAAAAATCTTTAAATGAGTTTGTTTTTCTCAAAAAGACATTTAAGTGGGTTTATTTTTCTCAAAGAGACATTAAGTGGGTTTATTTTTCTCAAAGAGACATTAAGTGAGTTTATTTTTCTTAAAGAGACATTAAGTGGGTTTATTTTTCTCAAAGAGACATTAAGTGAGATTACTTTAGATAAAAAAGGCATGCAACTAGTCTGGCAAATATGCTTGGAAATTAGAACTCCTAATCAAGGTCTAATTAAACTTACTAATCATTAGGAACAGATGTAACAAACCAAATGTAATCATTAGAGAAAGACACCATAAATCAGTATCCTGATTTTATAAATATTGATGTACCGTGTTGTTTGCATATGTGACCAGCAGTGTGCAGCCACCTGGAGTAAAACCAAGAGCAGTGGCTTGATACTGTACAACAGGCAGTGTACACAGCATCTGCAATTTTAAGAGAATTTTTTTTAAAGTATTGCAATCTGGTTCTTGTATTCATAGTGTTGCACACAATAATAAGTCAGACTTACGCAATCATAACTGATTTCATACATATAAAATGTAAAGAATGATTAGGTTAGTCTAACAATATTTATACAAAACTCACCCTAGACATAAAATAATTAAAGACTGGTTAGCTAGGTCAGACGTACATAACTCGCACCAGATATAATGTGTAAAGACTGGTTAGTTTAGTCAGACAGTTATACAGAACTCACGCAAGATATACAATGTAAAGACTGATTAGTTTAGTCAGACGCAAAACACATTCAAAACATATACTAAGAGAAGACTGGTTACATAGGTCAAAACATTTGTGCATAATTTCTCCAAACGTTTACATGAAAAGATTGGAGAGTTTAGTCACACATATACAGAACTCACATTAGAGCCCGGAGTGACAAGCCTCTAGTTAGTTTGTTTCTTTTATGCATTAAGCTTAGAGAAGCCAGAGCAAAAAAATCTTTTCTAATTAGGAAAGTGCACCAAGATTAATTCTTGGGTAACTTTTATTCTAGATATTAGATCACTATAAGTTGAGGTGTACTAATCTCAGATTTTCCTTTAAGACCAAAAGATTTTACAATTAAAACATGTTTTATAGTCTGCTCTTTAATGAGGTATATAATTTTGCATCATGCTTATATTTTACAAACAAAAGTCAGAAACTGATTTTACTGAAACTAAATGAAAGTGCTAAGCAAAAGTCAAACTATCTGATGTAACTGTCAAGACTGTTAATGCTGTTGTAATCATTTTGTTGTGTTTTTAAAATAATAATAAATAAAACATAAACCTGTTAACCATACATGGGTTTTGTCAATATTGTTTGTTGGGGATTTTCTTCTATGTAATTAGACTGAATGACAAGACTGTTTTTATATATATAGAAATCTTGAGAAAAAAAAACAGAAAGGAAGGGGAGGCAATATTTAATTTTATTTGTTTTAGCAGAAATTTCTTTCAAAATCAAGCAAATCCTGTCATCTTTAATGCTGGTGATGAGAGTAATGATGATGATAATAATTACACTATTAATCCTTTCACTGCCATATGCATATAAAAATTCATCAAAGCTTAAACATAGTAGTCATATTCAAGAGGATATAACTATCAAATTTACTAAAAAATCATTTTATTTAAAGAGCTCTGTTCTATCTTTTATTGATTCTTAGCATGTTTGTATATCTAAAATTAAAATTTTAAAAGATTTAGCTAAAAAACATATTTGGTTAAAAAAAAAAAAAAAATTTAACAGCAGTGAGTTAAAAATATTTTTTCAAAAGATTACAAAAAAAGAATTATCTCTACTTGAAGATTTTTGGATCCACAAGAGTCTGCAATAAGTTTGAATGCTATTACCAGACAAGGACTCTTTGTGCTGTAAGTCTCTGTCTGCATGATAATTGTACTGGAAAATATGCACATACATGAAAATGTGCTAAGTTTACCATAATTTAGTAGAGATAAATTGCAGGTTTTATTTTGGGAATGAGAGTGAAATAATTCTACACTAAACTGAAAAAAGAAAGGAATTGTTTGTTAAATGTTAATAGATGAGTGTAAAACAGGTGACTCTAATAAATGTGTTAAGTGTACCTGGCCATCTTTAATGTTGTACAAATGCACACTACCCCCAGTGTTGGCAGTTGCTGCAAACCTCCCATTATCGCTGACAACCAAGATGGTAAACGGGTGTAACCGGTCATGGTCTGCAAAATTAAACAGAACAATTTTTGTTATTAAATCCACAGCTACAATGGAATTTTAATTAATACCTACTTTGTGTAGAAAAACCATTTCCAATAAACACAAATGTTTTGCTTTGCAATGGATAAAATGTTGTAATCTGATTCGTTAACTAATTTTCTTTTTATAAAATGGAATTTTTATTAAAAATGCCGGGGCTTTTTTTCAAACATGAAATAATAATCAATGTAACCAAACTGCATTTGATACAAATAAAAAAATATTGAAGGCAGAAAGCAACAATTTAAAAAAGAAATCTAAATAGGCAATCAAATTTTTAACATATACACTGAAACCAAAGAAAGAATTATCATTGACGAGTTTTTCAGCAAAAGAGTTGATTAACGTTGTGGAGAGGGAGTGAAGATAATTAACTTCACTGAATGATATGTAATTCTATTTGCAAGAAAGTATTTTAATAGTTTGTGAGGTGGAGTAAATTTGCCTATCCTTATTTTTAAAATAAATTGTAAATTGTAAATTGTCAGAGTAACCTGACCTTGAGCACTCCTTATAATGGTACAGTGAAACTTGCTATAACGTGATAATTGGGATCCATAAAATCAAATCACGTTAATAGCAGGGTCACGTTAATGCAGGGTTTTGCAATATGTGCGAATGAATATACGAAATTTCTGGAGCCATGCCACACCACATTAATCAGACTCAGCCAACCACTGGCACTTCACCTAGTTTCTCAGGTGTATTCCTAACAATTGGAGTTTTACTGGTATGGGATGGGTGGTTGTATGGGTGGGATTGTGTGCAAAATTCACATTGATTGTCCAGCTCTTTTAATTAGGTCTTGAACTTTTTTCAAAATAATCAACATTTATTTTAATAATATGCAATAAAAAATTATTATAACTAAATGAAAGACATATTTATCTTTGATCTTATTTTTTAATTTTTATTAAAATTTGGCAAATATTTTTCTAAAAAATAGATTACAAGATTCAATGATTACTAATGTTGTAATATACGTATAGATGCACAAATTTTATTTTTGTTCCAATTTTTTTATTTTATAACACAATAATAAATAAAATATAATTTATAAAATAAATTATATTACATTTTATCTGCTGCATATTCTGCACATAGAACTAATATGATGCAATGGCATTAGCTTATCATAACAAATGGCTACTCAGCAGGTTAAATACCAACATCTTTTTTTCCCAGCAAGATTTATTTACCAGCAATGTTATCATCAGTCCTGATCCAAAGTATGTTTAGGCATTTCATTTCAATGCAGTAAAAAATAAAAGATTTAGTGCCATATCTTTAGTAGTGACACTTATGACTAATAATCTTATTATGTGTCCAGTTATAATAAACTTATGATTTGATTACTGTCCAATTATAATGCACATATGACTAATGATTTGAGTATCTGCCTAGTTATAATACACTTATGACTAATGATGATTATCTGTCCAATTATAATACACTCAGGACTTATGATTTCATTATCTACCCAGTTATAATGCAGTTATGACTAATGATTTGAGTATATGTCCAGTTATACTGTACCTGTGACTAATGCTCTGAGTATCTGTCCATATATAATACACTTATGATTATCGATTTCATCATTTGCCCAATATGATACACATCCCTCATAACATAAGACAATGTAATCAGCTGGAATGGTAGGTGAACAAAGAATATAACAACCAAATATTACTCCTCAATCTCAGAAAGCATTCAAGATGATAAAACAAGTTTTCATCACATCATGCAAAAGCAGAACACCAAGTAATACTGAGGGGGGAAATTCATTTACCTAATTTTAAGTCAATTTGCTCAGCACAAGAGAATGGAATGAATTAATGCTTGGTATCAAGTGGCTTTTAAAATGGCAGAGTAATTTGTATCAACTACATCTCATGGCAATCTATCTTTAAACACATCAATTCCAATCAGAACCAAATATATAAGCTGAACTCTTCATTTATTTGTCAAAACCCCTCAACTTTCTCTAAAATCGTAAGCCTGGACATCTTACCAGGTACTATGTTTCGCAGCAAAATGCCCGAGTCTTTGCTAATGTCCCAGATGTGGAGAGATGCAGCAGCTGTTGCAGCCACCAACTGGCAGCCATCCTGAGTGATGGACAAATGGTGGGCAACCTGGGTGTTCTGCTTTCCTGACAGCAAAAAACGTGTGACCTCTACTGATGGGGTCAGTGAACTCAAGTCATTCTGCAACAGAGATGCTACTTTGCAATGATCTGGGTCAGAGATTCAAAGCCAATATATATGAAACACTATTCCAACTGAAAATCCTACTTGAGAGCTTATGGAATAATAGCAGTGTTATATCTGTGCAGGTTCTCCTGGCCAGTGACCAACAACTGCTACATTTAATCTTTTAAGGTAAATCATAACCAACTTCATTTTTAAAGATTATAATAGCCATGCAAAAATCCCAAATTATTTACTTAATTACTGCTCTTAATATTTTTGAGTAATTTTGCTTAGAAAATTTCACATGTAGGTGTGTTGCATGTTACTTTTAAAAATTTTACAAACAGTAGTGTGTGATAGTTTTAAAAATTTCACAATTAGTAGTGTCCTGTAATGGATAAAATGTTCACCAGCTTCAATTTATGGACGCGGATCTTTTCCCGATCACTAAAAGCAATTACAGCACCATCTGATGACACAGAGCTACAAACAATTTTCTCTCCTTGTTTTGCCTTTAACTGCAGCAGTTTCATGTGCTTTGAGCTGAGGGGCAGAATTTCTCCATTTATATCTGAAGGGAAAAAAATTGAGTAACAAAGTAAAAATAAATTGTTAATTCTTACATGCAATTAATTGCCAAACACATTGATTTATTACTCAACAAGGCCAAAAAGAAAAGTAAATTGCTATATGTAAGTTCATTTCAATCTAGCTTATAATGAATGAAACTACTGAAAATAATATTTCCTGCAATATTACACAAATTACGAGAAGCAGATAATAGTGCACTAGAGCAATGATTTTATTTTTATTTCAGAATAAATGTAACACTATGATGAATTAAAATATTATATCAGCCAAACAGTCAATGTGAAACCAATAGAAAGAATGTCTCACTCGAAGTGCTGGATGTGTGACCAAGGCGCCACAGTTCCAGGTATGTTGGGTAACGGAGCAAAAGTAATCCTGCTTTTGTTGCTACACTCACCATGGTATGCTGGGAAAAATTCATGCCTTTTATATATATATATACACACACACACACACACACTCAACAGGAAGAGAGTTCTAGATATGAAAAGTATCCATACTGCATTACTGAGAACAAGATGAACTTTTGCATTCAATCTAATTAGTAAATAATCAAAGCCTTGTGAACACAAAATAATCTATTTTTTATATATATATATAAGCAAAAGTTATTATAATATTAATATAAATATTTATCATTTTGTGATTTTTTTGTTGTTGAAAAAGTAAATGAAATATGCCAATATTTTCAACAGTTAGAAATACACCCCCTTTACTTTAGAAAATATTCCGTTGTTAAGAAATTTGTTTTAAATAACAAGTAAAGTTAAAATTGCTTAAATTCTCCATATACCTGAATCAACAAGACATAAAACTCAAGAGAGATGATGAAGGAATTAAGTAATTCTTAATTCCAAATACAAGTCTTCAAGCAGTTGTATGCAAGAAAATGTAATTGTGGAAATGAACAATAGGCATTATATTCAAAACTGTCAAGCTTGCTGGGAAATAAATCTAATGTGCTTGCACACTCTGTTCTGGTATGCCTATTATTATTATTAAATCATTCTGGTTTTGACCAAACAGCAATAGTGATGTAAACAACAACAAAAAATAGTGATGTAAAACAATGACTTGTTTGATCATCATTTGTAAACAAGAGTTTAAGATTTATTTTTGTTTAAAACTCAACAGTGAAAGGGCTAAAGGATAACAAAGTGAGACAAGTACTAAGCTTGGTATAACTGAAACATACTGCAGGAATTGCAGGAAGCCTGATGTGTTTGCTCTTGTGTGATCCAGCTGCATGTACACACATGAGAGTTGTGTCTAAACCTGCAAGAAAAAGAGAAAGATCAGCAACTCAAGATGGGAGAAAATTATACAACTATTTCTTTCTCCTTCACAAAGAACATGCGTAAACAATGAATATGACACAATTAAAGGTTAAAGACACAAATATCTCACATTTTGAAAGAATGAAGCTTTTTTTAAAAACTTTTATCAGTCTGTGTGGTCTGACTACCCCATTAAGTTAGAAGTACATGTATTTTGTATATGTAAAGAAAGTGACAAAAAATTATTCTGTTTGTCTCACATAAATTAAGAGTACAGAGAGTTTCCTTACCTCCAGTGACAACAATATTACCAGCAACCACACTTGCACAAACATCATGTGTGTGATAAGAAAAGACAGTAGATCGCACCCATGACCGCCATCCACTATTGGCATTAGGTGGAATATAGGAAAATTTCACTACTGCTGGGTCTACTCCACTGCTAAAAACACTAGTTTCCGCCTTTAAACATAGAAAAGAGAAAAGAATGCCTGGCTAGTTTTTAATGACTCCAAACACTGGCTGATTTGGGACCCTCAACAATAACCACCATTTTTTTCCTAACAAAGTGCTTCTAGAACCTCACAATTTGAATTGTAAGTTTTAAATTTATTTTGTACTTTATATTCATACTGAATTCTGGGATTTTTTAATGAATAAATGTATTTCAAGACATATTGGTGTTTTATTTAGTTTTCATCCATTTCTGTAAATATGGAAATGTAATTTGTGTGTGAGATAAAAGACTTTTAACTTAAGATGGCAATCCAGAAACCATTAAGATTGTAGGTGTGATAGTAGCATGAAAAAGCTAACAAAACACTTCCAAAATCAGACTTCTACCAATGACTAACATAGCTGCAATGTTCTTCATTTTTTTGATGAATTGTATAAAAAAAAAAGTGTATTTGTGTGTGTGTTTGTGCATGCACACATGCACACATGCATATATACATAAAAGTATATATTTTTAGTTAAAATTAACTAGATAAAGTAGATATAACAGGTGGGAGGTTGTTGTTTTTTTGTTTGGGAGAGAAAAAGTATCAGATACAACTATGTTTTACTTCTAAAGAAGTATGAATATATTATGATTACTGTGTCACACATTATCAAAAGTCACACCATGTTTGTAGATATTTTCAAAAGAAAATGTACGCAGAAAAACTTTTGTTCATACAGTGATGTATTCTCAATGGCATATGTGTATGTGGTGTATTGTTTTTACATAACGATATATTAAAATTATAAAGTTCCCAAAATATTTAGACTTTCTTAAATACTCTGAAATCATCATTGCCAATATTTTCTTTAATAATAAATTAGCTTGACTGTAATGTAATTCTTATGCCAGATGATGCCTGATTTATAATTCATAGAAAAATCTCAAAGGTCATGAAAACACTTTAAATTTTAAAAATGTAATAAACACTACTCATTTTATTGGAAAATTTTGGAAACTGGTGGCTCATTTCATGGGTAATCAAAATATGCATTCCTTGTAATTAAAAAAAGGAAAGAAAAGAAAAGAAAAGAAAAGTGTTGAGACAGCAACAAAACAAACAAACAAATGAAGCAACAGTGAGGTAAATTGCAATGTGTCTTTAAAAATATCCTGAAAGAGAGAACAAAAATCCCTTCCACTTCAAATCTTGTTGACATATATTATTTATTTATATTTCATTTATTTATTAACTTTATTTCAGAAAAGCTACAAAGAACACAAGACTGTATTATTTACCTCATCAACGCACACTGTCAAAACATCAGCTTTGTGGCTCTGAACACTCTGAAATACAAGAATATAACGGAAAGAATAAAATTAAGCTTTACAGATCGCAGTAGAGATAAATTCTAATTTAGATTTTCTGCTTTTACTACAGTATAAGCATTGATCTTAATCAACATGCTATTTTAGGGAAAGAGGATTTCTTGTCCTGCATATATTTATTATTATTAATTTATATAAGACATTTCTGTTATGTGTGGACAAATAGAAGATGAATACAAATTCTGGGTCAAAAAATAAACTTAAGGGGAAAATAACATTAAACTTCAAGGAAAAGAATATTAAACTTCAGGGAAAAGAACATTAAACTTCAGAAAAAGAACACTAAACTTCAGGAGGTTGCGTGTGTGTGTGAAAACTGAATGCATAATTGATAGACATTTTTCTTAAATAAATTTTGTTTACATTATTCTTACTTTTTTTATTTATTCAATGACACAATTATTTTATAAAGAGAAAGCAAAAAGTATGGAAGATCAAAGCTGTAATACAGGCAGTAGAATATGGTTTTAAAAGAATGATGAAACAAATATTTCTGCTTGTATAATTCCACAAATGTTTTCTCAATTAAAGCACTCAAAAGATTCATCACCATAAAAAAAAAAGTAATATCTTTACCTTAATAAGCGTCCCTTGCTTTCCATTCCAAAATGATGTTTTCCCTCTGGAGTCTCCGCTAACAATTGTCAAATCACTGCCAAGTCAAAAAGAAAATGGAACAGCAAGAATTGAGAAATGCTATGGAGAGTGTGGCTAAGCAACAAACATTACAAAACACTTTATTTAAAAGTCCAGAAATCCAAATTATTATTTTGAAATTATCACACATCGGTGAAAATCTTACTGTTTTTGCTTAATAATACAACAAAAATGAACAATTTGCACTCACTGTGACACAAGGATGAGAAAATGTGATTGCAATCAGTGATCATGTGCCACACACACACACACTTCTCTTGCTCCCTGCATGTTTAGGCATGAACTAAGCCCCAAACTGATTTGATTAATCACATTGCACAAAGGTGGATAGATAGGCAAATGGCTTACCTCCAGACCGATCACATATCAGAGAGGTCCAAAGGTAAATAACTCACCTGCAGACTAATCACATATCAGGAAGATGGATAAGACAGATAAATAGCTCACTTTCAGATAAATCACAAACCCAAGAGGTCCATAGACAGGTAACAGGCTCATCTCTAGACTGATCACTGACCAGAGAGGTGGATAAGATATATATGGCAATTTAGTCTACAATGAGCAGAATAAAGTCAATCTAGTAGCAAAATCCTGGTAATGGAAGCTTGTGTGAGCCAAAACTTGGGTCATAGAGGAGTCAGGATCTCAAACCACTCAAAACAAAACCACTAGATACAAAGCTTCTATGGACTACTATGTAGGAAATGAATCTGTGGACTCTTATTAGGGAGAATTTCTGTTGTGGACTCCTATGTAGGAAGTGCTTCTCTGTACTCCTATGTAGGGAGAGTTCCTGTGGACTCCTATAATAGAAGTGCTTTTGTGGACTCTTATGAAAGAGAGTTTTTGTGGACTCCTATGTAGGAAGTGATTTTAATTAATGTACTCCTATGTAGGAAGTGATTTTAATTCCATGTACTCCTATGTAGGAAGTGATTTTAATTCCATGTACTCCTATAGGAAGTGCTTTTAATTCAATGTACTCCTATGTAGGAAGTGATTTTAATTTTAAGTATTTTTTCTGCTAAAGTGAAGACTGACTATAAGAAAGGTGCAAGACATTTGATTCACAAAACAGTATTAAATGAATAAAATGCTGCAAGTTGTCTGACAAAGAGCATAAAAGGTATTGTCTCATAAAGGACAATTTTATATCAAGAAATTAAGTGAAAATTAGACAAAACCTGCTACCATGATATTCCTATGGATATTTGGTGGGTGAAAGCCAACAAAGCTTAGACACATAGTAGATAGGATTATAACACATTGAGTGTTCGTGGATCCCAAAAACTCCCTTTCCTGGTTGTATATGTTATAGTGTGTGTGTTAGAGTATTTGTCTTTAACCCTAAATATTGATTAAATGCAATTTGTATTTTGCTAATACGTTATAAAACTTTTGATTGATAGATGTTGATATGATGTTTTAAGCATTTGTTTGTATGTATTTTGTGATTTGGAACGAATGATGATGCCTTTTTTTATAAAGAGAGGCAGTCCAGTCAGAACAAGGAGAATATATTCATTTTGGATTTTGTAAATGGAGTCAACCAGCCAGTCCAACGAGTCAGTCTGTCAGTCAGTTAGAGAGGAGATATACATCTGAATTGTTGTGATAGTTGTGTTTGCTGTTTTATTGGTAATGGTTCAAGCAGAGATTAGTTTAGGCAGACCCACTCATGTTCAGATTAGAAGTGATGTCACATTAACAATAGGACTAATAAAGAACTTTCGTGGACATACTCCGATGCTTCAAAATATGAGAGACTCATGTTTCTGATATTTTTGTTTGAAACCATACCATGTTCTATGACATTCACCCTGAAGTATTTCTCTAGTCATATTTATGGTTTATCATTGAATAGCCTACATCACTGTGTAAGTGTGAACACACGGCCTTTTATAAGTTCAGTGATGTGCTTACTTATTAAGTGGATTTTGCTTTGTGTCAATGCCTGCATGAAGTGAAATAAATGTGGCTTGTGCCAGAAACAATACGCCTTTTGTTTCTGTTCCCCATCAACACTCTCTCTCTGCAGGCTGTCATGACTGCCGCTCTGTGTGACCTACCACTCGTGATTAACCACAGACTATACACAGGGTTAAACAAAATATCTTGTACATGCAAATAAATTTACATCAATGAAAGAATGAAACAGTTGCTTTTACCTCATTAGAGCAGTGACAAACAACACCAAAGTAACTTAACTGCTGGCAGATCTACATGTCCTGAGATACTGGTACCAACAGGTAAAAAACTAAGGCTCTTTATATATAGGAAAATGACATTTCTACAAAAATCCAAAGTGAGATCAGAAAATCTAGGTCAGCAGAGCAGAAAGAAGGAAGGGAGAGAGAGAATTGATGGGTGGTTGCTAGTGTGACTAAAAATATTAAAACACCTTATTGGCATGGCAAGCCACATCCTTATTCTTCTAAATTAAAAAATAAAATAGTTCATTTTGTTTCTTCCCCATACTAGGTACATTATATATTCATTACTGCAGAAATATACCTTATATAATTTAAGACTGTACCAAGTCAAACTGGACTACCTTAAAGCTATTATATTCACAGATGTTAGGATTTTAGGGTGGGAAAACAAACCAAAAACAGATAATACACAATTAGTTATTAAATAACTCTCAGAAATATATAAATATACTTATACTATGTTTATAGTTTGGAATTTAACAGTTTTTAATTTTGTTCTTGTCCTTCCAGTTAAAAATAAGAAGTTAAATGTACCTTGTGACAGCTAGGCACCAAACAATAGTTTCCTTGCCACGGTCCTGTCGACCCAGCGTCAGTCGCTGTAAAGCATGTCCTGACTTGGCACTCCAAATGCGGATGTTATCAATGCCTCCTGTTATAATCAGGGTTTCCACAGCATGCCAGCATATGCACAGTATACGACCTTTTGACCAACAAAAATAAATAAACCTGAAACAATCCTGCTTATGCCTATCCATTTCATTAACTATTTAAAAAATAGAGAAAAGTTACATTTCTGTTTAAAGTTATAGTAGAAACTAGCCTCTGCCAATACTGAAGCCCACAGCATCAATTATAACTTTGGAACAGAAGACAGCTGGATTACATAACACAAGCATTTTCTATTTTCGCATTTGCACTATTTAACTTCATGGACTCAGGAACATAGCTTATATTTTATACCAGCACCATCTTTGTATTTGTACTGTTCTACGTCATTATCCACATGTTATTTTATACTGACACAACCTTTGCATTTCATACATATACAATTTATTTTAAATGGATGATACCTTTATAATTTTGGGTGTACAAATACATAAGAATATAAATACAATCTATTATTACTTATCTCATAATCATAAAGTAATGAGCCTTTATATAATATTAGAATTAAATATTACTGAAGGTTCTATTAAAATTTACTACCAGTTAAAAATGTAACTTAAAATATTACTTATGTTAACTGCACACAATCTCTTAAATCATAACTATATTACTTGAATTTAATAATTAAACTTAAAATATCAATTACATTTAATTGTACACAATCTCTTATATAATCAATTTTTAAGTTCAAAAAAGAAACTTTTACAATTTTTATATTGTATTTTTTACAATACTGCTGACCTTCCTGCTTATCAAATGCTTTGCAATACTGAAGGTTCCCATCAGACACATCAAACAGTACCACACAGCCATCTTCAGTGCCCACCTAAAATGCCAAAGTGTGCAATAAAGTATTAATTAAACCAACAGTAAAATGTGCAGAAGAAAGATAAATTGAATATAAGATTGTTATACACACATACAATGTACTGTGATACAAGTGATACACACACACACACACACACACATGTACAGAGGAAAATATAAAAACAATGGTGGTCTTTGTAAATTAAAAATAGCTTTAACACCTGATCAAAATGAGACCTTCAAAATAATGACACTCAACTGAATTTATATAATACTAACACACACATACATGCAAGAAATATTACTCACGGCCAACTGTTTTTCTGATTCATTCTTGGTCAGACACCTTATGGCTCCAGCATTTGATGATACCTGACACTGAAAGCAAATGGTAAATAAAAGTGTGCTTACACATCGTTCAGAAAATAGCTTATTTTATTAAGTGTGAAGAGTTCATTTCTGGAAAAAGAAAAATCAATATTAGTGTTACTAGTGTTAGGTATTTTGCTTAATTAAGCATTGAAAACTTCAAAACCATAAATCCAAAGGAAATTTTCATGAAAATTGAAACAGATTTGTGTTTATAACAGATGTTATTGTTATTATCAATTTGATAAGCTCTTGTAGCAAATGAGGGCAAAGGCGATATGGAGTTGAATTTTTCCATATGGAAGGCATGGCAG
Source organism: Sinotaia quadrata (assembly GCA_028829895.1). Lineage (NCBI taxonomy): Eukaryota > Metazoa > Mollusca > Gastropoda > Architaenioglossa > Viviparidae > Sinotaia > Sinotaia quadrata. Next base: position 104,483,164 of record CM054181.1, on the reverse strand, counting down.
ACCTAAGCTTTAGGTTTTGTGTTGTTGAATACTTCAAATGTATTAAACACCTGAAGTAATTTTGAACTGCTTTGTCCAATCATATTTCCCACTTGGTGACATCATATACAGTTTCCATGTGGCTTCTACAGTGAAAGGTAATCTCAAACAGCAAATTAAAGATTTGAGTTGTCAATTCTTTTGGTAATCTCAACTGCAAATTAAAGCTTTGAATCTTGGCTACATCAGTCAATCTTTTGGTAATCTCAAACAGCAAATTAAAGTTTTCAGTCTTGCCTACAACATTCAATTTTCACACTATAATAACAAGTTCCTCAGACTATTATTTTTAAAACTTGACAACTGTGTCTAAAAGATTTAAATTTACATTTGTATTGAAACTTATAATAATATAATATATAATATAATAATATATCTGTTTTGTGTTTTTAAACAAATTTCAGACCGTGTCTGACATTTCAGTTTACTCATAAAAATATCAAATCAAATGTTGAAGATTATTTTATAAATATACTGAAAAAAATAAAATATCATTTTAATGATACTAAGCCATGATCATCAGAAAACAAGATAAATATATTATAATTAAGCAATACAATAAATTAGGATAAATACAATCAATACAATAAGGATATACATAAAAATAATAGCAGAAATTACCTACATCTGATTGTGTCCATACTAAGAATACTAAATTCTTGACATTGTTGATGCAATCTAGAAAACATTAAGATCAGAATTCAGCTGTTTCAGAAAACAAAATAAATATATATATATCCAAGTCTGTTTGTTTTTTAAATTCAATGAATACAGGAATTTCTTTAGGAATTTTTTCTTCTAAAAGAAGAAAAAGAGTATAAGAGTATTTATTTTATTTTAATTTTTTAACTTGTCTCAGTACAAAAGTATTCATTTTTGTTTTTAAATGTTTTTCTATTCCACTTTTCTATGAAAAGTGCCCATGTCAAAACATCCAAGAACAGTTTCTAAGATGTATCTCTGCTGTATATATTGCAATCATGATGCCTTTCATCTAATCATTAGTTGTGCCAAACATTCACTACTGTTTACAAAATCTGACTGCCAAAGAAAACAAAGCAAAACAACAACAAAACTGCCCACTTTTGGTTGTAGTGCCACCAGGTCATATTCCACAACATTAGTACAAAGTCCACAACTAAACAGTCTGGTGCCGAACCATATAATGGCTTCCACTGATCGACCTTCATCTCCAAGAATCACCTGCAAAAAAAATGAAATATAATACAAACACTTAAACGCAGACTATGACATGAGAAAACAATGAAGGTCACTTCAAACCAAACACTGTAAATTGTATTTATCAATATGTTTAAAGAATATGCCAGCAAATATGAAACTGTCAATTAATGCAATTAAGACACTGTTATAACTTACTCCAATTCAGAAATAAAGCTATTAAAATTTTTTTAAAATTTATTTCAAAATGCTTACATCAATAAAGTTGTGCCATCATTATGTAAACTGCTGAAAAGGATGTATTGTGCAGTATATGTGTTTGGTATTTTAAAGACCAGTAATTTCTTTGTGAAAATATATATGTTGAAATGTAAGCTGATATACTTCTATTGCCAGATCATAACAGTAATCAATTTCAAATGTCAAAAATTAACAAGCAATAATCTGTTCCAAAGACAAGATAGAACCAGATGATAGCAATAATAAATGTAATGATGTGGTGGAGACTGAAATTATTAATAAATATATACAGAATCAAATGTCTAGTACTAATATTATATTCATCACCATCAGTGCCACTTTATCTACTTAGAGAAGTAAATTTTTAAAAACTAAAAACAATTTGTGTAATTAAACTGTAGGAAAGATATAAAAATAACTGCTTAAAAATGCATAAACACAAATGGGACCTTTATTAACAAACTACAAGCTGTCAATTTCGATTATCGGAAGTTTAATGTACATTAGATTAATTTTTACCACTACCTGGTGTCAAGAATATAAGAACCCACAAACTAAAAACAAGAATTTAAAAAAGAACCCACAAACTAAAAGCAATTACTGATTTATAATCATTTATTCTTTTAAGTTTTGTTCTTGAAAGAAGGAGTTATAAAGCATCAAATAGAATTGATAAATGGCAGTGCTTAAATAAAGTCATGAAAATAATCCGTGTAAAGCTGTAGTGTTAATGGATAAGTTTTGTAGAGTTATTTATGCTAGATGTGTGTTTATTATTTGAGCAGTCTACATTATCTAATATAGATATCAATCAATGAGAATAGACACATTAAAAATTTTATACAATTTATTTTCATTAACACTACTGATTCTAATGTCTGGTGCAAAATCTTCCAAAGATTAAAAGAATGTGAATAATAAATGTTGCTGATTCATTTCATTGCTGATAAATATTCTCATTGACTATTATCAACAAAAGAATAATCTTAGGTATTATCTAGTTTCCATTTAGCTTGGATAACCAAGACTTAACATAAATACCAAAAAATAAGTCATTAAGAACATTGCTTATTAAAAAAGTAACATAAATAAATCCAAGAACTTTGCTTTATTCATCACAACATACAAGGTGAAACTAAATCTGCACTACATTTTTGAATGTAATATTTCTTTTATCAAATACCTTCTCCTGAAACCAGTTGTCAGCCTTACTCCATATCTCAATTGAGCCATCAGTCCTGAAAATCACAAACAGCATATTAATGGTGGGGAAAGAGTTGTGACATTTATTTATACACATTTGCATACACTTCTTTTATATGGCTCAAAAGCATTGCTTTAAATTAAATTATTCTTCTCCTCCTCCCCCCCCCCCCCCAATAGCATTTTGAAATAAATTACTATAATTTAGGTCAAGCAGATTGAGTAACACTAACACTTGTAACACTAACAGTAAGCAAAATTATATCAGAACAAGAGATTACATTAAGGTGTCATACATTGTTGTGTATTAATCTATTAGTATTACTAAATTCCTGAGTAATGACAATGTGTTTAAGCTATGTTTATAAATATATAAGGGATAATTAGAATCAAATGAAAAATCAATGAGTAGATAAGAAACAGTAGATCAAATATGGGCAACATTAGTAAATAAATCAATCAAATAAAATGGCATAAAGTTTGCCTTATTGTTATTGTTTAAAGAAAATAACTTTAACTGCAACTTAAAGTTAAAACTATTGTGATAAATAGGTACCCTAAAGCAGGCAATCAAGGAAACTTAGAAAAAGATTCTTGTTTAATAATGATAATAACTTATGTGGCTCATTACAGATGACCCTTATCTTACACCTACTTCTGTAATTTAATATAATTAAAAGTATAAGTGTTGGAAACACAGATTGGAAGTATTGCAACATATTATTATTAAGTTACCTTGATACAGCCACACGCTGTGTTGATTTTTCATAAGCCAAGCAGGTAATTGCTTGTGGAGTGAATTCAAAAAACCGAACATGATGAACCTTGTATTCTCCCATTTTTTTTTTTAATGATCTTCGTGGTCAAAAAATCTAAAACGGCAAGCTGAAAGTATACATGAAATATACTGTAGTCTTTCAACAACCAGAAGCTATGAAAGTATTACTATCAGCACCAAATGCTACTACAATTAACAAAATATTATTATACTGCCATTTTCCAAAGTATTTTAATGTTTCAAAATTTAGTAATGACTTACTATTTAAATTAAATATAATTCTGTAAAGGCTGGCTTTATCTATACATTCAGATCCTGTGCTTCTTAAAGTTAATTTATTTTCAACATAAGACTGGCTAAAATTTTTAAACCAAATTAGATGAAATAAAATATGAATTAAAATATGTAACATTTTAAGAATAAGCAAATTAATAGTTGTTACTTTAAAAATATAAATAAAATAAAATAAAAGTATAAGAATCAGATACATTTTAAAAACATATTATATTTAATGGCATGGAAGAAGTTGAATGTCTAAATTTGAAAAACAGAATTCAATGCTACTGGTATCATTCAGTTAGATTTCTTCCTCTACATATTCAATGGCTTGAAAGCTGATTCATATTTATTAGTTATACATGTCTGTGTATTGAATGACAATAAATTTGAAATATTATCAATATGCACTTCCATTAGTAAAATTCACAAAACTTAACACTAATAACAGCAAACTAATGGAGGTCTCAATCTAGATCCTGATTCCTATTGTCTAATGCTAATCAAATATATGCACACCCTACTCAAATTTATTGCTGGCTTGCACAGCAATTAAACATTAGAAAAAGTTTGCTAGAAATAAGAATTATTTTATTATATTATCAAAAAATATAATGTTAAGCATTTAGTGATGATGTGTCTAAAATTATTATTACACTTCATGTTTGAAAAAAAATAAATATGCACTATAAAGCTTAATGTGTGTGCGTATATATATATATTTACAAATCGTTAAAGATTGTTTAACAAAGATGAAGAATATATTTTTTAAAACTTGTTTTAATATTATTATTTTACCTGGTTCCTTTACACTTTTCTTAATCTTACATGATGATAATCATTTGCAGAAGTCTCTGAATTACGAAGCGATCAATCTCCTATTGAGAAGATACGGCTAATGAACTTATTACTAATAGTAATACTATATATATTACTTTTATTAGTTTCTGTTATTAGTTACTAAGTTATAATATAAACTAATATTGTAATAAAGTTAAACTTATGACTCGGGGTATTGCTAAAACGTTATTATTATACAAGAAATTGTAAAAAGAATAAAATAAGAAATTTGCGATTGTATTTATTATCTATTTAAACTTGTACTTATATAAAATTCTTTAAATTTGAAAAATATTACAAATTGAAATACTATTAATATGGAATAATAATATCGAAAATAGCACTATATCTATGAAAATAATGGAGGATAACATTACGTGCGTTTTACTATTTTTGCTTAACTCATATATTATCGTATATATAATACACAACCCTTGCTAATGTAGTACACACGATTCCAGTAATTCGTAGTAACTCAATTTCTTACCGGATTGATCACGATCACGCTAACACATGGAGGTCGCCATCTTACTGTTTCGCAGAAAATTGTGTTTTTTTCATTGGTCAATTATTCATATGGACATGACGTAGTGGATTTTCCCTATTTTATTTTGAGTCGTTTGGCGCACAGATAGTTGATGCATGTGTGTGTGTGTGTGTGTGTGTGTGTGTGTGTGTGTGTGTGTGTGTGTGTGTGTGTGAGTGTGTGTGTGTGTGTGTGTGTGAGAAATAATATTTTACAATGTACATTTTATCAAATATGGATTTTACTTTTTCTGTTCTCTTTGCCAAGGATCTCATTGGCTGTTTGGATCATTGAGGTGTTAAATATGTCAATCAATGTGTCTGTGACTTTGTTCTCTGCACAAAGAAGTAATAGTGGTGCAAATTGTCCTCCTATCTTTGCTTGAAAGGTTTCCGATACCTTTGGGCCTTTTAGCTTGTCATGGTTGAACTTGATTCTTGTGGCTCCTTGCTTGTTGACTTTCTTTAGACGTAGTCGGAGGGTCATCATCACTTCCAATGTCTGCTCTTGGTGGGCTTCTTGTCTTGGCAATGTTTACACTGTATGAAAACGCTTTTGTTTCGGATAACGACCGGAAAAATGCTGTGAAGTGCGTGTGTGTGCGTGTGTGCGTGTGTGTGTGTGTGTGTGTGTGGATGCATTATTTTGGATCATAGTCGAAATGCTGATATCGATCTTAGATGAGAAAAACAGAATGTCATTCTAGTACTGAAGTGATAGGATGGTTGTAGTACTGTTAAATCCACAATTAACTGGATCACTGTGATTTCTTTACAAGTTAAAAGTAGGAAAAAATAGAAGAGAGACATACGTAGATAGACCTCTTAGCCATCAGGCCCAATCACCTTATCCCCTCCTCCCAACCACCCCCTCCCCAATGCGTAATTGGCCCAGTCCGGAAGCCCTTCCCATAATTAATGAATGAATGACGTACACAGAGCCAACTGAATCTTCTAATGAATAAACTTTGTTGCGAAAAGAGACGTATATATATATGTGTGTGTGTGTGTGTGTGTGTGTGTGTGTGTGTGTGTGTGTGTGTGTGTGTGTGTGTGTATGTGTAGAGAGAGAGAGAGAGAGAGAGAGAGCAGTCTCCGAACATTGACGTACACAGTGCCAATTGAATCTTCTACTTAATAAACTTTGTTGCGAAAAGAGACGTATAAATAAATAGAGAGAGAGAGAGAGAGAGAGAGAGAGAGAGAGAGCTAGCTGTCACTGAACATTCAGACTAAAACCAGTATAAGAATCTTATCAGCCCTTTCGTACTAGACAAAAGATATTATAATAAATATCGTAAATATCAATTAATAAAACTGTATTACTTTTTGTTTCTTGTGAAAAGAAATTTTAAAGATTTATTTATCACAATATCTCACAGCATTTTAATATTATCGTTTATTTGTTATAAATTCATTTCTACATAATTCATAACTGTAGGGTATTGTGTTATAATTGCTTCTTGTTATGTTGGTGATTCTGTCTCCTGGGAATGAGAAAAAGAGTCAAGAGGATGATACAAGTATTTTCATCACATTGTGGACTCGTTTAAGCAAAAGATAGTATAGCACTTGCATGTAAACGTAGTTGTAATTAACAAATTACAATAACAGAGTTGCTACAACATCCATATACTGTTATAGACTGAAGACCTTAACACTACAAATCTGTAAAACTAAGCAACAAGTTGGCATAATCATCAGTAGACATAATTAACATAGCAATCAGAACACTTACAAAATGAAATACTCATAAGCAAAACAACACAGAGCGTGCATGCGCAATAAATAATTATATTCACTCACAGAAGGGGAAATCAATGTAGAAACTGACAAGAAGACTTGAACTTGAAACAATCAAGAAATGTATGTATCTGAGTGTAATTATGAAACCTGAAAAAGTAACTAATTACGAATATCAGCAATAGACAAACCTGAAAATGGGAACATCAACAAGATAATACGTGTACTTGTAAACAGAACAAGAACACAACAACAGTATTATCCAGTTCGTATGAGAAACAAGGTCAAGTTATTTCTTGCAATCTTAAGAGAAATAGAGGGAATGTCAGAATGTTGATGCTGACCTAGTCATATGGATGAAGAGCCTGAGAGTGACATGGGGATAAATACTGCTAAGGACTGAATACAGTACCAAATTGTACTCTGACACAGACTGACACAGACTGACACAGACTGACATACTCTAATGTATAGAGAGAGGCACGTTTTTCAGACAAACAGAAGTGTCATATATTAGCCACCATCTTCTGTATAATTAAATTTTAAAAATAAACAAAACTGCTTGCATTAAAATATATATCTCCAGCTCTTAACTAATCAAAACCAAATTATCCTCTACAGAGCAGAAAATACACTGAGAGTTGGTTGCCCTTGGAGAAGGTAGTACTGGACTGACTCTTTGTCAACCTGCACTCACTTAAAAGTTAGTGAATTTTTATCATAAAAAGACATTTCACATTTGTTATACTGTTCATAGGCGATGTTATGTCTCTTGTGTCAACATTAACAATGGTTTGATATTCGTTTCAACGTCTCTAATCAGCAATTAGTCTCAGATTCCTCCCTTTTGTTGCACAGTAGATGTTACCACTTCTTTCAACAGATTCTTCTGTTTATTCTTTCAGCTGTCTACACCTCTCTGGGTGTGACTGAGGGTGAGCCTACATTTGTATATCGATTTGCACGGTGTGCGACCAATCATTTCACTCTGTGAAAAACATTCTATCTTAACTCAGGGGTACAAATGGAGAGAATGAACTACAAAAATCGATTTGTACACCCATACAGCAGGCACATATACACGAGCGCGCGCACACAGACACGCACGTAAAGTGATAGAGAAAAATGATCTGGTCAGATTTGAATAAGATGACATACACGAAGAGAGCTAGATACCCTTTTGATCAAGCTTTTTTGATAGGTTTTGCCACTTCTATTTTTCTTTCTTTTACGCATGCAAACCTGCTTCTTTCCCCCTTCTTTGCTGTCAAGATCTTGAAGATGTAAACTGCCATCTGAGTAGTATATGCACACAAAATCATGACATATGTATGTCTCCATCCATCCATCCATCTATCTATCTGTCTGTCGGTCGGTCTATCTCACTTGGCGGATATACGGGCGCTGTAAACGTTTTTTTTTCTTCCACAACATTAAAGACAAACATTTACCGTCACAATATTTCCATAGATGGAACACTTCTTACCAAAGGAGAAGGTAAATCTATCTTTTAATCTACATTTAGTGAGCCTCCATCCACCCACACTCTTCTCCAACATATGATTATTAATATGTTTAAGAAGGTCAGTAAATTTAACAATAAATTTATTAAATCATCAGTCAAATATACATAGAGTAAATACAATTAAAAGATTACTTGACATCAATATTTCCATGAACCACATTCAAATAATTTCAATATTTATACAGTCTTAGATCCTGACACAAAATTCAACAGATTAGTGTCAATATAAATCACAGGATAGTTCTTATCAAAGAAAAGAAATGGAGTTAAAGGGATCATAGCAATAATAGTTTATACCAGGGATGCATAAACCGTGGCCCGAGACAGGGTTCTGTATGGCCCCTGGAGGACTTTTGGATGTTACCATTATTATGAATGTAAAGCACAATATTTCATTATTTGTGTTGTTTTTTTCTACTGAGCCATCCACGTGGCGGCTCTCCACACACTATCAATTGGAAATATGGCTCTCTGGCCTAAAAAGTGTGTGCACCCCTGGTTTATACATAACCTTGTCTAGACAAAGCTTTAATAGTCTTTCGTATGTTTTTTTTGTAACAAATCAAGTTTATTACTACAAGGGAATTGTCAGTTTCATGTGTTTCGCTTGCACATTGTAGAACACTGATGAGCCACTATTCTCTTGAGGCTAATCTGGGTGCTCCAAGTAGTTTGCCACCATATATCAACAGAGTGCAATGTATCCTTACACTTACACACTAGTGGTAGAGACTTCTCGAGTCTACCAGTCATAGCTGTTTATAAATCAGTAAACAATGAGATTCAGGGTAAAACAAAAGAGGCTGCTTCTTCCCTGTAAAATATAATCTGGGAACAAACACTAAACCTTTACACATAGGATGGTAAGAAGTAGTTCTAAACTGCTTTACCTCAATAGTTGATTAATCTCTCATTAACTCGCTTGTGAATTGAGCCCCCTATCGAATAAGATTTCTTCTGGGAATCCTACCCATTCAAGAAAATGGTAAACAGCACAATCACTACCAATACGATACTAATGGGGCTAAAGAGTAACCACCTCAGGGTATTGCATAGCATAATCAATGATGATGAGAATCCATCTGTGTCCTTGATCCGATGAAGGGACTAATTCTCCAGTGAGATCAACAGCTACTCACCTAAAAGGAATATCAATTGTTGGAGTTTCATCTAGTGGAACTGGGTATTCCATCTTTCTATTCAATTGCTGACAGATATCACATGACTGATAGTACTGAATACAAACACATACCCATCATAACTGGCCACTAAGACTCAGCCTCCACATGAGCTAAAGTTTTGCTTGGTCCTAGATGCCCAGCAGTTGGTGGGTCATGAGCCAAATGCAATATGTTTGCTCAGTAGCTCAGATACCACCAACTGCTATTGGTCCCTTCCTGTTTATCAAAGAGACCATCCTTCCAGTGAAGTTCAGTATCTTTGCCAGACGATTTAGACATGTACAATCCTGATAGTTTGGTCTTCTCTTGACATTTCTCTTGAGAATTGTCTGTCAATTATTCTCTGAGCAGGGACTTTTTCCCCTTTAGATTCAGCCACAATCTGATAGTCAGAAACAATTATCTACCCTGCCATGACTGAATTTGGTGTGACTTCCTGGTGACATTCTCCACCAATGACAGTTTTAGCCAAAGTTGTCAGTGCATCACCTTCACATTTGCAACTAACTATTCCTGGTTCATCTTGCATACATTCACACACATTCAAACTTTGTTTCTTTCCCTCAACAGTTAATTATAATTTATCTAGTTCTAAAATATCTAACCCCTCCCTCTCTTGTTCTTTTCCTTTCAATTCTTCAAGTTCAAAGTTAAATCACACACTCTCAAACATTCTTTTCTAGCTCTTTTTTTTCTCCCCACTCAAAATATTCATCAACTACCTCTCTAGGTTAGACTGGGACTAGAAATCATTTCAACTACATCTTCCTTTAAATGGTCTACCATTATAGTCATTATGGAAACTAATTTCATTTGATGTTCAAGTTCCTCTTTTATTAATTTCTCATATACATATTTTACCATGAAATGCTTATTTTTGCATGAATCTAATTCCATTTTTAAATTGCAAAAATTAACTACCATGATCACGTGACTGCTCAGCATGTGGCAAGTTATCTGACTGATTTTACAAAAGTATCTCCACACACTCAAGCAACTAGGAAACTTTAAATCTACCTAACTTAAAATGCATAATCAATGTAAACAGTACAATATCCACACATCAATAATGGAAACATTGGGAATACATATATATGAATACAAAATGCAATCAATAATATAAAAGCCAAAAGGTTAATCAAAATATTTAAAAGAGGAAAAAAGGATATACTAAACAAGATAAAGTTCTAGTGGGAACTATATACACAATAAAACTGTTTTCTACAAATGTATATTCTTAATTAATTGTATTTTCTTTAGGTGTTTAATCTAGGATTTCCCATTAGGTTCTAGCTCAACAAATGTTTCAAAAATAATTTTTCACATTTACTAATTTCAGTACTATGACAATTAGTTTAACAATTTTGAACAAATTTGTGTTCAGCGCCAGAGAGCCTACCCACTTTATGTGGCGTTAAAGCCACCTAGTTAAAGGTTATGATTGTATTATTAATTAATCACCCACAACTAATTACAAGCGTTGAGAATCTTAATTTATGTCATTAATAATTCTTCAGAAGACACCACTCATCTCTCCCGCTTGGCGGATATGCGGATGCTGTAAACATTTTCTCTCTTCCACAACATTAAAGACAAACATTCACCGTCACACAATATTTCTGATGGTGGTAAACTTTTTACCAAAGGAGAAGATAAATCCGTATTTTATCTATATTTAGCAAGCCTCCACCCACCCACTCCTTCTCCAACAAATGGTATCAATATGTATAAGAAGGTCAATAAATTTATTAAATCAATAATCAAATATACATATAGCAAATACAATGAAAAGATTACTTGACATCAACATTTCCATATACTTTAGGTATGCCCCTGTGTATTAAGCATATGTATAATTTTTATTAATTATGTAGTTTTGTTCCATTTTTTTATTTTTATAAACATAAGAATTTAGACAGATTTTATTTATAATCGTTGCATTATTTGGATTGCAGTGAAGATGGAGTGACATATTTGCTTCAATGGTAAATTCTGCCAGAATACTTGTATGAAAGATAATTTCGCTTTCGGGCTCTGCTGCACAAGCAGCCTTACTAGTTGACAACGTGGTGACACGGCCGAGCTATTGATCTGTCCCTGACTGCAAACTCGCGGCTACAGGTGGGTAGCCTGTTTATTAGTAAACTTAATAGCTTTGAATGTGTTAAATTCTGAGTCGTGACTGTGTCCGCGTTATCCTTATTAAAAATAATGGCCTCTTCGAATGTGAAGGCTTAGTTTAATTTACTGCAGTGAGCTATTGACGTCAACATAACTTACATCCAGGATACGATGTAACAAACCATAGAGTAAAAACAGTTACGTATCACATCAGTAGAGAATGTACAATTGTACACTAATGACTTCTTTTGTGTTTCTTGAGGTGGTACACTGTTAACTCTTGGAAATGTACACTGCTCACTTCAAGGGGATGTACACAATTAATCGCCGCACCTTTACTAAAGGGACGGGTAATCCTTAAATTCAAATGACGTCATAAATTGGAACCAAACGAATGAGTAAATAAAAAATCAAGTCTCATATCTATCCCTGAAAAGATGGTGCTAGATCTGTATCGTGGAGTGGAAATCTAACTAAATAATTCTGGTAACGGGAACATACATTACAAATGAAAGATTGAATTAATTAATTAATCTGTCAGATTATTTGATAGTCTTTCACTAATTCCAGGAACTAAATTTCAAAGTTTGGATGCGTCTGGAGAGAAAGAAAAAGAAAATGCAGAGAGGAATAATATACAGCATAAGTCTATGTAACTATTACGCAAACTTTTTTTTGTTGTAGACAAGTTCTTGAAGCCTGATAAACGCTTATTTGATATCAGTCTAATTCTGCTTGCTTTAGAATTTTTTGTCCTTCATCCTCATTCAGTCGGTTTCGACAACCACTTGCCACCAGGAAGAAAAAGAAAAGAATAACACACGATCTTATTACCCAGACCGTTTTTTATTACAGAAAATGAAATATTAATTATTATGCATTAAAGTTTTCAATCCAAATAGATGCTCATAATTTTGCCTCAACCTTTAACCTTTTCTACGGTATACTTCTTTCTTTGTCTTGTCGTTTGTTATTAAACTCCTTGCCATAGCTGCGTGCATATTAGTGATTAACCGTTTACCATTTAACTATTATAGATTACAAAAGTTGTTCAGCACGTAGTTTGTTGTTGATGCGTGTGTTTGTTGTGGGGGTGGGGGTGGAGAAGAAAACCTTTGTATTCTATCTGTAGTTGTCGTATAAGCCCGCGTCTGGCCGCTTCTAGGAGGGCAGGGGTGGAGGGATGAGTTCAAGAGTCAGACTCCAATCACCAACACAGAAATAAAAGAAACACAAACAACGACAGATGATAATAAACAAAACAAACACTTCAAAATAGCCAACACACAGACCAAGACAACAGAAAGGAAAGAAAAATACAAACAGTTTGCCCTAAGGAGAAAGACCCTCCAACAGAGATCGAGAACCTTACTCGACGAATTCGACAGAGTGATTGTGGCCCCCACCTCTCTCACCACTGCCAAAGTCAGTTCCAAGGGTAGCAACAACACCGAAAACAGCAACCACAACAGACGGACAAGCAACAACAGAACAATAAGACGGCGCCAACCACAACACATCCGACAACAACTGAGTCAACAACAGCAGCCACAACAAAAGGCAACAACATCAACGCCAACGAAACCACCGCCGACAACAACGACAGCAATAGTGGCCCAGTGACCCGCAATTCATGCAGTGGTGATTCAGCTGCTGCTCAACCACCTTTACTGGCCCCCTGCACCCACTTTCATGCATCCCAATGGACACCGGGGACAGCCACGACGACAGCGCCAACAACAACAAGAACACCACCAGTGAGGAGGACGGGGGGGGGGGGGGTTTGAACATCCCAGGCGCACGTAAACGCTAAGTACAGACTTGGCGTGTCACTAGCCTTGGCTCTGTAAGACACCCCTCCCATTCAACATTAGGAACGACTGCAACAACATCCACCACAATTTTATCCACGGATTACCGGACTAAAGTTCGCCTTGGCCGGCCAGACACATTTTACAATGGACGAGTGAACAACAGCACTACACATAGATTCGTCACCATTATTCACAATTCACATCAGCTACCGACATCACAATGCTCAACAGGAAGAAAATTCAACTTCAACGCCACAGACACAAGAGACAGCAGACATAACTCAACAAGGAAAAATAATCTACAACTGAAAACAACACCAGGCAAGCACAAAGACAAACTCCAAGAGCACCACCACTGCCAGCGCTCCCCGAAGACTCGCGAGGGGAGCATGTCCCACTGGAGCGCTACAGATCAGAGAACGTCTTAGGATGAAATGATCCACTGGAGCGCTACAGATCAGAGAACGTCTTAGGATGAAATGATCCACGAGTGACGTAACCACCACCACCACCGGGAGGGATGGGTGCATGACATGGACACCAGCTTTTGCATGGTATGCATTTCTACATAGAATTATGAATTTTGTAGATGGATCTTAAAACTTCCAAGTTAAAGATGGAGGGCACCAGCAATGCTGCCTTCAGTTTAGCCGTATGCAATCTGTCAGCAGAGATGTCAAAGTGGATCCCCGTGTGCTAAGTCTACGCATGAAAGGAGTGAATCCCTTGTTAACTGCCTGCCAATAGGAAAGCGTAGGTCATGTTTGTGAACGGCAATGTTGCACGGCCCTGCCATTTCCATCCACAATAAAATGCCCAAATAAACAAACCAAAATACCCGAAACAGTCTTCACACAGTTTCCCTATACCTATGACATTTTGCTTCTATATATCCTTTAAATAATTAATTCCTCTCTAGGGCAAAATTGTAAATCATCCATGTCCGTCTGCGAAACCCAGAACTCGAAATGGTCGGCTCGCCATTGAAATTTTTTTTGAAAAACAACAAACAAAGTAAACAAAAAAACACAGATGAACAAATAAGCAGATTCATCAGTAAACAAGTGGTTGTGGACAAGGTACCAGTGCTGCACTGAATGCATATTTTAGCTTACTAGTTAGTGTTCAGTGTGTACCATGCGTGCGTGTGGGTGCATAAGTATCATGGCACCCGCTATTTCAGTCTGGCTGAAATAAAATCGGCGTCATAGGGTTATTTTAGTTTGAGAGGAACATCGATCTAACCTCTCTGATAAATTAATAATTGCAATCGTTATCATTTATCTTTGCGCGCGATGAGTTTGAAGCAGTGAACTTTTCGTGATCGATCAACTCGTTGGCCTCAACCAATTTAGAATGGATACTGCCAGTCTCTGGTGCCAATAACATCAACTCTCGCATTATGTAGGTGGCGCGGGCAGATGCTAATTTTGTTTTCTGTGGCAGACGCCAGTTTTTATCATTCGTACTGCGTCTAATAGCCACAGAGTGACGGTATTGTTCACATTATTGCTCAGTACTTTGCATTCATTGTTATTTTAAGAGAGCGAGGACTGGCATTGTGGAAATTTGGAAATAGTTATAAGCGGCAAAAATGATGGAGGTAAGATGCATGTGTCGTTTAACCATAACTATTCTCTCTTAGAATTAGATATCGGGCCTCATCTTCAACAAATAAAAATAGTAAAATATAAACAAATATGTGACGTTTTGTTTATGGTCTACTCAATGTGGTTCTGGTATGCACCATATTTCAATCAAACGGCACCGCAGGGTGTAATCAGTGAATTCATCTAACTATTAGTACTAAACTAGTACGGTTAATACTTTCATTCGACGACAATTTGGTTCGGTTGTTTTGTCAGTTGCATGTAATTTTAAAAGCGTTATCTTTTGCGTCAAATACGAGAAAAAGTCTTACGAAAATCACGGTGACGTGATGTTAAGCGTGTAGTCGTGCAATTATTTTACTACTAATAGACTATACATTATACTTTTATAGTCTTGATATACCTGTTTAAACTGATAATTTTAATTTTTACCACAAATACCAGTCGCTAGCATTGTGGGGTCTTTAAAAACAGCTATTAAGTATTATTAAGTGCATACATTTTGTTATATTTTTATTGTTCTTATTTTGTGTTCAGCCAGATATTGTCAATAGTAAAATCAAGTGTAGACTCAGTAGTTGTAGTACATTAGTAGGCCCTACAGTATTAGTAGCGCAATAGGAAAAAAAATAATCAGTAAAATAAAAAGCATTATTGGAAATGAATTATATAGGCCTATTTCTACACTTTTCAAAATAGAAGGTTGTATGTTCCTGTGTCAGGAGTGTTCAAACACTCAACAGGAATTATTTAATAAAATTTACTATTTAGTCACCATTAAATACATATGGTAGTACTAGTACTGTAGTAGTGAAGGTTATAAATTATATAACTTTACTTTTATATTTGCATTAAAAAAATTTTTTACAAATATATCTGTTAAATTATTGCCATTTTTTCTCAAATCATAGTGATTCTGGTTAAGTTGATCTTATTCTAATACTATAGTATAATAATAATAATATTAATGTAGAACTGTGGAACCAATCCTTTTCTTTTCCAGTTATGTGTTAATATTAATGTTTTTGAAAGTAATTTGGCATTTACACAGCACATGTCGAACACACTCAGGATTCAAACATTGAATCCAAACGTGAAAACATGAAACCCGCTCTGAAACAATACTTGTTCATTTTCATGAGTGACAATTCTATTTACTCGCTGACCTGTACATGTGGCATAGACATTAGAGTAGCCTATTTACAAATTGACCTTTTAATCGTATTTTACAATGAGAGGTAAAATATGAAAAATAAAAAGATATAATTCAAATCACGCACATGTGTGTTACAATTATAATAAAGCTTATTACACACAGGCGGATTAAGTCATTACATACAAAAGTACTTAACGCACACAGCGTTTCACAATTGTCAATTTAGTTAGCTTTCCAAATAAGATAAATTAATGTTCCACAATCTCTTTACACAATTCAGCAATTACTTAGAGTTACAAATACATAACTCGTCACTCTATTCTCTGGCCACACATCAGGATAAATAGCAATAATACAATTCAATCACAATAGATATGTAAAAGTCACACAACAATGTTCTTAATAAAATACAGTTTATAATACTAAGAAGTCAATGCATTACCTTGTCTGAATGTAAACAGGTTTTCTCGATTCATGGAATATGGCGGCCTATCTGGAATATGTCTTAGGCGCAGTTCCTTTGTAAATGATGGCTAAAACTGGGTTCACAGTAAATAAACATATCTATGGATTATGGCGGGAAATATATTGGTCAAGCATCAGGCTTGGACACCAACCCAATTTCTGCTATTCTTCAAGCATATTATATAATAAGTGTGGACCCTCTTTTGATTGCGCGTAAGCCATCTGCAGCACAATGCATCAGGGGCGTGATGATTTACATCACCATTCGCAATGCCCGTACCAAACTCTCGGCTATGAAAAGGGAACGAACTTCAAGGAGCTTAACATAACAATACCAGATAATTATTAGATAGGAGGTCAAGTATAATTTATCCTTGACTTCGTTACATTTTGTTACACTGAGCATTTTCTAAGATCATTTATTAAGAAGTGAGCTCTTATTCATATATTCACTGTTTCTTGAATGCCTTGATGCCATACCATTGATAACCTTCGATGTTAACACTTTTTTGTCTTCTGGAGCATTCATATGGTCTTTAAAATTGCTATTGTTAAACCACTTTTTAAAGCCATTGCTTTGCTGATTTAAAACCATTGTACTGTTTTTATCTCTTATTTCTGTCTAAAGTGTTAGAGAAAGTTGTACCATAGTGTCTCAGATTATATTCCATTTAAAATCCCAATCTCTTTAATAATTCTGTAAGCCTATCATATATAATATCAACCTTGATAGTATAGAATCAACATTTATAAAAGTTGTTAATGATCTCATGCACAGCAGATGATGGACATATTTCAGATCTTACTCTGATCTCTTTGCAGCTTTGACATTGATTAATGACCATGACATATTATATAGGTCCAGCAACATATATACACATAATCATCAATCTAGAAATCAGTGCTATTATTATTCTATCCTAATGGGAAAATTCATAATGTAGAAGAAAGTTGGAATTAAAGTATAAATAGTAGTATAACCTGCTACTGTCTGAATGCACCTCATGCAGTAATGTTCACAATAGTCCTTGCAGATATTCACAGTTATAAATGTTATCCAAGGGATAAAATTCAAAGGCCTTAAATCTTAATTCACAGAAAGTCTAAAAATTATTCTTTATAATTATATTGTACACTTCTTATAATTTATATTAACTTTGAAGTCCTTGAAAGTTCATTAATAATACTCCTATACTTTACACAGACTGTTGCATTTTTTCTCTGCAAGTTTTAAATTTGAAGTATTTTGAAAAAAATCATTTAACATTGTGCATTTGTATTTTTATTTAAATATTGCAGAGCATACTTTTATTAGTTACAATTATATGCATAATGTATGTCTTTACTTACAGTTGACAGTTGAAGATGTTGTGCTAGAATTAAAACCAGAATTGTTACTGCAACTGTCATCCTCTTGCAGTCAACATAGCCAAGATCCTCCACTTACAAATGAACAAGTGAGTTATTTAAAAATAAAAATTGTATCATTATTTTTTATAACACTTGTTTCATTGAAATTACATATAACTAAATATTTAAGAGAGATTATTCACCAAAACATGTTTGTAGTGTATCCTATCATTGTTCATGTCATACCTAACAAAAAGAATACAGATAATATCTATAAATAGCAAGATTTCCAATGTTATCCTTCTCAATTTGGTGTTCTACATGACCTGTTCATAGACCAGTTCTGTTACCTCCATATACAACTACAAGCATTGAATGCATTGTAACAGGTTGTATGCTAATAAAATTGAATGCATAGTCTGGCCATCTGAAGGAAATGATACCATCCACTTGTCATGCTTGGCATGCAATGCCTTTCTGTGCCTGGTAAAACCCAACCCAATGATGGAATGAGATGGTGATGAATGCAGACTACAAAAGTACATTGGTTTCTAATGTTTTGCCAGCTTGAAAAAAGAGCCCCCATGGTGTTATCACCTACAGTTAACAGGACAAAGACAATACAAACATTATAGAATGGTCGTACATAAATATGAAGTGATAAAATTTGACACAAGATGAATAAAATGAAAAAAAAGAAGCTTTATAGTAACAACAAAAAAACTAAATAAAAAGAAAGGTTGAATTTTGTATGAGGGACACAGCCAAATTAATTCCACAGGGATAGCTCTCTCAATGATATTCTAATATTGTCACTGAAGAACCTTAAGAATTTTTACGTCTTGGCTCATTTCCCTAACACAAATGTCAGTAGCTTTGACATAAAATCAATGGAGCTCCAACAACAGTGAGTTCCAATTGGACTAATAGCTCACAGCAATAATGAGTTGAGTATGAACTAGGCTAGGCTCCCATATTATAATTCCTACTCAAATCTTTGTTGTCTCATCTACCTACCCAAAGATAGATACCCTAATTTCAAATCACAGAATGGATCCCTTTTGACATGGGATTAATTGTAGCTCTGGACAATGAAATTATTCCCTTTGGTCTTTTCCAGCTTTGCAAAAAAATAAATCATATCAAAACTCCCTCAGCTTTCACTCCAGAATCAAACCCAAACCCTGCAATAGTTTTATGCAGCTTTCGGTAATTTATTACATGAATAACATTTCAGTTGTGAAGTTAGTCTATTCCTGTGTTCACAGTTTTAATCTATCTCATACTGCAAAAGAAATTTTATTAGTACAATTTTTAAAAAACTCATTCTCTCTGCTAATGGATAAACTATGTACCTTCTTCTAAGGGTTATGATTTAACATACAGTTGAAAGAAAATTTGAATCTCTTTCCTCCTATCTTTACTTTTTTAAAATTCAAAGTAATTTGACTATCTATCAGTTTAACTGTTTCAGAGTTTCTATGGATCTCCCCTCCATAATGGTTTTGCTGGACGGTGCTCTACTTGGTTTTCTCTTCCCTATTATAGCTTAAAACAGTTGGTCACTATTACCCCTTCCCAAGCTCATTTAGTAGGCTTTTCCTTTCTGCTCCTCCTAATCCTATGCATTTATGTACAGTGCCACACAATATGGTATTCATCATAGTTTAGCACACAGTCCATCAAAGTAAAAGTATTTATGATTTTGCTGTGGAAAGTTCAAAACCGTTGTTTGGATCACTTGCTGCTGCAGAAACTTTAGACAGCCCAAAACATAGCTGCTCAAATCACTCCTATAGTCTCTAGAAGTAGAACTCCACATATTACTTCTCTTCTCCCTTTCTGCACAGTACACTGCCTGCCTGTTCACAAGATCTTTCTCTGCTGTCTTTCCTTGACTAATCTGAAAAGCCTGAAGCACCTCTCCAACCTCACCCAGTTATACACTTCTCTTGTTATGACATTTATATCCAAGTATACCCATTATAAAAACTGAAATATGGTTCTTGTCCTTTTTTCCTATCAAGGAACAAACTGCTTGTTGAAATCAGACTAACCCACAAGCACCTTAGTATCAGCTTTCACGAAAGTTCTTAGAATTAAAACACATTTTTCATATACAATACCACTACCAGTGAATATTTATAATGGTTTTATGAACTTTGATTTTCTTTATTGTATATCTGGTCCACTAGATGTGGACTAGATTGTTTCTATAAACCTTTAATATGCATCTTGATTGTTACATGTTTATTTTGTATTGTTTTATTATACATGATTTTATGTGTTATTTTCTATATATAACTATATGTTTATTATATTGTGTTATTTTATATTCTCTTTGACTGTCAGTTGTGATCCAAGGTCTCGGAATCTTACCAAGATTCTGGGAGATCCAAAGTTTTACGGAGGATGTGGGCACTCCCTAGAAGTGCTGCTTTGAGTAGTAGGGCAAGTCTTTGGTTTCCAGGGAGTTTATTCAGATAATCTTCCAACTAAATTGTTATGTTCCCCAAGGCTCTTATCACTACAGTTATCACTTCTGCTTTACATTCTCCACAGTCTCTGAATTTCTAATCTGAGATCCTTGTATTTTTTTCTCTTTCTTTTGTTCTTATGTTTCTATCACTAGGAACAGTGACATCAATGACTGTTGCTGTTCTGTTAGATTTATTGAGAACTACAATGTCTGATATTATTATTATATCTCCAACTCAGCAGTATAATATTAGACAGAAAAGTTTGAAATAGATAAAATCCTCCATGTATTTATTATGTATCATAGCATATAACACATTAACAGTGTGAGGAAGAATCAGTCCTATTAAAGTATATTCATAGACTTTTTCATGCATATTGTTAATGTTATTATTTTAAAATTAAAAATAGAATATAATAGTATATACATTATTTATTTTGCATTTAACATTTTAAGGCATAATTTTTCCTCTTAAGAAAAATATAGCCTTGATAATGTCTATATTATATATGAATTTCTACAGTAATGGAACTGTTTTTTATTTGAAATTGAATTATAGAATGTTTGCAATAAACCTTTGTGTTGAAAACTGGCTGCATCGTTTTCTTAAACTGAAGTTATAGTAAATATAAAAGTTATGCATTTGATTGACAGTAGCATATTTTGTTTTATTTGTATTTATAATGTCTAATTAGTAGGATCTATAGTCTTAAAAAATTTATGTTTAAGTGTATTTTGAGTGAATTGTTACAAAATTATTGAATGATTTAGAAAAATGCACATTGAGATGCTGTAGATAACAGAACAACACAGCAAACCTGTTATTATAAAGGATGTAAAAAAATTATCTTTACAACTTTGTCCAATATAAAATGTCAACAGGAGGTGTAGAAATACTGGTGCTGTTCCATTTTACAGAGAAACTCATGAAGTTTTTCTGAATATCAAGTTTTGACAAGTTTTTCATGTTCATTCTTTTGTCAGATCTTCTTTTCTCTCCTTAGTCACAATAATTGAATAAATCCACATGTAAAAGCACAGTGTCTTGAGTGATTTATTTAAACAAAATATGATACACTTGTCCAACAAAGGTTTAGAATTCATTACAACTTTATTTTAAAAAATCTTTTGGGATTTCTATGTCTAAATTTTCTTGATTGGTAATTCAATGTGTGTTAGTAAATATTTCATTTATTGATTTAGTATCTATGTTGTATAGATAGGTTTTGGGTATCCTGTATAATTAATTTTTTAAATGTATCCTGGCTAAAAGATTTTTGCATTATTATAACCAAATTGTATGTTGTTTTACTTTTAGGCTTGTACTTTATTCCATAAAGCAGTGGATGCAATGATAAAGAGGCCAAATGATATTCAGAATGGAGCACAGATGGTTTATCTATTACGCAATATGGGTGCTCAGATCAACAGGCAGGATCAGGTTGTTATTTTAGTGCATATTTTTGTGTGTTGGTATAGTATGTGAATTTGCACTCTTGGCATTTCTGTTTATGATGTTGTATGTCTTTTATTTCATTACCTAAGGGGTCTCAGACTCACTTTGCAGGTGTTTTGAGGGCCATACTACTGAGAAACTCTTTCATACATTACAAAAATCTAGCAAAAATTTAAACAAATCAAGCATAAGTAACTTAGTATGCAAATACAAGTTTTAAAAAATTTAACTAAGGTTCAAAACCATATTGTATAATTGTAATTTAATTATAATTATCAATTTTTACCTCTTAGCTAGCAGTATTTTGCATCAGACAGGCCATCCTGAGATGAAGCCATTCTCAATGTTGCTTACAAATGTGCATTAACCTTAACACTAATATGTTAATCTTCACTGAGAAAAAAGCCTGTTTTCATATACATGTTCTTTCCAAACATTGCTAATATATTTCAGAAGCATATATTAATACATAAAACCTTTTTCATGTAAGAAACCTAATGAATTCAGATACTTTTGCTTCCGGGAGTTGTTTCCTCATGGATATGATGTAATTACTACAACAGTATTGGGTTATTTTTCTTTATTTCCTGAAGAGCTGTTGGTAGACTGTATTTTGGCAAGGTGGCCATATATACAGTGATGTCTTAACACGTGGGCATGCTGGGCAGTTGCCCAGGGCCTTACAAGCATAGGGGCCCCATGCTAATCTATGTATGTTGTGACTTGCTGTCAATAAATAAGTGAGTAGGGGCCCCAGCAAACTGCTTTACCCATGGGCCTGTAATGCTGTTAAGACATATATATCAATTATCAGCCTGACTTTATACCATCACATCATTGACAGATGGGCAGAGCCAACCAGAAGAGACCCAAACTTTCACCACTTAATACAAAGGAATGATGGATATTCTGGCAACTACATTTGCTAATACACACTTGGACATCATTTGGCTATAGACAAATTAGTGATTTATTTTACCCTGCACCTTGTGTGTCTATTGTAAGTGCTCTCAAAACCAGTCAAACATGGTATCAAAGTGTAGATGCTCTGCAACAGTGACACAGCATATTTGTGCAAATTCAGAATTTACCTTTGGACATGAAAACTCCCAGCCGATGCCTAATGGACTTGGCCATTATGTTGTCAGAAAGTCTAAAAGCTGTCAGCAGAAGTCTATGTTCTTATTATGACAGTTTTTTTACATCTTCCAAATTTATGAAAGTTTTGCCCTAGAGAGGGCTGTATGCCTGTGGTATTTTGAGATGGCAAAGAAAAGGTTTTCCATAAAAGCTGAAATGAGTGCCAAATCTACAGAGGCAAAAGCAAAATTCTCAGAAAGGGACACTATAATCTGACAACAGTGGTTGACAGATAAAAAACAATTAGCTGTCTTGCAACCTCCATGCAACAAACTTACCGATGTGATGGACCCACTGATGCTTGTCAACCTGTTTTACAGCTGCAAGCTCTCTTTGACTACAATGCTCACATGAATGGAGTGGACATTCATGACCTGAATAGAATGAAGTATGTGAAAAGGCTTGGAAATACATTTTGGGGTTTCTAATAAATTTGTCATCATACATCAACACTTTCATACTTTACAATCAGACTTCAGCTGCAATCCAAACATTTTTTTCACCTTGATTTTCATTGTGAACTTGTTACACAACACATTGCTGGATTCAATGCCAGAAAATGATGATATCCTGAAGTTGTGAGAACACTGTCCTACAGTAATGAGAATGTACAAGGACATGTTAGCACCAAGATGCCATGTGATTATAAATTTCATCATTGTTGTTCTTGTTGTCATTTTCATCTGGTCTAGTTCATTGTAATTTTACTGGCACTGTCCTTGATACATTTCAACTAAATACCTTTCATAGCCAGTGAGCACATGATTTTCTTGTTAGAATCTGGTTCTTAAATGAATTGTGGAATTTGACATTGAGCTTTGGTTATTATAAATCTTAGAAATAAATGATTGTAATGATTTTTTAAATTATGATTAGGCACCATAAACATATTTATGTTATAGTTTAAATTACCCAACCCATTTAATATGAGAATTGATGATTTGGTTGTTCGAATGTGATTGTGCAATTCAGCTCATTGGATATGATTGTGTTTTCAGGCAGGATCTACACCATTGCTGCGCTACTTGAAAAGCAGTGTTCCCCATCCAGAGATTGTGGAAGCATTTCTTCGCTGTAATGCAGATGTCTATCTCACTAACAAGGTATGTTTTGGGGTCTTACTTTATTTTCAAAGTAATAATATCTTCGTAATTATTAAAACATGAGTAATGTTTATTTTCTGGATATGCTAGTTTACATCACTATACTTATAATTAATTGGATTTAATGTGAATAATTTGCACAAACATTCTAAATCACTTTTATTTTTTAATAGTAATTAGCTTGCATTTTATGCCTGCTGAAATTATTTTTTATTGTCTGACCTAAAACTTATTCATCCCTATACTGAATTGTTTTACAAAGTGAAAGAAGCCTCACTGAATTAATTTAATCATAGAAACATTAAGATATAATACAAATGTATACATTAGTTTTATGCTATTACTATTAGCTTTCCATAAAGTCAAGCTTTTTAAAATACTTTAGAAGGCTTATTGTTTTATGATAGAATATACTGTTACGTTTCCAGTATTTATTTAAAGACCCTGCTTAGAATAATTAAAAGACTTTAAATATAATTAATTCTTCCTCTCATATTCTACGCAGACTGGTTGCTCAATTTATTATCTGACTAATTAAAAGTGCGTCTTGTAGTTCAGACGACAAATTTACAGACTAATAAACTGCGAACTTTTAGCTAGATTTGAAAACAGTTAAGTCCCTCTAAATTAATATGCACTCGTCATCAATCTTTCTGCTCATCCGCCCCCATTCAAATCTAAGAATTAATCTAATTGGTCTATTGTGCATAGAAATCAACTACTAAGAGGTATTAACAAAGAAAATAAGATTTAATAAAGTTTAACAAATTAACAATAAATCGAATGCAACGCGAATAGTCTTCACTCTGTCTTTACGCGCCTATGCCTGATTTTTGTCAATCTAAATTGCCAGAAAAGTGTTCCTTTGAGATCTGTACACTTGATTTTGCACTTAGCTCTATTCTTGTATCCTTGGTCTCAACACTCAGTCATGCTGATTCGTTCCCTCAGTCCCCCTTTAACGACACACGTGGTGCATAAGGAATGATGTCCCTTTGTTAGTGGCTAGGAACTGGAATTTTTGCAGCATGGCCCTCAGAGTGGATTTCGACACGCTTACACCAATAAGCTAATGCAGGTGAGGCATGGTGAAACATGAACCATGAGCCGACCTGTGGATGCAACGTGTTTGGATATAATTCTCAACCTAACAGGTCCTACCTAGGCATGGCTCAATTAAATGCGCTGAACAAAGAGTTTCGACCTCGCGTCGCTTACAATTAGATTTAGAAAAAATATAATTGTCTCACATGTGTTCCATTTAACAGTCATGACGTATGAAGCAATAAAATAGATACAACGTTAAATTAATGTTCATACAAGAGGTAATTCAAGCCGACAGAGCGCTTCACAATTTACAATTTAAATTACACGCAATAATTGAATTACATGAAGAATTCATATCGAGCGCAGCATTCTGGCTCTTAGTGAATTAAAACAATATAAATTAAAGTACAGAAATGGAAAAATGGTTACAATAAATTTATATTCCGTAACATATAGGTTTTCAGCTATTTCTCTGAACCATGCTCAAGTGTATATGGAAATCATATAATACATAGCACAAATACATACTTAAACAATACATAGGCAAATACTATTAAATAAAATGATACCTTTGAGAGAAGTCGAAGGGTACCTTGATTCTCTATGGCGCCGGCTGCCTCTCACGACCCGAGTAAGCTGATGGAATTAGCTAAAATGTGCTCGAAGTGAGGGAGCGGAAGCGTGTGGGTACATATATAGAAAGGTATATTGCGTATCACGTGACTGTTCGCAAAGCATGTGGTTGGTTCGAGAACTGGACAATGGTCCTAAAGTTACATAACATCTTGACCTGTTCTAGAAGCACCTAGAAAAAGGAAGCTTTGAACAAAGGGCCAAGGGTTTCAAATATTCGAATTTGAAGTAAACAAGGCAAGTGGGTCACGAAGTCGGACAATTTTATCAGACTGTGACACCCCCTTGCTTTTGAGGCGTTTATCTTGCCAAAGATAAAATGCCTCCTACAAATTATGTATGATAAAATGTAGAAGTCCACAATGAAGAAAAATTTACACAAAAAAAATTTCGACATTCCTAGAAATAAAGTGTGCAACTATATTTCATATTTACAGGAAGGAATCCGTAGGGTTCAGTTAATTGATTAAACAACATTCTATCAGTACCGGCACTTGATGGCATCAAGCACGACTCATGTAATCTGCGCCAACATTCAAAGACCCTTTGATGTAATGAATATTTGCGTCATACTGTGTCAGAAACAAAGACCAACGCATTAAACGGCTGTTCGTAAATTGCGCCTGCCCGAGAAAGGCCAACGGCTGGTGATCGCACTCAATGACAAAGGTTTTTCCGTACAAATAGTTTTCGAACTTTTTTATGGCCCAAACTATCGCAAGACATTCCTTTTCACTGGTGGAATATTTCTGTTCAGTAGTTGTGAGTTTACGGCTTGCATATGCAACTGGGTGTTTGGTGTCATTGTGTTCTTGTAATAACACTGCTCCTAATCCTGTGTTGCTAGCATCAGTCCTTAACAAGAATGGTTTTGTCAAATCTGGCAGTTTAACAACTAAATCTGAAGTCAGTCTAGATTTCAGTGTGTCAAAAGCGTTTTGGCATGCATCAGTCCACACTACTTTTGTAGGCATATTCTTACGTGTCAAGTCAGTCAGAGGACATGCAATGGCACTAAAATCTGGTACGAATTTTCTGTAGTAGTTAGCAAGACCAAGAAAACTTCTAACTTGTGTTTTTGTTAGCGGTTGTGAAGTGTCCTTAAGTTGTGCTATCTTAGCTTCACTTGGCGACATAGTTCCATGACTCAACTTGTGTCCCAAGAAGTCTAAGGAGAATTGTGCTATTTCACACTTCGTAGGGCGGGCAGTGAGGTTGGCTTGCTTTAATCTGGCTAGCACATCTCGTAAGAGTGTTAAATGCTCCTCCCATGTCTGGGTGCCTAGAATTAAATCATCCATGAAGTTCTCAACTCCACGTCCGTACAGTGGTTCTAACAATGACCGCATCATTTTAGAAAAAATGCTTGGAGCGTTTGAAACTCCGAAAGGCATAACTTTCCATGTGTAGTTTCCTACTGGTGTAGTGAAAGCTAGTATGTGTCGATCAGTGTCCTTGACCTTGATTTGCCAAAAACCGCGTGACAAATCTATTTTGGTATAGTAATGAGCGTTAGCTAGCTTAGTGAAGATGAGATCCGGATCAGGAAGAGGTTCGGCACAAAACTCTGTCACTTGATTGAGTTTGCGGTAGTCTACGCAAAAACGGAACGAGTTATCACGTTTTTTAATCAACACGATGGGTGATCCGTAGGCACTGTCAGTCTTCTCTATGACCCCTAGATCTAGCATAGTCTTAATCTCACGTCTAACGTCATCTATCTTGGCGTGTGGCAACGGATACGGCTTCAAACGTATCGGTTTGTTGTCAGTCAGCTTCAGTGAAAATTCTATTAAGTCTGTCAACCCTGGTTTGTCTGTCAGAGTAGATGAGAACTCATTAAGCAATTCATTCACTTCTTTTTTCTGTCTTTCTGTCAAGGCTTCATTTACCCTAACGTCTTTGACAGTTTCGTCCGTCTGTAGAGGACAGTTTGGTAAAGTACCAGTGACGCAATCAGTATCCCCCTCGTCTTCTGTAACTATCGTCGCTACGACAAAATCAGCTTGAGTGGTTTGATCCTCACGGCTTATGTACTTTTTGAGTAGGTTAACATGAAAGATTTTCTCTCTCTTTCCTGTCTGCACCTTATAGTTCAGTCCCCCTAGCTTGGCGGTAACTACAAAGGGCCCCTTCCATTTCATCTGAAGTTTGTTATGTGCTTCAGGAAGCAACAGTAACACTTTGTCATTAACTTCAAATTCTCTAGGTTTGGTGTGCTTATTGTAATATTCTGCCTGTCTAGACTGAGCTATCGTCAAGTTTTCCCGTGCTATCTTGCCTATAGTCTCAAGACGGTTTCTTAAGTCAGTGACATATGTGTAAGTTGTTTTAACTTCGTCATCTGTCTTTTCATCAGTCCAAAGTGCCTTCAAAATCATCATCGGTCCGCGTACAGTACGTCCGTAAAGTAGCTCAAATGGTGAAAACCCGGTGGAAGATTGTGGCACCTCCCTATATGCAAATAGTAGGGCAGGGATGTATCTGTCCCAGTCTTTCGGTTTATCTGTGGCGAGCTTTTTAAGTGCTGTTTTTAATGTCCCATTGTATTTTTCAATCAGACCATTTGCCTGGGGGTGGTATGGTGTGCAAGTAAGATGTTTGATGGAAAGTAAACGATTTACTTCCTTCATTACGTTGCCTATGAATTGACTCCCCTGATCTGTCAAAATTTCAGTAGGAATTCCAACACGACTCCAAAGACCGAAAAGGGCTTCGGCGACAGTTTCAGTATCAATATTTTTCAATGGTACTGCGTCGGCGAATCTTGTTGCGTAATCAATAGTGGTCAGCACGTATCGATTACCTCTCGTTGATGTGGGTATTATAGGCCCAATCAAATCCAATGCTACGCGCTTGTAGGGTTCACTGATCAGTTCAGGCTCTCCTAACGGTGCGGGTCTGATTGAATTTTTAGACTGTGTTCTCTGGCATGTGTCGCAACTTAACACGAATCTACGGATATCGGCAGTGATGTCCGGCCAATAAAACTCACTTGTAATACGACTAGTTGTTTTTTGTACACCCATGTGTGCACCAAAAAGACTCTCATGACCTAATCGTAATACGTCATTTCGTTTGGTTTGTGGAACGACTAATTGTTTCCGAAATTCGTCTCCCACTTTCGAATAGCGGTACAATAAACCCTTTTTCAGAATAATGCACGCTTTCTTATTCGAATCGTCAGTGTTGACGTCACTAACAAGTACAGCTTGTCTGCGTAACTTGTCTAGTGTTTCGTCCTCAGCTTGTAATATTTTAATCTCGCTAACTGTTGCTTTATCTACGGCTGGTGCGGCAGACATCGGTGCAGTTACAGATTTGTCTTTACTACTCGCTGCTCTGGTTACAGCGTTAACCAGTGGTGGTTCAGTTGAAGTTTGTTTTTTGCACGGCAAAACATACTTGCAACCAAGGATCACGTCATGCGGTGAGTTTTCCATAACTGCCGCTTTGACTGTTCCTTCTACAAAGTCTGAAACAATCGAGACTTCAGCTACTGGTAAAATGTCTTGTTCGCCGTTTGCAAAGGTGACAGAGATTGTCTCCCCTGTGTAGTCGGTACGGTTAACTAATGATGCATTTACAATAGCGTCTAGCTCACACCCTGTATCAAGCAAAGCGATTGTATCGTGACCGTTTGCCTGTACTGGTGTTCGATTCGACTTTTCTGTTTTAGGTGTATGACTTTCTACTGCGTAAACTTTAGCTGTTTTCTTTTCAGGACATGTTCGTGAAAAATGGCCACTATCACCACAAGTGTAACATGCAAGATTCTTTTTATCTTTCTGTTTGTCGGACTTGTTTTTAGTGTCGGGTTTAGATGTTTTATCATCACGCTCATTAGGTGCCTTCCCGTCATTTTTCTTATCCTTTCGAGTCTGCGGTTCGTTCGGTCGAGACTTGTTGTTCGCGTGTGCGTTCGAGAATTGAGAATGTGCGTCATCAAAGCGATCGGCGGCGTTGCCTATCTCCTCTAGCGTAGATTTTTCCCTTATTGCTAAGTGAATCAGTAGATCTGATTTGTATGACCCGAGAATATGGTCTTTTACCATTTCATCCCTAAGACCTGCGTACGTCTGTGGAGTTTCGGCTAGATCTATCCATCTTTGGAACAAGTCAGCTACGCGTCGTATGTACTGTGCGTGCGTCTCTGAACTGGCTTTAGTGGCCTGTTTAAACTTACGTCGGTATGTATCTGCTGTGAGTTTGTAACGTTTCAATAATGCGGCCTTGACTGTGTCGTAATTATCTGACTCAGAATCGCTAAGCTTATTGAACTCGTTTTTCGCACTGCCCTGCAATAACCCCGATAAATTTATCGCCCAATGTTCCGCTGGAATGTTCGTTGCTCTGGCTAACTTTTCAAACGTTTTTAAATACGCGTCTATTTGATCTTTGTTCTCATCAAATGGGACCATATTTATCTTTGGAATGATGTTTTCAATTCTACTGTGATTATTTCCATCGCTAGAACGCGAATCACCACTGCTTCTGCGGTCACGGTTTGGATTAGTAACTTCTAGTTTCTTTACTTCCCATTCTAACCGTTTTATTTCCGCGTTTGCGGCGATGCGTTTAGCCTCCGTGTCCGCTTCTATGCGTTTAGCTTCAGTTTCGGCTAGTTTCTCAGCTTCTAACTTTTTCAGCTCGCGGATAGCTACGCGTTCTTCCCTTTCTATCTCTTGTCTCTCCTTTTCCGCTTTCTCTAGCTCAGTTTTAAGGTAGCTAGTCAGTTCGTCACCCTGGTATCCTATTAAGGAACCTTTCCTTTTCAGATTTTCAATAATCTGCTCTAGATCCATTTTACTGTCTTAGCGCGCTGGCTACAATAACAATGTATCTCGTGAATTGTGTGTTTTAACCGTCGGCGATAACTCCGCTTATCCCGAAAATAACTTTTAGGCTACAACCTTACAAAAATTATTTAATTTACTCAGAACACCTTCCGAAATAAATTACGCGTTAACTCTTACACGTTTCACCTGCTTGTCACAGTGTCCGCTGTTCCAAGACTTTCGTAATGTCACGGCTCCTACCATACAACATTACACATTATATCTAGCACCCTAAATATAATAGTCCGAAGTCTGTTACTACCGATAACTCTCCTAGCTGGCGGTATAACCTTCGACTCCTCACAATGGAGTACTCAGTAACACAATACTAAATAAATCATTCAATAGCTAACATGACATATTTAACTACGCTTAAATATATCAACATTAACTAAACATGCACGCTACTCTGCAAAAGAATACATGCACATGTCACAACAAAAGCAAAGAAAATCAGTGATACAAAAATCAAAAGAACAATTGGCAATTCTGTTCGTTCGTTCGTTTCTAGGTTATGATGCGCCCTATGTATAAAAATGTTACAATTTACAATTTAATACATATCAATCCCGCGACGACCCACACTTGTTACGTTTCCAGTATTTATTTAAAGACCCTGCTTAGAATAATTAAAAGACTTTAAATATAATTAATTCTTCCTCTCATATTCTACGCAGACTGGTTGCTCAATTTATTATCTGACTAATTAAAAGTGCGTCTTGTAGTTCAGACGACAAATTTACAGACTAATAAACTGCGAACTTTTAGCTAGATTTGAAAACAGTTAAGTCCCTCTAAATTAATATGCACTCGTCATCAATCTTTCTGCTCATCCGCCCCCATTCAAATCTAAGAATTAATCTAATTGGTCTATTGTGCATAGAAATCAACTACTAAGAGGTATTAACAAAGAAAATAAGATTTAATAAAGTTTAACAAATTAACAATAAATCGAATGCAACGCGAATAGTCTTCACTCTGTCTTTACGCGCCTATGCCTGATTTTTGTCAATCTAAATTGCCAGAAAAGTGTTCCTTTGAGATCTGTACACTTGATTTTGCACTTAGCTCTATTCTTGTATCCTTGGTCTCAACACTCAGTCATGCTGATTCGTTCCCTCAGTCCCCCTTTAACGACACACGTGGTGCATAAGGAATGATGTCCCTTTGTTAGTGGCTAGGAACTGGAATTTTTGCAGCATGGCCCTCAGAGTGGATTTCGACACGCTTACACCAATAAGCTAATGCAGGTGAGGCATGGTGAAACATGAACCATGAGCCGACCTGTGGATGCAACGTGTTTGGATATAATTCTCAACCTAACAGGTCCTACCTAGGCATGGCTCAATTAAATGCGCTGAACAAAGAGTTTCGACCTCGCGTCGCTTACAATTAGATTTAGAAAAAATATAATTGTCTCACATGTGTTCCATTTAACAGTCATGACGTATGAAGCAATAAAATAGATACAACGTTAAATTAATGTTCATACAAGAGGTAATTCAAGCCGACAGAGCGCTTCACAATTTACAATTTAAATTACACGCAATAATTGAATTACATGAAGAATTCATATCGAGCGCAGCATTCTGGCTCTTAGTGAATTAAAACAATATAAATTAAAGTACAGAAATGGAAAAATGGTTACAATAAATTTATATTCCGTAACATATAGGTTTTCAGCTATTTCTCTGAACCATGCTCAAGTGTATATGGAAATCATATAATACATAGCACAAATACATACTTAAACAATACATAGGCAAATACTATTAAATAAAATGATACCTTTGAGAGAAGTCGAAGGGTACCTTGATTCTCTATGGCGCCGGCTGCCTCTCACGACCCGAGTAAGCTGATGGAATTAGCTAAAATGTGCTCGAAGTGAGGGAGCGGAAGCGTGTGGGTACATATATAGAAAGGTATATTGCGTATCACGTGACTGTTCGCAAAGCATGTGGTTGGTTCGAGAACTGGACAATGGTCCTAAAGTTACATAACATCTTGACCTGTTCTAGAAGCACCTAGAAAAAGGAAGCTTTGAACAAAGGGCCAAGGGTTTCAAATATTCGAATTTGAAGTAAACAAGGCAAGTGGGTCACGAAGTCGGACAATTTTATCAGACTGTGACATATACTTAAGAAGGCTTATTGCTTTTATAATAAAATATACTTCATTTAAACTTCTTCTCAGGATGGTGCCTATCCTCTTGAGGTGGTGACTAGGAGCCACACAATTTCTTCTGCTGTTAGAGATGTCTTCATGAAGTATGTGGTAGGTATACATTTAGCTTCTATTATACTTTTATTACTAGTGAGGCTGAAATGGACTAAAAGTAAAATAACTTGAGAAAGAACCAAAGGTTCATAGGCATAGGAATGTTACAGGAATCTGAAGAACTGCTTGCAGTGTGAAATTTTGGATTATGTGTTCAGACAGAAATGAACCCATATTACTAATCTTGTATTATTTATAATGATACATTATTTTACCTAAGATTTCATTGCTCACCTTTCTTGATTTATTCATAACCTTGACACAATTGCCTCGATAATTTGCTCAACCTTATCCAGAATGTACTTGGCATCCAGTATGCTACTTTATCAGATCATATTATTCAAAAAAACTAATTATGTCAGTAAATGGTAAATATTCCAGCTCACATAAATCTTTGTTATTCATCTGGGAATATTTTATTTTATTTTTTTCACACACCCCTTTGTGCATTGCTATAAGTTATCTGTCACTGTTATCTGGCTTAAATGTATTTTGGAAATTTTAAAACCAAATTTTATAAAGTATTCTCAAAATGATTCAATTAAGTAATTTAATTACAGGACCATCATTATCAAGATTTTTTTAATTTATGAATTTAAAAAAAATTTTCTTTGAAAATTTTTTAATGCAAGACAGCTTAGAACTGAAAAATAGATGCATATTAAAGCAAGATCAGACAGTTGTTCTATTTATTAAAATCTTGTTTGTCTGCAGCCAGGCATTTGGGAAGCAGTAGAAGGAGATGATCCAATGAATGTACGCAAGTTAATCAATGAATGGTGTCGTGTTGATGTTCAAAAGGTTAGTGATCCAGATTAGCTTAGTCTTGATAGCATGTCTGGGGGTTTTAAATGTTTCATATTTACACATTCTATTTAATATATTTGCCTATGCATGTGTGTGTGTGTGTGTGTGTGTGCTTGCACATGTATAACTGATGATAGAGGGAATTGATAATTTTATTTGCTTTGGTAAAGATGTGTTTTTTTAAGTTATAAAAAATCTTGACTAATTCTTAAAAAAAATTTTATTTCCACAGAATGGTCAAACCCTGTTGCATCTTTCTTTAGAAAAGGGCACAGAAGGTATTATTCGGCTTGTTAGCGGAATTCGACCTACAATGGTGAATAGTAGTTTTTTAATTTTAAAACTTTAGTGATTAGGATACTCAGATAATAAAACTATTAAGTAATTATTTTCTTTGACTATTAATATAAAATTGATAATCTTACTAGTAGTCTGATAGCATAGCATTCTAAACTGAATGCTGGATAATTATAATTGATATAATAAGTCCTACAGCTTTGAATGTGGAAGATACATATTGAGAATTCTTAAAGACAAGGATGAAAAGAAAAGCAGGCAAAGCAGAATTGGTTTCTTTTTAAAATAGTGGACAGAGAAATGCTATCACTTCCCTTTCAGTCAAATTCCACACATATGCACCTGCACGCATGCATGCGTGCAACTTCTGGCTGGCAATCATACTCTGCAGCAAGGGGTCACCAACATGGTGCCCGCAGGCCTTTCTAAAGATAGCACAGCTCAGCTGCAAACTAAGTAAATTTGTTATATTTCAGAAGATGGTAGTCCTTTGTATGACTCAGTACCCACGAAGTAGCTCTCAGTATCAAAAAGGTTGGAGACCCCTGCTCTACAGCTATAGAAAATATTAATGTTTTTGCAACAGATAGACATGATACACAAAATAAATTATACAATATTCATAAAATTATGAATACTTTTACATTTTTAATTTTTCTTATTTCAAAATTTATAACATAAATCTTCAAAAGAAAAGTATTTTGAATTTTAAAAATTAAATAATGTGTTTCATTATTTGTCTTCTCATTTAATTTTGTAACATTTTAAAACCTCTTTTAAAAACTGTATAATTTTAAGAAAAGAAAGTGTAATAATATTTTACATACAACTGTCAAAATTACATTCAGACAACTCATTTACATTTTTTACATACAACTGTCAAAATTTCATTCAGGCAACTCATTTAAATTTTAGAAGGCAAGCAATAAAATTTTTTAATTTAGTAAATAAACTTAACTGCCTCTCAAGATGAAAGTTTCAAACTGAATTATAAATACTTTGTATTTATGTAAAACTGATATATTAATATACATATTAGGTATGTCAGTTGGATTTTAATCCATTTCTTGATCTGGATCCTGTTAAGACATGAGTGTGAGCTACAGAAAATTTAACAATGAATAGACGATGGATTGTTGAGCTAAAAAGAATTAATAATGAGTAGAGGATGCATTGTTTAAGAATGTACTAACAATTCTGTGAAAACAGTAGACATTTCCTATGTTCTTTACTGCTTGATGAATAAAGATCAGTGTGGATTTATAAGCTGAGAAATTTAATACTTTAATACTATGATACTCTTTATCCATCTTGATACATAATGATTGAGAGTGCGTGTAGATTCCTGTAGTACTCTTTTTTTTTTACCTTCACTGTATGTACTAAAATAAAGAGGGAGAGAGCTTACAATTGAGACTTCTGGCTAGCTATCTAACACTTAAGGTGAATGCATATAGTATATACACTACAGATATCATTAAAAATATTAACATTTAAGCTATCCCCAAAAAAGAAAGCATGATAGTAAGATAAATTATATAATATTCATGAAATTATGAAGAATTTTATATCATTATTTATAAAAATAATATCATATCAAAATTTATAACATAATTCTTTAAAAGAAGAATGTGTTAGATTAAAAAAATAATAAATATTTTGGGGGTACTGTAATAATGTTGCATTATTTGCTAGTATTAAAACATATCATTTAATTTTTTTTGTAGCATTTTAAAGCATCTTTTTTATATGCATATATTATGTTAAAAATTAACTGTGTCATGATTTTACGAAGTACCAGATGATCTGTCATTCTCACACAACAGAATTTTTGAATAGTGAGATTTATGTAGAATTATAATTACTGTATTTAATACACAGTTTGGTATATTGATATTAAATTTGCTTATGCTGCCATAAATTGTTTGTAACAGAATAAAATGTCAAAGGTTTATTATAACAAATTTTGTTTTTTCAAACTTTATTGCATACATTAGTAGTCCTTGAATTTTATACAGTTTGGCCAATAAGTAATATTTCTATATATATATATATTTTTTTATGATTTTCTTTTTTCCAGGAGTTTGCTCATAGTGTTCTTGCTGGAGATGTCCTCATTGCCAGAAAAATACTAAAACTTTCACAGAAACTCAAGATAAATGTTAATTTAAGGAATTTAGTGAGTTTTGAAAACAAGTTTTTGTTGTTTTCCATGTACAAACATAGTTAAACTTTTGTACTTTAAAATAAATACATACAAAATACAAAAGGCAAGGGAGGGGGTGCACTGGTACTTGTTTGGTAAATTCAGTTTTGAGTTGCATAATTATGTGTTGTAAAACAAAATGGTTTTTATATAAAGGAAGAAAATAACTGCCAACATACTTTGGGACAATAAACATTTTAATACATCCAGTAACATAAAATGTATACTATAAATCAAACTAATCTTCCTGGTCAAGTTTAAATAAATGATCATCAATAAAATGGCATTGTCATCTTTATTTGAACTTTAAAAAATAATAATATTATTACAATACCATTGTATATAAATAAAGTACTTTCTTCTGGTATACAGAATCGATCAAGAGTAAATTTTCACATTCACTTCTATACCCAGAAGCTCAATAAGTGTAATCTTGTCTTGTGAAATAAATAAATATTAAGTTTGAAAAACTAGTACTGCTTCATTGCAGCTATTGTGTTTTTGAATCTGTAGAGATTTTGAGTGTCTTAAGTGAATAGATTTTCCAATTGAATATAACTGTTGTGTGCTAGATTATAATGTTTTTCTTTGAAATCTCTTTTCTTCCATTTGCATAGGGAGGAGAATTTTGAAAATTGCTAAATAGCTACTCCTTGCCTGCTGTAATAATTTGTCCAATAGCACAACTTTTGTTTTAATTATTTTTAACATCCACAATCAAAAGATTAAATTGACTTCAAAACTGAGTTTGCTTACCATACATAGAAATTTTGTTTACTAAAAGGTAATAGTAATAAAGTTATTTAAAATCAATTTCTAACTGAATATGCTGCTTCAAATAATGGTGTTACCTTATTTTTGCATTATTTTTATTATTATTATTTTTTATTATTATAAGGTAATGCTTCTGATATGATCATTTGATTTGAAGAGCTTTAAATAATATTTTTAAAAAATTTGTTGAATAATTTCAAGGAAAGTAGTGAGGAGATTTTTGTTTAAAAAATATAGTGTCAGCAGATTCTTTAGAGTCTTAACATATCCTCACTTATTTTAAAATGTAGCTTAATTTATCTATCTTTTATTTTTAAAATTTTAAACTTTATTAAAAATTGTATTGCCGGTTATTTGCATTATGTTATCTTTTTACATTATACATTTTGTATTTTTAAACAGGGTGATCGAGGAGCAACACCACTGTTTTATGCACTCAAACAGGGTAATTTGCCCATGGTTCAGCTGTTGCTTGAGTATGGAGCTCGTATAGACATTACCATGAAGGGTGAAGGAGAGGTATCCAAAACTCATTTCTTTAAAATTAATTTAATAAAGTTCTTTTATTTGTATGCAAAATCAGATTTTTCTTATGTTTTGTTGATTAGAATTTAACAAAATAATAATTGACATATACTAAAATATTCACTGACACATTTTGCTGTGGACATTTCTTATGACCTGAGTAAGGATTAAATGTTTTGTTTAGATTTATCAAATATTATACTCTTTAACACTTTCTTATAACGCATTTGGATTTTATTTTAATTTTAACTAATTTATTTTAATGTGCTTAAAGTATTGTTGCCAATTTTATCCACAACTTTTCAGGCACTTGCATTGATCTCACTTTAAACATTCATTAGTTAATATTAACATCTTTTAAATGAATTCTTTATATGAAATTTTGTTGGTCATTTTAACTTTAAATCTTGTCTAATGTTTTTTTTTAACCTTTTGACATTGAGTCTTGCTTAACTTTTTGGGTTATGCCTGTCAATCTATCTATCTTATCTATCTGTCTGTCTATTTGATTATTAATTAGAAAATATTATGACTTGGAATACTAGCTGTGTATATATAACATAACAATGTAACAAAATCTTATTTTTGATTGTGAATTTTTAAAACATTTGATTTTGTTTTCAGAGTGAAATTCCATTGTATATTGCTGTACTGGGGCTAAAACCACCTGTTTCCATTCCACTTATGAAGAGCATTACTCACATAGGGCAGATACCAGTGGATTCTTTGTTTTATCAGGTAATTTGACAAGTAAACAACTTTACAGTTCAGTATAGATATTCATTTAAAATCTTTGTCATTATATTAAGAAACTGCTTAAGTATTAGTTTTGCTGGTTATTTTTTAAAATAGAGATCTTAAGTACCTTAGTAACTTTATGATTATAATATATACCTCTGTAATCAAAAGTCATGGGATGTAAGGACCATTCTGTAATGACAGATATATTTATCTCAAAAAACTTCTAGTACATTCAAGTACTTATTATATTTCTCACTTTGAGGACAACATACATTCTTTTTTTGATTACACAGTATTAAATTTCATGACCAAGCACGCCAAGCTAGAGATCCTATGATGCTGTCACTTTTGAATTGTTTGTTAAAATTATAATATTTTGGTGCTTATGACCACACATTTTCTTTCTAAGAAGGTTTATATGATGACTAGGAGTTGTAAGACATTTATGTGGTTTAGATGTTCTTTTTGGGATCATTTTTCTTTTTTATGCTGAAATCTGAAATTCCAATTGACTCTCCAGATACAGTTGGTTGGAATTGAGTTAAAGGCACTCCCTTCTCTACCATCCATTTGTTTAGTTTAGTTTCACCAAAATACAAGAGCTTTCCTGAGAAAAGTCAAAGCTGGACAGACAATCTAGAATCATAATTGTTTCCAATTTACATTAAATGAAAATGAATAGATCTAGGTCTAATCTGCCTGCTGTTGAATTTAGTAATCGTATTATCAGTCTATAGTGTAAGTCTCATGTCACCTGCATAACAACATTTCATTCAACTCACATTGTATGAGTCTCCCAACATTTCAGTAGATTTCTTTCTGCTATAAGAATTCTAAAATATACTACACCCACCACATAAAGCATTTTCAACCAAAAATCTTTGAATTTGACATCAAAAGAGAGTTACTTTCATTTACACTTCCAGAACAAAGCATTTTTTGTACTGTATTACATTTTATTAAATATTACCAGTTAAAAAAAATCCTATAGTGTTATGGATGAAAATAAATGATTGTGATTGTATCATAAAGTTTATGTGTGTATTAAATTGCAACTGTAATAATATTCATTTTATTATTTGTTACTTTCATGAAATTAATCATGAATTGTGTAAATAAACTTTTCCTTTCCTCTTTAATTTTTGCACAGTATGTACTTAACTTCAGAATTCATGGTTTTTCAGTATACCTTTAAATAATTTTTATTGTTTGATTTAAGCTTTCAATAAATAAATAAATTCATATATGGGGTGGGTGGGTGCATTTTGCATCACTGTGAGGGAAAATACAGCAAAAAAATATCTGCTGCATTGAAATTTTCAAAAGTTGGCAGCATGAACTTTAATCACTATAAATGATTTTATCTGTTCATGGAAACAACAAAACTGCAACCTTGTTTTGTCTCACAGTGACTATTTTTGTCTGCACACATGCATGCATACTCACATATATGCACACACACCAGTGGAACAACAAGTATAGTATAACAGTAATTAAATGGAACATGAAGTTTGTACTGATTTTAAATTTGTTAACTTATTTTCAGGGGAAAAATGTTTTGTTCCATTGCATTGACAATAATATTGATAAAGAAGTGATAGACTACATTCTGGAGAAGGGTTCAGCTTATCTTGTTACGCAGCGAATAGAGGTTTGTATTGAAAAAAAATATTGTTTATTATATCAGAGGTTATGTGTGCACAAAATTTGTATAATACATATAAAACGTTGCCTGAAATGTATATCTTACTAACCAAAAATACTCATACATATTTTTTTGGGGTGGTGATTTATTTAAACTTTTTAAAATAGTTAAATAGTGCATTTTTAAACAGAAAGTACATGTACTACAATTGTGTTAATTTATTTCTTTCATCTTGAGAATGGAAAAATCCCTTAGCAAAGTTATGATCAGTTGGTGTGTATATTTTCCAATTAAAATCAATAATGATTTGTATTACACTGCATAATTTGGATAATAAATTATTACACAAAGTTTTATATTAATTGTATTTTTAAACCAAGTGAACTCATAAATTGAGAGATGTCTCTATATTGATTAAATATAGTAACTGAATATATATCTAATGATTCACTAGTCCAGTAAATAAAATCATGTCT
Source organism: Sinotaia quadrata (assembly GCA_028829895.1). Taxonomy (NCBI): domain Eukaryota; kingdom Metazoa; phylum Mollusca; class Gastropoda; order Architaenioglossa; family Viviparidae; genus Sinotaia; species Sinotaia quadrata. The sequence goes on along the minus strand of CM054181.1, from coordinate 104,442,675 downwards.
GATTTGTGGAAATCTAAGTCCAAACCAGTCGGTATTAAATTGCCTAGGTAGACTGGAGAGGAAAAGAGAAAAAAAATGCTGGTGGCCTAATAATATAATGATTTACTTTAATATTAAATCAACTGTTGTTTATTGTGACAGAGCAAAATTAGAACAACTCTGTGACTTTTGGCTATATCTCAAAAATTGAATCATGTGCTAATTTTAAAGATTGAATTGATAACTTTTTTTGTCATCATCAGATAGGAGCATAGTGATTTATCTCATCTTCTCTTTGAAAGACAGGATTAGTTCAACATTACTCGCTTACTTTATCCTAGACAATAAAATCTGCCACCTGTCATCCAGCAGATGCTCTATGCAAGTATAAGGCTACAGTTGTCTAGAATTAGTAGAAATGTTCTACTAAAGGAAGAACTAATGTTGTGTGGTTATAACTGTTTGGGAATGTGACACAATGCCACCCTAGTTATTGGTTATGATGATTATTATTATTAATCATCCATAACTAATTACAAGTGATGAGGATCTTAATTTATGTTATTAATACTTCTCAAGAAGACACCACTTGTCTCTCTCACTTGGCAGATATGCTGGTGCTGTAAACGTTTTCTCTCTTCAACATTAAAGACAAACATTTACTGTCACACACTATTTCTTTAGGTGAAAAACTTATTACCAAAGTAGAAGAAAAATCCATCTTTAATCTATATTAGCTAGCCTCCATCCACTCACTATCTCTCCAACATATTGTTATCAATATGTGTAAGATCATCAATAAATTTATTAAATCACCAATCAAATATACATATAACAAACACAATAAAAAGATTATTTGACATCAATATTTCCATGAACCATGTTCGAATAATATTTATACAGTCTTATATATAATTCAGCAGGTTAGTGTCAATATAAATCACAGGCTTGTTCTTATCAGAGAACAGAAATGGAGTTATAGAAAGATAAGCGATATTAGTTTGTACATAACCTTGTCTGGACGATGCCACAATAGTTTTTCACATGCTTTCATAACAATGACACAAGTTTATTGTTCACAATAGAATTGTCAATTCTTCACATGTTTCACTAGCAAGCTGTAGAATGTTCAAAGAGCTACTGTTCTCTAGAGACTAATCTTGGCGCTCCTTCACTGTATTAGTTCCCTCAAGCAGAACAACAATGTAGCAATTTTCAGTAACTTCTTTAAACCAGAAATTCTGTGATGTAGTCAAGCAATCCTTGCCGTCATACGTCAACAGTGTCGCGGGCATGGGGTGTTGTTGCTGGCCCCTCCCTCCTCCTCGATGGTAGGGGGTCAGATCAGCTGCCGCGATTGCCGACAACACATCGAGTGGCAAGATGACGATAACTAACTCTCACACTTAAGGCACCATGTATGTTGTGGGGGGATGGGGTACCTTTATTCTGAGATGCACGGTAAAATGTGAAAGTCGGCGTGTATGTGTGAGTAGGCATGTGAATGTCATGTGAGGGACATACGGAACGAACAAACAAACAACCGCACCAACACACACACTTTCACAACAGAGAAAGAAAGCCCAATTCTTGAAAAGAGTTAACACAAGAATTTATTCCTAAAGTAAAACGGGGCTAACTTTCATACGGTGTTAGTCGTTCATTCTGAGGCATCCATACACTACATTCATGGGTTAGGGAACAAGAGCGATGAAAATGAAAATGATGAATAAACTAAAATAAAAACGATAGCGAAATCAACGACTGGAGAAACGGTGATGAGCGCTTTCCACAACTTCCAAAAATTGAGTGGCACAATACTCTGGTCGTAGACCCAATACAATTATAAGCACAACAGCGGTGATGACCGCAAAAATCTATCCTATGCTAAAACCAACACAGATGATAAACGATCAGTTAATTGTAATCAGTGGTGCTAAGTGCAGAAAAATATCCAACCTTAAGGAAAATCAATGTCTTACAAATAGTGGGTGAAAACCCAATGTCAATGAATGTTAATTTAGAATGGCAGTGATAACCGCAAAAATTATCCACTAAATAATTATTTGTTAAAGTCAAATGTTTATGCAGAACAGTTCAGGTTAAAAAAAACTAAAAATGTTAATGATAATATTTATATTTTAACTACCCTACCTAAGTAATGCACCTCTAAAAAGTTTTCCTACTTACAAGTGTTAGAAATAAACGCTGAAATGTTGATGCAGGAACACACATCAGCACGAAAACGAAGTGGTCACACTTGCCAACATGCTGGCAAACACAAAAAATTCACAGTTACTGACATCTGGCAATAACACACTTGACGACGAAACATGGCCCACTGACAGTGAAGCGCGTACACACTCGCAATACTTGTCCCGCGTTGAATAATGCTGGAACCCTCTGTCCTATGTTGAAGAACACGGACAGCTGTCTATGATGACAGTACCAAAATGTAGATCACGGACACCTGTCTACGGTGACAGTTACAAAATGTGAGTGGCGTAGAATATTCTTCTCCCGGCCCAGTCTTTCTCCATCAGTACTTGTCGCAAAAGTCCCTGATGACCAACTACTGCCCAGGTTTTGGATCCAATGTAGAGTACTGACAATGCGTTACAGGTTGCCCTAAAAGAATTGGGTGTGACAGAACACACATCCAAATCTATACAATACGTGGAGAATATTAATGTCTTTCTTCTCCGGTCATGACGAAGATAGAAAAATTGTCCAGACTCGGTGTAGGCAAACAATACGAGGCCTCACACCTCTCTGTAGTCCAGACCAGATACACTGAAGTAAAATAGCTCCAGATAGTCTTTTGATGCATAATCAAGTCCTCACTCTCTCAGAGAAAAATGTGCACGTATATGCCTACTTTACTAACGCTAACAAGGTGCATTACTCTGAGGTGCAATACTCCTAAAAATATGATTCCTAATTAAATTTGTAATAAGAAATGTAAAAAGAACTATACACGTTTTCTACATACTGTAAACATAATTATCGAACATCTAACATAAATAATTAATCAAATGTATCTTTATTAAATTGTTGAAAACACAAAATTAGCAAACTTGCTGACAGTGCATGTAAACAAAATAAGCAGACTCGCTGACAGTATATGGAAACAACTCGCTGACAGTGCACGTAATTAACACGTCATTTTGTTTGCAGACGACACTTGCGAACGTCTGTTATGTCGCATGATGGGCAAGAAGAGATAATCAAGGATAAAAAATTAATTTTCCTGATTACTCCTCCTTTTTCCGTGACAAACAGAGTGCAGTCTATCGTTACACTTACAACTGGGGTAAAGATTTCTCGAATCTACTATGGTCATAACACTTTATAAATCAATAAACCAGGAAATTTAAGAGATTCTAGATAAAAAGGCTGCTTCTTCCCTGAAAAATATAATCAGGGAACAAATGCTAAAATTTTTCAGTTTATTCGTCTCCATCTCCTTTCTTGCTTACATTCAAGTCTCATCTACAACATTATTTATTTCCCTGATACATGCATACAGCATAATAAATACAACATAACAATTTATGAACATGTTCACTAGACACAATGCCAAATTCAAAGTGATATGAAAAATAAAATTATTTCAGCAGGTAAACTTTGATCTCAGACAATTGGCTGGTTTCATTCTTGTAAAATCTTAACCATTGGATAATAAAAACTACCCATCACACTTGGAACTGGTTTGGATTGCATCACCAAATTCTAGCATATTCTTTACCCGAGTTGTTTACTCCAACTCTGACTCTTATAAAAATATCGTCATAAGCAGTACCCATAACATTGGGACACATAACATTTAACACATTATATAACAATTAAGTTTAGAAATAGGGATAGCAAATTTACTCTGCCACAGAGTGATAATGTATAGAAGATATGCTCTCATCATTACCTGTGCTCAGAACAAATAGACTACAGCAGTATGTCTAGAATTAGTAGAAACTTTCACCAAGAGAACTACTGTTGTGTAGTTATAACTGTCTGAGTGTATATGACCTGCTCTTATCATTACCACTATACCAGTTCTCAATTTAAGTCATGTCATTTGTGGCCCTGAATAATATCTGTGCTTTGGGGTTAGAATTATGGGTGTGCAAGAAGAGTGACTGGCACACACTGTCATCTTCATCCCACTTGTATGTCACATCATTCTTTAACTTCTATAATGCTTGCTTATCCATCTTTCACAAATGTATATCTGTTGCTTGTCATATTCTTAGTGACATTTGTTATTTTTTAATTGTTTGGTTACATTAGATTTTTAGAAAAAGCTTTATTGTCTTTTCAGAACAACTTTTGTGTCAGAGATTATGCAGAACAGATGGCTTGTCATAAAATGATCAGTGCCATAGATGATGTAAGTTATTTTTCTTTAAAGTTTTCCTTTTAGTTGTATTAGTAAATTAAAAAAAAAAACAGATTGAACAAAACATTCTACTAGAAGATATACTTTAGTGTTTAAATACAAGACATTTATCTTTCATTTTAAAATTATATTAGGTAGTCCCAACCAATTTTTAAAATTTGATTCAGAGTAAAACAAATGTATTTACATGATAATATTAGATGATAAAGGTTACTTGCAAAATTCTAAAAGAAAACCTCAAGCATTGGAAATCATTGGAATATACAGGTTAGTCAGCATGAATTTACAAGATGAATAAATGCTCATTTTTGATAAACTGTAAACAGTAAAAATCTTCAATTATGAAATGGCAACGTACCCTTCTGTTTTAATTTTAAATGATAAAGATACAAAAGTTCTTTTCAAAGAATGTATTATCTTTTACAAACTGTGTGCAAACATAATTCTTCATTATCTAAGCACTTTTCTTTTTTAATTGACTTTTCAACCAAAAAACTACAGAAAATCATTCTAAAAAAATAGTCATGATCTCAGTAAAGTTTAACTTTAGAGTACACTATATTATTACTCAAATAATAAGATGGTCTCAAAAAATTGAGCATAAAATAAATGCTACTATAAAACAAAGCTAATTATTATTTTTACTACAGTGTGCTTCATATATAATTTAAAATTGGTTTGAAATAGAGTAGGGTTGTCACATATAAATAATGAGAAATGATAGATCTGAACATCAAAGACATCGATCTTGCAACCATATAGCTGCTAAAATTAACTTGCAATTACTAAATAAAGTCATGCTCAAATAAAGAGCTATATATAATGGAAGCAGTACTAACTGGTATAAATGTAACAAGCATCAAAATTAATTGCTTTCAAATTTTGCTGCAGCTCTAAATTTTCTAATACATGCAGCATGGCCATTGCTATAATTTGAAGCAGACACTGTTTTGGTTTACTAACGGAAAGTGTTTATGCTAAGCTGCATCAAAGTTACAAGATATTTTAAATACTAAATTCGTAGAGGAATGGATGCCATTCTCATTGCAGATTTCAGCATGGAAATATTTATTCAAATGCAGTAACAGCAACAATTTCAAAATAACCAAGTTTTGAATTGATTACCAAAGCTTGAGTTTTAAAGTTATGCTAATAAAAATAAATGAGGAGAGCGATTAGGATTGCGCCTTTATTTTTTGTTCTTACTGATATAAAAAAAAGTTAAATGCAGTCTTGCGCAAAAAGAAATTTGGACTAAAGCAAATTTTTCATTCATATCAACATAAAGCTGCAAGGCCCCATTTTTAGTAAAAATGCATCCAACACTTAGTAAGTGTAATTTTTTTTTTTTCAAATATGGTTTAAATCACATTAAATAAAATACAACAGCATATTAGATAAAGAAATTATCTTTAATTTTATCCAAGTTGCATCAATAAATAATTGTATTAAAGTATCACACTTCACTACTTAATTCAGAGGGACTTGATATTATTTTAATACATATTTACAAATATATTTATGGTTTTACACCCTTCTGGACAGTTAAAATGAGTTATTGTGAATTTAAAAAGTTAACTGGAAATTTCTTATAACAAATATATTCACAAGATATATTATAGTTTGCACCCAACTGGACAATGGAAAAGTGGTTGCTATTATTAACAAAATTATTTGTTGAGCTTAGACAAAAAAATTATTAACACCTTTAGCTAGGTTCATAGCTTATCGTTAATGAGAAATACTTTAAAATCTGATATGTTCATGATTAATTTTTTGTTGTAAGTTGACTGAGATGAGATTGATAAATGGAACCTCTGTAGTATTCCACCCCATTTAGCAATCTCCTCTATTTTAAGATTATTTTTCTAACAATGAACATGTGTTTCACTATACTTAATAGTAAAAACTACCTCCACTTTAGATTCCCTATAAATATCTGACTTATAGTTACCCATTTTTTTTCTTTTTTACAGTTTTACCCATATAAAATATAGACACATTTTGAAGTCATGCTCACTTGCATGCATTATATATTTGGTTGCACTTCTTTGTTTATGAATGTGTGTGCGTGCGTGCGTGTGTTATTTATTATTTTCTTTAAAGTCAATACTCATGAGTATTTTGACACTGGCTTGAGTAATACAAATAGATTTTATTGTTTCAGGCAGTGTTTAGATGGCTGTTCATAGAATGTGGCACCAACAGGAAAATTCTTATTCTACAAGGCTATGAATATGTGCCCTCTTCTATGCCTTCTTCTCTTGAGGTAATGTGTGTTCACTCTTTATTCTTCAGTTCAGTTTTATCAACTTAATGATTGAAATCATCATTCAATCTTTGAATCCATTTTCCATTGACTTACATTATCATTCAGCTTTTCAGTCTTTTTCTCCTGTTGCCTGTGAGCACTAACATTATAGTGACCAACTAGTAAATTTGGAGAAATTTATGCAGGCTGTTCTTTTTTAATTATTTGTGCCTTAATTTACAAATATATGCATGAAGAAAAATCAGTTATAGTACTGTAGTAGTGATTACCAGGGTGGCAGTGGAGTGGTGTGTCTGGTCATAGCGGTGAAGCGTAAGTGGCAGTCATACTAATGCACAGAGAGAGAGAGAGAGAGACAGAATGAGAAACACAAGGCGCTATGCTGGCATAATTCATCTTTATTTACACTCTGTGTAGACATTACATGAAGTAGAGTTCACACAAGTTGTAAACCACATTATAACATCTCAACATTTGTAAGATTTCACTTTCTACTGCCTGTAATCACCACTGAATAATGTGCCAAACATGGCATAAGAAACATTTCACACTGAATGCAGTAGAACATGGTAGGACATCAAAAGTATCTTATACTTTAATTCTGCTCCCTTCTCTGATGATGAGGCTGATACTCATACGGGTACTGATCGAGTCGAATTTAGCCTAGTAACCTTGTAAATGTGAAATATTGTAATCTCATAATAATCTTGTAATCATCTTATGACCAATATCATAACCATCTTCTCATAAAATAATCTAATCTAATCTGACCTTCTCTTTTTATGCTATCTGGTCACCCTCCTTATATACTGAGCGGGCAGCCATACCCAAACGCTCCTCAAGGGTTCGGGTCTAGAGTGGGTGAAAATGCCTGCGAAACATGGCTTTTGTGTTTCTTTTACATCTTTAAATATAAACTATAATTCATTGTTTAGGAGCTGTTTGTCAAAATAGACATATCGAAACTGCCATAATCATACTTTAAAGTGCAATCATTAGGTAGCATAAAATACAAAGAATTAGACATATAATAAAATTGTGTAGTGTCACATTACAGAAAAAGCATTATTACTTGTTCAGATCACAAAATACATAAATATAAAATCATCAAACATCATGTCAACATATATCAATCAAAAATACAAATTATCTACTTTTATAATATATAAACCTCTAATGCAAATGAAAAATATATCTAATCAATATTAAAGCTAAAAATAAATACCATCACACACATTGTGGCAAGACCTACCTAATACATAATTGGGTTATAATCCAGCCTAGTGCTTGTCGAGACTCTGACTTTCGCCCAACGAACACTAATAATGCCAGGGCTTAGAGTATCATACTAAAAAATTTAAAATAAAATTGTTAATCACTTATGCGCAAGCATTTAATTTTAATTCAACCTTGTTAATCATTACTTTAGTAAGTAATCTGGCTTTTGTTGATTTGCAGAAAACAGATAAAAATGTGAAGAGTACAGAATCATTTTACAAGTGTCTTCCAAAATATCAGGTATGAATTTTAATTAATAATTAATTTTTTACATCTTGATTGTTTTCTTGGTTTCCATTTCAAAATTTCTGTAAGTTTATGCTAAGAATTTTCCAACTGTCAAATTAGGTACTTTTTAATGTAAAATATTTTTTCCCTGAATACTTAATAGATTTCTATCATTTTAACAAAAAGTGTGATTTAATACAACCAACTGCTTAAGTGGCAGTTTACAGTAATATTTTTCTCCCACATTTTACTCACTATAAACTCTATTTATACACTGTAACAAATATATCTTTCCTACTCTATTTGTGAGATCACCTCTCAGTTTTAGCTTTCAGCTTACATTTTATAGAGATATATGGTATCTTGAGCTTTCCATTCATGTCCTCATCAGAAAATGGCCAAGATGTTGTATTTTAATGAAATGATACTAATATATGTTTCTGGAATGAAGAAAGTGTTTACAAAATAAATAGCTTAAAAATGTACACTCATGACATCATGAAAAATAGTCTGCATTGTAGAACTAAACCCAAATATCAGAGACTGAGCTACAATACTTTCACTTATAGAAAAGACATGTGGGGCTCTAGTGTGAAGCACTGTCACTTTACTAGTCTTTCTGGTTTGTCTGTGATACAAAACGACGTGCTAAAATGTTGTCAAAAATACAGCCCACATGTCCACATATCTTGATAAGTATTATACATAGGCAAAATATTTTGGTTCATATCAAAGCCACTACATCTGAGAGTATGTGTGCAAAATCTCAGAAAAATCTGACAGTAATTATGGAAAAATAACTGGAAAACATTTACACAATTGTCGGTTTTTTGTAAACTTTTGGCATGCAGAAAATGAATGTTTTTCTGAAAGCAGTCAGTACCCCACAGCTTGGTAGGGATAACCCTCTCTTTCAACTTCTTGCTTATCAGCACCCAGTCTTCTGCATCTCCTAAACATTTTTTTTTTGTTTGTATTGCTTTAGAATTTATCATTTATCATCATTTTGATCTGAAGAAGTTATACATCATAATCTTTAGTCAACCTAAACTGTCTATGTTGTTTAAACATGGCTAATTAGAAGGAAATACTTATGATATATACACCATCACATTCAAGAGATTAAATAAGTCATCAAAGTGCATATAGAGATGCACAATGTTAGGGATTTTTTAAAGAGAAATGTGCTCCAGTAAAACAGGGTAGCAGTAGGTTGGAAAGCCTCTTCTACTTTCTTTAGATTCTTTCCTAGAGATTTGTTCACTTATGCCCCTACCTGTTGTGTCATTCAATCCGCCGTACATATTTTCATGATTAGAAGTTTTTCTTCTTGCAGTCTTGCTGTGTGTTGAAACACACACACACACACACACACACACACACACACACACACACACACACACACACACACACACACACACACACACCACACACCACACACCACACACCTCACCTCCCACACACACACATACATACCTGTATTGGAAAAGTTTGACCTCATAGTCATGATTCTCTTATGCTATGCACATTTGATCATAGGAAGGAAAAGAAAGTTTTCTTAGGTGAAATAATTTTTGAACACTTATCAGATGTCCTCCTGCCTTTCCATTCTTTTTTCCAAAAGTAACTCTTCATTTTGTTTTGGAACTTAAGAGAGATTATTCCAAAGGGCATGCTACTGGGTGAATTAGTAATTTAATCTTTTATCTCCCCTGTGAGCTTGCAATTTGGGGTTCATTGTTGATTTTTTATGTCTTTGTGAACACATTACCCTCCTACACTGACTACAATATGCATATATAATTAAGTATTCAGGAAAATCTTATTGAAAAATTCCTCTTTATCAAAAATTTTCTTGACTCTTAGTTTATGACTTGTAGTTTATCTAAGTTTCCAAAATATATCAGTTTCATTTTTCATCATCTAAGGATTCTTTTTATAATTTAAGAACATTTCTTTGAGTATTAGTTTCTCTTACACTAATTTAATAGTCAGAACTGTAATTTTCCTTGTATAATATGATTTTTTTTACATTGTTCTTTAAATAAACTATTGGCTTCTTATGACTATCTTCATAATTTACTTTTGTATTTGGTAATTGTTCATTTGTATTTTATCAGGCTCAGATAAAGCAGCTACATAAAGCTGTGAATAACTGTGATGTGGAGACAGTGCGTCAAATCCTTTACTTCGTGCAATCTGAACCTCATGGACTTGATCCATGTTTGGCTGACTGCAGGAAAAGTGTTGGTTTTTTTATATTTTGGCAGATTACTCCTTTTTAGGCAAACTGTAGTAATTATGGTTTGATTGTTATATTTGAAATAGAAAAAAAATGAGCATAAACAGACCCATTTGCCTTTGGCAAAAATTCAGATTTATTATTTTATGCAAGTGTTAAATAATACTTTTGTCTTATAATTTAGAATCTCCATAGTTTGGTATGCATGATGACAAAAATTTGATTTCATGTATCTAGTGTTTAATTTGACATCAGGAATAGCTGATCCCAAATAGGTTTTCTCATCAAAATCTCTGTTTAAGTCAATTTTACTCTTGTTTATATCATGTTATATTCTTAGTTAAGAACATGTGAATATTTTATCTGTCCTCTTATTTAATAGAAAACATCTTAATACATGGACAAGATTTATTTGTGAAGTTTCTATTGATAAAGAAAAAATAAAAATGATAACTATTTAAAAGAAACAAAATACAACCAAAAAAAGAATTTTTCTTTTAAGTCAACTCTGCAGGTAAGGGAAGTTATTCTTTTTGAAATGTTACACTTTTTCATATCTGCTACTGACTAGCATGGAATCTTAGTTGCAGCAACAGTGAACTTGAATGCATGTGACTCATTTGGTATCTATACAATATAGACATAGTTGTATGGCAGAAAAATATGTCTCATTGTCTTCTTGATTGGATGACAGCATACTACAGATCCAAGCCATACTTGCTGTTACTCAAAAAGAAACTGATTTTCATTGAACAAATAGTGTTGGGTCTTTTTTATGTTCTTTCCAAAATTTCCTCTACCCAGCTATCCTTATTTTCTCTACCACAGTATCATTTTCTCCTTAGAAAAATATATATTATATATTGATATTTTTCAAAATTGCAACCATAAAGAGAAATTTAATAGCTTTTCACTTCAATTTTTTCCTTCGTGTTGATTGGAACACTGAAAGTTGATGATACCTGTTAATTCTCACAAAATTTTGAGGCATTTCTTAACTTTCTAGCCTATTCCCTTCTCCCTTAAGAATAGCAAAATATTTCTGACCAAAAATCTTTTAATTCAGAAGCTTAAGAGAACTTCATCCCTTGGATACTCCATGAGACCACAGCATTATATCTTCACTGCAACATAGCATTGCTTCATTCTTCTTCATTTAGAAATATATGTCATGATATTTTTGTTTACTTGAAAATCAACAGAGAAAAGCAGAGATCACAGTAGCCCCAAAGGAAATGCGTATGTAAATGCAGTGCTGAAGTGAAATTGCAAGAATTTTGCTTATGGAATAAATTATTGCTATTAGCAGTAATAATTACTGGTTCTGTTTTTAGACAAACTAATTATAAACCTCAGCTTGCAATCTCATGATCAACACATTTCAATTAAAACAAAACTACAGAAGTGTTAGCAAGAATGTTAGTGGTCATTCATAGTCTGTTTATAGTATTTGCATAGTATTTATTTATTTAGTGACAGTACACTTTTTGAGAGCTATACTGACTTACTTTAGGAGTGTATTATCTTCACATGGACATTTTGAGTGACTGTTAGTTTAACTTTTACAATGTCTATTCTGACGAGGTATATATAGTCTGTCAAAATACACATAGTCTCACATGCTTTGATGTAGAGGGGTCACTATCCTTAAGCAAATTTTATGGTAAAGTTTTTACATAATTATACCTATGCTAGTAGAATATTTACTGACATGTATTTGCATTCTTATGTGCATGTGTGTCATGTGTATATCTCTGATGGATTTATCAGCTACATAATTTATCTATGCATTTTTCTAAAACTCCTGGTGTGAGTTTCACTGAAACAGTCATGTATATAACCATTATAATTTTACATTTCAATGAGTCACCCAAATAAACAAATGCTTAAAATCTCTGGCTACCAGGTTGCTTGTGAATTGTCTCCAAATTCAGTTTTTCTATGTCATAAAATGTATTCATGGTGCCTAGTTTGAAAGCAAATTTGTTGAAGCACTTATGTTTTTCCATCATATAACCAGACAGTCATACTATAAGAGATATGTATGGTTTCAAGATGCAGATAGAGCAAGCAATATTGTGGGCCATTCCCTCAGGGAAAGTAAGATAATAACAACAATAATATCCATCAGATGACAATCAACTAACATCAATATTTATTCCATGGTGCTATGAGTAGTATAACATTGGCTATTTTACATTAATAATGAGTTGTTTCATTAGGGAGATGGGCAGCCCTTGCTACATAAGGCAGTCCTGAGAGGTTCTTTTCAAATGGTGCAACTGCTTGCAGAAACATTGGTTTACCAACGCAAACAGCGCCTTGACACTATACGTGACCAGGTACATATTCTCTTTTCAGTTTACATCCTAATTTTATTACATTATTTCTACATTAGGCTTAATCTTTAAATTCTATCACTTGAGATGCTTCCCCTGAAAGTGAGCTAAGGTAGAGAAAAGGTTAAGAAATGTCAGGTTAACTCAAGCTTTTCTAGCTTAAGCTATGTTAGACAACTTGGAGACTTGATATATTCTTTACCTGTCCAAAATTGATTGGTTCCAAAATAACTGCTTTATCAGTACTGATTTTATTAATAAAATTCAAGAATCACAAAAAATGTCACATGCTGGTTTTTTTTTTTAAAGAGATATCATTTATAGAGTGGTTTCCTGCATGCCATATTTTCTTTGTATGTAGTATGATTGGTGCGGTGTATTAAATTGGTACCTTGGAGATTCTAATTGAAGTTAGACTAGCTAGCTAGCACATCATTGTAAATGATTATTCTATTTTACTATACCCAGATTTGAGTGCTAGTTAAAAAGCACAAACTATTTGTGAAAGAAATGCACTTTCAGGTCAATCATAATGATTTATCATATTTGTGGCACACTTATTGTTTTGCAGTGCTGTGAGATAATCATCTTCATTGCTAAAATATTCACTAGTACATTGCTTTCATTGTCTCATCCCCATCTTTTGCTTTAATGTTAGAACATCACACAATCAGAAAACAATGAGTACAAATTGCTATCATTGCAAGGGCACACAAACTCTTCATCCGAAGAATCAGGCTTGTTATATCAGTCATCTTATCATACTGATATTTTTGAAAGAATTATTAAACTATTATTATTATTTTGTTTAGATGATATAGCTGTTGTCTTAGCAAGCATAGGATAATGGCAGAAATATTTTCTTCTTTGCTGCTAAATTTGACTACAGACTAAATATGGTACACCTCAGTATAAAATATTTTGAACAGGTAGACATTCAATATTTCTGTCATGAAAATTAAGGCAAAGTTATCATACTAATTTTTGTTAATTTGTATGTCCTTTGTAGAATTGGCTGCATTTTTATAAAAACTAATTCCAGAAGTCCTGGAGAGTGAAGATATTAATATAATGTAAAGTAATTTATAACTTTTATAAAACCCCTGCTGTATTTTTCTTATGATTATAGGTGTTCTGAGTGAAGAGTAAAATTTCAAAATTTATTAACATTTGTATGATTCTTTGTGTTAAATGCTGCAAAAATCTATAGGCTTTTATCTTTCTCATTGTTGTTATTTTTACTTCTTCCCTATGTATCCAGTTAATTTGTGATGTGATCACATTAAAATTGCACTAACTTCTCCACTCAGTGTCAGTACATAATCTAAGTTTCTGTACTGTATATATGGGATTGATTTATCATTGTGGTGTATTTATGTTATATTATCAATAACCTTTTATTTAAAAGAAATAATCTGTATATGTGTGCACAGTTCTTTCGCACTGCACTTCATTATGCATATGGCAAGACAAATGCTAAACCTTTAGTTGATCTACTTTTGGATTATGGAGCTTCTGAATTCACCATGGACAAAGTGAGTTGGCATCTCTTTTGTATGCAGTATTTTACTGAGTAGGGTGGTAAAAATAAACATTAAAATAGTATTATCTGTTTGAATGTTAGATAATTTTTTGTTACAAATATAAAATTTGTTAAATTTTTATTGATAAATATTATTATATTTATATTAGTATATCTATCTATATATTTCGAGAGTTATCATTCTAATAATGCATATTTTGCATGTTTACTTAGGACAGCCGTTCTCCACTGGCTTTCAAAGATCGTCAGGGACAGCCATTGATGGAGAAGCTTCTAGAATATCAGTTGCATCAAGTATATAAAATTATTTTAGTTTTTTTCTTCAAGTTTTTCATTTAAACTCCTGGAAAAACATTTTGAAATTGTTGATTTATACCTTATTAACTGTTTTATTAATTTATGCATTTTTTATGTTTTATGTTTAGAATACATTTGAAATACGTCATTTACAGTTGGTCATATTTAAAAATAATTTAACTTCTTCAGTGAAATAAATGTAAAATATCATTGGAGCTCCATCATTCTGTCAATACTTTTCATGCTGCCATTGAGCTATAGTCATTGTAGCAATATTAAACATGCTAATGGCAAAATATTACTGACAAAGATTCTAACTGGGAATATGATTGTTAAGTAAATACTGGTATTTCAAATCCTGGGAAAATCATTGAAGCAAATAACTTTTCAGATATTGCTATTTTCAGACAATGATAGTTGAATTATATCAGTGCAGCTCAAAGAACAAGTCTTTATTTTTCCATATTGCAACCACATGCCTACAACTACTGGAAGACAATAAAGGAGGTCCCCTACTTATGATATAGTTCTGTGGGGGGGTTTTGCGACTTCAGTCAATGTTCGCTGTAAGTAATTTTTGCCTCTGCTGCCATCTTTGCAGCATGTAGCACCAGTCACACTAACATCCATCATACATTTAATCATTCTGACACATAAAATATTAAGCAAACATTTATTTTCACCAAACAAAAGTTGTGCGTCACCGAACCAAGTGCCGTAACTATGACTTTCATGCTGTAAGGCAATTTTAAATTATATTAGGCTCTCTGGACAGAAACCATAACTTTGAATCTGCTGCAAGTTGATCCACCGTAACTCAGGGACATCCTGTATACCTTAGAATCAACAGTCACTTTGAGTTTCTACAGGATTTTTCCTATGTATCATACACTCCTTCAGAGTATATTTTGTACATTTCAACTTTTTTTTTTTTGTAAGAAAATTTGAAAGAGTGGATTTTACAAAGCTAAAAAGACATTTTATAATAATGATGGCTCTGGAATTCATCCCAGTAGTACATTTAATGATAATGGTAAGAAGAGGCTTGTGTTGGATCCAGTAAACATATCTATAGCATTACACATGCTAATTGCTGAATCCCTTGTGGTCTCTTTTGCCCCTTTACCTGTTATCAGGATAGGAAATTGGATATTATTCCTCTTAGAACTTAGGTGTGCTCACACAACTCAGAGTCAGTATGGGGTTTGACTAAAGGCTGAGTTTGTGCTGCAATCTTGGATCCTTATTTGTATATAGAGGTTAGTTCTATGGAATACCATCCATCTTCTCAACCCACATTTATGGATTAGTTTATAAATGCCAGAGGCACCTAGTGGGAACCTGAGTTTGAATGGCTAATACCAGGGTTTGATCACAATCTTCCTTTTTCTGGCATGAAGGCATGGGGAGAGGGACACATATGCTTCTGGAATGATCTGCATTGGGTTCAATCTAAGGCACTCTGAACTCAATTGCAATAATCTGGATTATCTCTCATCAAAATACTCCTGTCCTGCTCTTCTAATAGCCTTGTACTGAACCTAACTCATTTACAAGTTATAATAATGTCACTGATGATTAGTTCAACAGGCAAGGGTATGTCAGAGTTTCTAACCGCTTGATGTCTGGGACAAGCTCATAGCATCACTTTATCATGCCAGTTTGGCATTGAAATCAATTCTGTATGTTATCTCATGCACGTAAGTGAATCACATTGCAGATAAAATGAATTCATTGTTATTATTATGACTACACAATCTTTAGGACTTTTCCAGTAACATGCTCTTAACGGACCACTTATGCTACTTTATTCTTTCATATATTGTAACATCTACTGTTTGGAACTTCCTGTGGATTGACATGCAATTTTCCATATTTTACCCGATAGTGCAATCTATACTCAGTATAGTTTGAGACAAAGCCTTTTACTTTTACCACACTACACCACTTATTAGCCTTAGCTAGATGGTAGGCAGGGTGTTGTGTGTGGGTCTGGTATCCCAGACCTTTTAATATTTGGCAAGCAGTTCCATTAGTAGGGTCATTGTTGGTGACATTCTTTGCTGTCTGGTTTTATAAATAGAGTGGCATAGATTATTTGAACCATGTTTGTAAATTATAAGGCTCCAGAGATATAGCATTTTACGATTTGTGTTTTAACATTTTGTGTTATCTTTCTTCCGGATGTGTTAAATTTGCTTGTTTAGTGCTGTTTGAGACCTCATATATCACGGGTTTAGATTAAAAAAGAATTGGGCTAAAACTCCTTCGACTTTATTTTTTTAAATACAGAAAAAATATATTTTAAGTCAATTATTTATTATGTCTTGAATATATTATATTACAAGTGCATTTACATAAGGAAGAGCTTGCACAGTTTGTTAAATATAATACATTCTCTGAAAAGAACTGCATTTTTATCATTTAGAATATACCCTTCTGTTATAATTTTAACTTTGCCATTTCATAACTGAATATTTTTACTTTTTTATAGTGTATCAAAAATGAGTATTTATTCATCTTGTAAATTATTAACGACTAACTGGTATATTCACATGATGATATTTCATAAACTATTTGAGGGTTTTCTTTTAGAATTTTGCAAGCAACCACCTTATATTACCTAATACTATTATGTAAACACATTTGTTTTACTCTGAATCAAATTTGAAAAATTGGTTGGGACTAGTTTTTATTAGCAATATTCTCGAGTAGTGCAGTGCAGGCA
Organism: Sinotaia quadrata; assembly: GCA_028829895.1. Lineage (NCBI taxonomy): Eukaryota > Metazoa > Mollusca > Gastropoda > Architaenioglossa > Viviparidae > Sinotaia > Sinotaia quadrata. Next base: position 104,425,373 of record CM054181.1, on the reverse strand, counting down.
ACCTGTTTATATGATATACCAGTAAAAAAAAACATTTCCTATGCAAAATACCTTTTTATTAATACATATCAGATGTATGCATTCATAATCCTCAACTCTCCACAAATTTAAGGTTTTACCACACAAGTATAGATATTGAATATACCAGCTCATATGACATCTGGGCCGGAGAACTCTTATTGCTGTTCCTTATTATTTTCATTGTTAAGGGTTAGGGAGCCCTATTGATTTGGTTGGGTATTTGTATGCCCTAAGGTAATGTCTTCCATTACTTTTAGACATCTGATAAGTATTAAGAAAAACTTATATTTTTCATATATTTATATATATATTTTTGTCCTAATAAAACGACTTAATTTGATTTTTTAAAAGAAAAAATATTGTGGGGATAAATATAAAATAAAATTTATATAGAAAATGGAGTATTTTTCACTGTCTTTCTTGTGACACGGATTAACTAATTATGTATTTTTAATAAAACAAAATATTCAATTTTTCAGAAAATCAATTAAATCACAACCAACTCTATGTTTCACCAATAACTGTTTTAAAAAATTTCATTTCCATTGAAATCTGATTTGAGTGTATTTTCTTTTTACAGATTCCTCTTAGATATGATAAAGATGAAAGATTATTTCTTTGCTAATGGTTGGAGCTAATCTTTTTATTGTACAGAGATTTAGTGAACAAGAACCTGACCCTTGGTCTGTGCCAATGCCTGTCCCAATCATAGGATATTTACTTGGCTGTAGTGGGACCAGCCATTGTCATGAGGATGTTGTTCACAGATTGTCATCCTTGACAGGAAGCAAGTCAGATCTCGCCAGATTAAAATCCCTGTCAGACACCAAGCTGAATAAAATTAGCAAGTAAGTTCATTTGAATGCTGTCATGATATATATATGAAAACTATTGATACTGCTTTTTACTAGATAAACAACATTAAATCTTATAAACTTGAGGTCTTTATACTTCTAATATTGTTCTTACTGGAAGTCCAGGGTCTGTGATTAGATTGGCACAATTTCAAGGAGCTTATCTGCAAAGAACAAAAGTACCTACATCCATCTCCAGCTTACCCTGTTAATCATTGATTCTTGCTGGCATTTCTAAAACTTATTGTTTGAAATTGGTCATTTTTGTTTTTGCCTATTTAGTTATTTTTTAAAACCTTTAAATGAACTATCTATTATCTGTTACAAGTAAAAACTGAATTACTTATATGGCAAGCATTTAGAAATGTTGTCTTCTATCTAATCAATACTTTGAAAATATACGACAGATGTAAGTAAATATAAATCTTCCTATTATTAATTTAATACCATTATTTATGATGAATATTTGAAGGAACTAACAAAAGTGTGATTTTCCAGAATCGATGCAATGTGGCAAAACTTCTCGATTCCAACAAACAGTCATAGAGAGCAGTAAAATCAAATTGGAATTTTAATTTATTATAAACTGCAAAGAAAAATATACTTTGTTTGATAAACATTCACAAAATGCAACACAGGAATATTCAAGGCATTATATTTATAATAGGCAGCTGATCAGCAGAATATATTGAATGTGGATATTAGTAAATCATGTACCATTTAGTTATTGCCTCTTATTTGCATAAATTCTTTGGAAAGTATAGCTGTAAATAGTTATAGCTGTGAAACTATATATCATACATGTGTGTAGGCACTGCAAATTTTCTAGTGCATTAAAAACAAATATTTGTCATATCTCTGAAAATTATACATCCCTGAAAGATCTTTTATATATTAATTAGCATATTACCCATTTAACTAAACACTGATTTACTGTATGCACTTTTTCATATATAGCAGCTACGACATTTTCATGTAGTTAAATACCACACTTGTAATAATAGTTATATGATAAATTTTAGAGCAAATTATTCAATACATTTTAAATTTAGTTTTTCACACACGTTCTCTCCAAGAGCATAGTATTTCCTCTCAAGTTAATTAAGCTTTTAAGGTTAAAGAATAAATCATTCATCTCATTTTGTTAGATTGTTTATGATATAACTTGCATACTTGAAATAAAATTATATACAATATATTTTAAAATTAAACTTTCTAATTTTGTGAATTTACAGACCTAATGCTAAAGGAACTCAGTTGACTAGTCTACCTGATGCTATAAAATCACGAATCAGCTTACAAAAATGCCAGAGCATGCATAAAGATTACTTCCCCTTGCCGACAGATGACCAACAGGATGATACAAATGATGATTTCACTGATTCAAGTGATGGACAAGACCTTATAGTTGGCAAATCGCCATCCTGCTGTATACAGTGATTTTAATTGTCTTCCTGTTAAGGCTTATTTTGTTTACATTTTATAAATGTATTCAAGCCAGTTTTCTTAAAGCGGTTAAATGAATTCATATTCATTTCAGATTTGAAAATAATACCTAATTATAAGCTTGGTTCACAAGAAAGAAACTATAGTGTTACAATATTGATTCGCTTATGAAACAAAAAATTCTTTCAGACTGTACATTATTGTTCATTTTATGTTCCATCTTAATATAAATTATACTCTCTTATTGTTTCATTATTGGTGAACTCTTATTGAATTTAAAAGAAATACTTATTAATGCACACCATGTGATTCATCAACAAGCAGAGAAGCTATTAGCTGTAGATCATTCTTTGTTGTTTCATGTTTTAAAAGGACTGTTCATGTATTGTGTGCCTAAACTCTCATCTACGAATTGGGCTTTCAAAGGAATTTTCGTGTTCATATTGCTAGTGTTGGTCAATGACAGACATTTGAAATCTAGCAGTAAATTGTAAAGAAAACAGCAATTATGAATTTAAATTACAGATATTTACAAATTTTAATAACTCATTTTAAAACAATCATGTGACATTATATCCAAAGAAAACAAACACAACTTGAACAATTTGCTCTATCATCTGCTGATTAAATTATGGCATCTTTAACAACCCTTAAACAATTTATGAAGGTCACATCCACATTATTATTCTTGTAGGAGTTTTTAACATTCTTGGTGAGAAAAAAATTAAATTTGTTGAAATGTTCAACTAATTCTAACTGTAAATCATTTGAATGAGTGAGCTCTTTAAGAAAATCACTATATAATAAATAAAATTATCTGTTGGTGTGTTAAACAGAATGATTCATCATATCAATAAAGGTTGTTCTGCAGCTTTGGAGTTCAAAATAATATATTCTTTCTTGTTATTTATATGTCAGTTTGTTGTTGGTGACAAATGTGCAATTTTTACTGTTTTTCTTAATGATAATTTTTTAAATCACTTCACTGAAGACAAAATAATAATTTTTTAAAAATTCTAACAGATGGTATTATTGTCTTATTTTAAAACAATATAAATCTTTCTATAACAAATTTTTTATATCTTTAAATGTAATTTTCAATGTTTATCTGCTTCAATTGGTGTACATTTTGTAATGAATTTTATGAAAAGTGAAACATTTAATTTTTTAATTTTACTTTGATTACAAATTTATAAAATTGCTTGCTTTGAGGAAACAAATTAAAAACATTTAATTTATAAAATTTTCTTTGTTGATTCTTAAAATTTGATGTGGATAGTATTATGTACATGGTATATTGCATTTAATAAAAATAATTTATTTTATATTGCATTAAAAGAACAGGTAAGATACACATTATAAGAATCTAAAAGTGTTCATTAGAAAGTTATCTAATTTTATTTTTTAAGGGTTCTCTGCCACAGCCAAATAAATTGTTATTGACAGTTATATAATTAGTATTACATTTTTTACTTACGGGATATCCAACACAGTCCAATAAAACATGCTATTAATAATTGATATAATTAATATTGCATTTTTAATATAGAGACTAGTTTTTAGGGACTTATAATTTTATTAAAAGAAATATCTCATTTAAAATAGATTAAAAACAGGTTCATTTTATAAATGATGGTATTCTCTGAGCACTCATTTCAAAAACAAAAATCCTTAGAGAGTAGTAAGTATTAGTAGTGTTTCAGGAAAGAATGACTTAATGGAATTATATCATAGTTGTAATTTATTCGTTTAATAATCATGCAGCTAAAAATGAGTCAGTTGAGTGAGCCCTGTTGATGGAGTGATTGCAATGATGTTAGTGCTACTTACATCACAATTATCTCTCTCACTCCTTGCAGCTAAAAATGAACCAGACGAGGCCTGTTGGTAGAGTGATTGTAATGATGGTGGTGTTAATGCACTACAATTACCCCTCGTACTCCTTGAAACTAAAAACAAACCAGTCAAGGTCTGTTGGTGAAATGACTATAATGATGGTAGTATTAATGCATCACAATTAGCTCCTTGAAACTAAAAACAAACCAGTCAAGGTCTGTTGGTGAAGTGACTATAATGATGGTAGTATTAATGCATCACAATTAGCTCTCTCATTTCTTAATTCACACAAATGAATTAATGAAGTCATAAAATAGTTATATACAAAATGAACAGGAAGATACAGATGTATATTTTGATGACACTTCATGACAACAAACACATAAGTACATAACATTTAAAAAACAACTAAAAAGTACATATTTTATATGCTGTAATAAAAACGAACTAAAGTACATAATGCATCAATAAAAACAAAAGCAAAAGTATATATTTCATTGCAGCAATAAAAACAAACACAAAAGTATATATTTTATTGCAGTAATAAAAACAAACACAAAAAGTACACATTTCAATATGGCAATAAAAACATACAAAAGTACGTATTTAATGCAGCAATAAAAACAAACAAAAAAGTGCATGCTGAAATAAAAAATTTAAATACTGCCATACAAGCAAACACATAAGTACATATTCAATTGTTGCAATTCACTAACATTGGTAATATTTATGACACAAGGTTAAAACACTCAAAATGGTTTTGCATGATAAACAAGAATATCATGCTATCAAAAATAGTTTGTACACAGAATACAGAAGTGTACAATTAACTAATAATTTACTACTGCTATACCATACAAAACCAGTTTGTATGCACTAGTTAGGTCAGTAAAAATGTATAATGAAAAACAATTAATGAATAATTTACTACTGTTACACTAAACACATAACCAAGAGATTGCATGCATTAGTTAGATCAGTAAAAATGTATAATGAAGACATTTCCACAAGTTCAAACTAGGCATCAGTTTAAAAGCCAACAGACTTGCAGATCAACAGAATGTGTACATGAAAGAGAGGAAAATATGCTAAAGTCATCAGATATGCAAATAAATAGCATGTGTACATGAAAGAGGAAAATGTGCTAAAGCCATCAGACTTGTAGATCAATAGTAAGTGTACATGAAAGCAAAATGTATTAAAACCATCAGAATTGCAGGTCAATAGTTTGTGTACACAAATGAGAAGAAAATATGCTAAACCATCAAACTAGAGGATCAATGGAATGTGTATATGAAAGAAAAATATGCTAAAACCATCAAACTAGAGCAGGGGTTGTCAAAGTCCAGCCTTTAGGCCTGATACGGCCTAATAGTATTCCAGTCTGGCCTAATGTCCCTCTATTTATTTATTATTGGATCCGGCCTAATTGAATTGTCACGGTTTTGTTCCCCTTCAGTTCAACAATCTAAATATAGTTTATTTTAAAAAAGTAAGAAAATCAAAATTATTTTAATTGTACAAGCACTGGCTTAGTTAAAGTTCAACATTAGTGTGTGTACTGTAGGCATGACTGGCCTAATCAATCCACTTAGATCTTTTTTTTTCTAACTTTGTCCATCCCTACCCCTTGAAGTTGTACACTGTACACTATACAGTGTCTTCTCTTTATTACATTAAAAGTGCACAAAATAAGGTGCAAAGACTTTTATTCAAGCCTAGAAATGGTGTACTTTTGACCATTTTTTTTAAATGAAGAAAATTGCAGATTACTTGCCAACTTTTGTTTAAAATTTATTTTTTTGATTGTACAGTATTTTTGAATAAAACAACCTTTCCTTGGACACCTGTTTCTTGTGGCCTAGTGTGCCTTCTTGACCTCCTGAAATGGCCTAGTAGTCCGAAAGGTTTGCCGACCTCTGAACTAGAGGATCAGTGAAATGTGTATATGAAAGAGAAAAATATGCTAGGAATAGGACAGAGGTATAAAACTGACAAGAAAGCAAACACTAACTGATGATTTTAAAGTTTGTTTCCATATAAAACCATTATTCTCTCATTTTTCATGATAGTGTTGGCAAAACATATATATTGTGACTAGCTCAAAATATCATCTTCTATAGATACACAGACACAAGCTGAACATTTGTACCTTTCTCTCACTTGTATCCTTACTGCACCAATCATGAAAACATGCTTACTGTTCTTTCTCATTTCAGTCCTAACTGCCCATGAATGAATGAACTGCGTTAAGAGCAAACAGCTTTCAAGGTAATTCCCCCCCCCCCCCCATCAACACCTCCAACTATAATGATCTGTTTTTTTAATTCCATATTGATTCACCTCTACATTTGGAGTATGAAGGTTGATTTTTAAATGTGTATTTTGACCCTTTTGTAATGAACCTAATCGTACAATATTTTTTATTTGCAATTAATATGTGTTGTTATAAAGTCAAACATTTCTGTGCCTATTTTTTTTTTTTGGGGGGGGGGGGGAGAGGAGAGGGGGAGTATGTGACTTTCTCATTTGTTCCCCCAAATGGCCAAATAAAGACTGGCAGATTCCAGTACCTTTCTTTGAAGGATATGACCACACATAAAGCTTGTGTCAATATACATTAAATATTAGGGCAGGTAACTAGCATATCTGACTTGTGATGTGACAGAAATCTGTGTGTAGATGTGAACAGTACTGAAAACCCTCAATATCCTTCACGAAGGAAAACACCAATTATGTGTGCACCATGCTTTGCTGTTTCATCTCAGGATCACAGGGATGGATCCATGTTTCAGCCATCATCACTAAGTTGCTTTAATCTTGATGAAATATGTCCAGAGTGATTGTGATATCTACATGTAACATACCTTTTAGCCACATCTCACCATTTGTGGAACCCATTTGGCACTCACATCCTTCAGCCTCCAATTTCAGTCCACAAAAGTTGGTTGTGGATAGGCATCAAATACTGCAGGGAGAGTGCACTGCACATTGAACTGTTGTGAAATGATAGTGAGAATTCAGATGTGGCTGATTGTTATGAACTGTAGAGGATGTCCCTCAACATTCATCACAGAAATGCATCCTTCAAGAAAAGGGACTTTTATCATGGCTCAACTTGTCCAATATGGACATTACCTAAGAAAAGCCACATACCATCTCACCTTTCCTCAAAAGAAATTAGGCACTAAACTACTATATGTAAGGTGTGTGTTTCACTCACACTCATCCCAGAAGCTGCAATAGATATTTCATCTTAATGATGTTCTCAGCCTGGTCTGCTTCTGGGGGTCCCCACAACCTCGCGGTGCGTCTGAGGTGAAGGGCTGGCGGAAGGGGGTGAAACAGATCGCACCAGCTTGGCGCACACCCTCAGCCGCCCTCCGTCAGTGAGGGGGGCCAATATACTATATGTATGAATTATGTTGCAAGGGGATTCAAATACAGGTTTGTAATGTATAATCTTTCTAAATATTCTTCTTTTACTTCGCATTCTATTACTATGTTCATTATTATACATTACAATAATACTTTATTTTGTATTGCACATATCATTGTATGTTTATTTTAAATTGTAAGCAACTCTCATATAGGCCTAAGTCACAATTTTATCCATACTGATATCTGACACAGACAGCAAACCACTACTTGGATCCCGACATTGGCAAACACTGAAACAGCTGTTGAGGAGGGATTGCTGTAAAACACAAATTGCAACAGTCCAGCAGACTCGTTTACTAAGAAGAATCAAACGGTATGAAAAATATGAGCACATTAAAAGTGAATATTAGGCAAAAACTAATCGTGTTGATAAAAGATAGCAATGTCTCGTACACAACCGGAAGTGATACAGTTGTGTCGTTGAGAAATAGGATTGGGTTGTATTTTTTTTTTTTAAAGAGAAAGGTTAGGGTTAAGGATTAACCGCAAATAATAATAATAAATACACATACTAAAACAATCAATAAGAATAGCATAGATTAACACTGCATTTACATATAAATTTGTTCCTTCGATATTAAGTATATAGACCCCCTTGTACTGTCGGATTTCCGGTTGTGTATAGTCACTAATTTTAAGTTTTATTGCCTTGCAAGATGCATCAGTTAAATGTCCCATATTTTAAAGTTCGATTATTCTTATATATACACACAACTAGGACGTGCATAATTTTCTTTCAAAATAAACACAAGTCAGTGATATAGTTAAGTCAGGAAAATGGATTAGGGCCTACTTGCTAGCTCCATTACATATTTTAGCGTAAGTTCCCTTTCTTAATACACTGTATAACCTTTCCTCAATACTTGTTGTCTGTTAAAAGTTAAGCAGCCAAACAAAATTTACAGTTTTTGTGGTTTAAATCTGAAATATATATATATATATATGCATAGTCTACTCTAGCAAGGGACTATACTCTTAACAACTGGTTGCTAGGAATCAATATGGCGTTTTTAACAGCAGACGCCGTCTAATGCATGTACAGGAAAAGTAATTCTTCGTAATGAAGTCAGATCAAAACAATTGACTTAATTCATAAAATGCAACGCTGATATGACAATGAGCAGCAGCAAGTTGAACGTCAAGCAAACGAAGAAGGATCGACCGAAATCTTCTGGTGCGTTCTTTGTTGTGTTTGTTGTGGATCATTTGCGTTTTTGTTTTGTCTGTATTTTGCATTCAGCTGACAAGTAGAGAAGAATAAATATATAATAAATATTTTTTTCTTCATGTAAACATGATCATGTGATATATAATTTTTCATGTAAATCTGATGTTTTTATTGTACCGACCAGCAATTATGTACAGGCGAAAAATGTTTTTACAGTTCGTCACGTGTAAAAGTTCTATGTACCTTATAGAAAATTAAATTAAGCATAAGATGTTTTCTGATAAGATCAGTGCCAATTATATCAAGCACTTGCTAAATACCACATGAGAGATAGAAAAGATTGGGATTAAGGAGAAGCATCTGGATGTTGACAAGGAATGATGATGAACAGGCATGAAATACAAATTTTATATTTTATGCTAAGCTGAATTAGTTAAGATGGTAAGTGTTTAGGGAAATTTTACATTCAGTTCCTGAAAATGTTGTCAATGTTAAATGAAATATAAAAGGTGATTCAAAGCAGGAACTCATATATATATATGAGTTGATTGATTGATTCAATAAAAATCTCACCCAGATTTAGTACATAAGTAAGAAATTGTGAAAACCATGATATTGTAACTTTTGTATATTGTCTGAGCAGACATCGTGACATCATCATCATAGTGACTTTATAGACTGAACTTGTATGAAACTCCTAAGCATTTGTATAAAACTAAAGACATTTGTTTGAAAAACCTCAGTAATGTCTTGATGAGTGAAATTTGAGCACTTCTGAATGTAGACTTCATATTTTAATAAAAACAAACTTTTATGAAATGACCTCTAAACTAATATGTATATCTATCTATCCCTTAGTCTTGTCGACTGTTGGGGCACCACTGATGACCCGACATCCAGTTTCCTCCATTCCATTCTGTTCTCTGCTAATCTTACCGTTTTGCTTAGTTTCAGTTCTGTCCACTCTGAGATGTTATCCTCCCATCTTTTCCTATGTCTTTCTCTCCTTCACCCTCCTTGCACAGTTCCTTGCATGATTGTCTTGGCAATGATGTGACATGTTGATGATATGACATGCCCATACCATTTCATTTTGCATTTTTTCACAATGGCCAATAGCTCTTCATATGGCCCAATGGCTTGCCTAATTCTGTTTCCAATTCCCTCATTTGTGACATGATCTCTATACGAAATGCCAAGCAATCTTCGAAAGCATCTCATTTCAGTGGCTTGTATCCTCCTTTTGAGATCTGCTGTGAGGGTACATGACTCACAGGCATATAAAAACACAGACAACAAAGGAGTGCATCAGTCTGATCTTTGAGCTGACTGAGATGTTTCTGTCTTTCCATATTAATTTTTAAATTAATTTGACTGCTTGAATAGCATTTTCAATCAACACTCTTGACACTTTTCTGGATGGATGTATTTGTACAAGGTAGTCTTATATTTTATAACAGATAATTATATTACATTAATCTTTAATTGCATACATCATTTGACTTAAGTAAACAATAATGCTCTTTATTATTTCAATCATAAAGTCAGAATAAGACAAAATTTTCTGTATTAGCAATAATTATAATTTGCCAACTTTCACACTTGCACACACAAATAAATATACTGCATATGGATAGAACCTTTACAGACTTATTATTTTTGAATTGTCAATTCATTTAACAAGAAATTACAACAATCATAAATCTATATACATACTGTAACAGTTGAATCTAAATTCTTTAAGATTTCTCTCTTGCACAAGACTGGCCACATTCAACAATGATTTATTTTCTGAGATTGTTTTTTTTTCTCCTTTTTTCTAAATGAGTGATAAAAGGAAAGAACTAGATCTGAGATTGGTAAAAAAAGAGATAAAATTTCTAGTCTTACTCTGTAGCTGCAGGCTTACGACATAAAAATAAGTGTTGAAGTTTGGGCGAAATTCCCTTTACCAGGAGAATACAGTTGTTAAATGCAGTCACGTGAACAGTGAAATAAATAAGTTTGTTGGATGAAAAACATGAAAAGCTGCCATCTGTTCAGACACATTTTTCATATACCAGTAAGATTTCATTGTTGATATGTCATTATTTTTAATAACTGTATTTTCCTGATGAAGGCTCTTTAGCAGAAATGTCAACTCTAGTAGTTGTATTTCATTTTGTAGACCTGTAAAGCATTTAAATTTTCATGGTGCATTGTTTTTTCTCTTTTTAAATCCTAGCAGCCTTGTCATTGTTATTGCTTTAGTAATAATTATCATAAACACAACACATAGTTCAAATGTCCGTCTGAATTAGCCATGTAAACATGTGTACTTCTTAAATTTAATTTTTTATGGCATATTTACTATTCATGTAGTATGAAAATACCAAAGATAGAAAATAGTTTTCTTGCTTCTTACACAGAGAGTTTATTATTGAAGTTGATCAATATCTTATCTCCGATACATGTTCATTAAAATAAATGATACAAATACTAGTTATATTTAAAACCCTAAGAATTTCCTCACCTCTTTTTCATCTTTTGCTGTAAATATTTGTTTTAGTTGGATTTCTATTTTGCACTTTTGTATTCCTTACAGTTGTATAATTTGTGTGAATGAAAACTTGATCAGCAAGAAATTATTGAGGATTACAAAAGATTTAATATATTATGTATTAATTGTTATCTTTGGGTGTTTTGACAAGTTTGTTTAGTGCTCAAGAAAAAAAAGAGATAAAAAATCTGATAGGCAAAAATATTTGTAGACAATTAAATTTTAAACAACCCCTTTAAAAAAAAGAAAAATGTATTATTAAGTTTACATGCATATATATTTCACTTATTTCATCATTATTAAGATTATATATATTTGTTATCCTCAACAACTTCATCATCTAAAATTATAATATTTATTATAATCTGTATCTTAGATGCACATGTTTATGCTATTAAAATGGCAATTTTAAGTTTAAAACATTGTACAAAATATGTGTTGTATAATATTTATATATTATTATATATAATATCCACTTGTCCAGGTATATAATTTTTCTTTGGTTGTTCACATGTAGTTAATAATCTGTGGACACTGACACTTGACAGAAAATGTTTACATTCCTTAAATAAATGTGGTCGGTTGTACAATACATTCTGAATTAACTACCCAGACGGGGTAGTTACTTACATAAAAGTTGATTTGGGATATGCAAAGACATCCACCCACCCTTGTCTCTGGTGAGAGGAGGAAACCACTTTCAAGCTCTCATCATTGTCATGTTCATTGTTTGATATGAATAGATAGGAAATTACTTTTTATAATTACTCTCATCAGTAACTAAACTTTCAAGAACAATACTATGATTGCAATGAATAAATATTGAAAATACTACTGTAACAAATTTAATACATACAGTTGAGAAGTACTTTGTATATATCAGTTTGCACACTCATAAATACATCACTACCAACACCCACAACAACACTAACAATTTTTTTTAATTTTAAAAAAGCCCTGATAAGTCATTAATTTCCCACTGCATATTATGTGACTAATCTGTTCACTAGCTGATAGAATTAATTATTGCTTCTGATTACATTACTTTGGATTTTAGGTGAACTCTCCCCTTGTGAGTGGTTTGTTTCCGTGGGATCAATTGAGTAGTGCAAGTATTTTCGGGACATACACAATTTCATGAAATACTCTCATAACAGTCTATATGAACAGAAATTTGTAACAGTGAAGTCAGTTCTTGCAAATGTATTTCCTGAAAGTAAAGGTTCTCTTTTGAATGCTTAACTATTACAATTAACTATTACAGACTCTTCTTTTGCAGAAAATAAGGGAAATTTTAGTTTATTACTTTTGTGCACCAAATTTTCTAAGCCTAGAGTTATTATCTGCTTCTTAATATTTACAGTCATGAGAAATGTTAAAGAAGTACACACGAATAGCCTTCTGAGTTTTATTTCACTGCATATTTTTAAACAATGTTTTGACACATCTATATGTCTTTGACTATAAAAAGGAATATAAAGAAAACCCTAGAATAACATGCCATTTTAAACTATCACTGCATTGGTACTTTTGATTTAGAGACTGTTGTTTTCAGTCTGTTGGATCATGTGTCAATGCTGACTTTCTTACAGTAGTTATCTTTAGTGGAAGTTTTAATTAAATACATCCATCACTTAAAATTTAAGAATTAATTACAGTTACAAACGGGTGAGATCGGTAGGTGATGAAGTGGAGAATTAATTACAAACGAACAAGATCGGTAGGTGATGAACTGGAGAATTAATTACAAACGAACAAGATCGGTAGTTGATGAACTGGAGAATTACAAATGAACAAGATCGGTAGTTGATGAACAGGAGAATTAATTACAAACGAACAAGATCGGTAGGTGATGAACTGGAGAATTAATTACAAACGAACAAGATCGGTAGTTGATGAACTGGAGAATTACAAATGAACAAGATCGGTAGTTGATGAACAGGAGAATTAATTACAGTTACAAACGGACGGGAGATCGGTAGGTGATGAAATGGATAAACGCACACTAAGATAGGAGTAATTTGGAAAGTTAAACATCGAATTTCAATGTCTGTATAGATTATACGAGTGGAACTAAAGAATTCAAACGTGTATTTAATTCTGCACAATGTGGCGCAGACTTAACGGAAACTTACAACTGCAAATGTGTGTAACTGTAAGGCTGAACTAAAGGTTTACAGTCAACAGATCTACAGTGACTGATTGGTTTTCGTCCACTACCAGTATTCGTTGATTTCGTGGTTGGTATATAGCTTGAGTGATGAACTAGTTATGGACAGATTTGAGACCTTCCAACATATAACAGCCCCTTGAAGCAAGCTATGAGAGACGGGTTTTAAAGGCAATAATAAATATCTGTAGATGGCAAGGCTGTTACGAATTACAGTCAGAATGAATGAGAGAGATAAGCGGCGTTTATCCATTCAAGAAACCTCACGTACCGCTAAGAACAGTTCTGTGCTGCCTAGAGCTCGCAGACGATATTCTCTGTTTCCTACTTATCTCTCTCGCTTCGTGGTGGAGAACGAGAGTGCGCCTAAGAAAGGTAAGTGTATTTCCATCTATCTATCTCTTAGTCTTCTCGACCGTTTGGGGTACCACTGATGACCTGATAACCAGTTGCCTCTATTCCATTCTGTTCTCTGCTAATCTTACCGATTTGCTCAGTTTCAGTCCTGTCCACTCTGAGATGTTACCCTCCCATCTTTTCCTCTGTCTTCCTCTCCTTCGCCCTCCTTGCATAGTACCTTGCACGATTGTCTTGGCAAGTCCCGTTGATCGTGTGACATGCCCATACCATTTCATTTTGCATTTTTTCACAATGGCCAATAGCTTTTCATAGGGCCCAATGGCTTACCTAATTCTGTTTCCCATTTCCTCATTCGCGACATGATCTCTATACGAAATGTCAAGCAACCTTCGAAAGCATCTCATTTCAGTAGCTTGTATCCTCCTTTCGAGATCCACTGTGAGGGTCCATGACTCACAGGCATATAAAATCACAGATACAACCAAGGAGCGCATCAGTCTGACCTTTGAACTGACTGAGGTGTTTCTATCTTTCCAAACTGTCTTCAGCCTTGCCATTGCTGTTATTGTTATCGCAATCCTGGACAATATTTCAGGTTTTGATTCCTCGTCTGTCACGATGGCTCCTAAGTACTTGAATTTATTAAACTATTTCCAATTTTTGATCACCAATCATGACACCAGTCATTGCCAATGCCACTGGTGTTGTTGGTCATCAATTTGGTCTTCTCCATACTGATTTCCATACTAAAAGCAGTAGCTGTCCTAAACTGAAGCTCTGAGTTGTTGAATTTATTATGATGTCTATGTCAGAGATGAGTGTACCTACTAATTCATTTTAAAAATATTCAATATAACAGTTCTGGGTTGACGAATTATCATAGGTAATTGTCTGACATTAATATGTAATTACTCTTTTAATCTAATTAATTCAATGCCAATTGCAACAAGATAATTTAATTTTTGGTTCAACGAAGATATCACTGGTAACTGTCATGTTTTTATTTATCTACTAGTTTAATGTGAAATTCATTACACACTAGTAAAATAAATGACAACATTAAACTTAAGATATTCTTGACGAAGTTATATTTGGTGACTGTTAGATGTGTAATGTCTTCTAGTTTAATGTGAGAAGTTCAATAACCCCTAGAAAAATAAATGATAACTTATTAAATTTAAGATCTGTTTGACGAAATATTAAACTTTATCTCTGTTTGACGAAGTTATATTTTGTGACTGTCAGATGTGTAGTGACTACTACTTTAATGTGATAAATTCAATATCACCGTAAACAAAAGAAACGATAACAGTATGGGTTGGCGAAGCTAACAGTAGAGACGTGATTACATATATACCACCATTGCCAATTTATGTTGAATAAGTGCAATTCCGCGAGGAGGAAGTTTAGTGTAGTAATGGTGTTTATTATTTTGACTATCAGTTTACAAGAGGTCCATAAACTATCCAGCCCATTACAAGAATGGATAGTTTTTTTAAATTATTATTTTAGGAGCTATCTTAGAACGTGCTGTAATTAATAACAAGTCAATATAGTTTTGTTTTAAGTAGACTCCCTCAGTCAATCAGAACTTAAGTGGAGCAAATTTCACTAAACCTTTTTAAAGTAGACTTCCACAGTCAATCAGAACATAAGTGGAGCAGATTTCACTAAACATTTTTAAAGTAGACACCCGCAGTCAGAACTTAAGTCGGGCAGAATTCACTAAACTTTTTTAAAGTAGACATCCACAGTCAATCAGAACTTAAGTGGAGCAGATTTCACTAAACGTTTTTTAAAGTAGACACCCACAGTAAATCAGAACTTAAGTGGAGCAGATTTCACTAATTTTTTTAAAGTAGACTCCCACAGTCACAAGTGGAGCAGAATTCACTAAACTTTTTAAAAGTAGACTCCCACAGTCAATCAGAACTTAAGTAGAGCAGATTTCACTAAACTTTTTAAAAGTAGGCTCCCTCAGTCAATCAGAACTTAAGTGGAGCAGATTTCACTAAACTTTTTTAAAGCAGACTCCCGCAGTCAATCAGAACTTAAGTGGAGCAGAATCCACTAAACTTCCAAGTGTAGTAGTGCGCACAACACATAAAGCGAGAGATGAGTTCGTTTCAAACGTTAAGAAGCAGGTTTTGTCTGACGGACGCTAACATCATGAGTTAACTAATTACCGCAAACCGTTTTAAGACAGCTCCTATAATAATGAATGATTTTATTAATGAGTTTAGTATTAAGGCATATAATGGGGCAATAATTTATGGACACCCTGTATTACAATACATTTTTAAAGACCGACTAGGCGTTTACAATCTTCGTCATTATTTGGCGTACTTTTTTAAAAGTCTACCAAACGTTCATCATCATCGTTATAGGGCATACAATGCATACAATGCCCACAAGACTGCCAGTCGCTTGTCATATTGCCCTTTTATTTAGTACTTTTATTTTATTTTTATATTTTTAAAAAAGATAGTCACTTGAAGAAAATGGATGAATCTTTATCTTAACAGAAAGCTGTAAACTCACGCTTGTAGTGAGAAATATGACTACATTAAAAATTTTGACGATTGTAAAGTGAGAGTTGTGACTACATTAAAGATTATGTATAATACAAAGTGAGAATTGTGACTATATTAAAAATTGTGACGATTGTAAAATGAGAATTGGTGTGACTACATTAAAAATTGTGACGATTGTAAAGTGAAAATTGTGACTACATTAAAAATTGTGACAAGTGTAGTGAGAATTGTGACTACATTAAAAATTGTGACAATAAGTGAGAAATGTGTGTGTGACGATTGTACTGAATTTGTGACTATATTAACGAGTAAGACCATTATAGTGAGATTGTGTGATTTTCTTTTAGTAATTCACCAGTCAATGAAATAGTCTGTAATTTTGAGCGAAAATTAATCTCACTACGCAATGAAATAGTCTGTAATTTTGAGCGAAAATTAATCTCACTACGCAATGAAAATGTGTAATTTTGAATACGGATGAATTTCACGATATCATGAAAAAGTGAATTTTTAAGTTAGGGTGAATTTTACGTGAACATTATAATTTCAAGTGTTATTGAATTTTATAATGCAACGAAACCTATAAATCAGAGTGAAAATAGATTTTACAATGCAATGAAATCGTGTCAGTGAAAATAGATTTTACAGTGCAATGAAATCGTGTCATTCTGAGTGAAAATACATTTTATAATTCAATATTTAATGCAATGAAACGTGTAAATTTTAGTGAAGACGAATGTAACAGTGCAATGAAATCGTGTGATTTTGCGTGAAAATGGATTTATTATGCAATAAAATCGCTTAATGTGTTTCACTGTGCAATGGAATCGTGTCATTTTGAAGTGATAGTCAAGTTCATACTGCAATAAAAATGATAAAACAATCCTATAAATGACTGCAGTAAAATGATTTAACAGTTCTATAAATAACTGCAATAAAACTGAACAGTTCTATAAATGATTGCAATAAAACAATAATTCTATAAATAACTGCAATTAAACTGATTGAGCACTTCTATAAATGACTGCAATAAAACTAATTAAACAGTTCTATAAATAACTGCAATAAAACTGAATGAACAGTTCTGTAAATGACTGCAATAAAACGAATTTAACAGTTCAATAAATGACTGCATTAAAACGAATCTAACAGTTCTATAAATGACTGCATTAAAACTAACAACACTTCTATAAATAACTGCAATAAAACTGATATAATACCTCTATAAATGACAGAAATAAAAGTGATTTAAAAAACTGCAATAAAACTGATTTAACAGTTCTATAAATGACTTATATAAAACTGATATAATACCTCTACAAATGACACAAATAAAAGTGATTGAACACCGCAATAAAACTTATTTATCAGCTCTATAAATGAATATTCTGATGCTATGTGTGGTGCGTTAGGATGATTGTCATTTCTTCAACAACAGTTTGAATTATTTTGCCGTGCATGTTGTGGTGGGTGTGACCGAAAATGAAAAGAAAGCGTTTACTAACAATTATGAATCCATCGTGTAATGTGACGTTTTAATTTGATAGAACAAAGTCGTCATTGTAAAGTCCTCGGGCAAACAAATACACAAGGAACCCGGGAACAACAACCGAATTATACACAAATTGGTCACCATCAAAATACTCACTGTTCACAACACCTGGGGATAATCCACGCGACTGCCAACTATCTAATTCACTTCTGAAACAGCGCAGAAGAAAAAATGTGTATGGAGGGGAAATAAAAGAAACATATTTCTCCAAATCAATGCTGTAACGTATACAGGAAAGTTAAAAATAAATAAATAAAAAAATAAATTAGTCATCTCATATGAGACCTCTAACGTAACCAGGAAAGTGAATAAATAAGCGAGTCCATATCAGTCCTGTTGATACACGCACACGCTTTTGCAGTATTTAGGTGGTTAAAATATGTCATTTAAATACGACACAGTACCGTAAGCCTTTTATTATTATTAATAATAAAGGATGAATCTGTAATAATACATTTAGAGTAGTGTGGTGCGTGGGTTTTTATATCAGTCTTTGTTAAAAGAAAAATTCTTCAATACTGTGAGGAGAGGGTTTTGCTTGTTTGTTTGCCTTCTTATAATGTAAACACCTGACAGCAATAATGTCCCAGCACAAAGCATTTTTCTTGTTACGATTTTAGAAATGTGTTGCCTGTTACTGATTTTATACGCCCATTGATTGTTAATGACACCCAACATTAAGCACGAGGCTATCTGAATGGTGAATACCCATTGTATCGGTTCTTCGTTCTGCCGACCTGTACACGCAACAAACTTTAAGGGGCAATAACTGTTGAAAGAGCAGAGATTTTCTTTCCGAATCCTGAGTATTGCACAGAAAAAGAATTCAAAATACTTCACTCAGGCACGTACGGGGCACTTGATATTTTATTGCGCACTTATCGAAAGGGTCGTAGATTTTGTATGCCGTTTCTGACTGGCCGATTAATGTTGACAAAAGGTTTAGATTGGTTATGAATGCCGTTTCTGACGACTGGCCGATTAATGTTGACAAAAGGTTTAGATTGGTTATGAATGCCGTTTCTGACTGGCCGATTAATGTTGACAAAAGGTTTAGATTGGTTATGAATGCCGTTTCTGACTGGCCGATTAATGTTGACAAAAGGTTTAGATTGGTTATGAATGCCGTTTCTGACTGGCCGATTAATGTTGACAAAAGGTTTAGACTGGTTATGAATGCCGTTTCTGACTGGCCGATTAATGTTGACAAAAGGTTTAGATTGGTTATGAATGCCGTTTCTGACTGGCCGATTAATGTTGACAAAAGGTTTAGATTGGTTATGAATGCCGTTTCTGACTGACCGATTAATGTTGACAAAAGGTTTAGATTGGTTATGAATGCCGTTTCTGACGACTGGCCGATTAATGTTGACAAAAGTTTAGATTGGTTATGAATGCCGTTTCTGACTGGCCGATTAATGTCGACATAAGGTTTAGATTGGTTATGAATGCCGTTTCTGACTAGCTGATTATAGTTGACATACGGTTTAGATAAGTTATTAATGCTGTTTCCAACTCTCGGATTAATGTTGACATAAAATTTGCATTGATTTTGAATGCCGTTTGGACTTGCCGATTATTGTTGACATAAAATTTGCATTGATTTTGAATGCCGTTTGGACTTGCCGATTGTTGTTGACATAAAATTTGCATTGATTTTGAATGTCGTTTGGACTTGCCGATTAATGTGGACACGGTTTATATTGATTATGAGCATCACATTTGGAGAACTGTATAAATGTTGTTTTGAAATAGTTCTGAATTATATCTACGTGTGTGCAGTTGTACTGAACAGACAATTATGAGCGCTACTTAGTATGGGTGAATATCATAGAATACTTAACCCTGACCTGAATCTTTAATACTTGAATCCTCAGATAACATCGAATCCTAAACCCTGACTGGATTCTTTAATATTTGAATATCGTAGAATACTGAATCCTGACCTGATTCTTTAACACTTGAATCCTCAGATAACATCGAATCCTACGCCCTGACTGGATTCTTTAATACCTGAATCCTTGGATATAATAAATCCTAAACGTTGACTGGATGTTTAAATACCTGAATCCTTGGAAATCGTCGAATCCTACATCCTGACTGAATTCTTTAATACAGAATCATTGGTTGTCAACGAATCCTAAACCCTGATCGGATTATTTTAATTCTTGAATATAAATAGAATCCTAAACCCTGACTGGACTTTGGTACTTAAATCCTTGGATATCATAGAATTACCCTTACCTGATAAGCCCAATCGTGAATCCTTGGATATTCCAGAATACTGACCTGATTCTTTTATACTAGAATATTCTAGAATACTGAACCCTGTCCTGATTCTTTAATACTTGAATCCTTGGATATCCAAGAATACTGAACTCTGACTTGATTTTTTTACACGTGAATATTCTAGAATACTGAACCCTGGCTGGATTTTTCAATATTTGAATCCTTGGCTAACCTCGAATCCTAATTTATTGGCCCCTGGAATGCCGAAATTGCAAAGCTCCTGTTTAAATAAAACGATGTTTTGCATTCACACTTTATGAATTTAACACACAATTATCCTGCTATCTATAACCGTCATACCCTTTATGGGTCTCACTAGAAGTATCATGATTAAATTTTGCTCATTCAACTTTTTCTAAAAAGTAAAATGTCATTTTAAATTTTATATTTCGGTAATTTACATAAATAATAGCAACACAACCTTTTAATTCTCAACCTGAGAAAAAACTGTATTTATCTCACTAATCCTGACACAGACCTCATCGAGTAGTTCTTCCATATCTGTCAACAAAATGAACACTTTAAAAAAAAAAATAAAAACAACTATTTGTCAGTTCGAGCCTAAAAAAAAATCTTGTAGGCATGCAGGTAAACAAGTCTGTTCTCTGAAACACCACGAATCAAGAGCGACAATTTTAAATTTCTAACGTCCGCCAGGACGGTGACTTCCGTATAATACTCCTTCATTTTGTTCATCCCCCCCCCCCCCCCCGAGTTTTTCGTAAGTGAGTGATTCCGGCTTTTTAACTGATTTAGAATAATACCCCACTGCTTCCTAGTTTACTCTTGAGGATTCCATTCTCATTGTCCGACTGTTGTGTGCTGCCACACTTACAACCCCACCCCCGTTTTTATACTCTTCCTTCGTACCCTATAATTCATTCAGAATAAAATATATTTTAGTAATTTGGATTTAATTGTTCGAGATACAAGAGCGATTATTATTAATCCGATTTCGGCCATATCCTACAAGTTGCAATAGAAAGGGAAATTATAATTGAGCATGATTTCATCTATGTAGGCCTACCCACCCACCCCGAACACCCAAGAGCCCTTCGCTGCAAAAGGACGCCGTCTTGACTGTTTCCATCATCTAATTATAGAAAATTCCCCACCCCTAGGTACCAGTCACTTGGCCCGAGAATGCAACTCTTCTAAAATCAGTTAGAAAACTTGAGAGTCAGTTTCTTTAAACACAATCTGTAAACAATTTATTCATAAAGTATTTTGGGATCTTCTAAATGACACTGCACTGGAATATAAGTTTTAGATGGGGGAGGGAGGGAATTTGTTTGTTTTCTTTTAAAAAAAAGTTTCTTAACGAGCATTTTAGAACAATTTTCGAGTTTCTTTTAATTTTTTGTTAATAACAGAAGTTTTTTATAATTCAGTTTTATTTATAATATTACATTCATTACATTACATTACATTACATATTATAATTTGCTATGTACGTTTGAGCTTGCTCTTATAGATTGACAAAATTGTTATTATTCGCGTAGTCAATTGCCAAGGATTCATTCAGAAATAAATGGGGAAAAGACAAATAGTGAACTCTCAAAACGCACTGAACTGTCTCGGAAACGGATTAAAGTCACCAAACAACAGTATTCCACTTATCCCCAAACGCACGGAACTATCCCACGCCATTTTCCAAAATTATCCTCGCAACAGAATTGTCTGCTTAATACTCTATTTTGTCTTTTGAGCTGATCTCGGCAGTGTTGTGAACTGGCTTGTCGTTGGCGTTTCTTCCCCCACCCCTACCCTTTTGTATATACCATGCCAGTCAAAAACTATGTGCAATTTCCCGTCTTAAGTCTTTGATCCGATTTTTTTTGGTGGTAATTTCCACTAGTGCTTGCATTAGAGCTGCGCGTGAAATTAATGGACTCAAAGAGGCCAGCTGCTTGGAGATTGGGATTTTAAAATGTTTTCCGAGTGCGCGCAATTTGGAGAACACTGGAATTAATGAGATCAAACGAAAGCATATGCTTAATCTAGTGAAGGTTTGGGGTGGCTATGTGCGTATGATGTTGTGTGTGAGAGAGAGAGAGAGAGAGAGAGAGAGAGAGAGAGAGAGAGAGGAGAGAGGAGAGAGAGAGAGAGAGAGAGAGAGAGAGAGAGAGAGAGAGAGAGAGAGAGAGAGAGAGAGAGAGAGAGAGAGAGAGAATTTCTACAGCTAAGACTACGTACATTTTTTCCTCTAATAAAATATTTAAATGTACTCCTACTGAAACAAAACGCGGTTCTAAAGAAACAACTGAACGCACTTTAGTTAAGCATTAAATTTCAGTTCTGACGAGACAGCTAAGTATAATTCTAATGAGGCCACCTCATGGTTACTGAAAGACCTTCATGTATTTCTAATGGAACAACTTCGCTGTATTTGAATACGTTGAACATAACAAATAGTTACATTTCTTATCTATATACAATCGTCCACCCTCCAATCAAATAGTTATTGTACAGCACACAAAGTTCTAATAAAAGAGCAACAGATTATGCATAATTATAATAAAACGTGAACGCATTTCTAATGAAATTTCTGTCTCGCATGCAATAAACAGTAATTAAAAACGGGTTGGTGAGAGGATTAACCAAATCCTTGAAACAACTACACGCATTATCTAATAAAATATCTAGGTTCATTTTTAATAAAACATTCATTACATATATATATTTTTTAAATATGTCCATTTGTTAAACAAAACATCTGTCAGTTTCATAACATTTATGCCCTTTAAAATAAAACATATGACCATTTCTAATGAAACATCCATGCCCATTTTCCTAATAAAATATCTATACCTACAGCCAAAAAAAAAAAAAAAAAAAATGTCCAATTCTAAACATCAATGCCCACTTTTCTAATAAAATATCTTTGCAGTAAAAACATCTATGACATCTTCTAATAAATAAAACAACTGTGTTCTTTTTTAATGAAACATTACATCTATTTCCGACGAAACAAATACTTATGCGCATGTCTTATGAAATATTGCAAGAAGTATATTTCCCTAGTCACTATTCAGTTTTCCAGTAGTTTTGAAAACGGCATCACGCATCTATATTAGATCTACTCATTTACTAAAGCTTTGTGAATGCATAAAAATCACTGTGGATTCTAATGGGAGAGGATCTCAGATAAGTTTGTTGCAGTATTTATATATTTGAAACTAAGTTTATGTCAGTTTGTAGGTATATACTACGTACATAGGTGGGTAAAATCGGTGTAATTGAAAACCCAGACAGGTTTGTCAAAAATGAAAAAACCCACCACATTAGCATATAGGCCAACTGTTTTTCCACATGACATAAATAAAAATATAATCATACAATTCACCAAACAAGCAGCGTTTTTTTAATCAAAGATGATTATATGTTTAAGTAAACTGTCATCTGACAAAAAGTATGCAATTTATGGCAGTGTTATTTATCAGAAATGTACGTTACGTTTTGGTGTCATGGTCTCCCTTATTTGTCAGAAATGTACATTACGTTTTGGAGTCATGGCATTTTCTTTATTTATCAGTGTACGTTACGTTTTGATGTAATGGTCTTTGTCAGAAATGTACGTTACGTGTTGGTGTCATGATCTTTCTTTCATTATTGTCAGAAATGTACGTTATGTTTTGGTGTCATGGTCTTTATTTGTCAGAAATGTGCGCTACATAACGACACGATAGTGCAACTTCCTTTGACTGACTAGTACAACTGCCTTTGACCTAACGTGCTTTTACAGACTAGTACAACTGCCTTTGACCTAACGTGCTTTTACAGACTAGTACAACTGCCTTCGACCTAATTGTGCTTTACTGACTAGTACAACTGCCTTCGACCTAATTGTGCTTTACTGACTAGTACACCTGCCTTCGACCTAATTGTGCTTTACTGACTAGTACAACTGCCTTCGACCTAATTGTGCTTTACTCACTAGTACAACTGCCTTTGATCTGGCAAGCTTTTACTGTCTAGTACAACTGTCTTTGGCCTTTCACCTAATTTGCTTTTACTGACTAGTAAAACTGCCTTTGATCTAAAGTGTTTTTAGTGACTAGTACAACTGCCTTTGATCTAACGTGTTTTTAAACTGACTAGTACAACTGTCTTTGACCTAACGTGCTTTTATTGACTAGTACAACTGCCTTTGACCTGATCTCTCGTGTAGGTATTTCGTTGATTTGCATTTTTCAACTATGAACACACATTAAAAAAAGAAAGAAATAACATTTTAAGATTAAAATTACTTTTGTTAACATTATTTAGTTTGGAGTGTATGTGTACTATATGCGCGTATGTGGTTGGAAACTGCTAATATAAAAAAATGCAATTTTTCTATTGATGCATCTTATCATTTATATTTCACACATCGTTCCAAAAATTAAATTTAATGTAAAAGTTGGTAAAAGGTTAGCAGGGGATGGTGAAATAAGAGTAGGCCATATCGATATTTATTAATTTATGAAAATAGTGACCAAATGTACTCAAAGAATTAAATATTTATAGTTCTTGAGATATCAAAATATTGTAAAATTTTAAAAAAGGCCTATCTTACTCATATGGTGGAGCAAGCTGGACCCAATCCATGGGGCATAATGACCATAGGTGAGGGTATAATGGGTCAGCGTTTGAAAGAAGCAACAAAACCCCTTCATATTAATCATTGTAGTGAGTTACTGGTTTCTGTTTACAAATGTTTGAATTCATGGCAGATGACATGACACAATTAGCAAAACATCATTACAAACAATTTTAGGGGATCATGACAAACGAAACATCATAGCTCCATTTTATTCACATAAAATCAAAATCAACACTCAGGGATTTTTTAAAATACAAAAATACTTTTCTTGAAAACAGAGATAACCATCTTCGCAAAAATAGATATAAATGTAAAATCTGTTATTCCATGCAAAAAAAATAATAAATAAAGTTTTCATCAGAAGCACATTTTTTACACCTAGGGTGTTGGACCCAGTCTTCTGTTGGAGGGTCAGTATACATTTCAGAACAGTAAAAACAAGTATAAGCAAGTTTTTGTTGTTGATGTTTTTGTAGCTTTGCTTTTTTCCTTTTCCAGATTTGTTACTGTTAGCTTCAGTTTTCTTAGATTTCCTTATATAGTCTTGTTAGATATAACTTTCTTGAATGGGTGACTGCTTGTTAACAGCTCACTCTGGCATCTTTTTACGCTTGATAGTAGAATGAATTTTTTGGCATTTAGGCAGAAGGGAGGCTTTGTCATGTAGGCACAATATATAGAATTGGCTGTTTACGTTGGTCACCATTAGCAGATGCAATACTAATTACACACACTAGCTTTGTGGTTCTGTTACTGGCTCTTCGAATCCCCTCTCTGTTATTTCTGCTGAAGCACAACCATTGTCTGTAAAAAAATGTTTGATTAAAAAGGATATATGCCACAACTTCTAAAGCCTTGTAGTATGGCTTTGTCAATAGATGCAACCTGTGCATAGGCAAAAGCAACCAATTCAGGAATCTATTGCGTTATTCTCTTACCTGGATTGATATGCATCCAGTTCTGCACTTCTTTTTTTGACTCAGCATTCAGAAAGGTCTGTCTAGTAGTTAATTTTGTGAGATGTGTGAGTGGGTATAGTCAGCATGATAACATAAGTTCCTGAGCTTTTTCTATAGCAGAAAACTGCATTGAGAAATATGATTTTCGATTATAAATAGAACCTTTTCATTCTCATATGGTTTCACGTGCTGCAAAGTGTTCAAACCAGTGAGGAAATAGCACTCCCTTTATCCAGCCACTGTCAAGTGAACTGTGTCAACAGGAGTCTGCTTTATAAGTTGATTGTTCAAATGTTTTCATTTAAAGAATATTGCAGGCCAGCATACAAGTGTTGATGTTTCTCCTTTTCCAGCAGATAAGACTATCCCAAATTGCTCGGATGCCATCTTGACTAAAACTTCTGAAGGTTTAGTTGGCACTGTTGACAACCCAGATTCATCACTATAAACATCCTATCTGGAGTAAACTTAAATATTTTAAACTGATCCTCCTGCAAACCAAATAAATGGTTTATTTGAACTGTCAGCCTGGCGAGACTAGTCTGCTCCGGATTTCTTAGTGCCAGAGCTGCGTGGCGAGATAAAAAGCCTTGGAATCAATCGTTACTCGCAAGTCTAACGCTTTTGTTGAAACGATTTTCAATATTGTTTTTCCCCCCAGGAAACTCAAATCAAGTTTCCTAACATTTAATGTTAAACCGCCGTATAAAATGGTTTGTAATTTCGTGAAATGTGATTTCAAGCTGTTTTCTTGTTCACAATTAAATGATGCTAGCATGAGTTAATATTCTCTTTTGTAAATCTTTGTAGGATCCATGGGATCCCATACTGTTTAGCAACATGTCCCTCAGATATGTCACCATTCGTTACAAGAACGACTGCCGACTGCTAACCACTTGCATCGGTTGCCTTTCCGTTTGTGATTTCTCACCACAGCAAGTTCTGTAGGATTAAAAAATAATAAAGCTTAATATATTATTTCCAATAAATCTCAAGGAAATAAATGCATGAAGGTTTATCCCCACTTAATATTTTAGATTTGTATCTAACTTATTTATTAGTGTCATTCACTTCAGCTGGACCACTTGAACATCTCATTGCTGAACAACCTTGCCTCCATCTCCCTCTCTAGTCTAAAATAATCATTACTGAACGAACGAATTTGCTTAATTTTGAGGACAATAGTATCAAAGAACATATGTTAAGTTTCTCGAACATGATATGTTCAGTTATAAATATATTTATTTTTTAGAATGAAGAGAACTTACCGTAACAAAATAAAGTCGAAATAGCAAAATGTTCTTTATACAATATCAGTCTCAGTCATGAACGACTGTTTGGGCGCCAGGAACTTTCTATGCAGCGTTTTATAAGAGTGAAGTCCCTTTATATTAGCTCTTTGTTATTTTTAACTTTTGCTGAATTTCTTGATACAGGAGAGGCCCATCTTACCCGACGGCTTCTCACCTCTCCCTAATGTATTTTTTTTTGTTTGTTTTTGGTAGTGTTTATTTATAAATCAATTGAACTGGTGGTGGAAAAAAACCCAGATCAGAGGTATGATTTATGCGTCTTGAAGCTGTTAGAAAGTTTCGGAATCAATAAATTTAAAAAAAGGAAACCACCAAAAAATTATATAATTCGGTTAGATAAGAACAAATCACTAAAGCAAAGGAAGCCAACCTTCCGAAACTACATATGATTATGAACGGTATTTGAACATTTTAAGAGAATTTAATACCCGGTTACATGGTGTATAATAAGTTTTGTATAGTAAAAGTGCAAATTAAACAAATAATGATAAAAACAAAACAACATCGCCAAATTACGGCAGATATAGATTTTTCTTTCACAATGGCCGTTCACTTGTGTATCAATATAGTTCAATACAGTTGTAGCCATGTTACTTGCCCCTTAAGCACCGAATGCCGTTGCTAAGGTAAGCATTTGAAAGGAGAGTTGTTTCACCCAGTCCGGGGTGACGAATCTGTAGAGGTTTTTTTTATTTTATTTTTTATGAACTATTCTGTCAGTAAAGAAATTAGGGGTTTTGTCACGAACGAATGAATAGAATTTTTTTTAGAAGAGAGGGAGGGAAAGAAAAATTCAGATCACTTACAACTGTACTGTTAAAGATCTAATAAAGGATTTGAAATGTCTGTGAGTACTGTCGGCTTTATTCCGCAAGGGTGAGTGTTTGGTTATCGTACCTAAGATACCTCACAAGCAAAGACATCTAGCTAAGATACCCCACAAGAAAAGACATTCATTTAGCTTAGATACCCCGCAAGCAAAAGCATCTAGCTAAAATACCCCACAAGCAAAGACATTGATCTAGCTATCTCATAACCAATGACAGTCATCTCTCTCCCTCTCTCTCTCTTACGTCTTAGTTAAAGGTGCCTTATGGGCTAATATAAAGTCGGCGTTAGAGTCTCACAGTGACTTAACTTGCTTATTGATACCTACTACTCAGTGAGCTTGGTGTTAGAGTTAGTGTTCTGTTTTTAACAGGAACTTTTGACGGTAAGAATATTAATTTTCCTTTAAACTATAGTGAAGTACTGCATGGATATTACCCAGTGTTTGAAATGGAAATGCAAAACAATTCCAAAACTAGAAAAAGAAGAAATATTTTAGAACACGTCTAAAAGGAATGTGTTTATATTATTTCTGAGATGTAAAATAGATTTAAAAAATATTAAAAATGGACTCAACGATATGAAACCCGTTAAAAGCTCACAAGTTCTGTCGAAAGCAGCACTTGATCGATTTATTACACTGAGAATAGTGGCCTAAGTGACAAGGAGCCCGTTAAGAGCTCAGAAGACCTGCCGTGAGCAACACATCTGGGTGAATTACTGCTAATCTCTAGAAATCTTAAGCAAGATCTGGAGCGAAGAGGAATTAATTGATATATGCTGTTTAATCCGAGATAGTACTCGCTACTACTGGGAGGGGGGAGAAGCGGAGGTGATTACAAACAATTTTAACACATTTTAAAAAAAATTTAATAAACAAAACCAAATCTCAGATAGCTGTAGGTTAATTTAGATACGCCAGCCTACACGCATTAATGTGTGAAGATGGCTCAGTTAAAAATGCGGTTCAACGAAGGGGACTATACATATTTTCTGGGTGAAGCGCTTTCGCTTGAAACCGTATGCAGTATTGTCTAGGAACGTCCATTTCGCGATTACTCTTACTTTTAATTATGAATACTTCATACTTTGACCACACTTGAAGTCGAATAAGGTATTGAACCGCAGCAAAATGTCCGGGGTTACTGGATGTAGACACAC
Source organism: Sinotaia quadrata (assembly GCA_028829895.1). Lineage (NCBI taxonomy): Eukaryota > Metazoa > Mollusca > Gastropoda > Architaenioglossa > Viviparidae > Sinotaia > Sinotaia quadrata. The sequence continues at coordinate 104,396,317 of CM054181.1, read as the reverse complement.
TTTTTGCAATGTAGACGGGGACGTTTTAAGAGCGGCCAAACGAATTGAGACAAATCTGGCAGACCGGTGTTTGTTTGAGTGCAGCATGACTGACGATTGCGCACGCCAACACTGACACTGGCTTTCCTAGGCTGATTAGAGAAAGTACGGTAGTAATTTTATGCAGTTAGTTTGCCAGTGTGAAATATCGCTTTCGTTTTCTCACTGTCTTTGTTAACTGTTCTGTTTGGGTTTTTTTTTTTTTTAATGCTTCTGTCAACCTTAAGTGTCTGCCAGAATAAAACTTGCCCCACCCCGCCCCGACAAGTTCTTGTAATTGTATCTGGTAAATGTCATGGACTATTGTGATCTTAGCGAAAAACGATCCAGTTTTTTTGTCTGCAGTGTGCTAAGAGAAGTCTCCGCTCCCTGTGCTTTTTATTTTTTTTAACCAACTATTTTTATTGGTGCCTTAAATTAACTCAATAAGTCATTATTTGTGCTTCGAGAAATTTGACTTGAAGTTGATTGCTCATTCAGCTTTTGGGTTTGTAAGGATAATTTTTTCTTGTGTCTTTGTATATTGGCATATGCTATGTGACACCCCCTCCCCCCACGTTTTTTAAAAAAAAAAAATGTTATTTTCGTCTCACTTTGCATTGTTTGCATAAAGAGAGAAGTGACTAGCCCATGTATTTACTTTGTAAAATCTAGGGTAGCTTAATCGTGGCTATGTGTTTCTCTGAAGGCAGCCGTTGATTTTTTTTGAAACGCACCTTCATCAATTTCTTTGGTAAAAATGGAGTAGATTTTATGACTGAAACAGAAAATAGTCGTAGATTTCTAGTTTGTGTGAAATATTCCTATATATATATTTTTTTAAAATGAGAGTTTGGTTCGAAGTATATGTGAAACAGTGAATTCGTTGACTTACTCTGGCACCTCTCCAAGATGTCCGCAAGGCGCAGCAGCAAACCGCCTGGGAATGTTAGAATTGAGCAACGGCGAATGTCTTTTGTCGGAGGGCATGTTCTTAACATTAGTAAGTTCATGCATTGGTACAAGTACTTACAACAAAGTAGACTTAAATCTATATGCTTTGTAAAACAACAAAATATCAACGTATTTTGTCTCTGCTCATTTCTTTACGTGTGAGATTACATTTTATGCTCATTAAGCAAGTGTTAAATTTTGAAATCTAGACGTTTGACAAAGCAACTGAAATTGTTAAATAATAATGTGTGCACAAGACAGTGTGTGTTGTGTGTGTGAGTGTGTGCATGCGTGTGTACGCGCGCATTTGTCAGTGAGTGTGGTGTGTTTTTAATTTAGATATCGGCAATGAAATGCTAAGCTGTCATAATCGTCAAGTAACTTTAATTCTAGCTTCTTGATCAAATTTAATAGCAGTTTGTTGTGTTTACAAAAACTGGAAGAAACACATTGTTAATTACCTAATGGAATTATGGTTTTAAAATTTTGTTCCTTCCAGTTTATAAATTAATCTTTACTGAAGTGTATGTCCTTCAGACCTGATTAAATACTTTGTCCTTCTATGTAACTGTTGCAGATCGCTTTCGAAAGAAGCGAGATGGTACTCCAGACAAGTCTGCCACTCCCTCACAGGAAGCCCAGGATGAAAACTGTCCTCCCTCACGACAGATCATTTGGGATGAGGAGATTGAAAAATTGCAGATTAAACCTGAAGAGCTAGAAAAGGTAAGTAGTTTTGAAATTTTAAAAAAAGAAAGCGAAAAGGCATAATATATTTTCTTGTCAATCTTTGGCATCTATGGGTTGCAATTGACTATCATAAATAATATATGCAGAAGTCTGATCAAATACTAATACAGCCATGAAATTGCAGAGAAATAAAAAGAACCATATTTTCTGTATGGCTTTTAGGAAATGTTTAGTTTTTGATATATTTGTACATTCATGTAAGGATTCTCCTGCCCCCACCTCAAGTACAACTTACAGTATTTCTTTATCAGCTACAATAGTTGTTGAATAAACCAAATTGAAAATAATCAGTTCACTATGATCAAAGTTTATGAAATTTACATAATTCTTTACAAAATAAAAATAAACACAAACACACTGACTTACAGTTACAGTGGCTTTGGAAACTTCTACAAAGTAATTCAATAATGGCACAATAAAGAATACATTTATATGTGTATGAGTATGCACTTGTGTATGTATGTGTGTGTGTGTGTGTGTGTGTGTGTGTGTGTGTGTGTGTGTGTGTGTGTGTGTGTGTGTTTTAGAGAGAGAGAGAGAAAGAGAAGAGAGTGGTTATAGTAAAAAAGACATCAATCTACTTTCATTCTCTGAATCTTGTGTTCTCTATTTAAGAAATGTTTGATAACAGTGGAGAAGCTAGAGAGTGTGAAGTGGGTTGGTTATTGACAGTTTAAAAAGGATATATGATTCTGTTGTTTTAAAGATTTGTATTTTTTTTTTTTACAAGCAATAACCAAAAAATACACCACTGGTTCATCCTTTGTTTCTTTTCATATGCTTGCAATAACTCTGCACCCTTTGCTTTAAGTCAGATTATAATCCAAAAATAGATCTGTTCCCAAGGAATTCTTCATTGAAAGTAAATCCAAGTAGTGTTAGATACCGGACTTTTAGGATTTTAGGATTTTCCATTTCACCATCATCTTAGAATCTAGAAAAACTAAATAGACCTTCAAAGTCTTGAAATGTTTTCAAGCTTGTTCCATGAAACATCCATAAAAAATTTCAAAAAAGAAAAATGCAAGACAATTCTTGATAGTATTATAAAAGTAATTAGAGAGATGGGACTACCTTCTAAATGTCTATTCCATGAGTCAGATATGTCTTTTTCTAGCTGTTTTAGTCTAGGATTTCCCATTAAGTTCTAAGCTCAACACATTTTTCAACAATTGTTTTCCACATTTACTAATTTCAACACAATGACAATTAGTTTAACAATTTTTAACAAATTTGAAATCAATTCCGGATGAGCCCGCCACTTAATGTTATGCCTACTACACCTAGTTAATGGTTATGCTTATTATTATTAATTAATCATCCATAACTAATTACCTGTGATGAGAATCTTAATTTATGTTATAAATAATTCTCCAGAAGACACCATTCATCTCTCTCACTTGGTGGATATGCAGGCGCTGTAAATGTTTTCTCTCTTCCACAACATTAAAGACAAACATTTACCATAACACAGTCTTTCAGTCGGTGGAAATGTCTTACTAAAGGAGAAGACAAATCCATCTTTAATCTATATTTAGCAAGCCCCCATCCACCCACTCTTTCCAACATATGGTTATCAATATTTGTAAGAAGGTCAATAAATTTAATAATAAATTTATCAAATCAGAAATCAAATATATATATAACAAATACAATGAACAAGATTTCTTGACATCAGTATTTCCATGAAACCACCTTCAAATAATTTTAATATCTATACAGTCTTATATCATAAAACACAAATCAACAATTTGGTGTCAATACAAATCACAAGATAGTTCTTATCAGAGAACAAAACTGGAGCTATTAGAGATGTGATAATAATTTGTACATAACCTGGTTTAGGTGCTGTCTCTATAGTCTTTTGCACACAAGTTTATTGTTCGCATTACTACTCTCAATTCCACGTGATTCCCTCCTGACATTGTAGAACACTTATCTGCTGCTATTCTCTCAAGGCTAACTTGGGCACTCCTTTACCATATTAGCTCCCTCAAGCAGAACAATTGTAGCAATTTCCATAACTTCCCAGTACCAGAAATTGCTTGATGTAGTCAGCATACCTTTCCACCATATGTCAATGGAATGTAGTGTATTCCTTACACTTACACACTGTGGTAGATACTTCTTGCATCTGCCCCAGTTGTACAGTTGTAGTGGTATATAATCAGTAAACCAGGAGATTCAGATAAAACAAGGAAAGGCTGCTTTTTCCCTGTAAAATATAATCAGGGAATAAATGCTAAGTTTCCAGTTTATTTATTTTTAATTCCATTCTTTCTTATATTCAAGTCTCAACTTACAGTTTCCTGCAACAGTATTTACTAGCCCAATACATGCATATAACATAATAAATACAGTGTAATAGTTTTGAGTGTGTTCACTAGAAACAATGTCAAGTGTTTAGCTTGCTACATATAAGCATCATAGTTCACAATTTATAGAAATAATAGTCTACTTACATAATACATCTCTGTGTAAAGCGCAAGTACAACACACCAATACTAAATATGCAGGAAATATTTCTTTCTTTCTCAATCAGTCATTTAACTCACCATTAAGCTAACATGCCTTTCATGACAGGACTTCTTGCCATACCAAATTGAAGTGATTAGACAATAGAATTCTCTACAGTATTTCAACAGCCCATTGGCTGGTCTTGTTGTAAATCTTAACAATTGGATACTAAAAACTACACATCCTGTTGGAACTTGTTTGGATTGTATCAGCAATTTCTAGCATATTCTCAGTTCAAGTTGTTTACTCCAACTCTGACACATACAAAAATGCTATCATAAGGAGGCCCGGGATTGGGTAACATCAATAATTTAACAATTTATATAACAGTTAAGTTTAGAAATAGGTATAGGCAAATTTATCCACCACACAAAGTTATATTTCTACAGACTACAAACAATACTAGATTAGATTAGATTTCTATAGCTATTTACTAAATTTACATGTTAATTTTACAACATTAGTCATTTGAGGTAATTTTATCATATATTTTCTTAGATATGAATGTGGTCAGATGGAGTTGTAAGAGACTTATAACAACACAGAGATCTGAGGATCACATATGTTTAGTGGATTACATACGCCTTTGTGGTTTATTTAGGAAAATATATTATCTGAATTTTGCATTTCTATTTTGGTGTTTTCATTTTAGGTTATACTTCCACATCCTCCCTCTGAACCCAAACCACCTGTATCAACTGCTGTGGTCACTGTGCGCAAGAGAAAGCCTGAGTCTGAGCTCAAGAAGCCCAAACTAAAAAGGTGAGGAGTTATTCCGATCAGAGTAATATTTCTCAGGTCTGGGTAAAAATAGAAGTTTCATAAATCGAAAGTAATTAATGATTCCCCACTCCAGATTAAGTTATTTGTGCATAGTTTTAATGCAAAACTTATTTTAGCAATTTATAAATCTCAGCCATTGTCAAAACTGATGTCACAGTGAGCACAGTGATATACAGTGAAATCTTGGATCACAACCCTTAATGGGGGAAGAAATAGGCCAATAAGCCAGTCCATCAGAGGAAGCAAATGAAGTGGAAACATGGTCATAGATTTGTAAAATAGTTATAATAGTTATAATTTGCAACGATAGACAATGCATAGTTTTATATATAAATTTATAGAATGATTTGGCAGGATGGCTGTTCATAAAATTTCATGTACTATCTATCAGTTTCTACCAGTAGAAACCATTTGCATTCAGCCTGGTTGTATATTTGATCTGCTAGTGCAAGAGTAGGATGATCGAGCATCAGATAAATAGGTTAGGCTGCACATCTAATTACAAGTGGTTTTGAAAGAGGGAGAGATAATGGACAAACACATAAGATGAGAGTATAGATGTCTAGGGGACCTTAGTGTCGACAGGTTGTGTAGTTTAGGATAGATTGTGAATAGAATAGTATAGAATAAGATATAAGCACAGAGTAGGTGAAGAACTTTAATTCAACTAGAAGTTAGGGTAGGAGATGATATCATTATTATTGTGGTGTCAGTGAACTTGATGCATTATAACAGATATGCATTTTATATAAACTGTGCCATGGACTTGGACATTTGCTGTGTGACTTGTACCATTTAATTGTTTGCTGCCTGGTTCCATCAGTTCAGAGATGGCATTTTATAAAAATTAAACAATCACTATTACAAAGAACCTGTGTGTATCGTTTTGTGAATTTGTACAAATGGCGCTGCATGCAGAAGACAAGAAAACATACGTCACCATCATAACCATCATTGGTGTCTTTAACCCTGCTGAGAGCAGGATACAAGAAGACACACATCATCATGCCTTTAATATATGGATACAGAACTAGATCAGAATTCACTTGATCTAGCTATAGACTCCAAAAGGGGATGATACATATTTGATCTCCAGTGAATTGAAATTACCAACATAAATCAGAGATTAACATACAGTGAAGGATCACAAAATATGAGTATAGTCTCAAACATGGATCAAAACACTCAGATGTTGATCAAAATATTCAAAGATCAGAATACTCAAACATAGATCAAAACACTTAGATGTTGTCCAAAATACTCAAAGATCAGAAATCTCAAACATGGATCAAAACACTTAGATATGGATTGACACCAATTCAAGAGTGAGAAAATTAAATTTCACCCTTGAATTCACACCAAACTAATTCAATTTTTCTATTGCAGTGTGCTTGTGGCAAAACCAGCCACTTCTGACGCACCACTGAAGCCTGTGGACTATTCTGGTGAGTATTATTTGGTTATATGTGTATATGTGTGTGTATTTGTATGTGTGCATGCATGTGAGAGAGAGTTTAATAGGGTGTCTATGCAAAGTGGATGTCTTGAGTTTGTTGGTCTTTGTAGAGAATCTATCATTTTTAATATATTTAAGTGTGTATTATCAGTTGCTAGCCAGTATATAGATACTAGTTTTACTTTTTATAGGCCTTATAAACAATCTGACAGATTTATTAGTAAGTTGTATTGAAGCAAAAATTGTCTTGCAATTTGTTAACCAATATAGAGCCTCATGTCTACATTATGTAAACCCTAAATCCTCACAGGGTTTTAGCAGGGTGTTTCTAAGCATTGAATGTCTTGATATGCTAGTTTGTTGAACCCATATAGAGATTCTTACAAGGTTTTATAGAGTTCTTGTAAGCAAAGGCTATCTTACATTGTATCACAGTTTGTTAACCTTTATAGATATTCTTTCAGGTTTGTTTGTTTTTTTTTAAAGAAAGCAGAGTTTTAAGCAAAAGTGTTTACAGTATGTTTCAGCTGTTAAGCCCTTCTTGACATTTTTACATGGTTACAGGCAGATGTGTTGTACAGTGTGTTATAAAGTTGTTAAACCTTTGCAAAGATTTTTACATGATTTTAGCAGAATGCATTGTTTTCAGCAGGGTTTTTGTGTAGTAAGCAAATATGGTCCTAGTCAAAACAAGCTTTACTGTTAAAATGTTTATTAGTTGCTAGGAAGTTGTCATCAATAGTGGAGGATGTTTCACTATAATTGTTTGCAGTTCACAAAAGGAATTGTTATAATTCTTTGTTAGTAAATTTCCAGGGACACTCCTTAGTTTAAATTATTTTTAAAAATAGAATTTTTTTTTCCTCATCAGATTGGACAGAGGTTTGTAAATTTCCTTAAATTATAATTATGATGTAAATCTTGTTCAGGCTATGCAGGACCACGTTATGATGAAGCTGGGCGAGTAATTCACTACAGCATTTTGGGAACGTTTGAAGACTATCGTCAAGAGGCCATTTTACGAGGGGACCTTCTGGTGAGTGTTTTAACATAAGTTCTATGCTTGTCTCTGTGGGTTTAATTAAAAAATACTCTTACTGTTTGTGGTTTTCTTCAGATGTGTGCTATGTGTGTGTGTTTCTGCATACATGATTCATAATTTTACATTAAATGAGCAAAAATTGTGTACTTTCTATTTAAAATATTTTCTTTTTACAGTAATTATGTTGAAGTCTTTATGGCATAAGAATCTGCATGTCTTATTGAATATTTTAGCTATTTATAAGTAAAAGATTTCTCATGTTGAGAGATTACTCCAAAAGGAAAGAGTTAGTTCAGTATATTATACTACACCATAGACTCTATTGGATTTGTTGTTAATAAAACATCTTTTGACTTTGTTCACATAGAACTTAGCTAATTAGAAAATAAGATTTTTCTTACTGATTGGATTTCATGCACGAGTTCTTGAGTCAGCCTTACTTTGAAGCACATTATTATCTTTAGTTTTGAAGGATGTTATTTGTTCAAGCATATTCAGTTAAAAGAATTATGAATAAATATCACAATAATTGTAGTCAGATATTTCACAGTAATTTAATTAGGATTTAAATCTTATCAGTTCTTTAAAAAATGTTGCAAGTTTGTAATATTTCCAATTGTGTCCTTTGCTCTCTCATTTATTATCATTGGACTATTTTAATTCACTGTCATGCTTATCAGGACCATTAACAATTGACTAAGGAGCCAAATTAATTTTTAATTATGAATAAATAGGCAGTATTTAGAGTATTGAGCTTCACATTAAAGAACTTATTCAAAATATGTTTCTTCAGGATATTCCTACCCCAAGGATCAAGGATGATTTTTTTGAGAAACCAACCCTTAAATATGAGAAACATAAAGGAGCACAAGAGGAATACTTACGAAGTAAGATGGAGGAAAACAATGCTCTGAAAAACTGGCAGCTAAAAATGATTGAAAGAAAACGTCAGCAGGGATACATCTCAAGTGAGACTTTTCTTTCACTCTTCACCACCTACTACTATGTACAATAACAGCTTCCTTTCTCTATTTTTTTCAGAACAAGACAACTGTAGAAAGCATTGTTGTTCTTCAGTTTGATTGTTGGTTATTTCTTTAGTGTGGTTGTCAACTGGGTTTGTCTGTTGTGAAGTTGTGGAAGTTTCATTGTCTTCTGTTTCAGTCATAGGATTGTGATATTTGTTTGTTGCTCTTCTTTCTTTTGTAGTTCTAGAGCTGTAAGAAACCCATTTTGCATGATTAGTCGCTTCTGGTCCATGAACTGCTCTAAACTGATAATATCACCAAGATGGTGTTTGAGCCAGAATTCACATATCCTTTTTATTCTCTATCATCTTTCTGTGCGTTGGCTTTGATAGTAAGATACTATTATGTGCATGTTTTCCTCTCTGGTCCATCTCCTCCGAGCTTTCACTAGCATTTCAGTATCCCATTTTTTGCTAGAATACCCTGAAATATCAGTGTCTAGTGCAGACTCTGTTAACCTGGCAAAGTCTGATCTGGTATAGAATCAAATTTTATTTTCTCCATAATAACTGTGAATGTTGTGGGTATAGTTTGGAAGGAGCCACTTTTCCCACCCTCGATAGTCCAGAGATGGGTGTTGACAGCCCAAGTAGCTTAGCTTTCTGGGTAATTTTGCCCTCCACTATCAACTATTATTATTATTATTATTATTATGCTCAATTTGCATTATCTTTATATCTGCCAGCCTGCTTTTCTGCTTGTCTGATTGTATTAGCATGCTAGAAGTCATAATATGTCCAAAGAAATTTAACATATCTTTGCAGTTAATATCTTTAGCCCATTTAAATAGGACACCTTACTGATATAACAATATATTCAGTTAAAATATTTGTCAAACCATCAAAACTTTGTAAAAGTCATTTTGCCAAAATTACTCTTAAGAATTACAATTTAAATTTCAAATTGCCATTTTTGATTTGCTCATAAAGCCAAATAGATATGTGTCTTTTTAAATTACTTATACAACATATTGTAGTAGTAAATGTCCAAATGACATGATCACTGCGATGAGTTATTATCATTACAAAAGAGTGCATCATTGTGCAGAAAGACCATGTAGATCTTTTGATAGTGGCAGATTAGATTATAGATGAGAAAAAACCCAAAGGAAATGAATATTAACTTAAAGCTTAGAAAAAGACAAATTAAATGGATATTAGTTTACAGATGACAGAAAGAGAAAATAAGTGAATATTAGCTTACAGATGATAAAAAGACAAGAAAATCAAAGATTATATATTACAGGAGATAAAAGACACAGTAAGCTAGTGATCCTAAGCATAGATTCTTTGACAGCAGGTACAGTGTTAAATTCATTTTGTGCTAACTGTGACTGAATATATGTGTGAATATATATATCCATAGAACTTCTGCAAAAAGCACCACAAGATCTGGCAATGAATCAAGCAGAAACTTACCACCAAACTCAGGAAGAGCGATATTTAATGGACCGCACAATCCCATTTGTTGATTATGGGAAAGGATGTAAGTGACAAGGCATATTCATTAATAGTTGTCTGAATTAACATACCTGAGAAATCTTAATTCTACAACAATATTTTAAAGTACATGCAAACTATTTTTCTTATCCTCTATCTAGTGAACATTTCCCAAACTTTTACTCAGTAGCACTGAATATGAATATGTGATGCATACACAGAAACAAATCATGCAGACACACATACATTCACACCACACTCTCACACACACACATGCATGTGCAAGTTTAAAGCAGCTTGATGAATAATATAATTATGAACTAAAACCCAACTTTTCTATTTATGCTGTTAATATTTTTTGCAGATCGAATTGGAAGTGAATTTTGGAAGCAGCAAGAGCAGTTTGGTGATGAACTATCTGGATTACAGTAAGTAGATTTAATCTTTTCATGGCATATTTATTACTTTTAAGTAGCACTGACATTTTAACAAATGAGTGCTGCACATATATTGCACTTTAATGAAAACTTTTCTTGGCATTTTTATTACTCATATGTAGTGTTAACATTTATACGAGTGCCCTATGGAGAGTTGTACTATTTAGTGAAGGTGTTTTTATTACTCATAGGTATAACACTGAAATTTTTATATGCACGCATCTCTGTATGTGGCTTTTCTCTTTCAAAAATGTTCGGGCAAATGCTAAGTACAGAGAAACTATCATAATCCAAAATTAATTTCAGTATAGTATAGTTCTTTGACTGAAAGTTCAAAATAGCTAAATATTAGTATGTGTATTAAAGGAATTATATCTTGGCTCAGATGTTTACTGATTTAGTACATTTCAGGATATTTGATCAGTTTGTTTCTTTTTCAATGCTTTCTGTATATTGCAGTACTTGAACAAAATAATATACACATCATAATCAACAATGTATATAATTTAAATATTTTGTATATGGTGTATTCTAATTTCAGTATGACACTTACTCAGACAGAGCGTGGTTTCCCACCCCCAGTGGAGCATGTTGGAATTCCAAATGTCGTTAGAAAAGAGAAAGGTAGGAACTTTATTGCAATTTTACATTTTACTTTTTAGTCAAAGTTGAGAATTTATGAGTGTCACCACCAATCTTCCCCCACTCTCCGAAGAAAGAAAGTAAAAGGTAAATGGCTAGTCACCAACTCGTCGGACTTGCATAGGTATTTTTCACAAGATCCACTTGCACAACGAACCAAGGAACCAATGTGTTTTGGGGGATGAATTTATTTTTTATTCTGCATGCAGGGCTATGAGTAAACTGACATTGTGTGTGTGTGTGACAGTGTTTTGGGTGTAAACCTTATAGATGGTACGACACGAAGAAACAACCGTACATATTTTCACTCTCAAAACTCTCAACTAAACTTTAAATCCAAAGTTAATTTATTAAACACAGGTATTCACTCATATGGTAATTAATAATCGATCATTCTGAACTATTCACGCTCACATTCATGGGGGAAAGAAACAATGAAAGGTGAAAAGAAAAAGAAAAATTTAAATTTAAATAATAAAGAAACTTTCCATAGAGCAGTAACATCTGCTAAAATTACACTGACATTAAATATAAATGCAAACTCACAACATTTCTAGGATTATCGCCCTTAAAATAATGTTTATATTTCAAAGTATCTTGAAATCATTCAAAATCAGTCTACAAATGTTAGAATGAACACTATCAAGTCCAGTTTCCACGACTTCACACAAACCTTAATTTTACACTAATTTAAAGTATTCACCTAAGCTAGATGCACTGAGGTCAGTTTATTTTCTAAAGTTTTCCTGAGTCTTATGTATCAATTGCACTGGGGTACACTTACAGACAAAAATGAAGATGAAGCTTAATGAGTTTTGAAAAACAGCAATCTTTAGCTTTAGTAATTACTTTATATCTGATGAATGGAATGTTAATTAGAAAAATGGTGATAATCTTGGATGACTCTCAACACTGAAAGAAATAAATGTCTTATTTTTCTCATTGATTTTAATTGTTAACTAAATGTTGTTAAAATGTTGTTTAAGTAGATTTTATAAACAACACAAATATATCTGGATACAGATACAATTTTATTGTTTGTTTATATGTGCAAACATGTAAATAAATCCTTGTGATGCACACACGAGTTGTCTGTTCCTAGCCTGGTTTGCAGTAAATAATTATATATAGATCTATTTAAAAAATGCTCTTTTTCTGTAGCAAAAGTAAAGCTAGGTTTATAAATGAAACAACAGTTAATGATCAACATTACATTTGTTATTTTATTGGATAACCATGGGTTACCTGGTATTAATCATGTACAGTGTTGGACATTTCAATTAAATGTCTATTTTAGTGTGAAAAAGTTACTGGAAGAAAGATTAAAAATTTAATGTCAAACTAACTTTATTTAAATGATGCTCTGTGTTTATCCTTGGTTTAGATGTTTCACCTACTAACATATGGTAATTGTATACTTCCTGTGGTTTACAAGAGTTATAAACTGTTTATTTGTCTGTTTTGTTCTTTTTAAGTATTGCTTATATTTCTTATGTATTGACTTAATTTTTTATATGTTTATTGTTTTGCAATTTTTGATATGGTTGTAATTTTAATTACAATACAGATCTACTCTAGGATGTTTGACTACATTAAGTGCTTCAGATTACAAACCCTTTGATTATACAGAATATTGTTTAATAATAAATATAATTATTTCTGTTTTCATACTGAACATATAACAATGCAAAAATGAAAACAATTAAATTAAATATATAAAAGAAAAATAAAATGTTGCTCTGTAATGCAAATAAAATAGAATAATATAAATTAATAACAGTACACATTTAAAAAGTACTAAAATCTGTAAGGTAATCATTTTTACTTTATAAAATAATTTTATTGTAGGAAATTCATTCTTTTTCTCTTAGATGCCTTATCATATCTGACAGGAAACATCAGTGTCCATTTGGAAATAGAACTCCTTTGATGTCTCATGTTGATGTCCGAGTTAATCTGTCAGATTCTTAATCCATCACATTTGTCAGTAAAGTACACTGAGTCTGTTCATGCAGAATGATGGCTTAACTCTATCTTTTAAATCAGACTGACTGTTTGCATGGAGTATCTTATAACACAGGACTGTTGTGTAATGCATCAACTAATTTCAGATAGTGTAGTAAACTCTTGTTTTTGGAAAGTCAGATTTATTTTCATTTATGCTTCAGATTAAATGAAACAGTAATTTATCAAAATTCAAAATTATTGATAATGAAATTTTGATTTTACTTTATGTTTTATGTGCATGTTTGCTTTTTTACTACTTTTTATTGTTTAATTTGTTTTTGTTTTTTTACTTTTTTTCCTTCTCTGTGACAGTCTTTTATTTTTCATAGTGATATAATTCTAGACTCCATGATCCTTCTACATTTACAACTCTGGACTCCATGATCCTTTTAAGCTTATAACTCTGGACTTCATGATCCTTTTAAATTTATGACTCTAGACTCCATGGTCCCTTTAAGTTTATAACTCTCGACTCCATGATCCATTTAAATTATAACTCTGGAGTCCATGATCCATTGAAATTATAACTCTAGACTCCATGATCCTTTTAAATTTATGCCTCTAGACACCTTGATCCATTTAAATTTATAACTATAGGCTCCATGATCCATTTAAATATATAACTCTAGACTCCATGATCCTTTTAAACTTACAACTAGACTAAATGGTCCTTTTAAGTTGATAAATCTAGACTCCAATGGCCCTTTTAAGTCTACAACTCGTAGACCTCATGATCATTTTAAGTTGATAACTTTAGATGCCATAGTCCTTTTTAAGTTTTTCTTGGCTTCATGGTCTGTTTCAATTTCTGTTGAATAATGTTCATTCATATGGGATCTTTGCCTTGAGTGTCTGTTCAGTTACAGTGCTCACCAAAGTTATATATGAATAGAAATAGCTTCTTTAGAAATTTTTTAATACTACTCTAATCAAATTTCAACTTTAAGTGGTCATCATTAGAGTTAGCAAAAGGAAGTTTATCTCAATATAATATTTGCAATGACAGGCCAAATATGTTCCGTTTCAAATCTGTTTCTAAAACTATCATATACATGTATTTTTGTATATAACTCTCAGTTATCCAGGGGAAGATTATCTTGTCTGTGGATTATCTGTGCTAGTAGCTGAAACACTTGTCATGAAATAAAATGTGCAAGCATTGATGCATATGAATGTATTACAATACACACATTTTTGCAAGATAAACATCTTGCTTTCTTATGCATGATGCTGATACATTCTTAGATATAATAAGATGATTCCTTAATTCAGAGAAGCAATGCTGTATAATTTGAAACTAAAATGTCAGCTGTAAAGTGAATGAAACCAAAATGGTGAAGACTTAATAATAAACATTTCCATATTTTTTTGACAACTGCCATACATTGGGTATTGGCTTAAACATTAAATTTAAATGTTCTAGTAGAGTGGTACCTCACATAACAAATGCCTCACAGAATGAACGATCTGCATAACGAATGCCCACATGACTCGCAGAACGAACTTGTTTCACATAATGAACCGTACGTACGCTGCACAAACATCACATTTTCCGTGAAAAAAATGGCCAAATCTGGCCAGTCGTGTCTCGTGTGGCTCATATGAAGGTAGGGCGCGTTTGTCCCCAGTTGATTGTCCTTTTTTCCTTGTTTTGATGAACGCCTAACATCTTACCTCATCAACACCTAACATCATACCCTGCTTTGGTGAGTGTCTTTACTAGCGTTTCTCCCCATGAACACTGCCGTTTTCATTTTCCTCTAATTTCTGATTTTTTGCGGCGATGTGGAATGGATTGTATGATTTCCTGTAGAAGTCTATGGGATATCATGTTTCGCATAATGAATACCTTGCTTAACGAACATACTGCTGGAATGAATTGTGTTCGTTATGCGAGGTACCACTGTATTGTATTTGTGATGCACAGATTTTATTTTTTAATTGGGTGTAGGGGTGAATTGGATGTTTAAACTATACTGTAAGTGTTTGAACTGTCAAAGCTGTGTTATTATAAAGTTTGACAAATGGTTTAGATTACATTTCTTATGTTCTAAATAATGTTTCAAGTCTTAATTATAGAAACAATGTTTTAGATTATTGTAGTGTGCCCTATGCACATTTCATCTCATTTTCTCAGTTACAGACTACAGTATTTTGTTTTTGTATTTCTATGCATGTTCTGTAATTTTTTGGGTCAACTTTCCCCTCCATTATTCCAAATAATCAAGAGATGGCTGTGTGTATATATTTTTTTTATAAAGCTGTGTGCACTTTGAAAGTATATTTAGTATGATTGCTAATTTGAGTTGCATTTCTTACTGTTAATATTTTGCCCTCATGCCATTGCAGTATGCAGAATTTTGAATATGTATAATAAATTGTATATTTTAGATCTTTAACAAAAATTAATTTGTTTTTATCTATTGAGATGTCATAATTATTGTCTTTATTGGTCAGATATTAAATATGAAGTAAAGTATATCTTTTCAACAGATACAAACATTTCTTTATTTAAAATATAAATGTAGAGTTGTTTAAACACCTTACAACTTCTGAAATTTGCTTGTGCATGTTTATTTGTTTAACAGAGAAATACAGCACTTCTGTTGCAAGAATTTACCCCCCCCCCCATTTTATTTTAAATTTAAAACTAACTGATATTTTGACATCTTCAGTGAAAACTAAAAGTGTTATATAAATGCAATAAAGAATATGAATTGGTGATATATTGTAGCATAAATGCTGTGTGTTCAGGAATTTCTTGGGATCCAACTTACAGAAATTCTGTACATCATCCCTGGCACCGCTCATCTTACCTCCAGACAAGGCACAAGCAGTTGCAGTCAATCATGAATGAACTGGACCCACACAAACCTGTAGGTTAATTATAGGATTATGAAATATTTGTTAAATATCTCACTTTGACCACATTCTATGTGAATTTTTTACCGCACAAGTGCTTATCAGGATAGAAAGAATACTGATATTGTGATAAATTTTGTATAGAATGCAATTTGAAACAATTCCTGAGACCTGGTCAGTACTAATAACACAGTCCTCATTTTTCTTATACTAAATTGTGCATTATAACAGATAATGTCTTTAGTTTTCATGTGCTTTGCCATTTCAGACTCTTGATATATGATATGTTCTTGTATTTGCTCACTTGCTTTAATAAGATAAGAGTCCTGCTTTGATTTAATTTACTTAGCACTTATTTCAGTCACATGTTTTCATGCAGATTGAGGTCTGATTGTATATATACAGTGTATATTTTTTTTCTTTGAATGGTAGGTTATTTATTTTTTCATTTGATCTACATTTTGCCTTTCTTTATTAACTCCATTTAAAATTTGTTATTGCTTTTTGTTTTACATATATGTATTTTAAAAAATTACAGGATTTTTCTGGACTTCAAGTAATTGGCTCCAATAATCCATACAGCAGAGATAATTTAGAGAGCAATGGACTGTCTGATACAGACTTCAGTGAACATAATTTTGATGGACAACCAACAGAAGAACAGCAAGCCATGGAACAGTAAGATATATGGAATATCTAGTGCACTTGCAGATACATGAAGTATACATTGCAGTATTACTCTTCTAATGAGGACTTAATTAATCTTGCTTAGTCAAAGCATCCTAGTGTGAATATAGTCTTCATGATAACATTAACTCAGACGCCTTTATGTTATATTAACTCAGGAAGTCTAAAAAGGGGTCATACTGAAAGCATTTATTTTTAATGACCACTATTAAAAGAAAATTAATTTTAAACCTGTTTACATAATATAAACTCTTTCTTCTGTATATTTCCATTTGTTAATTATCTTATTCAATTTTTTATTTTCCATTTGCTGAAATTTTTCTTTTTAGTCACATTATTCTAAAAGTACAAACTATATAATTTACAGTAAATATCACCCAAGATGAATAAATCATCCTTACCATGAATTCACTAGCTCCTCTCTTCTTTACAGGAATCCTTATCATGAGTTCACTAACTCCTCTCTTCTTTACAGAAATCCATTATCTTGAGTTCACTAACTCCTGTATTATTTACAGGAATCTTTATCATGAGTTCACTAACTCCTATCTTCTTTACAGGAATCCTTATCATGAGTTCACTAACTCCTATCATTTACAGGAATCCTTATCATGAGTTCACTAACTCCTGTCATCTTTACAGGGATTCTTTCCATGAATTCACTAACTCTTCTCTTCTTTACAGGATTCTTTCCATTAATTCACTAACTCATCTGTTTTTTTATAGAGATTCTTTCCATGAATTCACTAACTCCTCTCTTCTTTACAGGGATTCTTTCCATTAATTCACTAACTCCTCTCTTCTTTACAGGGATTCTTTCCATTAATTCACTAACTCCTCTCTTCTTTACAGGGATTCTTTCCATTAATTCACTAACTCCTCTCTTCTTTACAGGGATTCTTTCCATTAATTCACTAACTTTTCTCTGTTTTACAGAGATTCCTCCCCTGAATTTGGTAAATCCACTCTTCCTTTCAATTGTCCTTTCCATGAACTCAGTAATTCCTCCCTTCCTTACAGGAATCCTTATCATGAATGCACTAACTCCTCTCTTCCTTACAGGAATCCTTATCATGAATGCACTAACTCCTCTCTTCTTTACAGGAATCCTTATCATGAATGCACTAACTCCTCTCTTCTTTACAGGAATCCTTATCATGAATGCACTAACTCCTCTCTTCTTTACAGGAATCCTTATGAGTTCACTAACTCCTCTCTTCTTTATAGGGATCCTTTCCATGAATATCCTGATGTCCATCCACTGCCATTCTTTGGGCCTTCAATTAAATTTGCTGGTCAATCTGCTTGCTGGACTGGTGATAGCAACAGTTTATCGGGGCAGGTAAGTTTTAAGATGTTTGAAATTAGTCCACATAGTTATGTTTGTCTAGGGAAAACTGCTTTACCAAACAAGCATGTTTAATTTTTGTGAAGGTATTGGATCTGTGAATTATAAATTGTCATAATATAAATTGCAGGTGGGCATTGAAGCACGTTTGACATTTGAAGCATACACTAATAACCGTATCACAACGTACTTGGAAGTGGTTAACGATGGAACAACAGCTGTGTACTATGATTGGAAGGTACACCTTAAATATTCATTTTAAGTTTCAATAAATTGTATGGCAGTGAATAAAAGTGTGGAGAAACGCATGCACGCATGCGTGTGCAAGAATATTAATGATTTCTAATCATCATAACCTTCCTAGCTTGGAAGCATTGAACTCAGTGTTCATTTATAATTGTGAACACTGTTAGGACCTGGGATATAAATATTCCATAATTTTTATTTTTCATCTTCTTATATTTTCCATTCTTTTATTTTTCAGAAACTTCCCAAGGACAATCCATTTGATCTTGTGCAGCTTCGAGAGCAGCGTTTCTATTTCAACAATAGCAGTGGTAAATGTAGATCTTTTTAGATTATTTTTGACTGCATCTTCTAGCTTAAATATAAGAATTCATGAGTAAAATACTTTATATCATTATACAGTATACTGAATTCTCTATGCAAATTGTATTTCAGAATCCATGCTGTCAGCTTTCTGAATGATCTGGTGATATCAGAACAAACTTTTTTTTGTTTAAGATGTTAAGTCTATCACCTTTATTAAACTTTGTTCCAACTTTGTCTAATCCAGGTGTTATTCTACCATCAGAGATTCTGCGCATCCCTTTTGTCTTTAAATCTGAACGTTCAGGAGTATATACAGAGCAGTGGCTGATGGAGACCCGCCCTGTGCTTTGTGGGGGAGCAGAGCTTGTCTTGACATTGAGAGGTGTTGCTCTCCAAGAAGACACATACCAGAAACAAAGAGAAGAGTTGGAAGTAAGTGAGAGATGCTGCTGTTTATATGAAGGGGAGATAGTTTGTGTGTAGAAAAATGTAAGGTGATAGGTTGATTATTGATTGTTGTGTAACGCTGAACTTAAATGTATTCTCATGGTGAGTCATGCTCAGTATCTGGGTGGTAACTACATACAAAGCAAGGAAATAGAAACCTGTGTGTTTCTGAGTGAATTAATTCCTCTAATCAGTCATTTTGTTAAAACAGATTAAAATAGACCTTGAAGAACAAAATAATTACTAAGTGAACATTTATAATTACCTTTCTAGTATCATTTGTCAAATTGATGCAATTACAAAATTCACTTTCATCATAGAGAGCAAATATAGAGATAGTTAATGTGTAACTTGGTGAAAATGGTCGCCATAAGGCAAAAACTAAAACTCTTTGTGAATGACTTTATACTAAATGTAAGTATCATTTGGTCAGTCATTACCTTGCATCACTGTTTATTGAAGGTTATGTATTCTCTGTATCATCTTGACAAGCATTACACACTATAAAAACCAATGTAAAGTGTAAATGTCACCATGTAAATAATGTCTTGATGAACACTACACACTATAAATGTAAATTTACAATGTCAATGTAAATAACATGAGAAAGTGCAAGTTTCATGAAAATCCAGTTGCCTTCCTCTTTCTTTCCAACAAACAACACAAACCAGTAAGCTATTGACATTTGTTTTCAGCACTGACATTTGTCTGAGATACATGCAGACCTGGCAACAAAACCAAAATAAATATATGCCTTGTAATATTCTGCAATTATTTATTTATTTTTTCTTTTGCAGAAAGAATTGGAGGCCAAAGAATCACAACTGGTTGTAAGCCAATTTTTGCAGGAATTGATTTCAGGCATCCGCACACCCGAACGTGCACGATCGCCAGTTGATGCTTATATTACTGAAGAAGAGATCTTTCATCGCAATAATCCTGGGGTAGAATTACTTTTAATTTTTGTTGCCATTCAAGTATTAAATTTAAGTTAAATTTAATTGATATATTTATGCATTATTTAGTATTGTTATAAGAAAGATGTAGATTGTTTATATTTTACTTTGTGTTCGTATTATAAGTTGATTTCTTCCGACTAGAAGTAGTGGGTGTTATTTGGACTCTGTAAGCATAATAAAAATTGCTACTGAGTCCTTTCCAGTTACTGTAATTAGCCTTGATTGATTTTATTAGCTTTAAGTTGTTTGAATTTGTACATTATCATTAATTTTATAATGATAAACAACGATAACACAATCATTATCATTTGATATTTTTTGTAATAGAATAACATTAGGAAGTTAGATTCAAATCAAATAATGTATCAAATAATGTAATGGGTCATTAAAGTTTTTATATTTTAATAACTTTATTGAACAAAATTATTGCATCTTTTACAGTTTGTTTCAATAAGTATGTGAAAATAGTTTTGAAAATACATTTAGAGACATCCTACATTATTTCCTTTATAAAATCTTGTGTTTCAAATCACAATCATGGAAATAGTGATCTAGATTCATTTTAATCATTTCACTCCTGTTGGCTCATTTGGAATATTCTTGGTAAGGTTTTATGCGATTGAAGTAACAATTTTCTTACAGAACCAGTGCATGTGTTTTATGGTTAGATTTTATGACTGCAATTACAATTTCCTTACAGCATGTATTTTATGGTAAGATTTTATGTGATTGGAGTAACAATTTCCATACAGAATCAGTACATAATATTTCAGTAAATTTACAATTTTTGTGACTGCAGTAACAATTCCTTACAGAATCATTACATGTATTTTAGTAATTTTATATGACCACAGCAACAATTTCCTTACAGAATCAGTACAAGTGTTTTAGTAATTTCATAATCTGAGGCTTGACGAGGCTGTGAGAAATAAATTAAAATGAATAGCTTGCTGCATGATCCTTGGTATGCAATTAGCTAGCATCTGCACTGCCTTCAAAATACTTTTCTTTATTTACAGATGTTTTATCATCTGGCACCTTGCATGGTCACTTACTAAATGCTTTCAATTTGTTATTCATAGATGTTTTTTCCAACCTGGTACAGTGTATTATCATATACTATATGCTTTCTGTTTGTTTATTTACAGATGTTTTACCGACATGGCACAGTTCAAGAACTCAAATTGGTGTATGCTGAATTATTTCCCGAGGGAGAAAGAGAGTCAGCCATTTGGGATCTATCTGTTATGGATTTGAAAGATGTGAGTTGTCACTTGTTATATGTCATTGCTGCTTGAAAATGAATTAAAAACCAAATAACAGCACCCACTTTTAACTATAACAATTACAAAATTTGACATTTCAGCTTTTTATCATTGGTCAGGAAAGCATACAAACAAATGACAATAGCAAGTAGACTGAAAATATATAAGCCTAGGGCTATATAACAAATGGCAGGTGGCTAATGTTTCTAGTCACTAGGGTTAAGGAATTAAGGATTTAAAAACTTTCATCTATTTTTCTTTTCATGGCATATGTCTTGTAGACTGGGGCCATGGAGCTTCAGCTCAGCAGCTGTGAGATATTTAACCATAAGACTAAAACCTGTGTAAAAGCATTTAAAAAGATCAAATACTTGGTTAGAGATTTTATAAAATGTCTACCCTGCAGTAGATTTTATTTTGTATTTTTCTTTACTGAAGAGATATATCTGCAACAATACACATATTGTTAGTGACTTCTAAATTTGTTTGTAATTCAATTTTTGGGCAATAAAATAAATTTATTTTATTAGTTATTTTTTTAAGTATGCTTACTTATAATAAATAAATATTTGTTGATAGCCACACCTATAACTGAAATTTTTGTTATAGAGTCTTGAAATTTATTCTTCAAATTTGAGGAACCACAGAATCAGAATGTTAGAGCAGAACTGTTCTAGAGTATCACTTCTTACCTCCAGTAGAAATATTTTACTTGTAAGGTATTCTTGCAAAGGATAATTTCATGAAGTTTACTGGATCCATTGTATGCACCTGCCTGTCAAGGTGTTTCTGGGACATTTTGATTGGTTTGGTAAGGCATTATCTATAAGAGAGTCACAGATAAAAATTACAAGAATGTAGGATTATGGCATTACACTTTATTGGTGTATTTCTTCAAGATTTATATGAGAGTCATGGATAAAGTTGATATAAGTGTAGAATTATGCACTACACTTTATTAACATGCTTCTCCAAGAGTTCATTAATGAAGAATGAAGACCACTTAATCCTTTCCTTATTTTAAAAATAGTTTGTTTTGCTTTCTTCAAAGCTTGCACCTGTTTATCTTACATGAAAGAAAGTTTGTCTTATGTCCAATTGTGTCTGTTCTGTTTGTCTAATGTGCAATTGCATCTGTACTGTTTGTCTCATGTGCCTTTGTGTCTGTACTGTTTTTCTCTCTTCTGAGATGTTCGGTGTCATTTAGACCTAATTATCTAAAATGTTAGAATCATTCTAACATTAGTGATGTTCAAACCAACAACACACATATCAATATGGGAGGTAATTGAAAACACAAAAAGCTTGTTTCATAAGAGCTAGTATCCCTTTATGCTCTCTTGCCAACTCTCTCTTATGAATCAGTTTGTCTCATTCATTAATAAAATAGATAATAAAAACACCCTCATGTCTGATAATATTGAAGGATTTTAATGAAACTAAAATGATATCATTATAATAATGTGATTCATTTGTTTACATAACTTGTTTCTATATTATGTATTTTTTATGCTATACAGGCAATTTTAAATCTTGATGATGATGAAAGAAAAGAAAAATTGCTTGCACAGATGAATACTCTGGTGCCTAAGCTGACATTTATTCCACCACTTCCAGTTGAGCAAAAACTGTACAATGTTTGGTAAGAAATCGATATGTATATATTCCCTTTTTTTTTTAACTGCTGTTTCTTTCACATTTTATATATTTTCCCACCCCTGTCACATTCTGAATACTCCGTTTTCATTTGTGTGTATTTTATGGTGGGGTTATTTTGTGTGTGTATGTTGTATCAGTATATTTGCATTTTTTGTAAGATTCTCTATTATGCAGTATTATAATGATTAAAATGATATTACATTTCTTTTAACTCTTAAAACTGTAGGCTGACACTGTTCCATCTCTTTGCCACATTACCATCTGTATAATACCTGTTTTTATATATATATATGTATAAGTGATATTTTGTAATGAGTTTTGGTTGAAGTTTATTTATCAGTTTCCTATAATATATGAAAAATTAATCAGAAAACTTTAAATATGATTTATCAATTAACTTTTTTTAATGTTCAGAAATTACAAAACAATTTCATTCAAGGCATCAGAAGAAAGTATTATATTTTAATTTTTAATTTTGCAGCCATAACTTACTGGCTGAAGCAATAGATGGAATTGTCAATCAGTCAGTGTTGATCCGCAGCACAATGGGGTTACCATTGCATGAAATCGGTGAAATTTTGGAAGAAAGTGAGTTGAAAAGACATGCATTCATTTAGCCATATTAAATGTTATTGTTGAACTTGAAGGAAGAATATTGATTGAAAACAAGTTTAAATTTATTTTTTTTTTTTTATAAAGAATTAATTCCTTATTAGTATTCAAAAATATGTTTATTCATGATGTTTTTAAAGAACAGTCACCAATTCACCTGAGGGATGTATATTTTTTTTAATGTGATAATCTTAAACCCAATTACTAATGTCTTCATTCCTTTGCCAGCTTATGAATCCTTGCATAACATTGAAAGGTTAGATTTTTGTTTATAGTATATATATATATATATTAATGGTGTTGTATCTTCCATGTATTTAACTTACACAAATTCAGCTATAATATGCATTGGGGGGGGGGGGGAAGGTGTTGTAGATTTGAACTGAGTGATGAGATGAAAGATGTGTATGTGAGCAGTGAGATGAAAGATGTGAATCTGCTGTTTCTCTAAGTTCCTGTATGCCTGTCATTGTGCCAGCAATGACAATTGCCAATCACCATGTTTCTCAAGAAAAAAAACAATCAATAGAAAAATGCCTATGCAATCATCTTCTGGAGATGAGCCAGAGCCATCCATTCATATACGACTCCACTCTTTAAGATGCCAACTTGTCCCATTGTATCCTGGATTGACATCACACTCTGATGGTGCCACAATAGTGTTTCAGGAGAAAAGGAAGATTAATCCGTGCAACATGTTCAATAACTGAATCAGTATTCATTGTATCACAACTCATCATATGGGATTTGTACTAATAATCATCATAATTTTGACTGTACGCAATTCTTCCTTTATGCACGAACATCTTCAGAACATGAGCTTAGTGCAAGATATGACACACACAACCTTTGTTATTGATATATGATTACATTCTCATTAGTTCATTTTTAACTTTTACATTTGTGATCATCACACCTACCCCATTGTTTCTCTTCTTTTTTAAAAACACTGGAATAGATTTGTTAGTGCAGGATTGTGTTTCATTTTGCATCATAAATTCAAGACATTGCATGGCAACTGCCAAATTTCTTTAGTACACCCCCACACACCTCATCCCACCTACATCCACATTGATGTACTTCTTGAACACTCTTCAGTAATTCACTGACACATAGTACAGGTATATGAAAACAGGAACCAAGATAATTTATGTAAGTTGAAAACTGCATCATATGTGCAATCATCCTTTAACAAGATATTATTTTGTTCTAAGATACTTAAGCTGTTCTGATCTAAATAGTATTGTCAAATTGTTAGTTGAAGAGCCAGAATCCATACAAGCAAATGCTAAAAGGCCTCGAGCAGGGACACTTGATGGTAAGATGGTTTTATTTGCTTAGCAGACAACCAGACAGCCCATTCATTTAGGCTGGAATATCATTTTACTGATAGCCACAGGTCTTTGCATATATGGCTTTGTAGAGGATAACATTTCAATGTTCTCTCCAAATGCTGGCAGAAATATATTCATTTAGCAAAACTTTATTATAGTCACAAGTCTGCACATATGGCTTTGTAGAGGACAAAATATCAGTGCATGTACTTAATTAAATGCTGGCTAATGTTTTAGCAGAACTTCATTATAGTCACAAGTCTATTCATATGGCTTTATTCTTCATTATAGCCACAAGTTTATACATATAATTTTTATCTACATATGTACTTATGTACTTATGTACTTTCCAAATATTTAGCCAATCTTTCTTTTGGCAGAACTTTGTTGTTTGATATTTCATAAGATTGCTGTTTAGAAAGATGTAGATATATTAATTTTCTCTTGTTTTTGTAACTAGTTGAAACTTGTTAATGTGCATGACTAACATTTTGCTCACTTCGCCCCAACAGAATTAAATGAATTTTCATTAAAAGAGGGGATTGTGTAATTAAGGTATTTTTTAGTTGTTTTGTGTGCATATTGTTTTTAAAACTTTTCATCTAAGGATCATCTAGGAAGTTATATCGTAGTTGAACATAATTGGTGTAAATAAAACAGTTGCATTATATGTGATTGATAACTGATACTGTAAATTGCAGTGAAATAATTTGATCACTGGCTTCAAGAAATGGATAAATTGATTGATAGAAATGTTTGCAATATTTAATTTTGTCATTTATGAAATAATATATTAGATATGTATATTACAACTGCAATAGTAAAATGTTTTAAATGCTTTACAGCATCTACAAAATAATAATCTTAATGAATTTACGTAATAGTGATACTGTCTTTTTATTTAAAAAAATCTCATTATGAATGTTAATTTAATTTTCACTTAGAATACTCAATCAGCTGATGAAATGCTATCTGGCACAACATTAACTTCTTAGATTGGAGGTGTCACTCTCCTTCAAAATTAAAACTGAATTATTAGATAAACTATTATATTTTGGGAGGGGTAATATATCAAACTCTGTTTTCTTCTTTAAAGTATTTGTTTGAAATTAATTTACATATTTTCTTAGTATTATTATTAGTTTTAAAAAAAATTTGATTAATTAAGAACTTTTAGCTTCTATGATGCAAACAAATTTACTTCATTTGTTTGTTTACTTGGATGTAATTTCATTTTTTTTTTTATTGCTTGCAATATTTTTTAGAGTGCTTTACTATAAGTAGTTTAAAAATACCACTGTTTTAAAATCTTAGATACATTTAGGTATGAATATTAAGTTCTTCAGTTAAAACATTTTACAGAAAGTTATTAATTCAGTTACATTAGTTTCACATTTTGAGATGTATTTATGTTTAATATTTATTAGTTAATAATTTTGTTTGTTTTCTAAATAGTAAGTTGGGGTTTTTTCCTACTTTTTTAGCTAAGCATTTAATTTCACCAAAGATCATTGTATTGTATTGTGATATTTACTTTTGTGGTTTTTTTTGTTTTTTTAAAGCAAAATATTTATGTATGATTTTCTTTAGCAAAATACTTATATTTTTCCTTTAGTAAAATATTAATTTTATTATTTAATTTTGGTAGTAACATTTTAGAATTTATTACTTTTATATTTTCTTTTGATAACAGATTCTTAATTAATTTAAATGAATTTTTGGGCAAAAATTTAAAGAGTACTTTAATCTTAGAGGAAAAGTACAAAATATTAATAAATTACTTTAAATCTAGATCTAGAAATTAATTTAACTTGTTCTAATGATGAGC
The DNA here is from genome assembly GCA_028829895.1 of Sinotaia quadrata. Taxonomy (NCBI): domain Eukaryota; kingdom Metazoa; phylum Mollusca; class Gastropoda; order Architaenioglossa; family Viviparidae; genus Sinotaia; species Sinotaia quadrata. The sequence goes on along the minus strand of CM054181.1, from coordinate 104,369,691 downwards.
AAATATTTTAATCCATGAACTTTTTTTTCTCTTCTCAGGTACCTGTACAGTTTCCTTTTCAATTAAATTTGTGTCATATGTTTGTATGAAGCCTGATGTTTGTAATCATGTGTGCAAACCCCATTGTATAATCTTTTTTCTTCACTCTTTCTCCAATAAACAATTAATTATATTTGCAGGCCTTGATGTATAATATAAATAATTATTATTGTAAACTTGTTGCAGATAACTCTTGTGGTACATTAAGAAATTATATAAACCAAACTCTCCCCCCCCAAAAAAAAAAAAAAAAAAAAAAGAATAAAGATTCCTTTGTGAAACAAAATCTCTTTACTGGTAGATAAGGAATAGTACCTATAACCAGTCATTCATTACCTTTTGTTTCCAAACAAGCCACATTTACTAAAATCCTCCCCTCCCCACACACTCAAAAAAATAATAATAATAATCTTTTAAAAAAAAATTCCAGTGTATTCAGGTATGAACTCCAAATTATGCATATTCTAGTCACCATGCTTGTCAAATTCTCAGACATTTCAGTGTCTTCAGAATCCCCATACCTATTCTAGTCTCTAGACATGCTAACTTATCAGGCATATAAGTTCCTCCAGAATCCCTGTATATATTCTAGTCTTTAAGGACAAATTCTGAGGCATATAAGTTCCTCTAGGATCTCCATACCTATTCTAGTAACTAAACATGCCAACTTATCAGATATATAAGTTCCTCCAGAATCCCCATACATATTCTAATCACTAAACATGCCAAATTCTCTGTAGAATCTCCATACCTATTCTAGTCACTAAACATGCAAAATTCTCAGACAATTCAGATCTTCCAGAATCCCCATGGATATTGTCACAGACAACAAATTCTCAGACAATAATTGTAGTCCTCCAGAATCCCTGTACATACTCTAGACATACCAAACAGGTGAGTTCCTCCAGAATCCCCATTGGCATTCTAGACAGATTTTCAGACATTTCAATTCTCCAAAATCCCCGTACATATTCTTGTTAGAAGACCTGCCAAATTCTTAGGTTTTTCAGTTCCTCCAAGATCCTCAAACACTTCTGCTCCCTGAGTGTTTGTGATCTTCAACCCCATTTTACTCTTTAACAAATCTGAAAGATCTCAGTTTAAAAATTGAATTTTAGTGGAAAAATCATATGCACAAGCAAAATTACTTTCTTAGATTGTCTGAAAACTTCTGATTCTCAGATTTGTTTGTTATTTTCCCATTAACTTGTTATGCTTGAAACATTTTGACACACTGGTGTTGTTCATTAAAAAAAGGACATGCTTCCTACAAAACACTTAATTTCATTGGGAACTATTGTTGTTATTATTAGTAGTAATAGTAGTAGTAGTAGTAGTAGCAGTAACAACAACAGCAGTAGTAGTAGTAGTAGTAGTTCATTTCTACTTCTCACAATAGTGTTACTTTCACCAACAATTATTACTTTTACACTGTCAGACAGTCTATTATGCCTTGAAATATAGTTCTTGTATATTATTTAAATCTCAGTAAATACTTAACTCTTAAATCAGAGTTCACACACAACATTCTCCTTGTAAAGTTTAATTATTGGAAGAAAATGTTTATGAATACTTTAGATGGATTAAATATTAACAAACACAAAAGCTTATGCAGAATATTGCCAAAGTGAATTAATGTTTTTAATGTTATTGTTTTTAATCAAAATTGTATTCAGTTTTGAAGCAAACGTTGATTGTTATAAGAAATGCTACTTGAACCTACTGAAGTTATGTGTCATTTCTTGGGAAATGTGACTTGAATTTACTGATTTGCTTAAAGAAATGTTACATAAATGACATGAATTTACTGATGAAGTTACATGCCATTGTTGAAGAAATACGATGAAGTGTCATGCCAATGTGACTAATATGAAATAATTAACAATGTATGAAATAATTTCTTACTAAAAAATAAAAAGCAACAAAGAATGAACATAATATATTTGTTATATACTGAATTTATTTAAACATAAGGTTATTTTTATTTCTATCTCCTTTTTTTTGGTTAAGAATATGTTAAATTAAAATCAATAAGTTTAAAATTATTTATTAGTTATAAAGTGATTAGTTTCTTTGCATTTTACAATGATTTTTATTAGCACAGAAAGTTATTTGATATCTACATTTATATATAAATTTCCTCTTTAAATCTTATAATAATAATAATAATAATAACAATTACCTATGTAATAAAAATAATAGAATTAATAATAAAATTTTTATTATTTTTTTTAGGTGATAATAAAAAAGGAGCACGCCCATCAGAAAAAGCAAAAACAGAGGCCACTAAAGACAAAAAACTTCCTGCTGCAAAGGATGCAAAAGCTGGCAAAGCAGCAAAAGAGGTTTGTGCTCTAGAGATTTGATTATCCCACAAAAATGTTTCTGTAGTTTATACATTTTTAAAGTCTTTATGTACAGAGGGAGTGAATTATTTAATATGTGTACTGTCTTACTAAACATGCCTATATAAGACAGTAATCTTACAGTAGATATTTGTTTTTAAAAGCCAGTCTTGTAAATTACCATTTTACTTTTCTATTCTTTTACAAAAATTAATCACTATTGATTAATCAGAGATCATTAGCCATTTCTGATATTTTAATATGCATTTTATCCAAGACATTCAAGCTAGATGCCAGTGCATGTATTCTTCTGTGTGTGTGTGTGCGTGTGTGCGTGTGTGTGCGCACACATGCTTCTGTGTGCTTATGTGTGCTTGTTGGTTTTTGGTATCAAGAATATTTATGAATTCATTTGTTAAATTTGTGTGTTTACATATCTGTCTCAGTCTAAGAAAGAAGAAACCAAGGGTAAAACTCCTACACCAGTAGCTATTAAGAAATCTTCACCTGCTGTCAAATTAACAGCAGCACCACCTTCAGGTTCAGTGTCTGCCACAGATCAAAGGGCTACAACTCCAACTATCAGTGCACATAGTCCTGCACCAATGGAACATGAGCAGGCACTAGAAAAGAAATACAGAGAAAAGTTAGACATTCAGGTAATATTTGTATTTTACTTTGTTAAGTAATTTAAAAATTATTTTACTTCACTGTTGTTTTAGGATTTCAGTTTTATAAAGTATAACTAGTGTTTATTAGTTTGAAAAGTTATACATTAAGTAATATTTTACTTTGTTAGGTAATTTTTTAAATAAAAAAAAATCTTTATATTATTTTACTTTACTGTTTTTTAGGATTTCAGTTTTATAAAGTATTACTAGTGCATATGTTTACTAGTTTGTCTGTTAATATTGATATATCTAACTTAACATTTTAGGTTTTCTAAGTTGTTAATTAATTAATTATTTGACTCTTTCTCCTATCCATACATTTACTGATTTATTTGTAATAATCTATTATTTAAATCTGGACCTGCTGGGTCTGTTTGTCTATAAAACACATTGAATTTATTCATATTTATAGTTATTTTGCTACTCAGTTTACTAGTAATTTTTTGGAGCATGAAAACATATTTTCAAGTACTGGTAAATCTAAAAATAGTAACACCAATACCTATGAGTGCAAAATACCTAGAAACTGAAAATACTATAATAGTAGTATTTGCAAGACAAAGTGAATGGCATTGAAATTCATGTTTTGCAGGCATTCTTGATCTTAGGAGAGAAGATGGAAGACATGGACCGTGTTTTCCAGGATATTTTAAAAGCCAATTCCAAAGACAAAGGTTTCCGAATCAAATCTTCATAGACTGTTGATTATGATTTGTTTTATATTCTATACATTTATCTCATTCCGTCCATACAACTGCACTTTAAAAAATATTATGGGATATTTTTCTTTCATCATAATGTTAGGTTATAATCTTAGGTTACTCATAGAAATTTATCTCATTCCAGTTGTAAGGTTTGTGTAGCAGTATTTGTTTGTGTTTGGAAGAACTTATTCTTTTAGTATTTTTCCTTAAGTTATACAGCCCAGTTTATCTTAACTCAGACCATAAGTTGTTTATGTTAATATACTTAGTAAGAAGACCCCATGATATTTTTGTTTTAATATTTCTGAAAGTCTTTTGTCTATTTACCACAAATTTAAAAAAAAAAGAAGTAAACTTCTCATTGATTGAAATAAAAATTAAATTTTTGATTACAGTGAAGTCCACAGAACAGATACAGATTTGAAAAGTATGTCATTCCTTCTGCTGGTTATTTTATATGAAAATTATTTTTACTAGAATTTTTGATAGAATTACTAGTCTATTCATTACATTAGTTTCATTAGTTTTAAGAATTTTATGGTTTAAAATAATAAAACACATGCTTACAAGTATATTACATCTGTCACAGTGGTCAGCATTTATTCATGTATATAGTGACATTGGTAATACCTCATTAGAATCATTATTTAAATGGTACTATTGCACTTAGTGGTTGGCCCAATTATTTATGGAATCTGAGATAACGGAGTATATGTCAAGTTAGTGATTTTCACCTGACACCTGACAACTCAAACATCTACTAATGTGTAACTTTACTATGTATGGATATATTTTAGCATTTTGCATACTTATGTATGGGTAATGCAGCAGAAGGATTATATATTACCTAAAGCATAGCATCTTTATAACTGAGTAATGGGACCCATTAAGAAATTCATCTATTTCAGTGATTAATGTACTTATTTATTCATATTGTGACAACTGTAAAATTTGATTTCAGGCTAGTGAGCTATGCCATTAGGCAAGATTGGTAGGTCATTTGCATATGTCATCTTTTAAGAGACATTTGACATCTTATGATCAAGGCTATGATTATGAAACTGACTTGGCTGACAGCTGAGAGTTTAATAACTCTGACTAACAGACACAGAATTGAGCTAGAGAAGTGACACATTTTCTGTTGGCTGCCATTTGCTGTGACATAATTAGAAATGTATCAAGAAAACAACAGATTTTGAGATTTAAAATTTCATTAAAAGTTTTTAACCTGGAAACAAGACTTTCCTCATGAAACTATTTTAAGCTATAGGCAATGGATCAGCAATGCTTGAGTCAGTTTTAAGATTTAGTAAACTTGTTAAGATGTTTTTTTGTTTAATTTATTTTTCAATCTGATTATTATTTGGAAGGTTACAATGCAACTCAAGGGTGCTTTAGGGTATTTTTAATTTTGTTTATTTTTAGAACTTGGATATTTTTTTGTTAGGAATTGTTCTTCCATACATAACTTATTGTTTTTAAAATTTGTTTTGGTACTGTGATTATGTGAATCATATATGGATAAAAGTATTTAAACAAACACTGAAGAAAGCATTAAAATATAGTATTAATAAGGTATAAAATTATAATTACTTTTTAAAACACAAACACACACACACACACACACATGCACACATTTTTCTTAACTTGTAAAATAAAAATATCTTTAATACAATGTTAGCATATTTGTCCTAATTATAACAATATTTATTTGCTTATTAATAAATAGAATTAAGAAATGATTTTTAAGAGAATTAAAATTTAAGAAGGTGCATATGTTATGATCTTCTTTAAAATCAAATCATCGGACTCTTAAAAATAAATAAATACTATTGAGAGTAAAATATGCTGTATATTACAATATCTTGAATTGTGCATATAATATACAATAAATTAATTTTATCTGTGCATTGGTTTAAATTTGCATGAGTGAAAATTAATATATATACAGAGTTTTAAAAAGTTACTGTTTAAAGTCTGCAATGTTAATCCCACTAAATATATAAAGGGATATATACAGTATATGTCAATAAAACATTAATATCCATGTAATCTTTTCTCTCTGGTGTTTTTTGTTCATTGCAATCTTACTTTAACAGTAAAATCTGTTTACATTTGTAATAGAATATCAAACTGTTAATAAATATTCTGAATTTTACTGTACTGAATGTGTATATTGTCAACATCTAATAAAATATTTGCACGTGAATGACATTAATTTTATTTAGTGTCTGAATACTATTACTGACAATCAAAGATGCACAGATCAAATAAATACTAACACTTTTAAATATTGGTGGTGCATAATTAATAAGGTTGAATGTGGATGTGGATTTTAGTTATTTTATAACCCTTATAGCTTTGAGGAATTTCATAGGCAGCATGCTATTTACTTATGTGGGGTTTAAAAAGCAAATAATTATGAAGGAATTAATGATACACACATGGTGGGGGGTTCCTTTATATGTGCAGTACCATTTTACTTAGATGCTTAAATGATAGTTTTTCATTATTTATAAATGTGTTTATTTACTATTCAATTTCAAATAGAAGAGCTAGGTTTGAGTCAGTACAGTTGAACCCGGATATGTCGACAGCCTAGGGGTTTGCCAAAAAGTGTCGAAATAACTGATGATCGAGATTACCAAAGACCAATATGGCAGCAATATATTACAGTACTATAACATGCGCTTGAAATTTCTTTATGTACATGATGTGCGTTAATGAATGAGAATGTACATGCACATGTTTGTTGATTTTTTACACAACAGCGTTGCTGCGATTTATTTGATGATGTAATCGGTATGCTATAAAAATGTACATACATGTACATGTATGCTAACAACAAAAGGTTTATGTACATGCGGTTAATATGGTTTCTTTATACAGAGTCTAAAATGCTTTGTTACTTTTTGCCTTTTTCTTTATATTCATGAGGTGCGTTAATAAATGAGAATGTACATGCACATGTTTTTGAATTTTTACACAACAGCACTGCCGCTATTTGTTTGATGACACGATCGGCAGGCTATAAAAATGTACATACACTGTTCATTGTTTGCTAACAACAAAAGGCTTATGTGCACCAACTAACAGCAGAGATTTACCAGTACATGTATACAATAAAATGTACAACCTTTCATTATATTCTCCAACATTGCCAACACAAAGATCACTCACAAAATCACAAAAAACCTGCAGGGTGTACACTGTAGTTCATTTTTACAAAAAGCTAACCAGTGTCAATATTAAATTCATGAGTCATTTTGCTCTGACACAGCTCTGAAAAGTATCATATGCACAGTTACTTCAAAAACGGGCTAATTAAGGTGTGAGCCATTTGAAGGACATTGATAACTAACATTTTCAAAAGCCGGCGATGATTGGTCATGGGGATCGAGATAACTGATGTTAAGTGGTGATTTGTGCTCGAGATACATGTACAGTACAAAAAACCAACTAACCAAACAAACAGACATTATATTAGTGTTCAGTGACATAACTGATGAGAAAATGCTACAATTGGGAATTTGGCCCACCGTCGATTCTTGATACAAACCTTTCATTATACATGTATGTAAAACGGGGGGGTGTACGTGTAGTTCATTTTTACTAAAAGCTAACCAAGTTTTAAAATTAAAGTCGCGAGTCATTTTGTGTGTGTGTGTGTGTGTGTGTGTGTGTGTGTGTGTGTGTGTGTGTGTGTGTGTGTGTGTGTGTGTGTGTTTTCATATAAGTGAATATGCTAAGTATAGCATGGTATGACATAAAGAAATAATGATGAACTTATGATGCATGTGCTAACATGCATGTGTGTGTGCATTACTTGGAACTACATTAACAGACAGAAAGGGCATGTCTTATTTATTTTTATATGCAGGTATGTGTAAACTTTAGTGGAAAACATTAACACATTACATATTAATCTGGATGTTAAAAATAAATTGATTTACATGGTCTGGAATGTAATTAAATATTTTGAACTAGGCATAAAAGGAACATAAAACTAATAAGTAGTATAGTAAATATTTGCAATTGGAAATTAACTTATCTGGAATAATAGCCATCCATCCATCAAGCCATCAGTCTTGTCTATTCATGTGTGTGTATGTTTGATATAATGTTTTAAAGTGCAATCATGATGTTGTAAGAAATGCCACTTAAAAAAACTTTCTTTTTTGCTATCTGCAGCATGCTTAAGGTTAGATGTTTTGTTTTCAATAGAATATCTTCTAATCAATTTGAGCATTTAATACTACAACCATGCAAAATGAATGGTCAGTATATTATTTATTAGTATATTAAATTTTTAAAATTTTTTTTGAATAGGCTAGGTTAATACTAATAGCAATACACAAATTGTCAATGTGCTTTTCTTGGAATATGCCAATTTCAATGTAGTTTTTCTTGGAATAGACTAGGTTAATAGTGATATGCAAATTTTAAAAATATTTTTCTTGGAAAAAGATAGATTAGTAGTGATACACAGATTTTCAATTTGTTAATTTGTTTTTCATGAAATAGGCTAGTTTGTTAGTGATACACACATTTTCAATATTTTTTACTTGGAACAGACTAAATAGCAATATAAGAAAACACAATAATAGTGAGGAATTTTCTTTTTTTTTGGGTGGGGGTAAATGAGGTGGCAGTATGATTATGCCAGTATTCATATTCTGTCATCCTAAAAGAATTATCAAATAATTTTAAAATGTTCTAGTTTAGACAATATACTGAAACATAAGTACTGAAACTTTACAAAATCTAGGAAAATAATACAAGATGACACATACACAGAATATTTTGGAAAAAACAAAACTAAATATTACATAACTCTTATGTTTAAATAACCAGGTTCCTTGCATGAGCATTATTTTATTTACAACAAATAACTTGCAGACGTTTTAAACATGACCATAGGTTCTTGTGATGTAGATAGTTACTTATTCACAAGAAAAGAAAGAAAGAAATATCTTCATATAATTGTGTTTATTTTAGTGGGACACTTACACTCCCCCCTCCCTATAAGGAACAACTGGTATTTTTAAAGTTTAGATACCATTATTCCAGAAATCTAAATCTGAGAAAGAATATTATTTACAGCTTAAGACAATTCATTGCGAAAGAAAACAAGCCAAGGAAAACCAGGTCAACAGTGATGAACTAAATCATACACATTTACATTAAATGATTTAATCACATGATGAAACAGTTCTTATCATACATCTGCCATAATATACTCTTGATGTCCAAAATTTAAGAAAATACAAGTTCCTCAGAACCACTATAAGTGGATTAAAAAAAAAAAATTTTTTTTTTTTTTTTTTTTTTTGGGTAGATCCTTTAGAAAAATCCTATAGTAAGAGTTCACTTGAGGTAGGTGTAGTAAAAGTTTATTTGAGAGATGCTTATAGTTATAATATGAGACTAACTCTAGTGACATAAAATCCTGGCATATGAAAAGTCTAATTTCTGCTTGTTAAGAAACACTAGAGTCCAGCATGTTATAAATGAAAACCAGTAAGAGTTTACACAGATGTAAATACAATCATTCTTCAAAGTCAAAGGATGTTATGAATTATTATAAGTAAGAATGATGAATATATTTATATATATAAAGTGACAGTCTTTTGAAGTCTTGGATTATGATAGGGTTGAACTTGAATTGATTTGTTGTCCTTGGCAATGAACTCATAATGATATATTACTTGCAACTGCAATAATTGTAACAAAGCCGAAAACTATTTATGAAATTAAAATAAACTTTGAATAGATAAATTACTTTTATACATATAAAAAATTATTTTCTTCAGCTGAATATTTATAAAACTGCATTCATTACAAAAGGGTTAACAGCTATAATCTAAGTTACTTTACTGTTATTATAATAGGCTACCTGTAATTCGTACTGAACTAATAACTCTCATTAACAAATAACTGGTTTTAAAAAAAAAATTGTCAGACTTTTGTAGCTGGTTTAGTTCATTGTCATACTGCATGTAATAAGAATACTGTTACTATTTCTTTTGTGTTAGTGGGATGAGGCCATAATATTCTTTTGGAATATCTCTCAAATTTTATTACAAATTAAAAGTGTGAGCAAACTTTACCCGATTCCATTAAGGCCTTTATAACTCATGTAGCACATATAAAGAACGTGAATGAACGTCCTTGTCCATATCTATGACAACTAGGCCCATAGGAAATTACTGACTTATTCTTCAATAACCTTTGCTTTTCTAAATCAGATAAATGTCATACTTGCAAATTTAGAAGATAATATATAACGCTAATTCTTCAATATTCAAATGTGTATTGGATCTTTTAGTTTGATCCCTTAGTGTGCATTAGTTTTATCAGGGTACCTGAATGAGCTGTCTTCAGAACTAAAATGCAAGCACAACATTTCTTTAAAAAAAAAATCTCTTAAAATTTACTTTTCCCCCCTGCGTACTTACAGCACCAGCCTTTGCGTTCATAATCTTTTATGCGTAAAAAAAAAAAAATCATGCATGATCCATCAGTGTTTTATTTTACGTCGATGCATATGAACCCTGTGTTGTGTGTTTATTTTTGTATTGTGTTAAATTGGTTTATTTATTATTGTATTCATCTATAAATGTTTTTTTTAAATCTGGCATTCTTTGTTATTGTATGTAGTAAATTTAAAAGCACTTAAGAGTTTTCATTTTAAAACTAAAAAAAACCCCGCTCTATCTCAACGTTCTTTATTTGATACATTTTCGTACTCTGACTATAAAAGAATAAAGTCCATTGGTAATTATACTATGAATCACACGTGTTTAGGCTGGCTATCTTTTCAAGTACCCAGATGTTAATTATAATTTCTCAAAATTCGATTGTTTGATTGAAACTCAATCTCGGTGTCCAACCGTTCAGATGCTACTAGTACTACTTAGATGAGTATTTATCCTCCCCACCCACCTAACCCCGTTTCGGTAGACATAACAGGCGTTTGTTTTATTTTTCTGATTATAAATTAAAATACTTAAGTGTTTGTGTGTTCTTTTTATAAAATAAGGTAACACATACATTTCCACATAAGGCGGAATAACCGACGACCCCACAATACAATACATTAAATACACAGAGTTAGTTTCCCTCGATATAAGACAGGACGGAGACAGGTGGGCGGAAATGATAGCTTATAACATGGCTGCGAAGACGAGATTCATATGTTAAAATTCGCCGCTTGTCCATTTCTCTGTGCTTTATTACTATATTTTAATTAAAATGAAAGAATGGTTGGATAATTTTTCGATTTACATCTAAAAATGTCTACAGCAGAACTTTATTCAAAGGTAAGAGCAATTTGAGAAATATTAATACGGTAGTAGGTAAGTCTTATAAATTGTTTGTTGACGTCTTCAGGTATTAATTAACAGTTCAAAGAAAACTCAGAGACTGTTAACTGAACGTACCCCCTCCCTCCAGTATAAATTTCTTATATAGGAATATTTATAAAATTGTACACATTACTTAAATATTAATGAGATCCAGATTATAATTAATACACTAACGTCTGCGGCGAGAAAGTGTCAAAATTACTACGAAATGTCAATTCGACACAATGTAATCCGCTTCTTGAAGTTTTGAAATGCCGATTTTCTTTCGTGAATTAAAATCGATGTTAAAATTTTTAAAAAATTTAAAAATAGTAAGAAGGGGTAATCTAGATGTGCAATATGGTGGGAGTAGTGCTCTAGAACAAAGTGTTACATATAACTTATATAAAATCAAGAAAACACACACATACACACGAACGAGTGAATGTATTTGGGTTTTTTAATTTTTTTCGTTTTATTTGTTTGCCAGTGGTATGAAATCATTTATTGTATATTTACTATTCTGTATTCTTTTCTGTAGCATTAGCAATAGCAGTCATGTTCAGTCTGTTCACTGTTAAGCGTTAGTGTTAAAACCTAAATACCACTTTTACTAGTTTTACCAGTGTGACACAACGCCACCCTAGTTATTGGTTATGATTATTATTATTATTATTTAATCATCCATAACTAATTACAAGTGATGAGAATCTTAATTTATGTTATTAATAATTCTCCAGAAAACACCACTCATCTCTCTCGTTTGGCGGATATGCGGGCACTGTAAACATTTTCTCTCTTCCGCAACATTAAAGATAAACATTTACCATCAGGCAATATTTCTGTAAGTGGAAAACTTACCAAAGGAGAAGATAAATCCATCTTTTAATCTATATTTAGCTAGCCCCCATCCACCCACTATCTCTCCAACATAAGATTATCACTATGTGTAAGAAGGTCAATAATTGAATAAATCTAACAATAAATTCAACAATCAAATATACAACATATGAATATAATCAAAAGAGTGTTGACATTTACATCACAACAATGTTCAATTAACACTAGACAATCATTCAATTTATAACAGCATAGACATCAGCACTCATATGAACATATATATATATATATAAAATCAAGTTTCTAAGCATAATCCATCACTCACAGAAATGAGAGTGGAGTTTTAGAGAAATTATTATAGTCAATGTTTGTAACCTTTTCAATGATGGTGGCTGTAGCTGGCATGCATTCACAATCACATATTATGCAACAAGTTATTTTCTTTTTTTTATCAGATGACGGTCCAACATATCCCTTCTACTGTTCTAGGCACATTACACAACTGTTCCAGAATCTTCGATATGCTCACAAAGCACACCATGGAGAATCATCCAGAACTTTACATGCACTATCAAAAGCATATCATGAGGAGTGTTCTTGAATCTTCCTGTGCGTTACTCAACACACCACAAAGAATATTCAAAATAGCCTTCGTGAATTCTTGAGAACTAAAGCTTCAATTTTCACCATATTGGCTCTCAAACAGAATTCACAGGTACAGAAACATTTACTGATAAGTTTGATGACAATGTGTTCACACACCAACATGATCCGTTAGACTTGAGTACAGTAATCACTGCAGTCTAAAGCAGATCAAAACACCAAAGATGAAAAAGGCATGCTTCTCTCTACAAAAGTCAAATTAAGGCAGCGCTAAATTTCAGGCATATTTCATCTTCAAAACTCCTTTCTCTCTTACAAACATTATCAACTTATAAAGCCTACAATAATATTCATTAGCCCGATACACACGCAGCATAAGAAATATACTATATAGCATCAATCAAAATTCACAAGTATGATGTACAAAGTAATCAAATTAGTGAACTTAGAAATAATGATTCACTATTATTTACATAAAGCATCCTCCGATTCAAATAATAGATCAATAGCAAGCATGTTTGAAATATTTCTAAGTCCATTCTTTCTTTATCAGTCAGTTAACTTACCACACACAAATGATTGCCTTTATGACTGGACTTGAGTTTTATCAGAAAGTCAAAGTGATTAGAATAGAGAACTTCTTTAACAAAGTAATTTTTGGTCCATCGCCATTGAATGAATTTGTTATGAACAAGTGTGAGACTATTACTTATTAGTTAGAAAGTTTGAAGTGGTTTGCATTACATCAGCAAATTCTAGCATATTATCTACCTGAGTTGTTTATTTCCAACTTTGACCAAAAAAATACCATCATAAAGAGTGCCCAAGGTTGGGTCACTTTTACATTTAACAATTTATATAACAGTTAAGTTTAGAAATAGGGATAGGCAAATTTACTCCACCACAACCAGTATAAATTGTTGAATATAAAATATTATTGTATTAACTCACTAATGCTGTGTACTTTATCATGACTAAGTATAAGTATAATACTACAACTCACAAATACTGTGTACTTTTACTGCATCCATAATACTATAACTCATGAATGCTGTATACATGTACTGCATCCATAATGCTACAACTCACAAATACTGTGTACTTTTACTGCGTCCATAACACTACAACTCATGAATGCTATACTCCAACTGTATTTCTATAGTACTTAGTAGTTTAGTACTGTACCATTGTCATTGGAACAATTAGTAGAGTTACCCAGATGCTTTTTTAAACCAAATTCAGTGTTTCAGTAGTTTTATTATAAATGATAAAATTTCAATTAATCATTTGCTAATTTTTCTGCATTAAAATTTAAATGATATATATTATTACTAATATTAGTAAAAGTTGTAAGCTTTGACATTTATAATCATGTATTAGGTTTAATGTAATCATACATTTGTCTTTCTTGTTAATTTATTAAGTTAATTATATAAGTGGAAGGATGAAATATATCTTTAAAATTACTATATATTTAATATAAACTATTTTAACTTTTACTTTCTATTTTTTAAATACATGTACTACTTTCTCTATGTATTATTATTAATTTCTCTGAAAATATTTAAATGCATAATCAAATAAGACATGTTTGCCATAATTGAGTTTTTGATTAAACTGCCTTCCATATTTTGTTTTAATGGCAAATTTTATGCACTTAATTTGCTGAAAAATCAAGTGGACTGTGTGAGTAAGTAATTGTAAAATTAAAATATGAAATAAAATGTTGGATTGGGAACTTATAGCAGAAAGATGATATAATCTGAATTCATGTTCCTTTTGACAACTGTTTTAAAAAAAAAAAGAGGTGAATATTTTGCTTTAGTTTTACAAAATTAAAGACAGATAATGAAGACAAACCACTGAATGAATAATGTAATGTTGCCTTTTAATTTTAATAGTAATAGCACAATATATATTGATTTAACAACATAAACATGTTTATAAAGATGTTGAGCATCAGTTTAAACCACCAGATGAATAATGTAAATGCTGCCTTTACTAATTATAGTACAACATGTATTGATTTAACAACACAGGCCTAAACATTTTTATAAAGATGTTGATCATCAAATGAATAATGTAATGCTGCCTTTTACTAGTAATAGCACAATATATATATATTGATTTAACAACATAAATATATTTATAAAGATGTTGATCAGCAGCTCATTTCAGATTTGATTTTTACAAACTACAAATAATGTTTGTTTTTGGTATTTTAAGTAAGCAGTATTAGGCTATTTATAAATTGTACATGTTTATTATATTAATTACTAAATACTATATATTAGACATATTTGGAAGTTGCTCATCTTAAATTATTTAATTTAATATCAGATCAGGTACTTAAGAAGTGATCACTTCTGGAGAAGGTGATTATACAGTGCACATTGTAGTAAACTCTGACAGTGAATATCTAGAGTACACATTGATTGCAGAAACTATAATACTGTGATATGATATTTATTACTATTAGAGATATCTTTGTAATAAATTGATAACACAGAAAAAGCATATCTGTTTCTTCTGCTTCTCTCTCTTATCAATGACATCAGCAACCAGAACGACATTTAAGTCTGGTCTTCGGCTGGATATAATAACTAAGTCCACAATATAGGAGTGCAGTATATAATGTTTTTTCCACAAATATTTTTCCTTCTTTATAGTTTTCTATTTTGATCTGATGATCTGATAATAACATTCTAAGATATTTTCTTCAGTTTTATTGATGGATATTTTAATAAAACCCAAGGAGATAAAAGTCTTGGATATATATATGATTATGAATGTGTCTTTGAGAATCTCATTGTAGAATTAGAAAGATTACTCTTTTTTAACTTATGTCATGCACACTTTATTTAATATGGTTGACATTCTGACCCAGTATACATTGATTGCCATTTAGTCTGCCTCCAGAAACTGATAAACATAATATAAAATACAAACAAGGAATATTGCATTGATAATGTAGTTGAAAATATTTGGCAGGTTGTAAGATTAGTGGCATCACAGTGTATGTTGGCATTGTGAAGGATTTTTATCAGCTTTGTGAAAGATACATTTACATGTATTTGGAAAAAAGCGATACTGTAATTAATACTATCCAAATAGCTAAGCTCATTTAATTTATTGGTGATGACTATAATTTTGCATCTATTTTTTACAAAGCATTTCATTTATATTAGTTATGTTAAACATTTGGATCAAACTGCTGAGTTTTGTTTGCTGACCTCTTTCAAAGAAATAATAATGATTGAATTTCATTAGTTATGTTAATCATTTGGACCAGAGTGCTGAGTTTTGTTTGCTGACCTTTTGAAAAAAAATTATAATGATTAATTTCATTTGCTTTTGAGATAAAATACTAGACAACAGTGATATAAGAAAAACTTGGTTTATAATTTCTGGCACAAGATATGACACTACTGTGGACAGATTAAAAAAAAAGAAAATTTAGCACAGATTAATTTTACCAATAAAATTGATAAACTCCATTAAATATTGGTTTAATTCACTTTATCATTTCTTAAAGATTTTTTTATTTTATCATTATTTAATATATGTTAAATTTAATTTTAATTGTATAAATTCAATAAAATATATATTCATTAATTTGAATTTTTAAAAAAAATAAAAATTTTTAAATTTTTTTTATTTGATATGTATGAGAATGATGTACCCCTATTACCAGTCATGCAATCTTACTGTCCATTTAGTGGGGTGCATCACTTTCATATTCCCAAATTCAAAAGTGCAAGCATGAAATCAAATCAATCATACACTTTATCATAAGGTAATTTCATCTGCTTATTAGGTTAATCATCATTATATAAAAGGTTATCTTATCAGTATCTTTTTAAGACCCTACCTCAGTACCTGTCAAAAATAATATATTTTGAAGTAGCATGGTGTAATATTTCTTCCTCAACTTAGTTACCAGTTTGATTGATGTGTATTGATCTGTATGAGTTTGAAAATAGAGGTGTTTAATTGTTTTATCAAATCAAGAATTCCATGAGCTTGTCTAGGCCATGCTTGTATAGAGCAGCTTCAATGTATTTCCTGTATTTCCTCATAATTCATGCTCATAGTCATAAAGCATAGTACAATTATGCTTAAAATAATGACATAAAAATATCGATCAATAATACCTTTTTAATAGTATAATACTCATTAAATAATACTAATACTTAGTCTTGTATTGTGGTTATTATATACAGCAGTACATACTAACATAGTAATAAATACATACAGCAGTACATAATCAGTATGCATTATCTTATATGCAGTATGCATTATTATTATACAACATTATACAAAATAAACATGCGGCATTCAAGGTGAATACTATCAGAGGTAGCATAGAATATCCTAGAGAAGGAGCTGGTATAAAATGAAGAACAATAACAAGAGAAAAGTTTAGTGTAACTTGGCATTGCACTTATTTAGTTGAAAAGATGTGATTTAAGAATTTTATGGATAGACAATTTTGGTATGACTATACTGAGTTCAAAGGACAGTTATTTCAGGTGACAGGATTCTTATATGAGAAAGACAATGGGTACACTTCAAATACCAGTGTCAGTGGAGGTGAGCAAATGTTGAGATGGAGTTTCTAGATATGACTAACAAAGTAACAGTACTTTGAGCTGCAGGTTGTAAGTAATGTAACTGAAATAGCAGAGTGAGGAGACTTTTTGTTGGATTCTGTAGTAAATAAGTAAATATGACAGCCAGTGTAGGGTGTGGAGTAAATAGGCAGCCAGTATAGGGTGTGGAGTAAATAGGCAGCCAGTGGATGGTGTGGAGTAAATAGGCAGCCAGTGTAGGGTGTGGAGTAAATAGGCAGCCAGTGGAGGGTGTGGAGTAAATAGGCAGCCAGTGGAGGGTGTGGAGTAAATAGGCAGCCAGTGGAGGGTGTGGAGTAAATAGGCAGCCAGTAGGAGGTGGAGTAAACAGGCAGCCAGTAGGGGGTGAGTAAAGAGGCAGCCAGTATATGGAGAGGAGGTGTTGAGTTCTAGTGATTCATACTAATTACTAGTCTTAAAGTGGTCACAGTAGCTGTATTTTGAAGTTTCTGCAGCAGGTAGAATGATAAACCAGAGAGAAATAGAAGAGAGTTTCAGTCTTGACAGTACTATTGAACACATGAGATTGTTTTGGTTGCTGTACCCAAGAGATGGTTGGGAATTGAAGTAGTGAAGTGCTAGTTTGGGTTATACAAATACTAATGGTGTTATTAATTGTGGAATGTTGGAATCTGTAATGAATATAACTCTATTAACTGTAGTGTTAATAATATTGCAACTTGTGCAAGCAACACCCACCCTTCCATTCATATGCATGCTGTTCAGCACACACTATGTAGATAACATCCCTCAGTTTCTTTGCAGTGGTTAAACTCATCCTTACAGAAGCAATACATACCTCATGTTCAAGTATATAGTCAAGAATACCTAATCCCCATTAGTTGAAAACACCCATGTTTCACAAGTAGCATCTACCCTCATACAAGTAGTTTAAGACTTACACAGACAACCTCTACCTAATTATTGTTATAAATGTGATTAAATTCATCCTCTTTTTTTATGTATTTAAAATAATTCTTGCACAGGCACACAGATGTACAATTAAAAAAAAAAAAAGTAGTTAAACTCCCTCTTGCATTTGCAACAGTCATTCTCATAGTATGCATCACTCTTGCAACTGGCAACGCCTTTCTTACTTTTCCTGTACTTATGGTTCAGATTAACTCTAGTTCAGGCAGTACATGCACTGACATACTGAAACTCAGGCCTTTAACAGGCAACACCCATAAACATTTCTGTTATAACACTTGAACACACACAGATATACATTATAATTATTAATATTGTTCTTCAAGTGGTAAAAATTTTAAAAATTTTCATAGCAATACAAATACACCAGCATACAAGAATAATCTTTGTAGCATTACAAAGATACCAACATATGTGTTAAACTCTAACAGGCAACGCTCACCCACCCATTATTATACAGGTTAAAGTCATCTTGCACAGGCAGTATTTGCCCACACATTCTTTCAGTTAAACTCGCCCTTTCATCAGCAATGTGCAACCCCCCCCCCCCCAACTTTCTTGCTCTCATAATTTTTTTTTTAGTTACTTATAGCTAAACTCATGTCTACAAAGAGTGCTACTCACTTATCCATGCTTTTAGTTTTAGCACAAACTGTATATGTAGTTAAATTCAAGTTCACTCATCTGTTTTGTAAGTTTTAGTATAACTTACTATAGTATAAGGGACATGTGGTTAGCAACTTTATCTCACACTGTCACAGTCACCAAACTTCCTGTTATATATATATTACCTCTATTGTTCAAAGTGGACAGATTCTTACACAGTAAATATAGAGAATATTTAGCACCTGAATACACACACAAACATTCACACACAACACACACAGAAAAATACTACCACCACCCACTAATATTAGTACATGTAATTATGTTAAAATCAGCAACAGGCTAATTTAGAGTTTAAGTTATATATATATCATATTATTTGATGTCAAATACTAAATTAGTAAAATAAAGACCTAACTTATTTTAGCTAATATTGTAAAAATTTAAATGTATTGAACTTGAGAAAATAACAACTAGCACTGTTGCAAGATTTTTTCTTTTTAATTAAAAGTTCTTAGATATCTGACCTAATTTTCCCAACATCCCCATTATTACTTGAACATCTACAAGCCATTTGCCAAAATTATAACCTAACTTATAAAGTTATATTACCTGAAAGGGTGCATTATAGTGATTACCAGTGTACAACAGTATTTTCTTTGTAATTGTCCCTTTTATAATATAAAGCTACACAGTTCACTATATATATATATAAAAGTTTAAAACAATTCACAAAATGTTTAGATAATAAATAAATGATGAAATATACACAAGTATAGTAAGTTTATGACCACTTTATATCTAAAATTTATTTAATAATTATATAATTATGTTTTAAATCTTGAAAAAATATTGTTCTTTGTATGGCCTTATATTTCAACAATAATGTATATATAATATATATTTATATATAGTGGTGTTATAGACATGGAAACATGCCTGTAATATTTTATTAAGGAAGTTCAGCAATACTTTTATTCACTTTATTATTGTAATTGTATTTATATAAAAATATCCTGCATTATGATCTTGTTCACACTTTTTTATATATAACTTAGGAAGAGAAAACTTAGAGAAGTCATGACACTATCACTGTGTCAGCCACAGTTTTGTGGTGCATGTCACAGATATTTACATACACGCATAAGTAGAAAATCTGATAATCACTGTATCATCCACATACTTGTGTTATATTTGTTCATACTATTTTAGTGTTTATTGACATTCTTACACAGGCAGAAAACCTCACACTTAGAGAAAATGAGACACTTTCACTGTATTACTTAGTATTAGTACATACTTATGTTGCTATTGTTCTGCTGCAGGAAGCAAGCATAACCACATCCTAAACCACAACGGTTATATTAAAGCATGAGTAAATGAATAATTAATGCTTATAGTTAAGTAAGTAATGAGAATATAAATCATAAAATGGATCCACTGTTTTATACTGTGATAGATAGCATGATAATTGATATGTACACATTTAGAGCTTTTGCTGTATGTAGAACTATGGTAAAAATTGGTAGGTCATAAGATGATTATTGATTGCACTAACAGTAGAAAATATATACATAATAATGAAATTTTAAATTGTGTACTTTTGAGAGCAGTGATATATATGCTCATGTTTTGTTGACATAGAAATCTTTAAGTTTAAGAGAAGGTTCTAAATCAGAGCATAAGGATTGACAGTAAGCATTTTGAATATTCACTTCTTTAGGCTTTGTGCTGTAATACACTAACAGCAACATTTTCAATTTCAACAAAAGGAAAATATTGGTAGCTGAATCATGTGAAAGATACTTCTTTTTGAGGTACTCAGTTTAATTAAAAATGAATACTACTCATTATAATCAAAAAGTAATAAAGAGGCACTCAGTATAGCTAAAAACTAATAAAGAGGCATTCAATATAATAAAAAACTAATAAAGAGGCATTCAGTATAATCAAAAACTAATAAAGAGGCATTCAATATAATCAAAAACTAATAAATAGGCACTCTGTATAACTAAAAACTAATAAAGAGGCTGTCGTTATAATAAAAAACTAATATAGTAATAAAGAGGCAGTCATAATAAAAAAATAATAAAGAGGCAGTCATTATAATCAAAAACTAATAGAGGCACTCAGTATAACTAAAAACTAATAAAGAGGCACTCAGTATAACTAAAACCTAATAAAGAGGCACTCAGTGTAATAAAAGAGATAATAAAGAGGAACTCAGTATAATCAAAATCTAATAAAGAGGCGTTCAGTTTAACTAAAAACTAATAAAAAGGCAGTCAGTATAATGAAAAAGATAATATTAATAAAGAGGCACTCATATAATGAAAAACTAATAAAGAGGCATTGAATATAATAAAAAACTAATGAGGCCTTGTGTGATTAATTTCCAATAGAATATTAAAACATCATGAATGCTCATAACTGTCAGTATTATCAGTATCACTGTAAGCCATGATAAGGTCATTGAATGAATTGATCATCCTTTTTAAAAAATTATAAAATATAAAATTTGTGCTATTTATTCCTTTTTATTTCTATTTTTCTAAAGCAGGACATAACCTCGCCTTATCTCAACAAAATTGAACATTATAATTGCTATAAAATATCAACATATAACCTTCAGAATTCTATGAATAAATAGGGTATTGCTATTATTAAGCACTTTACAAATCTCAGTGCAGGCAAATGTTACTGTTTACTGTTGTTGTCTTATGGAGAGTTGAGAGATTTGTCAGTGTTGGACTAATGCACTTTTCCCAGTGTTATGAGTGGATCTTGGAAACTTAGCCACTTTTTGTAAGGTCTGACACTATGACTATATACAAATTGCAGCTGTCATTTGAAAAAAGCAACCCAAACAAACATATTTATACTGTTTGGGTTTTAAAGCTGTGATATCTTTCTTTTAATTCATTTTAGAAATATATTGGTTTTATTACTATATATTTTCTTCATTTCCATTTGCACCTGATCAAGATTGTGTCTAGAAGAAAAATATTATTATGATGTATTAGACTTTTCACTTTATGTGAACTTCTAGTTTTAAGAACACTTTTGTCTTTTTTGAATCACACTGATGGAACATCTTACTTCTTCATATTCCTGAGTTTGGAAACCATTTGAGGTTTATAGTTTGTGATGCTTAATGCAATTATTTATTGAAATTTAAATTTCTTCAGCTGTCAGCTAGTGCCACTCAGACTCATAGATCATATGTCATTAGACTATTCTTTACCCCTGGAATTTTTCTCTATTTATAAATAATTGTAAAAATGTTGAGCTGTGCCATTTTAATTTTATCAATCAGTCTGTCTTGTTTTTATGATGCAGTATCTTTATGTGCTTGGGGTTTCTGGCAACTTATAAATAAAAGGATTTTTAAACATTATTTTTATAAAAGATAAAAATAAAATTAAAAATTCTGTAAATTCTGTAATAGGTTCTTAATTGTGGTATAGGTGTCTGAATTATATCTCAAATATGTATTCATACTTGCATATATTAATAGTTTCTTTTCTCCTCTTTCCTGTACTTTTCTAATTATTTGCCATCAGCACAGAATCTCTCTCTTTGCTGGTTCACTGAAAGACTTGTGCTTACATAAATTTCATCTGCCCTTTCCGTCTGCTAGATTTTATTTTTAGGTGGAGTTTGGATTTCTGAAGTAGAATATCTTGCAATATTATATTGTCTTGTTCAGAGGTGTAATAATATTGTTAAAGACACCCAGATGCTATTTGATTTTGTTAAATTTCAAATAATTTTATTTTAATTTTAATTTTTAAAATGTCATTGAAAAGCAAACCAGACAAAATGAGAATATATAGAATGTGAAGCTCTTGTTGGACTTTACTTGGCTGTGACAAGTTCAATACTATTGAATTTAGCTCTTGCTTTGAAGTTTTTTTTCTTCTTAAAACAGTTTATTTGAGTCTTCTTTTATAATTTATAGTATACTAGGAGAGTATGAAGATAAAATATGAAATTCTGACACCTTTTCGTCATTATAGAAGTTTCTGCCTCACTGTTACAGCATTTGATTCTCACATAGGAATATATTATAAAAATATAAAGCAATCTCTTTTGTGTTAGATAATGAGATAGCAGAACCCATAAATTATTTGCAGCATATACATGTTAAAAAAATATGCCCATGATAAAGTTAACTAGTGCAAAGTATTGGAAAAACTATTATTTGTGTGTTTATTATTGAATTCATTGAAATGTCTGTGCATGAATCTGCATGCCGGGACATGTTTCATCTATGCCACCAACTTCAGAGATGAATACATTGACACAGTTATGTTCCTTGCATTATTCAGTTTATTGTTATGACACTGCTTGAAAGTTTTCACTTGTCATTGCTTAGAATTTATATACATTTCTATTACTTCATGTGTGAGTGATGGAAATTCTTCTTTCTTTATTGTTTTATATCAAGTTAGATAGTTGAAGACAGTGTGATTTAATACTTTTATGGCAGTTGATGTGGTTTGAATCATATGCCCTTAGCTTTAATATTTACTAGGTAGAACCAGCTATTTTTATTGGACAAGCCAGTTAAGTGCATTTCTTTTTCTCCCCACCCCATTCCTTTTACATTTAGTGAGTGAAGTTAAATCTTTTTTACAAATTAAATTAATAAGAAATGTCATTGTTTATATTCAACTGAAAGACTTTCTGTAAAGTGGTTAGATCTTAATGCATGCTAAAAGCAGCACATTTATATCTCTGTTTTGCAAGTTGATTTTATTTAGAAGTACAATTTAGAGATAACATTAGTGTTTATGATATATTGTTGAAATAAGAGTATTTTATAATATATATAGATATTGAACTGCTATCACCAGGCTCTTTGTTGGAGTATATATGATGTAAAATAACGGGATTAAAAATATATATAAAGGAAACAAATAAATACTTCATACATTTTTCATTAAATTGATTAATACTTGACTATAAATTTTCTAGTTGGTAAATTAAAGCCTGCAGGCCCATTCAGTAGACAGCTTCAATTTTTGTGTGTTTAGCTGTCAAATATAAATAAAGTTTATTGGATATATTTTTTGTTTAATTAATTTATTATCATTTTTGAACCATTCTGATCTGACTTTTATCAGAATGAGAGATACTGTGGTTTAAATCACTTGATGCCAAATTAATTAGCAAAGAAAATAATATATACTCACAGTTTCTTATAAAGTCTACTTGTATCTTGTAAGTGGTTTCATCGTTTAAGTTCCATGAGTGAAATCAACCAATGTGATATTCATTTAAATTTAATAATGTATTCTTCCTCTCCATCTAGCATACACGCATGCTGAAATAATTGTAGAAACTACTCGACATTAATCATTCTGAACCACTGCTTCTGTTTCACTCATTTGTACAGGTCTGAGACTGTCATTGTGTAGCAGGATAATTATTCTTTGGCGGTTTCACACACTGTAATTTGCATGTTATAATAATAAATAATTGTTTGGCTAATTGTTGTTGTAATGTTGTGGCTTGTCTTTTGATGGCATTAACGGCTTTCATTTAAAAAAAAAAATATATATACATGCATAAATCCTTAGATAAAATGCACGATAAGCATGATGACATAATTAATCTAGTGTGAGACTAGACCATCATGATATATATTGTGTATATGTGCATACATATAAGTTATAACAGTTAATGTGTACATTGGATCATTGATAAATAGATGCAATAAAATCTAACAGAACACACTTTGGTTTTAACAAGATTTCTAATACAGCAGTGAGCATGAAATTAAATAGGAGTTATTTGAGAAAGATGTTCTAAGACCTTGTTTGACGGATGCTTTGACTGGATCACTGGATGCTTTGACGTGACTTTGTATGTATTCTAAAGGCAATTTCATCCCAGATAATGGGAGAAAAGAAGACTTATGAAGTTATGTTTGGTTTTTATGATGATTGCTTTATAGTTTAGGATAAGAGCTTCATCGGATGAGTGCCAACATCAAACTAAGTGTTTGCATGAGTGAGTTTAGTCAAGAACCTTGGTTGAAACAAAGGAGAGTGAAGAGACCTTATGCTTGATTGTGTAGTCCATAGGCAACCAGCCATGGCAGGGATGGCAAAGAGTTGTTGGAGTTCTAGGGACTTTTAGAGTGATCTGAGCTGCTGAGTTTGATTACTTTGAACTTTCTGTAGCAGTCAGTCACTCAGTGGCAAACCATATACAAGAGAGTTGCAGCAATCAGATCTTCAAGTGCATAACATTTTGTGTGGCTTTGATTGAGTGAAGGATTATTTATTTATTTTTTAAATTATTATTACAGTAGGTATGCCTTGAACGGTGATAGTGTCATACCATGAATGCCAAATGCTGCAGATAATGTATTAATATGTCATAGTCTTTACTGTCAAAATGTTGTGGAGAGATCAAGCTGAGAAAGACCTGAAATCTTGCAATCATCCATAGTAATAGTACAGAGAGATCATTAACAACTTTTTAAAATTCTGATTCTCTCTTGGTTCGTGCTCAATAAGCAGACTGAGAATTACATATGAGACAGATTTTAAATTGGATACAGTTTGTAACACTAACAGTAGACATAGATCTTATTAAAAAATAAAAGGAAATTCTTAGATAGGCAGATTTTATGGATTAGATTTAATTGAAAACTGGAGGTTGATTTTAATACCCTTAGGTATAGAGGTTTATATTTTATAGGTAAAATAGGTTTGCATGCTTATGGTAGATCAGTTGTGTTCACTTGGGTAATCATGTCCTTTTATTCCTATTAGAACTGTCAGTTATTACTATTTAAGTAAAGGTATTAGTTAAGGATAAGACTGGTATTTTTGGTAATAGACTAAATTATTTACTGTTCATTTCCCTTTCTGCCTTTTAAGATATTCACACTGAAGAGTCCAAGTAAGGTCTTTTCTCTTACTTTTATTACAGTACTAGCAGAGGGAAAACAGAATTGCTTAGGTACATTTCAATTGATATTAAAAGACTAACACAGGTAATTTAATTTTTTAATGTAACCTGAAGGCCAGGGGTGGGTGGGGGTTAGTCCCTAATTTCCCCGAGTAATTTCATCTTCTTAGCTCTCTCCCTGTGGCTTAAATCATAATTAATTAATTCATCTTATATTTGTGGGTGGACCTTGCCTGCCTTGTTGGGGGATGGGGTTGTAAACTGAACCTCAGTGCAAAATGTCAGCTTTTAAGCTCTCCCTTGCTGAGGTCATGAATAAGGCCTGTATTAATAACCCATCTTATGTATGGGGGAGCGTTAGAGGGAATTTGAGTGATGAGGATGGAATCCCCCTCCCCCAATGACCACCCTCATTGCAGAACTTCAGCTTTCTAGGTCCCTCCTTGTGGCAGAAAATCTTTCTAAAAAATAGACATGTAATAGATGTGTAATAAAAATGATAATTATATGGATGGATTTGATGCCCCTGGTATGGACCTTAACCTCCCATAGTCATTCTGGGAGTGTACTATGCCATATTTTTGCTTCCTATCTTTCCTCTTTTGATTGTGAATTGAACAAATAACAGATAGACAAACTTTTTCAGTTTTATTTTTTAAATAAGACATGCAACTGTTTGGCATGCTTGCTGTGATTATTCATTTGATTTTTTTTGTAACTTGCATTTTAGTTTTATATAGCATGCTGTATACATAATGGCGACAGTAAGGATTGTTATTGCTAACATTAGAATCTAAGTCATTGTCTAATCTAACTCTAGTCCAATAGTAACTCTTTTAGTCTAGGGTTACAATACCTTAGGCTTCATGCAAATATGCTACACTGCCTAGGTTTCATGCAAATATGTTAGTTGTTACACTTTGGTTTCATGCTAATATGTTACAATATTTAGGTTTCATGCTAAAATGCTACACTACCTAGGTTTCATGCTAATAGTTTAGCAAAACATGTAAATCACTGAGTTCCTTCCTAAATCTTTGTATCCAGTCATTTTATGTTTATTAATCAATATTAATTATTATTTATTTTCATTTAAAAAAGAAAACTGTTGTTTTATCTTAAACAAGTTAGAGTATTTCATTTTATTGTTTGAAACATTCTGCTATGTGAATTTAAACATTTTCATATTCTTTTATCAGTATTTAGTTTGCTGTTAATCAATTAAGGTTAATGGAGTTTGTAATTTTGACCTCCTGTTATTTTAATATGAGGTTATTGTATATTTTGTGGAGAATGTTATTGAATGTCCAAATTTTGTAATTAATAATAAACATTGAATTATTTGGTTGATTCATTGGCATTGTTGAATTCTGTACTATTCAGACTGTAATTGGTAGCAGAGTAATCCTTATTATTCCAAATTGATATTACTCACCAAGAAGGGAATTGACATTTTGCCCGCAGTAATTAGAAGCGTGGGATGGTTTCTGGCCATTTTGATTCTGCATACTGCTACACATTACAGTGAATAAATATATTGTTAACTGAAACTCTGCTTCATTGAGATGGCTAACTTTTTCAGTTTTTGGACAAAGAAAACCGTTGCTGATCAGACAACAAATTCTTTTGAACCAAGATCTCCAACTGTTTCTACAAAAATTCTGCGCACAGAAAATAATCCTGATGGATTGGATGTTTACAGTCGGTTTGATCTACAATATGTAATCCAGCATATTGAAACAGTAGACTTTTATGTCAAGGTTTGGGAACAAGCCTTTCTTTCAGTCCTCCCTTCTCATAGTAAATGTTCAATTATTCTTCAATCTTTTCAGTACTCTTATTGTACAAATAATGGGTATGCTTGTTTTAGTGAAAAATAATGGGCTAGAATAATGAGTTTGGTGTCGAAGAAAAAAAGTTGGTATGCTAAGTGAATGTGTAAATATCCTTAGACTTTAGGTCAGCTGATACTTATTGAATATGGGTGCAACCAGTTTTAGTAAGTTGTCATGACATATTTATTATGATGAACTTCTCCTGCACATTGTTGATATAGGGCTAATCAAAGCTGTTCATATAACATCATCCAATTATAACTTGGTGTTCTCCATGAATGAAAACCTAGGATGCTGCTGGAAAAGTACAGTCCTTTTGCAGATAAAATATTATAGTCTCAAAGCTTGATTTTAATGGAGGAAACTAATGAATTTTATTGGAAAACAAAATGAAAAGGCCACCTCCTTTGTGTTTGAAAAGAGAAGCATAGTGTTGTTGTCAATATTTTAATTCTTCTACTTATGGTCTGCACATTCTGGTTTTCTTCAGAATGGCAAAAAGGACAAGTAAAGTAAATGATATATAGTCATTGTAAAATGTACAAAATACAATCATTGTAAAATAATTCAAGACACTGAAAAATGACACATTCAATGATCATAGTAAAATGACATAAAAGATAGTCATTGCAAACTTAATTAAAAAAATGATCATTATAAAATGAAGTAAAGTTGGTTGTTATTAAATGGTACATAAAAAGTGTTTGTAATATAAGATAAAAAAAATCAGTGTTGTTGCTTGCTTAATTTTCTTTTAATGTCTATGTTACAGGGAGCTCGGATATGGATCCCTGACCCAGACCATATATGGCGTGCTGCCGAATTACTGGAAGACTATAAGGGACAAGCCAAAGTAAAAATACAATATGAGGAAGGCGAGGTAAATCAGATGAAACCCTCCCTTGAGGCTTTAAAAAGAACAAAGATTTGATTTTTTTTTAGACATTTTATTCAATTCTCTGTTAAAAACTAAAAGAAAAAAATATTAAATAATAAAATCCATTAACCTCAAAATAATAGGTTGTATGCTATTTATGAGACATTCTCCTAGACTGGTCATAGAAGTAGAAAATTTATTAAAAAATAAGAATGAGAAATCA
Source organism: Sinotaia quadrata (assembly GCA_028829895.1). Classification (NCBI taxonomy): domain Eukaryota; kingdom Metazoa; phylum Mollusca; class Gastropoda; order Architaenioglossa; family Viviparidae; genus Sinotaia; species Sinotaia quadrata. The sequence goes on along the minus strand of CM054181.1, from coordinate 104,341,114 downwards.
GTTTCAAGAAATTTATTAAAAGATAACAATAAGAAATCAGTATCAAGAAATTTATTATAAAATAACAATGAGAAATCAGTATCAAGAAATTTATTTATAAAATAACAATGAGAAATCAGTATCAAGAAATTTATTATAAAATAACAATGAGAAATCAATATCAAGAAATTTTTCTTTGTGATTGCTTTCCTGTCCCCTCTGCAAAATATGTTAGAAGATTAAGTTAAAAAATGGACAAGTGACCCTTTGGCAAATAAATGTTCCACTCCACAGTTTTACTTAAAGCAAATTATGCTAGTAATTCACTAATTGCATAATTATGAATTATATACATAGTGCTTCACTCAATGGCTTCAATTTAAACTAACTGTACTTGAAATAAAGCATAATTATTAAAAGTTCATTATATTTCACTCTACAGTTTCTATGTATTTATTAAAAAGAGCATGACATCATTACATAACTATTATTTAACATTGCAGTGTTAGTCTAGCATTCAGTTATCTTTCTGTGTTGTTTCAGAAGAAAATGAGCTAAAAATAACTTTCTTCATTTCTTGAAAGTTATAATTTCAGGCAGATTGCTAGTTGTATGCTTGACAGAATGTCATATTTGAATTTTTTCCGTTTCACTGCCATCTATGTTTTACTTTGCTGTATATAGCGAATGATGCAATTAATCTTTTTAAAAAAATAACAAAGATCTGAAACATGACAAAAAAATCTTTCTTAGAAAATTAGCATATGACACTTGAATATGGTAAACACACTATAATGAAATCTGACACTAATATTAGTAACAATAATCATATTTAATTTCATACTTCATTTCATGAGGCCTTTTACTTTGTGAAACATCAGACCTTGGTATTGCTTACTGGAGTTGGACACCTAATGACCTCAAGAATATGTTTATATTCAGATACATTACTTGTCGTACAATCCAGATTTTACTGGTGAATGTCCTTTTGCCAACATTAATGTACAAATTTGATGATTGCTCATTTAAATGAGCAATGACACCTCAGGAAATGACACCAGTTTCTTTTTTACCTGGTCATTTGAGCATATTTGAGGGTAAGAAATTTAAAGACTTTGAACAGAGACAGATTGGGTAAGGTTCATAAAATGACAAAGTAATACTCTTGCATACTCTTTCCAGATCATATACTGTTTTAACATAGTCATTCACCAGAGACAGAAGTTATACTGGGAGCATCACTCTTAACTAATATTACAAGATAAAGTATAAACTAGAGAATTATTTCAGTTTGTTTACAAAAGTACTTGAGTATGGATTCATAATTATAGTTGTCTAACACAGAGAGCACATACAATTTAAAAAAAAAAAATTAGAATTAAAAACAGTCAAACCCACAAAAATGACAGTTCTGTAGAATGACTCTTAAACTACATCCTCAATACTTTTAGTGTATATATATATATATATATATACATTTGTTGGTTTATTCAGAGTATAATGTTTAGTTTAATTTTCTGTATATGTATGTGAGTCTTAATCTTGTTAGTTAACTTTGCTAATGGTCTGTTATTATTTTTGTTCATTTATTCATTTGTTTTAATTTTCCACTTTTATTGATCTATTTCATCATCATATTCATAATAATGTACAATAATTAATCACATTTATAATAATTATTTTATTTTTTTGTATAATTGTTGTAATGATTTATTTGTATGAATTGTTTACTTTCAGTCTTTTGTGATTTTGTGCCAGTTGATATACAGAAAGATTTAGTTTTTCGCTATTAAAATATAACAGAAAAAATCTTCCCCCAACCCCCCTTTAAAAAAAAAATCTGCCTTTTCTTATCTGGAAAATAACAACACATTATTTATATATATATATATGTATAATGATTGTTAACAGTGCTTAGATTTAAAAATAAATTTTTAAAAATCTCTTATGCATTATCATTTACTTTGAATGTTAATTATTAATATTATACATAAAAATATGACTGAAATCAGTAAATGACTACTTTCAGTTTTTTTCCCCTCCTCAAGTCCGAACAGTTTTTGGACGAATACAGAATATAGAATGTGGGGTAATGCTACTTCATTTATTAATTCGTGACACACTCGCATGGTTCTGAGTTACCCTCCCAGAATGATACACTAGCATGCTGGGTAGTCAGTTCAAAGTAAACTTCCCCCCAAAATGCTGCTTTTCCTAGTTTATTGACAATAATTACAAGATTGTTAATTGTAAGAGTGTTATTTTGTGCCTTGTAATATCTGACTAGAGTGATTATTACCAAGCATGCCTGAGTGTGTTTAACATACAAGAGAAACTAACCATGGTAATCATTCCCATCTGTAACAGCTTTAAAAATAAATCACAAACTATTATGTATTGTATTAAATAGTTTGTATTCATAGGATGCCTAAAGTTGGAAAGCAGTAATTAATATCAGTACAATTTATTTATTTTTAGGTTATAAGAAATATAGCTACTGTTGTTTTCTTTTCAAGAAACAAAATATAAAATAAGATTTTTGTTGTCATATAAATTTATATATATATATTCTTTTGTAATTCACTATAATTACATAAGATATTTTCTGATTGACATTGACTTTCAATTTTGTTAGCTTAGTTTATCGTTTTTGTATTGTAAATCAGTTTTATAATTTTCAAAAACATCATAGAACTTAGAAGTCATGGAAGCTTATACGTTCATGGTTATGGTTGTTTGACTATAAATTATCAGACTTGTTTATTCAAATGTATATTATACTTTTAGAATTAGTTTATAAAATTTAGTGACTAAAGCAAAAGCATTCTTATCAAAATTTATTTTCTAAAGATTCATTAAATTTATTGTTGCTAATGGTACACTTAAGTCTATGTAATTACAATGTATTCTTATGGGGAAGGTTCACTCAGTATATACACATATGTGATTACAAAGGTGGAATGTATGCATTTCATTCAATCTAATTATTATTTTTCAAAACATAAATAATTCATTTTTTTTCAGAGTAACTGGGTTGTAAGTCCATTTATTTAATATTTTTAAAATTAAAAAACCAGTATGATACCCCTTTCAGTTTGCATGTTTATTATTTTAATAAACCTTCTATAAATATTTCATTGTTGAAGTTTTATTAAAAAACAATTCACAAGAAGTTGTGTATTTATATTTTTGTAATATCTTAAATAAGCATTGTTATATTTGTTTTCATAGTATAGTTGTTGCCTCGTGACACTTTTTAGATTTGTTGTTTTCATTTCATTTATCTAAATGTAGCATACCTCATTAGTCATGCAGTTTTGTTTATTTTATTAAAGAAGTTTGCATTTGCTGTATTTAGGGTTTATATTTATATTTTAAAAAAATATGTTTATGATCTATTGATTGCATTTCTTTGATTGTTGTATTAAGTAGACAGAACTTAGAAATAAAAGTATCTTGTATTTGTAATCTTGTAACATTTGTTACAGGTTTACAGGTTTTCATGTTTTGTTATGCATACACTTGTGTATTATGTATGCATGTCATTATATATATTATTATATGAATGGAGAGATATTTTTTAAACCTCAAGCTGTATGCGAGAGATGCACATAATTGCATATGCCTGTGATTCCTTATAACAGTTTTTAAAATTCATGTATGTGTAATGATATTCATACAGATATGCACTTACATCATTAATATTGCACACTCCCTATCTCCATCACCAAAACTGCCTTCCATTACATCACCAAATTGTGCATAACTAACAAGATTAAATATTTGATTTCACATAAATTAACTTTTAGTTATATTTAGTGATTTACTGATACAATGTATTACTATTAGTTTGTGTTTGTATTTTAATTTTTATATGTTCAGCAGCCACATTTTTAGGTGCCTGCTTTATTCCCATAGTTTTTTGCAATTTACAAAAACTACTAAAATCATAGTATATATATATATGTAGTATAATTTTTTGAAAAGACATCATCAAAGCATCTTTCCAGAGATATTCTAAATTCTTTTGTAAATTTGTATATTTTTCTTGAGAAATTCTTAATTTCAGAATAGGTCATAGATTTAAATTAGACATGAAATACTTTCTAGTTGGTTTGAAAATGCCCAAGCTGAAATATTGCTCAAGTCTCAGGAAATCACTAAATATTTTTTAGTTTTCACTAAGCATTTTGTTTGCATGATTATTGATTGTAAACAAACTCTCAGACTAGCTTATTGTCGATGCTTTATGTCTTCTGATGAGTAAATTATATCTCATTAGCACAATGCCTGTAGAAAGGACAGACCTTAAATGTTATTAAAATAAATAAATTCAGCATCAATTGCTGTTAATATAATTTTTATAATTTAGCCTAACTTAATACACTCATACACATACAACACACACAATTAATGATTACAAGTATGCATTTACATACTTACAGATAGACTTACTACTATTTCATCATCTTTATTTAAATATTTAAATACTTATTAGGTTTATCTTTATATCTTTAATAATAATTTAATATATTTGTACAAGACAGACACGTTGATAACCTCATTCACTACAAAAATAAATATCACCAAGTTATTGAGTATGATCAACCCTCGAAAATTGTAGCCATGAGTAACTCACAATTTCTTATGGCGACTTGCTAATGAAAGAATGCCAGCAAAGGGGCAGGGGCAGATGACAACTGTTAACATTGAATATATAATGATAGGTTCAGGTAAGCAAAAAAACCTGACTATTTGATGTAATAGTAAGAAATACTTCGTTTTATTACTTTTCTTAAACATTATAATGGCAGTTTTTAATTAAAAAAAAAATGTTTACCTAACCTATAAAGCAGACACTGCCACCTTGCTCTTTTATTTCTTTTTGTTTGCATTTTAAGAGATAATTGCTGCACAACACACTTCTATCCCCACCCCCCACCCCCCGGTAACAATAGGTTGATCCACTCCTGTAGATTCACCGATTTGCTGCGATGAGCTGGGCAATGATTGTCCTAGTTTTGGTTTTAGTATCACTTTTTAAACTCCCCACCCCTGAAAAATATATATTTGACTGATTCATTGTCTGTTGAAGGTTTTAATCATTTAGATTTTTTAACTATCTATAATTACAAGTGGGTAATGAATAAAGGACTGAAGATTTAAGGCAAAATGAAAAAGAATGAACCTAAAACAAAGTCCCTGGAAACTAACGCACAACACAATACCCATGTGATGTCTGACAGGAACATGTGTTTGCTGCTGATGCAATTGACTCTTCTGAATAGGGTTGTAGAGTCTGTAAATCAAATGTATGACTTTAACTCCTTAAATTTTAAAATCACGACTCCTATTGTTGCTTATTGCTATCATATGGCATAAAATTATATTTATAGAGTTATATGTATGAGTATGGTATAGGTAAATAAATGAAGATGTGGCTTTCATAGATTTAATTTTTAAATATTTTTTCCAGTTGTACAATAATATAGTAGAAAATACTTCAAAATATATTTAATATGATAATGTTTATCTAAATTGAATTGTTTCTGTATAAGATTACTTCTAATAGGTTTGGCTTCATTACTGCTCTCATATTGGATTTGATGATTCTGAGGGTAGAAAACAAATGTTCCTTAGTAGCTTGAGTTGTGGTAACACTGTGACATACTGGTGTTAGCAGGTTATTGCATTTTCAGTGCTCAGAAGTATGGTCAGATTTCTCAATCTCTTTCAGTGTTTGGTAAAAATTTAGTTAGATAGTTAAGATTTTCTCTTTCTCCAAAATTTTCTAAATTTAAGTGCCAATGTTTGGATCAGTCCTAGGTATTTTCTAAAATCATCTTCTTGGTTACTATTGATGAAGATGATGAAGGGGATTGAATGCTGTCATGCAGAGCCCCAGCTATGGTCTCATCTCCCTCTTGCATACCTTTCATACAAACTTTTAATTTATGTAGCAGATTTTTGTTTTTAGCTCACTATTTCAGTAACTTCACAAAGTACTTTTTACTTCTTTTGCTTAAAATGTAATAAATTAGTAATAAACAATTACCTTTGAGATTTTATTTCAATTTTTATAAAGTTTTTTTTTATCCCCTCATGTTAGTGGATCTGCCTTAGTCTCAAGTCTCATAAAATTTGGAGTCGGATCATTTTTACCAACTCCACTATATATAATACAACCGACTCCAAAATCCTGTTTCTGAATCTGATATTGCTGGATTACTTTGGCACAGATGCACAGTTTACAATATGCTGAAAGGGGTGGGTACCTATATACCAAATATGTCCCCCACCTGCACACTCAGTGAAGATGTATAAGTATATTATTATTGTTATTCTAATTCTATGTCCTTGACAATCGTGACTCACATCTAACCTGAAATGCTAGTCAAATTGATTTCTATTGATTAAATTATTTTCTTAAAAAGTAGACAGTAAATCAAAATTTTTTGTGACAAAAAGTCACCATTTGATATTGTTATATTGCTTGTTATTTTCTGAGCTCACAAATGACATTTTTCCACCCACAAATTGCAAGCTTGTGAGTTGGATTTTCAAGGGTTGATTATGGTATTGGTTTTTCTTAACACATGCATTCAGTGCTTCTGTCTTTTACTGTTTTAGAAGAACAAATCTTTATACTTCATAGACTGTACGGCATGGTAAAAATAGCATGTATTTATTCATTCATTTAATCTCTCTCTCTCTCTCTATATATATATGTGTGTGTGTGTGTTTGTGTGTGTATACACCCCCAAAAAAAACCCAACAAAAACATGTATATTTTATTTTTTAGATTTACTCTGATTCTTTTGTATTTTTATTTTTTACCACCCAGGAGAGTACCCTTGCAATCGCAGATAAAAAATTACCACATCTACGAAATCCAGAAATTTTGATTGGAGAAAATGATCTTACTTCGCTCAGTTACCTCAATGAACCAGAGGGTATATTATATTTTAAATCACTTATTTTCAGTTAGTGTAAATTAACTATTAAAAATGACAAGTAAAAATGTTATGACAGTATAATTTTTATACATATTTGTAAGAATGTTGTCCTTTGTCATGGAAATATATACTCAGGCAATTCTTATTCATCGTAGTTGCTTTCTTGAAAATCACTATGGAAAGTGTGAAAATGAAAATGCTTAATTTACAACTGGGTTTTCTATTGGAATCAGCTTATTCATTTATTTTGCTACCAGAATATAAAAGACATATTAATTATAACCACATTAATTAATACAAATTGCCATTGTGCAAGAGTGCTTCCAAAACATATTCATTAGTTTGGTAGTGAGTATGGCATATAGTAATGAAGAGCTATAGAGACACGTGATTTTACTACAGTGTGAATGAAAGGATACTAGAAAATGAGTGTAATGTGTCATTTGACTGCAGAATTGGTATAATAACAAATAAGAGAATATGCCCTTATAAATATGATGTACCATGTTTACTCACTTCTTTGGTGACATAAACAGTCCTTGATATAGGTCAGGGGTGCACAAACATGGCCCGAGACAGGGATCTGTGCGACCACACACACACACACACACACACACACACACACACACACACACACACACACACACACACACACACACACACACACACACACACACCCCCAGAGCACATTATTTATATTTGTGTTGGTTTTTTTCTACTGAGCCATCTATGAGCAATCTGACTTGTAGCCCTCCACACACTATCAATCAGAAATTTGGCCCTCTGGCCTAAAAAGTTTGTGCATCCCTGATATAGGTTATAAGACGAAGCTGAAGATGGGCAGTGTTTTGAATATTTACATCTTTGGGCAGTGTACGGTAATACATTAACCATTTTCAATAAAGTTTTTGTTGCTGAAGTGTATATATTTTAGTTAATATGTATATATTTTAATATGTATTAATGATAATATAGTCATAATAGCACTTTTTGTTGAATAATAGAAAGGTATCTGATGATAAATTACAAGATGAAGATAGATTAGCTCCACTCACTGCCTGATAAAGACATCTGTGAATTGAATCAAATGGTAGTTGAGGAATGTAAAGAACAAAATTGCAACTGAGATGAGTGATTCTTTTTCACATACTGATGTACCCATGTTTTCAACAGTGCATAGTTCAGCAATCTTTTTCACTGAATAACCATTACAAATGGACTGATTCAGCAATCTTTTTTATTGAATAATCATTACAAATGGACTGATTCAGCAATCTTTTTCAATGAACAACCATTACAAATGGACTGAATCAGCAATCTTTTTTTTATTGAATAATCATTACAAATGGACTGAATCAGCAATCTTTTTCAGTGAATAACCATTACAAATGGACTGAATCAGCAACCTTTTTTTTTTATTGAATAATAAATACAAATGGACTGAATCAGCAATCTTTTTCAGTGAATAACCATTACACACATGGATGATTCAGAAATCTTTTAAAATGAATAACCATTACACATATGGACTGAATTAACAATCTTTCTTAGTGAATAGCAATTACACAGATGAGCTGAATTATCAGTCTTTCTCTCTGATAACCATTAAAATGTTAGATTGAAATAGTGATACTTTTTCTGTGATTTACAGAAGTGGACTGTAAAACACATTTCCTGAAAAATGATAGAAGAGGATTGCCCAATGATAAAAGTTGCAAATAATAAAATAATAAACAGTTAATAGAGCACTTTATTTTATAAAGCTCTAAGCACTATTTAATAATTATTCATGAACAACCCTCGAAAATTGTAGCCATGATTAGCTTGCAACTCTTTATGACAACTTGCTAGCAAAAGAATGTGAATAATGGGAAGGGGAGGAGGGGGATGACGATGACAGTTGCTAACATCAAATATATAACAATAGATTCAGGTAAACACCACCACCATCATCCATCCCACCCCCACCCCCACCCCAACTCTATTTGTCTTTGTTAATAATAAGAAATTCTTTGGTTTTATTGCTTTTTTAATTTTAATCATAATAATTGCAGTTTGTTTAAAAACATTTTACATAACCCACAGTGAGTCGGTGGTAACAATGACAGTCAAATAGACAGGAAGAATGGCCATATTTCTCAACCTCTTTGAGTGCTTGGCAAAAATTTATTTTGATGGAGTTTTGCTTTCTCTGAAATTTGTCAGATTTAAGTGCCGACATTACTATATGTCTAGATATTTTTCTAAATCTTCTTCTTCATGGTTATTGTTGATGAAGATGAAAGATAATGAATGACGTCATTAGCTGCTATCGTCTCATTTTTCTCTTGTATACCTTTCATACGAACTTCTAATGGATACAGCAGAAGATTTTTTGTTTTTAGATCACTATTTCAATAACTTCACAAAACTGGGTTTTACTTTCATTGCTTAAAATGTACAAAATTAATAATAAACAGCTACCTTTGAGATTTTATATAACTTTTAAAAGTATTTTACCCCCTCATGTTCATGTCGTAGCCTAAAGTCTAGTAAAATTTAAATTTGGAGTCAGGATATTTTTATTGACTCCACTAAAAAATCAACTAACTCCACAATCCTGCTTCTGAATCCGCACTGATCTGAATATTGCTGAGTTACTTCAGTATAGATGCACAGTTGCCAATACGCCGAAAGGGGTGGGTATCTGTATGCTGAAAATTCCTCCCACCTGTGCATGGCATGTATTCAAAACATATAACATTATTATTGCTCTTTTGATTCTGTGTTCTCAGCAATCACGATTCGCATCTAACCTGAAATGCTAGTCAAATTGAGTGCCGGTAATTAAATTATTTTCTTAAAAGTAGATAGAAAATCACGATTTTTTGTTGAAAAAAAATATTGCTTTCTGATAGTGATAGCCTGCTTATTATTTTCTGAACTTGCATTCCACTTGCAAGTTGCGAGCTTGTGAGTGAGATTTTTTTAGGGTTGTTCATGAAACACACATGTCCTTTTAAAACTTACTTCAACATGAAAAAGTAAGTTAATATATTGGGGGAAAATGAAACCACATGCTAAATGACAACATATAACAGATGACTATATTAACGAAAAGGAAACATACAGAAAATTAATTTATATTGAGCAAACAGTAACAAGGAAAAGACATTGTTATTCTTACTGATAATAAAGATGTATAGTAGGGAAAATAAATGCACACATACACACTTCTATAATTATTTATTGACATTTATACTTTTAAGTTAATTAAAATTAAAAAATGTGTGAAAATATTTTCTGCCTGACTGTCATGTTTCTGAGTGTCCATATTTAGTAATCTTTTGAAAGTATTTTAATACTTTTATTAATTAATTCTTTATTTGTGCTGCATCATTTCATAAGAAATTCAATCAACTTAATGAAAAGTATTATGACATGCTTTCAAAACAATTATTATTTCAGCTTACTTACTGTAATACTATTTATTTTAAGGAACAGGCATGCTTCTAACAGTGACACTTGACATTTTTTAAAAAATTGCTGTTAGTGCAACTAAATTTAGCTCATTGTTGACCTGAGAAAAGCAGAAAAACTTTTGATCGTCCCTTATTTAGCAATGTCTTTGAGCATTTAGAATGCATACTCAGATGACATTTGACTCAATGTGCACAGGAATGAATGATAAATTGTGGAGTTTTCTGATTACTGGACAAGCTTGAACCACTTTCTCAATTTGTCTTTTTCAAGCTGTTGTATACACATGCACACACACATGCATGAAAAAAACCCACATATACATGCACGTGTGCAAGCATGAGCACGCGCACACACACACACACACACACACACACACACACACACACACACACACACACACACACACACACACACTCTCACACACTCTCTCTCTCTCTCCTTCTTTTTCTTTGATGAATTTAGAATTGAAAACTGTTTATAGTAATATCAAGTTATATGTATAAACTGACATCAGCCCATTATATAATTTTTAAATTGTTAGACACTGATTAGTATTTTAAAAAAATAATCACTGATTAGAAATTTTACGAGCTTTTTTCCTGAATGTCATAAAAAAATTGATAGCCTAACTCACTGAACATAAATAAGTAAGAAAAAAATTTTAAATGATGGATGGATGGATGGATGGACAAACAAATAGAGCTATATGGTGCCATTGTTTAGAACAACTCTCTACATGGTACATTGGTAGTCCTAGGCATCTGCTCCATTGAAAAATGACTTGTTGGGTTTCAAGTGCACATATGCCTTTATTTTGGGTTCCATGTCTCTTACCTGGTTACTAGGTTTTATTTTTTGGTCACCACTCATGATATTTACTCACAAATGTGACCATTTGGTTGCTATATGGAGGGCCGACTGATATAACAAAAATTATGTTTGATCTTAAAATAATATTATTATTATTATTACTTAACATTCTCTTTTTTTCTGATCTTTCCTTGGGTTGCTTGGCATTTTTAAATGTCTGCATAGTATACCCATTCTAAATATAGTCACATAGCTCCTTTGCTGATATTAGATTGTATAAGAGGGAAAATCCTTCACTGAAGTACTGTAACATGAGAACAAATTGTAAGACACAGCACTGAGTCAGAAAGCAAATTGAGAAACAAAGGGAGTGTCATAGTAAAAGACAAGAAGGGTATTTTGTACTTTAATCATTTAGCTACAAAGGTAAAAATAAGAATAAATTGTCAGACAAAGGGAAAGATTATAAATTAGTTTCTAAGTTATTTCTAGAAAAAGTGTCATAATGAAATGCTTGTGTGGGGCTTTAATGCTTATTACTGTCATTGTCTCATGCATAAACAGAGTGTTAGTAAATTTATTTTGCACATCAATAAGGCCACAAACACTGTAGCACTATTGGTCTTGAAAATCTGTTATTCGTTTTCATTTTGCATCCACATATAGATTTCCTAAGATAAATTATTGTGTTGAACATGAAATTACTTAGAACCAGTAGCCTTCATTTTACACTTGTCTAATCCTATGATGTGAAGTCTCGTATTGTCAGTTGCATGATAGCAGCATGACATGTTTCTGCATTTTTTCTAATCAGGTGTTTTGTTTGTTTCAGTTTTATATAACCTCAAGGTTCGATTTATTGAACAGAATCTTATCTATACATACTGTGGTAAGTGTTGAATGTATTTGAGGCGAATAATATTGGGATTCTCCAGTAGTTATGTACAACTCATATCTGTAACAGTGTGTGTGTGCCTGCGTGTGTATTTTAATAATAATAGAGGAAATAACAGGTGTAGTTTGTATATGCGGTGGAGACAATATGTTTCTAGTTATTAAATGCTTTTATTTCTATCATAAGCATCATTTCCCCAGACTAATCAGTACTTTTTCTGTATTTTGTAGAGTTACATTTTGTATTGTGTTGCCTAAATTTTTTCTTTTTCACTCAGTTTAAAATAGTTTTGAGATTAAGAGCATGATATTAAAATATAAAATTCATGCTTATGTCTACAGGTCAGCTAAAATTTATGCTTATTTCTATAACTCACGTGTAAAATAAATATTTATTAGATTGTTAGCATCAATTTCTGATAGATTTGAAGAGTAAATTTTCTTTGATAAATTTGTAAGGTTTTATATATGTACTACTGTCGTGTTTTTTTTTTAAAAAAAAATTATTTTTTTAATCTAGCAACATATTTATTACCTGTGAATAGTTTTAATGATATAATTGCTTATTGCAAGCATTGGTCAGTTCAAAATATTTAATGATATATTGCTTATCTAGTCACCTATTTGTGAATTTATTTAGATTAATTGACTACAATAAACTGAGCTATTGTTATTTTCTCTTCAGGAATTGTGCTGGTCGCAATCAATCCATATGAGTATCTTGATATATACAGCAATGACATCATACAAGCATACAGTGGCCAGGATATGGGGGCCATGGATCCACACATCTATGCTGTTGCAGAGGAAGCTTTCAAACAAATGTCTAGGTCAGATAGAAGTGCATTGCCATCTTTCATCAATTTGACTATTTCTTATAAAAACGTTTTTTTTTTGGGAAAAAAAATCTCTGTTTTCCTTTTAACATTTACAGGTTCTCTCAAACACATCATCATTTAATTCAGTATATTCCAAATTCATGTTTTTTTTAAAACTAAAATTAAGTTTTATAGTTATTTTAACTAAGCTGCAACATCTTTATTTTTATTATTAGTGTTAGTGTTTGAGTGTACATAATTTCTGAATCGAGTTCTTTCTTAGAAAAGGGTAATCATTTTATGTTAATGATCACACATTTTACAAAGAAAATGTATCTTCTTAAAGCAACACAGAAATATTGTCTAAAGTGTGTTTGTGTGTGTGTGTATGTGTATGTGTATGTGTGTGTGTATTCTCTGGTAAATCCTTTCCACTTGATTAAAATTTTTATGTTTTTAACACAATTGGAATATTTTGTATATTTTGTAATGTAAAAGATGTAAAATAGCAGCTAATACTGTAATACACAACTTACCAGAATAACTTGTAATGTTTATTGAAAAGTTCAGCCATACCAAAACACCACACCCAAAGTACCTGTTTTTCTGGTATTATCACATTTTTTTTGGACATAACGATCACTGAACATGCATAATACATGAAATGTCCTATCAGTAAGACATACATTTGAAAGAATAAAATGAAAATATCCTCCCCTGTGGGACATTTGATTAGAAAGGTTTAAGTCTCTGTTCATTCATTACAATAAAAAATATAAGAATAGAACATTACTCCACTGACTGATTTTATTTACCCAGTAGCCTACTAAAACTAATTCATTAGCCTGATTCAGGCTAAATATGGGCATAAAATATAACATAATCAAATTCATGAATAGCATTTCCACTAGAGACAATGTCATATGTTCAACAATGCAATATACAAAATCCTTTAATAGAACATCAGTTCAAATACATGAAACATTTCTAAATCTAATTGCAAACTCATGAAAGTCAACATTGTAAATACATGAAATCATCTCTGAGTCAAATAAACCATAAATCAATAGTTCAAAATGTAAGAAAATATTTTGAAGTCCACTCTTTCTTTATCAGTCAAATAACTCACCATCGCATGATCAGCCTTTAATGTCTGGACCTCACCATAGACAAAATCAAAGTGATAAGAACAGGAGATTTTTCTAGCAGGTCACTTTCTGTTTGACTCTTATTGGTTAGATTTGTTATTGACCAGTATTAGATCACCTGTCGTTATAAACTAGCCAGCCACAGAGAACTGGTTAGTGTCACTGGGTGAGTTGTTTATTACTCAGCCTGGTTTGCTGATTTCAAGAAACTCACACCATGAAAAATAACCTTGTTTTGGGCTATCATTTAGTTATGGTTCTGGAGAATTCTGACTCCCTTACTTATTTCTTAAGGTGCAGTGCACAAAGTTTGTTTCCAGTTTTTAATACATTAAATATTAGCATCATTAAATACAACATTTGCAGCATAAATACAATAATTATTTCATAAATATGTGCAGGCAACTTTTGCTCTGTCGCAGGTAGATAAACTATGCATAGATTTAGCATATACAAATAAACTGGACATTTGATGTTGTAACTTGATAAGGAATCTTCACTGGACACAATAACTTGATAAGGAATCTTCACTGGACACAATAACTTGATAAGGAATCTTCACTGGACACAATAACTTGATAAGGAATCTTCACCGAACACAATAACTTGATAAGGAATCTTCACTGGACACAATAACTAGATAAGGAATCTTCACTGGCCACAATAACTTGATAGGGAATCTTCACTGGACACAATAACTTGATAAGGAATCTTCACTGGACACAATAACTTGATAAGGAATCTTCACTGGACACAATAACTTGATAGACAGTCCTATAGTGAGGTCATTGATGAATGAAACTTCTAAAATTCTAAAACATAGCAGTGTTAATTTTTATTTTTGATTTCAGATTTGAACATAACCAGTCCATCATAGTCAGTGGGGAATCTGGTGCTGGTAAAACTGTCTCAGCAAAATATGCTATGCGCTACTTTGCACTTGTTGGGGGGTCTCAAGCAGATGAACAGACACAGGTGGAAGCGAAAGTGTTAGCTTCTAACCCTATCATGGAGGTAAGATGCAATCACAATTTTTATAGAAGTACAACTCTATTTTCCCATCTGTTTAATTACAAAATAGATTAAAAAAAAATTTCATGTGTGGATTTTAAAATCAGCATCTTATAAATCTAAGCACAATTCACATAATTTATTATTATTAAAAAAAAGAATGTAATACCAAACTGCTCTCATAATGGTTTTATAAAAGAAAAACTTTAGATAAAACAAAGTGATTTTTCACTTAGTAAATGGATATCTTTATCACATGGTACTTTCAGAGATGTAAAGATTTGAAGTGTATGAGAGTTAAAACAGAAAATTGGTTTTGCTAATGTCTTGAAATGAAGGATCAGTGCATTGTTCATACTTTTAATATTAAGATTTGAGAGAATATGGAAAGAAAAGCTATTCTCTTAATATTACTATATAAATAAAATAAGGTAGGCAGAAATACAAATGCAAGAAATATTTTATAGTCTGATATTTTTAGGTTTAATTTTAAAACTGTAACTTTAGACTTTGGTAACAAAAGTTCCTGGTAAATGGAATGAATTGTTATCAATAAATAAAACCAGTGAACACTCTAAGATACTTGACCTAGTCGCCATTGCAGTGCTTGCAGTGATGGGCCAGTACTAGGCTTGTAATGATGGGCAAGTATTAGGCTTATAATAATGGGCCAATGATAGGCTTATATTAATGGGCCAATGATAGGCTTATAATAATGGGTCATTGTAATGATGGGTCAGTACTAGACTTATAATAATGGGTCAATGCTAGACTTGTAGTGATGGGTTTGTACTAGGCTTATAATAATGGACCAATGTTAGACTTGTAATGATGGGTCAGTGTTAGGCTTATAATAATGGGACAATGCTAGGCTTTTAATAATGAGCCAATACTAGACTTGTAGTGATGGGTCAGTGTTAGACTTGTAGTAATGGGTCAATACTAGGCTTATAATAATGGGCCTATACTAGATTTATAATGATGGGTCGATGCTAGGCTCATGATTTGAATAGATGTGATGGGGGTCATTCACTGATGGGCCAGTTCTTGAGGTTCTGAGGTCAAGGTTAATTAATTTTTTTTTTAAAGCAGTATTAATTTTTATTTCAGGCAATTGGTAATGCAAAAACAACCAGAAATGACAATAGCAGTAGATTTGGAAAATATATTGAGATCAGTTTCAACAAACAGCATGCTATTATTGGAGCACACATGAGAACTTATCTGTTAGAAAAGTCCAGGTAAATTTGCCCTTTAAATTTGTCATTTGTTTTATATATATATATCTGTCCAGGTAAATTTGCCCTTTTAATTTGTCATTTGTTTTATATTTATATATCTGTTAGAAAAGTCCAGATAAATTTGTCCTTTAAATTTATAATTTGTTTTATATATATATCTGTTAGAAAAGTCCAGGTAAATTTGAAGTAGTTTATGTATTTTTGGCAATTATTAGTTTCATGTAATTTATGTGTTTATGACAATGGATTGCTTGCAGTGATTTATTTGTATATGACAATGAATTATTTTAAGTAATTTATGTGTATTTGACAGCAGATTATTAAAGTTATTTGTATGGTTATAACAGTTGATTATTTGAGGTAATATATATATATATATATATATCATTAGTTTAAATACTTTTTGTGTCTATGCATATAAATTATAAAAAGACTTTTAACAAGTAATTATACACTTGTAAATGTAGGCTATAACCAGACATAATGATCAAGTCATTTGTATTTTTTATACACAAGTTTGTTATCTTTGTTGCTAATTGTAGTTAAAGAAATAAAGACATAATTTTAAAATGGTTGCAATGAAGTTTGTTTTTGAAATGAGAAGAAAATAGTTGAAAAGTTTTGAAAATAATTGAAAAAAAATATTGTCCTAGAAAGCTAGATAATAGAGGGGGAAAAGAAAAATTTGGTTAGTATTTTTTATTTTTATTTTTTTTAAACAGAGTTGTATTTCAGGCAAATGATGAAAGAAATTATCACATATTCTACCAACTGTGTGCATCTTCAGACGAAGATGCATATGCTAAGTTTCAGCTAGGTCAGTAGCAATTTCTTTTCTTTCTTCTTTTTTTAAAAGGTCAGTAGCAATTTCATTTACTTCTGCTTTTATTAATTTTCAAATTAATGAATGGAATGAATGCTTATGATTGTACACACTTTTCTTGTTGCAGTTGGTTAAAATGTTTTTAATATTATGTCAATGAGAACTATTATTGAAAAAGTAATGCATTTTATAATTAACTATTACTGTTTAAACATTTGATAGGTTGTTTATAAATCATTATTAGTATGACAAACTACCCATACTCTGCTTTTAGCTTGCAATCTTGTGAAAAAAATTCACACTGTTTGCTTGCTAACTATTTTATATGTGCACACATAAGGGTACACCAGATACATATATGCTGATAACTTACATAACACATGCATAAATATAGTCTCACTCCTTCTCCTTCGTGCATACTTTGACCCAGTTGCACTCTTTTTCTTCTCTTTCTCTCCCTCTCTCTTTTTTTTTTTCTGTTTTCATTCCACACTGGTAAAACTTCCTTTTCTTAGAGATGTACATTACATATATTAAAAAAGATTAAATGGAGAATTACTTTTAATTTGTCTGGAAACAACTTTATTTCACAAAGTTATGTATAATATTAATTTAGAGATGACAGTTTTTCATGTTATACTTTCATTTTTAGCTCCTGCGGAAGATTTCTTCTTCACTTGTCTAGGAGGAAATGCAGTCATTAGAGGTGTGGATGATGCAAAGGAGCTGCAACGAACAAGGGAAGCCTTCACCACGTTAGGTAGTTTTATGTACCTTTTATTTTTCTCCCGATGCTTTAGTTTCCTTTGATTACTTCCCATTGCCAAAAACATTAGTAAGATTAGCAGAGAACAGAATGGAATGGAGGAAACTGATCGTCAGGTCATCAGTGGTGCTTCAAAGGTCAACAAGACTAAGGGATGGATAGATAGATAGATAGTTCATACAAACTAAAATAACCAATGGAAACATTAGGAGATTTATGACCATTATGACCATATACAAACAACCCCCATTGAAAGAATAGGCACTTCTCCATGTTTTCTTTAGTAATTGGCCCCCACTTTTCAGAATGTGCCGAATAGCAGCATAATACCATTAGAGATGAGCTTGATAGTGACCTTTCTGCCGAGACCTGCCCTTTCTTTTGTTGGAAGCAGGAGTGCTCCTTCCTTTCACCATGCACAGATATTAGTCTGTTGGAAAGGAAAAGGGGGAGAGTAGCATTGCTTCATAAAATTGTAGTCACTCAAGTAACTTGGTCTCAGTCAGAAGTTTTTACACAAACCGTCTAGAGATGTTGTCAATCTTGTGTTCCATCATAGCATGAGAATAGATGATTTCAAATGGGTTATTGTGATTCTTTCAGATAGCTTTTTGGTGGATACTTGTAACCAGCATTTAGGGTGGGGTTGGTTGGGGGGACCATATTGACTGACCTTTGGTTAAACAGTTTTTAGTGTGATGCTCAGACAGGAACCTATCTATACAAGCACAGAACATTCCTGATGACTGAATATAATAGTAAACAGTCTCTTTAGATTTAACTCTCCCTCACCATTGGAATATAGGCCCTTCATCCATTGTTCTTCAGTTTGTGTTTAATTGCTTTAAAATTTCAAATATAATTATGTTGTAGTTTAATTACATATTGCATTATGAAAAGGGCAAAACAGGGGGGAAAAATGAAAAAATGTTCAATTTGCATTTCAACAAGCATTTATGTGGTCATTTGAGCACAGAAAAAATAGTTATTCTAAGTATAATTTTAAAAAATTTTAACAGGTATAAAAAAAAGTAAAATAGAAACAAGATAAATGTGTTCTTTTTGTGTAGAATTTATCTCTGCTATACAGTGGTGGTGTACTTAATGGCAGCGAATGTTAGAAATTTATTGACCTTATACAATTTCTAGGATGACAAAAGTAGTTAAACACTCAGAATCAGCTGTGGAGTTTTTCTTTTGATGTTCTTCCACTGGTTTGAATGAATGCATTTCTTGAGAACATAGAAAGCCACTGATTTGAATGAATGCATTTCTAGAGAACCATGGAGAGCCATGTATCACTTCCTCTCTCATTATGAACTCTCTCAACCTGTGAGATGAAAATATGTATACCAGACCAATAAAAACCTTTGAAAATTATTGGTATATTATTATACAAGATCAACAGTTTTCAACAATAAATGCCATACAAGAACTAATTTTACACATATTTACATTTTTGCTCTTTTCAAAATGTAATCAGAGGTTTTAAAGTCTATTTCATTTCTTTTGTCTATTTATTGTTTATATCTCTTACTCAGGGTTTTCTGAGAAAAACCAGATGATGATTCTACAGATATTTGCAGCTGTGTTACATTTTGGAAATGTACACTTTGTGGAGAAAGATGGAGAGTCATGTGAAATTGGAGTAAGTTAGGATTTTTGTCATGTATATGGAGTGGTTTAGTGAATACTTTTAGCCAGAAATATTTATTTAGCATTTAAATAAAATATATGTCATTTTAATTTTGCATTCTTACTTTATAACAGTAATCAGATGATATAACTGTGATCATGAAATCAATCAAGAAGTCATAAAGCCATAGTTCTAAAAACTAATCTAATATTTATAATGAACAATGTACATAGTTTGGGATTTGATCCATTGTTGGTATGCAAAAAAGATTTTAATGGGCATACAGCAGAAAATATATTTAAACAAATTACTAAAATTACAAAAGTTCAGTGCAGTCAAATTTATATATATTTTTTAAATTAAGGAAATAATGTTCATTGTGCCAGAGGAAGCCCAGAAGGCTAGTTGCCAAAAGTGGTACAACAATGTTTTAAATGTGTAAACTATTGGATTTTGGGATAATTTTTAGTACACATATGTTTTGCATTTGATGATGATGACATACATTAAAATTGTAATGAACAGTTTATGTTATTTTTTTATACATTTCTTAAGATTGCAAAAGTGCTTTTCAAAATGTACATTCTGTTAAAAATATTTGTATAGTAGGCAATATCCAAAATACAACCTGTCATGAGAAAAGTTAATTCCTGCATAGTTGCACATTTCTAAAGAGAACAAACAGTTTACATGTGAATTTTGTGAATAACACTAGCTCTAAATTATTATATATGCCATGTTTGACCAGCAGAATGATCACAGTTACTGAAATGCATGTTTTTTTAAAACCATAGATCTTTGACTTTTATAATAAAAATAAGTTTTAAACGGATACCTAGGCACTGAATGGATATTTAGGCATTGCGTACGTTTAGTAAAATGTTGAAAGTACTTGATTTAGATGTATTCTAACTGATCACCTATGATTTCAGATATTGGATATACTGGAGTTACAGTAAGAGTTATTTTTTCTTTGCTATGACAGTCAAATGTATTTCCAAGTATCCTCTATTAACTAAACCCTTTTAAAACAGTAAACATTTGGAAAAGCTTTAACCTCTTATTCAAGTTTTTATACTAATTTTCTCAAATATTCTCCTGTGGTTTATTTAATTAATTTATAAAATCATCATCTTTGGGGGTGGGGGTGGGAGGATAGGCTTCTAACATTTGTGCTAAAGCACCTGACATCTGAAGATTATATTAATATCAATTAAAAGTATAGTTTTTATTATCCTCCAATTATTTGAACTGATTGGGCTCCATTTAAGAATCTTGTCACTTGCACTAACACTTTTGATTTTTACTCAGAATCTTTATCAGTAATGTTTTTTCCATATTGGAGTAGTGCTTTTTGATGTAATGTATTGAATTTAAGGGAAGTAATACATGGTAGAATGTTGGCTGCACTTTATGTACAGTAGATTCCATTTAATTGGGACACATCAGGACCAGAACAATTGGGCCCAATTAAGTGGCTGCCACAATTATGTGAAAGTAAGTGAAAAGGTAAACATATACATATGCTGTATAACAATGTATAAAACAAAACACAAACTATCATTTACTGAGCAACCAAAATACTGTTATAAATATACAATGGAAACAAATGGTACAGTTAAGAGAAAAATATTTAGGCTAAAACAATTTCAGTTTAATGAATACATCAAATGCTAAGCAATTCGTGATGTTGGAGGAACTTATTGTGTCCCCTGCTGTGTTCCCTTGATTGACTGAACAGAATCAGCCTATGTATCTAGTACAGATTTTGGACTGCTCTCATTGCTTTCCTGCATGAGGTAGTGTCATAATTCAGCAATTATTTTTCTGGCATCCTGGTTAGTCACTCACCAAGGCTATGGCATGTTATCATGATCCTCATCCTCACTTTCCTGGTCTTCTGGAGGCTTTTGGTGTTTCACTTGCACTCCAGTTATCTTTGCCATTCAGCGATGACAGTTGTCAAGCGGCTGGCTTTTGATTTGGCTGAGGCAGTTCTGTTAGCTAATGTCAGATCTTTCTATGGTTTATTGGAAATGGTCTGATATTAGTTGTGTTCATAATTGAAACATTGATGACTTAGCAATGAACACAGTAATGGTGTCCTGCCACTTTAGTACTGGCCATCATGCAACACTTTACAAGTGTGCCATCTAGTGGTGGTTACTGTCCTATTGAAGCAGCATGGAACCTCAAATAAGTGAAAAAAAATATTTTAAAATTTTTTTTTCCTGTATGATTTGTCCTATATAAGAGTCTGCCCCAATTAACTGGTGGCCCAATTAAATGGATTCTACTATATATATATATATATATAAGATACTAAAGTTTTGAAAAGTACTGCTAACTGTATATAACATATATACTTAAACAAATGTGAAACAAATAACTAAAGAAGAGGCAAATCAAAAGAACTATAATTAGTATCGGACAATCTTGAAGCCAGTATATGTGTTGTTTGCCTTGCCTATTTCATAAATCTTTAATATGCTTTTATTGTCTGACTCAAAATTTTTGTGTTTATTTATAAGTTTAAATATCACCTATTTAAACCAAATTCTTAAATTTTTTTTTAATTAACTTTCTGGGATGATATTTTGGATGTATGAAAAACTGATAAAAATAATATATTTTGTCTGTGTTCCAGCCAAGAGACCCATCTCTGACGATTGTCTGCAAGTTGCTGGGAATTGAAGAATCACAGCTGCGTATATGGCTTTGCAATCGTAAAATTCAGACTGTGAATGAGACTCTGACCAAACCTCTTTCTGAGAGCCAAGTTTGTCCACTTTTATTTAAATAAATTTTGTTCTAAATGTATAACTAGCAGTCAGTGGACCATTCTGTATTTCTGCACTGACATTGGGGTTGGGTCCACTGTTCTAAAGTACAGCAGACTGTTGCATAATGACAAAAACCTTGCATGCACTGAGTTAACAAACAGCATACCTCAATACCTATTGTTAATCCTGCATTGCCTCTGAATTTGCATAAAGACCATCATTTTAGAATGCAATGGTCATTGTCATTATGCAAGGTGAGTGGTTTGGTGGGTGGGTGTCCACTTGATTTGTTCTGGTGTTTTTGTTTTTAAGAACTGACATACCTGTTACTTAGCTATTTTCTTTTTTTAATATTGCCATAGTCATAATGAGATATGATTGATTCTGTTTTTCTACTTCCTGATGCATTGTCTTAGACAGGATTATACTTTTCTTTTTTTATATCTATTATTTTTTCTTGTAATGTTGTTTGAAAGAAGAGATGATCCAGATGTATCTAAAAAAATATTTGTTCTTTTTTTGGCAACATTAAATGTCATATAAGTTAAAAAAATAAAATAAATTTGGATATATTTATTAGCAATTCAAATCTGTATGTGCTTTACAATTGGAGCACAGTAATCCCAAGCCAGGGATGGGTTGAGAAAATTCCATCTATCAAGACCAGACGGGGAGTTTGCACCTTGATCTCCCACATGCAAGGCCAGTGCCTTGACCTTACTCTAATAAAGTAAAATTAGAAAAATTATTATATGATTATCAGAGCTGATAACCTTATGCATAGGGATTATGAATAAATTGGTCCTTGTATGGCCTGCAATATGCACCACTGCGAAGTGGACAACTTTCTTCACAGTACTGATTTGATAAGATCTTAACATATGACAAGGGCCAGCAGTTGATGACACAAGCACAGGAGCATAAGGCTGTTTGATAAGATCAGAACAAATGACAAAGACCAGCAATGGATGCCTTGGCCCAAGCACAGGAGCAAAAGGCTGTTTGAGTGGCAAAACTGGTCTGATTGGCAGTTTTCTGAGTCTTCGCTATGTTTTTAAGCAGCCAGCTTGTCCAAGCCTTCTCCCACTTGAAAGGAGTTAATCAGAATCAAAGTGATACTGATATCCTGGGGATCAGAATGGCCAGAGAGTGGGTGAAGTGAAATCAAATGCAACATTACTCCTGCTGATTTACTGCAAATGCAATTGGATCTGATGAAACAAAAACTAGTAACAGTGCATTCCTTCTTGTGATTAATGGGTGTGTATATGGCCTGTCCAATAAAGGCAGTATTTTTAAACACTTATGGATGCAATTTCTATTTTGTCCTGTTTGTAGTAGCTGTCTACTATTATGTTTAACCATCCTGGCCCACATCATGTGTTCATTTCTAAAATCCCTTCTACACACCTTAACAGAATTTGTTGGGGCAAAGCTTTTGATGCAGAACACAAGCTGCCACAGTAGAGCTGTCTGAAGCAAGCTTTTGGGTGCTGAACACAAGCTACTCTGGTATATTCAAGGCTGATTTTGCACACACTGGTTTCCAATGTGCTTGAGATATTTAATACAGTTTTCATGTGTCTTAAGTTCCTTGCTTTGTGCTGTCATCTTTCTTTCTGGTGAAAACAGCTTTACGATAAATGGCACCTATAATTTTCTGCTTTGACCTAGTCTCATGGTACTAAAAATTGATTTTTTGGGACAACATTGAAAATAGGGGACTTCTCTCAATGGGAACTCATCTTTTGTTTCTAGAACACTTCAAAACTTTAAGAATGTGAGTGCACATAAGTCAGAAGAAAGCACTTACTTTCTTAAATTTACTTAACTCATTTAGTGGCTGGCAGGATACATTGAACTGAAGGTGTAGTATCAGAGACTAAATATAGTGGTTGTCCACTCACATTTATGCTGTTTACGTAGCTTGTGACACAAACCTCTCAGTTTTATTTTTGAAAACCTGGTAAGCCCTCCCTCTCATTTTATCCCTTCCAGCTGAAAGAGGTAAGCCCTCCCTCTCATTTTAACCCTTCCAGCTGAAAGAGGTAAGCCTCCCTCTCATTTTAACCCTTCCAGCTGAAAGAGGTAAGCCTCCCTCTCATTTTAACCCTTCCAGCTGAAAGAGGCAAGCCCTCTCACAGCCAGATTAAGATTGTGAAATGTATGATGATGTCTGCCAGGAATCAGTGCTTCTTGTGTTTGTTAACACTTACATCAGTCATTTCCCTGATTTGTGCAGTGTCATAGAAGATATTTTGCATGAACATCAGAGGCATATTGTATTCTTATTCTTAATTATTTCTTTTTAAATTTCAGGCAAGCTTTGGGCGTGATGCATTGGTAAAACACATCTATGCAAAAGTGTTTGATTGGATTGTGCAGCAAATCAACAAAAATCTACAAAGCACAGGGAAGGTTCACAAGTTTATAGGAGTTCTGGATATTTATGGGTAAGTAGTTTTACACTCGATAGGCACTTCTGTCATATATTAATTTGCTTATTGATGTGAACTAATGAGTACACAGTCATGCTAGTTATGTTAATAAATTGTTCTTTAAAAATTGAGAGGTCATAATTTTGGATCATTCTGATTGTTTCAATGATCTCACTGTTGCTTGTCCTATGTTATTGTGACAATTCCATCTGTGTTTCTTTTCCTTAAACCCATGTACTGATCAAACTTGATACTGTCAATTAACCCTTTATTTCAGTACATTAAATCAGGATTTATATAATTAAATTTTTTAATACTTTTCCTTAGTTGTGATGTAAACTTATGATTAATGTTTAGCTTGATTAGTGTTAGCATGCTTCTGTTGCATTGCTGTATTATTACATTGTCATGAATTGCTGGATTTCATGCACCTTAAAATTGCCCCCATGTTATTACATTGCAAATTACATATATGTTACTTGCTGTTGTTTAATTTGTAATATGTTAAAAAAATCTACTCTTGTACAAGTCCATTATAGTATGGACCCAATTTCAGCTTTGGAGGTGAAGTAATGAAGGCTAAAAATAGGGGCTGTCCACTCTTTTGTAATCACTTATGTGAGCAGTGATTGATGGAGGTGGGGTGGACAGAATCCTACATATAGTTGCTGGAGAACATTAATACAAGTACCAAAGATAGAATAATTATAGAATCCCAGTATAAAGTAATTATAAATTCATCTAGTCTCTACTATATGTTGACCTGAAGAGCGACTGACAGTAGATAGTCAACTATCTGTGACTGCTAGAAGAACCATCCCATGCACAGTATATTTGTGCACTGGAAATTGTAGGACACTGATGAATATATTTTCTCTAACACAATGCTGGTCAAGAAACCCAGTGTAGAATATAATTTGATCACAAATTCAAGGAGCCACTACTCTAATGATTGTTTGTAAAAGCATTGGGCAGCAGGATGAGTTGGTTAGAACTACCGTAGAGCTGGTTGGCTAGAAAAGTTGATGAGATACTAGCTAAAAGAATTTCTGTAGCCAGTTAGAATAACTATTACATAGCTAGAATAGCTAGACAGAACTACTGTATAGCCAGACAGCTAGAATAACTATTACATAGCTAGAATAGCTAGACAGAACTACTGTATAGCCAGACAGCTAGAATAACTATTACATAGCTAGAATAGCTAGACAGAACTACTGTATCCCAGACAGCTAGAATAACTACTGTATTGCCAGACAGCTAGAATAACTGCTGTATAGATAGACACAAGAACTACTGTATAGCCAGACAGCTAGAATAACTACTGTGTAGCTAGATAGAAAAACTACTGTATAGCCATATAGCTAGAAGAACTACCGTATAGCTAGCTGTAGCTGGCTAGAACTATTATATTGCTGGCTGGCTAGAAGAACAGTAGATTAGATAACCAGTTAGAAAAACTCCTCCTCCAGACTAATTACTACTTTAACATTTACTGTGAGCACAATGCATTTCATGTTTTCGTTTATGTGAAATAGTATTCTGATTAGGAATGGCATTCGTAATGCTTAGGAATATTAAAGTGTTCATATTATGATAGCTTAGAAAGGAAGGGTATGCAGGAATATAAATAATTCAGCTGGTGCAAAAGTTTAAATAAAAAACACACTCTCATAATAATTATATTGGTTTAATTGTCCACCAGCATTACTAAAATAAAGCTCAAGAATTTTTAGTTACACTTGTTTAGTTTAAAATAAACAATTTCATATGGCAATAAATAGAATACAATTGGTTTGTCATTTGTACAGCATTAGAATGTTAAAATTTTGAATCGATAACATTGGGAATATTGGTATTATTTCCCCACTCTTTCCATCCCTCTCCCCAATGCTCCAAATAAAACATAATTAATAATTCAAGGAAATATTTTATTCCAAAATGTTATTTTTAATTTAACAATTTAATTTTTACCCCCTTAGATTTGAAACCTTTGAGATCAACAGTTTTGAGCAGTTTTGTATTAACTATGCCAATGAAAAGCTGCAGCAAATTTTCAATATGGTTTGTATGTTTTACTTATGTTTTCTTGTTTCTGTCTTCCTTTATTGTGTTCATTACTTTTTCTTACTTTTTCTTCATGCTGTTTTCTTCTACCCACCAAGAAAAAAAATAGTAACAAGCATAGACACCAAATACACACACCTCCTCCACCTGTTTTTACATTTATAAAATTGTTTTAAAAATACATTAACAATATATTCTAGGATTACTTAATTTGATTACTTTTAATTGCTATTCCATAATTACTTTTTTTCAGATGTTAAACTCTTCACTGCCATTCATTAAATATTATTTTGCCTTCACTGCCACTCATGACATTGTTTGCCTTCACTGCCATCATGTCATTGTTTGTTTGCCTTAACTGTTACTCATTTCATTTTTTGTTTGCATTCACTGCCACTTATGTCACTGTTTGTCGTTGATTGCTTGCCTTCACTGCCATTCATATCATTGATTGATTACCTTAATGCACTCATGTCATTGTTAACCTTAACTGCCACTAATGTCATTGTTTACTTGTTTCTTATAGCATGTATTTAAGCTGGAGCAGGAGGAATATGTCAGGGAAGCTATCGAGTGGTCGTTCATTGACTTTTATGATAATCAGCCATGCATTGATCTTATTGAAAGCAAGCTGGGTATTCTGGACTTGCTAGATGAAGAATGCAAGGTATTGTCTCATATTTTAATTAACCCTTTTCTTAAAGTTAAATGAAAAATGCAAGATATAATTTGATACCTTGATAAACTAAATCTTTTTTTTATCTTTAGTATAATGAAGAATGCAAAATAATATCTGATTTGTTGATAATGTTTTCCTTGCCTTTTTCTGTCTTTAGTATAATGAAAAACGCAAAATAGTATCTGATTTGTTGATAACACTTTCCTTGCTTTGTATTTAATGAAGACTGCGAGCTATTTCTTGGTGTATGGATTTAAATTTTTATCTTCCTTGTGTTAACTGAAGAATATAAGGTGATATCTGATACATTTAAAACTGAAACCTTTTTCTGTCTTTTGAAAAGTGAAGAATTTCTGGTACTGATGTTTATTAGTTTAGGAATGAAGGGTATTATCTGATGAATAAGAAATAAACTCCAATTTCTTTTGTTTTAAATTACTCACTGCCAATCCATTTATAACCAAGATAATAATTGGTGGGCAAATAGATTGATTTATTTTGTTTCACTTTTGGAATTAATTAGCAATTTAACTCTGCATAAAGAAAATGATGATAGACCATACTAATAAAAAATTAATAATAAAAATGAATTAAAAATGAAATCTGAATCTTCTAGTATGTTTGTATTTATTTAGGTTTTCAAACTGAACTAATTTTTAAAATTATATATTTCACAATTATTTTCTCAGAATTATTGTGTGAAATTTGATATTTAGAAAATACCAGATGTGAAATTAATTTTACACAAATGATGTTTGTCTAGATACATAGTTCATAGTTCACTTCTTCCATGTGTCTAAGATCATAGAATCTGCACAAGTGCTTATAAACAGCATGACTCCTGAAAAAACTTCAAAATACTTTATATATAAATATTTATATATTATAAACAATTAAAAGAGTTAATGTTTGGGTTAAATAGCCTTATTATGCACAATACAGTTTACTATAATTATGTAGATTATACTGAAAATATTTAATCCTGATGTGAAATAATCCTCCCCCCCCTACTCACCGAGTAGCTCTGGTTAGAATAAATGAAATGAGAAATTAACTTAATATTATGTCCACAAAATCAATAATAAGAGAAATTCACTTACTCAAGACACTTTATATATATATGAAAAGAGAAAATAACTTACTAATGTTGGTGCACTTAATTAATGAAGAGAGAAATTAACCTATTAATGTTAGTTCACTTAGAAGAGAGAATTTAACTTACTAATATTGACTCACTTAATAAATGAAAAAAGAAATTCACTCACTAATGTTGATGCACTTAATAAATTAAGAGAGAAGAAATAACTATTAATGATAATGGACTTAATAAATAGGGAAATTAACTTACTAATGTTGACTTACTTAACAAATGAAAAAAGAAATTAACTTACAAATGTTAATGCACTTAATAATTAAGAGGGATATTAACTTACTAATGTTGGCTCACTTAATAAATGAAGAAAGAAATTAACTTACTAATGATGAATCACTAATTAATGAAGAGAGAAATTATCATACTAATGTTGACTCACTTAATAAATGAAAGAAATTAACTTACTAATGATGAATCACTTAATAAGAGAAGAAAGAAATTAACCTACTAACAACAAATTTAATAAAATGAGAAATAGTGATAAAACCAGTGATAAATCATTTAAGAAATGAAGAGAGAAATTAACTTACTAATGATGAATCACTTAATAAGTGAAGAAAGAAATTAACCTACTAACATTGATGCACTTAATAAGCAAAAAAGAGAAGTTTGCTGATAAACATGAACACCATCCAATAAATCAAAAAGAATTTATTTACTAGCATTTGCACTCTTTCAACAGAATTGTTAGGTAGATAATGAATGTAATTGCATTTCATTTGCCATTAAACTTTTAAATATTATTGTTTTGATGAACTTGTTCAGTAGATTTATACTCACAGTGTTTATTCTATATCATAGATGCCAAAAGGTTCTGATGCCAACTGGTGTCAAAAGCTCTATGACAAACATTTGAAAAAGGCTCAACATTTTGACAAACCACGAA
This sequence comes from Sinotaia quadrata, assembly GCA_028829895.1. Taxonomy (NCBI): domain Eukaryota; kingdom Metazoa; phylum Mollusca; class Gastropoda; order Architaenioglossa; family Viviparidae; genus Sinotaia; species Sinotaia quadrata. The sequence goes on along the minus strand of CM054181.1, from coordinate 104,311,564 downwards.
CCTCAAATATGGCATTCATCATTGTTCACTTTGCTGATCGAGTGCAGTATACAGCTGATGGCTTCCTGGAAAAGAACCGAGATACTGTTTTAGAGGAACAAATCAACATTCTTAAAGCCAGTGAGGTAGGTATTTTCTGCAATATTTGATCAGCTGTAGCCAGAAAGTTGTGTTCCAATCAGTCTAAATTTTATCTTATAGTTTGTTTTATGAGAAAAAATAATTATTTTTAATGTTTTTTGGAAACAGCAAACAAACAGCATGTTTTGCCAGTAGAATTGTTTCATCTTTTGCACTGTGCTCATTTTATTTTGCCATAATTAATAAATTATCTTAAATTTGAATATAATACACCTGTGTATTAAATCTTACAAAAACAAAACAAAATAATTATAATTCCAAAAAACTGTACTCACCTGAACTTGTTTTCAGCATGGCCTTACTGTCATTAATAAAAGAAAAAATTGTAATTGATATAATCAAACTTATAAAGTGTCAGAATTGTAGAAATATGATTCTTGAGAATACTCAACACTATGCTTTACTATATACAGTTATCATTTTCTTACAGAATCACCTAAAAGACGTTTACAAAATAAGTTAAAGCATGCTAATTGTAAGCATGTTTATTAAAACATTTTATTTTGTTTTCAGTTTGAGTTAGTAGGTGAACTGTTTATGGAGGAAGATGCTGAAACTGGTCCAAGCAGTGGTGGGCCACCAGGCAGACGACGGACGTCTTCTAGTGCTCCTACACAGCCTGTGAGAGCACAGCCTAAAGGTGCCAGCAAACAGCACAAGAAAACAGTGGGTTCACAGGTAATTTAACTCCAGACTTTTCTGTTTTAGTTTCTGCCCAGCATTATTTATACTGTATACTCAGAAATTTTATGTATTCTGATCAAGCTCTTCACTTTTCCTGATTTAAGACCTAAGGACTGTTCAAGACTTCTCTAGCCATTGATTTTTAAAATTTTTATTTACAATGTGAACTTTCTCATACTAAGGCTTATAGAATAAAAAAAGTAAGATCATGATTTAACTCTTTTATCTCAATAAATACTTTATCTTAAATTTTTTTCTGATGCATTTAAAAAAAATGTTTAAGGAATAGTTTAAGATTCAATAAGGTGAAATAAGATATAAACCAGAATTTAATAATTCGTGTGTGTGTGTGTGTGTGTTAAAGATAAAGAACTTATTTGTCAGTGATGTTCTTTGGTACCATGTTTTAGCTTGGTAAAGGCAATTAATGTTTTGTCAAGCCTGATTATTATATTTTTTCTGTGAGAGTGTTGACTTCCCCCTCATATTGTGTACTTATTGTTTTAGTTCTTTGTGCTCCTGTTGTCCTTTTGTCGGTCTCCAAATTAAGGCATACTTTTTCATTACAGTTTATCAGCCACCAGGACTGTTAGCACCTTGACTACGTTTGTTTCCCTTGCATTTCTCTCTGCATTATAAATTGCTTGCTCGTATGAAAGAACATGTGATTTGTTGAATATGTTCTTTGTTGTTGAGATATCCTAGATGCCTTAGCCTTAGATGCCTAGCTATCATATTGGAAAACATGATGGTGACTATATTGACAGTCAGAAAACCATGAATTTAGACAAAACCTTTCAGACAACCCATTATTGGCTGCTGCTCCCCCTCCACCCCCCTATTCACCAAACCAGTCATGAAGTCTGAGTCTGATGAAGAATCAATGCACAGCAATAGTATTAAGGAAACAGGTATTTCAGAAAAAGGCATATTTGTAGTAAATATTGTACCATGGCTAAAGCATATAATTAGAGATATATTTTCAGCATGTATGCCCAAATTATGTCGAAGCCCTTGAGATTAGAGAAATTTCATTGGTTCAGTCTACCAGGTCTTTTTTTCACAAGAAGATATTTCCCTCTTAAAATTGTTTGCGAGAATTAATTTTCCATTTTAATTGGGGAAATATCTCCTATTCACTATTCTCCTTAGGTATGCTTACCTGGTTGTATGATGTAGAAATATCTCCTATTCACTATTCTCTTTAGATATGCTTATCTGGTTGTCTGATGTAGAAATGAAATTTTGTTTGTATTAATTTTTTCCTGAATATTTAATAGATGAGCAAACATATAGGCCCTCACCGTTTTACCCTATATCTTACTTAGGGGTCATGATAAGTTATTTATCATGAAATCCCTTTGGGAAGTTATGTGTGCCTATAATAAATTGATATTTAAAGCTATATGAACTTGTATTATCCCCTTAGATATGCTCATCAGATAAGTATTTTTTTGAGAAAAAAAAAAATTTATTTTAAGAAGAAAAAATATTGTTTGTGTATGATAACAAATTAGGTCATCATTTTCATGAAAATGTTTGCAGTTCCGAGATTCCTTGCATCTTTTGATGGAGACATTGAATGCTACCACTCCACACTACATACGCTGCATCAAACCTAACGACCGCAAGGAAGCATTTGGGTGAGAATGAAGGAACAGTCACTTGATAACTAAGTAAAATTAAAGGAATTTTTAAAGCATATAGTCAAGAAAATTGATTACCTTTGGATTGAATAAGTAACAGACATTTAATCTTTGCTTGAGAAATAGTGATAGTCATTTAGTTGAACATATGCCAGATAAAATTGTTGGTCTGTTGGATGACAGAAATGTTACTAAAGAGAATTTGTAAAATGGAATGGATTATAAGAGTGATTAGTGTTCATTTTCTGTTAATAATAATAATAATAATAATGCATTGAAAATTATGACCAATTTTGTTATTTAATTCTAAACAAATCTGTAAAAGGCATAATACATTCAGGAATATTCAAACAATGAAGATGTTTTTGTGTGTATATGTGTGTGTTTGTGTATAGACGTTAAGTAATAAAATCAGAATATTTATGTTTGTAGTCCTCAAGACAGTTACAGATTGTTGAATAGTTGATTAAAATCTAATGGCATTTTGGCATTTTATATATTGTTACGAGTGGAGTTATGTTTGTAGCCCTCAAGACAGTTACAGATTGTTGAATAGTTGCTTAAAATCTAATGGCATTGTTTCATTTTATATATTGTTACGTGTTGGGAAGTGGGAAAATTATTCACCTTAACACACGACGATCATACTAGTTAACATTACTGTTGGGATCATGAATATTATCAAATCCTCTTGATTAGGTTGACATTCAGTCATCCAATACATGGCTCGCTCCAGTCGGTCCCAGTTGATGGTCATTCACAGAATTAATTAAGATAATAATAATTTAACGATAAAAATAACAAAATAAAAATTACAAGTTATACTGAGTTAAAGCAAATGCACTATAACCCTCACAGGATTTCCACTATAGTTTGTCAGTTAGTGCACAAGGCTTCTGGGTATTTTCTTCTTTTTGACTCATCTGAAACATCAGCGGTGATAAACAGGTGATGGCAAAGTCACATGGTGTCATAGCCAAGTTGATTCTAAGCCAGTGTTCCTCTGGTGTGATGGTCCTGGGTTGTCTTCTAACTTCACGCTATGTAAGCACTTTACTTTTGAACTAGAAATCTGGTCCCAGACCAAACCCTAAGCTAGACAAAAGGATAAATAACAGTCCTTGTAATCTTACCGTTACATCATACTTTTACCTGCTTTGTGGCAGCAGTAAGAGCTATATGCGGTTCTTACAATATCACTACTCCAAAATCAATGATAATTTCAATCCTTTATCAAACAAGCATTAGCATATTATTAATAACCAACTTTGTAGTAAAAAAATCCTCTATTATTATAGATTAAACATCATCAGTTGACATCATCAGTTGACATTCAAAGATAGCATTCATTTCAAGTTACAAATAATTAAATAATTCATCATTACAACTCACAGTAATGGTCCTCCACTTTACTATCCATTTACATGCATGAATAAGGAAATACATTATTCTCGAAATTAGAGTTTCACAATTTACAAAAGAAGAAATAGCACTCTACAAAGTGTGCACTTTACGAGTTACATCAATGTAAATTTTCTAATAGGTTACTCACTATGCTACACAAAGCATCTCTGTAAAAGAATACATACATTCGCGATCATATATACAATTAAAAAATGGCAAAATCTCTGTACATTCTAATTAACAAAACATGTAAAGTGTATAGTACCTGCTCTCTGTAATGCAGTTGAGGTTCATCAGTGCTAAACTTAATTTTTATTTTAACTTATATAGTTTCATTACACCTCCATTCCCATAAATGAATAATTATCCACTCACAGTTCTTGCAACTTAAAATTACCTACTCACATTTCGTGACTTCCAGCACAATTCTCCTGACCTCTACCTTCACATGTCAGTCAAATGTATAGTTTGGGCTCTCCTCAAGTGAGGTGTGAAAAAATAGTTGATAGCAATGAGATGAAAATAGTTTACCTCCTAGCCAGCAGTTAACTTGTATACACTCACTACAATACAATAATACCTGTCCAGAGAATAAAGAAGTAAAGATACATTTTCAGAGTATAAGTGGTAATTTGCCTTTTAGAAGATGTGAATCCTCACATATATATATTTAAAATTCAGAATGAAAAAAACCAATAAATAATCAGTTTTGTTATTGAATGTATTGAGATTTGACCCAAAGCGAGCTGTGGAGCAACTGCGAGCCTGTGGTGTTCTGGAAACTATTCGGATCAGTGCTGCGGGTTATCCTTCACGGTTAGTCTTTATAGTGTTTGTATGGATGATTTCTGCTTATATATCTGCTGGTATTAAATGATGATGAGAATATATCTTAATATGTGTGGATTGAAGACTTTTTCATTTTTGTCATAATGGTATTTCATATATCTTAACCGAGTATGTCATAACCTTTAAGAGTCTGCTCCTTTTAATGCTGTCAGCATTACAGGTCAACATGTATACAGATGTGTATGTGTGTGGACATGGTGAAAGCCAAAAATCTCTGATTTTTCTTTATTTACTGTTTCATGTGAGATAAATTTCAGTAGAACACTTTAAATTAGTTATGTAATTAATCTGAAATGGCTGTTTTATTGCTTGTTCTTGTCTTACGATTAATAGTGTTATGTTGTGTCCTTTATATCATATGATTGCAATGCATCTAGTGTCTTTAAAGTCTTATGATTACCAGTGCTTGTTGTGTTCTTTATGTCTTATGATTACTAATACACATCTTTTATGTCTTATATTACCAGTACTTTATATCTCTGTGTCTTATGATTACCAATACATGTTGTGTCTTTTATGTCTTATATTACAAGTACTTTATATCTAGGTGTCTTATGATTACCAATACATGTTGTGTTTTTTATGTCTTATATTACAAGTACTTTATATCTAGGTGTCTTATGATTACCAATACATGTGTCTTTCATGTCTTTACCAATGCTTTGTTTTATGATTACCATAAATGTTGTGTCTTCCTGCCTTATGAGTACTAATACCACATCTTTTCTATCTTATAATTGCCATTGATATTGTGTCATATAGATGGACATACTCAGAGTTTTTTCAACGCTATCGGGTCCTGGCTAAGTCAAAGCACATTGTCAAAAACAATATGCGGAAAACATGTGAAGCAATCCTACCCACACTTATAGCAGTAAGTGTTTCATTCTGATCCTTGCTTTTGTTGTATATCTCCTCAGCATTAAATTTAGAAATATATAAGCAAGTGATTTTGTTTGGATCTGATTACTTGTGGCTAGCTAATATATGACTCATTATTAATTTATTATCTTTGTTAACCCAAATAATAAACTGTCATTCAGATCCAATTGATATCTTATTTTAGGAGTAATTGTTTCAGAGTTTATAGTGTTGCAGTATTCCAATACATTTGCTATAAGCAAAATCCTAATTGTTGTAATAAGTCATTTAGATTTCTAATTGCAGTGGGCTCATAACCTTTGATAATTTTCTGAACATATTAAGCTGTAATCATACTGTCATCCTTCATTTTTTGTATCAATGTCATCATACTGTCATCTTTATTTATTGTAGCAATGTATGTCATCATGCTGTCTTCCTGTTTTAATATAGCAAAGGATGTCATCATGCTGTCATCCATATTATAGCAAAGTATGTCATCATGCTGCCTTCTCTATTATAATAAAGTATGTCATCATGATGTTATCCCTTTTGTAGTAAAGTATGTCATCATGACACAATCCCTGTTTATTATAGTAAAGTACGTCATTATGCAGTCATCCCTGTTGTAGTAAAGTATGTCATCATGTTGTCATCCATTGTTATTATAGTAAAGTATGCAATCAGGCCATCATCCCTCTTGTAGTAAAGTATGTCACTTGCTGTCATCCCTATTATTGTAGCAAAGTATGTCATCATGTTGTTTTCCCTATATTTATTGTATCAAAGTATGTCATCACGCTGTCATCCCTCTTGTAGTAAAGTATGTCATCATACTGTCATCCTTATTATTGTAGCAAAGTATGTCATCATGCTGTTCCCCATGTTTATTGTAGCAAAGTATATTATCATGTAAAATCTCTTTGATCTTTGATCTTTCACTTGGATTTACATTATTTTTATTTTAAGCCAACTTTCATTTGTGCTGATTCTAGCTATAGTTTTTTGTTGTAATTTTGCTTGCAGTGTTTGACTTAATGTGCTCTATGTGCAACACTTTGGCATCTGAAACTTTTTATTAAAGCAAGTATTATTGAGCATGGTAACAAAAGTGTTTTTAATTTTTACATTTTTTACAGGAAGAAGATAAGTACAGGTTTGGCAAAACCAAGATTTTCTTCCGTGCTGGGCAGGTCGCTTATTTGGAGAAACTTCGGTCTGACAAACTCCGTGCCTGTGGTGTCATGATTCAGAAGCATATTCGTGGATGGCTGCAAAGAAAGAAGTATAGACGTATCTGCAAATCAACCCTCCTCTTGCAGACCTTTGGTAGGGGTCTTTTGGCACGGAGGTATGGTACTGCTTTTCCTTTGATAACTGCAGTATCTCTGTTTGCATGTTTATGTGAATGTTTATGAGTTGTTCTATGTGGTGTGTTTGTATTTGTGCTTATGATTGTTTTGGCCCAAAGATTGTGATACTGATTTTTCTTTGGAATCTGCAGTCTATGTGTGTGCCCGTTTATGTGAATTTGTGTGCATACGTTTTATTCTGTTTGTTTGAGTGTTTTTCGGTTTATGATATAAATTTAGCATTTGCCTTGTGTTATAATTTAGCAGTATAGTGTTCATTGATTATTGTATTATTATTTCTCTTTGATTACCTGGATAAATAAAATCACCACAAGTCCAAAGATTTCATGAGCTGCAAATGGAAATAATCAGGAAAATAGATACACAGTTTTTAAGATTGAAAAGATATCATAAAGAATGCATATAATAGAATAATTTAAGAATTCCAAAATTCTTGTTATATTTTGTTTTATGGATGTTGTTTGAAAGCTGATTGGAATTGAAGACAATATAGTCAATCCTTTAAATTCCGGACAAGATATGTCCAATTTAAAACATCACAAACCTTTCTTTCAAGAAGAGTTACTGCCGCAATTAAAATAGTTGTCCTTGATGGGGTGCCAAAATGGTACCTGCTAATTCTTTGAACTATCCAAAGTTTTAATATGAGGTGTCTGAGATGCAATGGTTTGGAAATTGGTTGGGAACATTGCAATGTAAATTGTGACCAAAAGAACTATTGCATTTAGAGGTTTGATTTGATTTATATTCTCTCTCTCCCCTCCCCTTCCCCCCCCCCCCAAAAAAAAAAAAATGCTGCTGCAACTTTATTTGGCAAAGATTTTCATGGTAGCTCCTTTATTAAAGAAAGGATTGTAGAAAGCAGTAATCACTTCAATGGATGTATGATGTACATTGTTTGGCAACAAGGAAAGAAATTATACTTCCTGCTTGACATGCACTACATATTTTAATCTATTTTTAAGATATACAAAATAAAAATTCCTCAGACAGTTTTGGGGTAGCTTTAATAGAGATATATTTCTTCTGTTTTCATTAACCTTTGGCTGGTTCATGATCCATTTTATTACTGAAGGCCATATACATATCAAATGTCAGATCACACTAAACTTGGACTGTTGGTAAGATGGAATGCACCTGTCTTGAGAGGTATTTTCATCAGGAATATTTTAAATCTAGTGCAATCGGTTGCAGAAGGCAGATTTGTCATATCATACTAAACTAAAAGTATTGGGTATAAGAAATCCTTGGGATTCATTCTCACAAATAATTTTACCAGAAACAAGTTTAATGCAGTGGAGACCAACCAATCTTTAAATACAAAATTAATACTTGATTTAATTAGTGTTGAAAAATTATTGGAACTGTTGGGTTTATGGATAATTTTATCAAAAACTACTTGAATTCAGTGATACTATCTATAAACACTAAATTAATCATTAATTTAATTAGTGTTGAAGAAGGATTAGAACTAGTGGTGGTAGGAGAATGGAAGTCTTGTTTTTAGTTTTAGTATTGATTTTCTGAATGTTTCAGAATGTCTGAATTAGAATAGTAAGTTTAAATACTTTGAATGTAAAGGAGCGGCAGTGGTTAAAAAAATAAAATAATATATCGTTTTGTTTACTCAGATTACCTACAAAAAAGCTATACAACAATATTTAGGATGTGCTGAATGCAGTGGCTGTTTTGTATGGTTTTGGTATTCAGTTATTTTGTTAAATATTATTATTTCATTTCAGGAAAGCTCACTTTCTGCGTCAAACAAAGGCGGCCACACGCATCCAGACCATGGTGCGATGCTATCATGAGCGCAAGACCTTCATTGCTGTTTCTAAGGCTGTCATGGTGCTACAGGTATTTAGACCTTCATTGCTGTTTTTAAGGCTGTCATGGTGCTATAGGTATTTCGACCTTCATTGCTGCTTTTAAGGCTGTCATGATGTCATAGGTATTTTGACCTTCATTGATCTTTTTAATGCTGTCATGATGTTATAGGTATTTTGACCTTCATTGATCTTTTTAATGCTGTCATGGTGCACAGGTATAATAAACCTTCATTGCTGTTTCTAATGATGTCATCAGGTATTTAGACCATTGCTGTTGCTAAAGTTGCCATAATATAAGTAGAATTAGATATTTATAATAACAAAAAAATATTTCCTCTTTGCAGTATAAAAATCTTGATCATTCGCAAGCACAGAAACGTTTTTACCTTCTCCAGCCAAGGGTCTGTCTTTAGTTCCTTTAAGAAATTAGCAGCTATCACCTTAGCAGGAGTCTCTTTTATCTGAGGTATATGTTTGAAAAAGAATCAAGTCTTGGAGTTGCACAAGAATTGTCTCAGTCTAGAGAATCCACCCACCTCTATCTTGACTAACTTTATTAATTAGTAGAATTCAAGAATACATCTATTTATAACTTGACTAACTTTATTAATTACTAGAATTCAAGAATACATCTAGAACTACTTAATATTTATAACTTGCTCATATCTTATGCACCCATATTCTGTCAACATACATCACCTATTGAAAAATGGGTTCATGATTACATAAATCTAAATGTTATATAACCACATAATGGGGTCTTGATCAGAATTGAGACACAAGATTAATCCATTTTGGTTTATCTTTACTTGATTGCACAAAAGTAGATGCTGTTAGGCTAGAAGTCCTAAACAGCAGTAGCTATACATACAATTCTACTGCTAAATATTATTGATCTTCGCAAGTTCACAATCAAAATAATCTGGTTTTATCTATCCTTCTGTATATCCCAGCCTTTCATCCTATAAATAAACTTTACCATAGCATTCTGAATTATAAAAATTACAAATACCATATCATCATAAAATTATGAATTGAAATTGAAAATTCCCATCATACAACACACAGCAGAGGATATATATAACACTATTGTACAGCAGAAGTTAGTTTTAAAACTGTTGTATGGCAAAAGAAGGGTATAACACTATTGTATGGCAGAAGTTAGGTTTAAAGCTGTTGTATGGCAAAAGATGGGTATAACACTATTGTACGGCAGAAGTTAGGTTTAAAGCTGTTGTATGGCAAAAGAAGGATATAACACTATTGTATGGCAGATTAGGTTTAAAGCTGTTGTATGACAAAAGAAGGGTATAACAGTATTGTACGGCAGAAGTTAGGTTTAAAGCTGTTGTATGGCAAAAGGTGGGTATAACACTATTGTACGGCAGAAGTTAGGTTTAAAGCTGTTGTATGGCAAAAGATGGGTATAACACTATTGTATGGCAGAGGGTAAGTATTATGCTACTGAACATCATAGGATTGGTTAACACTATTGCATAGCAGAAGATAATATAACACTATTAAGGGGATAAGTATTATGCTACTGTACAGCAAAGGATAGGTATAACACCTGTACAGCAAAGGATAGGTATAACACCTGTACAGCAAAGGATAGGTATAACACCAGTACAGTAAAGGATAAGTATAACACCTGTACAGTATAGGATTGATATAACACCTGTACAGTATAGGATAGGTATAACACCTGTACAGTAAAGGATAAGTATAACACCTGTACAGTATAGGAATGGTATAACACCTGTACATTATAGGATTCATATAACACCTGTACAGTATAGGATTGGTATAACACCTGTACAGTATAGGATTGGTATAATACCTGCACAGTATAGGATTGGTATAACACCTGTACATTATAGGTTAGGTATAATGCTACTGTACAGCAGAAGATAGATATAAAGCTGTTGTTTGGCAGAGGTATAACACTATTATATGGCAGAGGGTATGCATAAATTCACTACTGTACATCATAAAATTGGTATAACACTATTATATTGCAGAGTGAATGTATAAATTCACTACTGTACATCATAAAATTGGTATAACACTATTGTATGGCAGAGGATAGGCATGGTCTACACAAAATATTTAATGTTCATTTTGATAATATTAAAAAAAAAATTGTCTATAATTAAAAACAGGACATATTTTTTCTTGCTTTGTTTAATATACCTATTGAAAGTTAAAAACTTAAAGATTAGAAGTAGCAATTTTTCTTTGGTAACATGGACACTTAAGTATTTAATTTCTGTTGAAATAAAACATGCATAAGCTTTCTTCTTCCAGCGTTTTGTCTAACACAACAGTGTTTAATGATATAGGATACAAAATAAATATTAAAAAAAATTAATAAATATATAAAAGCAAATTATTTTACATCACCTTTCAAGAAGCTTTATTCACCATACATGTTTATAAAATTTCAACAGTTACCAAGTTGTTGTGTCACTTTTGCCAAAGAAACAAGTATTTATTTTGATTTTTAAAAAAATGTATTAAAGTAATGAAAATGAAACTGTTTATAACTGGTATTAAAAAAAGGGATAGGTTATTTTAACAAGTTTTATTTTCATCACTGCTAAAACCATTTCTCCCCCCTCCCCCACTTTTGTACTAGAATATACTTTATGATGTTTACAATAAAGAAAATTGAGTTGATTGGTGTATGCATGTGCATGCCAGTGTGTTTCAAATTTCTTGCTTTGCTTATTATTGCATACTACATGATGCCTGAGTGGCAGAAACATGAAGTTCAGTAGTGTGTGAGCTAAATATTTCTTGCCGTATACTTGGTGGAAGTTCATGAAGAAATTATTGCACAATAAAAATGTGTTTGTGTTACTCTAGGCTCACATCCGAGCAAGGAACGCTCGCATTCTGTACCGTTCTCTTATGGAGGAGCACAAAGCTGTGATCATTCAGAAGAACATTCGCACATTCTTGATGCGTCGCAGGTTCAAACTCTTGTTGCGTGGCATAGTACTGGTCCAGAGTCACTACAGGCGCCGCAAAGCTAAGCTGCAACTTAAACTGCTGAAGGTTGGTATCAGTAACAAAAGAGAATATAATACAAAAAATTTCTTTTATTTCATGCAGGGAAAGGAAATATAATTGTTTTGTATTGAATATATTTTAAACAATATACAATTAACTCTGTGTATTTTATTTTTGTTATTTATGACCTCTGTGTTTTATTTTCTAATTAAATTCTGATTACACATTTCCAGGTCACCTCTTTTTTTGTGAGACTGAATAATTTTATTTTATATTAACTGTACATATAATTATAATTGTGCTTACAAATAAAAATGATTGCATTTATTTACAGGTTGAGGCTAAATCTGTGGAGCACATCAAGGTGGTGAACAAAGGTCTTGAGAACAAAATCATTGAACTTCAGCAGAAATTGGATGAGAGGGTAATTTTGGCATTGTCCTGCTTGTGTTGCATTTGTGTGTGTGTGTATGTGAACATGTGCAAGTGTATGTATGTATTGTACAGGTGTGTGTACATGAATGTGTATTGTACGTGTGTAAGCTTATATTTATGTATATGTACATATAAGTGCACAGAGAATACTATGACTGAAAAGATTATCATTCTAATGCCAGTATTGTTAGCTAATGCAAGAGAACGTCATTCACTCTAAATCACAGAAAAACTTTGTTAGCACAAAATCTCAGGCAAACATAGCTCACACTAAATAACAGAAAAACTTTGTTAGCACAAAATCTCAGGCAAACATAGCTCACACTAAATCACAGAAAAACTTTGTTAGCACAAAATCTCAGGCAAACATAGCTCACACTAAATCACAGAAAAACTTTGTTAGCACAAAATCTCAAGCAAACATAGCTCACACTAAATCACAGGAAAATACTTCTCACATTAAACGACAGCAGAGCACTGCTGCCAAACTCGTCACATCTCATGTCTGTCTAGTTAGAATGTGATTCCACTTTTGCAAATACATCTCACCCCATTCATTAATAGAATCATGTTCCTATGGTAATAGATTTTCAAAAATATTTCTCAAGGCCATCTCTCATTTTCTTTTTTCAGGCTAAAGAAGTTTTGCAGATGAAGGAACAGGAAAACGTAATGCAGCAGATGAAAATGGAGATTTCACGACTCAAAACAACGGAAGTACAAGTAAAGGCTTCGTCCAACAAAGTCACAGACATGGAGGAAGAGCTTGAACGTCTCCGTGCTGAGTTGGAGATTGTCACCAAGCAGCGTGACTCTGCCTACAGGGAGAAAGAAGAGATGATGAAAGAGAACGAAATAGTGAGCAAAATTTTAAATAGTGGCAGAGTACATTTAGTTTATTCATATTATAAAAATCATTACTATTTTGATTACTATTACTAATTAAGAAATTTTCCAAACAAAATGAATCTTAATTCCTTCACAGCCAAGACATTTGGAAAGATTGTAATGCTGTTTGCCAGTTGGTTTTTAGATTATTATAACTAGGCATTTAAAATCTGAATATCTCAAGAACAAATAAAATATTAGTTTATTGTAAAATTTTGGGGTTTTTGTCTCATATTGGTATGTTTAGTAAAAACATATCAGTTAAATCTTTTCTTAAATATTTATTCTTTTAATTGTTTTAAAATTAATAATTTTAGAGTGTTTGTAAATTTCTTCAAAGAAAAATATCAATGCTTTATTAATAAACAAAATATTAAACAAATGGCTCCAGATGTATGCCATTAGATATTTTCATCATTTCAACCAGATGAGAATATTACATAAGTAATAGAGACATCATTGTGAACATTGGGTGTGATAATAGACATCACTGTGAACATTGGGTGGGATAATAGAGATCACTGTGAACAGTGGGTTTGGTAATAGAGACATGACTGAATATTGGGTGTGATCCAGTAGACATCACAGAACAGTGGGTGTGATAATAGAGCAATCATTGTGAACAGTAGGCGGATGAACACTTTTGCATCACCAAATCATCTTCAAATAGGAACATTATATCCCTGTTTGTGTAGTGTTAATGATGCCAGCAAGATAAAAGTGAAAAATTATGTGCCATGTATGAGAATACATTTTGTATTGATCTGGTTAGAAAGAGGAAACAGAGGAAAGAAAAAGATACAGTAACAAGATTGAAATGTAGTATATCTCTTCTAGATATCATGCTAAGTAATATTGACTGGAAGTCTTTTTATGAGGTGAAACCAAGCCAGATTAATTTCAAACAAAATTCCATGTAGATAGGAAATACATGAAGGCCCCCAAAAGACAGAGTATAGCTTTATCTTAAAACTGTGTTCCATCCCTTAATCACCCTAATCAGATAAAATATTGTATCCCTTTGCTTCCAGTGCATCCTGGAATTCAGTACTTTTTCACTCAGAAGTCTAATGGAAATTGTTTGTATTTGTATTAAAAATAAATAAATAAAAAATGTTTTTACACAGTTTTATATATACAAGAGACACTAGAAATATGTAAGATACTAAGTTAATTATGTTTAAGAAAAATTAGACTTGCCTATATTTTGTTGAAAATATTTCAGTCATTTAAAACTAATCTGAAAGTATAATTTCACTTATTTACCTAAGCAGGTTACAACTGTTTTACAATATCTTTTTCGATTAATAAATTTACTCAAGGTTCTTACAAGTGTACTAGAAGAAAAAATGTCTTTGAAAGACCAGCTAGAAGAAGCCAACAGACGCATCAAGCTCCAGGAATCCAGTTCAGGAGGTAAGACTCTAGTAATTTTTTTTCTGCATGGTATATTTGGTTTTGTGTATGTTTGTAAATGTGTTTCTATGTCAGGGGTGCACAAACTGTGGGCCGCATGCAGCCCGAGACAGGGCTCTGTGCAACCCCCAGAAGACTTTAGGATGTTACCATTATTATGAATGTAGAACACATTATTTCATTATTTATGTTATTTTTTTCTGACTTGCGGCCCTCCATGCACTATCATTTGGAAATTTGGCCCTCTTGCCTAAAACGTTTGTGCACCCCTGTTCTATATAAACTTTAAAATGCTTGTATGTAAAAAAATGTTTGCAGACTATTTAAACATTAAAATGCTTGTATGTAAAAATGTTTGCAGACTATTTAAAGGAGAAAGTCGAAGAAGCCAAACGATTGCTTATTCAAGAATTTGAATCTGAGCGCTCTCACCACCAGCGTCTTGTAAAAGAGCATGCTCGATTGCAACAGCGACTGGAAAATCTGCAAGGGGAAATGGAAGTAAGTAGCACAGCTTATAGAAATATATTGCTAACAAATATTCTTAGGTATTTTTCAAAGTAAGTATGAATTAAGGTGATGAATAACACAAATTCATTTGGGAAAAAAAAGTTTTAATCTTATTAGATTATTCCATATATAATTTGTTAACTTTGTTTTCTTTCAGGGTTTTTGTATTTTCTAAATTAAATAAAATTAAAAAAATATTACAAATCAATTTGTTTTTCAGCCATATCTCTGTTCAGAAACTATTTCCACTGTGTAATGTTGTACAGAAAGAACATGTAGGTAAACTTTACCTGGTAAAGTGAGAGAATTATCTCCCCTTATGTAAACTCATATGTTTAATGTTATGGATCACCTTATGCATGTGGCAAAAGAAAGTATAATTCAACATCCAAAAATTACACAAGTTATTCGAATGAAATTAAAAGAAACCCAGCTGATTTAATGTGCATCAGTTGAGATGCTTAATGGTTGTTGTTCAAAAGGTTTTGATCAAAAGCCGAGATTTTGCCATCCAAGTAGCATTGAGATTGGTAGAGCATTGAACACTTTTTCAATCTGATTCAGCATTAGTATGAATGATCCTCACAGTAGAATCACTTAGTCTTATGAGCCATTGAATGTTAATTCTTATATAAAAGAAGTTCAGAACTTTAAGTTTCACTTCTAATCAATGTGATATACTCATTTATTTCATCACTTTATCACTATTTGCACTCTTAAGATCACATTCTCATTTTTTCCAATATATTCACTCATTGGTTATTAAAAACAAGGAACATAAAAAATCCACATAGTATGGGGATACAAGATAACTCTTTATAGCATTGTTTCCTTGTAATGATTCTTGAAAAAAATCCAATGAACATATTTTATATAAAGTGCAGTGTCGTGTTTAAGAAGTAGCCTTTATGGTACAATATGTGTCCTAGTGTATTTTATGTCATATTGTGTCCAGTGAATGTTATTGTCAATGTGTATTCTAGTGTATTTTATGTCATATTGTGTCCAGTGAATTTTATTGTTATTGTGTATTCTAGTGTATTTTATGTCATATTGTGTTCAGTGAATTTTATTGTCATTGTGTATTCTAGTGTATTTTATGTCATATTGTGTCCAGTGAATTTTATTGTCATTGTGTATTCTAGTGTATTTTATGTCATATTGTTTCCAGTGAATTTTATTGTCATTGTGTATTCTAGTGTATTTTATGTCATATTGTGTCCAGTGAATTTTATTGTCATTGTGTATTCTAGTGTATTTTATGTCATATTGTGTCCAGTGAATTTTATTGTCATTGTGTATTCTAGTGTATTTTATGTCATATTGTGTCCAGTGAATTTTATTGTCATTGTGTATTCTAGTGTATTTTATGTCATATTGTGTCCAGTGAATTTTATTGTCATTGTGTATTCTAGTGTATTTTATGTCACGCAATATATCCCACTTTCCTAGTGCATTTTATGATCCATTGTGTATCATAGAACATTTATTTGCAGGTGTTGACTAGCCCTACCGGCCATCAGCGCACGCCATCAGGCATCAGCGATATTAGCCTTGAATCTGGCACTAGTTCGGTAGACACAGGCAAGCAAGATGATGAAGTGGTATGTACAATGCAAACATATTCTTATACTGTTAGTTGACTGTTGAAGACTGACTTAGTTGTACAGGAATTTGAACCTATTTAACATTTGTATAGGAATTTGAACATATTTGATATCGCTATATACATGTAGGTTGTAAAATGTTTTAAGACAGACTTGGCTGTATAGGAATTTGGGCATTTTTTAAGATGGACTTATTTGTACAGGATTGATTAATAGCATATTTGACATCAGCATATATGTAGGTTGTTAAATGCTTAAGTCTGGTTTGTTTGTATAGGAACTTGAACATTTCTGATTTACTTACAAATTAGTGTACTAAATGTTTAATAATTTAGAAATATTTTGCATTGACACAAGCTTTCGTTTTTGAAATTCACTAGAACAAAGTTTTGTTTCAATTTACAAAAGATTTCTCTAAAATCGCTTATGCAAAGATGACAATTTTGATGGATTTGTTAACCAATTAAATGTATGAATATGAAAATTTAATTAAAATTAATTACTTTCCAAATGCTTAGTTTGATTAGAGTATGTTTATTATTAGCTAAAGATTAATAGATAATTTTTCTTTAGGGTTAATATAATATACTTATGAAGCTTTGTAGTTTTATTTTAAAATTTTAATAAAATAGTTTTATGTTAGCACCACATACCACATTTACTGAATATTTTATTATTATTATTATTTATGAACTGCTTTCAAGTGTACTGAATAAATACATTAAGTAGCATGTTATTTATGTCAGTGTTTGATGAAATCATTTATATTAGTTTGAAGGAATTTAAGACATTTTCATTTCGCACGAAAAGGTTTTGAATAGGTTTAATAGATTATCACTGGAATTTGTTTAGGATCAGGGTTACGCTACTTCCAAGAGAAAAGGAGAACCGGTCAGAAAGACTCCTTCCTTCAGTGACAAAGTAGATGGAGCACCTAAACCTCAGGTTTGCTGCCTCTTAACTTTCATTTTCAGTCTATCTCTATATATTCTTTGTACCCGTTGCTTTACCTTATATCTTTCTTTTTCAGTCTATTTTTGTATGTTCTTTGTACCTGTCACTTTTTGTTATATCTATCTTTTTTAGTCTATTTCTGTGTTCTTTGTATCTGTCACTTTACCATTTATCTTTCTTTCAGTTAGCATCTGTATGTTTTCTGTACCTATTTTAAGGGTACAAAGAAAAACAAACAAAAATACTAGTATAACAGATATTAAACGTTTTTTTTTTTAAATGGTCCTTTTAACTCTGGGAAACCAAAACTCTTTGCTGTACAAAGTTTTCTCAAACCCCTCTCTCCCCCTTTCCACATAAATCAAAGAAATAAATGGTACTTAATAATTTCTTCTTCTTTTCTACTTTTAATGCTTTTTGTTAATGTTTTATGCATGATATTCGGTATCATTTTTAGTAGAGCAGTGATTGTGTATGAGAACAATTATAATGATATACATTTAATATAGTGCTATAAAAGCTCTAAGTGCTTTACAATATTTACACATAAAAATACACAGGTACTTTACACAGTTCTAAGAAAACTAAAGATAGTATGGCAAAATAAAATGATGAATCCATGCACAAAATGACAGCTTATAACAAATAAACATGTTACCAAAAGAAATACATTAATAAAATGGAATGAGTAAATATTCAGTTTGATAAAATGATGGCACAGAGGTGCCAGTACAGGTATATCTAAGTGTGTATATCAGTTACCGAGCTAGGACTTTTCTCATAGGAGTGTAAATATGTGTGTGAAATCATACAGGTATCTACTGCTATTACTACTACTACTGTTATTATTTCTAATACTACTGCTGCTATTACTACTATTAATACTACTGTTTCACTTCTATACTACTACTGCTATTACTTCTATGCTATTACATGTACTTATAATACTACTACTGCTATACTGCTATTATGTCTATTAATACTACTGTATAATTTCTATACTACTACTGCTATTACTTCTATTAATACTACTGTATCATTTCTACACTACTACTCCTATTACTTCTAATAGTACTGCTGCTATTACTTTTGTTAATATTACTGTATCACTTCTATACTACTACTGCTATTACAATTGTTATTACTGCTATTACTACTACTGCTATTTCTATTACTACAGTTACTACTGCTGCTAATACTACCGTCTACTACTATTACCACTATTACTGCTATTACTACTGCCACTAGTACCTTCTGTTACTGTTACTACTATCTTCAACTACTATTGCTGCTACTACATACTAATAGCTTTAAGTAAAGTTTTATATGCAAATATTTAAAAAGTTTCTCTTTCTCTTAAAACAATTCTTTATGATAATTATGTGCATTAGCCTATTCAATGTTGAACCATACCATAATGGGAACAGATTTTATCTTTAAGGCATCCCCACCGAAGCAGCTAAGTGCCATTGCCTGTATGTTATTTACCTGGTTTCAGAAAAATGAAGATGTGGATGTTGGTTTGCTAATGAAGCTGCAAAACAAGGTGAAAGCACTTGAAAAGGAGCGAAGCATGCTTCAAGATAAACTGGAACGGTTTGAAGAGGAGGGCTCACAGATGGGAACTGGACCAAACATGGATTCTGCATTTGATGCACTGAAAGTAAGAATTTCTTGTATTATGGTTGTATCAAAATGATGCACTGAAAGTAAGAATTTCTTGTATTTTGGTTGTATCAAAATGATGCACTGAAAGTAAGAATTTCTTGTATTTTGGTTGTATCAAAATGATGCACTGAAAGTAAGAATTTCTTGTATTTTGGTTGTATCAAAATGATGCACTGAAAGTAAGAATTTCTTGTATTTTGGTTGTATCAAAATGATGCACTGAAAGTAAGAATTTCTTGTATTTTGGTTGTATCAAAATGATAGTCCTTCATTTTTACATGTGCATGCAAGCATGTGGGCTTCATGTGTTATGGTTGTATCAAATTGATAGTCCATAATTTTAACCTGTTTATGCTGGTATGTGCATTTCATTGTCGTATTAACAAAAAAAATAATCTAGAGAACTCCAGCCAGCATATCAGTCCTGTCTACATGTATGAGGAGTTGTCAGTAATGCCTCTTTATATTTTTGTAAATATCTGAAGTCTGTTTGAAATCAAATGCTCACATGATTATGATTCTTATACAGATTTTTTCCATTCTGAATGTATTCAAATTTATTTCAGTTTACTTGGCTGGAAAGAATTTATGTAGTTATGTGTAACATTTAGAATTCATATAATTATGTTGTAACATTTAAATTTGTCAAATTGTTTTGTAACATTTAGAGTGTTGAAATTTGGGGAAGCAATTCTCAAATTGCTCCCTAAGTTAGAACAGTGGCTGACTGAGCATCAGTATAATTTTACTTTTAGAATTAAAGCAAAAGCAAAAGTTTTGCTTAAGTAATACATTTATTTGCCCTGGACATTAGTCATTGTACATGATGCACAATAGTAGTATTCTAAATATAAGAGAGAGGTCATATAATCCTCAGTACTTCTTATTCAAAATACTAGATATCACATATGATTGACAGTATTGATGTTCTACTCATCGGACATCATATTTAATGGACAATATTAATGTTGTAAACATTGGACATCATAATTAATAATTATATTAATGTTTTAAACATTGGACATCATAATTAATAATTATATTAATGTTTTAAACATTGGACATCATATTTAATGGACATTATTAATGTTTTAAACATTGGACATCATAATTATTGACAGTACTAATTTCCATAACTCACAACATCACATATAATGGTCAGTACTAATGTCCTAAACATTGAACATCACATATAATGGTCAGTACTAATGTCCTAAACATTGAACATCACATATAATGGTCAGTACTAATGTCCTAAACATTGTAACATCACATGTAATGGTCAGTACTAATGTCCTAAACATTGAACATCACATTTAATAGACTAATATCCATCAGTTATAATTTCAGCCTTATTTTGTTCAAGTCACTGCAAGGAGAAAACATTTATTGCAAACTTTTTTGAAAGACAGCATTACTGAAGAATTTGGGTTTTGTTGACATAATTATCATTTAATCTTGTACTAATGGTTCATGTCCATTAGTTGTACAGAAATTCATAAGGTACATTTTCTCTTGAAAACTACAGTCAAACAGGGGTTATTTTTTCTTTCTTATCAGTTTAACTTAACTCTAATGAACTTCTTATAGCAAACATCATGCTGGGGTCTTGCCTTGTTTTAATAAATTAATAAACCTTAATATGGTTTTCATTTATTTATCTACTTTTATAAAGTGATTTATATGTTTGTGATTTTACAGGAGAAACACTGAATGACTAAATATAAGACAGAGATATATATTTTTTATTACAAACAATATCTTAGGCCTGGTGTCATCTTGATTTGTTTTTGAAAAGCATATCAATCATACCAATCTATTGAAGGCCACATTACTATATGCAAAGAACAAACAAAAATATTTTCATGCATCAGCCTTTAAATTTGATTTAGATAAGATAATCTACTATTAGATTTGGAATATCATGCTTATTTTCTTTTTAATTAAATTTTTAGATATTTAAAAATACTCTAAATATGTTTTGTTTAAATGCATAGTTCAAACACTTACATATACCAGAAATTTTTTTTAATAAAATTTTTATTATCCTTGATGCAAGTTTAAAAAGCAAAGATGCATTTAAAGAAATTTTTAAATAGGAAAGAAGTTACAATTTTTTGTAATGATGTACCCATCAAAAATCTTAAATTGAACGTAAAATGTCAAAGTAAAATAAAATTAAAAACAAATAATGCATGCAGGCTTTAATCCATCCTTGATTTTTTGCACATGTATATAGGGAACAAATATGCCAAGTTTCAACTATGTGGGTTTACTAGTTTTGGAGATCCAGGTCTGCAAGCAAGCGGCACGGACTGAAAACATAGTTTTGAGAAAAACACATTTAAAGTATAATAAAGATTGTAAAACATGAAATTTGTATTCAATATTTACTTTTTACTAAAAATAAATACGCATTATCCATAGCAAAATGAGTTCCTAACAATCATTTAATCCCCCAAATAGTCCTGAGCCATAGGTATTGCCTTTGCTGCACAAGTCTTCAGATTCTTTGACATTTTCTTTTCTCTGCAATGTCGCTTAGTCTCTGGCTTGGCTAAATATTCTGCTTGCATCTTCTGCTGTTTTGAACCTCCTGGTATGCTTGGAGTACAACAGTAGGTATCACATCCAAGTGTTTCAACACTTGGGATAAATGTGCACAGCCTTGATTGAAATGAGAATCTGCACTGATGGCCACTGTACAAATACATTGTGCTCCTACATGAAGTGTCTTAGAACTATACCTGTCGAAACATCAATCACTAACCCCATCCCATAATTAGAAGTAAATCCATGCTAGTGTCAAGTTCCATCAAAGGAAACCATAACTTCAAGTGGGGTTTGTCAGCAGAAGCAACAGTTTCCTCATCTTTGATATTACCACCACTATCAACAATATTTATATCACTAGCATCATCAGTACTTTTAAATCACTATCTTCAGTTTGATCACTAACAGGATTCTTATCATGATTATGATTTATGTCGGCATATGCTTTTGCTGATGCTGTCAAAATAGTTTCAGCAACTGCAATGTTTGCTAATGAAACTTTCTTTGAAAGTCTAGTGTAAGATTTTGAATGCATTAAAGGCAGATTGAGCATAGCAGACAATTTTCTTAATTCTGCATGCCCCATCTCCAACTCATTAAAACACATGACCATAACATTATTTACAATGAACCCCACACTAGAAATGTTACTGTCCCCATGCCTAGAACATGACATCTGACTCTTTCTGAATGTGCATTCATCACAACTCACTTGCATCCAAACAAAATAGCCCATATTTTTTCCCAAACACACTCAAACCTCCAACACTTTTGCTTTCAGAGCAAGCAACAGATGAAAATAATGCATTCAAATTATCTAACTCAGCAATGTACCTGATATTTTTCTCTGAAGCAGTGTCAATGACTGTGAATTTTGGCTGAAGCAAAGTTAGTAGTCGAGTGGGGGTGGTGGTGGTAAGTGGGGAACCATGCAAATCACCTGCAGCAGCAATCAGCATGGTAATGCTAGAAATTTACTAGAAATATCCAACCAGCATTGCACTTCCAGAAGTAGATGGATGGGGGTTGACCAGAGATAGAGCAGGCAAATTGGGCTGTTCTACATTGTCAGCAGCAATCAAAGTTTGTTTTCTTATGAAAGTAGGTGGGTAGGAGGTGATTGGTTGGACCCAATGCAAATTTGAATGATGTGCATTGTCTGCAAGAATGAGCATGGCAATGCTAGGTCAGAATAAACAACCTGCATTGTAGAAGTGGCTGAAGAGATTTCACCAAAATCTGGAATTTGTACACTGTCTGGAGCTATGAAACTTCGTTTGTTTTGGGTAAAAGGTGTTTGTGTGTGTGTGTCTCAGTTCGGTTGTACATCATCTGCAAGCAGACATTGTGGTACTACTACGAATGTCCTGCATTGCTTTCTGCTTTTCCCATCGAGTTTTGCTTGCTTCCTGAGCCTTTACATCTTTACATTTTTGTTTCCTAAGCAACATTGTTAATTGTTTAGAGAAACGAAGTTTGTATGATTAGTACCAAGGACAAGAACACACAGAAATCATGGTGGCCATTTTGAAAATGCAAGGATTTATGTAACCCATAGCAATCGCTGTTTTAACCAATCAAAGAGTGATTTTTACTTTTGTACTATGTGACTTGCACCACACAAGTACTTGTAGTGAGTCAAGGTTTCTTAAACTACGTGCATATAAAATGTTAAAAGGCATGCAGCAAATGTTATTTTGAATAGGGGAGGTAATGCACTTTAATTCTATATGTAAAACACTCTGATGTAGTTTTAAAAAATGGTGGGTATCATGATGCAAAGAGGATTATTATTGGTGATACTATGCAAAGAAAATGCTTTTACAACACTGTAAAACAAGTTTATTTGCACAAAAAAGCATAGGTTTTAATAAGAAGACTTATTTTTTGCAAAAGAAGATATGTATAGGTATGTAAAAGTGTAAAAATCTCAAAACTGAACAAAAATTAAATAAGAAAAAATTGATTTCTTCTGCTGTATGTGGCCTTAATGTACAAGTTAATATTTTCACTTCAATGTCTGTATTATGATAGCAAGGTGGATAGGAATAAGTCCCTCTACAGTTTTATTTTTAATTAAAAAAATATTGTTAATTATACATTTAATTTTTCTTTATTATTTAAAGACATAATATTGAGAAACAATATATTACAAAGAATAATTTTTATTATGCCATAATATTTCTATACTATGAACAAATACTGCTCTTAGTGGCCATTTGCTCTAAGTACATTGCTAATATAAATCAAATCATTCATGTCTATTTATGCTAATATAAATAAAATCTTTCATGTCTATTTTTGCTAATATAAATCAAATCGTTCACGTCTATTTCTGCTAATATAAATCAAATTGTTCACATATATTTCTGCTAATATAAATCAAATCGTTCACATCTATTTCTGCTAATATAAATCAAATTGTTCACGTCTATTTCTGCTAATCTAAATCAAATTGTTCATGTCTATTTCTGCTAATATAAATCAAATTGTTCACATCTATTTCTGCTAATATAAATCAAATCGTTCACGTCTATTTCTGCTAATATAAATCAAATTGTTCACGTCTATTTCTGCTAATATAAATCATCGTTCACGCCTATTTCTGCTAATATAAATCAAATTGTTCACGTCTATTTCTGCTTTCAAAAGATTTAAAAATATATATTTATGTTTTGGATTCCACTATTTTTGTTGTTGTTTCGACTTTGGTAATATCTCACATACAGAAACAGATGGCCAACTCTGATGATGTAGCACTGGTAATCAAATTGCAAAAAAGAGTGAAAGACCTAGAAGCTGCAAAAAGACAGCTGACAAAACAGCTTGATGAGCAGGAAGAGAGAGATGAGAAACCATATGGGGGAGACTTTGCTTTTTCTAGCCTGAAGGTAGAGAAAAAGACAAAAATTATACTAAAACTCTTGTGCTTTTTTTTGGGCCTTTTGACGTCCGTTGCGAATATTTATTCATTATGCAGTTACTGCTTCTTAATTCTAACATATTGTTTTAATAGCTTAAGTTACATTCTTATAGCTGCTTTTGCTTTGAACTAATTTGGTTAGGTATTACCAGTATTCCCAATGGCATTCATTGCTTTTAACATTTAAGTGGTAATGGTTTAGTCTGCAAGATTGCATTTTTATTAAAGCTTCAGTGTTTAACAGTTTAGGCCGCCTATTTTTGAATACATGTATATTAAAAATCAAATAAATTATTTACCAAACAATCAAGATTTAACTGAAAAATATCCTTTTGTCATCCTTAGCATGCAAATTTGATGATAAACATTTTGAGTCATCCTCAGAATATCTTCTTATTTCCAGCAAATGTGATTGAGAGTTACATACCTTAGATCAGAATATCTTTCTATGAAATTTTATTTAGACATGAATTATTCTGAAATATTAAAGAAATAATTATATTTTTAGTGGTCTTTTACCTGTAAACAGTGGAATGACTAGCTACAGATCTAGACTTGACAGAAAAGTTTGAAAAACCTGTAGAATTGATAATTAGCTTGATTTTCATTGTATATTTTATATTCAAATGAACATTGGACATAATGTATCCACTACGATCCCATCTTTATTGTTGTGAAAGTCCTATGTGGCATCATCCACCAACTTAACTAGCTTTGCCAATTGCTGAATCAACAATGAAAAACCCACCCTAGTGATACACTGTTGACATTCTTTACCTTATTTTCCAAACTTGCAGTGGACAATTATTTTAAGGTCACCCAATGAAATGTGTACAAATCTAAATACCAGAGGATCAGAATTTTCCTATTGATTCATAATTATAGCTAGGTCATTTCAGAGCAAATGGGAAAATAGTGTTTAAAATGTTGATCACTTTCACTTCTTTTGATAGAAAATGAACACAGTTGTGTCTTTCAGTATGTTTTTATTTTAAATATTTAGAGGTTGAACATAGTCAGAATATTACAAATTCTTACAGATTAGGTGTTAAACTTTCAAAATCAAGTGAAATCTCAAAATTGATACTTTCACCCTGGCTTGCCTGTTCAGATACTAGGAGAAATTGAAGTGCCTTGCAGAGTGACTCATATTGTCATGTCATGTCACAATTATGCTTTATTTTTTTTGTTTAGAGTTTTTAAGTTTTGCAGTTTATATGTTCATTTACTCAGTGAAGCGTGATTCTGATTATATATCTGCTGGCTTGTATCATAATTATTTATCTAGAGTATGTAGTATTTAAGATGAAGAAGTGGATTTGTTAGAAGAAAGAATGAATATGAATATGAATGAGCATGTGTATTGTCCCCTGTCCCTATCAGTTCAAGAATGAGTTTACTCAGTCACAGATTGTCATTGGGGTGTGGTTTTGCGGTTTGAGTACTTAACTCTCTTCCTCTGCAGTGATGAACAATAGTGACTTATGCTGCTGGAATTTGTGTTCACACAATCTCCACTTTGATGATGAAGCTTCCCTCTAGGATTGCAGACTGTATGTCATAGATGAGATTTCTGGATCAAATTGAGCTTCAGATCAAGATGATGGTAGAAGGACTGAGCTGAACAATAAGATAACATTCTTCATTTGTAGCTGGTATAACTATAGTGATAAACATTAGGTATTTGGCAACAGCGGGATAATAATGCAACTTTTACAATAGCACCACTCCATATCAGTAAACTTTAACATATATGCTAATTTACAATTCCAAAGAGTTTCCATCATTATGAAATATTTTATGAAATATTTATAATACAAGACAATAATTATCTCAAGAATTCACATAATCAACAATTTATCATTAGTCTCCAATAATTTTTTTCACTTCACCATTCAATTGCATTTAAACAAAATACATTACTTCCGGATTAAAATTTCAATTTAGTTCCAATAGACTGTACAGAGAAAATGACACTTCCCCCATGTGCACACTACAGATTTCATCATCATACATTTACAATTGGAACCATCGCTAATGCCACACGTTACATCTCTGAAAAGAGAAATTAGTGTTTATCCAGACAAATAATAATCATTGAGAAATAACAAATCTCTTTCATTCTAATTAATAAAACACTTCAGTTATTCTTAGGAAGTCATCATAAATATACTGACTGTTCCCTGGATCACACTAAGTCCTATTCTTGCATTCACAGATTGACCTCTCTCTTGGTACAACATGAATGAGATACCTAGGTAGTGAATTTTACCCATTGCGTCAAGACTCTAATTTTTCCTACATTATGGATGGAACTCGAATATCCATATATGGTCACAAAACATCTGGTCAGCTTCACCCATCCCTCTTCAAACCATCCCACCATCCCTCTGGACATCTCTTGTAAACCCTAATGGTCCTTAAATGCTTAATATATCCTTTTTGCTCTACGCGCAAGGTTCGAAGGGTTCGACCTGGTTGACTGCACAGCTAACCGAATAATAGTTTATGCTGGTGGTCAACACAGATTATATGCAGCACATTATTAATAATAATTGTAGAAAATGAAAGTGGAATATAAAATTTAAAAGCATGGTCTGTAACTTGCCCTCACAGTAATAACTTCCAAAATGTCTTTTTGATGTACTAATTCATATGTAAGATTTGTTAACAATTAATAGAAGTGTAAGACATATTTATAATTTTAAATACTGCTTCATCAGTATAGCCACTAAAAGCTAGTTAGTGACTGATAGTTTAAAAATTAACAAAAGAGGACCTTTGGCTCCATTGTATTTGTCAGAAGAGCATTTCCAGTTCCCTCCCCTTGTCTTTTTACCTTTGTACTATTACTCTGTCAACAAGGGCATAGAGTTTGAACTCACTTTGAAGTAAAGTCATTGACAGCTTACTGTTCTTTACATGTTGAAGCTTTGTAGTGAGGTGCATTGAGTATTAAATAAAAAGTTGAATTCAGTTAAAAATTATAATAGTATATTGGTTCCAGGTATGCATTTCATTTTGATAAATACTTGTGTAACGGAATCCCATTTTATCACATTGTATTGCACATAACGTTTTCTTACACTTCAGCATATTCCTTGCTTGTATTTTGTCTTGTCATATGACTGGTAAAGTAATCACAATATGTTTCATTGTAGTAATTTTACTTAATCACTTTTCATTATGGTAATTTACTTCATGACATTTTTATTTCACTTGATTCAGGTAAATGTATTCTATGTTTACATTTCATTTAAAGTTTGTAAATTTACTGTATCATTTTTACATTGCGCATGACTGGCATAAATTTATTTTATCATGTGCATCCATTTTAAAATAGCAGTGATGATATATTTTTCAATATTGGGTAGATTTGTTTTTAAAAAAGTGTGTATGCATGTATAATTCCAATTACCTTTTGACTGATATAAACCAATTTTGTCATAATTTAAAAAGTATATTTACATGAAAGTGTGAAACTGTGACTGTTTTTGTTGTATCTGAAATTAATGAGGGTGTAGTTTACATCAGTCATATTGTTTTTTTATTGTAACAGCAATAGGTAGTTCTGACTAAAACAAATTCTAAGCTTGCTATTTTCAGAATATTGTACATTTTCCATTTTCAAACTTTACATTTGCATCACACAGATTTGTTTATTTGTTTGCTTTGCTTTGCTTTGTTTTTCTCTCTCCCTTTGTTACCTGGAGAAAAATATCATTTTACATGTGTTGAATACATTTTTTTTTTTTAAAGGAAACAGCTGTCAGATCTTTAAAAGCATAATTTTGTTTACAAGAAAAGCACTATATGAAACACAAAAAGAAAATGGTTTGAAGCTGAAAGCAAAGTATAAGTATCATTTTAGATGAGTTTTACATTGTCAAATAAGGATCTGTTTCTCTTGATTTTGAAATGTGTATTGACTTACTCTGTTGTATGTGATTTAATGATGACTTTTGTCTTCTGCTCTGCATAGTTATGAGGCTGTCTCAGGGACCCACAAAGCACATTGTATTGATAACTTCCAACACAATTCTAAACCAAAGCATGCAGTTTTTATAATGATCTTAACTACTCATTAAATCAAATTTAATTTATTTCCTAGGATTTCCCATAAACTGTCGAAGCAAATAATGAAAGAAAGAATTGTGATGTTGTCTGGAAAAACCTGACTAAAGTGAAAAAAATTCAAAAGTGTTTTTTAAAAATTTATTAAAGTTCAAAATCTCATATATTTTTTTAAAATCTAATTTATGTCAGAGTTTTCAACTATACATTTTTTAAAGTACACACCTCCCTGTACTTTCAAAAGGGGAGTGCAAATGGCTATAGTGCTATAAAGTGAAAAAAAATTCTAAAGTGGGTTTTTATAATTTATTAAAGTTCAGAATCTCATGTTTATTTAAAAGAAACACATTTTAGTTTTTGTCATAGTTTTTTCACTATACATTTTTTTAAGTCCATACCTCCCTGGACTATCAAAGGGGAGTAATTGACTACAAATGGCTGTAGCGCAAAATCAGTTTTAGCGACTGTAGCCGGGTTATCTCAGACAACAAAACAATTGTGCTAATCTACAGAAGTCAGTAGAAAGCAGCCAATATAATGATCTTTCTTTCCAGAAAAAGAACATAACAGTATCAGAGTTACATGCTTTGAAAATTTTTGTTAGATATTTATTACCAGTCATGTTTACTGATAATTATGCAATTATAAGATAAGATGATATCACTGGCTAATGCATGCTTAGGATATATCTATGATAATATCTGAACCTTCAGGTCAACAATGCATGTATTTTTTGGATTTATTTTTTTAGTCAGTATTTGTGGGTATGCTGTTACAGATACTATTATGAGTGTTGTAGATAGACTATTTTTAACTGTAGAATATACAGTTTGGGCAAATAAAATACATGCTATTGTATTTCTTCCTTCTGAAGTTCTATATCAGATATTGATATGCATTTAGCTTATTGAGAATTAGAGGCATATTACTTCATTACTTCATATAACTGTAGGAACTATTGTAAAAATATATGAGTTAAAAATGTTTACCTTTATTTATTTTATTTTAATTTGTAAACATGTTGATTATTGGATTAGTATAATAAATATTTACTGTTCTTTAGGTATTAAACTTGTTATTGACAAGTATCATAGTTGTTATATTGGTTTAGTATGATAAATATTTACTGTTCCTTAACGTATTTTATTGACAAGTGTCATAGTTGTTATATAAAGATTTCATGAACTTAAGATACAAAGATGACTCCACATAATATTTATTAATGTATTCTTATCTTGTGTAAGCAGGTTTAATCTCTGAATATTCTCTT
The DNA here is from genome assembly GCA_028829895.1 of Sinotaia quadrata. Taxonomy (NCBI): domain Eukaryota; kingdom Metazoa; phylum Mollusca; class Gastropoda; order Architaenioglossa; family Viviparidae; genus Sinotaia; species Sinotaia quadrata. The sequence goes on along the minus strand of CM054181.1, from coordinate 104,281,464 downwards.
ACCTTACTGGGCATGTTACATAAATGGTCACAGTCAGTAAGTTGATAAGCTCTTATTATCTTATGGTAAACATTTTGTACAAAGAAGAAACAAAAGTAAGTTGCATCTGATTTTGTGGGATTTTAAATTTTTTGTTGTTGTTATAGTCATTTGAATAGGCTTTTGGTATTATCACTGAAGTAAATTATTTCTGTAGAGCAAAGAATAGTAACTGTAATAGTGCAATTTTATAAATATATCAGACGAATGGTTTGCTAATTATCTTTCTTATTAATGTTTGTGCAGGTGCACATAAGCTTGCACTTATTATGTTTGATCAAATTACTTCACCTGATTGATAGTCTGTTATTATTTTTCCTAATAAGTACAACAACAAGATGATGATGATGACAATGATTTATATTAATACTAGTAATATTTTCAATTGATATTGTTTCATTTTTTGAATAAAGAACAGAAATCATCAGAATTAAGCTGAGAGTATTAATGATTTGTTATTCGTAAGCATTTTCATTACATGCATAATAGAAAAATAATAATTTGTTATTCATGAGCATATTTATTACATACATAATAGAAACTGGCAATCTTGAAGTCCCAAGTGATATAAAGAAGCAAAAGAACTCTGTTAATCCTCAAAAGCTACAAACACTTTATATCTTCTGTTTATTGTTAATTATAATGTGATTGAAAGAATGGGAATACAGTCTGACTCTGAAGGATTGGTCTGTAATAAACACTTTATGCTGAGAATATGAACAATCAAGATGGTAATAATGTTTTAAGAATTAATCAGCAATAAGAGCAAATTGTTTGTATTTTCACAAATACTTAATTATTATTAAAAATATTTCTTTGCATGGCTGGAACTTTATGTATAGATAATATTTTTTGGCAAAATATATAATATTTTAGACTTTTTTGTTTATTGTTTTATTTTTTAACATCCTAATTTTTAAAAAGTAATTTTGAAGCAATTTTTATTTTATAAATATTTTTTTTTAGCTTCTTTAATTTGCTTTAAATCTGTAATCTGTTCTTTCATAGGTGAGACTCTACTATATATTTGAACTTAGAATAATGTGTGTACAGTTTTACAAATCTCTTAAAATCAAGTCACATGATGGTAGTGCAGGGATTATTTAATAGATCTGGCATTGATGAATTAAATTATTATTATTACTTTTTATCAGTTAACAATCCTTCTATATTTATTAGATGCAAGAATTGGAAAATGAGAACGACAAGTTAAAGCGGGAAGTTCAACGTCTCATGATATCTATAGGAGCAACAACAAACTTTGGAGAAAATGGTGGTGAAGTCTCGCCTGCTGCCAAAGAATTTCTGGGTGAGTCAAAACTAATAAGTTTGGTTAATTGTTTTAATGTTTAATTGGAATTTAAAAATTAAAATTATACTATAATGTAGAGGGAATCCTTTGAAGAAATGTTTTCCATTTATTTATTGATTGAGTGGTTTCTCTTTCACATCCCCTTTCAGTGTTCAATAATTTGTTATACATTTTTGTTTGTACTTATTGAAACTTTGTTTCTGTTCTGACATTAAGAAATCTCTCTCTCCCCCCTACCCCCTCCCCTACCCCACACATGCACACACAGACAACCCCCATACACTCCCATCTACGCACACACACACACACACACACACACACACACACACACACTTCTTAATTTCATATGTATTTGCTCAGTTATTACAAAAAAGGTCATTATGCTGTTGGAAAGAAGAGATTTAATTGTTAGTCCAGGAGAAAGAAGCCCTATTGTAATTCTCTTACTAAAGAGAAATAATGACATTGAGCATAAAATAAGTTTATTCGTTTTACTGTAATATTTTCTCATAGTATGTCTTATCACCTACACTACCATTCAGCAATTTAAAGGACAGAGCTTTCACGTTTAGCATAGAAATAGAATTTAGTGTTAACATGTTTATATTATTTAATTTTAGCTTATTTTGTCTTTGGAAGTTAGACATTTAACTATTCACAGATTTAAACCCTTGTTTAAGTGTTTAAAATTCTCTGGCGTGAATCAATCCCCAATGTCTATTGTCTTCATAATCAGTGACTTGTGAATGTGCTTTGAAATTACTACTCAGTCATCAGTGTTATTATTATTTCATTACCTGACTACATTTTGATAAGTGATTCATGATGCAGGCATACTGTTGAGAGAGCTGGTTTAAAGTTTGACAAGAAAAGTTTTAGTCAGGGTATATATGATGACCATAAGTATGATTGGCATAAAGGAAACATTGGGAAGCCGGTCTTTTAGCATACAGATATTTTGTCTGTATTTATTTATTCTGCTTCAAAGCTGCTGATCTGCGGTAAACTTTTAAAATTATGAAATTTTATTCTAGGCTCTTTGTCACCCAATTTAGTAAATAGATTTATGAATGACCATTCTTCTTTTTGAGGACTGATGCCACCGGTTGTTGGCAACATATACAACATATGTTATCTTGTCGGTGTTTGTTTGCTATTTTGCAGTTAACAGCAGATTTATTTGTAGGTGTCATTAGGTGGCATGATTTAATTATATGTTTTTTAAAGATATTTTCAGTTTTGTTTACAGCTTATCAGTTTTTTGTATATCTGTATGTCTTTTCATAGTTTTTGCATTAATTTATTTGGGATTTTTGGAAAGATAAGATTCTTTTTTTAATATTCTCATCAGACATTCTTATTGTTAACAGAAGTAGACTAGCAATAACAATATTCACATTTCAAGAGTGTGTTTGTGTGTGTGTGTGTATATATATATATATATTGATATATATTTTATATAGGTAAGTAATTTCCATCTATATGTGTAGTTTTTTTAATTAAAAAGTTCCTAAAATGATTAATGAATTCAGTTTGTAGCCACATTAAAAAAAAAAATCGTTGGATCTACTCTTTCCCTCATAAGAATGTAAAGCCAAACATGTATTGTGTTAGTCAGTCAATAGGCGGAGTTATACTTTTGATGATACAGGAACTGTTGAGTATTTTTAGAAATATGAACAAATGAAATAATGAAGGGAAAAAAATATTCACTTTCTTTACAGGAATTCTGCCTAAAGGGTTGTAAAACATTTACTATTTTATTCAAAGTAATTGTTAAGGTTATATTTGATCTATGTATTTGTATATTTTAATTTTACTGTTCCCTAAATTAATATGCACTAATATTTAGTCCAAATAAGACTAATATTGTCTTATCTTGTTTGGTTATAGATACTTGTTTTCTATTTTCTTTTAAAAACTGCAATTAAATAATCCAAACATAATTAGTGATCTTCATGCTAATTATGTAAGTTACTTTGGTGTGGGTTAGGAAACTTGAGACAGCTCATCAGATTCAGATGTCAGGTTCACTGAGGGTTAAACTAGTGCAGATTGACTGTAATTAGAATTCAGTAACTGGACACCTGTTGGTATTTGTATTGTTTTGCACATGCACTTAACCTCTTCCATAAAATGATTGTAACAGACAGACAGATAACTAAAATATGTCATATATAAATATATATGTATGTATATTGACAAGGACAACAACATTGTTATTTGGGGTCTATTTTAGCAATGACTGAATATATTTATGTCTTTTTTTTTTTTTTTTTAATTAAAGGAAATAATCAAATTGCTAATAACTGTTATTTTGATGATTTAAAGACATAAAAATAAAATATCATTCAATTAGTGTATATTGGTTTCCTAGTTGAAACTATAATTAAAAATAGTAGTACCCCAGTGTTTCTTGTCTTTTGAACAGTATAAATTAATGATCATTATATCATAGCTAGATCTAGTTAGGTTATGACAGCATAATGCATTGTAAGTCTGTACTGTACTAATTTCATTTAGTGCATGTATTTACCAGTTATTTACCTATCTTAACTTTGAAAGACTTTTTATCTTTTTTGACACTCACTAATCTTAGACCTAGAAATATATGTTAGCATTGGAACTTTTTCATGTGTATTCACATTGCTATGAAGCAAGGGGTGTTTTTTATTTATTTTTAAAAAAAATTGTTTGATTTTACTTTGAATAGAATTAATAGAAAATACAAATAACACTTTTTGAGCAGGCGACATTCAGTATCAGTCAACAAGATTCTGCATACTAAATGAGAGCTGAAATTAGAAATTCTCCATAAGTTAGGTTGAAAAAGCTATGGTGAAAGAGAAAAACATATAGTTAATAAAATATTTTGTGGCATTACAGTTTGACCTCTCCCTTCAATCTCTCTCCTGCTCATCCCATTCAGTGCATGATTACATTTTAGATGACCCCATGGTACGTTAGTTGTAGATTTAGTTGTAGTATTTATTTGGGCTTTTCAGTGGGTGGGGGGTAGATGAGTACATGTTCTTTTGGGGTTTTAAAATTTCATGCTGTTGGTCAGCTTTAAACTAATGAATAATCTAAGACAACACAACTAATTGAAGTCACACTTTCTGTGCTCAACAAGCCCCCAAGTGATGCCTCACTACATGTGTAACAACAGCTTAGATACACAAACATTACAATTATGAATTTTGCACAAAGTGAAGATGATAAGGAATGACACAAAGATGGGTAGAAAATTAACAAAGAATTTATATAAAATAAATTTGAAAAAACAATAAACAATCCAATCTCAGTTTGCAATTACAATTTCTAATTATTAGCCTATCTCAGAGAGATTTAACCTGCCCTAAAGTTCGTGTACCTATCTCCTAATATTTTATCCCACAGAAAGTTTATACTTCTTGTACAGTTTTCTCTCAGTCTCTTTTTTATTCTTCTTTACTCGACAGTTTCTTACAAGACTTTCTGGTGACCAGAATGCACACTCAGATTACAAATGTCTATAGTACACTTTTCTTGTTTCACCACCTGGCATTGCTTCCCTTTTGTTTATGCTGCTAAATGCACATGGCGAGCAGCTTACATCATGATGTATTGTTTGCTCTTGGCCACTTCACCTCATGAACCTTTATCATAGCCACTAAGAAAATACTTAGACTCTAGGCCAGATCCAGCAACAGCAATTCCAACCAAATGGAATTTAACAAAACTACCAGAAGAAAACCCTGCAAATTACAATGCAATAATAAGTATTTGCTATAATTAAATTGATAGTGGGTTTTGTGTCAAGGTCAAATCCCTGTGATCACAAATCCACTGGAAAAAGAAGACTAGATTAAAATATACATGACATGAGACTACTTAACATCCTATACAAAATCCTTGACTATACTTTTCACGCAATAACATTGATGTACCTTTTGTTTCTGCAAAAACAAAGAACTAGAAAGAAACACTATATCAAAGTTCCTGAATTTTCACAAAAATTGTTTGCTCAATCACACACTTTATGATCTTTACTTTGACTGGACTATTACTCCTGCCTGCCTAAGTTGGGATAGTTAAGTCACTCAAAGTTGTTACCTCTGCTCACGTGATCTTTACAGCACACCCTGACCAATGGGTCAAGGTATTTTCTCATGCCTACTCATTCATGGATGGAAACATGCTACAGTAATCCTGCCTGGGGTTAAGATCTCTAGCCTTATTTCTATTTTCCATTGATACTAAGGTTTGACCTACTACTGTCAAGGCCAGATTTATGAATTAAATAATATATTTTAGTTAGCTTTCATTTGCCTACACTTTATCTTAGCTGAAAAAAATCATCTGGTCTGTCTCTCTTTGTAACTTGGATGATTTTGCTAAATATATATGCGTTACTTTTACCTTTTATGCCAATGCCCCTTACACATCTAGAATCAATCCATTTTATTATTTTAATATTTATTGAAATGAGACCTGGCAAAATTTTATGTCTTAGTCTCAGGAGAGACTGACACATGCTATTTTTATTTTTTCCCTTCATTTAAGTTGTATATTATTTAGTTTATGTGACATTATACATTGTTTTATCAGACTTAAAAAGCAAGCACTTTTGTTTTGTATGATCTTCAAATACATGTAATTTTATTTCTGGGCTTAAAAGTGATAACATTTATTTTGCTTGTTGCTCTCCGATATACCCTTCTGATTGTGTTCTTTGTGATTGTGTATCTTGTGTACCCTTACAAAGTATGCGTATATATTTTGACTTTTTGTATGATGTCTTTATATTTTTTTTCCTTTTCTGTGTTATTGACTCTGTATGTCACCTGGTCTCCAGGTAATGTCTGTATGTTTTGCATGTTCTGTTTGATTCTTATAACATTTTGCTGAGTTTCCTTTTAAACACTGTGTTTTTCCTGATCTCTTTATAATTGATGTTTATTATCTGTGTACTTTGTCTAGTCTCCACGTTATGTCTCTATATTTGCCTGATCTTGTAAGATGTCAGTGTATTTTGTCTAACCTACATTTCTTGGTGTATTTTGCTATTTAATATTTATGTACCTTGTCAAGTCTCATTGTGATGTCTGTATGTCTTTGTAAAGCTTATGTATCTTGCCTGATATTTGTGTGTTATCTCTGTGTATTTTGTCTCTATGTAGAGTCTGTGTATTTTGCCTGTTCTCTATGTGATATCTGTGTATTTTGCATGCTTTCTTTTACTGCATGGACCATGGGCCTTTGTTTGGGGCTCTTCTTGGCTTCTTTCTGCTATCTACTCTTTACTGGAATTGTGTACTAAACACAGATATTGAGAGGGCAAAGTTCCAGCTAAAAATCTATAAGGGTAAGATGATGATTTTTTTTTTGGCTCCAGTTTCACCAGCTGAATATGTAACCCAAGAAACACTGAATTTAAAAACACCACCAACATATATCTGTCCACTGTAAATGGAATGATGACATGTTCTTGTAGAAAAATTCACCTCCCAAGAGAGAAAGCACAAGTACCCTCAATTTCCTGCACAAAGCTTTGATGATTGTTTTAAACTGCACAGTCATTGAGAAACCATTTTCGTCACTTGCTTAAGGAAATAAAGAGAATGGGTGAGGGGTGGGGGCGGGGGGAATAAATGTGCTTGACAGGTAAACCACATGATATTTTTCCTTAGATTTTCCAAGGGGCAAGGGCATGTTAACTGCTCCAGTGTACTAGGCCAAATATGTGGTCTTCTGCATGTTTGCCATGAATGTTCTTTTGTCTACAACTAATTGTCTAATTGTCAGTTTTTTCCTTTGTCATAGCAGCACTCTGTGCACTTTTAATTTTTCTTCATTACTTCCATACAGTCGTAATTTACCATCTCATTTTAAAAATATCTTTTATCAAAAGTTGTAGTTGTATACTTAAAAAAGTATCTTTCACTATTTGCCATCAAGAGATCTCTGTATTAAAAAAACCCAACTCTTTCTAGATGGCTATATATGGTAAGGTACTTTTAACTCTGTATTAAGCATTTTCAGCCATGAACTTAAAGAATTCATTTGCAGTACTAATATTATATAATTTACAAGCTATAGGGGAAGAAAATGTGAGAGAAAAGCTATTATTAGTTCTGTTCCTGTTTCATTGCACTTCTTGAAATGACAAATGTCTTGGCTTCAGTCCCCATAGTCTGAAATTGCGACTCTCCTAGCACCTAAAATTGCAAAAAACCATTCCAATCCCTATGCTGCACCAAAGCATGTAGCTGTGCCCACCCATACCCACACCCTTGATCTGTGTGCAACCTGTGTTGATCAATTGCATTTCTCATTTGTAACTATCTTGAAATTACACATTCATGAAAACATGTTTATTTATTTATCATGCATTTTGAAATTCTTTGGCAAACCACCTTATTATGAAAAGCACTTTTTTGATTGCCTGAAAACTTGGTCATTTATTAACCATGCATATATTTTTAACCACCTTTAATATAATGAACATTGCTTATTTCACCAAAATAAATGTAACCATTTATTTACCAGTTATTAAACATAAGATAACCACTTTAATTTAATGAACATTATTTATTTCATCTGTGAAAATCTGATCAATTATGGACCAATAATTATAAAATGCTTAGATAGCCTCTTGTAATGAGTACTGTTTAATTCACCTAGGAAAACCTGTTTATCTACTACTTATTTAAAAGTTTTAAGACAACCATTTTTATTATCCTTAAAAAAATGTGACCATATAGTTACCATGCATTTACAAGTTAAGACATCCTTATTTAGTATACTAATTATCGTTTATCTCCAAGAATACTTTGTTATTTATTTATCATGCATTTAAATTTAAGATAACTATTTTCAGTATTGTTCAAATTCACATCTTTATTTATCATGTGTTTAGATTTAAGACAACCGTTTTTAGTATTGTGCAAATCAGGTTCTTTATATATTTAGATTTAAGGCAATCATTGGTAGTATTGTTCTTTATTGATCTTGCATTTAGATTTAAGACAACTGTTTAGTATTGTTCAAACCTGGTTCTTTATTCAAATGCATATATCATTTGTAGTATCGTTAAATCTAGCATTTTATTTACCAATCATTTTAGAAGCTTCAAAACAAGTACATTGAAAAGAAAATATTTATTTTTTTTGTAATGACAAGAATTTGTTTTATGTGGGTTCATTTAATTAAATGCTAATTGTTGAGACATTTTCTTTTGTTTTTGACATGGATGTCACATAATTTATAATAAATGCAAATAAATTCATGTTTGACTAACTCCAAATTGAAAAAAATGTAATCTTCATAAATGAAAATTAAAATGATTATTTTCAAAGATTTTTTTCCCATGCAACATACTATATACTGTTGTGAACTTGACATGTGCAGTAAACAGGACACATTGGATGATTTAAATTTTAGATTGACAAAGGCAATTGTTTTCCAATTCAGTGTTATGAGTAAAAGATAGACAAGCCTTATTGAAATATATATGAACCTGCAAACATATCATGAACTTTTTCTGTAAAAGGTGGGAGACACAGAAAATAGACATATTTGCCTTTTGCAGTGTATTTTAGTGATCATCATTTCATGTATTATCAAACATTATTAAGCAATTAGCATATAGTACTATTAACAGCACAGTTCTTAGTTATCAGAATCAAGTTTTCCACAATCTCAGGTTTTGGACCTGCTCTTACATGTGTTTTGGGGTTGAGCTTGCTAAAGTTGTACCTACCTTTTCTGCAACTGGTCAAATCAAATGGACATTATGATCATACCCAGCAAAATCATTTAACGTAAGACATGGTAGGTCAGTTATAGCAATGACATGGTGAAATCATTTATCAAAGACCTATTGGAATCATTGAGCATGCCAGATGCTTGATAATGGTGTTTTCATTGTATCAAAAGCAGAAATTTAAAGAAATTTAAAGTTTTATGAAATATGAAATTAGATTATAATTATTTAATGAAACATTAAATGGTATGCAACAAAATTACATGTTATATTGTTACTGTTGGGTTTGGTTTGTATGAAAAACCGTTAGTTTGATATAATAGAATGTTAAACCCTGTTTAACAGACCAGTTTGAAGCAATGACAGATGAGCTGGAGCGGAGAAGAGAGGAGTGTCTACAGTTGCGTGCAATGATGGCAGATCGTATGATCACCACACATAGCATTGCTAAGGAATCATATGGTGGCCATGATGACCTAGTTAATGAAGACAATGAGCTGGAGATGGCATACAAAACACAAAAAGACCTAAACAGGTAAGACCATATTATATATATATTATTATTATAATAATATAATTTCTTGAAAATTTTTGTTAATGCTTGGTCAGATATTTCACTCACCTGCCTGTTTTAGTAATTATTTCATTGAATAAAAGTCCACTTAATTTTGACCTCATTGATGATTCCAAGTGTTTTTATAATTGTGAGTAATGTCAAATAAATATTCCTATTTAAGTATATTTTCCCCTTCCTTACTGTAAAATCTTTTCTACAGGTGTCTGAATTATCACTTTTGCACATTATGCCAAGGAAAAACATACTATTCTCTGATACTGACACCCTATCCAGTGTGGGCAATAGAGTACATTGCATGTTGATGCCCTATGGAATATGGTGTGCAATATGATATAGTGCATATTGATACTTTTATAGAGTTAGTGTGTGTAATATAGTACACTCTTATGTAGACACTGTGTGCAACATAGTACATCCTATGGAATCACTGTGTGCAGCATGGTACACCCTATGGAGTCACTGTGTGCAACATGGTATAGTGCATATTGATACTTTTATAGAGTCAGTGTGTGTAATATGTAGACACTGTGTAACATAGTACATCCTATAGTACACATGCACACACAAATGTTATAAATTGAAAAATGTTTATTGCATTATATTGTTGTATTAATTTAAATTTCTATTAGAAATATTTTATAAACATATTTTATGTGTTTATTAATAAATTTAGTTCATATATGCTTGCTCATGAGTAAATGGGTAAGAATTGTTACATTAAATATACATGAATAGGTTAGAAATTAAATTACAGTAATTAGACATAACAGATTCACCCTTTATTGTATTTCAATACTAATTGGCTTTACCTAAGCCTATTAATCAGAAATATTGATCAGTAGGTTCTTGTTTTCTAGGAGGAAATAGCCCAAGCTCTCTTGCTGGAATAACTTTTGCACATGTATGCAATGTAATTATTTACACAGTGTGTGTGTGTGTGTGTGTGTGTGTGTGTGTGTGTGTGTGTGTGTGTGTGTGTTTGTGTAAGAGAGAGAGAGAGAGAGAGAACACAAGAAATTGTAAACAGATAATATAGTATACTTTGATATTCATCTGTGACTTGTATGGTAAAGACTGGAAAACAAATGCATTGAAACCCTGGCCTCTACAGTTTTATTGTAACAAACTGCACTCAGAAAAAAAAAAAAAGCCTTTTAAAATGTTTTTATGTACATGTGTTTTTACTTAAAATCTTAGTCCTTTAAGCAAATTTGCATTGGCATTTCTTCTTTCTTGTGGCTTGTCTTTTTTTTAAATCAGAGAATGTAAATGGACACAGTTTGTTGCTGACTGTAATTTTAAGCAGGAGTTTTGTCAAGCACATAGCTTGCATAATACCGTCTCATGAACATGTCTCCTGCTTATACAATCAAAATGGTGTGTTTACTCATCATCATGTTCACAACTTTGTTTTTACTCACTATGATTATGTTCAAAATAGGAAAAAAATCAGTCAGTAGTAATTATAAATAAGGTCTTTTTGAAACAGTGAAGAGAAAAAAAACTACTTGTATTGCTTTTTAATTACTACCTGGTATGCTGCCAAAGTAACTTGGTGATGGAAGAATTCTCTCTTGACACTTAGCTGTTTGAATGAGTGTCAGATTATCCACATTTCCATTTTATTTTTTACGCAGCATTAAGTAAAGCTTAGAATTGGTTGGGAAAAAACATCATTTATGGTTGTTACAATTTATTGCATTCAAGGTTGTCAGAATGGTAGTCTTACTGTGCATTTATATTAATCTTCAATCTTTATAATCTTCATTCACACATTTATTTTGTATTTAGACTTGGATGCATATTGGTTTGTCCCCTTTAACAGCTCCAAACTTTGTTTGGAATAAAGTTCACTGGAATTTATATGCTGGGTAAAATTTAATTTATAAGAGTTGGGTTAATTAATGGTTATATACTGTCTTTCTGTTGAGTTTTCTATCATTCAGTTGAGTTGGTTTTTCCATTTTCTTGCAGTGTTGTTGTTTTGAATGAATGAATGCTTGTGTGCTAATTTTTACAAAATTTAATATGTCGTATGGAAACTGATGGGTAACACATACATTAGATAATCAATGTATGTTACTGTTATCAGTAGTTCACTTGTGTCCTGATTGTATTGAGAGTGCTTTTGATAAAAGTAATTGTACTTCCTTGATGTGGTCATATACCACCTGTGTATTGGCCACACTGTAGGATAGGTTAAGTTGATGATGATGATGATGATAATGACAAACACACATGACATTTCACTAGGTGCTCTCCAGTTTTAACTGTTCCAGCTGCTTTTATTTAAAATTACATTTACAAAAGGATGAATTATTTTTTTTAAATAAAAGAACAATTTGCAAATATATTGCAGTTTTAATATAATAATTTTAAAATAAAACAAGTAAACATCACAATGTTGAAAATATTAAGTTAATAAATATGCTGCCAGGAAGAACCTTTTTCTTCATAAGGAGAGTACATAGTGTCATAGACACTCAGCTTATGATTGATTGTAATGCATAGTCTCTGAATTCATAGTGTCATAGACTTGAAACTTATAGTTTCATTGATTCCAGAGCTCATAGATTCAAAACTTAAATGTTATAGATTTAGAGTTGACATTATCTCACATGCACAGACTCAGCAACATTTACTTTTGAGATTTGATCTGCAGAGAAACTTTGTTAAGAAGATATGCTTAAGACTTTAGTAATCTGTCCATGGGGGTGGGGAGGTGGAAGGTAGGCTAACAGTCATCCCAAAGAAGCAACAACATTTGCAAGCAGTATATGTAAGCAGTAAAGAGGTTGATGTACATGCATGATAGAGGTGAGAAGCTGTTGATAGGAACAGAAACTATGCAAGTGGAAGATATGATAGGAATGTTTTTTAACTGCATTGAGATAGAATACATGTGTTATGAGGAATATTCAGTGTGAGTGTGTTTGTAGATATTATTATACGTGTTTTATTGATTGAAATAATTGTGATAAAACTGATCGATTCATTAGTAATAGAGATTTTATGGAGTTACTGTGAAGTTAGAGAGAATATTGTCAGTAACAAAATGGTGAATTTTTATAATAATTGATTCTAGGAAACATAAGAGAAATTATCACAGATCAAAGAAACTTTACTGGTAACAGTCTGCCAGATTTGTTAGTAGTTGACTGTAGAAAATGCAAGGGAAAATAGTATTATTTGTATTATTTAAAACCTATTTTAAGAAATACTTTGTTAATACAGCTGTTATTGCTGTAAAAATCAGAAATCAACATCTGATAATTATACAATTTAGGAATTGTTCATTCTTCACATTTCTTTCTTTCTACGTTTCATCTATTAGTAAGGCAAATTTAGAACTCTGAATACAAATTAGTTGTGCCGTTTAGAGACGAGTTCTGGCCGGCGGCGTGCTTTACGACTGTTTGATGGCCTGTAAAACGAGATCAGACTAGTTTCATTTTGTTCCTAGGATGACAGCGACTTCTTGCAATAAGAGAGGCAAGTTTTTACGTCATTGTGAAACAGCGTCACTTCTATGCCCGCGTCCTCTATTAATAGCTTGATGATGGAAAAAATATACTGCATCTTGATAACTGAATACCCTTTGTCTGATAAATATTTACCACTTTCTGATTTTTTTCTTTAAAGAAAAATCGCTCACTTTCGGAAATGTAAACAAATGCACAATTTAATTGCATGTTTCCATAATATTAATAGAACAGTATTAATTTTCGAAGTATGGCATCTCACACTTCGTCTGAAGCTATTTATAGCACTGTCAACAATACCGAAATTAAGAAACAAATTTGCTCGGCGGAAGAATCTTCTCACGGAGTAGGCTGCTTATTAATGAGCAAGGGGAAAAAAAAACCAACACGAAAAGCATCAGATTTATATTTGCGGTGGAAACACGCATACAACTTACCGACAATACAATAATATGTATTGGAAATAAATTATGACCCATTGTTCATCCGCTTAGAAATTACACAGCAGTTTCCGTATTATAAAGAGAGAGAGAGAGTATGATATGCTATTTTTGAGCAAAGCATACAATCGAAAGAATACAATCGACACATAATCGTTAGTAATAAGGCCTTTGCATTTGACGTTATAAATGCTGTAATTTTGGAGTTAATTAACACATAGTTATACATGCTGTAATTTTGGAGTTAATTAACACATAGTTTTAAATGCCGTAATTTTAGAGCTAATTAAACACCTAATTATAAATGCTGTAATTTTAAAGTTAATTAACACATCGTTATGAATGCTGTAGTTTTGGAGTTAATGAAACCTGGTTATAAATGCAGTACTTTTGTTCTATTGGCGGCTGTAGTAATCGAAATAGCTGATTGCGACGTTTCGTTTTCCCAGCATTCCAAGAGTAATTTCAAACAAGGAAAATGTACGTGTTATAACACGTGTTGGCAAGGAGACACCGAGAATGATTTTGACGGATTACACATAATACTTAATTAATAGTACTTCCAAAGTTAAATATTTTCATTTGAATTTTTTTAATCTCAAAATACTAACTCATTAAATTACAAGTCTGTATGCTTATGTTTAGTTAACTCCGTAAGTGTTGCATAGTGTGACGCCAACGCCTCCTAGTTAATGGTTATGATTATTATCAATTAATTAATCGTCCATAACTAATTACAAGTGTTGAGAATCTTAAATTTATATTATTAATAATTCTCCAGCAGACACCACTCGTCTCTCTCACTTGGCGGATATGCAGGCATTGTAAACGTTTTCTCTCTTCCACAACATTAAAGACAAACATTTACCGTCACACAATATTCCGTAGTTGGAAAGCTTTTTACTAAAGGAGAAGACAAAACAGTCTTTAATCTATATTTAGTGAGCCCCCCATCCACACACTTTCTTCTCCAACATAAAGAATAATTTATTAAATCAACAATCAATTATACATATAACAAATACAATGAAAAAGATTAGCGATAATAGTTTCTATGTAACCTGATATAGGTGCTGTCTCAATAGACTTTTGCATACTTTTGTAAATAAAAGCACAAGTTTATTGTCCGCTGTTATTATATCAGTTCCACGTTTCCCTCACCTGTTTGTGGGACACTGATACACTGCTATTCTTTCAGGTTTAACTTGGATGCCTTCGCCAGATTTAGCTCCCTCAAGCAGAATAGCAATTGTAGCAATTTCCTGTAACTTCCTTATACCAGAAATTGCTTGATTAGTCAGCATACTTTGCCACTTTACATCAATGGAGTGTAGTGTATTCTTACACTTAAACATTGCTCCTCGCCTCTGCCATGGTTGGTCATAGCAGTTTATAATCAGTAAACCAGGAGGTTCAAATCATACACTCAAGAAAGGCTGCTTTACCCTGAAAAATATAATCATGGAGCAAACGCTAAGTTTCCAGTATATTGTTCTTTTTAACTCCATTCTTTCATAATACATTCAAGTCTCAACTTACAGTTTCCTGCAACAGTATTTATTAGCCTGATACACGCAATACAGCATAATAAATACAACTTATAGTTTTATGAGTGATTTCATTAGGACAATTTGAAGTATTAGCGTACCACATTTAAGCATCATAGTTCAAACATTTTTAGAAACAAGTCTACTTACATAATACATCTCTATGTAAAACGCAAGTATAACATACCAATAGTAAAAATGCACTCAACCAGTCAGTTAACTCACTTTTAAGTTAACAGCCGCCTCTCAAGACCAGACTTCTTGCCACACAAATTTCAAGTGATTAGACAATAGAAATTTCTACATTTTAGATCTCCCCATTGGCTGGTCTCGTTCTTGTAAATCTTAACCATTGGTTAATAAAAACTACTCATCCACTTGGAACTGGTTTGCATTGTACCAGCAATTTCCAGCATATTCTCAACTCGAGTGTTTACTCCAACTCTGACACAAAAATGCTATCATAAGGAGTGCCCAAGATCGTGTCACTTTGACAATTTAACAGTTTAGAAAACAATTAAATTTCAAAATAAGGTTAGTCAAATTTACTCCGCCACACATAAGCCCACACTTCTGTTGCTCGTGCCTTCTGTTTCTTGACATTATTTTTACAGAGCGTTTTTACTCAGTGCATTACAGTGTGGTACCTCGCATAACGAACGCAATTCGTTCCAGCCGTACGTTCGTTATGCGAGGTGTTCGTTATGCGAAACAATATATCCCATAGACTTCTACAGGAAATCGTGCATTCCGTTCCACATCGCCGCGAAAAATCAAAGAAATTAGATGAAAATGAAGACAGGGCAGTGTTCGGGAGGGGGGGGGGGACACTAGTAATGACACTCACTAAAGCAGGGTATGATATTAGGTGTTGAGGTAAGATGTTAGGCGTTCATCAAAGCAAGGAAAAAGGACAATCAACAGGGGACAAACACGCCCTCGGATTCGGCCATTTTTTCACGGGAAATGAGATGTTTTTGCGGCATACGTACGGTTCGTTATGTGAAACAAGTTCGTTCTGCGAGTCACGCGGGCGTTCGTTATGCGGATCGTTCGTTCTGTGAGGCGTTCGTTATGCGAGATACCACTGTAATTATACAAAGCTTTTGTCACTAAGCTCCACAGTTGTGGAAATGTTATACCGGTGTTTCATTTCAGTGTTTTAAATAACTTAGTTGAGCAGCATTAGTTTTTTTTTCGAGAATCATACATGTATAGTCGACTATGTTTCTATGATTGCTGACAAATCATCTTACCATTTAATATTCGTTGTTTTGTAGCATATTCATTGTACCTTCAGTAATTACCTTCAGTTTCAAATATATTGATGTTTTTATGGTTTTCAGTGATTGTGTGCCCCCTCTAAACTTTGGTACTTCTGAGATATCCTCTCTCTCTCCCTGTGCGTGTGTTGTACCTCGTGTGTTTTGTGTTTCATCATTTGGCGCTGTGGACTGGAAAGTAAATGAATGGGGAGCCTTTCGGCATGTGCCGTACTCTTTTTCGTTTCGTACCTGTACCAGCACAGCTACCGACACATTTTAATGGGGAAATACTATATATATTCCTAGTTTGGTTAGATCTGATATAGACTGTTGTAATGTTTTAAAACCTTAATTTTCGTTCCTCTAAGATATAACTAAAATTTATATATTTAAAAAATATAAACAAAGAAAAAATAATAAACGGAATAAAATTTAGCAGACAAAAGTTTCAGCGATGTAGAATTCAGTTCACTCCGTTTACATATAAACGTGCTATGGCTGTATTTTCATCACATGGTTTTTTGTTCTTGTGTCTTGTTTTAGTCCGTGCCGAAAATGAATTTAGAGAATATGCGCACTTGTCTGTGCTGATAATAAATTGAGAGAAAATGAACACGACAAATGCCCTTGAATTGGGGAAAAAAAAAAGCGCAATATTTCCCTGCCGTTTAACAGTTTTCATTTTAATTTTGTGTTGCTTAGTTTGTTTATCCTTTTGATTAAGGATTGATGAAACATTTGCCATATTTGTGTCGCGTCTCTCTCTCCCCCCATCCCCCCGCTCATTTTACTCTACATTGTAAGTTTTAGCAAGATGTAACATGTTTACATGGAACCAGCTTTGTAGACTGTATCTCCTATCATTTTCAGCAGTCCCTTTGTGGCGGATGTTAATTTCATCGCGGAAACGCGAAGTTACCAAGGACGCAGTTATTTATGCTATAACCCATGCAGGGCCAATTCGCTCTTAAATGGACACGAGTCTTTATTTATATCCCGCGCAGGGCCTCCACCGCATACTTTTGGGACAGGTAATAAACCTGCTCATTGAAGCAAAGGAGAAAAGATGGAGGCGTGTGTTAGCGTGTGACTACGGTTTTGTCGGGGACAGGAGGCCGTCAGAGGGAGGGGTCGGAGTTGTTCCCGTCATGATAACTTCTTCAAACATCTTCGCCATATTGTCTCGTCGAACCGTGGAGATTAGTGGATACTCTGTGTTTATCAAGCCGACGTTTCCTGTTATTCGGTGGAAAATGAAGTTGTATTCATTCGATAGGAATAGAGTTCTCAAGTGTGTCAACGTGATACCCGATACGCGCAGTCTCTTGCGTGTTCATAGAAAGCATTTGGAAGCTTAAGTGTTGGAAATTAAGGAAAGGGAAAAATATATATCGTTTGATGTGCACAGTATGTATTGTAAAAAATAATAATGTAATAATAATTAAAAAGTTCTATACTGTTCCATTCGTTACATTATAGTAATGCCCCCGGTAGGGAAACATCCACGGCTATGCACATACGGTCACACACAGGTACGTAGTAATATGTATGGATCGGTCGATAGGTTTTTATGTGTCAATCAAGACAGCTAATCTTATCTGCTGAATGATTGTATTAGCGCACGCTTGTGCACTAAGTCGTGTACTTCGTGTATAGACGCAGTACACGCTATGTGACTGACACCAACACTGTATTTAGTCTGGAGCAGTGTCGTTTTATATTTGTAACTAACTCCATCCAATTATTCTGAAGTTGTCCTCAGTCTGGTGCATTGCATATTGTCTTGTTTTTGTAACTAACTCCTTTTACATTTTAATGCCCTGGATTTGTAGCTGCTTGCTTACACTTTGTTGAGTACATGTATTATTATTATTACTACTAAACAGCATTATTTTATTTTAAAGTGATACATTTTACAAAAAATGAATTGTAATATTCATCTGTTGCCTGCACCTCTAGTGATACTTATTCCTCAGTATAATTGTTTTTGGCTCCAAAGAATATAAACATTTAAAAATCATGTGTAAAATTAAGTGTCTCCTTAATTACCCATGTCTAATTACAGTTTTAAATGTTGTAGTTCTGTTTCTCTCAGATTGATGTTTGCTCTGCATGCACTTCGTTTGTGAAGGCTGACAATTCACCTAGGGACTGGCATTTAAATGGACTTTTACAAGCTTTTCACAAAGTTGTCATGGACCTGACAGCATGCCCTCTGGGCAAGCCCAACTGTTAGTGTTACTGTAGTCATTTGAGCCGTTTAAATCAAAGACACCAAAAACTTGTGTGTCATGAGTAGAAATTTCTTTTTAATGACACCCTATAACTTGAAAGCAGTGTGCTTGCAAATATATTAGTGGTATAACAGTATTGAGTATAACTGAAATGTGACAGTACATCTTGTTCAACTGTAGGCCTATGCATAGTTCATGTGAAGTTTACAATAATTACAGTGTCTGAAGAAAAGATCGAAGAATAGATTTTGTTCAGATTTTTGTTTTGAATGTTAAAAATATAAAGTATTGTAGTTTGAAGTTTATAGTGTGTTCCAATGAAATTTACAGTATCTGTTCAATTTCAGTGTCTGAGAAAATGGTCAAAGAATAGATTTTGTTCAGAATTTTTGTTTAAATGTGTAAAAGTATATTTTATAAAGATTATTTTGTGTTTAAAAAAATCTGTATCATATATGTGTAAAAATATGCTTTAGAGGATTACTTTAGGTTTCAGCTAAATCTGTCAGTCACTTTGGTAAACAGTATCTCCTGAGATTTTTTATTTTAATATGTTTATATATTTTAAAACACTTTTAGCACACTACTTGTTCTTTATCTGGGTCTGGTATGAAAGTAGAAAAACAATACACATTTTAAAAAATCTCTGCACAAACATTGTACATGTATTTAAACAAACTTATCATATTTAATAAAAGATAAATTATTTGTTGTTACACCTTAAGGCTATTTAAAACAGTCAAATGGTTTAACATTAACTTCCATCAGATGCTTTGACATTTTTGCAGAACTATGAATATGGATATTTTTATTCTACTAGTACTACAGTTCCTAGGTAATACTAATAGCTTTTGTTAGTTTGTATATTAATTATTATACATTGCAACAAGGGACATGGGGGTTGCATTTTTATACTGTCACTTTCTGGAGCTCAGCATTTCATTCCAGCTTAGGAACACACCCACCTATTAATAGTATTACAAGAGATAGTAAGCTTCTCACTACTTAGAGAAATCTCATTGAATTAAATAAGATACTAGTACAGTAGTAGTAGTAGTAGGTAGTAAAATAAATTACTAGCTATCCACTTGTTCTCCATTGATTATCACAGAAATAACTAAATGTAGACAGGATACATGAAGGAGTGAAGTTGCACAAAGGAATGTACAGTTTCCTGTTATGTTGCATATAAATATATAATAAAGCAGCAAAGAAGTTGTTTGTCAGGTGACTGGTACTATGTGTGTATGTATGTGCAAGGGTGAATATTTATGTGTGCATGTTCTTGATTGAACTTGTAACTGTTTCAGTTTGACTAGATTTTAGGATCTCATAGTTATGTCCATACCATGTTTATGATAATCTGGATTTACTATTACTATTAATAGTACTGTTTATGATCACATGACAGTATGCACATGTAATATACAGTAATTATAGTCAGTGGTGTATTTTTATAAACAAACAAAATCTTCGCTGAATATTCTATTATATATATATATTGATATAAAATTTCTTGCGTGCGTTCTTTAGTTAACATTATTTTGCCCTGAAACTAAATAATTATAAATATATATCTCTTATTTACTAATAAGATAGATAATGTATTTATTTTGCTCTGAAACTAAATAATTATAAATATATATCTCTTATTTTCTAATCAGGTAGGTATTTTATTTTTTTGCCCTGAAACGGAATAATTATAAATATATATCTCTTATTCACTGCTAATAAGATAGATAATGTTTTTATTTTGCTCTGAAACGAAATTTAAGTATATATCTCTTTTTCACTTAATAACTAAGAGCTTCTATTCACTTTAAAAAAAATAAAAAACAATAAAATAATTTATGATACTAAATTATTTAGATACAATAAAATGTATTTCCACTCTATACCCATCATTTGTAAGCATTCAAATTACATTGTTAATAAATTACATTAAATATATTATTCTGTTAAAGTTTTTATTAAAATTACCCTTCACAAAACTCTATATTACATGTACTATCTACTTATTTATCTTAATTTTAGACAAAAGTAAGATGAGTATAGAAATTGTAATTTTCTGGAAAATATTTCTATACATTCTTGCTCAGCTTTTAACTAATATTAAAGATACTGAAATGACATATTCTTTAAAGCATTATTGTTGCCTTTATAGATATTTATGAATGTACTATTTGGATAACATATACAAAAATTTGAGGTTTCCATTTTAGCACCTTTATTCAAAATGTACCTTTGCACTATTCATTGTACCGACTTGTTTGCATCTTATTTTTTCCAAAGAACTTATATCTTGATGGATTGTTCTTGTACCCAGCTCTTTCTTTTCAAAGTTCATAAATTTCTTTTGGACTGTCTAGCATATATCAATTCATTCCCCTACTTGCATCATCTTCATTCCACAAATAATCTGGCATAGGTCTTCTGTTCATTGTATCTATTGGACTGGTTTATGCTTCATCTGGATAGCACCAGACTTGATGGATTGATGTCACTGTTCATTGTATCCAATCAATGACATCAAATATTTTCAAGAGTTTAAATCATGAGGGTCTGATTTAGCACATGCCACTCCATTGTACTGAATAAACTGCATACTTTTTTCATAAAGTGACCATATCTGATGGATTGGCTAGCATAATAAGAATGTCCACTGCATCATAGTTTTTTCCAAAGAACATAAATCTCATTGGATTTGGCTTGCACCAGTTTGTTCCCTGTTGAGTTTGAATGCCACCTAGAGGTAAAGCAGGAACAGTATGAGTGTTTTGAAGATAGACATTGGGTGAACAGTCCCATTCATATTTAGATCTAGAGAGAAGACTGCTGCAAATGGGGAAAGGAGTGTATTTGTTCTTAGCTGTTTGGCAAATGTTGAAGTGTGTATGTAGCTGGAATGCATCTTATCCGCTGCTTTTCAGCATTCCAGCATGCTCCTAAAACAAAACTTCTCCCTTTCCCCATCCTCCTTAGTGCAAACTCAATTTTATTTCCCCTGTTACAAATCTTTCCAGGATCAATAGCACAGGTGTGACTGGCTAGTTAAATGTTGCACAGATTGCGCTTCATTAGACACTCTCTGAGTCATCCACATCAGTAACCAATAGTTATGGTAAGGAGGCACGGCCTAGGTCAGTGTCATATAATAATGTCAGCCTAAATTTTACATAGAGCCTTCACCTGTAGCCAACTTATGTTGCTGAAACAGCCAATGTAAACGTGATAATTTTGTTGAATTATGTCCAGAGAAATGAAGCTACTATATATGACTACTACAAGAATGCATAATTATTAAAAGAAACCATCACTCTAAATTGTTAAAATAATTTTTGATTTAGAAAAGATCATATAAATAAATCTTTGTCAAATTTTAATTTTATGATAAAACTTAAAAGCTTAAAATTTTTAAAAACATTTTTTGTGTATTTTTAAAAATTTGTTTTTTTCCCCCCCCACACAAAACATATTGCTTAGAATCCTTTGTTTCAACCCTCTGTTTAAAATATAATAAATATGGTTATATTACTCAGAATGTATGTTTTAGTAGAATTCATTGGTAAAATCCATTTAAACAAAACAAACAACAAAAAATGTCCTATTTAAAAATCACTTACATATGTTTCTCAAATCACAATTTCTTTACCACCTGCTACATTTAATATGGACTTGTTCATAAATTATAAGCAATTTGTATTGACAGTTTACCCAAACAGATCCCTATTATAACTAGAGAACACACTTTGATGCAAAAGTTTTAATTTTTCAAAATTAAAAGAAAACTAGATGATTTTATTTATAAGTTTATATATAAACACTAGATGAATTTATATACAAGGACAGGTAATACACCTATCTAAAAGTAAAGTAACTATAGTTAACATTTTTTCAGTTAATATATTCAAAACATATATCATTCTAAGTTGGTACTACTATAATTAGTGGTTTTAAATGCCCTAATCTTGGTTTCCTGCTTCTGAGAGCAACCTTGAATGCTTATTATAAAATCAAGTATCTGTACATTTGTATCAGTCTCATTAACTCACTCACTCACTTTGTGTAATTTATAAATTTAATAAATTGTCACAATTATTTTCGCTATCTCGTTATCACTTATGTGAATTCTGGTATTTCAGTAGAACACAGAGAGCTGAAAGGGGTAGGTGTTAATGCTCTCTGCATACGAAGTGAGGATTTTGTTATCTCTGATTAGAATTTTATTTGCAATTCTTGCCAATAAATTATTTATATGTACATAGAAAAATATCTTCCATATAATTTGAAAGTGAAATTTATTAGTTGAGATTGAAGATAGGGAGATATCTAAAAAAATTCATTAGTTGAAGCTAATGGTAGTGAGTTAACAAAAGCTAATTCTCTACTACTACTAGTACTACTACAAATACTTTTTCTCCCAGATAATATTGATTGCTAAAGGAGCCTGTGTATATACATCTCTTTGTTTGTCATTGACCTTTTCCTGTCTTATCTGTACATCACAGGGACTTCACACATTTATGGTGTCAAGTGCTATTAAGATAATGTGGGTGTTCTTGCAAATAAAACAGTAACAAGTTTTCTTGACTGAAACGCATCCATGATTAATTTGATATGGATCTTAATTTTGAATGCTGACTGGACAGATTGAAGGGTTTGATAGTGCATGGTAAATCAAAGCAAATTGTAACATGGCTGAGTTGTCCCCAGTTAGTGGGCACACCTCCTCCCCAGATTGGCAAATATCTTTGAATCACTCTCCCGCTGACAGCCAGTCCATAGGGCATACTGATGGGGATGAGTTGGTTGGTGACAATGATCCCATCACCTCCTTGGCAACAGTTAAAGCAATATCAGCACAACCAAGTCATTATGTTTTAACTTTTGAGAATGGCCTTCAAGATGATTCAGACTTGGAAGTTGAAGAGTATACGAAATCTATGCCAGGTTTTAGTGATAGTAACAATAACAGGGATGGAAGTGTCCAGAATACTGCAGCCAATGTCAAGGTTGATGGCACTAGTGAAGATGAGGCTGACATATCTAGAAATCATCGACACATGGTACACATCAATAAGGAAAAAGACATTTATTCATCTGATGAATGGGATGCTGACAGAAGCGATGACACAACTCTTCAAGATGACATACTTCTACCAGCCAGTGACTCAGACTTAGAACCACAGCCACACATAGACGACCAACATAAATTAACTGGAGCTGATAATGAACAATCTTCATTTAGACCAGATACTCCAACACCTCTAGGATTTCAAACACCAGCCTCAGTTGAGAGTCTCCTTGACTCTGGCCTTGAACAGACATTCATACGACCTAAACCCCTTTCTGGATCCACAACTGCTATGTTTGGTTCTATAGAAAGTCTTTCAAGTCCTGGGGAAGTGCAATTAAGAAATAAAAGATATCCACTTTCATTTTTTGGTGGCAGAACAAGTAGTGATCCAGTTGAGGGTTCGTTAGGAAATGCTAAATATGGAAGATCGTTCCATGGTAGCATGCACAGACTGTCCATGCCTGCTTTTCAAAACTTGACCGTTATGTCAGATGATGAATCTGGGCGAATTGATAATGCTCGTGGAGCATCTGAAAGAGAAGGATGGAATCGGCGCTGGTCTTTGACACATTCAGATGCTATGGCATTAGAAAAAGTTAGGTAAGGACTAATTTTGAGAATTTAAAAAATATCTTTACTAGAAAATATTTTAAGTAAAGTGAGCTTTGTTATTTATCGCTGTGCATTTGTGTATGGTATTTTCATGCTTACTTTACAAGAAAGTCTATAAAACATTTGTGTATCATTAATTATTATGGAAATGTACGTTAGATCAAATCATAATTATTATGGGTTTGTTTTTTTATTCATATTATATTGCTTTTATTTATTGCATTGGTAATATAATTATTTAATAACTACTTTTCATTTATTTAATAAAATTAATATTTTATTTAGAGATAATTTAGTTTGGTATTGTATTTTTAAAAGAAAGTACTTTAACTTATTTTTTAAACAATAGAAAATGTTAACTTTAAAGTTTTTACTTTTTATTATAAACTATCTTAAATGATTTTGTTTTACATTAATGAAAGATGTTGATTCAGCTTATAAATCTGGCCTGGTGTTTAAAGTAGAGCATATGTTTACTTTAATTAATGTATTAGACATATGCTCGAATTTTAGCACCAGATTAACCAACTATGGTAGTGTGCTACTAATAAGGGAACCTCCTTGTAGTGCAGACACAAGAAAATGCAATTTTCATCACCTTCTAATCTCTTTTCCCTGGCTCTTCAGTGTAATTTTTTTTTTTAGGGACACACCCACCCATCCCTTGTTCATATGTATGCTTAGCTTTGCTCATTATTTCCTCATATTTATTGTAATTGACAGTTGTTGCAAAAGTGGTTATCATAATTGAAATATTAAAAGTATTAAAATATGTTATATAATATTATTATAGTTCATAGCTGTATACATAAGTTTTACCCTCTTTAATTACAGACCAAAGCGTAAGACAAATCAGTACCTTTTAGTTTTACTGGTTATACCCAAATACTGGTATCCTATCAATTTAACATTTGCTTTTTCAATCTGATTATAGCCAGCAGTATTTTTTTAATATTTTAAAACATGAATGAAAATTAAAATAATAAATAAAAGTATGTATTTATGCTTGAGAAACATTTTAATAATTATAATACTACTGTATTATAGGACAATGTTCATATTTGTACTTAATAGTTCATTGGCTTCCTCTGATTAGATTGCATTTGGTGAGGTTTGTATTTTTCACATTAAACATGAGTCTCTTCTTTTTATTTATTAATAATAACCTGTGATTATCAGGGATTACTGCCTTGTATAGGAGAGTGACATTTTGTTTGATCTCTCTCAGGCACATGTATAACTGTAAGCACTCGATAAAGTAGACAGACCACTGTATTTGTATCTATCTTTTGTAGCTAGGGTTTGTTTACTACCTTTGCATTCACATTGCTCGGCCCTCCCTTTCATACATACTAAATGGATGAACCTAGTTTATATAAGTTTAATGATGTAGAGGTGTTATTCTCCTTGATTGAGTTTTATGTATAATTCATATAAGAGCATTTTGCATGTTCTATCTATTTTTATATTTATTAAAAACGATGATATATTTTATATACTCAGGATAATGGAATGTTACCTAAGTACTATGCAGTATTAATTGTTAATAAGTTCTGATTTACTTAATTTAATTTAATGCAAGGAAGAGTCATGTTGTGTTGATTAAAGAGAAAGATTTGGGCTCTGTACTAGGTAATTAAACTCAAATTTTAAGAAAGTGACACTTCCCTAATAATAAAAATCTTATATTAAAACATTTCTTTTTAAAGAATGAAGTAATTTACTCCTAAACCGCAAGCTGTTTCACAGTGTATTTTTTGCAGCTGTAGAATTTAGTCTTTGCTGTCTTATAGTTATAGTTATACTCACCCTTTAATTGCTACAGTTACTGTCACAGCACCTTTTTCTGTGACCAAAAATAATGATGAAGTTGATTGAGAGAAGATTTATTAGTATTTGTGAGTTATGGGCACTTAATGGTCAGAATGGTACATTCGAGAATCCTTTAACAGGGATAAAATCCACAATTCTGCAGAATTGAAGAGAGCAATGGGAATTTTGAGGTCATGAAAAGTTACCAAGCTTTCAACTCTGTAATACCAAACATTAAACAGATCAATATTACAGTTACAGAACACATTTTGATGCACTTTTTAGTATTTTAGTCCTGAAATTGGTTAACAGAATCAGTGCATTGTTTGGCAGTTTAAGAAAATAAAATATATGTACCATCGTGAAATAATTACACACCATTTCATATCACCGTAATATGTACGAATCTTGAACAATAAACTAATCTTTATTTTTCTTTTTAAAAACTATGGAGTCTGTATTTTGAACTTCATGTATATTTTTAAATTATTCCACTCTAAAGTATTAATTGAAAATTCCATCATTTTCATATCTAGATATATTTGTCAGATTTCTTTCCATAAACCTGCCACTATGTGAGGAGATAATTATAATAACAATTCAATAAAGCATTTAAACTTGTAAAACTTTAAACACTTTATAGTAATTACACATAAAAATACATAAAAATCTTACACACATATAATAGAACAAAACAAAATAAATCCATGTAGAAAAAGAAACATAAAATAAATTTACAAATGTACGGTTTGAACAAGCAGTGGCAGAATAGACAGTGCTATACTTGCTGATGAAAAAAATTTCTTGAGAGTCTTCTTGAAAATGACCACATAGTCTCTATCTCATCTCCAAATACTGTTAACACGTTCCAGATAGATGAAACCAGATAAGCACATGAATGTTGACTAAACAACTTTTGCTTTTGGAATGTTGAAAGTGAGCGAGTTTAATGATGAGGTAGGTACACGTATGATATCAGGCAGATGTTTAGGACTGAATGCAGACAGTGAGTGAGGTACAACAAAGAAAAAATATTTTGTGCTGTGTTTTGAACTGATAGCCAGTGAATACTGTGGAGAATTGGAGTGAAATGATCAGTTTTTTTGTGAGGATGCAGTAATTGCACATCATGACTGATGTCCTCTACATGATACGCTTCAGTGATGGCATGAGTCATTTGCTTGCCATGCTTGTGTTGGCATACTTTAAAAAAAAAAAAAGAATTTTGATTGAATTGACAGCATGGGGTGTCAGCATTTGCTCTGTATATATCATGACCACTCTATCTGTCAATACCTCTCTTGTCGATTTTGGGAGCTTATTAACATATACCTAAAAACTGTTATTAGCACAATACCTCATTGCCACTGAAATTAAATATCCAAAATATGAACAGGAAAACATTAGGTATTAACATGGAAAAATGTCACACACACATCCTTTAGCATTTTTCAAATAGTTTTTCTATTAGAATAGAATTGTAAGTACATGATGAGTACTTAGCATTTTCTAAAAAACAACAGCAATAAAACCCCAACCAAAAACAATATCCTTGTGGTTTTTAAAAAAGTAGTAATACTGTCTACATGTAATATAGTTGTAAAGCACATGTGTGCCTATTTAAAAAATAGAAAATGTATTTATAACTTAATAAGTTTAATTTGAACATTTCCTTATTATAGAAATAAAAGGTAACATTCTTTAGAATTACTGTCTAATTTATGACTAAGATCAGGAATTTTGAGATAATCTTGTAACGTGTCATGAATGCTTCATTTACATTTTTTTTTTTACACTTTGATTTTAAACAAATAAGTTCAATTTTTATGGCAATAAGATATATTGCAACTAACTTGCAATGCTAATGTTGTACATTCACTGTATTAGTGTTTATTTTTACATGATTGAATTATTAAATATTAAAAAAATTACTAAATATTTAAGTCTTAAGTCATATGAACATGTAAGGTTTTAAATTAAAAATATGCAAACAACATAAAAACAGTACACTTGTTGCTAATCAACATGCGATAATGATTATTGCATAAAGCAGAAAAGGAAACATTTTCTGACTGCGTGATTTCTAGCCTGTGTGTGTGTGTGTGTGTGTGTGTGTGTGTGTGTGTGTGTGTGTGCGTGCGTGCGTGCATGCGTGTGAACCTGCAAATGCACAGCAGGAAGCAATAATTTTGAAGATTCTTTACTATTTCTTTTTTAGAATATATATCTAGATAGATAAAGTTGTTGTGCCTGGATATAAAATTGTTGTGTCCTGTATTAAAAAAAAAAAAAAATTAAAGCTGAACCTCTTCACTATGGATTCAGTTAAACTATTTTATAGCACTAATAGTGATGGTATTTATTGATGAAGCAGTGATTAATCGCCAAATAGTAAATAAAGCAATACAAATTAGTAAATCTCATGTTTATGGATCCATAACAACCCATAACATAACAGTGGATCCATAGCAATTTTAATAACCATTTTAACCTTCTGTTTTGTTTTTATTTCACATTTTCAAGTGGAATTTTAATTTCCTGTCTGTCTTTGGTGGGATTTATTTTTATTTTTGTGAAATTTGTAAATAGCAGTCAGAATGTTTTTCAGGCATTATTATAGTAGTATACATATGTTTTAAATACATAAAATACATATTTTATGAGTGTGCAAATTTTATAATACAACTATGAACATGTACATTTTACTGCAAGGGGAAAAAAAAGAAAACAGTCTTTTAAAAAATAAAACCAGTGTTAATTATTAGGATGTTTCTCCAAATCACAGTTGTTTTATAATAAAAATTTTGAAATAACTATTGTGAGCACAGGTTTGCAACATACAGTGATGTGGGACAAGAAGAATATTGCCTACAGTGTTATAGATAATATTTGCTAAATATTATTATATGTTAAATTTTTTGAAAATTGTGAAAGTGATTGTTGTTGAAATGGTTATTTTATTTTGTGTGTGTAGTGAATATTTTACAATGTAGACTGAAAATACCATACTGTCTGTCATTGCCTGTTGGATTTCATCCTAGTAAACTCAACACAGAGAAAATAAGGTGGCTTTACTGAGCACTTTTTAACAAAATAAGTTTGTCATTGATTTGTGACTTGAAAATTTTGTGTGCTAATATATTTGCTTAGTTTACCTCTTTACAACAGTCAGTATTGAAAGTGTGAGGCAATCATACCTGTAATATTTAACTTTTTAATTTTGGCAGGCATGGATAGAGCAAAAGTAGGAATTTTGGTTTTGCAACTGGCCATGAAAATGTAGCTGATTGTAATAAAGTGGATTGTAGATTTTTGCCTTTATCCCCTCGCTGAATTTGATCACTGAAAATCCTGTTTCTATGCAGGTTGCTCCAGTCTCAGTTGGAGAAAGTGGAGAAAGAATTGAAGAGAAAGGATAAAACATATCAGCAGGAACTCACTGAGCTTCGAAAGGAAAATGATCGTCATCAAAAACTTATAGGACAGGTAAAACAGAGACTTACAAGGCATGCAAGTCAGAAACTTATAGGACAGGTAAAACATATACTATCAGGACATGTAAAACAGAGACTTACAGGGCATGTAAGACAGAAAATTATACATAGAAATTACAAAGGACAGATAAAATAGAAACTTTTAGAATGGGTAAGGTGGAAATATATAGGTCAGGTAAGATAGAAACTTTTAGAACAAGTAAGGCAATCTCATACACAACACGCAAGACAGAAAGTCTTGATCTTACAAGAAACACAAGACAAATAAGGCAAAATCTTATTGAAAAGGCAAAAAATAAATAATGGAGAATAGAGCAAAATCTGAACATTTGATGTTTTCATTAAGATTTGATTCATGTTGGTTATCACATTTATTAATTGTTTATATTTTTAGTCTTTGTTTTTCTGTTACCTAGTCTGTATTTATTTTTTGATTTAAGTAGTTCATTGCTTCATGTTTCATGTTCTTTTTTTTTTTTTTGGGATAGCTGTTCTTTGCAGTAGTAGAGCAAATTCTTGTCATGTTTAAGTTCACTCATTTTAGATATTGCTAGCTTTTAACAAATTTAAAAAGAAAACATTTTATATAGATCTTTAAAACTAAAATGGGACTGTTAGGATATGAAATAATCAAAACACTTTCATTTAATTAAAATTATATACTAATTTTAATAACATATACTCTTAGCTTCAATTGTAAGCTTAAAACATGATACATTAGATTGATTATTTATTTATTGTAAATTATACATGTAGAAATCATGGTCTAATAATACTTAACTTGGCCATTTTTCAGCAAAGAAGAAAGTTACAAAAGAATGTGGGTACTTTTGATAGATAAGGAACTGATCCTTTAACATTTTTTTGAAAAGAATGTTCCTGGCTTAATGTTTTAAAACACTGCATGTGAGGATTGTTCATTCACAAAATATATGTCAACTCTGTATGACACTTCTACACATAATTTGTATTCTTATCATAAAAGTGAACTTCTAGTAAATATCACTTTTAACAGTTAACTGTTAACTGGTCTGCACTTATAATATTGCATGTTGTTTGATGACAAAATTGCATCATTGAGGTAGCCCACAATTAATTTGATTTTTAATTGCATCCCTATTTGAACATCTGCTGTGTGTATACTGTGTGCATTATTTACTAATGTTTTGATGTGAACAAGACCTGCATCACTAATTTGCATGGATATAATTAGTCTGAAATACTAATAACACCACATAGAAATCTTAGATCAATACATTTCAGCATCCCATTCAAATTATTTAATAATAATAGTACCAGATATAAATTTAGATTAAAACAGATTGAGCACCCCATTTCAATTACTAATAACACCAGATACAGAAATCTTAGATTAACACAAGTTGAGCATCTCTTATTCGAAACTCCAAAATTTGAAAAGCTTTGAAATTTGCACTGTTTTCAAGTGCTAACACAATGGCATTAGTGAAAAATTCCACAAGATTCTTGGAAATTAATAGACTGTGTAGTTCTCAGTGCACTGCAGTGCACCTATCCCCACTTTGTTTTTTTTTTTTTTTGAGTACTGACACTGTGCCATTTCCTTACCTGCAAAAGCTTGTGATGTTCCTTCTTGATGCTTTTTCGTAAATATTTTTCTTTACATTCAACTATAATTAAATTTAATATTCAGTAAATCTTACATATGGCTCAAACAGCAAGTAATATGCTTATCTTTAATTAAAACTTCATCATAGGTGGAGGTTGATTAACTGTAATGACTAAAGGTAAGACAGACTGTTCAGGAATTCCGGAATCAGAAATGTTTGGAATCTGAGATATTTTCATCTCCAAGCATTTTGAATAAAGGATGCTGAGCTTGTATTCAATTCATGAAAAATATGTTTGCCTCCTAAATTATAGTTAACAATTCATTCATTAGGTCAAGGCTAGAACATAATTACTTTTTTAATAATTTGGTAACAGACAATTTAGCCCAGTGCTCATATGTTTTTACATATTAAACACACAAGAGCCAATTGAAATTTTATGATTTTTATTATCTGTATCAATCAGTTTGTATGTTAGTGGTACCAATACATTTCTGCAAGAGCTTTCATTATATACGTTGTTGGGAAATGAACCAAATGAAGACAAACTATACCATATGAACACCTGGTCAGATAATATATTTTTTAAACAAATTTTGTAAATTATTTAGTTAGTGTTCAGATGTTTGCATTATTATTACCTGTATTATTATTTTAGTCAATAACTATAAGAATTTATCAATTTCAGTGTTTTTTCACTGGTTAGTTGAAATGTTTCTTCCAGTAGTTAGGAGTTTATTAATTTATTTGGTCATTAGTTTGCTTTGCTGATTCTTTTATGTGATTACTTAATAGTTCATTTGACTTTGTTTGGTAGTTTGGCTTTATTTGGTTTATTTGGGTGAAAAGACATGCTAAGTACTTCTTCCCCAGTCACCCAATACAAAGGGAGGAGGGTGTTGTGGAAAAGAAATGTCAAATGCTTTGATGATTAGTATTTAAAACTATAAACATTGCAAAATAGTATAGATTAATATTTCAACCATAAAGCATTTTACTGTGCATTGTAAAATGGCTCATAGGCTAAAATTAAAATCTAGCAAAACATCTAGATTAATATTTCATAGTCATAAATTATTTTAATTTACATACACTATGCATTATAGTTCATAGGTTAAAACTATAATTACCAAAATATCCAATTCATATCTCTTAGTCATAAAACATTTTATTTTACAAACATTGTGCATTGTATTATGGTTCATAGGCTAAAACTCTAACTAGCAAATCTTCCAATTCATATTTCTTAGTCAAACATTTTATTTTACAAACATTGTGCATTGTATTATGGTTCATAGGCTAAAACTCTAACTAGCAAATCTTCCAATTCATATTTCTTATTCAAACATTTTACTTTATATATGCTGTACTTTGTATTATGCTTCATTCTTCTAATTAATATTTCAATTAAGGATTTTTCACAGATTTTCTTTTCAAATGCCTGTATTCTTTTAAGATTTTAACAGATCACCACAATTCATATTTTGCATAAGCATTTTATTTATGACACTGTAGCTCTTTATCATGACTTATGGTTAATAGCTTGGCAAAGCATCTTTCAAGCTTTGTTACTGTTATTTAAATTTGCATATTTTATTAACACACATTACTAATCCTGACAAGGGTGGTGCACAGACCAATTACTGAATTAGTAAAAATATTTTAACTCCATGCATGATTAGCTAATAATAGTAAATGAGTAATTTATACTTAATAATAGTGGAAATAAAAATTGTAGATTTTAGTAAATACATTATTGCACTGATATATCACATGCTCTATCTTATTTAAATATAATAAATATAAGCAGAAGTACACACACATATGCACGCGCGTGCGCACACACACACACACACAAAATTATTAACTTATAAAAAAATTAGTTCCTCCACTTAACTGATTTAGTCAAAACATAGCTTCATTTTTGTTGAGAATTACAGGTTAAACATACACTCTACCTTCAGTTGACTTGTTGATATACGTTTTTCTTGGCGCAGTACGTCAGACATTAGTTCCAAATAAAATGATATTCATCTCCTTGAGATGACTTGTAGAATTTCCAATTCATCATGATTTTATTAATACTTGCAGAACTTAACATTTCATCAAGATTTTACTATTACATGCAGAATTTACAATTCATTAAGATTTTACTGTTACTTGCAGAATTTACACTCAGTTGGAATGGTTTACATTACATCAGCAATTTTCTAGCATATTCTTGCCGGGAGCATTTACTTCAACTCGGACACTTTCAAAAATACCATCATAAGGAGTACCCAAAGTTGGGTTACTCTGACAATTTAACAATTTATATAACAATTAAATTTTAAAATAGGGAGAGGCAAATTTACCTCACCACATGTAGCAAATTTGTATTCAGGTAAATTGGTTGACCAAATCGTATTATATAGCTTTAGTATGTTATGTTCAAACTATTGTGACAAAACCTGCAAATATTTCTTATTGCATATATATAGCTACATGGTTATTTGGCCAGGAATATTAACAGCAAGGTGTCTGCAAATCTGTCACTTATATTTGTTAGTATGCACACCTGCCAGATTCCTCCAGGTCATATTTCTGTATTTTTTTAAAAACTGTAAAGTTCTAGATTATGGCTATTATTGTTGCTTTATTTTTTAAATTTATTATACTGTTCTTTGCAATTTTGATTATTTCATTTTTAAAATTTCCTTCATTTTATTTTGATATAAATAATTAAGTTACTTATGCTTTATTGATAAAACAAGAAAAACTATAATCTCTTAAAAAAGAGAAAATAATATTTTATAATGCCTAAATGAAATTATTCATATGAATAAGATATCTTAAATGTATATTTAAAAAAAAATATTTATATAAACATATGTGTGTGTATGTTTTGCAATTAAAATTTACTGAATTGATTCACTGATACTTAACTTTGAAATAAGTAAGACAATAACATCTTAACTATGTCTTTTTAAAAGAAATTAGTTTGAATGATTAAACATAGTTTACATTACACACACACACACACACACACACAGGCACACGCACAGATCCTACAAATATCATTAGCATTTAAAAGAGTTTCAGTGAATACAGCATTTAATAGCATCTTACTGGGTACATTGTTGAAAAGCGTATAATGGGATCTTATCATGCAGAATCTGGCATCATTGGGACCAGAAGCTAAGATCGAAGCAACCATGCAACACGAGATCACACGCATGACATCAGAAAACCTGGTGGGTATTTTTGTAACATGTTCATTATTGTACCTACTGTAAAGCATTTAAATAGGATGATTAAGAAATAGCTATTTGGAGAAAACTTTAAAAGATTAAGAAAACTTTGAAAGATTAAAAAAGAGTCCCCACATCAATCAAATTGTTTATAAAGCTCTTGCTTGAAATTAAACTTTTAATTGTGTAAAAAGTGCTATATTGTCAATGCAGACTTGTGATCGGTACATTTTTGCTAGCCCTCTGAAGTTTATAAACATTAAAATTATTGCAGTTAGGATAAACATGAGTGAATGTATTTTTTCACCTGTGTATTTTTTGTTTTAATAGGATTTGTTAGCTCTCTGAAGTTTATAAACATTAAAGTAGGACAGACATGAGTGATATATTTTTTTCTCCTCTGGTTTTTGTTTTACCATATTTTAGTGCATATAACATGCACATTATATGCGATTTTACAAACCGCAAAATCTTGTGCGTTACCATTTTGTGCATGTTATAGGAATTATTTTTACACAAACAGACTTTATACTTAAAATAAATTTTAATTTAGTGTTATTTGACAGGATGGCATGTAAAATTGATGTTCAAGTAGGTCAAAATCATCATCATCTTCAATTTCACGT
Organism: Sinotaia quadrata; assembly: GCA_028829895.1. Taxonomy (NCBI): domain Eukaryota; kingdom Metazoa; phylum Mollusca; class Gastropoda; order Architaenioglossa; family Viviparidae; genus Sinotaia; species Sinotaia quadrata. The sequence continues at coordinate 104,246,381 of CM054181.1, read as the reverse complement.
TCATTTTTCCTTGCAAGCACGGGTTGGACAGCTGCCCCCATTACAGCTTAGGTACTGGTAGTCAACCATCTGAATTCAGTCATAATATTTTGAATAGATTTACTGGTATTCAACAAGGAAATCTTGGTTGTATAGTTTAAAATAGCCTGGCAAATAAGCTGGAGACATCGTTGAGCTCTGTTATTTGTGACACAGCCCATCTTCTTTCAGTGGCATCATTGTTCTTTCTTCTGTTTCACTTTCATACTGGACACATGCTGTAAATAATCTACCTAATAAAACATCAAAACACTATAATATAATTGTAAAACAGATGGATCTATTCAAATAACACAACTAATGCAAACTAAATTATAACATTTTATTAGCTGTAGGCAGATAGTGGATTAATGATAGTTACTTTACTTTTTCTCATCGACTCGTACGTGTAGGTTGGTGTGTGTTTTATGAATAATCTTTTATACAAAAGTTACAAATTGCACTTTATCAGGGGTTGCATGGGGGGAGGGGGCACGTTATTTGTACTAAAATATGATAATAGGATTTTCTAGCCCTCTGAAGTTAATAAGAAGTTAGGACAGACACGAGTGATATGATTTTTTTCACCTGTGTTGTTTTTTTTGTTTTAATAGGATTTGTTAACCCTTTGAAGTTAATAAACATTAAAAGTGTTGCAGTTAGGACAAATACAAGTGATATGTGTGTTTTCATGTGTTTTTTGTTTTAATAGGATTTGCGAGAGACCATTGACAAGCAAGCTGAACAGATTCGCAAGTTGAAGAAAATGCTTAAAGTGTATGCCAAGAAACTGAAAGATGGAGAAGGTATTGTCAGTTTTATTACTTTTAAGTATTTATGTACACTTGTACTAGTTTGCCTTGTAACACTACTTACATATGATTTGAATTGAAGTCTTTAATACTGGTTATATTAGGTACTTTTATTTATCAATCTTTCTTTCTTCCTTTCTTGTGTATCAATTCAAGCAAATTAATTTGGCTTCTTCTTTGAGCACTTGCCAAGCATGGTAAAATGATGGTAATTCAAAGAAGAAATGTACAGTAATTTGTCCTTTGGAATAGAAATAGCTGTGAATTATTTAGTGATTTCAGTATAAAGTATGAGTTTGATGCGTTCAGAGATATTACTGGGCTTCCTTGAATGTAGCATTTCGCATTTTGCTGTTGACATAGCAAAAGCACAAGATGTGCATGTGGGTTTAGTTCATGATTTGTCAACTGGAATGACCTCATTGATAAAGTCTTGTGAGTGGTGTAACTTAATGGTCTCTTACTTTACATTTTTTTTTAACCATCATCTTAGAATTCCCAAAATGAAACTTTAAAAAATTATTTACAAGTTTAATGCATGCTTGTGTTTTAAATTCATCAGATGTAATATATTGTTGGTACATTACAAATAACTTAGTTTTGTATTGTCATGTTTTCATGTTTTGAGGCGGATAAAAAAAAAGGTAAGTATCTCACGACCTGAAGAAGTCAAAATAAAATATTAAACACTTAGAATTTAAAGCTCATTGAAATAAATGTTTTCCCCCACAAAATTCATTTCATATTGATAGTTACTTTGTCATTGTTTTAAAGCTGTTTGAAGCTGTTCTACCAACTACAATTTATTCTGTTTTTTTTTAAAATAAAATTTTTTATAATTCAAATATTTTTTCCCAATTTTCCTTTGATATTTGACATTTTGAGATTTGGTTGCAAGAATATTTTTAATTGTGGTAGGTGCTTATTTGACAGTATATTTATTATGCTCAGCTGGTAATTATTATGGGAAAAGGAATTTTTGCATGATTTAAACTTTCTTTGCTGATTTAAAATGCTGCTGGAAAACAGGCTTACCTGAGCGATGGAGTTGGATGACAGGCTCAATTTCTGTCACTTCCGATATTGGTAATACAGATAGTTTGCAGAAGATTTTCTTTTTCTTTTCTTATCAGTGCATGTTAATTCACAGTTTTTATTGTAAATTATGTTTCTTCGTTCTTCTTTAACAAAATTATACTGTTTACCCAGCATAGTCTTTGTAAAAACCCAACCAGATAGGTCAGTTTTGTGTGTATGTGTATGTGTGTATATTTGCAGGGCATGCAAGTGCAAGAATCTCAGTGATTAATGTCTTTTTGATTTAGTAATGTGTTCATTTTGTAGTCATCATAAAGGGTGGCATTTACTTTATAACCACCATAAGGGTAGTGTTCACTTTATAGCCTCATAAAGGTAGCATTTACTTTATAACCACCATAAGGGTAGTGTTCACTTTATAGCCTCATAAAGGGTAGCATTTACTTTATAACCACCATAGGGGTAGTATTCACTTTATAGCCTCATAAAGGGTAGCATTTACTTCATAACCACCATAAGGGTAGTATTCACTTTAAAGCCTCATAAAGGGTAGCATTTACCTTATAACCACCATAAGGGTAGTATTCACTTTATAGCCTCATAAAGGGTAGCATTTACTTTATAACCACTATAAGGGTAGTATTCACTTTATAGCCTCATAAAAGGTAGTGTCACTGCCAATCTCCGCTCACCAGGTGGAAAGTGAAGAATGGCAGGTAGCCGTCCGATGCACAGAGTTTTTGTGTAGTTTTGACGCTCACTCATGCGATGGAACGAACCAAGATTGTTTATTTGGAATGTTATTTTTATTCTGTGTGCAGGGTATGAATTGGGCGGCATGTGTGTATGAATGAAAGATGGAAATGTAGTATGTGAAAGGACAGTGAATAAACAATCCGCGCTCACTCTCATCTGAAAACCACAGTGTCAAAGACTTGTGTAACAAGTTTAACAAGGAATTTATTTCAGTGTTGGGGAGTCCTTTCACACTGTCATGAGTCACTCACTCACTCACTCACTCATTCACATCCTTCCAGTCACACCAGCACGGGACAAGGAACAAGAGTAATAGATGATGATACCAACAACAAAAATAAACAAAAGATAAATAGCAAACAATTTCTTCAAGCAATAATTATGTCGCTCAAACAGTATTCATACATTTATATATGATTACAATAAAGAAATAGTTATTCATGTTCTCATTTTCTTAAAGAAATATATTCAGTCAGTGTTCAATGAGTTCTAATAATTATAAATCTAAATATAACCCCACTAATTGCGCCAAGTTAATTTATACAGGACTCACTATTTATTCAGATTTGAACATCGATGACGAAAATATGAAGAGTTTCAGATGAAGAATTCAGGCGTAGGGAAAGATTCCAGTGCGAGGAGTAACACAATAAATGTACAGAAAAACTTCACATAAATCCAATGAAAGAAAATCAAGTTCATATAATCCCATCATGAAATATCACATATCCAACAAATCCAGGTATGAACACATAAATCCAACAAGGAAAATCTCAGTAATCCAGTTGCGAATTATACATTAATCCAATAAATGAAATACATAATCCAACATGAAAAACATGTAGGAGGTATATCAATGATTTAACCGTTACTCCACCGCAGGGAGATGGAAACAACAAGTAAAGTTGATGTCAGCTGTCTTGCTGAAAACATCAGACGCAAATGTGTGTCAAACTTCCAGTTGATAAACTGAAGTGTAAAATTGGTCTCTTGTATGACTATGTCACTGTATGCCTCCATAATACCCTCGACAACTTGTGCTCACCCAAGTAGACAAATTTCACTGCCCATGTGGCTGATGGATGAAAGCAGAATAGATAGAATTCAAGGAACTTTGGACCAGAAATAATTATCAAATTATTTTGTCTCACTCTGCACCAAAATTCTCATTGATGAAAATTAAGTTTGCAGGGAAGAAATTGAATTCACACTTATCCAGGTTCAAGATTTTCCTTTGAATCTTTGAGATAAAAAGAGTACATACAAACATATAAATAAACTCTTTTGACATAAAATGAAAATGTCATTTCTCTGTGATCAGGCTAAGGGAAATAATAAAAAATAAATTTTGGTTGGATTATCTCCCTTTTACCATGACATTAACATTCACTTTATAGTCACTATAAAGAATGGTGTTTCCTTTATGGCCACCATAAAGAGTAGTGTTCAGTTTATAGTCACCATAAAGAGTGGAGTTTTCTTTATGGCCACCATAAAGGGTAGTGTTCACTTTATTGCCTCATAAAGGTAGCATTCATTTTATTGTCAGCATATTGGATAATCAATTTATTCTTTCACTGTCAATCAAAATAAGGTAAATTCAGGTATGTACAAGTATATTACATCTGAAATACAGTCATACAATTACCAGAGTTTAATCTGTATCCCCTTTTTGCACCTTCCTAGATAAGAAGCACTTATCTCTTCAATACTCAATGAGAAATGTGCTTGACAGTTTTAAGAATGCTTGGCATTTTGTTGCTAAGTACCTGACTTATAAGTGCATGATCATTGAGCAGTCTTGTGTATCAAGTGTCATGTATGCTGAGATGTATCACATAATATCTTGTATACCAAGTGGTGTCAGAACTTATGCTGTGTGAGGCACGAACTATTTCTGTTGTGAATCAGTGCTGGTCCATAACATTCTGTACTGAGTACTTCTTCAGTCTTCACATTTCTACATGGTTATGCTGGGTAGTTTCCATTTAAAATGTAAACTATAAGATGACTTGAAAAACTTACAGGACTTTAGGAGTAAAGTTTAAAAAACAAGCTCCTAAACAATGACTTTAAAGTTATCTGGATTACTTCTTGAACTAGAGTTAAAATCTGGTTAAGACAAGGGAGAATTGCAAACTTTTGTATTCAATGAATTTTTAATGTTTTATACCACTTAATACTACATATGTAACAACTAACATACTGTTCTTTCTTATCTGCATAATGAAAGGGGAACAAATAATATTAACAGCATAGAAAAGCAACACATAGATATGCGTTGTTTATAATAATTTTATTTCAAATACCCATTGTTTTATTGGGAGGTTTTACTTTCCATTTTCTTATTGTCATTCAGTTACCTACCTTTTTCACAATAGCTGTAATGCAGATGTATATGATTGAGAAAGATCTAAAAATGATTATGAGCAGTATATATATTGTGTATAATGGTATTTTTAAGTGTGTTATTTGTTTTTGATTGAACTAAGGTGGATTAATTTTATTATCATGAAATATGGTTAGCATTAGTTTGCTTAGATTTCATTGAGTGTCTTTGGCAGGAAAGTTTAGTTATTTTCTGGGATCAAAATTGCTATCTCTGTTAGGTAGAATTGTTAGTTCCAGTGTATAGACTGAGAATTGTCAGATATACAATTAAAAAAAATAATAATGTAATAGACTGACATTGTGACAGGTAAATCACTTTTGGATGTTCATGTGAGAGTTTGTATTCTTTAATTTTTTTAATGTAATTTTTTAGCATGTGAGAGTTTGTATTCTTTAATATTTTTAATGTAATTTTTTAGCATGTGAGAGTTTGTATTCTTTAATATTTTTAATGTAATTTTTTAGCATGTGAGAGTTTGTATTCTTTAATATTTTTAATGTAATTTTTTAGCATGTGAGAGTTTGTATTCTTTAATATTTTTAATGTAATTTTTTAGCATGTGAGAGTTTGTATTCTTTAATATTTTTAATGTAATTTTTTAGCATGTGAGAGTTTGTATTCTTTAATATTTTAAATGTAACGTTTTTAGCAGTGGAGATTTTTTTTCTCTCTAGAAAGTTTAACAAGTTAATAGAAAGTTGTTCACTAGGCAAACTTTCAACTTTCTTGTTCACTAGGCAAAAAAAGAAATAGCAGCTAGACAAGAAAGTTAGGGTGGGGGGAGAGTGAATTTTTCCTTGTCAGTCCCTGCCACCCCCCATGTTGAACAAGTTAGTGGAAAGTTTTGCCTTATTATCTTTATTCACCAGGCAACAAGAACTCTGGAATCTTCTGTGAGACAATAATGTTTGATTAAAAAAAGAGCTCTTCTTGGCAGTATTATTTTCTCTTGTATGTTGAACAAGTTAGTGGAAAGTTTGATAGACTGCCACCCCCCATGTTGAACAAGTTAGTGGAAAGTTTGATAGACTGCCACCCCCCATGTTGAACAAGTTAGTGGAAAGTTTGACTAGACTACCACAGTATCCTCATATATCCTCACCATATGGAATCTTCTGCTGAACCTTGATTTGAGAAGAAAATTTCTTTAATGTTTACCACACTTTTATTCTTTTTAATGAACAACTAATAAATAATCCACAGTTAATTCCTAGTATACCTTCAAGCTAGTAATGCAGTCTTCATAGTGGTCTCAGTTTAATTCTAGTGTACCTACCTTTTAGCCAGTAATACAGTCTTTACAGTTTTCATTTAGAAAAAACAAGAGCACACTGAGCTCAGTGATTTAATTAATTATTCTTTTGAGAAGTTAAGCTGAAAGCAGATTGCATGAAAAGGAAATTTTAATTTTTTCTCACTATAGCGGCAGAGATAGCTGCAGAACTAGAACAGGATGAAAAAGACAAAGGTGGTGCAACAATGGGTGCAACTGTTAAACATCGTGAGCGAACCTACATGGGTATGCTGGAATATAGACGAGAAGATGAAGCAGCGCTCATAAAAAACCTTATTATAGGTAACGGCGTTTTATGTATTTAACTTTTTCACTGCTCTTACGAAACACAGTAAATGTCGTTTAAAAACTCTGCTTACAATAAAACATGCATTTTTATTTTATATATACAAACACCATCCCCCAAATCCCCTACTTATACACCCTCATAAATGTACACCTGCTGTTAGCAATCACTAATTACACGTGAGACTGATATGTCCAGAATGCAGTCTTATTGAAACTGCTTATGTAATCAAATAATCTCTGTAAAAACTCTTATCCATCATCAATCATCATCATCATTATCATCATTATTATTTTTATTTTGAATTTTATAACAGAATGTAAAACACTATGATCACATGTATGCGCTGTATATTTAAAAAAACAAAAGTGCACAATAAAATGATGCCATAAAAATGACCACTTTAAAAAATTCAGAACACAGGATAAATATTTTGATAATGACTTATATTCAAGATTAGAAGAACTGTAGCCCATTTGGACAAAAAATAATATCAATTGAAAATGATGTGATAACTCATTTCATTCTGTTAATTGTTCTAAGGTCTATAAAACATAGCTTATAAAGCTAGTGCTTTATATGATGCCTACGCACTTAGTTATATATATAACAAATAAAATGAAAAGATTACTTGACATCAGTATTTCCATGAAACCACATTTGACTAATTTTAATACCTATACAGTCTTATATCCTAACACACAATTTATAGATTAGTGTCAGTACAAATCACAGGATAGTTCTTATTAGAGAACAGAAATGGAGTTATTAGAGAAAAGCGATAATAGTTTCTATGTAACCTCATAGTAGTCTTGTGTGCTTTTCATAAGAAAGCCACAAGTTTATTGTTTACGTTATTACTGTCAATTCCACATGCTTCTCATGTTGTAGAGCACTGATTAGCTGCTATTCTCTCAAGGCTAACCTGGGTGCTCCTTCACTATATTAACTCCATCAAGCAGAACAACAATTGTACCATTTCCAGTAACTTCCTTGTACCAGAAATTGCTCGATATAGTCAGCATACCTTGCCACTACACATCAGTGGAGTACAGTATATTCCTTACACAATGCTTTACATACTTCTTGCATTTACCAAGGTCATAGCAGTTTATAATCAGTAAACCTGGAGATTCAGATAAAACAAGGAAAAGCTGCTTTTTCCCTGTAAAATATAATCAGGGAACAAATGCTAAGTTTCCAGTTAATCTCTTTTTAACTCCATTCTTTCTTACATTCAAGTCTTAGCTTACAGTTTCATGAAACAGTATTTATTAGCCCAATACACAATACAGCATAATAGTTTTACGAGTGGGTTCACTAAAAGCAATGTCAAGAGTTTAGCATACTACATATAAGCATCATAGTTCAATGTTTGTAGAAACAATAGTCTACTTACATAAGACATGTCTATGTAACACACAAGTATAACATATCAATAGCAAAAATGCATGAAATATTTCTTTCTCTCTCAATCACTTAGATAACTCACCATTAATCTAACAGCTGCCTTTCATGACTGGACTTGCCACACCAGATTCAAGTGATTAGACAATAGAATTCTCTACAGCATGTAAACTTTTGATCTCAACCTATTATCTGGTCTTCTCATAAATCTTAACCATTGGATAATAAAAACTACTCATCCAGTTGGAACTGGTTTGGATTACATTTGAGGTTTCTAGCATATTCTCAACTCGAGTTGTTTACTTCAACTCTGACACTTACAAAAATACCATCATAAGGAGTACCCAAGATTGGGTCACTTTGACGATTTAACAATTTATATAACAATTAAGTCTAGAAATAGGGATAGGCAAATATGTGAATAAAATGGGTATTTCTATAAGTTAATATATGCCTTTTAAAAATGAAAAGAACTTTTATTAATGATAGTTTAAAAAACAAAGGAAGATAACTTTGGCAATAAAGTGTTTTCTGTGAAATATTTGTTCTCTTGCCTTTGATAGATCTGAAGCCAAAAGTAGCTGCAGGCTTAATCCCAGGTGTTCCAGCATACATTCTCTTCATGTGCGTGCGCCACACTGATTACATTAATGATGATGACAAGGTGAAAGCACTGCTAACTGGTACCATCAACGGGATTAAAAAAGTTGTCAAGGTAAGATGAGCATATGAGCATTGTTACTGTCTTCCGTACAATACAAATGTCATTGTGGTATTGACAAAACTTTGATATGGCAGATGTTATTGTGTTATTGGCCTACCTTTAAGGTCAGGGTAATAATGAGTGTATGAGCATTGTTGATTTCTGTATATTGTGTTACTGGCCTTCTTATGTTGTCAGAATAATGAAAGTATAGGAACATTGTTACTATTTGCTGTATAGTACAAATGTTTATTATTTTTAGACATACTTGTAAACTTTTAAATGCTTACAGGAGATTTGTTTGCAAGTTTTTCTTCTTGTTTATTTTTGTGTGTAAAATCAACTCTTTGTTTCGTTTAGCATTGTCAGTATTTAGCTGTTAGAATTTCCAGTTAATTATATATATTTTGAAAATAAATATTCGTAGTGAATTTAGTATGTTGCTTCAGTTTTGAAAAAAATAAAAAATTGCATGTGTAAAGAAAATAATTAAGGGAAGATAACATAACGATTTGTATCTTTATCATGATTGCCACACTAATAATGTATTATTTTACTATTAAATCCTGTAAACAGTAATTTAACTATTCATTGTATATAAATAAGCAGTCTTTTAACTATTTATAACTGAGTCTGGTTATGTGATTGTATATAAGCAGTCATTTAACTATTTGCAACTGGGTACTGATTTTGTCATTGTATATAAGCAAGCAATCATTTTAACTATTTGCAAGTGAGTACTGATTTTGTGTCTGTATATGCTACTGATTTTATGATTGTAGAAACACCATGAAGACCTGGATCGAATAACCTTATGGTTGGCTAACACCTGTAGACTAATGCACACATTTAAACAATACAGCGGTGAAAAGGTAAATACTTTTTGCTATGTTAGTTAAATAATAAATTAACTCTTACCATTGAATTAACCCTTAAGTTAATTTTACCATTTAATTGTAAAACAACCTAAAATAATTACAATAACGTAAAATTGAGAAATAATAGATGTACTTGCTTTACTTACTTATTTCCTTGGATTCCCGTGGAACAAAGGGCCTCAATGGTAATGTATTTTGGAATATTATATTTTCGTTTTTCTGATTTTCTCCCTGGTTGTATGATGAGAAATATTTCACATATTTTTTTATTTTTCCTCTTTCAGTAGTTGTATTTTAAATTTTCATTGTAGCAATTCCAAGATCACAACCAACCACGACAGAATGAGATGTGTCTTCGGAACTTTGACCTCTCAGAATATCGACAGGTGTTTTCTGACCTAGCTATCTGGATTTATCAGACCCTTATAAAACTGATGCAGGAATTGATACAGCCCAATATTGGTATGTTAATGTTCTCTTTGTCCTTTCCTTGTATACAGCCCAATATTGGTATGCTAATGTTCTCTTTGTATACAGCCCAATATTGGTGTGTTAATGTTCTCTTTGTATACAGCCCAATATTGGTATGTTAATGTTCTCTTTGTATACAGCCCAATATTGGTATGTTAATGTTCTCTTTGTATACAGCCCAATATTGGTATGCTAATGTTCTCTTTGTATACAGCCCAATATTGGTATGTTAATGTTCTCTTTGTCCTTTCCTTGTATACAGCCCAATATTGGTATGCTAATGTTCTCTTTGTATACAGCCCAATATTGGTATGCTAATGTTCTCTTTGTATACAGCCCAATATTGGTATGCTAATGTTCTCTTTGTATACAGCCCAATATTGGTATGCTAATGTTCTCTTTGTATACAGCCCAATATTGGTATGTTAATGTTCTCTTTGTCCTTTCCTTGTATACAGCCCAATATTGGTATGCTAATGTTCTCTTTGTATACAGCCCAATATTGGTATGCTAATGTTCTCTTTGTATACAGCCCAATATTGGTATGCTAATGTTCTCTTTGTATACAGCCCAATATTGGTATGCTAATGTTCTCTTTGTATACAGCCCAATATTGGTATGCTAATGTTCTCTTTGTATACAGCCCAATATTGGTATGTTAATGTTCTCTTTGTCCTTTCCTTGTATACAGCCCAATATTGGTATGCTAATGTTCTCTTTGTATACAGCCCAATATTGGTATGCTAATGTTCTCTTTGTCCTTTCCTTGTATACAGCCCAATATTGGTATGCTAATGTTCTCTTTGTCCTTTCCTTGTATACAGCCCAATATTGGTATGCTAATGTTCTCTTTGTCCTTTCCTTGTATACAGCCCAATATTGGTATGCTAATGTTCTCTTTGTCCTTTCCTTGTATACAGCCCAATATTGGTATGCTAATGTTCTCTTTGTCCTTTCCTTGTATACAGCCCAATATTGGTATGCTAATGTTCTCTTTGTCCTTTCCTTGTATACAGCCCAATATTGGTATGCTAATGTTCTCTTTGTCCTTTCCTTGTATACAGCCCAATATTGGTATGCTAATGTTCTCTTTGTCCTTTCCTTGTATACAGCCCAATATTGGTATGCTAATGTTCTCTTTGTCCTTTCCTTGTATACAGCCCAATATTGGTATGCTAATGTTCTCTTTGTCCTTTCCTTGTATACAGCCCAATATTGGTATGCTAATGTTCTCTTTGTCCTTTCCTTGTATACAGTCCAATATTGGTATGCTAATGTTCTCTTTGTCCTTTCCTTGTATACAGCCCAATATTGGTATGCTAATGTTCTCTTTGTCCTTTCCTTGTATACAGCCCAATATTGGTATGCTAATGTTCTCTTTGTCCTTTCCTTGTATACAGCCCAATATTGGTATGCTAATGTTCTCTTTGTCCTTTCCTTGTATAAGAAAACACTTCAGAAAGAAAATTAAGAGGAATTGTCCTATTTCATCACATGTTGTTAGGGCAGTATTTCCTAAATTATGAGTCACAACCCAAAGTGAATTATGGAATCCAAACAAGTGGGTCAGTAGTTTTAACAGAGACCCTATATTTGGGAAATAACTAAGTGGGTCCCAAGGCACTAAACTTCTGGAACCACTGAGTTGGAATAAGAAACAAGTTCCTTATGGCGTGTCAGAGAATTGAATTCTTTCAGTTAACATTTTCTTCACAAAACATATCAGATGCCCTTATCAGCGTGTTTCTATACCTAGCACAAGTCCAAGCCAATCTTTTGGTAACATAAAGGGAGGGAACCTAGAGAGTGGGTGGGAGACCTTGGGGAAAATATTAACATAGTTTTGAATGATTTGTTTATACAGTTTTCTGTCTTGAATGACCACCAAACAGCAGGAGATGACTGGAAATACAATTGTCTGTTTTGAAACAGCTGATTGATAATACAATTGTCTGTTTTGAACAGCTGATTGATAATACAATTGTCTGTTTTGAACAGCTGATTGAAAATACAATTGTCTGTTTTGAAACAGCTGATTGAAAATACAATTGTCTGTTTTGAAACAGCTGATTGAAAATACAATTGTCTGTTTTGAAACTGATACTAAGCCAGATTCAGGTAGTAGTAAAGCATACTTGATGGAGGAAACCTCACTGAGTCTGGAGAAAGGTTCGGTCATTTCTTGTATGTAAATTTTCTGTAGCATTGATCAAAGGTCAATTTATTTTATTCCTTGCAAAATTACTTAAAGTTAGAATAATATAAGTTTCTGAAGAAATTTTCACACAAAGTGCCAAAGTTTCATTTTTTTAATTTCAAATAATAGTTGCTAAGGAGAAAAACTAAAAGTTAATGGAAATTTCAGAGTAAAGCGCCACAGTTTGTTAAGGACTGTAATTAGTACATAGGATGGGATGGATAAAAGTGAGCAGTTAATAAATGATTTGAGAAAAAACAAATAAGCACTGGAAGACATTATTTTTTTCCATTTTGTAGATATGTAAAGGCAGAGTGATATGTAATAATGATACAAAATTATTTTCTCTTAGTATTCATATCTTAGATTTGAACACTATATATGTTGTAAACTAATTTTCCTATAGTATCCATTATTTACAAATACCCTTTTCAATACCAAATGTTTCTTTTGTTTTAACTTTTAGTACTATATATATATATATATATATATGGATGTTGTGTGTGTTTGTGTTCAAGCATGTTCATGCATTATAATTAAATTTAATGAGCATTTACAATTTCTGCATAATTGTTGAAATTTTAATAATATATAAACAACATATAAAGATAGCAATACAATCTCTGTTTTCTCATGATAGACTTTTTTTTTACTCTTTGTTAGCACAGCTTGTCACTCAGAGTGGAATAACGCAATCCATTTTATCTTTTTTCCTTTGGAATTAAAAGTAAATTATCTGTGTACGTATGAGAAGACTCTGTAACTTTTCTTTAAAAAATGGTTTTAAAAATTGAAAAGCAGTTTTTACATCCATCCTATTCCAAAACTATATTCATAAATAAAATTATAATTTTTTTTATAAAGTGATTAAAAAATATCCATAAATGATGCAGGATGCAACAGATTTAATTTTAATCTACTGTTTAAATTTTTAAAGTTTGTAAAAATTATAATTTCCAAATACTTTTTAGTATTTTCCAAAAGCTATGCATGATAATCATAAAAGTTAATCCTTGTATTTTATTATCATTTACTTTTGGGAATTTAAAAAAATGAAAATACATTTTACGAACACTGTAAAATACACTATAAGCATTTTCTTTTCATTATCCTGTCTTTCCCCAATTTTATTTCCAAAACAGATTGTGTACAGTGTAGGTAGTGATGCTTGAATATCAGTAATAGTCTGCCAAAGTACATTAATGGATAGAATGCATATAGAGTGGCTGCTTTCCACAACCCTCCCCTCCCGAACACACACACACACACATACACACTTCAACACTACTGTCCTTGACCCTTGTGGCTTTTTTAACTGCATGTTCTAGAGAAGGTTCTGGCCTGTGAGAGAAAGTTTCCTTTGTTTTAGGCCCTATCCTTTTGCATTTTATCTCCTCCATAGGCAAGTTTCAGAATCAGTGATATAAACAAAAACAGTTCCTGATGCATGGTAGATGGCAACATGCAATAATTATAATTGGAGACTTAATAGGCTGGCTTTGATGGCGAGAACATTTGTTCTCATATGGACAATCTCATCAGCTATGTTACCATTTTCATTGTGAATATAATGAGTTCCCAACATTCTTCTGTCTAAAACATACAAAACCTCAAAATCTTTTTTTTTTTAATTTTTTTATGAACAACCAGTGCAAGAATAACAGAATTAGTGGAGGAATAATAATTGCAAGTTATGATTGGTGAGGAAAGTAGTAGGTTTCAGTTTTCTAGAAACATTTTAGCATCTTATCTCCCTTTTTCTTTGGGAAATATGCAGTACACTGTGATTGGCTTGGACTTGCAATATAGTATGAGTACTTGCTTATAATATAAAGGAACCCATACTCTTTTGAATAATGGTTATATGGAGAGAGAAAATAATGTGCATAGAGGAAACCATTTTCTGCTAGAATATGCTTGTAAAAAGCACAAAAATATGTGTATAGGGTACTTTTTCTTGCTTGTACATTTCATATGTGAGTTATGTCTAATTAAATACTTGAACTTTTATTTTGTTTGTGCTGATTTAAAAAATTTGTTTCTTTGTCTATTTTGCAAATGTGTCTTTTTAAAAATTATTTTATGTTTGCACATTGTACACATACCTGCTTCCCTCATAACCATATGAGTATTCTCAGTTCCAGCCATGTTGGAGCATGAAGCCATAGCTGGACTGACTGCAAGCAAGCCAGCTGGATTAAGAGGTCGGTCAACTAGCACTTCACATGAGTTGGAAGATGATAAAGATGCTTTGCATGCTTTGGATAAGCTTATGAGAACAGTGAGTTGTTAGTTTTGTCACAGAACTTTTTAAAATTGTGTGCTAGATCATTATTTTGGTAAGACATTGTCTAACCAAATGACAGTTTCTAATTATGTGATAGATAATTGTTTTGGTGAGACATTGTTGAACTATGTGACTATTTCTGATAGTGCAATAGATCATTATTATTAATCATTGTTTTTGTTTCAAGACTACTTTTGATTGTGTTGTAGATGTTTATTTTAGTAGGGTACTGTAAGTATTGATGGACTGTTTGTATTATATGATAGATATTTATTTTGGTTGGGCTATTGTCAGTATTGATAGACTGTTTGTATTATATGATAGACATTTATTTTGGTTGGGCTATTGTCAGTATTGATAGACTGTTTGTATTATATGATAGACATTTATTTTGGTTAGGCCATTGTCATGATCTGAACTGTTAGCTATTGTGTGATACATGTTTATTTTAGCAGAATATTTATTGTCCAATCCAGAACTATTTTCTAATTGTATGATAAATAATTATTACATATAGTATCTTGAAGGTTGATTCATGATCTGTTTATAAAGTGGAACAAAATGTGAGATGTTAGTGAGTAAGCATATTTTTAATGATATTAAGAGGTTTTGGCATTAGTTAATAGACATATAATCAAGGGATTGTTTATGTGGTGGGCCTTGAGAGACATTAAATAGGCATATTCTGTGTGATATTCATTTTGAAGGATTTCCAGGGCATATTTCTAGTGTTATTTTGTGTATTCCCTCCAATTTGGGGGCAACTCTGTTGATTATAAGTTTTTCATTTTCTGACAACACATTTTTGTTCCCCCTTGAAATTTTTCAGGAATGTTTTTGACCAGTTTACAATTTTTCCAAAATGTTCTGCCAAAAAAAAAAAAAAATAGCAGAACTCAGAAAGATTAATGAAGTAATACTTTGTCACAGTTGAACAGTTACATGCGCATCTTGACACAACATGCTGTTGACCCAGAGCTTGTAAAACAGATTTTCCGCCAAGTTTATTACCATTTGTGTGCTGGTGCTCTTAATAATCTACTACTTCGCAAGGATATGTGCAACTGGTCAAAAGGCATGCAGATCAGGTAAGTAATTATCTGAGCTAGGTAATATGCATTAGCTTGGCAAATTTAAGACTGAAATGATCTGAACACTTAGTCTACATTAGTTTGGCAAATTATAAGACTGTCTTTAATGAACTCATTAGTACACATTAGCTTGGCAAATTAAAATCTGGCTTAAATGATTTGCACTTATAGCATATATTAGCTTGGCAAATTGTAAGATTTATCTTTAATCATCTGAACTGATAGCATACATTAGCTTGTCTAATTGTAAGACTTTAATGACCTGGACCCAGTAATATACATTAGTTTGGCAAATTGTAAGTAGTTCTGTGGGGAGCTCAGAGGCAAAGACTCTGATCTTGTGTGCATGGATTTGAACCCAGCCTTAGTCATTGGGATTTTTCTTGATTGATCCTCATCTGCTCCCTAGCTCTTGCATGCTGAGTTTTGCAGTTTTGTTTGTTATCTCATGATGATAAGGAGATTTAGTTATAAAGCAAGCCAGAAAATAATTTTAAATGAAGAATTGGTGAATATCCATTTATATTCTTTCATCATGTACATTTTTACTGAAGAAATCTAGAGGATCTAAATTGTTTTCTTCATAGGTACAACTTGAGCCATCTAGAACAGTGGCTCAGAGATAACAAGTTGCAAGAATCAGGAGCTCAGGCAGCGCTGGATCCAATTGTTCAGGCTTCTCAGCTCTTGCAAGCTCGGAAAACTGATTCAGATGTTGAAAGCATTTGTGAAATGTGCTCCAAGCTTACTATTGCTCAGGTAGGATCCTTAGTTCTTGTCATTATTGTCTTTGCCTAGTTCTTATTGTCATTGTCTTTGAATTAATGTCTAGTTCTTGTTTTCATTGTCTTTGAATTATGTCTAGTTTGTCGTCAGTGTCTCTGAACGATGTCTAGTTCCTGTTGTCATTGTCTTTTGAATTATCTCATTCTTGCCATCAGCATTTCTGAATGATGTCTTGTTCTTGTCATCATTGTCTTTGAATTATGTCTAATTCTTCTCGTCATTATCATTGATTTATTCTTTGTTCTTGTCATCAGTCTCTCTGAATTATGTCTAGGTCTTGTTGTCAATGTCTTTGAATTATATCTAGTTCTTGTCATTGTCTTTGAATTATATCTAGTTCTTGCCATTGTGGTCTTTGAATTATATCTAGGTCCTGTCATAATTGTCTTTGAATTATGTTTCTTTGCATGTTGCTTTCATTAGGTCTGATTTTTGTTGTCAATGTCTCTGAAGTATGTAGTTATTTCTTTGTTCAGTAAATCTTTCATTATGTCCAGTTCTTGTTAGCAATATATCTGAACTGAGCATTTTCTTTTGGTTTTTTCATTACTCTATTACTTTTTTCATTTTGTTCATTTTATATGTTTTTCTCTTAATAAATAATTTTGTCTGTTTTATGTTTGTTGTCTTTCATTATATCAAGTTCTTTTTTTCTCCAAAATTATTTTTGTGTGTTTTCTTTCAAATTTTTTAATTCTTATCTTTATTGTCTCCAAATTATGTGTTGTCTTTCATTAGTGTCTCAAAATATGTTGTTTTTGTATTTATTATTTTATAATGCCAAGTTATTTGTCAGTGTATTTAAATTATATGTTTTTTTTCTGTATGTCTAGTTTTGTGTTTGAAATTTTAGTAGTAGCTTTCTCTGTCTAATGTTTTTGTTGTCTTGTATCTATTTTGATGTAAATTATTATTCTGATGTGCTGTGCGTTTATTTTGTTAGTCATAATGATGATTTTTTATTATGGGTAGAATTTTTTCAGTTTGATTGATATTATGTGTGTATGTATGCTTCCTTTCACTCTCAGAGTAACTTCCTTATTTTTAAAAAAATTTCTTATAGATCATCAAAATTCTAAATCTGTATACTCCAGTGGATGAGTTTGAAGAACGTGTTCCAGTTACCTTCATCCGCAAGATCCAAGCACGACTCAAAGATCGACCTGAAGCAGCAGCTGGAGGCAACACCCTACTTATGGACACTAAGTTCTCTTTCCCCGTCACATTCCCGTTCAACCCTTCCAGCATTCTCTTAGATACCATAGATGTTCCAGAACAACTGCATTTGGGATTTTTGAAGAAGTTGTAAATTTGTGATAATTTATTATAATATACTCATATATGTATGTGTTGGTCACACTTATTTTGAACTATTTGAGTATTTTATTTCAATATTTTTGTCCAAGCCTCATTTCACACAGAGTGAATGAGATCTCTTCTATTTTATTATCCTTGTGAGCATTTGACAGCTTTTTGAATAGAAAAGAAATTGGAGACTCTTTTTGAACAGGATTTTTTTTCTTGTTGTTCAGATCCACAAATTGAATCACTTGTATTGAGTGGCTGGAAGAAAGCTTATGATTATTACTGGCACTTTGAATAGTACTCACCATCTTTACTTTACCTTACACTGAAGTTCTGCTTTTCCAGCATTTTTTTATTTTAAAGGAAGAGAGTCTGTCTGATTGTGCCCTTTTGGCAAATGTCTGTTTTGTTTTTGTTATTTTGGGGGATGGAAGACACTTGTAATTGCTTTAGTGTTCATTATTAAGTTGTCTTTTCAATTGTTACTATAGTTGGCAAAATGGTCTCACATTGTTTGTGCTAATGCTATGATTTACCAGAATTGTTTTAGAACTATTAAACCAGGCAAAGCATGCCATTGTTATCACAGTAAATTAGAATATTTGAAATTTGGACATATTTAATGACATGTTCAATCATTTTTATTGTTGTTCTGTTCAGATATTGTTTGTTTTATTTTTTTAAAAAATAAATACATTACCAGTTGCTAATTTATCTTTACTACAGTAAGCAAAAGCTTTGAATGGGATGTGTAACTTTAGAATCCTTTTGTGGAAGTAACATAATAGGCAATACTGTTAAGAGGTTATTTTGTTTGTTTTCTTGTAGCAAGTATGCCCCCCATTCCACAGTACCATATACAGAATTTACTTAGCTTTGGGGATGGAGGTAAATCCGTTGTGTGCACACATATTTGTGGCCTTGAATTTCTACAAAAACAAAGTAATAATGAGTAATTTAAAAAAGTTATACTTTAAGGTAAAAAAAAGTCTCCAATGTGTTTCAGTTAGAAAATCATTGTTAAAGTGTATTTACAACTTTCTTCTTTCTTTTCCTTTTTTGTTTGTTGCTGTTTGTGTGGACTATTTACTTATTTTACCTTACATTTATTAATTTTCTTCCATAGACCATCATAGATATTTATAGTTTGAGCACTATGGGGCATAATAAATTATTCAGTAGTAAGTCACATAAGCCCTGTGATTACAGTAAAGTTTTAGAAGAGAGCATGTCCTTTGAGATCTGGGGGTGAGAGTAATCAAAAAACTCTTGAGGTCTACTAGGTATTAAAGAATGTAAAGATCTTGATGTCTAGAGTCAGAGAAAACTAAAATATTTGATATTAAGGTTAAAAAGCAAACCTAAAGTGTTTTGAAATCTGGGGTCAGAGAAATCTACAAGCACCTTGAGGTCTGGGGAACAGAAACCATTCAATAAATTTTGTCACAGCTAAGCTCTGGGTTCACAGGGAAGTCATTTCCATATATTTCTTCTAAATATAATGGGATGTAAAATCCATTATTGTCATTAAAGTGAAATGCGTGTAACAAATGACTGAAATAGAAAAGAGTATTTCACTTTGTATTCAACATTATCTCATTTCAAGGACTATTCTATATTTTCACATAATTTAACTGTTCAACAATGTTCACATTATGACTCAAGTGTCCGAGGTTTTAACTATTCACAAGCTTGAACTGTTGGACAACATTCACATTATAACTTGTGTGTCTGAGGTTTTAACTATATTTGGTTTGAGTGCAGAGAGTACTATTTATGAAAATGATGTACCCCTTAAAATTTTTTTAAAGTATATATATATATTTATGAACTGAGAGTAAATTTTTGCTTCCTTATGTTAATTGTCAGTGTGCAGTCCAATGACCGGTGTAATGTTTAAAAGAAATCATCAAAAGTGAAGAAACATGCAGATATATATACATTTTTAAAATGCATGATTAAGAATGTTTTTCTGCACTTTTCTCCCACATATTAAATGAGAAAGTTTTGTACAAAGACATCTGATTTGTCTGGCAGAATTAAAAATACTGCAAAATGTTTTTCAGATTTTTTTGTAAAGTTTCAATACATGGGTGCATGAAAGAACATTAATGAGATGGTGACTTGATAGACTTTTGAATAGTAATATCTTTTTATTTACAGAATGCAGACAAAGGAAATGCTCTTGAATTATCTTTTGTGTTAATGTGAACATTCATAAATAAAATGTTTTTAATTGGAGCACTTGTAGTGTACCTTTGCTTTAGTTTGTATTTTTGAGAGAGCTTTCATAGAATGTAGCTTTGTTTTTTTAACTGTGATATTAAACGATGCATGAAAAAAAACTTAGCCCATTTTTCATAATTATCATACTTGAATTTTTAGAATTGTAATTGCAAATGATTTTTTCTGTATATCTTTATATTTTTTAAATATTTTGAATGGTGATTGTTCTGTATAATAATGACTGTACAGTACACTGTATATTTATTTTTTTTCTTTTGAATGGATTTATGCAAAACCTTTTTCTTTTATAACATTGTGTGTGTGTGTGTCTGTGTGTGTGTTGCTGTTTTGTGTTTGTAGATTTTACAAATTGTAATCTGTTCTAACATATTGTATTTTCTGAACAAATTGTACAGTATGATATAATTAATTAAAATTAGCTATAAGAAATTATATTGTGAAATTAATTTATATGGCTTTATATACTTAAATTCAGCACATATATAACTTTGAATGAATTGCAGTTTTAGACGGGTAAACTGCCAACATCTGTGTTCTCATAAAAAAATATAACAGAGACAAATATAGAGAACCCCCAAACAAATGCCATGTTTGAAAAGGGCTGAAAGATTTCTTATAAAATAAAATGTCATCACCTCTCTTTCAAAAGAAAACAGCAAGTGTAAGTCATTTAATGTGAGCAGGTCTCATTATGGTATTTAACATATTGCTTAGAAAGTTTGAATTTCAAATTTATGTTCATAGTATGCTGCGATATTAAGATATAAGAGAATTGTGTGAGATGATGAGAAAAAGATTTTTTTTATCAAATTAGTTTAATTAATCTTGTTATGAATTTGTATGTATGTTATAAGAATTGATGTTAATATTGATTTAAATTTGGGATTTGTTGTTTTACATTGTTTCTGTGAAGTAACATGTTTTGGAGATTTTTTAATGTTGGTTTAGTTAACATCTGCACATAGTTTAGGAGTTTAAAAAGGTTGTAGAATTTCGATATTGGAAGAGCAGAATGTCTAGCTGTTGTCATGGAGATATCCAAAATAATGATGACAAGTCAGCAAAATGTCTCCTCAAATTAATTTAACTTCTAGAATGTAGCTTGACCTGCCTGTGACTTGTCTTGTACCCTCAGGTATTTCCATCTTATATGTGTTCCTTCGTTCTGAAGCCTCTGCTGTAATTTCTTGTGATGCCACCACATCTTAGAGAGTTCTGGCTTTATTGTTTTCACTAGATGTGTTGTTTGGGAGTACAAGCTGTTTCTGTTTCTATAGCAGATTAAAGTATAGATCCGCACTTGTTTTGAGATATATAATGTCCAGATGTGAGATTCTATTTTAGAAGCAAGAGTAAAATTACAGAACAGTGGGATTAGCATATTTTTTTAAGCTTGGAGAAGCAGTGAACATTGATGTACCATAAGTAGCAGAATGGTTAGGATTGCCAGAAAAAAATGTTATAATGTTCATCAAATCTGAAGATTAATGTTTTGTGTGTACATTAATTTTATCACTAGCATTTGTTCAGAATACTCTTTTCTCCATTAAAATTGAAAATAAATCAAAAGCACACATTTAATGCTGTGTGATTCAGGCAGTCTTGTGTTCTATTTATTTAATATTTTGTGAAATATTTATATCCTGATGACTGTCTAGGTAACTTAAAAAAAAAATTAGATGGATGAGGCATTATAGCAGTTTATTACAATTCATAATTGTACTTGACATTTGTAGGTTAATGTTTTATATATGCTTTAAAAAAATTATTTGGGAGGCGGGGGGGAAAGAGGGTTAGAATGTATTACTGTAATAAAATGTACTTCTTGGAAATGTTGAGAATTTTGAATTAGATGCTATAAAAACGTTTTGGTATTCCGTGTTTACAAATATGCATGGAAGTATCACATAACACTATTGTAAGAATTATTGCACTGTTTTCATAACATTCATGATTCTACCTTAACCCACCAGCTGTTTAGCAAATAAATCAAAGTAATGAAGCAAATTAAAATTTTGTTTCTTTTCGTTTTGCAAACAATAATTATAACCAAACTTTTTCTGTTTATTTTTTTTAAGATCAAAGTTTAACAAGATTGGGGATTGTCATTTGCATTATTTATGTATTTATATATACATAATGTATTATTGTATAATTATTGTTATTTTTACTCCATCATTCCATATCTAACATTTCACTTTTCAGTTTTCATTAGTTTGGGATTCACAAAAAAAAAAGAAATTTGAGTGAGTTTGTGAATTTTTGAAATTCACATTATTAGTGCAGCTAGTGAATGAAACAGTTTTAAACCAGGCTGTGATATTTTCACTGTACACAAAATTAAATTGTATTCAGGATATTATTAGCTAATTATACTTAAAAAGAAAAAAAATAAGATTAATTAAAGAATTCTAAAAGGGAAACAAAATTGCATGAACATCACCCACATACATTTATTGGGAAGGTGTTTACATTTTTTATAGTTGTCAACTACATTTTAAAAGGTGTCAACAAATGCAACACATCTATCATTAAGCATTCCACAGAATTCCATTTGTGTTTCAGCATAATTCTCTGGTCATTGTTTCCGGCATCATTTCAGAGATTTCTTCTAAGGATAACTTTCCACTTGTATTGATTATCTTCCCTTCCATGCCTTTTCTTGGGTTGTGACTGCCACTTAACTGTGTTCCAAAAGACATTCATCAAAATAAATAGAGTACATTTAAATTGAATTGAATTTTTTTTATTTATATCAAATTTTTGTATAAATTATTTGGTAGAGAGAGCTTTTCTAATAAGGATGATTAGATGACCCTTTTGGCATCAAACACCAATCAGTCTAAATAAAATCTGACTGAAATTATGCATCTGTCTTTTTTTTTTTAGTGATACCTTATGTATATAGCTTTCTTAATAACTTTTTAATAAATTCTTTTTAGAGTATTTTTATAACAATATTATTAATGGGCAGTTATGCAAATGAATATAATTTCTGAAAATGAGGATTAGATTTGCTTAGTGATCATTTGTTATGCTGACTTTGCAGGTCTGTGTGTGTTCTAACTGCACAGGGATTGATGAGTGATTAAATAGATTTAATCAGCTTTAATTTAAGTTTTAATTATTTACACTTAAATTTCCACTTCTGGATTTTATTTATTTCACAGACACCCTTTTCACCTTCACATACCCATTAATAAATAATCTTCACCTGGATTTCCTTTTAAATGCCATGTTGTGTGTTTGCTTTACAAGTTATTGCATTCCTTTATGCTGTCTTCATTGCTTTATCAGCACATAACTAACATTGGACTTGAAATTTGAAAAAAATCCCATTCATTTATTAAAAAATTTTTTAAAGGTAAGCAAACGTGTATTCTATTGTAGATGGTAACTTATATTAGTAGACCATTTATCTGTAGTTTTCATTCCTTTGTCCAGTGTGTGAATGCATCTATGTATACTGAACCACACAGTATGACTGACTAGTGCTTGTAAATGCATTTTTTGAAAAAAATCTTTTATTAACTGAAATATTTGTATTTATTTTTAAACATTTGGATACAAAATTATTTTTGTTTTAGAATAGAACAGTAAAGTTCTACATCAACGAAACTTATTTCATTATGTAGCTTTATTAATTTATTCTCCTGTTACACACATTGCTTTACATTTTAATTGGTCACTAGGTATTTTTCTTAAATGTGTAGAGCATAAGATTATTTTCCTGAAGAATGTTTTGAGCAGAATTAACATTTAAAGAGTAAATTATGTTTTCTATCTAGATTTATTTTGAGTCAAAATTACTTGTACAGTGTGTACTCCTGTGATGGATTCTTCTGAGATTGTTGATTAAAGAATGTTAATGCTAAATGGTCATAGATATTGAGAGAGGCGCATGATTCAAAATAGCAAAGAAGAAAAAAATGCAGTAAATATGGAAATAACTTTAGCAAATGAAACCTACCATCTTGTTACAGGTTGTTTCCAAAACAGAAATCAGTTTTCTGCTTCTGTCAGCCGTGTACACTGTAGAATTGCACCTACCATCTTGTTAAAAGGTTGTTTCCAAAACAGAAATCAGTTTTCTGCTTGTCAGCTGTGTACACTAGAATTGCTTTCATTTGTGGAAAGGTTATCTTCTGTGCTGGAAACTTTCAACAAAGCAATAAATGAACTTTATGACTTGTCTGGTTTATGTATTTATTTATTGTCAGTGGATGACTGGATGTAAATAAACAAATCAGCTTGAGAATAAATTTGAAACTGTTGAAATAAAGCACCATTGAAAACCGCTCAAGTTCATTAGAATTAAAAGAGCAACTTTATATTTCTGTTGCTATTTTATTTTTATATATTTATTTTTTAATATTTTATTTCATTATCCCTAACTCAACATTATCCTTCATAAAAAAACTAAATTATAATACATTTTTCTTTCTTTTTTTTTAAATGGAGGTTTTATATTTCAACATATATTGATTTCAATCTCATCCAGAGAAGGGTTGTAGCCCAGCACTTTCAAATATCTTTCTTCATCACTGATGTATTTTATTAGCATCAACTTTACAATTGTTCAACCATTGCTGATTTGATTTTAAATTACAGTCCAGCATTGTGATTTTAATAAATTATGGTCCTGTGTTGTGCTCTGCTTAAGTGGCCTATACAAGTGACATGGATTATGGTTCTAGTACATACTGTAAAAGTGCAATGTTTAAGTGGCCTATACAGGTGATGGATTATGGTTCTAGGACATACAGTAAAAGTGCAATGCTTAAGTGGCCTATACAAGTGACATGGATTATGGTTCTAGGACATACTGTAAAAGTGCAATGTTTTGCTGGCTGTTTAGACACCTCTGTTTTTATTATTGTTTTTCTTTGTGCATGTGTGTGTTAATTGCAGTCTAAATTCACACTATGCAAAAGATAGTTCAGGATCTTGACAATGAGACAGATCAATGCTTAAATCTTATGCAGCAATAGTGCAATCTTGCTAATGTGAACTTCCAGTAATCTGTACTACTCAAGCTGCATGTAGATTCATGTTTTTGCTAGAATGTGTATGAACATTGCTAGACTGAGGCCATTTTATGTAATATAAGAAAGTGTCATTTCAGCATTATGCAGGTAGTCGGCTATTTTTAGTATTTCTATAAAAAATATATCAGAACAAATAAATATATAATGAAATTTTAACTATTTATTTTCTAAAATCTTTCTGGTAATTTCAACACCTCTTAGTTATCAAGCTTGCATTATATTTAATCTTAAAGAACTTTTAAACAGTTAAAAAAATTTTTTTTATCTGTCTTGTATGTTTAAAATCAAAATACTGTCATATCCCTTAACTAAGCTTGTTAACTTGCCTGCTTTTGCTGCAAGTTTAGGTATGGATAGAAACATCTAAAAACTTTGTATCATATACAGTTGGTAATATATTTATTAACCAAGAGATGTTTAAATAACTTTTTGGTGACTTAGTGCTTAAAACCTCCTGGCTCTTGACTGAAAATAGACTATCACAAACAACCACACACAACAGATTAAAACAATAATAAACATCAGTGCAGATTTTTTCATTAAAATTTATTTCAGAAGTAGGTAGTAGCAATTGTAATTTAAAAATCTGCGAATAAAAGAAATGATTATTTTTTTTTTCGTTTTTTTTTTACCTGGG
Source organism: Sinotaia quadrata (assembly GCA_028829895.1). NCBI lineage: Eukaryota > Metazoa > Mollusca > Gastropoda > Architaenioglossa > Viviparidae > Sinotaia > Sinotaia quadrata. Next base: position 104,220,728 of record CM054181.1, on the reverse strand, counting down.
AACAAAAAAAAAAAAAAAAAAAGAGAAAGAAAGAAAAAGCTTTTAATTCTTGTCTCCCTTTCATTTTCTCACACTCGCGCTCTCATATACACTAGGTCCAGGCTAACTGATACAGTATGTACAAACTGGACATCCTAAGCAATGAAACTATGTAGAATAATAATAATCTGAGGTCAAATATTTTAAATAAAATTATTCTGGGAAGCTGTCTTGGTGGTAGAATAGAATACAAATAAGACAAAAAAATTGTCCATTACAATATACAGTGCTGACAATGCTTGCCTCTGGCACATCTGACATCAGTTTTGGCTTCACGCATGAGAAAGTTCTTAACCCCTTCTGTGCAAAATTATTACAACACATTTAGGAATCATACTGTGCTAGTGGCTCAATGATAAATTGTGTAAAACATGTTTAGTTTTCAGAATTTGCAAGTAGAGATGCATTATGTTAGAGGTTGAATGATGAACTGTGTAAAATGTAATTATTACATCTTTCAGAATTTGCTAGTATAGATGCATTGTGCTAGATGCTGAATGATAAGCTATTACAGTGACTTTCAGAATAACTCTATAAGAAAAGCATCCATGAAGGCTTGAAATACAATGTTCTGTATAATCAACCCCTGAGATCTTTGTATTTTTCAAATTACTGTTATGTGAGTAAAACCAAGCTGCACATAGTTTTTATGTGATATTTGCTGCAATGCTTTTGTCTAGCATTTCAATGCATTATATCCAAAATGGACATTCAGGTGGCTTTAAAACTAGATTTTACATATTTTAAAAATTAATATAATCGGTTCAAATACCCTAGATAAATATTCAAGGAGTGAAAACTAGATTCAGTATGAAAACTGTTAAAAACAACTTCAGCAGATAAAAAGTACTGCAGGAAAATATGCTATGAAAGTAGTGTGCAGGCATGCGCGCGCGCACACACACACACACACACACATTGAAATCATCATCCACTTATTTAATTTTAGAATTATCAGATAAAAGTTGTCATGGGTTGAAATATTAATTAATTGATTCCCATCATTTTTCATAACACACACAATCACTCCCACTCTGGTAAAGAATTTATCAGGTAAATGTGTTTTCAGGGGTTCATTTTCATCATACTGCCATACACATTTTTCTCTCTCTTGAGATGGACCAGCCATCTTTATCCCTAATCATTCACTGCTTTTAGAGCTGCTTGCAAAATGCAACATTTATTGGATAACTGCAGTTTGCTGTTTACTTGAAAAATGAAATTTATTATTATTTTGTTTGCACATTTGGACCATTACAGATTTTAGAATGAAGGCTTCAATCTAGAGAAACAATTGATATTATGATTCATATACAAAATTAGTTGATATCAACAAATTTAAAAGTATAATTTCATACGAGGAAACAAAGTGCCATGTTGAGCAGTTTGGAGATTGCATTATTGAAAAAGCCAATGATTGACAGTAAGATGCTTTTATGACAATACTGACCAGGGACACAAAAACTAAAGTGCGTGCTAATTTTGATGTGATATGTGACACAGGCAATCCTCTACTAAAGGTTTGTATTTATTTTTTTCTCTTTAAATTCAACTGGAACACCAAAGTTACTGCACTTGACAATTAAAAGTACTTCACAACTAGCTTATAATGAAAATATTCAACCCATCAAATGGTCCACATAAAAAGACCAATAATAAATGAAGTAAAACAACTGACAGTTTTACAACATCAACTGTGATAGATATATAAATATATATATATATACTGAACAATAATTTCACAGTTTGATTAAAAACTTAAAAATTAACAAAAATCTACTTTATGTGAGAACTTTAGTTGGACTTTACCAAATTACAACACTAATAATAAAAATATGATTCAAATTTCACATTTAAATCATGGCCTTTTGTGACTTTTATAGAAAATAAAATCAGTTATGTGATATAGATCAAGACGACAAAAAAACAACTAGCAATACCATCAAATAAAATATGTTGGCAAAGGTATAGTTATCAATAGAACCTTGCTTGAAAAAATATCGTCTTATAAAAATAGATCTCCCTTCTCAAAAATGGAACAATAAGGATTTCATCTCAATGAATTTGAATGATAAGTCATAAAACTAGTGCCATAAAAAGGCATATTTGCACTCTCCAAAAATCTATGTACAGACAGTATGTGACAAGATTTATTTCCATTCCATCAAACCAAGACAGCTTCCCAGTAACTGATAGGAAATAGCAGAAATTGGTGTCAATTTATGCAAATATTTTTTGTATCCTCTAATCCACAAAAGCTTATTGTGTTAATAACAAACTAAGGACCTGATCACAATTTGAACATCAGTCAACAGATGGAACAATATTAGAAATCAAAGAAAATTACTTGAAAACTAGACCAACTGTAAAATCCTTGCAACATTAATGTTTTTATAAATAAAATATGTTTTAAGAAATCCCACTCATTTCTATTTATAAAAAGCAACAAGTTAACTTATGACTAGCTGTTCCTAATGAAACAAATCCGATGAAATATTAACTGAGAATTTCACTGGAACATAACTAAAAGAATAAAAATATTGTATTTATGGTATTTATTTTCTCTCTTGTATTTAGTGTAAAAATTAAATGTTTTCAAGCAACATTAGCTACACAATTATTTCACAAATGCCAGAGGTTTACAATCTTCAAAAATGTAACTTTTAATTAATACAAATATTTATATTAATGTGCTTACATTGAGTTTCTTTCAGATTTTGTAACCAAAGAAAATTATTTTTTAAAACATGGAGAACAAAAAACAATCTTACTCCCATCTTTGTTTAATTTGTATAATGAAACCTTTGAGATCAATTTCTGCTGATTTCCTATAGTCTCTTTACACAAAGAAATATTTTACATCAAAATTGTGTAATATGCAATGGTGGCAATTTGAGCATTTATATTATATATATATATATATATTTATATATAATAATGTTTTTCTTCTGCAAACTATATAGAAATAAATAAGTCATCATTATAACATATTCAATTGTGCTAAAATCATCTATTCTACTTAATATACAAGCTAATTCAGAAAGCATGAAAAATGTTTTTGAGAAAATAAAAGTAATGTGATTAGGTATATGCTACAAGATAATGTGCAGGATGAGAATTACAAAAATTGTCATAGTAAAGTACTGTAAATTATTGATAGTGCAATGATAAGAAAATGACATGAAATTAATGTGTGTGTACCACTGACTAAATTGTAAAAGAAAAAAGGCTTGAAAAATAAAATAAACCACAACAAATATATTGTGCTGATCAGATTCTGAGACTGTTATTTATGTTCTGTTCTTGTTGACCTTTAAAAAATTTAAAGATGATAACATTTTGCTTTGTCCATGGATGTGCATGAAAATTCATCTGATAAATTCAGAAATACATCTGGACATGAATGAAATAGGAATACTGATTGTCAATAAAAAGGCTTGCTTGCTTGCTAATGTAGGGGGTGCTTTTGGCTTCCGCCACTTTCGCGCTGCAATAAAAAGGCAGTAAAATTCTGTTTTTAAATAACAGTGCTACTTGTAACTCAGTGGTACAAATTCTTAGTGCTCAATTTAACACTAACTAGTGTCATCACTCTACATATACAGTACTTTGATAGATGGTTCGTATGTTTAAGATTTTGTTTCTATGAACAAAGAGAAAAAACATTTCATTGGGGCAAACCATATTCTAATAATAATTTTGTCAATTTAATCAAAACATGTACAACATTCCCAGAATCTGTGTTTACACTACAAATTGTAAAATGCATACATATTTACAAAAATTCCTTTGACATAATAATTAAATTAATAAATTAATCTGTAGGCAAAAACTGCCTCCTCTAAACAACCAAACAGAATACTTTGAACACAAATGTTTTAATGGTTGTTATAGAAGTGTATAAAAATCATTTGAATGAATCTAAATTTTCAATCATGATTAAAGCTAGTTAAAAACAAATCATGCAATTCATTGCAATTTTGCATTGTCAATCTTGTGTTAGCCAAAGATACACTCTGAAAAAACAAACTATACAAGATATACCATGAAACAAATTTAAAATAAATTATTTCAAGTACATATCTGAATTAAATTAACTTTTTAAAAACTGAACAAATTTATAGAATATAGACTAAGTTTGATAAGTTATCATTTGACATTTTGATTACAAGGATACTTTAAAGTTCTTACTCAGTTATCAAGTTTGTATTTAAAAAAAGAAAATAATGAGTTTAAAAAAATACAACAACAACAGTAAATGATCATTTTTATTTAAAATGTGTGTACTAAATGACAGGGGAAGACAAGAAACTGTAGAGAAATATCAATAATTTAAAGTCTATTATTTAATAGTTTCAGCCATTCCCAATTTCCATAAAATAAATAAAGTGGAATGCTCTAGTTATTTTTAAATTTGGTTTTGTCAGTAAATGTATAGATTTTTCACTTCACTTCATGCCCTTGCAGGCTGTTTGTCAAACATGCCCATTTCTAAATAGATAATTTTAAAATAATAAAAATTAAAAATTAAAATTACAAATTGAATTTATGACACTTTATTTAAAAATCATTGAAACAATCTATTAAACTACAAGAGAGTAATTATGTTTATCTCCATCACTGAATCTATTAAATTACAAGAGGGTAAAGTTAAACCCCATTTAATGCCAGAAATAATTTTGATAGTAATTGCTTCTGAGCAATAAAAGGGTAATAGCAATGACTTAGTTGTTAATTTAAAGATAGATAGCAAGAAAAGAAGGAGAAAGTGAATATTCACAAACTTTGTCTACATCGTTCCCTGACAGTAGAAATGTTTGTGCACACACACACAAATTAAATGCAAAAATGTCTGATTCACTACTTGAGATACTCATCCTCCAAACTGGCCCAGCCCAGCCCATAAATGTGGCCAGCCCTAGTTTATATATTGCACATAGCCTCGGCATTAAATACCTTCGTAAATTTGACTAGATACAGCCAACATTTAAAAAATTCAGTACCAAAAGAATCAAAATGCTACTATAATAAATGCATTTATGAATCAGACAACAAAAACATGGCAGAAGGCAATATGTCAATATATATATTTTTTAAGTTATAAAATCAAAGTGACAATTAAAAAAAAAAATATTTCCATCAATCTTCAAACTTTTAAATGTAAACAATAATGCAGTAAAATTGTAGCATTTGATTAATGTTAATAACACTGGAGTTTTAAAAAAAAACAATATAGATGGACAAATATTTTTTAAAAAATAAATTTTAAGAAACGTAGATCTAGCTTATTAATTTGTAAATTTAAAAACAAAAAAACAAAACTTGCTCAAAGAATTTTAATTCCACTCTATTGGTGGCATACTTTCACAAGTATTACAGTAATCCCCTGTTCATATGAGCAAGTACAACTAAAATGTTAAAGTCAAGATCAAAATCTGATATGTTTAAATAAATTTGAACATATTTATTTTTTATAATTCAATACCAAACAAGTGACCATCAAACACAAATGTGATATGTTAAATGATACAATAAATAAATATAATAAATAAATACTAACCAATGCAAACAGCCTTTTCAAAGAAAAGTCTACTTACTTTAAGTAGATGAAGATCATGTTGAGGGTACTGATGTAAACAACAAGGTTATTTTGTTCCACTGAATTGTTATAATTAAACAAATTATTTGTTCTCCTGGCTTCACATGAACAGTTGCCTGTTTAATTTTATAACCCCACACCATCTTTCCTTTTTTAAATTTTTTTTTCTTTTGTACATACAAAATATACATTAAGTTTTGCAACAAACATTTACATTCCTCAATGAAAACAGAAGTTTTATATTTATTTTTCATTTCATCATTCATTTGATGGTCTCTCTAAAGTCTTAATCAATGTGAAGTAAATGTGAAAAGATTCAGTGCCGCAGAGAAACACAGGCTTTTAAAAGATATTTAAAGGGTTTTACCAAATATAAAATAGTACATGAAACAATTCACAACAGCCCACCTCAATGACCACAATTGAAGAAAAGCTCAAAACAGCAAACACTTTCAACACAACACACTTATCTTATGTACTGTCACTTTTTAACAATGTCTAAAAATTCTGACACTTTAAAGAACCAATAAATTTAAATTACAAACTGTATCAAAGTAAATAAAGGAAAAACCATTGATCACTAAGTTCAAAGAACATGAGGTCGCATGGGATAAGCATGTCACATTTCTGCTCTGAAAGGTCGGATTTCTAGCCATCACAAAACAAAGACTGATCATACTGCTGTACTACTCCAATTATTGGGTAGAAAGCAAAACTATTCTTGGTTTCTACCTATCAAATGTAGGCAAAAAATATGTATTTTTGCCTCCATCACACAGAAAGGTAGATCTGATCACAAAAACAGTTTAACTGTTTATGTTAGTTGTTTGGATTCTTATTCTTTTTGTTTGAATAATTAAGATGGATATTACAAAAAAGAAATTAAAAAATAAAAGGATCAGCCAGTCAATGTCTTCCTGCTAGATTTTAACAATACAAGACATCACAATATGATCTAACCTTTTGCAAGTACAACCAATGACTGCAAAACTCAGTGGATTATAACAGGCCAGAGCGCAATTACACAAAAAAATAATCAATCTTGGGCCAACAAAGCTTAAAATTTCTTAACAAAATGTCAAGTAGTGAAACATGAAAGTTGAAACAACAAATAAACCAGAGTTGTGTCAAGTAATAAAGTCCTTCAAAATACGTCACGTGAAGTGGTCTGATGAAATTCATTGTGAGAAGAAAAGTGAGAAACATCAAATGCAAAGATAATATGATTCAAACAAACCATTGTCAAAAGCAAAACAATTTTTTAGGTGTGCAATGATTATGGGCATTTCAAAGCGTATATATATATATATATATATATTAATTAATTCATGAGCTGTCATTAATATTATAATCATTCTTGCCTAAATATAAATGTGAATGCTTTATATACAAATAATTTTATATACAGTTTCCCCAAAGGGTTGTTCCCATAATGGGGGGAAATAATTGAAAGAATAGTTTAGATGATAATAAATTTCATCCATAATTCATAAATAAATAATATACTGTAGACAAAATAACATTTTCTTCTCTTTCTTTAAAAAAAAATGTACAAGCTAACTTGGTATTTTTTTTACATTGTCAAAACATTAACAAGCTAACCAAATTTGAACAATAAAATATAGCAGAGGTTCTACATGTAATGATTTTAAAATTTAATTTAAAAAAAAAAGAGTTTGTTCTTTACAGCTTCTGCTCCCAACAGTTATGTAATCTTACTATGGTATACCTAATATATCTCTGCAATAATAACAACATTATAACAATAAAAACCCTGTCAAAATACTGTCAAACATACTACAGCTATCTTAGTGCAATATATGTATTACGTGTATTCAAGGTGCTATCCAAAAATTCCCAGACAGGCTGCATAGTGCTGGCTGGAAGTGGTACATACTTGCACTATTAAGCAGCAATAAAGGTTTCCTTTCTTCAGCATTGTACCAAGTTTTGAAGAGTTTCTTTGTCACAAACATTTTTTGCACACTGATGTCAGTAGTGTTCTGTGATTCTTGGGTGAACTGATCTAGCAGAATTGAAGGAGCAGCATGTCTGCATCAAGTTTTGCACAAAGCTCAGCATCAGAGGTATTTTGCAATGTTTAAACAAGCATTTGGCAATGAAAACTACAGATAGAACCCAGACTTTTAAGTGCTTCTCATGCTTATGTGAAAGAAGCACAAGAGGCCATCTCAATAACCGGTCACAATCCATCCACAATATCTACACCATTTTTTGGCCTGTTTTCTGGTACATTCTTATAGAGGAATTCAACATGAGGCAGACTGCTACCAAATTCATGTCCTGCTTGCTAACTTGGGACCAGAGGCAACACAGGCTGACTGTGCAGCAGCCTGAGGCTGGAAACATAATTGCAGAGATCTCTGTACCCTCCCTATTCTGATTTAGTTTTCTTCAATTTCTTCCTGTTCCCTAAAGGTTCAAGAACCTCAAGGAGATTCAGGTGAAATTGCAGGAGATGCTGAATAATATCCCAAAATGTATTTCAAGATGTGCTTCCACCAATTATAAAGATGCTGGGATTGTTGTGTCCACTCCTATGGGAACTAATTTAAAGGTGATGGCAATGATTGGAGCCTCCAAGGTAAACCTACAATTTGGAGTGTGTGTGTGTGTGTGGGAGCTACAGTCTGGGAATTTTTTTAACAGCATTTCATTCATATATATAAACACTTAAACTGGTTAAAATGTAATCTGATATTGTTTGGATTAAATGAAATGACTCATGTGTCAACAATACACCTTATGAATCCACAACAGAACAGTTTGGTAACTGCTGTACATAGTAATTAATTGTAAATATTTAAATTTAAAATATAATTTTAACATAAAGTATTTGGGTATGAGCATATCAAATAACTTCTTAAGTTTTCTCCAGAGATGGAAGAATCAACAGGACAGCTGACTATTGGTCCAATCTTTGACCAGATTACTTATGTGTGCAAGTGTCTGCATGTAACATGTCTGCACGCATGTTTGTATGTAAAAATAACAGGTGTTAGTGTATGTATGCAATACATGTAAATGCAAGTACATACAACTGATATTTTATCACAAGCAAACAAATCCCCCAACCTCTAAAAACATACGTTTTGGATTTGTCTATAGGATATTTCATCTGTTTTCTATTATGAACAACAATGTAAACAACAACATCCTTTTGATTTTGAAGTAGAAAAACATTAAAAACATTTACATATGGAGCCATATTAAACCTTGTGCATGAAACGAATACCCTGCTTTCAAAGAAAATATATTGTATTTCATCAGTACTTGTAATACATTCTTCAAAATGCTTTTAAAGAATAATGCATGTTGTTCATGAGTTAAAATGAAAAATACCTTCAAAAGCACCTTCAGATATTCAAGCTCATAAAATAATCTTTTTAATGTATAAAAAAAAAGTTTTGTTTACTTTTTTGTACTTGTAATCCTAACAAAATTATTTTTTAAAAAAGAGATTTTTGCACTAAATATCAAAACAACATTGACTATTTACTGTGATTCACAGTGATTGCCATGACGACATTAATAATGTTACAGATGTGGAATTTAGACTTTGAGCTTGGAATGTTATGATGAATTGTCAAAAAGGAAATAAAAGAAAAGTAAATAAATACTAAAAGTGTAGAAACTGAAAACTGTGGTTTTCCATTCAACTTTTACAGACATCAATAAATGTACTGAATCTATTTTTTTTCTTGTCTATGTTTAAGTGAAAAACTCAATTATTTATTCGGTTCAGAACATGACTAGTTTCATTAAGGACTCTTCTGACAATTAAATTTTTAGAGACTTCAAACAATACATTACTATAAATTTGTTTGTTTATGGCTGTTTGCTTTTTAAAAAAATAACTGAAGCAATTAGTTAACCCAAACAGTGAATTTTATAAGAGAATTAAAAATCTGTTTACCTAGCAGACAATATTATTAATATTAATAAATAGATACATGCCATAATCAACAACTGAAATATCGCTAATTTTCCTAGAGAGATAAATACATCCTTTGTAAAAACAAAACAAAACAAAACAAAAAAAAACACTTAATTTTTCATTAGTGACAGAACAAATTTTGGTGGGATAATTTCATACAAAACATAATGTTGTTTGTTTGTCTTTTGTTTGTTTGTTCTATTTAAAACCAAAACAATACTGAGCTTTGAGGTTGCACTGATTATGCTACAAAACATGTTCTGATATTTTAAATTCATGACTGATTACAAGCATAGTTAAGTACTCTGAAAACATAATTATAACAAAATCATAATAATAATACAAATCTGTGCATTTTATCATTTTATCAATAATAATGACTAGTGTCATAATTCTTAATCATCATAACAAAAATATTAAAAATACAGATCTTAAAAAAAATCCCACCAAAAGAGAAGATTTTTTTCTCCAGTAAAATGAACTGAACCATAAGTCTGAAATGGCAGAAAATATTTGCAATGTGTCATTGTTCCTTGGCAAACACACTGCTCTTCCAAGCTTAGTATTTTTTCTTATTATGTTTTGGCAGAGTGTGGATTTTGAAGTCCTTTGCTCGATAAACTTTCCTGAAACAAAGAGAGAAAGGCAATGTAAGTCAACAGCTGCTTTTTGCCCAAACATAACTGTAAACCTTTCCTGGAAATGTGAATGCAGGTACAAACACCCAACTAAATCCCCATTAAGAAACAAAAGCACTTCAGTGAAAAACTCCTTCGAATTAAAATATTGTCACTAAACATTTGCAAAAATATATGTAAACTACAATTCTTGATAATTTTCTTAGAAAGATACAAATTTTAATAATATTTTAGTTCTGCTTCTATTAATTCTATTACACTTTATTTGTAACTTGTTTTAATTTTATATATACATGGTTGTGTATGTTTGTGAAAATAGAAACATTATGTATATCTTGTTAGTATATATTTGTCAATAAATCAGACTTTAAAGAGTTATGTTAAAAAAAAGAAAGATTTAGAATCATTTATTAAGGGTTAACATTGTCTTGTAATTTTTTAATGCAAGAGTGCTAATATTTTAAATACTTACCAGTTTTTATTTTGTTAATATTAATTTAACTGATAGTATATAATTCAGTCCAAAACAATACTGAAATACTACATATTATTCCTTTATCAATGCATTTTTTTTTATCATTGTAGTATAAAAATGCAAAAATACATTTTTAAGTGGGAGTGCTTTTTGATGAAAGTATTTGTTTAATCTTAAAACTACAGTGATACAAAAAATAAATCAAATTGATTTCTATGATTTCCTGAAGAAACAAAGAAAAAAGTCTCATTGTTTTGTGTTGTTTTTGATTCTGCCCCCCCCCCCCTCTCTTATTTGCAATTACTGGTCTGTTATCAGCTCAGATTAAAGATTTTCAGTTATTTGGTACTTAAGGTTAGCTTTCAGCATGTCAGCTAAATGATTTTTTAGTTCCTTGTTTTATTGTTTATTAAATTATTTTTTGTTAACAGTTATGTTTTGTAAATGTTGGTGTGCATAATAACTAATTAATCAATTAATAAACAATTTTAAATAAATAAAGAAAATAAAACATAAAGGTAATAATAATAAACTAGATTTATACTAAAAACAAACATGAAGCATATACTTCATAACAATGATTGTCAATTTTTTTACAAATTTACATAGCTAGATTTATTGATGACAGTAGAAAGTATGAAACAATCTTTGATAATAATAATGTAAGCAAACTACTTATAAGATTATCAGAGGAAAAGAAAATATCTTTTTGTCTATCTTCTCATGGGTATAGAAAATATATATCTTTAAGTACAAGAAGTATAAAAGACATGAATATATAATAGAAATTGACAAATAGAAAGGATCAAAACTTTTATTCCTCTTTAAACCCTAAAGACTATTTAGGGGAAGGGGAGGGGGGCAGCAGGGAGAGAGAGAGAGAGGGGGGAGAAGAGTGATGTAATACTAAAACAAATCACAGAAACTTTAATCAGCAGACTTAACTACTGTAACAGAGGTTCCAAACACCCTTTCTTATAATAAATTGAGCAGATTATGCCTGGCATTTGTCTTGATATTAACTGCATGTGACTTCTGTTTGTATACATATGTTGAAAACAAATCAGGGATCAAATCTACCTCATACCCTCTCACTCATATAAAAAAAAATGGTAAAAATGACATGCACTCTGATGATGATAGCTTAATTAAAGAGAATTTATAAATATAATTAAAGTGTGCATACTTTAACTGTGCAGTCTTCCAACAACTAATACACGTTAAAAATATTGTACGTAACTACGTAAATAGTGAATGTAATAGATAACAGTCCAACTACAACTGGTATAAACATTTTTTTTCACAAAACATACACAATGCATGTACTATTGTGAAATGTTAAAAACATAACAATTTGCTCAAACAGCCACGACCCCAATGTACATATGACACATTCCAACTAAGGCAAGAGGAAAGGGACTATGTTCAACTTAAAGAATTCTTGTGTTAACAGTGCACTACATATAGCCATAATTTGTAGAAATGAACTAGCAATTAAAAAAATTATCATTAATCTTTGTAGGCTTCTTTTTGTTTGTTTGTTAGATTTTTATTTTAAAGGAAAGCTTAATCGGGAAAGATAATTTACTTCCTTAATTTTTTTTAAAAATGACATGTAAAACCAGACATTTTCCCCACTTGGGATCTCTCTGTCATGTCATCATTCAAAAAAAAAAAATAATAATGAATTGATTGCCAATATTAATTTTACTGATTTTCTGTGATTTATTTAACTGAATTAATGGACATATGTAAAATTTCATTATTTATTTAATTAACTGTACAAATTAATTTTATTTTTTAATCAAAATCAAAGTCTTATATATTTGAATTTCAAGTACAAGAATTTCATTAGTAACTGATTGCCTCTATAATTTAATTAACTGAGTGTGCACACAAATTTATTACTAAACTGATCACCTCTATAAATTTAATTTATCAACTGTGCACATTAATTTCATTATTAGCATTCATCAAACTAATTAATTCTCTGTGTACAACATTTTAAATGATTGCCTATATTAATTTTATTAAATTAATTAATTTATTACATATATGAATTTTATTTTATTAATTAAATTGTAATCATAATCTCATTATTTGATTGACTGATTGTATACATGACTTTCATTGAGTAATTACTTAATTGCACACATGAACTCCCTTAGTTAATTAATGGCCTGCACTTTAATTTCATTATATAATTAATTAATTATCACATTCATTTTATTATATACAGAATACACTGTATAAGCATCTATTATTTATATAATTGATTGCAAATGAATTTCATTATATGATTAAATGATTGTACACATAATGTTCAAATGCATGTATCATCTAAAGCCAACTTGGAGATTACTGGCATAAAACAGCAGTATATTAAATCATTGTCTTTGGCCTCAAACATTCTTCTTGCAATGAAATTAAAAATAGTAAATATACTACACTCTACCACTTTGCCCATATTTGTTTTTCTCTTAAAAGGAATGACAAAAATCTGGAAAGTGTGACTGAATTAACACAAGATTTCTTCTGCTATAATATGATATAATCTTAATTAACTATACAATTAGCTGAAATTTTCGGTTAATCTGCTAATATATGTCAGACAGGAAATTTTTGCTGATTTCACTGGCATTCACAGTTAGCACTGATTGATGTCTCACAAATAAAGGCAAAAAGACCCATCTAAACCAAATAGACAATAGCAAATGCTTTAAGTATTCTAAGAAAAACCCACAAGACAAGGGAAAATCAATTTTATTTTCCCTTTTCTCTTCAACATGCCAGTGTTACATACAGATAGACATGTCTATAAAGTAAATGCATTTAAAAAAATATTATGGCAAAAATATGTAGAATTATTACAGCAAATAAATAAAACACAAAAACCCAAACAACTAACATGAAATATTTAACACCACTAGAAATAGCCACACGTGCCTAAAAAAAAAAAGTCTGAAATTTAGTACTTTTTAATTTCACAACACAGGATAAAAGTTTCTGATTAAAAAAAATAGAAGAAAGTTTTGCACACCAAAGGACAAATGAGTAAATAATGATAAAGATATTTTTATGGATGATTTTAGAGAACACAAGACATACCAAACATTTTTTTCCTGAGCAAGGGACCTTTGTAGGCTTCTGAATAATTAAAAATGATAATTATGTAGAAAAATGGATAAAATATTTAAAACTACCATGCAGCAATATCTGGCCACCACCTCTTTCACTGTCTTGTTCTTATGCAAGACAGCCATCTTTCTTCCTCCCCCCCCCAAAAAAAAAAAAAAATCAAAAAAAAATCACCCTTTTTCCTCCTTTAGGCAAAAAAATGTCTTTGAAAAAATAAACCCAGGTAAGTGAGGGAAATGAATGAAAGTGTGTTTATGGCACTGAATTTGTATGATTATTACAGACTATAACTCACAAATGATAAACACAAAGTTCTAAATATCCATAACCATCCATGCTAGCCACCACATTGTCACGTTTATCATCCAGTGTTTACATTGTTAACCAACAGTGTGTTAATATTACCCAGAAAGGTTTTCAGCACAACAGGGTGTAAATTATTGTCAAAAAGTAATTATATATATATATATATTATATATCAACAAGACACATTTAAGCCAAGAAGCATACAATGGTAATACAAGAACATCTCATAGAAAAAGGAAATGAAAAACCTCATAAAAAAAAATAAGAACAAAAAACCAACCACCCAACAACACCCAGGCTGACAACTTACTGCAGGAGTTAGTGGTCCTTTTCAGTTGCTAAGCAACGACAGAGTCTGTTGGTCCCTAGGAAGAGGTATATGAAAGACTGCAAGAGGGAAACTTGAAGGAAAGTAGGTCATGAAGTTATAATAAGAGTAGAGATGTATGTACAGCTGTGACAAAACTTGAACTACAGAGTACAGATGTACATAAACAGGAAAAAAAGTGCACATTTCTTATTTCCTCATTTAGAAAACTAATTGTTTGAAATTAATGTCAGTCAAAGAGTTATATTCTTTGTTATATTCTCCATATTATGGTTCCCATCTCAATATTCTCGATATAAGGAATGTTAGTATAGTATATTTTGGGTAATAATGTCAATTTGACTGTGGTAGTTTTTTTCATTTGAATATTATGTTAGATTAAATATGATCAAGAGACAAGAGAAATTGGGGATGGATTTTATTGCAGTCGTAAACAGAAATTAGCAATATATTAAACTTTTATATTTTAAATTGTAATTTATTTTAATATGCAGTTTAAAAAACAACAACTTTATTAAGCAATTAAACTGTTTATTTATGTGCTTGTAAAT
Source organism: Sinotaia quadrata (assembly GCA_028829895.1). NCBI lineage: Eukaryota > Metazoa > Mollusca > Gastropoda > Architaenioglossa > Viviparidae > Sinotaia > Sinotaia quadrata. Next base: position 104,205,696 of record CM054181.1, on the reverse strand, counting down.
ATACAAATCATGAATTTGTGCAAATTTTTGTTGTTAATGTGGCGCATAATAAAAATATACTACCTGCAAATTATATAAGTATAAGTACTCACAAATTATATCAGCATAGCTTTCATCTTTTAACTGTAATGAATTAATACCAGATACAGTAATTTCTGTTATGGAAACTTGTACATGGTTCAGCTTACAGATCATTGCAGCCATCTTAGAGTGTATGAATTTAGGGCTGTTCAAAATTGCTGCTCTCAATCTACACTAACATTTGTAGCAAATTTTATGAATGATAAGGAAGTGTTAATTTCATTTATACGTTTTAGACACATTTAATTATAACAGATAACAAAGCAGATAAGCAAATGTTATCAAACTACACATCATACAAACATTTTTCTAGTACAGAAACTGATAATTAACTTATAATCTACCAGAAATAAAGAATATCTGATGTGCATACAAATGATGAAAAGCAATTAGATCAATCCTTATAGATTCAGTTCAATAAACTCAAATTTATCAATGCAAACTCTAAAAATATATATTTTATAGGATGGAACAACTACAACGTAAACAGTACCCATTCATGGAGTAAGATACAAAAACAAGTGTACATATATAATTCAAACAGCAAGAATAAGAAAGTGGAGCAGATAAGACAGCAGCAATCAGTCAGCCATCTTGTGAGCCGGAAGAAATGCAAATAGGCTGCTCCATCCCCACCCCTACCATCAAAACATCAACAAGCATTTCTCTTCTCTACAGGAATAAGTGATCTACCCCAGTTTATCTTCCCTTTCCTAAAAGGAAAAAGAACTTTAATTACACCTAAAAGGAAAAAGAACTTTAATTACACCTAAAAGATAGGCAGAAATACCTAATCAAATGGTTAGACGATTTTTTGTTTTTATCTAAACCTTAGAAAGTAATGATTGAGAAAGGAAAAATTGAACTCAGAAAACTATCTTCAACCCCTTCTTTGTTAAAACCAGTAACCACTCAAAAACTCAAAAATACATTACGGTATACTTAATGGTAAGAAATAAATGAGGAACATCAAAGTGAGAAAATCCACTCTGAATATATGTGTGAGAAGGTGGCCAAGCAAGAGAGAGAAAGGGAGAAGTGAGGAAAAGATTATCCTGGTCTATGATTGTTGTATTTAACTCTGGAGTAGAATTATAGACTTAGTAATATGTCAGTAAATGTAAAAACCAGTATGCCATTAAGGCATTTATATTGCACCACACTGTAAACTGTCAAGCTTGAAAATATATTCACCGGTAATATAGTTCAGAACAGGTCAATCTAACCATTGCAAACCTTGACATATAAAAGATTTGTACATAAGTCATAGAAAAATTAAAAAAAGTATGAAACCACTTGTAATCAATTATGATGAAGTTTATACACTGCCACATGAGAAATTGTATCTGTAGTCTGAGGATTTAAAGCTGCCTTGTTCTCCCATTTTAAACCAAGCTTGCACATTACCTTGTCAACCAACATCTTCTTATCACAGCAGGGTGTTTTAATGTACAAAATTTCGATTGCAAATTTTACTGTCAAAATTAATATGCTTCTATATATAAAGGCAACCACAATTAACATAAAATATGATATAACCATAGCTGAAAGATTCTAAATGATATTGAGAGACAAATAATATCTGTCATTTCTTATGCTACCATTTTCTTTTTGTGTGACATGACTATCTGAGGGGAAATTTTGCTGATCCACACAGAACAAACTTCCTGACTTATATTCAAATATATATGAATTTTTAAATGATAATATTCACTGATCCTTCAAATATCCTTCAACCCCTTTAGCATGACCCCAAACAAATCTCTCCAACAGTCTTTGTAGTTTGAATCTCAAGTTAACTCATCCTAAGCACTTGGTAAGCAGATGCTTGTTGAAGGGAGGCTACTATACTCTCCATAACCAAGTTTTATCAACAGGATGAAACTGTTATGTTAACATTCCATATAATGAAGTGAAAGTGAGAGTGAAAGGTTATACAAAATTTATATATTAGGTGCTTTATTACAGTTTCAGTAAATCTCTAACTGGTTTCATTATTTTTGTTGTAAATTCTGTTATTATATTTGTAATTTCTACCTGATTATTTTCTAACATAATGTTTATGTTACACACTTATGCTTTTTCCATCTCATATCCAAATTGAATTACAATTCTGTGGAGAGTTTTAAAAATTTTTATACCACATTAGGGGAGATAAAAATTATTTAAATATTTATTTTTTATTTTGGATCTGAAAGATATACTTTTATTTGGGAAATGTATAAAGGATATTTATGTTTTTCACCAAATTCTCAGATAAAAAAGACATTTTCATCACTTTTGATAAATAAAATAATTTATACATTTCTCCTTTTTTGTAAAATAACACATACTGATAGAAAGTTCTGGCTGTTTGAAAAAGATTGGGAGAAACTGTCCTCGTTCATTATCAACATATCTTTAAAATATCTTTTTATTTAGAAAACATGCCCACCCTGCCTAGAAGCCATTACCTAAAGTTTGTCAGAAAGAATTAAAATGAATGTTCTATGGAGATAAGTTAACTCACCACTGAACCAATGATTTGAGTTTGTTTTGAGTGCAGCCATCAATAAGGACGATTGGCATCTTTGGGTCGTTTAAGTTGGACCTTGAGGCGTTTCATTCCAATCTGAAATCCATTCATTGCCTGAATGGCTGCTTGTGCACTTGCTGGGTTGTCAAAACTGACAAAACCTATTAGACAGAGTGACACAAAATGAACACCTGTATGTGAGCATTACATTGCAAAAATATAAAGTGTGAATAAGAAGCATTGGAAAAGATGAGATATTCGTTCCAGCAGTACAATGAGAAAAGAAGGGATGAGAAGAAAGAAAGTATGTAAAAGAAGAGACAGAGGAAAATGCAAACACAATTTTATGGGAGAATGAATGAGCCAACACAACTTTATTTTCCAACACTGAATATTACGACACTGTCCAGATGACAACAACTAACTGTCAAAAGATTTTCAAGGAAATAAAAGTTTAAAGATTTAAATACTAAGAGTGTTTAAAAGTACAAAGAATGACAATTAATACATTTCATTGCATTATTGCAAAGAGACAATTTTCATATACAGAGATGAACATAATTTAAACACAGCAGAAGAAAAAGGGTTGATCAGAGCATCTCAGATTTTCTTAATAAATTTATTAACAGAGGGAACTGCAAAATCTGTCTGAGAGAACATTCCACTTGGAAGTTTATATTTACTGTAAAATATCTCAACTTCATTCACATGTCTGCATACACACACCGATGAAGAAGAAAGGCAAGAAGAAGAAAGTAGAACTGAGAAAGAGGGGAAGAATGAGAGTAAAGAGAGGAAACGAGAGAAAATTTAAATAGAGACAGAGGAAAATTGAGTACAGAGCAAGAAAAAACATGTCAGAGAACAAAGATTGAAAAAAATACACACGATTAATAATTTACCAAGCAAGACATCTAAAAAAAAAATGAGAGGAGTGAGAGAGTAAGTGAATGAGTGAGTGAGAGAGAGAGAGTGAGTGAGGGAGAGAAAGTGAGTGTGAGAAAGTGAGAGAGTGAGAATGAGAGAGACAGAAAGTGTAAGGATTTAAAAAATGCAAGAAACTCTTATTAATTTATATGACATGAGAGAGTAAGTTTTAAAAAAAAAAAAACTACAAATCTCTTGCTGATTTATCAGGCAGATTTGAGTGAGTAAGGATTAAAAAAAAAGAAAGACATGAGAGTAAGGTTTAAAGAAAATTACAAAAAACCTCTAATTTACAAGACTGACATGAAAGAGTAAGGTTTAAAGAAAATTACAAAAAAAACTCTTCCTAACTTACAAGACAGACATATGAGAGAGTAAAGTTTAAAGAAAACTACAAAAAAACTCTTACTAATTTACAAGACTGATGTAAGAGAGTAAGGATTAAAAAAAAAACTACAAAAAATTCTAATTTACTAGCAGATGTGAGAGGATAAGGATTAAATGAAACTAGAAAAACTCTTATAGTTTACAAGACAGATGTGAGAAAGGATTTTTAAAAAACTACAAAAAACTTTTATTAATTTACACGACAGACATGCGATAGAGTAAGGATTAAAGAAAAAATACAAAAAAACTTATTAATTTACAAGACAGACATGCAAGAGAGTAAGGATTAAAAAACAAACAAACTACAAAACCTCTTATTAATTTACAAGACAGACATGCAAGAGAGTAAGGATTAAAAAACAAACAAACTACAAAACCTCTTATTAATTTATAATACAGACATGCTAGAGAGTAAGGATTGAAAAAAGTGCCAAAAGGAAGGGTACTTACCAAAGCATTTGCTTTGATTAGTTGCACGATCGACATACACTTTGGCACTGATGACGTTACCAAAGGGCACAAACATTTGTGCCAGTTCTGCATCGCCAAACTCCTGAGGCAAATGGTAGATAAACAGATTGCAACCTTCAGGGCCTATTCAAATGGACAGAAGGAAAGGATATGATGTATATGTCTACTTCAACCTTCAAGAAATTACTTCTTGTCAAAACTGACAAAACCTATTAAACAGATTGACACATTAAGGGAGACTAAATAGTATAACAGATGGAGCAGATGAATTAATAACAACTTTCAAAATGTCATTTTGCCAGATTTAAGGAGTGAGAGAAATAAAGTTACAAAATAGTATTGTCATTTCACATTTTTCTTTGAAATAAATAAAATTTCTGAAAACATTTCCAATTATGTATAAGAATAAACTGAACATTGTTAAATGAGTCTACTGGTTGAAAGTTTCTCCTATGACATTCTGGGTATATATACCTATATAAAAAAAACAATGATCTGTCATAGTTCTTTGCAGACATTAGAAAATGCACACATAAACAGTTTAAGTACATGTATTTAACTAATTGCTGCTGATGTACAAATTTAAAGAATTCAAGAGCACCTTTAAAAATAAAAACTGCAAGAACTGATTATAAACACACTAAAATGCTATAAAACCCCAGGGAGTGAACTTTAAAAAAATGACAAGAAACCTTCTCTCCATCCCCAACCCAGATCAGCATGAAAAAATTACTTAACAATTTCAATAATATTTACTAAAACATTATTTTCATTTATTTTTAAAAATCCATCCCTTTAAGAAAAAGTACATAAATACAACTCCAAATATTAAATATTTCTGTTACATATATAACATTAACATGGCAAGCACAAAAGTATACTGATCTGGTGAACACAAGGGTCTACAGTTTGCAAACATATATCAACACCAAAGCATTAATTACAACCATTTCACGGCAAACAAAAAGAATTATGGCAAAAACTATAATCACAATCATAGTAATAACACAAACTCTAATCAAAACTCGATAGATTTTAATTAATAAAAGTTTGCATTGATATAGATGTTAAATTTTATAAACTGCATGAGGCTCTTGTCAATGAAATTCTTTCAAAAGCAACCACTGCTCAAAATAAATTATATTTAACTTTTCATATATTTTTAATAAAACCAGTTATTTAATATTAAATCTATTCAGCAAATATATCGAGTTCTGAACATGCATTAAAATAGTTCCTTACTTTTTTAATTATAGGGAAAGTATATAAACAAATATTTTAAAAGCTATTATACTGTATAAAAAAGAAAATGAGCAAAAATACCACTATATGTGAGCATGTTTCTGGCAAACTGTCACCCAGAATTATTAATGCTTGTTTGTATATCTGAGATATCTCCTGGTAAACTAATATTATTAATGTCCATGTGTATAAATGACATGTCTTCTGGTAAACTGCCATTTAAAAATTACTAATGCCTAATTACTAATGTGCATATCTGAAAATGTTTCCTGATAAACTCTCATCCAAAATTATTAAATGCTCAATGCAATATTTCTTTTGCCAAGCTGTGAAACATTCAATGAAGTCAATACTAATTTCAATGAATTTAAATATAATTTCATACATCTGAAGACCGACAAACATAGTGCTAAAGTTGAATGTGTCAAATTTTCTGTTTGTTTGTTAATAAATTGTTTTAACACCAATAAATCAAAAATGTCCACTAGTACTGACTGAAACTTTATGAAAATATTGACATTTAGCAAACATGCTAATATTTCCATTAGTGAAGCTGTAATCAATGAAATTACCGACTTTGTACAATAATTTGCCCATTGTTTATTATGATGCACATAACAGAAATTGTTCTAATATGTTTACTTAAATCTATGCCTATTTAATATATATAACAAGAAATAAAATGAAATCAATAATTTATATAGATTTCCTTTTTTCCTTCAACACTGATTCAGCATGTTTATAGAATTTTGAAGAGTGATATGCTAATGTTAGTACACATAGTACTAGAGTAATAAACCCTCATAATAATTGCGCTTGAAAAAAATAAACAGAGTGACACAAACTGGTGCAATATAGACCACAGTGGAATGCAATATAAACTGCTGGAAAGAAAGAATACAATTCTATAAATAAAAGTTAAATGAAGAGACTTTTTAACACACCAACAAGTATGCATTTACATATTAATTTATAATAACTAGAATTTACATAATTATTACAAATATAATCTATTAAAGCAATGAATAAATTTTAATTTATGTAAGACCCATCTAGTTTGCTAACAGTACTGATTAAGAAAAGCAATTTTAATATGTAGAATCACACTGTCTGGTAGGTGACTGACAGAGCAAGTCAATAACAGTTTCAAATGGGTGGGATTACTTTAATGCCCTTTATCATTACATCTGGATTAATAATTAATCATCTAATTCCTTAAACAAAATTAAATATAAATGTAAGTGTGATAATCTCTCCATGTTTATAAGAATGAGCAATAACATTAATTTCTCAACAATCTTATACAAGTGACAGAAAGTAATTATTAATTCTATATTTGCCATTCCATCTCACTTGCAAATATAAGCCACATCTGCTCAACAGGGCACAAAATGAAGTTATTTAACAATTGCACAAGACTTTGTATAGATCATGTTTCATATCAATAAATCATCTAAATATATCTGTTATGGAAAAGAAAACAGTTATAGCAGGTCACCATTTATTGTCTGTGTTTACAGTTTGAAAGAATTCAGCAAGCCAAATATCACATTTGGCATACTGTTATTTCAGTTCTGCTTTAAAAGGTACCTTTCTATGCTCAGATTTGTTTTAATTTTTAATTTATTATTTTAAAGATTAGATTCACTCATATATTCCCACTAAAAACAAAATGACAATGAAAACAAAGTGGCCAATAGTAGTATTCTGAAACAGAAAAGTACAATCTTCATGAATCCCTCTGGGTTATTTATAAGGACACAATAAATGAGATCAAATTGGATGTCCAAAATAGGGGGATGCATGAAGACCACTAAAATGTCTGCTAATACAAAAAGTTAAATGTCTCCTCATTTATCTCTTTCTGACTTTATAAAAATTAAAAAAAGCTACATTCCAAAGTGTAAACAAGAAAAAAGTAAAAATTAGTACAAACAAAAAGAAAACACAACAATATGCAGAGAAAAGACAACTGAAATCGTGCTTGGAAACTACAGTAAAGAACTTTAAAAACCAGCTCAGATAAAGGATAGGAGTGAAGGGACGCTATTCCTACCTCTATCAGTCAGCTCAGCCCGATCGAGGACAATTTTTCTCTGGGTGTCGGCTGTAACGACGCCCAGAATTCGTCCTGCCATCGTGCAAAATTGAATGTGAACAATGCCAACACTCGAAATACCGTATCTACTGACACATATTACTTCCGTTTTTAATATGTGTCAAATGCTTTGATTATTTTTTAATGTTTTTAAGATAGTACAGAATATATATTTATATTTGTTACATCAATCATATAAAATGGTTAAAAAAAAAAGAAATGCATGATTAAAAAACTTCTTCAGAACTTAATGTTTATGTCAAGATAGGTTTTAAAAAGATTCTTTCTCATTTTGTCTTAGGTCATTTAATCTCAGGTGTAATATGTATTCTGAAAAAAATTAGAACAACTAAGGCATTATTTCTTTTAAAAATTAAAACCATAATCATCAAATATGAGAATGTCAAATTGCCTAAGAACATTGTTCCAGTCCTGACATGCATCTGAAGATGATTTCATATCACAGTTTTGAATTTGTTAATTACTTTTGATTTTTAATTACAACTTTCAAAGTTGTATTTAAACCTTCATTAAAAAATATATATTATAATTTTTGAATGTTACTCTAAAGTTTATTTGTATCCTCCATGATGCAGATAATTATTTTTTTAAAAATTACATTTCAAAACTACATAAAGCAATAAAATTTCTTAATAAAGTGTTTTCAGCATTCATATTTTTACAAAACTGATAGCTGCATTTTCATTTAAAAGGATGCACGTATGACAAAAGCCTTGTTTTATTTAGAACATACTTCTTTTCTTATTTACATGTATAAGTATTGCTTAATTCAAGAAGACTACTTTGATTGTATGGTTTGAAGGACCTTTAAAGCCTAGGAGAAGAGAAAGGGAATTTGAGGAGGAATGAAAATCCAAATACATAGTACACACATCCACAGTTATCTCACCATAGAAACCAGACAAGCAAAACCATACACGCAACCAGCATAAAAAACGTAAAGTATGTTAAAACAATTTATTTGATAAATCTTAATGAAAAATAAAACAACAACGTCACATTGTTAAAAACATCTTTAAGATTAGCTCTTCAGTTTTGCTATGCCCTTGACTACAAGGGCACAAAATGACAACGACAAAATTAACAACAACAAAAAATCCAACCTAATATCTTCTGTGCGCTGTACTTGTTTGGGACATGCAAACAAGAACTTATGAACTATGCTGCATTCCTTTCCCCCAAAAATTTTAAGGACATAATCCACTATATTTGCACACATAAATGATTTAGGAACTTATTAAAATAAGTTTGTGGCATTTTACCTGCTGTCCTATATTACTCTCATATTACAAAGAGATAATATTGTATAAATGAGCAACAGCTATGTTAAATATTATAAATGGATTGTTTTATTTAAAATCTAGGCATTTAACCTGAACAGAGCTCTTAATGTATGTGACTTGGCAAAACCTAGAACTGTTGGGATTTAAGTAACAAGGAAGGTGGTATTTCTTAACTGATCTCCTCCTTGTGTGTTTGATATGACTTCATATTACAAATGATGAAATCAAAATACCCCAACACACATACAAATATTTAAAACTGTCTTCTGTATGAATAAAACAATTTACAATATTAAAAAATAAAAATCTGAATGTGTTTTTTTTTTAAACACCAACCATCAGCTTCCTATTTTGTTGGTATTAAGTGTGTATATGTGTGTTTTGATTTACTTCTTATGACAAGCAGATATGCATTAAAACTGTTCTGAAACTACCCCAGCAAAGTCATTAACTTCACACACAGAAGAATTAAAAAAAAATGAATCTCATGTTCAACTGCTTCTGTTAGAAACCAGAAGACAACACTACATATCAGCATAGCAGACAGTCATTCAACCATTCTCGTACTACATGACAACAAACAAAGGGATATATGTATAAATACAATCACATATATGCAAAACATGAATCAGGTTTCACATAAAACAAATGACAGCAAAAATGACAACAAAAACAAAGTAACAACTCCATACAAAGACTCTAAACACACTGTACATTTCCAAACTGGGCACAACATAATACGTCAAAGAAAAAAAAACAATAATAAATTATTTATTAACTGATAAATGATTTTGCAACCCATTCCCATCAAAAACTTTTCATTTTGATTTGATTGATTTGATGCAATTTTATTGCTCAAAAAAATTACAAGATTTCAATGTTTTTTTGAGTTGCTTGTAGTTCATATCAGTTGTTTCTATGAACCCAAGAAAATGAAAATTTGGTTTGAGTTTAAAAATTGATTTAAAAGTGAAAAAGCTCTTTCAAAACTGACCAAAGTGAATGTACAGTTGTGGAATGAATGTTTCCAAGAAAATAATGACCAAAAACAAGACAATTTTGAATGACATTAAGTAAAGGGGAAACAACAAAAGTATTTTCTTTTCCTAAATTTGCTCTGTTAGTAACCTGGCTTGATAATGAATAACAATCATTTTCAAAAACAAATTATATTGAAAGCATGTGTCAAGTAAAACACTCCCCAAAAGTTTTTATGGTTTGACCTGCTTACTATAAAAACAGAGCAGTCTGAAATTTGATTACTTGTACAAGATCAAACAAAAGGATGTATGTGATGAAGTAATTAAATACACATCTTAACAGAAAATCATAGCTAATATCTTGAATTACAGCAATGCAATAATGTATAAGATACTGTCAACTATTGCATTTTGAAGCTTGAGACAGAAAAATGAAAATGTTCCAGCAAGAATTAAACCCAGACAAAGTTGATCTATCAGAGTTAAGAGTCACCAACTGAATTTCAATTTTCCTTCTATTTTCTCTTTAGTTCTGCTTCTGATAAGCAGTTTAAATGCAACAAGTATCCTAGTCTATCAATGTTATTGTTATCCAGAAAAAAACCAAATTCAGACTATTTTTGTTTAGAGTTTATTTGCTTTTGCACACATCAATAATTATCCTGAAAATAAAATTAAACAATAAAACATATCTCCACAGCAAGCAAATTGTTGATATACAAATGAATATAGTTACCATGCACCTTCCTTGCTGTTAGAAACTATGTTAGCAGGAGCCACCATCTCTTCATTACTCATTTGACTCATGTTGTTAAGATAACTGTATTATTCTGATGAATATTATTTTTGCCAAAATGTTGACTTTTAGTTTCATTTATTTTTTAAAGTATGTTTTGAATTTTCACAAACTTTGCAAACAGTTTCCAAAACTTACAGGTAACACTGTTTATGTTGTATTAGCAGGTTTTAATACTGGTATATAAATATACAAACTTCTGTCTTTTAAAGCCCAGAGGCCTGGTGCTTTTGAGAAGAGCCTTAAATTAAGTGACTACAAAAGAAAAAAATCTGTATTTACTTTAGGTTGCAAATTAATAAAGAGGACAGTTTAATGACTGATGTTATTCTTAATTTAGTGCAATATGTGTTTAGTATTGATCACATAAAAAATTTACAACAACCATTCCACGAACATTCATTATAAACAAGATGCACAGAATTCTTTTATTCTTGCCTGGTGCACAATCAGCTGTCATTGGTGGCAATACATTCCACGTTCTGCTTGACACATGCTTTCATTTATCTAAAAATTGCTGGGTTGTTTTAGCCAAAGAAATATCTCTTTCATGAACTTCTGTGAATCACTTTAAATTAAAACATAATTTGTTTCTATTTAAATAAAATGAATCGATGAGTAAGGTACGAAGACCTATAAATTAATATTGGGGTTGTTAAAAAAGAAAAAAAGCCAAAGCTAATCTGAACCAGTGGTATAAAAATGATATTATTTTGTGCTATTCTAATGAATGAATGAATTAATTTATTTTTAATTTGTGGAAACGAATAGTCTAACAGTGCAACTTTCTAAGACCATGTGTTTAATTTCTCCTTATGAGAAAATGATGGGAGTCGCATGCCTGTTTTTTTGTCTTTCAGTGTTTTGTTGGGGCTCTAACCTTTCTCACCTTCTTTCTGCGCAGTTGGCAAAAGTGCAGCACCTTGAGTAAGTGCCTGTTGAAACTGTCCATATACGGCAGGGTATGCTGTTCAAACAAAGTAAATATAAGATATGTTCAAGTTACAATTGATTATAACATCCTTCATCTGTAACCATGTATGTTTATTTAACTGTAGGATGTATTTGAGAATTATACCCTTGTCTTGCCATTTTAATTAATTTTTCTACAATCTTGTTTTGAAAAAAAAGTGAATGCAAACTAATATTTTTATTTATTTAACTCTGACTTTATAAGATTAAATAAGTAATTTAAATCAAACAAAAAAACCTTATAAACTGACATTTGATGGTGTGCCTAAGAGAATGTTTTTAAAATGCATTTTTAAAATTAATTTTTAAATGTTAGAAAATCCCCCCCCCCTCTCCCCTGAACAACAACAAAAAATAATATAGATATATATATATTTTCTAAAAGACATGTGCATTATATTAAAATAATATCCAAAGTTACTTTTTATTTTTAATTTTTATAATGAAAATTTTTATTCTTCTTTGTACTAGTTATATTAAAAATGTCACAATTAATCATTTTAATTATGGTACAAAAATATAAACTAAATCTAATTTATGAATGAAAAATATATTAAAGAAATTTTAATTATTATTTTTAATATTATTATAATTCAATTATTAATTATTTAAAAAAATTTTAAGAAAAAAATTAATGACATATAGTTTTGTTACTAAATAGTATTTATTGTTCAAAAGTAAATATATGACTATCTTCTAACATATATATTATATATATATATATATATATATATATAGAGAGAGAGAGAGAGAGAGAGAGAGAGAGAGAGAGAGAGAGAGAGAGAGAGAGAGAGAGAGAGAGAGAGAGAGTCAACTATTTTATATTATTAACCATATTAACCATATAATCTATTAAGATTTCATGTAATAAGAGTATTAATCTGCAGGAAATAAATATAAGACTGACCCTAGAAGTAATACCTCTTAACCAATAGTCAATCAAGTAAGAAGTGATCAATTTTGAACTGAGAACTAAGATTGCTGTTGATACCCAAAACTGCAGTCAACTTAACGGCCCTAGGATCATTAAGTGATTTTTCACCAATTTTATTAGTGATAAAAATTGTGGGATATATTTGAAAGCTTTATTCCCCAATAAGGTATAGTATAGCTCATTATTCCAACTTCAGCTATTTTATCCTGTTGTGTACAAATTTAGAATGTGCTAAGCACTCTACCAGTTTAAATTCTACAAATATTATGTTTCAAATTATTATTTAAATTACTATGAATTAGCTTTAAGCCTACCAGGCACATGTAAAGTGTACTTTTTAATGTTATGTCTGATGCTGTATCAGTGATGCAAATCTTCAATATTAAACTGAATGACGACAGCAAATATAGGAGTGGAAAATCTGACCAGATTCTCTTGTAAATCTATTTAGTTTCTCATTCATTAATAGTCTCTTATTTTTGGTGTTCCATGAGTTAAAATGAGAATTTTGCAGATATCCACAAGGTTTGACAAAACCAATGTTGGCCTTGGAAAGCTTCTGAAATTTGATCCTAGTTTTGGTTCTTTTCTAGAGAACTAAAAGTAATACTCTACTGAAATTAATGTGATTTTCTAGAGAACCAAAAGTAACACTACTGAAATTAATGTGATTTTCTAGAGAACCAAAAGTAACACTACTGAAATTAATGTGTGATTTTCTGGAGAACCAAAAGTAATACTATTCTGAAATTAATGTGATTTTCTAGAGAACCAAAAGTAACACTACTGAAATTAATGTGATTTTCTAGAGAACCAAAAGAAACACTCTAATGATACTTGTGGTACCTAGTGAAGTACGTACTCACTTTGTATCTCATTACCCTCTACCACTGTTAATTCTACAAGTAATAATTAATACTAAGTTACAGGAAATAATTATTATACTGACTCAAGAAGAAATATCAATTATTAAATCTACAAATAATAATTAGTATTAAACACTTAACAGCAACTGTCATCGAAGAAGATAATTAGTATATATTATTGAAATAGTGATCACTGTTCTCCAACTCACCAATTCCTGCGTATGATGGATGGATGGTGGCATACTCACCAATGCCAGCGTATGGTTGGATAGTTGCATATTGCTGCAATGGGTCACCATTAGTCACTGCCTGAGCTGCTGCAGCTAAAGACAAAGGACCAAAAAGCCAAACTTTTGTATTTAAATTTTCTGTCTGTGACAAGTAGTTCTCTGTTTGAGGCAAAACTAAATTAGTTTGATTTATACATGTTCTACAAGCACTGTGCCACAAATATAGGGTAAAATAAAGAGAGAAATAATTGCAGCCTGCAAGTACATGTAGTATTATAAGTAATAATGATTTAGGTAAAAATGTAGTATTTCTTCTTCATCTTCATCCATCCATCATCATTACAAACTGTACTTTTGATTTTTTTTAATGTAGTGGGCGCTTCTGGCTTTTTAGCAAATGTACTTTTGAAGCAAGTAATTTTTTTGCAACATTATTCATTCAATGTACTATTTTAATCATAGCTGTAAATTAATTAATGTTCTGGTGGAAGCTATATTCAGTAAGAGTATCCTGAATAAGTGCTTTTAAAAGAAAAATGAAAAGATATATACTACAATAGCATCATACTTTTTAAAAGTAAATCTGTACAGTCATATACAGTGTACATAAACCATACAATGTATATGCTTCAACCTGAACACATTAAATCTAAAATAATAAGCAGGAAGTGTACTGTTGTACACTCTTTATGCCTTCTTAAGGTATTTCTTCACTGGTGTATGCAGGAGATTGTATTGTTGTATGATGATCTTGGTGTGTGATACATCAAAAGAAACTAATATTTTTTTATTATACCACACTTCTATATTTTTCCTTTACAGTTTGTTTATCACTGTGTGAAGAACATTAATTACAAAATTAGATTGTTAAAATAATAATGAACATGCCTTTAATGAAATATAAATGTATCTTTAAGAAAATATAACTTTGCCTTTAATAAAATATTAAGAAAATGTGTTCAAAATCTGCTGTAGTTTGAAATGAAAAGCTTTATCAATAGTTGCTTAAAATGATGCAAGTAAAAATGATCTCATGATGTAATTAACCACTATATAAGATAAATTATAAAGTTATTTCTTTTGAAAAAAAAACCAGGACATATTCCACACTAATATTATACAACCATTTTATAAGGCAAATCAGTGAGAATTTATAACCTGTTTTTTTCTAAATAACATTTTAAAAAATGTGTTTTGATAGCCAATGGCCAATGTACTTTCTGAATAGAGAGGCAGATACTGAATTTCCTTCTGCAGTTTCTGCCATCTTCATATTTAGTCCAAGTTTGGACTGTTTCTGCCAATCAGCTTTCTTCATTTAGTCCAAGTTTGGACTGTTTCTGCCAATCAGCTTTTTACATTTAGTCCAAGTTTGGACTGTTTCTGCCAATCAGCTTTCTTTATTTAGTCCTAGTTTGGACTGTTTTGGTTCTGAGTGGTTTTATGCTGAAAGTTTATTATTCATTATCTTCTTTTCAAGAAAAGAAAATGGCTACAACTTAAAATCCCTAATATTTTAGTATTATTGCTGTTACACTTCAACAAATATGATGATCTGGGGAGAAAATAACACTAAACATTTGCTCCATTGAACAGTGCCAGTAGTAATATACTGATAGGATCACAGAGGATCACTAAATGCAGAGCATATTCTGAGATCACAATGAATATCTGGGTTAATCCCAAAACAAGCAGGATTAACAGCAAATCCTTCCTTGCAACAGTTTAGATCCCTACACCTCTGACTTTTGATATTTTTATAGACAATACTGTGCTGAAAAGGATTATGATGCAGAGATGCAGCAGCATAAAGAAATATTCTTCTGTAAAAATTTGTATATTTAAGGAAATAAGTGTGCCTCATTTGCACATGGTCTATTTTAGCATTATAAATGGCATAATCAACATGTTATAAATTTTCAAAGAAGCAATTTCATTTTTAAAAGTGTTATATTTATATTTTATTATGCACAGAAGACTCATTAAATCTGTCAGTGTTTTTGACAAATAGTGATATATGAAATGTAAAATATTTAACATTTGTAAATGTTACTATACTGACTTTTATATAATATAAATTTGGGAAATTTTCCATTTAATTTTGTTTAATTTAATTTAAGCTCCCCACAAACACACACACACACACACACACACACACACACACACACACACACACACACACACACACACACACACACACACATTCATGAATGCTCACTCACATGCACACACACATACACACACTTCCATTTCATTGGTGTCATGCTATGTGAAATCAGTAGAAATGAAAAGATTGCACATGATAATTAAGACTATAATTGGGACAACTTTAAAATATACATATCATAGAATGTTATGTTTTCAGTGTTTTCAGCTTTCCTCATGAGCACTACAAATGGTTCATCCTTAAAATGTAGCAAAATTAAACAAACACAATGCATACTACAACACTTGGTACCATCGACCTTCAGAGATGCTTTTCCCAGAAGAGTGGGAGAAGCGTTCTAACACTGGTCAACCTGAAGCACAATCACAACACCCATAGACATCCATTGCAAGATTATAAGATGTGCTGAGTGGGCACAAAAAGAGGGCAAAGCAATTAAGAGAAGTGCAAACACAGTTTCATTCTAATGATTTCAGCATGCAGAAGTAAAAGAAATAGCTACTGAAAAGGTGCCATAGAGAAACACCAAAAATGATTAGTGACAATTTTAAAATCTGGCTGGTTATCTGCATAATAAAAAAAGAATGATTAAATATTCACAACATAAACTACCTTATCTTACAAAGGAATGTGTAACTATATTTATTTGTAATATATTTTGTGACAACTACAAATTTCAAATAATATCTGATGTTAAAACTAGTTTGCAATATCAGACCAAACCTTTTCTCTTGTTGTTTTTGTTGATTGTCACAAATATTTTTACTTAAATGAGAATATATGTCATAGATGTTTCAATTCTACCTGTATAGTGGGGGATGCCATTAGCGTAGACCTCTGTGGCCTGCCCGTTGGATGGGGGTACTTGGAAACTGGCCACTGCTGTGGGAGATAACATGCTGGGAGGTCCTCCATTTATGGCTGCAGAGGATGATCCTATAATAGTAGCAGTTTTATTGATAATGATAAAATAATAATAACAATTATGTTGTACTGGCATTGTTGCAAAGGGGGCATCAAAGCATTGCCAGGATCTGAATTTGTCTTTCAGGGATGGCACAGCTTATCCAGCATGTCCAGAGTCAAACATAAAGCACTTTTCTCTGAGTTCAGAAAATAATCAGCACACAGCCTGTAGACTTTTAACTATTGGTGTGAGTAATTTCAATTTATTGTCAAGATAAATAAAATGATTTGCACTTACAACAAAAATATTTATTTATTTATGTGCTGTAACAATTTCTGTCAATACTATAGTAAATTTTAAATGTTATGAAAACAATTTCAAGAGCATCATTAACTGTACTTAATCCAGAGAGATAATTAAGAAAACTTGAATCAGTAACTATATTAAAATATTAACAGCAATCAACAACCATGCATTTACAAAAAGAGAGGAGATATAATTAAACTGTCACACACTCTATTAAAAAAGCAAATTAAAAATTACATGAAAACAGGAATATATATACCAAAGTAGAAGTGCAGATTTAGTACAAAAATAAGGAATGTAACTTACAGACCGCATTAAAAACAAGAATACAAAAAGAAGTACAGTTTAAACTCAAGTAAAAAACCCTTTTAAAAATGATGACTTCCAACATTAGCCCATATACATTGTGCATGCATAAAGAAAAGAAATATGACAGTAGATTTATATATATATATATATATATATGGTGCTTGCATTAAGAAAAGAAACATGACAGGTAGATTTATTAGAAAAAGAGAGAACATGTTATTCCAAAGCTAAGATGTGAAAGTGGGATTGGTATTATGATAAATGAAACTATATAAACAACAAGAAATAAGTGACAGAGTAACAATAAATGCACAAATATCCACATTAAGTAAATTTACAAACACTACAACAAAGAATGTTGAAACAAAAAAATAGAAAAAATAGAAAGAGGTAAAAACAGGAATACCAACAACAATCAACAAGAGAATAAAAAAAACCCAAACCAACAGTATTAAAAGACATTTATTAATAAAGCAACAGGCAATGTTAAGTACCAGCTGTTCTAGCGAAAGAAGCCCTACCACTGGCCAGGCTCCCAGTAGTAGGCGTAATGGCAGCAGTAGCAATTCCATTGGGAGCAGCAAGTCCAGAGATACCCTGCATCTGAGCCCCAAGAACATTGACAGGGCTAGCTGTTACATATGTACCCTGCGTTGCAGCCATCAAAGCAACTTGTTGTTGCATGAGCTGTTGTGAAGCCAGAGATGAGGATTTTGTATAAACTGGCTATAGCAGGCAAAATGGAAAAAAAACACATTGTTATTAGGCTTGGTAAGTGGCAATCTTAACAATATTTTATTAATAAGTGAACATTGTTAAATCAGATTTAAATGTGAGAAGAAAACAGTTACACTGAATACATATTTACTGCCAAAGACAAATGTTTCATCATACATTATTTTAAAAATTTTATTTATATTTATTTTGTCTTATTTATTTATTATTATTTTTTTGGGTGGTGGGTTTGGGTATTTAATGGAAGTTTTTTTTTAGTTTGTTTTCACATTCTTTGGCAAGCATATGTTTTGTTGATACATGAAAATGGTTGAGTTCTGTAAAAATACAGTTTTCACCACAGGAACATGAACAAGACCAGCATAGCTGAAAAGAAAAGTTTTCTTTCTTGTTTATTAGCAATTTTATTAATAATTTGTAAGCATAAATTAAGGAAGAGAAAACAGTCTTGATACAATGATTTAATGTGAAAGCAATAATTTAAACTAAATTTCTTATTGATTGCACTGAAAATCTTATTATTTCAATAAAATAACTATAATTTTGAAAACAATAATAATAAAAATACTTTGAAAAGATATGGTATTGCTTTGGGTACAGGCAGGCTGTTAGGGATACATTTTTAAAGCTCTTTTAAGATTATGATTTTGGTCTAACACAGAAGCTGTTAAAACCTAGGAAAGATTTTTAGACAACTATAAAATCCTACATATTTTTATCTGAGTGATGCATATTTTAAAATTAAGATACTTAGGATAAAAATGCTGCTGGTGCATTAATTTAATTCTTTTAAGGAAAAGATGCAAGTACTTATAAAATTGTTTTAAAATGGAATAAGTATTTATTTAAAAGTGATTTAGGGATATATTTAGAAGTGATCTTTTGCATAGCTGTATAATTTCACAGCATTATTAGCTGATTATATAATACTATTTTTTTATTATGTTAAAATAATCAGAGATTGTAAAATAGTTCTAAGTAAATTCTTGATCTAGAGACAACATAATATGAACAATTTTTTTTTATAAAGGTGGTTTTTAACAAGTAACAGATAACAACAAGTTATACATGCTTCTATTAAAGAAAATAAGGTGAACAAATTATATTTGAACGACCAATTTACCATTATTAACTGTCACATTTAATAAAATATATAAAAGAATTCTGACTTTAAAATAAAATTATAATTACTGACACAAATAGTAAATGGTGATCATTAGATTTGTTTGCTAACATTATTTTGTGAAAAGAATTAAGAGTAATGTAATATGAAATATAATACTATTATTTAGGAAAACCTTTTAATGACAAGAAAGTAGTATGTACTGAGTAAACTATAAAATATCAAAAACAACAACAAAAAATGCACAAACAACAATAAACAATAACCATTAGCAGTACTACACACTGCAAAACACATCAACCACACAAGCAAATTAACAACAAATATTAAGTTCAGATGTTAACAACAGCAACAATTGATATCATGCACTACCTTAATTAAAAGCAAGAATTCATATGTAAAACAATGGTTATCTATTTATATTTACCAAAGTCAATAAACAAAATTATGTTCATTTAGAAAATGTTACTGGTAGAAACAGCATTATTAAGATACTGCATAGGCTATTTTGTATTCATTTAAGCTTCTCTTACACAACCAACTTTATCTCGGTAAAAATTAATGTATTTTCCCATTTTAAATAACATTATTTTGGTTTTAAAAAAAGAGACTGTATTTAAAGTTTAAAATAATGTAAATCACAAACTGTTAGAGAATTATATGTGTTAGAGTAATTATTTTGTTTCATTTTTTCTCTTGTATTATCAAAATTAGTTTTATCTTTTATAATGATATCATAATAGTTTTAAAATTTTAAAACATTACAATAAAATTGTAAATATTAATTTCGATTTGATGTAATGTAGTTTAAAAGAAAAAAGAAGCATGAAGTCATTTTACCAATGTTTAAGATAGACATTTTAGACGTATAAGCGTTCTGGGAACTGGAATTAAAAATACAGCCACTTTAGTATCTGTGCACAAATTATAAACATCCAAACTGGGGATTGTTTTAACTTTATAATAACTCATAAATATGTAAACACCAATTATAGAGATAATGTTTGATTCACCACTCTAAACAATTATACAATTATCAGAAACATAGTACAGCAAGATATGAGAACTGTTTTAAAAGATGAAGACCTTGAATGTGTACTATTTAGCCTCTTCACTGTAGGCCTAATAACAGACTTAGTTCTGAAATGTCAATATGGTATTGATGTTAACAGTGAAGAGGGTAACCTGCACATGAAAAGAACTATTGTGCTCAATGCTTAGTGAAATGAAGCAAACATTTAAAATTTCTGTGCTTCAAACAATCCCCATTTAAGGTGTTTTAACCAAAGTTGATGCCAGAGAAACAAAGTGACACAGCTATTCTTTGCTCAACTTTGACAAGTACATTTATTATTTTTGAGTAAACTCTAAATTAATCACTTATATTATGCCTTTTAATTAGCACCAATTTTAAAGAGATATACAAATGGAAATGTTTGAGTACAGTACCTCAATTTTCCATGGGTACGATACACTGTCTGAGAATATGAGTGGATACTGAAACATAGGGAGTTTCAGGAAAAAAAACATTATAAAGGTATTGAATCAAATTCAATAATTTTACACACAAAAAATCTAATAAGCAATTTTGCAATGTTACAATTTTTTGTGTGTTGAACAATATTTAATAATTCCAAATTTATGCAGAATTGGTTGCTCATGAGAAGAAGAAGAAAAAGAAGGAGCCTAGAAGAGAACTACAAATAATATTTCAGGGCATTTGAACAGTGTTGGGGAACTCAAAATAATAAGACAGTAGAGATGACTATGATAAGATGGGAAAAATGGCTTTCAGAATGACATTTAAAAAGATCTCAGCATAGCTGATTTGTCAAGTGATGCTTCTTTTTCTTTTCTTCTTTTTTGTTAATTAAATGAAAATAATAGCAGCATGCACTCATACAAATTTGACTGAATAAAATAATAAAGAAAACAATTTTTAAAATGTGAAGTAATGAAACATATTTTATTTTTGTTATTACAAAGCTTTTACTCTAACTTGAAACATTGGACATGGAAATAAAAAAAAAACCTATACGCAAACTAAAACTTGTTGCACATATTAACTCTTTCTATACTTGACAAAATGATGTAAAACATCAGTATTAACTATTAAGAGTTCAGAAAGTGCAGAAAGAGTTAATTCATCAGAAGAGCAATAGAATGGCAATCTACATGTGCTCTAACCCCACTCCCCAACTTCCACTTATATTTGCTTAATATAATGCTCCCACAATGTGTAACAGAGGCATTTAGTCAGAAAAACAAAATAAATAAACTGCATATCGACCCATCTACTTTTGTAAAAAAAAATATATATATATACAGGCAAAGCGTGCTTGAAAAGAACCTACCAACAAGCATAGAGTAAGACATTACAAAAAGTGCTATTCTTTAAGAAATGTAAATAGTTTATGAAATGAAAAGCATAGTAGAAGGCAAGTTTAACATAATTGCCAGTAATAACTAATATCTTGATGAAGCAAAATACCACATTCAGAAAGGGCAGTGTGGTTGGTGGGACATATGGAGAGAGGGAGAATACCATAAAAAATATCTAATATTGTAACAAGCAAATGGTGGAGTGCATCTTTGCAAACTGGTAATAATGCAAATTCCTTCACATGCACATACTTCCACCCTTGATAGTGGACATCATGCAAATCACAATATAAACATACATAACTATAGTGTGTGAGGCAGCTGTGGTTAGAGACAACTAAAATTTTTAATTAGAAAGTAACACTGAACTCCAAGTGTCCACTAATAGACCAGCCAGTCAACCCAGTCAAGACAGGGAAAGGGGGAGGAAGCCAATAAATTCCTTAGCAACACAGTGTTCTTAACAATTTATCATCACAAGCACTCAAGCAAAAGATTAATACACTTAAGTATTTCAAGACTGAAAAGAGTATAAAGAAGAAATGAAAAGGAAAAGGAAGGTGGGTGTATGGGCAGAATGGTGTTTGGAAAAAAAAGAGACAGACACAAGAAACAGTTTTTAAAAAAATGTGAAATTAGTACACCTAGATAAGATCAAGTACTAGGAATGGTTTGAACACATTTTGTTTTGTTGTTTTAAATGTTATTCATGCTTTTTCAGAATTGAAAACAGATGTGTTATAAAGAAATAATAATAGTATACTTCAATCTAAAAAAATATATATCATTATGAAACATTAAAAAAATAAACTTAAAGCACAATTTTAAGTGTACTAAAAGACTGTGAATAAACTTCATTACAAGCTTAACGGTGAAAACAGTAATAAAATGTTAGAGGGTAACAACAGTGCAATAAAAGTAAACTTTTCTGTAATGCATGTTACAGTAAATAGAACATTATACTTTTAAATGGCTTTAGATGACTTTCATATCAAGAGACAGTGAAAGGGATTTCAGAATAATAAAATTTAAAAATTTATATTTTATGGTATGAAGACGAATTATGTCAGTTTCTATTGCATGCAAAATGTCTTTTCTGGCATATGTTTGAAAAGAAGATGAATTATATTAGTTTCTATTGCAAGCAAAATGTTTTTTCTGGTATATGTTTGAAAAGAAGATGAATTATATTAGTTTCTATTGCAAGCAAAATGTCTTTTCTGGTATTTCTGTGAAATGTAGATGAATTATTTTGGTTTCTATTGCATGCAAAATGGTTTTTCTTTTCTGGCATTTTTGTGACATAAGATGCAAGCCTTTTCCCTCCCAAAAAGTTAAAAAATCTAAGCAATTATTGAATCTCCCCCACTCCTTTATTATTTCTTAGCAACTTTCTTTAATGAAAATGCCAATGCATTTATTTTTGAACAATTTTTATTTTTTATCTAGAAAATGAACATGTAAGAATGAAAAATCCAGCCCTGAAGCAATGTTGATATTGAATTAAAAATATCTTTAAAAAGTAATATATATTATAATTGCAATTTGTCTCAAGAAAACCATATTTTAGTCTACAAATAACATGGTGACTAATGTTATATGTTGAGTTTTCTATCTAATTTATACCTAATGGTTATACTATTTCTGAAACTCTCACTTTTCCTGCAAAATAATATATAATTTTTTTTAAAATTGCTTTTATGTACATTTTATATAATTTTGCAAAAAAAAAAGAAAAAAAAGAAAGCAGTGTGTACAAGAATTACTTTTATAACTCTTTTATCAGCAAAATCTAACAAGGGGAATTATTTTTATGACAATTTAAAAATCCTAAAATATACAACTTAAAATTTATTATTTTTCTATGTGGGTATCAAATTTATTGCTAAATCCATAGATTTAAGAAATTTCAGTAAGTATGCCAGTAATTGTTATACAGTGTTTTACTTTCAGAGTGATACAGTAATACTTACAACTGTAGTTTGCAGTTAGAAACATTTACACTTTATACTGCAAATGCTGATCATTTAAGATGCTTTACAGCTTGTTTCTCATTTAATTTATCAATAAACACTAAAAACCTTTAAATAAAACAGTGCACATTTGCATAAATTATTTATTCATTAATCCAACTATATGAAAATGTCAAACATTTTTTGAAAAGCATAATATATACATATATGCATGCACACTCGCTTCCATGCCCACCCACGCACTCAAGTGAAGTGATGTTGGAAATGCAAATGTTAGATATCACATTTAAAGGTTGCAGGAAGAGCAAACTTTAAAAATAAATGTAGACTATGACCTCATGGTTTTATTGGTTTTAGCAAGCATAAACACAAAATAAAGGTAGGCTATGACCTCATGGTTTTATTGGTTTTAGCAAGCATAAACATAAAATAAAGGTAGGCTATGACCTCTTGGTTTTATTGGTTTTAGCAAGCATAAACATAAAATGCTGTTAGACTAACTAGAGTGTAAATGTTTAAAATACCTGTAGGCTAATCTGACCTCAAGGTTTTAGGAAGTGCAAAAGTTTTAAAATTTCTTCAGGCTACTCTGACCTCAAGTTATTATAAAGTGCAACTCATTTCCTCTTGCAAGAAAGTGTTCTTAATGACACCATATCAAAATACAATTATGTAAAGCATAATTACATCAAGTATAACTGAATATAAATGAATTATTTCTAAATATTCTAAATATGATTCATTTAAATCATGAAATATATCTTGGGTGTGCATCTGCAATATTATTTCTTAAGGCTTTGACAAATGAAGCAATTAATTTTAAAATTATTAAATTTAAATATTCATTACAAATATATATATATATATATATATATACAAGAATGTACAAGAGCACTTTGACAACTTCAGAGTACACTCTATCACAAAAATTATCACTACAATACAAAGGCACTCAGATATATATTATTATTTTAGCAGAACCCAAACCTGAGTGAGTGCAAAGAAATTAGCATAGTTCATTTTAATTATTTTCTAAAAGTGAACATGGAAACATTGAGTACTTTCATTTAAATGAAAATGTATGAAATTTCCTGCAAAGCAGAAATAGTAATTAAAAGAAAACTTTACATTTTCAATTGTGACATAACTATTTCTGCTTAATGTCCATTTCAAAAGTGTAATGATTTTATGAAGTCCAACCTGAATGAAATTTCCTTATATTTAAGGCCAAATTAGAAATAGTCAATAGAATATAACTTTATATTTTCAGTTTTTAACAGTAATATTATCTACTTCCTGTCCACCTTGAATGCAGACTGATTTTAGACACATATAACTTCTTTTGTAAGTGTCTTTAGAGCGACCCTTGAATATAAAAAAATGTAGTGACCAAAGTGAAGTGGTTTTAAATATAATTTATATTTCTATTTATAGTGATAATATGGTAATATAGTTTCTGATATTGTGCATTTCATTTTATGACATTATGGGTTCATTAAAGGAAAAGAGAACTAATGTAATCTAATTTCAAGAAAGAAAACAGTGTCAGAATAGTTATTATCTTTCTTTGCAAGGCAGCATTCTCTTTCTCAACAAAAAAACCATTTTCCTAATAAATAATAATAATAATATATTTTAAAAAATTAACAGTTCCAAAAAACAAAATTCAAAAGAGACAACCCCATTATACTGCAATTTATTTGTTAAGTGAGGCTTATTTCTATAATGAATTTATAAGCATATATATCAAATATGCAAAATAGGCTTTTAACATTAATAAAAATTAAATTCAATAAAAACTGAAATGAAAATATGAAGTTAGATAGCAGAGCTTGAATAAATTATAAAGAAAATATTCTGAATTAGTAAGCATCTTTCTGTAATACTTTCAAAAAGATTGGTTTATTTTCTTGTACTGGTTAAATACTAACTAAGCAAAAAAGAATAGGTCAGTTATATGACAAACTGTCTACCCACTTGTGTTAAAATGTAAGTCAAATGAGTGTTAACTGTTAAGTTAGCATGGAGTTGCGATCTTAAAATCTGGAATAAAAAGGGAAGAAAGTTGAAATAGTCACCTGAGAGAGAGAGTCGAAGGATCCAACACACGATAGCTCATAGGGTTGCTCCACCTAATAACACATGTAATCAAGGTTCATGTACAATGAATGACGCGGAATTCACCTTGTTGGCTGAAATGTTTTCTTTAGATTTTGATTATCTGTCAAATAATCATATCAGGGTTTGCAATTTATCTTGAATGTTGAAAAAACAAAATAAACTGAGAGCATTTTGGAGGATTACATTAGGAAATAACTTGAAGACTTAGATTTCTGACCATTTTTTTCTAAATAAAAAAACCCTGAATTTTGTATCTGTTTGCAGAGATAAAGTCATTGAGCAGTTATTTCTTGAAGATGTAAATTCTGATCATTCTTTATAAACACAGAACAGAAATAAGTCATTGACTAGTTATTTTATTTTTGTTGATCAATTCAAGAAAAAGTTGATTTTCACTTATACATTAACCTACAAGTTGTTAAATGCTAAGATTTAAAAAGCAGATTTTCTGAAATTACTGAAAATGTAACTACTTACATTTTTATTGTAGTCTCTCTACTGCACATATCCTAATGATAGTATTATATTATCTATAGAGTACCACGTACTATGCTAGTCCCTATCAATACTGGAACAATCTGGAAACACACACACAGACACACACAGACACAGACACACACACACGCATACACACACACACACCTAACATTTAAGAAAACCCATAAAGACTGTACTTATCATTTTGCTGAGACTTAAACTTCAAACTGTACTTTATAAAAACTAAAATGAAATAATATTTTAAAAAATAGGCAGAAAGATGATGTGTATTAAGTAAATTATATCAAATTTGCAAGACAAAAGTAGAATTTTTAAGTATATATTATAATAAGTTAACTATAGGTTATTTATTTACATTAATTTTTCTCTTCTCTTAGTTCATTCAGAGCGAATGATGTACATTTTAGAAAGGCAAGCTGTAATAATCAGAAAAATATCAACAGTCCAAGTTTTTGGAACTAATGGCTTCACATGTCATTATCTTCTTTAATATTGTCATCTGACCTGTATCATTTTACAGATGGCTGTGAAAATTGTATGCATATATTTATAAATTTAAAAATTATGCATATATTTATAAATATATAAATAAAACAATTAAAATACACAGTTGCATTAGTACTGGATCATGAATAACCATTTGTCTTTTATTTTTCAAAGGGTTTAATGGGTTATACAGATAAGATTCTTTTCTCTCTCCTCCAAGAAAATAATATTTCTTGAATGTTAGTTTCAAATAGCTGTTTGATCACAGGAAAAGGTCATAAGCTTCTTGTTCTGTGAGAATCTTTTAAAAGAGAGGAGACAAAAGAATTTTTTAAAAACTATAACAACTTTTACATTCAAATGGAATGACTAGTTAAAAGTTAATGTTCAATGTTTCATGTCTTAAATGAAATTATTATCATTTGTAGAGATGAATGAATGTATGTATTAGTGTGTGTGAGTGAGTGTGAATGTGAGAATGTGTACTGAAAAGCAAATGAGTAAGTGGCATTACACATTAGGTCTACTTGCACACATTTTTCTAAGTGGCATATCAAAGTTTCATACAAAAGTTCTTTATGAATGACATCTGCATCACTGAGAGAGAACATTTGTCATGCTCCACTGGCACCTGGGACATTCTAATTTTAACTTTACTTAAACCCATTGACCATAGGTTTTGGAACTAAATCAAAGACTTGAAAGAAAAACTTAATGGCCACCTTACAAAGAAATATGATGTAAAATGTCCAGTAATGATGTCAAGAAAACTAAAGCACCCAGATGGATGCATTTTTGCTTCTGCTTTTTGAAAGGATAAACAAAAATAAAAATCAGCATTTGTCTGAAGTAAATTTACTTATAATACCTGTACGTTGTATATGCATTTTAATTTTTCATCCTTAATGTTCTAACAAGTTTTCTTTCAAGTGAGGATGGCTCCATCAAACTGAAGTAAAGGAAATCAATATTTTCTATGTTCCACAAATTTTAATCCTCAAATAAAAGAAAGGTTGGTCAAATTATAGAGAACCACCACCATTCCTTATAAGGCTGGTCAAATTGTACAATCCCATTCCTTACAAGACTGGTTAAATTATAATTTATATAGGCCCACAAATCTTATTAAAAAATGCTTACATAGACTATAAGTTTCACTAAAAATAAAATAGTCAAATTATACTGCCCCATATATATTTTATTTTTAAAATTTGGTCCAATTATGAAGGCTTACACATCTTGGACATCTGTAATCAATGTCCAATGACCTACTGACCTATTACAACCATGTGTTTGCTCTGACATAGCCTAATCCAAGGGCTTGCCCTGACCAACCCTAATTCAAGTGTTAGCTTATACAGTATTACTGTCTTTGATATAAACACAGAATAAAATTAATGTATACTCTACTCAATGTATGAATTATGTATTTATATATGTATGTAGACAAAAATCCATGAATATATAATGTATTAATGTATGTACATACATACATATGCAAATAAACTGGGTATGAGTTTATATGCATATGCAAATTTAAAACAAGTGTTGGTTTTCATACAAAAACACACACACGAGTCGTATATATGATTTAAAATTTTAATTATTTTGCAATATATTCAATTTTTTCAACTGAAAAAAAGTTAAAACACTGGAATTTAATGGCTTACATCCCAAATTAAGAAAATAAAACAAACAATCTGTAGTGGGTCATGAATCAAAGATTAAAGATGGAAACACAACTAAGAAATGAATTAGTTTAATGAAAAAATTAAAACACCAAACAAATACCAATGATATGCTTTTTAACACTCAACATTGAATGCAGAGAAGTAGAACAACAATTACATAGTATATAACTAATTCCAGGTTTTAAAAAAAAGAAAATTATCCTAGTGACTCACATGTAATAAATAGAGATATAATGTCCTGTGAAAAAAAACAACAACAGACAATAACTTCATTAGGTTCAGAAGTCAAAATAAGGATAAGAGAATAAACCACAATTCCTTTAGGTAAAAAAAAGCTGACATTCTCTCTTGTTGAATAGGTGCCTAGTTCAAACGTAAGACAAATGTGTGTATAGGTAACAGTGGTATGAGATTAAATTGTCTAAAAACTGCTCCAAGACAAAAAACTATTCCATCTAGCATATGGAATATGAGCTCACTAATCAGAAGATATTGGTGAAAAGTTGTACTCACTAATCAGACAATATTGGTGAAAAGTTGTACTCACTAATCAGACAATATTGGTGAAAAGTTGTACTCACTGATCAGACAATATTGGTAAAAGTTTTACTCACTAATCATATAAATAATATTGAGACTGTGCTAGCAAATCATACAATGTTGTTGAAATTGTGAACTTTCTGACAATTGCACTCAGTACTAACCATATAATAATGCTGACAGCTGTTTATACTAAAACTATAAATATATTAAAAAATTATTCTCACTAACCTTATAACAATGTTGAAAGCTATTTAGTTATTTACACAAAAATTACAAAAACATTGCAAATTATATACTCTTACTTTATTGTAGTGCTGAAAACTGTACATATTAATCATATAATAATGTTAAAAGGTGTTTATAAAATATAAACATGGTTAAATGTATATTCACTAATCATATAACAATGTTGAAAGTTGTTAATGTAAAAATGTCAGCAATGCTGAAAGTTGTTTACACTAAAATACAAAAATGTTGAAAGCTAAATAAATACAACAATGCTGAGAGTTGTTTACATGAAAAATATAAAAATGTCAAAAGTTGTCTACATGAAAAATTCAAAAATGTTAAAAGTTGTACTGACTAAAAGTTCAAAAATGCTGCAAGCTGTTTTTGACAATTATGGAATGCTGAATGTTTTGCATACTATACAACTATCATAATGCTGAATGTTAAGCACACTAGGCAACCATCATAATGCTGAATGTTTTGCAGACCATTAAAATACTGAGCATTCTTACTCATCACACACTAATGCTGGTAAAAATCAACTTGTGCTCCTTTCAATTGAGAAAAACCATCAAACAACAGATTTTAAATTCTTTTAGTTTTTTTTTAAATTCATAAATCCTTGTACATTTTTATTTAAAGTGTCACAATGACATTTAACATTAATAATTACTTGTATTGACAAATGATTTTTTTTGTACAAAATCTTACAATTTAAATTTGGATTAACTATACCTCCCCCCCACCCCCATTAACCACTAACTCATTCTAGAACAAACTAAAATGAATAATTAAAGAGAACATATAATTTAAGAAATTAATAAAAATGTAAAAACAAAAATAAATAGTCCAAAAATTATATAAAAATATTTGCTAAGGCACAAAATAAGAAATATGAAATACTTAAACTAAAATTTATCTTGGTTATTAAAGTCCTCAATAAAAAATAAAAATATCCAAAGCTTAAAATGAAAAATGTATTTAAAATCAAAATTGTGGTTTTAAAATTAG
Source organism: Sinotaia quadrata (assembly GCA_028829895.1). Classification (NCBI taxonomy): domain Eukaryota; kingdom Metazoa; phylum Mollusca; class Gastropoda; order Architaenioglossa; family Viviparidae; genus Sinotaia; species Sinotaia quadrata. The sequence goes on along the minus strand of CM054181.1, from coordinate 104,175,413 downwards.
CACAAAACCTGAACTAAACTAAACTAAATATACAAACTGTAAAATTATATGAATAGAAACTTAAAAAAAAAAAATGTTTTCAAAATTTTGCTTTACTTATACTGTCTGAAATACTACAGTTTAATCTAGATTTTAAATACAGAGCATAAATGAAGAAAAAACATCCCACCCATTAAATTACGAAGATCATCTGCACAAACATATCACCAGTCATTAAATTATAAAACAACTACACACATCAGCTCACCTATCTACCCCAAAATAAAATAAAAAATAATTTCATATGCACATGTAACCTGACATTATATCAACAAAACAGAGCTCCTGTTCACTTCATTGCCTTGGGTATGTTAAAGAAACATTTCAATAATTTTACTTGTTCAGAAATGAGTCTCAATTCTTTGGCTAATGTGAAATTATATCAATTCAAACCCTCTTTGTACAAATTACTTTTATTAGTTAATATTTCTTAAAATGCACGTTCACCCTGAATTAATATCTGTCATCCTGATGTGACTACAAATTCTTTCTCTGGCATTCATTAGTATCTCTACAAATCATGATTCCTTCCTTGATGGGGTCAGACATTTGGAAACCTTGAAGCTGTATGAAGTTTTTGTCTGTTACTTACCAGAGGTACTGACAACATAGAAAGACATAGAAAATGACAACAGCATCATATGCAGTACAGTGTCTTCAACAACCATTAGATGCAACAACTAGCTACCTGTGGGAAAGTTCCATAAGCAGCGCCACCAATCTGTGACAGAGCAAAAGGGTTCAAGAGACCGAGTGGTCCGGCCATTTGCTGCATGCGGCGAAGTTGGCGTTCCTTCTCAGTGTCAGCAAACTTCACAACAAGACTAGAAGAAGCTCCCTGTTAACATAAATAAATAGATATTTTAATTTTTATAGCAAATGTTCTAACAAGACAAATATGTAATAAAATACAAATACAACAATTGCTGCTGAGAAATAAAAAAAATTAAAATGTTCTTTTTCTGGGGGAAAATAAATAAATAAATAAAGGTAACAAGGTATGAAAAAGGAAGCAACTATTTAACAGAATACCATAGGTACACAAACATTTTGATGTAAAGATGTAGACAGGCGCACAGCTAAAAGGAAAATCATCCCTACAAATTGCTTCCCTTAGGTAATCTTAGGAGAGCTTTCAAGGATAATACCAATTGAAACAGGCATGCACAGACCATAATACTTAGTAGCCATAGCAACAGCGTGCCTGCCAGTACTCTTGTGATCAAAGGCAGATCAATCAACTGTCAGTTTCTGAAGAAATTTATTTAGTCAATAAAAAGAATTCAAAGCACTCTAAGTAGTTTTTGGGTTTTAAATTAATGCATCATAATTTTGACATCCAGTTATATTTAGTTATATTTAGTTAATTAATTACAAGAAATTTGATACTGGATTAAAACATTATCGCTACATATACCAAAAGCATCCCCACTCCTATATACACGTGCACGTAAGTGTAAACTAACTCAAACAAGCGTACATTCTACCAAATTATAAATGAAAAAGCAGTCCTGGTTATTTTTTAAGACTGCAGAGTATAAGCAGGGAAAGCTGGGCCAACAGCACTTTTTGTAAAACAACAAATTAATGCATTCTCTCAGGGAATGAAGGGGGATGGTGGGTGAGGGAGCAAACAACATATAGATGATAATGATGCTGATATGATGGTGCTGCCCTTATTATATTAATGATTTAGTTTCATAAAGCACAAAAAAAAAAAAAAAAAAAGGAAAATCAACAGCAACTTTCCAAGATAGCAGCCAGATGCAAGTAGCCTATCAAATATATAATACTGTTTTGTACTGATAATGAGTTGTTACTCTTTAGTTGTGATTTAAATAGACAATGAGTTTGAAAACAGTTGTAATTATCAGCCAAGAAAGAAAGATATTCAATTATTTATGTTATCTCCAATGGGAAAATGAATGGATGTAAGAAACAAGTGTTTGCAATTTTGCTATTGAAAAAATGTCAGGTCTACTGCTGGAGATTCTTTGTTCTGGTGGAGACTCATTGAGGTGATGGAGATAGACACATGGATGGCATCTCACTGAAGAGAAGATGACTCACTGTGGTGAAGAAGATTCAAGGGCTGGTAATATAATGAGGATGATGACTCACTGTGAGAGGTGACTCACTGTGGTGAAGGAGATTCAAGGGATGGTAATATAATGATGATGACTCACTGTGAGAGGTGACTCACTGTGGTGAAGGAGATTCAAGGGATGGAGGCTTGTAATGAAAATGATGACTCACTGTGAAAAGTGACTTAATGTGGTGAAGGAGATTTAAAAGATAGAAGCTTATAATGAAAATGATGACTCACTGTGAGAGTGGTTCAGTACAATGAAGGAGATTCAAAGGATGGAGGCTTGTAATGAAAATGATGACACTGTGAAAGAAGACAGTGGGGGAATGAAGCTCATGGAAGGTGTGGAAACTGTGAGAGGTAACTTACTGTGGGATGAGACTGACTGTCAAAGGAGATTTAGTGGAGGAGACTCACTGTACTGACAAAGACTCAGTATGGGAATGGCGACTCACTGTGGGTTTGTGACTGATGATGGAGACTCATTGCAGTGATGAAAAATTGTTGTAGAGATAGAGATTTATTGTGAGGATTGAGAATTATTATATAGGTATATTATGGGTAAGACATTTTGTGATAATAATGGAATCAGTGTAAGGACAAAGTTTCATGAAATGAAGATATAATGTGAGGATAAGGACTAATGTTCGGATCAATAAACATTATAGAGTTGGAAACTATTTATGAAAATCCAGATTTTTTGCAGAGTGTGTGTGTGTGTGTGTGTGTGTGTGTGTGCACATGCATGTGCACATATGGGATCCTGCTACAAGCTTCAGTTAGAACTGCTACGAATACCATACTGCAATTGAGTCATCCATTGCTACTATTAGTATTACACTGATCAAGATGATGAAGGTGACCATGATGCTGATGGTGAGAAAAAATTGACAGTATAGACTTACGCATACCGGCATAGTCTGACTTCCATGCAAGGCATTGATTGCAGCTTGTGCTTCTGAGTGAGAGGAGAACTTCACAAAAGCACAGCCTGAAACAAGCAAAATAAAGTCATACGCATTTAGCTTTATTCATATCTCAATACCAAAAGCTAAGTGAGATTCTTTTATTGCTTACATAACTAAAATGTTGTTATTCCTAACTTCATATGCACAAACACAAACAAGAAAACATAAATACTCTTTAAAACTTACTTAATATAAACACTCCCACTATCATTCTTCATTTCACAAAACAAAATAAACCCAATAACTAATATTCCCTTTATTATTTAATTTACAAACTGTTCTTATTTCGCGTACACACACACATACACACACGAACACAGAGTAATGTCTGAAGGCACAGTAATGTGTACAAGCCTGAAGGCCGAGTAATGTGTATAAGACAATTATAATAATGTCCTCAAGTCTGAAGGCCGAGTAATGTGTGTAAGACAATTATAATAATGTCCTCAAGTCCGAAGGCTGAGTAATGTTTATAAGACAATTATAATAATGTCCTCAGGTCTGAAGGCCGAGTAATGTGTATAAATAAGCCAGAACATATAGTGTTCAATAGCGTACGCTTTATCACATGAGTAATATGTAAAAGACTAATGTTATCTAATGTTGCATTTTTTTATGTATGCAACTACAAATCTGTAGTTTAGTACATTCTGAGAAACATGTATGAATAATTATCTGCAAAAAGAAAAAAAATACTAAAATTTATAAACAAATTCAACAAAACAAGCACATTTCACAATATTACTCACAATCAATTGCAACTGGTCAAAAGGTAACTAACTTCTTTTAAACAGCGGTTATCAAAGAACAACTGACGCAGAAACTCACAGTTCAACGCCCCAGCAGGCTACAGGATAGTGGATTTTCTCAACAAGAGAATTACAGCGCTTGTATGTATGTGTTCGCATATTAAAGTCATTGTTTCCTACAACTTTCTCCAGTCTCTGAATTCATGAACCCGGCTACAAGATGCAGTGTCTACTAATCTGCAAAAGAGTTTCAGACCGGCCGGCCAGCCATGCGGACAATCTTCGATGACTGGGCCGTGTCAGTAGCTATGGGCGGGTTCGATGAGACATTGCCAGGTGACTGGACTTTCAGCATAATTTATTCAGAATTATCTTGACAAGCAGTGTGATGATGGATTCAGTAAAACCGTTTACCGATGAGCAATGGAGGTAATTTGTTTCTTAACTATTACCTGAGAGGATCCACGGGTGTGTATTGAACGTTGTCACTGGAAATGAAAACAAGAGCAACAGGAAACCAATGCACGCACCACAGTATTATCCACTGTGAAAGAAAACCAGGTGCTCGTTCCGGTCGAGGTAATTATGCATTCATAAGCATTCACATATTCCATTCTCTGTCTCTCTCTCACACACACACACACATAAACACAAACACACACACGAATACAAACACAAAAGAGGAATAGGTCCGACTGTGACTGCATATACATGCATAAGATAATATCAAATTTAATATATACTATTTCATACGTGAACACTCAGCGTCTTTTTAACTTTCAAGCGCGCGCGCGCATGCACACAAAGTCACGCACACTTATGCACACACCATCTCTTTCACATACCCACTCTCATATAACTAAGAAATAGTACACAATAACTAAAAGATAAATATTCTCCTCACAAACGAATATATACTCTCAGTTTCTCTTTCTCTCACGCACACACAGTATACACTGGGTAACTTTTATTCATATAATTGATATACTCTCATAAATTGTAAACTCAGTTTCTCTTTCTTTCAAGCACACTCACGCACACTCGCAGTATACACTGGGTAGCATTTATTCACGTAAATATTAGCATGCACATTCTTCATGTTTTACAAATAACTTCCACACTTAAGTCCAGGCGGCCATATATTTCTTGATAACTCTTTCAAAGCCACTCATTTAATAAGAGCAACCAATTTCCTGCCTTACCCTTTCAAGGCCATCAATTTAATAACAGCAACTATTCCTTTTTGTGATAACTCTTTCAAAGCCATTCATTTTAATAACAGTAATCAGCTCCTTTCTGGATAACTCTTTGAAAGCCACTCATTTTAATAACAGTAACCAGCTCCTTACTTGATAACTCTTTGAAAGCCGCTCATTTAATAATAGTAACTAACTCCTTAATTCATAACTCTTTCAAAGTCACTCATATAATAATAGTAACCAATTCCTCTACGAACATTTAGTTCCAGAGTCAAATTTATAATCGAGCAAACAAACAAACAAACGCCAAGCAGAATCCAAAAGAAACAAGTAGCAACCAACAGGACAACACAAAATGCCAGTTCCACGGCTGCTTATGTCTAAGAAGAACAATCGATACAGGTGGGCCGAGCTCTCAACACGACTCATTCGCGGGCTGTGCCAGCTTCAATCAATATTGCCCAGGGAAATTTCTGGCGCTGCAGTTCTATGCAGAAACGCCAGGCTTTGGGCGTGAGTCACCTTCCTCAGCATCAATGAACTTAACACAACAACAACGACGACAGCAGTAGCAAGAACTCCGTCTAATTTTGAGCCGCCCTCGGCACGCGCGGGTATTCTGTGTAAGGTGACCATCTTGAGTTCCACAGAACATCGATTACACGTGCTGAGGTAGACAAATCGATACTGAAGCAGAGAGAGAGAGAGAGAGAGAGAGAGAGAGAGAGAGAGAGAGAGAGAGAGAGAGAGAGATTCCTTTCCACATTTCGTTCCGCGCGCTGACAGTGTTTCCCCTCCAGGCGGGTAGGATTGTCACAGGCAAGCATTCAGCAACTCCTGGGGCTAAGACAAAAGGTGTCCGACAACATAAACCAATAAACATTGTAGAGTTTGCCGCTTTCTCTAGCTACCAACCGTTGAATACTGCCGCTACCACTAATAACAATCGCTGAAGCAATATCACAGGTGTATGTCACAGGTGTGTCATACCTGTGTGACATCACTCGATTTTGATGCTCATTATCCGGCTTCTGTACTGACACTAGTCCAAGAAGGCGACTATCATTTATCATCCTCGCCTCACGGACAGTTTGCGAATACATACAAAGGTATTAACTCGCAAAAGCAGCACGAGAGGTGACGTCACTCGAACAAGAGGCTCGTAACGCTAGTCCAGAAAGATGACTACCATTTTTCATCCTTATCTTACATACACAAGTGTTAACGCTCAAAAGATGTGTGAGAAGGGTGTGGGGTGGGGGGAGAGGGGGGAGGAGATAGGGGCGTATATGTAGAAGATGAAAATGATCAAGACTTCCCAGAGTTTTCTTGGAGATATTAAATGGCTGCCATTCAGCTAGCCACTCCTCCCCCGTGCACAATCCCTGATCATTTAGAAGGATTGTTTAGACTCCAGACATTGTCAGGCGTGCGTGAGGTCGACGTTAGGATATCGTAAATGACGTATCTATTACTCTACAGTCATAAAAAAAAAAAAACACACTAAAAAACCCAAACAAACAAAAAAGCAGGCAGTAAAGCATCAGAATATAAAAACCTAATCATAGTCTAAAATAAAACAAACAATTTTAAAATCAACCAAGTATATAAACAACAAACAAAAACCAAACAACCACCACCCCACCCCAAAAACAACGGGTGTCGGTTAACACAATGACAAAAAAGTAAGCAAGAAGGAACAAAGACTTAAACAACCCAACGAAACAACTGCAAATATCTTCAAGCATGCATTCCAAAAATATCCTGGAAAGTTTCAACGAAAACCGTAATTGCGCAGTAATGCGGGTTCTCCAAGATAATTTATACCAGTCTGGCACCGCACAGCTCTTCCAGGCACACGGCGATCGATTCTTACCAAACTGTATCGTACACAAACCGCCATAACCTTTACGTCGGGTGGCGTCCAATGCCGGTATTATGCCCTGCCATCGTTAAACTTGGTGAGGCTTGTAGAATATATTTCGCGCGCGCGCGTGTGTGTGTGCGTGCGTGCATGTGTGCGTGTGTGCGTGCGTGCATGCGTGTGTGCGCGCGCGCGTATGTAGCTAGGTATATATTTGTGTGGATATATGTATGCATGTGGATATGTATTTAACAGAAAGCTCTCCGTGGTTTTATTAAAATATATTTCTAGAATTTTTTTAATTTGATCAAAAGTCAATTAATTAATTTTTAAAAGTCTGCCTTTAAGTTTCATCTCAGAAAGTGAAGCTTCAGTTGCAGACAGTAAGATTGGAGAAGATAATGTAATTAAATGCGAAATTGATTTTCCCTCATAAAATTTAACATTGATTCTTAAGCACAAAGAATCGTCCGTTTCTTTATCTAACTTAATTTTTGCTTACGAAAAAATATTTAATCAATTTTCTTTGAGAAAACAGCATATGGTAGTCATGAATGTTAGCAGAAGACATCTGATGAACAAACAAACTAGAATAAACAAACAAACGAACCAAAAACCTAAACGAAACTAGTACAAACGAAAAAATTAACTACCTTCTTACCCATTAACGAGATCTATACTATTTCCGTACTGACTTCTTAGTGTGGCTCATTAAAAAATAGTCCCGTTAAAGTACCCCCACACATATATCCACCTTACCCACACCCGCCGCCTCAATTGTGTTTTTCTTCCTTTCATATTCCCCTTTTGATCTTTTCTATGCTACATTCATTCCTCAACAAGACTCGCAAAACAAATCCATGCCTCCTCAACAATACTCGCAAAAAACCAAGCCTCCTCAACAAGACTCGCAAAACAAACCCAAGCCTCCCTAACAAATTATATTTCTTTCATTCTATTTTCATTATCACCTCTATCACATCTTGGTATTCAGTGCTTTTCTCAACAGTCCGCAACCCTATTACCCCACCACCACCGCCACTATACCTCCCCTCACATCTTCACCCAAAAATATGATTTAGCAAATATTTCTGCCGTTTGGATCTCTTAGCGTGCGTTCGTTTGGGTGGATCACCCCCCTCCCCCCAACAAGAAGTGGGATAACATCTTTTGCCGATCCGAACCCTTAGTGCCATCTATGTTCTTATAGCGTACCGACCACATTTGCCCCAAAGTGAGGGGAGATCTTACCTTTGCTATTGCCGTTTTGATCCCTTAATATGGTACACTCCTCAATAGAGCCGTACGGGTGGAAGAGCTGGCGTACGTCTTCCTCAGTCTGTTGCTTGTTCAGCATACCCACAAACAACTTGCGGTCTTCTGAAACATAACAAAGGAAGGCAAAATCTAATATAGGAAAGTAAAAAAAAATAATAAATAGTACAGCCTACTGAAAGAAAAACAAGCTAACGGTATACTGTGGAATATCTGAGCACAGATCTGATATTGTTAATCTCACGGTAACATTAAATGTCACCCTACGAAGACAATATTACTATCTGTCTCACGGTAACATTAAATGTCACCCTAACAAGACAATATTACTACCTGTCTCACGGTAACATTAAATGTCACCCTAACAAGACAATATTACTACCTATCTCACGGTAACATTAAATGTCACCCTAACAAGACAATATTACTACCTGTCTCACGGTAACATTAAATGTCACTCTAACAAGACAATATTACTACCTGTCTCACGGTAACATTAAATGTCATCCTAGAAAGACAATATTACTACCTCTCTCACGGTAACATTTAATGTCACCCTACAAAGACAATATTACTACCTATCTCATCTGTCTCACGGCAACGTTAAATAATTCTCAAGAAGTAAAATACTACTACCTGTCTTTATCACGGTAATGAATTAAATAGCGCTTTAGGGGGACAAATATATAAAACAATCTCTCGATAACATTAAATAATACTCTAGAAGAACAACATTATTATTATCTATATCGCGCTAACATTAAACGGCGACACTAGGAGAACGCTTACTTTATCTCTTAATGTACCATTAAACAGTTCACTAGAAAAACGGTTACTACTTGTTTCGTGACAACAGTATATAGAATTCAAGAAAGACAACTCTCTCACGGTAAAATAGTTCTCTAGAATAACGATTACTACTTGTTTCGCGACAACAGTATATAGAATTCAAGAAAGACAACTCTCTCACGGTAAAATAGTTCTCTAGAATAACGATTACTACTCGTTTCGCGACAACAGTATATAGAATTCAAGAAAGAACTATCTTACGATAAAATAGTTCTCTAGAAGAACAGTTACTATTTGTCTCAAGGCAACAGTGTATAGAATTCAAGAAAGACAACTCTCTCATGTTAAAGTAGTTTTCTAGAACTGTCTCAAGGCAACAGTGTATAGAATTCAAGAAAGATAACTCTTACCTATCTTACGGTAAAATAGATTCTAGAAGGAAAATTACCGAGCTCGCAGGTTGTTGCTATTCGTTTCAAGCTGCTGGCAAAGCAAATGGAAGAAGAAAACAGATTCCCACTGTTTCTACACTGTCTTAGTGAAATAAATAATTACAAAATTGCGGCCCTGCCATTCTGATACCTTTGTTCGCAGAGAAAGAGAGAAAATGGATTTGTGCACAATTATTTTTTTGCTTTTCGCTGTAACAGACGACACTAACGATATTGAACCATTAGAATTAGGCTGGCTTATTTTAGTGTTGAAATTAATCAATTTATTTATCTATAAGGCAAGTTGTAAAGCGGAAGTGACGTCTTTCAGCCCGAAATAATAATGATTATAATAATGTTGACAATCTTGAATTTGATTGTAACTCAGTACAATGGGGTTAACTTAAGAGAGAACAGAAACTTTCGTTTTGACTGATACTGTTTGTGTAATGTTCAGTAAAGCACTACTTTCAAAACTGGTGTCCCATTACTGTGGAATATCAAACCATAATCACAGTAAAAGAACATATTCATTTAATTCTTTTACTTAAACTACTGAAATTTCCGGAGGGGGAATTTCCCGCCCCCCCCCCAAACAAAAAAAAAAACATAATTAAATAAAAATGTAGATCCAGATTGATGGGTACAAGCAGTAAAAGATTCGTTTCCTTATAAAGATATTTATTTCCCACCCCTCCCCAACCAAAATATACATTTTTTGTCAATTTGTTTTATTAAAAAAACGGGCGAAAAATAGCAGCAAGTGAAATGGAAGGAAAGTAACAGTTGTTACGATGACAACGGAATAGTCTCTAGTCATGTGTAATCTCTACGCACGCAAAAGGAGCTCAATGATAGTTAAAGACAATGTGACGTATGCGTGTGGTGTTGAAACTACGTCACCGCAGCCTTACCAAACTCAACTAATTTACGTAGACTGGCAGCTATAAACCTACACTTCTAGGCCGGGTTATCACCTGGCGTGTGCAGACAGATATCTGGCCATAGGGGACACGCACAAACTTTCTCTTACGACTCTGCAGACCGTATTGTATACATCTGATCGAAGGGTCATATACACGAAATTAATAGCAAACTTTCTGCTCTACGTCTCTGACTTGCTTAACAAACCCTATTTCTAAACATTTGACCAGGGACGTGTCATTTAAAAAAAAAATTAAAACCCCACTTCAAGTGACTGTTCAGAGCAAAGATCTTGACGAGTTGTACTAACAACACAAAAACGAGATAATAAAACTTGTTTACTCAGACACGTCACTAATGAGTTAAGAAAAGTCCGTAGATTATCGCGGTGACGTCACGGATAGAGACCTAACTGGGAAATGTCTCGTCATGAATCCGTGTGTTCAGGTTTCACAGGTACCCTGGTGACTCCCTAACACACACGAGCTAAATTCGACAGTCACAACACCATTCGGACAACACGCACGACTGAGGAATAAAAAAAAAATGAAAAAGAAAAAAACAAAACAGCTCAATGAACACGTCATGCACTAGTAATGATACAACATTTAGGCCAGCAAAAAAGATTAAGGGGAGGGGAGGTATGAAGAGAGTGCGAAACGTCAACATACAACAATAGCAAAACAGAAAGAAAAAATGTTCCTTGCTAGCGCTGGGCTTCATGAGATGATAGTCCATTCCCAGCTACACGTCTTTAAAATCCGTCCATACTTAGGAAGAGTGTCGTAGTTCTGTTGTTGCTTGAATATGGCTACAGAAGCAGCCCACTCTCTCATGCTTGAATATGGCTACAGAAGCAGCCCACTCTCTCATGCTTGAATATGGCTACAGAAGCAGCCCACTCTCTCATGCTTGAATATGGCTACAGAAGCAGCCCACTCTCTCATGCTTGAATATGGCTACAGAAGCAGCCCACTCTCTCATGCTTGAATATGGCTACAGAAGCAGCCCACTCTCTCATGCTTGAATATGGCTACAGAAGCAGCCCACTCTCTCATGCTTGAATAGGGCTAATGAAATAGGGAAACTGACATAGTCTTCTGTTTTTATACTTGATTATGGCTAATGAAATAGGGAGGCTGACATAGCCCTCTGTTTTTATACTTGATTATGGCTAATGAAATAGGGAGGCTGACATAGCCCTCTGTTTTTATACCTGATTATGGCTAATGAAATAGCACAATGGTCATAGCTCTTGTTCTTGAATTTGGCTAACGAAACTGAGAAAGCGACTTAGTTCTGTCTTAAGCTTGAATTCGAATATGGCGAGCGGAAGTGATATATTTGTCAGACAGCCTAAAGATTGTTAGTGAAGTAGGCAGGTACATAACTCGAAATACAGTTAGTATCATAGAGCAAAATATATTGCACAAATTTCGTTGCCTCTATTCTTGAATTTCAAACCAGCACGCGAACTTGTAAAATGTAGTCCACAGCCTACATTTTAACAAGCGAATTGGTTTAATAACCTAGTGTCCACAACCTGCACTGAAGTAACATGCGAACAGGTAAAGTTAAACAATAAGTTCGCCAAAAGAGCCTCCAATGAATCTTTATTTTTCAGTTACTTTTCTTACCCTTTTGTTTGTTTGTTTGTTTTTTTAAAAAAAAATCTTAATCAAGCTGTCAAAGAAATTTTCTATTCATTGTTCATTTGCTTGTCCTTACCCCTGAGTAACTTCGCCCAACTGTATGTATTAGTTTTTATTAATCTGGGAGTCATTCTGATGATTTGATTTTATCTGCAGTAACACGTTTAATTTTATATAAGCAACACCGCAAACATTGCCTAAAAGTTTATGTGAAACATTTTAAGTCCAAGCACTGTCAATAAAACGTTTTAATCTGAAATGCCTCTACCAGGGGGAATGCCAATAATAATTTTTTAAAAAATGGGAAGAAACAAAATATAAAATATTCATTGGCACCATTAGACCTATGACTCAGCAATGCACTACAATCTCCACTCCAAGACAAGCATGAAGGAATGGTACCATCATTACCCATCAGAACAATAAGTGCTCTTTCCAGAAATAAAAGCACAAAATAAAAATAAAAACGATAATACCAACAGAAAGAAAAACAGACCTGTCAGCAGCACCATTTCAGACTAAATGATAAAAGTTATTCATAGATGCGTTGGTTTTTTTTCCTTCTTGGAAGTGAGATTCCAAGCTCGATAATCATAAGGTACAAAAGTTTTTTTTTAAATTTTTATCTCTCCCGTCTTTCCCATCAATCTTCTGGCTTTCTATAAATAAGGACCAACCACCGGACCACCTATAAATAGCTTATCTCTCACTCTCTCTTTATATATATATATAGTTCAGTAGTTTCTACCAAGAATGTGTTTACATGTACTTAAAGCAAAAAGGTGGTGCGAATTTGTTTTCTTCTCTCCCTTACTTGTTTTGAGTACGTTAGAAAAGAAGAAATACACAATTTAGAAATGCAAATTAGCTTATTATTATCTCAGGGTATTTCAAGACAATAACTGTACATTCGGAAACATTTACCTTGCACAGGACAATAATAATAATAATAATAATAATAATAATAATAATAATAATAATAATAATAATAATAATAACAACTATCAGTACAAACGAATGTCATTAAGTGTTATAGTTGAAGAACAAGGAGCTGCTATCTGCTCTCCCCAGCATATCTACCAAAACACATGAGGATTATGGCATGGTGGGGTGTGCTAAAAAAAAGGAAAAGCTGACCTTCAGGATGATGCCATGACAAGTGTTACGTGAATTTGTCCGGCATCGCGATTGATCGCCACTAGTGTCCATGCCTAAGATGATACTGTTGGGGCTGCAGCTGATGTTGTCTGGTAAGGAAAGTTGCAGGATTTGTAAAGACGAAACTAGCTACCTGTCTAAATCAGAGTTTTCACATTGATATCCACCGATTAGTAGTAGACTCCTACAACGAAATTAACTAGATATCTAGACTCCTACAACGAAATTAACTAGATATCTAGATTCCTACAACGAAATTAACTAGATATCTAAATTTTCACACAAATTATGGGATAAGCCAAAACTAACTATATACCTAACTCGAATTCTCGAGTTCGGATCCGACGGCCATTCATATTTTGGTATTTATATTTATCTGAACTGGAGTTTTCTCGGAACTAGCGGGGTTTTGAAATTGCTACGAGGTTCTAGCATTATTTTTGCTTGCGATCATGTCAGGGAAGAATTTCTTGCATTTAAGATCCTAATTAATTTTGATTGGTACATAGATTTCCAGGTTTGATTGGTACATAGATTTCCAGGTTTGATTGGTACATAGATTTCCAGATTTGACTGGTACATAGATTTCCAGGTTTGAAAAAATGAATAAGTAAATAACAAGCGAGAATGAAATGATAAAATGAGTGAGAGAGGGAAGGAGAGAGAGATAAAATAAAAAGTAGATAAAATAAAACGATATTAACAGAGTAATAGGTTCTGATAATTTTAAAATTTTCTTCCGACCTCTGCGCAGAACAACTGAACACTCCATAAGATGTCACATTTGTTCGAGCACGAATTTTTAAACCACACCTCCAAGTTATAATGTCTGGAACCGCTAAGTACACTTACTTTTAACGGAATCCATCACAGACTAGAAGTCTGAGATCCAGCACGAACTTCAATTCAGAATGGAACAATAGTTTACCGGTCATGAAAACAACAGGAGAACTGGATATAAATCTAATCCGCGGCTCGAAGGATAGATAGGAGGCGAGAACTATTCAACAATGATAGCTGTGGCCAAGATATGGGCAGTAAACGTGTTAGAAGAGTATATGTAACGATACTCAGAGCCGGTCATGTTGGCGCCCCCTACGCAAAACACTGTTTTCAATTATCTAAAGTCCTGTAAGTGTAAACAGGTCACGCGAGAAACCTCTGAAAGGGCTCGCTATTGGATATAGTGGAGGTGTCATCTTGTGATTTGAGTAGAATATCCCTGGAATTTACGGAACAGAACGTCCATGGTTGTGTGTGTGTGTGTGTGAGAGAGAGAGAGAGCAACAGAGAGAGACAGGGACAGAGAGAGAATTGGCTGTCAGCAAATTTATTAAATGCATTTATATACACTTGTGGGAAATAAACTATTGTAACCACGAAAGATCAAGCGATTTACTCCTATAAACGTTTAAATTTAAAAACCACCAAACAACCAGACAACCAAACAACCAGACTATTGTTGATGGAAAAGAAAATCATAATTTTAAGCAGAACTGAACAAAACGATCCCAAGTTTATCTGTAGGCCTGTTGCCTTTTTGTTTTTATACCACACACAAAAAAAACACACACAAAAAAAAACAAAAACAAAAACAAACCCAAATTTATCTAGCGCTTGAAATAACCCAAGAAACAGTCTCACTCGTCAACTGATGACTTAGTGTGCATAGTTTCAGTCTGACAGGTAGCACAGAGTTTCACAGTGTTCATAAACCAGCTATATTTCGGATGGATGTTTACAGCAAACATCAATCATGACGTCATCGTTTTTATCGATAGCCATCTGAAAGAGGTGCCAAGCGCTGCTCCTGGAGACGAAATATGCTGCGCATGGAACCAACTGTTCCAATCCATCTGGGGAAATTCGGGATGTGCAGTCTCTTTCTTTCCCCACTAGACAGATTGATGATGCAACCAACTTTAAACGCGACTGATTCAGACAGCACACGGCACGTGCTTTCCACGCGCATTCCGGCGCTGACATGACGAGAGAAAACGAATTCCCACAAAACATGTATCAAGACAATGTTTTTGTTGCGTTTTTAGTTTTGAATGAAGTTTTTTCTTTTCTTAAAAGACAATTTTCTTTTTGAAAAATTACCGCAATTGCAAGAACAGGCATCAATATATATATATATATGTGAAACAGGAAGTGTTTTGTGCCGACTAAGTCAGCCAATAGTGTTCGCACGGAATGTGAAGTGTAGTGAAGTTTTGCTTTTTGCAAACTATCCACATTACTTTTCAAAACACGCACAAAATTTTATACAAAATAGAATATTATTTAATATGAAAAAGATCACTATACACTTAGCTGCAAACTAAATTTTTTGCAAAAGCCAATCCCGCCGTGGGCCGGACGGAACACAGTAACAAGCGAGAAAGGGGCAGGGGAGAAAGAATTCATTTTACCCATCGAAACACACCGGTCTGCGTTTGGCCTTTATTCACATATCTGTTTGACTTATTAACATTCTGGCTAATAGGTTTGAAAGAAAGAAAGACTAGAAAGAAAGAAAGAAAGAAAGACAAGAAAGAAAGAAAGAAAGAAAGAAAGAAAGAAAGAAAGAAAGAAAGAAAGAAAGAAACGAAGGCAGCTTTCTCCAGGAGTGACAGAAATAAAATTGCCAAAAGTCTTAGCGCGACAACGATATTACTTCTCAACCACACACAACCAACCACCATTACCCCCTCATAATATTTACATAGAGACCCCTCAACCAACCACCATTACCCCCTCTTAATATTTACATAGAGACCCCTCAATCAACCACCATTACCCCATTATAATATTTACATACAGACACAACCAACCACCATTACCCCCTCATAATATTTACATACAGACCCCTCAACCAACCACCATTATCCCCTCATAATATTTAATTTACATACAGACCCCTCAACCAACCACCATTACCCCCTCATAATATTTACATACAGACCCCTCAACCAACCACCATCATCCCCTCATAATATTTACATACAGACACAACCAACCACCATTACCCCCTCAAAATATTTACATACAGACCCCTCAACCAACCACCATTATCCCCTCATAATATTTACATACAGACACAACCAACCACCATTACCCCCTCATAATATTTAATTTACATACAGACACAACCAACCACCATTACCCCCCTCATGATATTTACATATAGCCACAAACACACGTGCAACAACAACCCTGAAATTTAATTTGTTGATTATTCTCCGTATACTTAATGGTCCGACAGTACATAACATCAACCCATCTTAGTAGCACCAGCGGCATTGAAAAAATAATAATCTACAAAATACATATTTTTTTAAAAAGACAAATCTTTGCTAAACACAACAACAACAACAACAAATAATCAACCTTGACAAATTCTGTGCACGGATGTTCACATAAATTAATTCTGCAGTTGAATTGCAGACGAAAACAGTCCGTCTGTTTGATAAAATTTTCTATTTCAGTGCCAAGTTTATACAATCTTCCAGATTAGACTACTTACAAGAGGGCTAACTCGTCTAGTTTTCAATTCAGCAGTAAGGCTGAAAAACTCGCAACATCTTATTTATAGCATCTTGGGGTTCCGACAGTAGTTCATGCAAAGAACCAAATTGGTAAAACTGAATCCAAGACGTTTCACTTCTGCCAATCACCTGCGTTCCAGAAAGATAAGGGGCGACAACACATTTCCAGTTGTACTGTCAAGGTCACCGTAACTCCTGGTTTCGTGCCGATGGTGTCTTAGTAATGTTTATCACTCTTTATAAAATATTTGCTATTTCATATTTATAATACTTTGTCACACGTTTTTTTACTAATTTTTATTATTTATTTCAGTCAAAATTATACCAATAATTTATAGCATTTATTACTTTGAAATACAGTCTTTACTAATTTATATTAATTACGTTGTAATATATGATGTACTAGTTTATTTAATTTATTTCTCTGTCATACAACATTATTAATTTATTGCTCCGCACTAATTATATTCTTTAATAATTTATAATTTTTATTTTCCTCTTATAATTATATTCTCTCTACCAACTTATGATATCTATTGTGCAGTAATATACTTTCTACTAATTTTAATTATTTATTACTTTGTGATAATTATACTCATTTCTAATTTACATTGCATTCCATTGTAATATACTCTTTATTAAGGTATATTATTATTTTTTACTCAGTAATAACTATAATTTCCCAATTACTATTATTTATTAGGATGCACTATACTGACCACTAATTTAAATTATTCATTGCTCTTAAATATATTCTTGTTAATTTATAATATTATTACTTTCTTATAAATTTATCTTTACTAATTTATACTACTTGCCTTACGGCAGATCATAAATCATTTCATCTTAAATCCTTGCAATATACTACCATTCAGTCTTTATAATTAAAATATTTATTATTTTGTAATAATTTTACTCTTTACAAATTTATATTATATAATTGCCCTGTATTACACTTTTAATTGTATATACATTCTTTATCATTTATTAAACTGTGATATACTATCCTTTTTTAATTTATATCAGTACTCGACAATGATTATATTTATTACTAATTTATATTTTGCCTTGCAATATACCCTTTTACTGATTTGTATTATTATTTTATTCAATTTATTATATTATATAAATTATTCAATTCAATTTATTCTGTAATAATTACGCTCTTTTCTGATTTACAATACTTACTATCATGCAATACAATCTTTACAACTCTGTAATATTTATTAATCTACAATAATTCTGCTCTTTACTAATTTATATTTTTATTACTGTGCAATAATTGTACAATTAGATATTTTATATTATGAATTACCATGTATTACACATTTTACTAATGTATAGAGACAGAAACACACTACACACTACACACACACACACACACACACACACACACACACACACACACACACATACACACTGCTTAGTCTCTTGAAATAAAATCTTAAAATTAATAAAAGAAAATCTCTTTCTCTTTCTTTAATATACTATTATTTTTTTCGTCCCCCTTTTCCATTATGACTAAAAAAATAATATCAATCGGGAACCCTAGCTGCTAAATGTTCTGCTTTGGCAGAATAACGGAATCAGCCGACTGTGTGACCAAACACCGGCAATCAAACAATGGTCTCATGGGAGTGGAACCTGAGCAACGACTGGACTCCCATTAAGTTCCATTTAAGTGTCTGCACTGGTATTTCTCACGTATAGAAATCACTGCCAGGCGTACGACTAGCGGGAATTCAGGTGTTAATACCGTTCTCCTGAAGGTCGACTTGACTTAGAATCTAATGCTTCCAGCAGGCCGCCACTACAAGATCTTGGTGATTGAAACCAACGGAATACAAATCATTACACGCGGTCATGTGTATAGCCAGTCGTGGGGTAAACAGGGTAGCCTGCATTTGTTTGCCAGTTTTGTTTCCAGAAGAAATCGATGGGATCGTTGTCGAACCGGAAATGACGTTGCTAAACAAAGCGCTTTGCAGTATGACCGACAATGACCAATCAGCTTTAACGTGGTGCAGGTCCCACTGTTTCTCGTTTAAAGAATAAAACAACAACAACAACAAATCGATATGTCTTGTAACAAAAGCCATTCTTCAACGGAATGTATTTCAGCAACTGCAAAACAATATACAGGTGAAAAATATGGAGACAGAACCCTACATAAATTAACATTCCATAAAACTGTAACGAACCCCGCTTCCCCACCCCACCCCTTAACAAATGTAGATCTGAAATGTGTAAAGCTTACCTCCCCTGATTAATCTGTTTAATGTGGTAAATGCCCGGATGTAGGTCTAATGAAGTAATATTGTAATATCTTTCTTCTTCTATTTCTTTTTAAATCCCAAGGCGCATACACATGCCAGAACGACTTAGCAGCAATGTCAGATATGAATTAAATGCAATGAGAGGTAACTCAGCTGAAACTTAAAAAAATATAACTTCTTTTTTTCCTGTACCCTTTCTTCTTTCTGTGAACATATATTGTCATTCGCTTAAAAAGACAAGGACACTGAGATCCAGACTAGGATCCTACTGAAAGGGTTAATGCGAACAACCCTAATACGAAGATTTCAAAAAAGTATTTATCACCTAAATGGCCCCAAAGCTCTATCATAAGCTTCCCAAGAGCACGTTTCTAACGAATTCTCTGAAAGCTTCCTGATAGCTTTGTCCTAAATCGCGTGCATGTTAAATGAGTGACAATGAACGAATATTTTATTCAGTCCAGGTCACGTGCAAGACAAGCTCCTGTCCATCGCGAATTCACTAGTGTACCTTGCTGTCCTCACTAATCGCCAAATGTGCGGAAAGACAAAACTTAAAAATAAAAAATAAAATAACGGACAGATTAAAGAAAAATACTATTGATGATTTGTCAAAGAAATTATTTATACGGACCACCATAGACCAGTAATAGTTTGTTTGCTGAATAATTATAATTAATATCTGATCGATAGGTGCAGGCTAAACAATGATTAGGGTACCATATAGGTAGTGAAAGAAAATACATGATACTGCGGTGAGAGAGTCTGATTCAAACAATTTGAGAGGAAAAAATAAATCCAAATAACTGAAGAAATTAGATCGCAGTTTTAAAGAAATGTAATAATATACTAAACATTTAAAAAAAGACAGATGAGCAGAACAAAAACACATAAATATTGAAATAAAAACTTGTTGGGAAGTGGGTGAGGTGGATGGAGAAGGAAATTAATTAAGAAAAAAAGCCGTGAAGAAAACAGATCTCGATCTATGTATTAAGAGACTAAACTGTTGAACTAAATTACGAAAGAAGCGAGGAAAATTTGGTACTGAACTATTTAAATAGAAACGGTTTTACAGTTCTAGTTGATAAGTAACTTTTAGTTTGTAAATAGGTTGTTATACTTCAAGTTAATAAATAACGTTTAGTTTGTAAATAGGTTGTTATACTTCAAGTTAATAAATAACGTTTAGTTTGTAAATAGGTTGTTATACTTCAAGTTAATAAATAACGTTTAGTTTGTAAATAGGTTGTTATACTTCAAGTTAATAAATAACGTTCAGTTTGTAAATAGGTTGTTATACTTCAAGTTAATAAATAACGTTCAGTTTGTAAATAAAAGATAAACAGTGGGGAACAAAGCATTTACCCAATTACCAGAAAATAAAATGTTGAATTACAGCAACTGAAACGCTAAAGATAAACAGTTTAAAATATTATATGTTTCAGAAGACTAGCAATATATATATTATAAATTAAAAACCCCGAAACAACAATGCAATAATGTTCATCACTTTTTTCGAATATCCGTTGAAATCAGTCAAAAAAACCGACAATAAAACCAAAGACCTTGAAGTTGCGGCAGAATACAATAATTCACCTATGCATTTACCTCCCCTTTGTTCCTTTTTTATTTTGTTTAAAAAAAAAAAAGAAGCTATTTATTTAAAGACGCGCAGGAATGGTCCAAGCACAAGCAGACAAACCTTTCAGTTCTGCGAAACCTAGCATTCTCAGAATACTATGAAGACTTCACCTATGGTCAATGATCTGACTCTTAACAGCACAATGTTATGCTTGTCTCCTTTCTTTAGCGCGTTCAATGGAGCAGTGTGTGTGTGTGGCCGTCTAGAGGCGACAGCAAAATATAGCGATGATAAAAAACAACAACGCAATCTAGAAAACTGTCACAAGCAGCAGTTTCCCCACCCCACTCCAGAGGCGAATAGTGTTCGCTGCAGCTTCCGTCACAAGCATACCCGATCTCTGTGCCGACGCGCTTGTTCGCCAAATTTGCATACTCACAGAGGAAAGGCAAGACAGATAAAATAAACATTTGAAGTAATTCAGCACAGCACCACACAACAAGAAGGGTGTTAACAACAAAAATACCTACACCAACACAAACAATGGAATGGCCTACTCTTATTCCGAGTTTTGTTGTTATTGTTTTAAAATTAAAAAAAAAATATTACACATACAATTAATTGCATGTGATGTGATATCAACAGAGGACGCGTCCCGGTATGTTGTTCAGGTCGAGTTCGCTGGTGCAAATTGTGCGCTAATATGTTGTTCAGGCCAAATACGCTAGTGCAAATTGTGCGCTATGTTGTTCAGGCCAAATACGCTAGAGCAAATTGTGCGCATTAGCAAACACGCCAAGTACACTTCAGTACAACCATACGCATTATAGATCAAGACCCCAATGAGAATGTTAGAGCATCCATTCAGTAACAGATCCGAACTGAAACAAGCATTCATTTCAGTTAGAAAGTTACTGATAGCGAATTTTCAATTAAAGTACAATATATCATTCATGTGAATTTATTTTTTTAAAAAACAAAAACAACCAAACTAACAGTTATAATTAATTAGCACACTGCGTACCTTCAACTGTTATCAACATGGTGTCTCGCATAGAAATCCTATCAATCCACTTCTTCATGAATGAACTACTTCCACTCTCAGTTAGCCAGAGTATAAATAACTTCTCGTACATAAATACTTCCTGTGGAAGAAGTTGATAACATGCTAAAACATCACCGCTCTAGCCAAGTCTGTCACACGGACACAGCAAGTGAGGTTCTATTAGCCAGTCCAGAGGCCAGTGGACAGACTTACAATTGGTGGAAAGCTTCCTTTTGATTGCTTGTGCATTTTAAATGGCTATCAATTCCTTACAACCCATCTGAGAAATAGCATGCAGCTCCCTTGGCAGATTTCTGCTTGCACTTCAGAAATTCCATGTTGTCTTCCACCCCTATCTCCGGCTGTGTTCAAGATGGCAGCACCCGTGGGTAACTGAGGTTCCACTGCTGTGCGAGATGGCCGGCCGGTTGGTTCAGCAATCCATCGCCTAAATGCACGCGCATAAGAGATGGGGGAGGGGTGGGGGTGGGTTTGAAAAATTGTCTTCGGCACCCACATCCCAGAGGACTCTGGCCACTTATCAGGATTTTCCATTTCCTCCTCAACGAATCCTATACCCTCTCCAATCCCCTCCCCCGTTTCGTTCCCCACCCCACCCCCACGAACCGCTCGTCAACGGGTCATTGTTCCTCATTCGTTTTGTGTCAAGTTAAGTCTTCTCTACTTAGTTCTTCCTAATTCTGTGTCACCGATATTCATGGAGGAGAAAGTCGTTATACAAATGAAATGACAGATAACTGGACACTACGCAATTATGCTGAGCCCTTTGAACGTCTGCACTGTCACAATGATGGCTGGTTTCTCCTTAAGATTTTTTTCTCTCCCTCTTCTCCCTTTTTTGGAGACAGTCGTAATTACAAAAATGATTACATTCTCTTAAGGGATCCAAGGCACAATGCTTGTTAGAGACCTATGTCTTACCATTAAAAGGAAGAACTATTCATTTAATAGCATGACTTTATTTGTCAAACAGACGCGTATGGTATAAATTGTGATGCTTTCGTAGGGGCTTTTGACAGCCGAAACTAAAACTACATTTTATATATATATAAGATGGTCATGTGGTCTCTGACGTCGGAAAACCATGTGACTGTAAACATGGCGTTGCGCAAGAATTAAAGATGACGAGTAACTACTCTGTTGCTCATTCTGCGTCAGTACGTACCATAATATTTAGCTGGTCATAAAGACATTCACGTCTCCATTCGTTGAAGAGTTTCGACAACCCACCAGAGAAGGCCACTGACAACTTGTACATGTAGTTTAGTAAATCAATATCGAATAACAGTGGATGCTAATCAATAATACATGAGGGTGGGAACAGAAGTGGGCTTGACAAAATAATATCTGTCATTTCGTACGGAAATCAGAAATCCGTGTATTTATGCATTCGCTTTATCATCCCATCTAAAAACGCGCGCGCAAAAAAAAAAAGAAAATGAAGGTGGAAACTGAATAAATTGGGAGAAGGGAAGAAAAGTGTAGAGTAGTAATTGGGACAGGATGTATGTAACAGTTAATTGGGACATGCGTGTGACAGTTAATTAAGAATGATGTTTGTAGCATTAATTGGAATATGTCTATGGCAGATAAATGGGGCATTATGTGACAGTTATCTGGGTCATGTATGTGATAGTTAATTGGGACATAATTGTGGCAGTTAATTGGGACATGCGTGTGGAAGTTAAGCAGGACGAGTATATGGCACTGAATTGGAACACGTTATAAGGTAGTTAAAAGGATTATGTTTGCGGCAATTAACTGGAACATATATGTGGCAGTTAATTGGGACTTAATGACAGTTATTTGGGAGCTATATGTGGTATTTAATAGGAACATGTATGTGGTAGTTAAATGTAGCCTGTAAACAACAGTTAACTGTGCCACATATATGACTGATAACTGTGCCACGTGCGTTTGACAGTTAAATGTTAAACATGTGTAGCAGTTAAAAAGAATATATATATATAGTGGACAGTTAATTATGCCAGGTAAATGTCAGTTAAATATAATGTGCATTTAAATGTGTGGCAGTTAATGGTCGCAGCGTATTTATATCAAGAGTATCAGTTTTTTGTTTAACTATCATGTTTATGAGACCATGTCCTGTATATATATTTATATCAAAAGTATCAATTTTTTGTTTGACTGTATCATGTTTAGGACACCATGTCCTGTATTTAGTAGTTAAGTGTGCCATGTATAGACATATGCACTGAGTTATAAAACATTAAAAAAAATATGACGTGACAAATCAACAAGATCAGTAACTGGGAGTACGATAATGGGTCTACTGCACACATCGATCAGCCATATTAATATTAGCACGAAATCACGCAGGCAGAACGTTGCTAAGCAACGAGAAACTGCAGTTAGATAAATGTATTGTGGGCTCAGAAATGACAACCACAGCTACATCTATTTCCATAAATAAAAAGAAGTGGTCTGGCATAAAATCACTAAGAAAATCAAAAAGTGAACAAGCCTATTGGTGGACGGAAATACAGCAAGGTCGATCGGTGACTGTCAAAGTGACGTCGACTTTGGTTCTACAGACATCAGGGTTAAGCCATGTCATGTTAGTGGTTGTATAATAGTTCAGATAAAAAGATGGTTGGTCGGACCAGGTTTTACACAGGAAATGTACGGTCAAACATCGGATAATCCAGACGTGTGTCTTACTTGAGAGGTGCGCGCGAGGTTGTGAATGCTTGATTTAGAGTTTTGATTTCTAATCTTTAGTTGGTTAAGTTTCGAAGTTGGCACTCGAGCCTCGAAGAGATAGATAGGTAGATGGATAGGTAGACAGACAGAGACAGATAGGTACATAGACTGGCAGACAGACTGAGAGATAGATAGGTAGACTGGCAGATAGACTGATAGATAGGTAGATAGACTGGCAGACAGACTGAGAGATAGATATGTAGATAATAAATCGGCGATATGGACGACAGTTGAAGGAGAAGTGAAGAAATCCTACTACTACTTCTACTACCAACACTACTACTACTATTATGTCGACGCTATTAAGGTTTTTGTAAACAGAAAGCGCAGCCCTACACTTTAAAAAATGTCTGACAGAAGTTTACGTCATTCCCATACAAATTAGATACTAAATTAAGTTTATCTCCATGATACCTTGACACTAAGTTTATCCCCATGACACTTAAACACTAAGTTAAGTTTATGCCCATGACACTTAGACGCTACGTTAAAGTTATTCCCATGACACCAAGGCATTAAGTTAAATTTATCCCCATGACTCTTAGACACTAAGTTAGGTTTATCCCCATGACACCTAGACACTAAAGTTATCCCCAAGATACTTAGGCATTAAGTTTATCCCTATGACACTTAGACACTAAGCTAAGCCCGTCCTTAAGATACTAAGCTAAGCCTACCCCTATGACACATAGACACTAAGCTAAGCACGCCCCTATAATATTTAGACACTAAGCTAAGCCTACCCCTATGACACATAGACACTAAGCTAAGCACGCCTCTATAATATTTAGACACTAAGCTAAGCCTGCCCCTATGACACGTAGACACTAAGCTAAGCCTGCCCCATGACACATAAACACTAAGCTAAGCCCGCCCCTATTACACGTAGCACTAAGCTATTCCCATCCCCATGACACTTCAACACTAAGCTAAACCTAATCCCACGATATTTATAAGCTAAGCCCATCCCTAGGACACTAAGACAATAAGCTAAGCCCATCCCTAGGACACTAAGACAATAAGCTAAGCCCATCCCTAGGACACTAAGACAATAAGCTAAGCCCATCCCTAGGACACTAAGACAATAAGATAAGCCCATCCCTAGGACACTAAGACAATAAGATAAGCCCATCCCTAGGACACTAAGACAATAAGCTAAGCCTATCCCTAGGACACTTAGACAAAAATACCAATCCCCATCAACTACTGAATGGTTAGCAAAAACCAACTGTATTCTGTCCAAGAAATCAGCTAAGGTTGGAATTGGCAGTTAATCCAAATGAAATCATTGAATTGGATCGACCGTTTAAGAGTTTCGCTCAAATTGGAATCTGGCGCTCCCTCCATTTGGCCTTAACCTTCCACGAAGAGCAAATGTGCACCTCCCATCCCCCACCCAACCGACCCAAAACGAAAGTGTAAAGAGGGGAAGTGCGGGTAGGAAGGAGCTAAAGAACACATACCCTACTAATGAGAAGTATTTAGCAGTCGAGGAAACGAAGCAGCAGACGAGGAAACTAGATCCAAGCTAAAAGAACTGTGAAGTGGCTCTAACCGTCTGACTCTCTCACCCATCAATGAAAAGGAAAAAGTCGGAGTGTTGGCCTGCGCGCAATGTGTTGTACGTGCATAGCTCAAATAGCCCCAGCAATATGCGTTGAGTTTTTCATTCAAAGCTTTGTACACACACGTACGCACGCACACGTCTCCCCGTACCGAGTTGCCTAGTCAGTCTTCGTACCGAAATGTGTTCATGAACGGGGTCATGGGATCGAACAGAGGTATGTGTTGGAGGTCAAGAGAGATAGAGAGGAAAAGAGAGAGAGGGGGTGGGAGTGGGAGTGGGAGGAGAGACATGTGCAGTAATGGAAACAAGAAGGTTCAGGTGTTAAAGAATGGGTGGGAGGAAGAACACTACCTACCCCACAACCTCTGATAAAGGATATTTTTCACACGAATGTGCTTTTTTCCATTATACTCCAAGCAATTACAATTAAAATAAAGAATAAAATATAGCAAATTACAATACAAGAAAGATGGGATGGGTTAGATTGGAAAAAAAAAAGAGAATGGCGCGCGCGCGTGTGTGTGTGTGTGTGTGTGTGTGTGTGTGTGTGTGTGTGTGTGTGTGTATGTGTGTGTGTGTGTGTGTGTGTGTGTAAGTGTGTATGTTGCAAGGAATACGGGCAAAAAGGCATTAGCTTATTTACGTTCCAGAACGACCATGGCAGAAGACTGCGGAAGCTGCTAAGAACAGAAAACGTTTTCCTTGTCTTAGCTTATCAAATTAAAAGCCGGAAGAGCCCCCATTCTCTGCCTGACATGTTCTATGTCTATGGCTCTCAGTCTTGCAGACTGGCGGTATGCATTTGGTTCTGCTTGAATGGAATCGGAATCCAATATGTAAAAAATAAAACACCGAAACGAAACACCACTCCTAAAAAAAAAAGAAAGAAAAGCTATGTGCGCATGTGCATCCATGTGTGTGTGTGTGTGTGTGTGTGTGTGTGTATGTGTGTGTGTGTATATGTGTGTGTGTGTAGTGTATGTATGTGTGTGTGTGTTTAAGTCAAAAGTATAAAAGATGGATCAGAAATGATGCATGCAGTGTCCCTCAGTATTTTGCACACTGTTTACACACCCGTCACTCGAAGTAGCTGTTATGATGTCTACACATTCGTCAACAGAATCATCAGTACGTCTACACAACCGTCATTCAAAAAAAAAAAAGTAGTGATGGTTACTAAAAAAAAAATGTATTTATGCCTAGAAACCCATCATTCGAAGCAGTTATATGGTGTCACACACACCACTCATTCGCATTAGAATATTATGTCTGTATACATCACTGGAAGCAGCCAGGCAAAACTTATATACATAAACAAGATCGGGCAAATTTAAAATAAACAAATAAATAAAATGAATGATTTGGATTTGATCCAGATCCAACGCCGTCAGAGAAACCGTAAAGTCACGTGACAGATAGGTGAGGGCAAAGGTATTAAGCAGATGGATTTCACACTGAAGAGGTGCGGCGTGAAATGGATGTATATAACAAATGAGCTAATCGTTCTCATAATGATTTATCAAGACTGGCAATTATCTACCGTAAAGTCCGTCTACATCTAGATCTAGACATCACGGTTGTGGGTCTTTTACCGTGTGGATCAACAGTTTATATCTTTTCCCTCTACATTATAGTTTATGTCCTTTCCCCTCTGTTTTACAGTTTGTGTCTTTTGCCCTCTATATTACTTGTATTTTTTTCTGTCTACATTATAGTTTGTGGGTCTTTTGCTGTCTAGAATTTCGACTGTAGCCAGCAACTTTTGCTATCTACATTATAGCCTGTAATTTTTGCCGTGTGGGTCACAGCTTAACTATAGCTTGTGTCTTTTGCCGTCTACATGATAGCTTTTGTTTTTTTGCCATCTAGATTATAGCTTGCAACTTTTGCCGTTTGGATCATAACTTATATTTTCTGCCATCTAGATTACAGCTAAAGTTTTTTGCAGTCATTATTACAGTTCTTGTCTTTGATTTCTAAATTATAGATTGTAACTTTTGCCGTGTGGATCATTACTTACGTTTTGTTGTCTAGATTATAGCTTGTGTCTTTTTTTCGACTTGATCATAATGTGTCTTTTGTCGTCAGGATAGTAGGTTAAGTCTTTTGTCGTTTGGTCATGTATAAAAACTAAATAATGACTTACGACTTTTGCCGACTATACAATGACTTATATCATTCGGTTTGTGTCTTTTGCAACCGAATCATGTTTGTGCCATTTCAAAATGAATTATGGCTAAGTTTAATTTTTGTCGTTTGTTTTTCCTCCCCCAAATGAATCGCGTTCGTGTCATTTTAAAATGAATTATGGCTAAGTTTAATTTTTGTCATTTGTTTCTCCCCTTCCCCCAATTAAATCGTGTTTGTGTCATTTCAAAATGAATTATGGTTAATTTTTTTTCGATTGTTCCCCCTCAATACATCCCCCCCCCCCCACGCAGTGAATCGCATTTGTGTCATTTCCATGTCGACCTTGGCTCATGTTTTATACAAGGGAGTCAAGGCTTGTGTATTTTCCAGGTGACCTTAGTTTGAAATTTCTCCAAGTAAATTGTTACTTTTGTGACTTGTTTCTTGTCCAGGTAAATTGTGACGCGTTTCTTGTCCAAGAGAATCGTGGTTTATATTTTTTCCTAGTGAATCGTGACGTATGCCTTTTATTCAAGTGAATCGTGACGTATGCCTTTTATTCAAGTGAATCGTGACGTATGCCTTTTATTCAATTGAATCGTGACGTATGCCTTTTATTCAAGTGAATCGTGACGTATGCCTTTTATTCAATTGAATCGTGACGTATGCCTTTTATTCAAAATAATCGTGACGTATGCCTTTTATTCAAATGAATCGTGACGTATACCTTTTATTCCAAGTGAATCGTGACGTATGCCTTTTATTCAAGTGAATCGTGACGTATGCCTTTTATTCAATTGAATCGTGACGTAAGCCTTTTATTCAAATGAATCGTGACGTATGCCTTTTATTCAAATGAATCGTGACGTGTGCCTTTTCTTCCAAGTGAATCGTAGCTTGTTTCTTGTCCAAGAGAATTGTGGATTCTTTCTTTCGTTGAGGTCTAGACAGATCACGGTTAGTGTCTTTTCCAGTCTGAATTGTCTTTCGCCAATTGAATAATGGCTTCTGTCATTGCCCTTTGTGTTCTGACCAAGAACGAGAGATATCTAAGCCATGACCAGAATAATGCTGATCTCTAACGACATTGATAATGTAAACCTGAAATGTTGGGAATCTGGTGATCGAATCATGACGTCTTGTGCGAATGTGTCAGGAAAAAAACAACAAACCCCGCAATCTTTGTCACTTTGAGTTTTGTATTTTTAGGTTTAATGATGGCTCTGCAACTGTACCTATAAGCGGTCTTCTATAATCTGGATAGTCTCTCTCTTTTTTTAATCGTCAGATTTAGATTACTTTGTTCTTAGAAAGACAAATCGATTTCATTATACTCTTACGTGCTGAAAAGAGTTAATTCCCTTTATACATGCATGAATATTTACAAGGACTATAACAGTAGAAAAGAAATTGAACTAAAACAAACAAAACCAAACCCAAAATGAGAAGCCAAGTTGGATCCCACTGATACAGAACCAAAATCCACATAGGCCCACAAGGACAAAATTCTTCAAACTTTCTGTGTACACCCAGAATTAACTAAGCATGAAACATGTCGGAACTGCGAAGCTGTAAGGTCACTGAGAATTATGAAATACACTGATTTCGAATTTCTATTTTTAAACCAGGAAAATATTTTAGTGTATTCTATTAGCTATAATTTGCTAGGCTTGGAGTCACGGCAACAGAGAATAAGAATGAACTCCCTTGTCAAGAAAAATAAGAGGCATGTGTTTATGAATTAGTGAGTAAAGAACTCTACTGATCCAACACTGTAACAAACAGCTCAGGACAAAGTATTTTCAAGAGAAAATGCAAGCAATGTCACAGATCTTGAAAGTTATAGAACTAATCTCAGTCCAAGAGTCTCTGTCAGAAAATGCAATGTCACAGATCTCGAAAGTTTAGAACTAATCTCAGTCCAAGAGTCTCAGTCTGAACAAACTCTTCGAGCACAGGGAGAGCTGATATTTGTAAAACGGTCGGATTTAAAGACTGAATACATATAAGATAGAAATAAAGATTAGAGAGAGAAAAAGAGAAGGGGGGGGGGGAACTAAATCAAGACAAATGAATGGGTTTAATAGCATAAACTTATACTCCTTGGTAATCATACACCAGACTATTTTCTTATAACTACTACTACTACTATCTATCTATTATGCTATCTGTCTGTCTGTCTGTCTGTCTGTCTATCTATCTATAATTATGCGGCAGGTATCAAAACTCGTAACATCAAGTTAATAAAATGAGCTTCTTCGAATCAGATATAAAAGCAAATGAAAAATAAACGAATATTGACTAAGAAAAAAGGAGAGGGAGAAAGAGAGAGAGAGAGAGAGAGAGAGGGAGGGAGAAAGAGAGAGAGAGGGAGGGAGAGAGAGAGAGAGAGAAACTAGACAGCAAAGAGAGCTGGTCAAACCACAACACTGTCCTCGCTTTGTCTGTTTACAAGCTTGCTCCGACATTCCAGTGCAAAAAGCACATGTAGCTAACAACGCTCCAACAAACGGAAAACCATGTCAACAAACGGCAGATACAGCCAAGCTAGCTAAACTGTCATTCATTTGGAAACTTTCTTTGAAAACCAGTTACTTGTGCCTTGCAAGTTGGGATGTCTTGCAGAGGTCACCCTTAACCACCCTCTAAATCCCTAAATCTCAACCAGCTACCTCTCAACCAAACTCTTTCAAAACATTTTTTTTTAAGGGCTAGGTTGTAATATCATAGAAATAATACGTTATTTAACGACATTTTTGCCATTATAATGCAACAGATGGAACAGAATCAAGCGCATATCTGTTCTTGCTAGAACGCTAAGTCAATGAAGTCATTGCTTCACGCTGACAATGTGAATCTATTCAGGTATAACCGTATAACCGAAAGGACATTAAATTAATATTATGACATGAAATTGAATAGTGTTTATTCCATTAGAACGCCTTGCAAGTATATGCGACTCGGAATGGACAGGAAGTACAACACAAAGCACAGTTTCTTTAAAATTACATGTAATAGTAATAAATAATAATAATCTGTCAAATTTTTTTTTGCAGCCGAGTGTAATTTATTCCTTATCAGTTTCTTTTTCCCCAGTTATTTTATGTTTCCTTTCATGGGAGTTCTACAATGAGTATGCAGTACATGTCAAAGTGTAACCATTATCATTTTTAAAATGTAATTGAATTGATATTGTTAAAGTATTTTTTTTCAATCCCAGGAGATCCAGATTGTGCCTTACTATTCGCACTGGTTCTTTGCAACATATAATTTCTGCCTGCCAGGGTAAGAGTTCTTATATTTTTTTAGCACCACTAAGCTTTAAAAAGAACCCCACAGTTTATTCTTTATTACACAGAATGTAGATTAATGTTTTTATTTGAAAATTTGTGGAACTGGGTGATAGAGAGGTACTGGCGCCAGAATATCGTTCAGGGAACTGTGCAGTCACTGGTTTTAATATCCAGTTAGGTCGAAGGCATTTCCCCAATAGTTATAACTCCGTCTGCTTCAAGATTACTGTGAGATCCAGAAATACAAAGTGCTAACAAAATCCATTTTTTCTTAATAGTAGTAGTAGTAGCTTGTAGTTGTAGTAGTATATTGTTATAGTAATACTATAGTATGTAGTTGCAGTAATAGTAGCAGTGTGTAGTAGTTGTAGTAGTAGTAGTGTTAGTAATAATATAGTAATTGTAGTATGTTTAACAGTAGTAGTAAATGACAACGATGTTCCCAATGCAAGCCGTGTATTATTATTGACACGTACGTCTTAGTTTACCTCTACTGCAGCTCTGCTAGAATCACATCTTGATAAGTTGATTGATTGATCGATTTCTTCTTTACACTTATGATAGATTTCTTCTTTACACTTCCAATTTATTTCCTCTTTACATCCATGTCCATCAGTCGCTGATTTCGCGGACGTCTAGCACATTAAAACTCTTAAAATCAAGTCTGCGTAGCAAGCATTTAATATCTCTCGGGGAACCAACAACCAATCATATAGACGGGGGAGGGGTGGGGCAGGCCTCAATTGTTACGACTCTGATGAAAGGCGTGGAATTATTTATCGACAATAACAAAAACGCAATTACTTCGACTGATATAATACATATTTAAAGAACCCATTAGGTCAGAGCAGGTTCCGTCATGCGCCGATGACGCCGAGATGTATTGGATGTCCGAGACCTTACTTTTCCGCACTTTTATGCCGAAAGTGTAAATAAATAATTCTAATATGATGAATGCAGGAGGAACTGGACTAAATACTCTCGAGTCCGGATGCGGGAGATGGAACGAATGTCATTAAGTATTTGTTGTTATTGTGTGCGTAAATAATGTATATTTATATGTATGTGCTCCTTATTTTGTTAATCAGTGCAAGAGAAGAAATAATGTGTGTGTGTGTGTGTGTGTGTGTGTGTGTGTGTGTGTGTGTGTGTGTGTGTGTGTGTGTGTTTGTACATATCTTCAGTTGCAATTTTTTCTCATAAAGGGGTTAAAATATGTAGTAACCGCAATCAAATACAATCGAATGGCCAGTGTTTAAAAAGTTACTCAACATCCACTTTAAAATATAGCCCCGTAATTATTTTAAAAAAAGTTAACTTAATAAATAATTCAGACTTTGAATTCACACGAAACAGCAGGAAACAACAAGAGAGAAGTATTTAACTGCGCAAAGCTCTGATAATGAAAAGTTGCCATGGCGACTGGCTAATGCGAGTGGCGCAAATCATGGAATGGATGAGGTTGGCAGGGTGGGGTAAGAGTGGTGGTGGTGGGAGTACGAGGGCAGGTTAACGATGGCTGAGAATCTGTAAGCAGTTGGGTGTCTGGAAGCAATGCCAAAAATTTTAAATGAGAACATGACTAGCGGCAAACTATGCATCAGCTTGGACTGCGTGTTGAAACTTCATCTTGTGAGGCTGAGATCTAATTATATTATCAAAGTGGTGTGTTTCAGTGAGGCTGAGATCTAATTATCAAAGTGGTGTGTTTCAGTGAGGCTGAGATCTAATTATCAAAGTGGTGTGTTTCAGTGAGGCTGAGATCTAATTATTAAAGTGGTGTGTTTCAGTGAGGCTGAGATCTAATTATTAAAGTGGTGTGTTTCAGTGAGGCTGAGATCTAATTATCAAAGTGGTGTGTTTCAGTGAGGCTGAGATCTAATTATCAAAGTGGTGTGTTTCAGTGTGGCTGAGATCTAATTATTAAAGTGGTGTGTTTCAGTGAGGCTGAGATCTAATTATCAAAGTAGTGGGTTCCAGTGAAGCTAAAGTCTAATTATTAGAGTGGTGTGTTTCAGTGAGACAAAGGCGTAATTATCGAACCGGTGTGTTTTTATTAGACTAGGGTCTAATTGTCAAAGTGGTGAGTTCCAGTGAGACAAAGGTTTACTTATCAAACCGGTGTGTTTTTGTGAGACTAAGGTCTAATTATCAAAGCTGTATGTTCCGTCATGGCTAAAAGCTAATTAGCAAAGCTGTATGTTCCGTCATGACTAAAAGCTAATTAGCAAAACGTTGTGTCCCAGTGAAACTAATTATCAAATCGATTTATATTCTTGTGAAGCTGAGATCCAAATATTAAAGCGATAAAATCTCCAATCTGAGATATAAATATTAAAGCTATATGTTCTTATGAGTCTGAGTCCTAAATATCAATGCAGTGTGTTCCTCAGGCTGAGATCTAATTATCATAGCGATGCCTTGTTGTAAGGCTGAAATCTAACAAACGATTTGTAAAACGGAGATCTAATTATCAATGCTGTATCATCACTTTAAGCGCAAATAGAACTTGTCTTGACGTTCGAACTAACTCCGGGAAAATACACTTTAAAGCACTACAGTCTTCTTTTCTTTTCATGGCAATCTTCCCCCCTCTACCTCCTTGCACTCCAAAAAGAAAGCAACTGACCAGGTTTGGTACAACAGTTTTGTAGCGAGATCACTACTGTCTGATAGAGATAGAAGTAGATCACTGTAAGAACACATTTTCCATTCTATACAGTGTCTCTTGACCTGTGTAGTTTCGGACATATAATCTCCTTGTAGAGAAATATCTTCAATGTTAGTCATTCATGCAATTCTAGTTTAGGTTTTAGGCTGCGTTCCTAATAAACCGAAAGATAGAATATATTGAAATGTGATAAGAATGTAATCTTACACCTGTTTAATGTGACAGACTAACAATAAACAAGCAGCGGCCAGCAATCACCCAGTTCGCGACCGGTCGAACAAACAGCGACCAGCATGACCCAATTCACGACAGCTCTACAATAAGCGGAAGCTAGTCACACGTCCACCACGTAATAAAAATGCTTGTTTTCAACTTTTAATCAGAACGAATGCTGTCATTATCCAGAACAATCAGTTAAACAATGAAGATCAAGTGCAATTTTGCGCTTATTAAAAAAAAAAAAATTGCTTCACAGTGGATCTTTTTGAATTCTCTCGGACTAATCCAGCGAAGGTAAACCAGAATATCAAAGATTTTTACTTCGGAAACACGAAAATTTAAATTAAACATTTCGAAAAAGAACCATATGTGTGTGTGTGTGTGTGTGTGTGTGTGTGTGTGTGTGTGTGGAGAGAGGGAGATAACTGTGGCAAAGTACACAATGATATAACTTAGTGTAGCTTCGACTGGCTGAAGAGACACGTTTTGACGACCTCAACTGGAATGTATTGACATGCTAGCTATGTTTAGACCACTGCTCTAGACAATGATACATGAATGTTGAATGGATTTTAGAGGTGCATGTTGCTAATTTCAACAATCGATTAACAGTTAATACATTAGATAACTGAAGTTCCATACAATGTTTGAGATAAATATCTTTAATTTTTGTAAATCGATTAATAATCAATGACTTCTACATCAGGAATATAATTACATTTCATAATTATTAACGATCAAATAAATTCTACAACTGATTAGTGATTAACAATAAAAATAACAAGGAAACATCTGTTTTGATTGAAAAACATTACCCGAAGAAAGTACTAATGAATTGTATCACTTAATGCATTCTAGCCATATCAACACACACACACACACACACACACACACGCACGCACCTCCTGGAAGCCATAAGAACTTCACTCGACGAAACACTTTATTTACAGAAAAAAGTGGTGTATGTGTGTGTGGCAGGCGAGGGAAGGGGGGATGCGATAAACGTGAAATGTCTTTCATTAATTTTAGCAAATAGAAGGTTCGTTAACTCTTATTTTCTTTTTCCACCAGTTTTAAATTCAAACGAAAACAATGGATAAAGAGATATAGAGATGAATAAATATGTAAACACCTAAACAGATAGACAGACAGATAGAAAGATAATATACAGAGAGAGAGAGAGAGAGAGAGAGAGAGAGAGAGAGAGAGAGAGAGAGAGAGAAGAGAGAGAAGCTACTGAACGTAAAAAAAAAGAGAAAGGTGAAATAAGGTATATCTTAGTTTCTAATGAACACCCCCCTCCCCAACTAAATACGGATTTAGCCAAATGTATAATTATACACTCAGATTTTTGGCAAGCCATTTTCCCCCCCATATTTCGGAATAAAATGCACGATAGACATTCACGGATGAATGAAATAAACGACACCTTGACAGGTAAACAGATCGACGATGGTCACAAAGGTAGACAGGCAAACAATGAGCAAGAGATATGAATAAACAAGTCGTTGGTAGAGGGGAGAGAGTAGGATAGACAGATGCAGAGAGATACGTAGATAGACAAATAGTAGACAAATATATATAAGGCGTTTGTGTATGCTAGTGTGTGAAACAGAATAGCTCACAAACACTGCTATCTAGTCCTGAGAGTATTTTTCTTATATGACCATGTCAGATCAAACTCAGTGACCCATAAACTCGAGTACTCCAACATGTTATATTTAAGTTCGCAACTACGTAACGAAATAAAACTGTTAAATACTCGCTTGGTTTAAATGACGTTTCAACATTAAATTAATAATAAAAAAAAATAATACACATAGCAGCTCATTTAAACTGTCCATACTGACACAAATTTTCCAAAACAGGGAAGACTTAAATCACGTGACTGAGAATAGTAGGCGAATGTGTTCACTGCATTTAGTTCCAACTCCTACCCCTTTTCAGTACCCGTGTAGCAAAATCGAGACATTTTGCTCTGACGTTCCCCCACTCCCCGTGTACTGTGTACAGTAATTTCTTAAATTAGGCAGTGTGCGATCACATTAAGTTTTATGCCTGCCAGCCACTTAGAGTTAACTCCCCCGATAGATTCAAATGTGTTCATTCGCTTACACCCAGTTGTCAGCGTACACAGGCGACCATACTTACTCAAGCACACACAGGCCAGCGATGGTAAATGCACTAATAAAGTTAGAAACAAACAAAAAATGCTTCACACTTTTCCATTCATTCATGCACTATGCACCATGCTGGCAGGGCTACCTGAGGGGTTTGGGGAGAAACAGAAAGAAACCACGAAAACTTACCCCAACAGCCTGCACAAATTCTCGACCTAGGGTCGCGTTGCGATTGGGTCAGTTAAAAGCCAAGCCCCCACTCCCCTCAGTCACTAAGGTCGCTACTGAACACCTGTCACTGACAGAAGGGTGGCGCGTGGCAAAGAGCTAGCTTCCTGTAAATCCCTAACAACGGAGGGTAACGGAGATAGGTGGGAGTGGATGGGTGTGAGCTAGTGTTGTGTGTGTATCTGTGTGTATGTGGGCGAGGAGTGAAGTATGAGAAAAGAAAGACAAGAGTGAGAGAACGGCTGTACAGAGCACCAAAGCGAAGGTGGGGGGGGGGCCGTTTAGTTGGTGTGGGTGCGGTAAGGTTTTAAAGGTGCCCCGCACTCCTGCAGAATGGATTGACTTCGGCAGCTGCCTTGTGAAAGACAGTGTCAAATCACTATGTGTACGTCCGTGTTCTGTGCTGTTCGGCTGATCATGTCATTTCGGAGAAAGGTGAGAGAGTCCCTGAGAAGAAAGGAATTTTTTGTTGTTGTGTGTCTGTGTGTCTGTGTTTTTAATACGTGATACTGTGCGGAACTGTTTTTTATTTTTATTCAAACTCAGGATTGGTGTTTATATAATTCTTTCTTTACATCTCTCCCCACCCTCCATACACTTTCTCTTCGATATTTCCAGTCAATGTCAGTGAATCACTAGAAACCATTAAATACTCTTTATTCTTTGTTATTGTAGACGTGTTTAATATTTTGCACATGTTATACAAGTGCTGATAGTCAAAATTTTGTCTGAACAAGAAATAAATTGCACTTTACACTAGCTTGAAAAAATATCGCTTTCATAGAAATGAAGTTTATTAATAATTCAACCTTGACCGCCACTGACATGGAACAGAGCGCACTCTAAAATGAATAAATGGTGCGTGTGTTTGTGAGATGGTGAGAGACAGTCCGACACGGACAAAAGGGTGTACAGAAACACAAGCCCCCAATCTATGATTGATTACAACTATAAAAAAACTGGGTGACTGCAGTCCAGGACCAAAAGAGCACACACGTCACTCCTGTTGCTATATATTTCAGGTTTTCACGGCCAGGTATGTTAGGAGAGCTATTTATTTCCTACACGTGCCAAAAGCGTGCATACCACACGTTGGTGACTTAAACAAAAAACGAAAGAAAGAAAAAGAAAACTGCACCTGTCCTTGGTGAACCAATCGACTCGAGACACCCCCCTCTCTCCTCATGTCCTGGTCGCGTGTAAGTTAAAGGAGTCTACAAGATACTTTAACAAAGCTAGCAGGTCAAAATCTGCCGTAAAGGAGCACTTTTCGGTCACTGAATTGAATTCTTGGCCGTCCTACTGCATGCGAAGAAAGGCCCATTTTAAATACAGCATGCGAAGAAAGGCCCATTTTAAATACGCATGCGAAGAAAGGCCCATTTTAAACACAGCATGCGAAGAAAGGCCCATTTTAAACACTGCAACAAATCAGTGATAGCATGAAATCATAACAGTCTTGCACGGCTGACAGCGCACAAGCATGACCCTAGTGTAATGTTATCACTAGGAGTTTAATAATAATTTCGAATGTGCAGATATTGATAGAGAAGGCAACTCCGCCAAGCGTGATTCCTGAAAAGTCTCAAACTGTACTTAAAACCACATACTGAATTACTCAAAGTGCACAATGGTGCACCAGAAGACTAGGATGATTTTCAAACCGACAGTCACTATGTATCGCTGGAGAGAAAGTAATTGAACATGCTTCTTCTAACGTACTTAGTACTAGTAATAAGTTTCTATTCTTGACACTAGTATCACGTTTGTACGACTCTCTCAGTGGTACAATTGCTGCTACTATTTCTTTTAATTCAACTGCCACTTCTATTGCTACTACTTTGAATTCAATGACGACTACAGCAACTACTACCACCATTTCTGGTGTTACTTTCCTCTTAATTCAATGACTACTACTACTCCTATTTCTGGTGTTAGTTTTTAGTAATTCAGTTACGACTACTCTGACTACCTATACAATTACTGGTTTTAC
This sequence comes from Sinotaia quadrata, assembly GCA_028829895.1. Lineage (NCBI taxonomy): Eukaryota > Metazoa > Mollusca > Gastropoda > Architaenioglossa > Viviparidae > Sinotaia > Sinotaia quadrata. Next base: position 104,136,874 of record CM054181.1, on the reverse strand, counting down.
TTTCCTCTTAATTAATGAATAATGAGTCCACATGTTCACTATTATTACTTCTTCTTTGTAATGTCCATCCTTTCCCTACCTGTACATCTAACAAGTGGAAGAGGTGGTGGACATTGTTTGAGAAATCCAACATCTAGAATTTTACAACTATAAGTACTGAGTGGTTTGTTGTTTAATTAGTTTTCCTTTACCTCTGGACAGACAACCCTCAACTTCAGTCAAATTTACAAAACAATATCCACTAAGGATTCAACAGAACAATTACTTACTTAATCTTTATATTTAATAGCTATATCTGTGGTTTAATCATAATCGAAGCGAAGAAACCAAAGTGGTATAAACACCACACAAAACATTTACGAAATCACTGACCTTTCTTATGCAAAAATTACTGCTAGGAGACTACAATCTCCATAGTAACCGTCAATTATTTGCTTAATTGATGAAGTTTTCTAGAAATGCCGCAACCCACACTATAATCGCGCTCGCCCACAACACAGTGCACGTGGTCGCAGGAGCAATACGTGCTCTCGCGGTTGAGTAAAAATTACTCATAAAATCACAGCAAGAGTAATCTTAGCTGTACATCGAGTCCACTTCAGTGAAACGTGTATTTTATGAGTTCTTGTCAGAAAGTCTTCTCGTTAGCACCAATGGCTGAAGTAAAAAAATTTTCAATGTCTAATGAAAATCAGGAGCAAAGTACATTTTAACTAATTCCCACATTCACAGGAAAAAAAATTCGGTCACCCATTGTAAGTTTTCAACACCTCGTGAATTAGTATTTCCACTCAAATTTAAATCATTCATCCTTGATGTTGATCATAAACACACTGCCCAACAGCCTTAATTAGTTTTCACTTTTAAACAAAACACAACATGTGTCAGGACGTAAGGACTCTAGGTGAAACAAAGGTGGTTTTAGCTGTTTTGCTGTGGTTGTCACAGTAAATGACTAAATGATGTCGTACATACACACTCTTCAAGCTCTCGCGTCTCTACCTATTACAAGAATACACAGGAACAAAACAATTTCCACGCACTAATGACTTATGACTAATTGTTCCTCTAACTGCTACTGCCATTACTAGTTTAGTCTTAATTTAATTAAGAATTATGATTACATCTACTACTAGATCTCCCTCCCACCCCTGCTTATCACAACTATTATTCCTCTTAAGTGAAATACTACTACGAATAGTATTACCATTTCTACCTCTAACGACTACTTTCGTCTGAATTCAACTACGAACATTACTAGTATTACAACTACCACTACTTGAAAGTTGAACCTAACTTTCCCTTCAAATGCAAAAGAAATTTAATACATCCACTGACTTGAAAATAAACCCACAGCAGCTGCATCTTGGCACGACCAAAAGGTTGAGTACAGTCGTACTAAGCAGACGGGAGGAACTACTGGTTCCAGAAAAGCTAGGAGCACACTCGCTTTAATAAATTGTACGGTGCTTGCCAACATTCAAGCTTAGCCCAGACTGTACTTATAGCATCATATCTTAAATACCCTTCTTTCTTGTCTCTCTATGTGTACATGTGTGCTGTGTGTGCGCAGTGTATGTATGAAGGCAGACATGGCGTTCAAATTTCAAGCACAGTAACTCGTTAGTTTAAAATTCACCACAAAAGTATAGTTTTCAATACGCACCCCACCCCCCACCCCCAAGTTCTAGTCTGAACACAGTCTGTTCTCTCCAGAAGGCTCAGTGGCATTCGCTGCTTCCAGTGTCTGTCTGTATTCAACGGAACCTCTGTCTGAAGAATAAGCGACCCTGTCTTTGTTCAGCACCAAGCAAAGGCGTTTCTTTTTTTTTTTTTTACACCCCCGCCCTCCTTAACGATACGAACAGTGTAGCTGTTTTGAAAGGGAGATGGAAATCTTCACTGCAGGTCAGCTGCATAAAGTAACTTTTTATCCTTCCTATAAAACCTGACTAGTTTATGATGATGAAAACAATTAGATCATTAAACCACATAATTTGTATTGTTATTTCAGAGCATACAACAATTTAGACCTAACATATTCATATAAAGTTATCTCAATCAACACTACAGGAAGATTTAAACAGACATTAACTTGCCGATGGAAAGGAGTGGGGTGGAGATGGGGGTGGGGGTGGGGTGGGAGAAAGGGTAAAGTCCAAAGTTTGTGAACAGCAAATTGGGTTATGAAATATGAAGGTCGTACCAGAAGTAGGATTACTTTCTTAGACCTTCCAACGTGTAAACGAGTTTTAAGAGTGGTCACCCAGAACTCAAACACCTTTAACCCCCGTTCTATACCTGGTTCTACTGTACCAACCAACTATATGTCTGTCAATGTTCAAGAACATGAACCGTCTTTGCAGTTGGATAATATTCAATAAAGAATATGAGGAAGAATAAATTACATCGGAATTTAGTTGGAATAGACTCACACCCTTCTAAGGAACTGGCAGCACCCCCAACCTGAAACGCCCGAAAGAATGAGAGTGCACCTCTCGGTTCCGACTGGTAAATTTGTTTACGTGTAACGAAAAGCGGAAGTTGTCTTATCGCCGTACGGACAGACAAAAAAAAAAAATGGTTGGATGGGGAAAGTTCACCGAGCTATAAAGTCGTATTCAGTGTTGGTTCTCTAAGCTTGCTTTTCATCAGTCACTCACGCTCACTGTGGCATGTAACTGATTCAGTCACTCACGCTCACTGTGGCATGTAACTGATTCAGTCACTCACGCTCACTGTGGCATGTAACTGATTCAGTCACTCACGCTCACTGTGGCATGTAACTGATTCAATCACTCACGCTCACTGTGGTGTGTAACTGACTCAGTTACATTGGTGGGGGTATGAGAGGGACTTTCGGAAAAGCGCTACTCGCCTCGAATGTCATGTCTAGGCATGTCTATGTTGTTCTTTTGAGATCATCTCCACAACAATGGAAACTGTACTAGATAAGTCAAAACAGGATTCAAAATCAACAACAGGATTCTTCACCTAGTGAAAAAAGAAAAAAAATGGAAAAATACAAGTAGGAACAATGGACTAGTGGGGGAAAAAGTAGGAAAGGGAAACAGACAAATGGAAAATAAGGTAGCAAGGGAGACAAGTGGAAAAAAAAATAAAAGTAGGAAAGGGAGACAAGCGGAAAAATAAAAGAAGAAAAGGGAGACAAGTGAAAAATAAAGAAAAGTGAAATTATTAATATTTAATTCCCTCGCCACTGTTAAGGAAACAACATGACGGCCTTCACAGTCATACTTTCTGGAACAAAACCCCAGAAAGGTAAGAGGATCTTATACCGTCTGTAGCATTCACCTTCCCCCCCCCCCCCCCCCCTTCTGCCACACACCATTTAATCGAGAAAGGTAAGAGGATCCCACAGACCCTCGAGCTACAAAGAGATATTTAAGTGGTTTCCTGGCTTCGAAGACCGACGACTAATGTTAATACCATAGGGACTAGTTATTTCTGACTATATATTGACAAGTAACTGAAAGTTGAGAGATTGTGCTAAGTTAAAAATGCCTTAGGTCTGTTTCACACAAAACATACACACAAACACACACACACACACACACACACACACACACACTATTCTATGTTAATTTATCAAACCAGTTCTAAAATACACACATATAGACAGACAGAGAGAGAGAGAGAGAGAGAGAGAGAGAGAGAGAGAGAGTACTAAGGGGGGTATATTATACTCAAACTTAAAACAGCAATTCTTATAACAGTGACATTTATACAGCAAAAATACAGAAGAAAGAAAGTTATTAGCTAACCTAACAATCGCAATTTCTACGCAAGAGTGCACACACGCACAGACTCACTGAGAATACACATTTTTGGCTAGCTGCTTTGAAATTGTTTTCTTAAAAAATAGTTCGGCAAAACACGCCACAATCAATTCTATCAAACTTATATTTTATTTACCTAGCCCTATGAAAAACACACACACGCACGCACGCACGCACAGAGAGTATTACTGTCATCATTCATGTCTATTCCTATCACAAAATCGCGAGTGTTTCGCACTCTGACAGCTTTACAACGTTGTGTACACTGACAGCTTTACAACGTTCCGTACACTGACAGCTTTACAACGTTGTGTACACTGACAGCTTCACAACGTTCCGTACACTGACAGCTTTACAACGTTCCGTACACGGACAGCTTTACAACGTTGTGTATACTGACAGCTTTACAACGTTGTGTATACTGACGGCTTTACAACGTTGTTTATACTGACGGCTTTACAACGTTGTTTATACTGACAGCTTTAGAACGTTGTGTATACTGACGGCTTTACAACGTTGTTTATACTGACAGCTTTAGAACGTTCCGTACGCTGACACCTTTATAACGTTAAGTATATGACAGCTTTATAACGTTAAGTATATGACAGCTTTATAACGTTCCATGCACTGACAGCTTGAGAACGTTCCGTACACTGACAGCTATAGATCGTTCCATAATCTAACGGTTACAGAGCATTCTCTATGTCGTAAACAAAGTCTGTAGTACTTAGCGGCAGTACACAGGACGCTAATACAAAACGAGCACAGCCACTCGGCCAGAAATCAATAGAGTTCTGTTAGTTTTGGAAAACAGGCGACAGGAAGGGTCTGAAGACTAGTCTAGCAGGGTCAATAAAGCGGGATGCTGTTTCGCATGAGTCTCTTAACGGTAGCCAGAAATTTCTGATAAGATGCGTTGATGATGGTGCGGCGACGGACTACTTCGCAGCCCCAAAAGTTGAAGAGTTCGTCCATCGAAAAAGAAACCTTTCTCATCGTCTGCAGCGTCAAAATACACGTTGAAAGATAAAGAGAAGGGAGAGAGGATGCGCTCGGCTAACGAGCACACTATTTACGCGCCAGTTCTGTGTTCGGACCTCGCCATCACGTGTGGCAACCACATAGTTTAAGCTGAAGTTATTTCACTTCTCTTGCAGTTTTCCGCCAGTACATTGTACACAATGCAGAACCTCGTAGAGTGCCTTAGATGTAGCAACTGACAGTTTAGAGTTGAGATTCTTATTGTGCAAACATAACTGGTGTGAATATTAAGCGCACCCGTGCTGACGTTGTAAATAAATAATTTTAAATTCCTAATTTCTCTTAAGTTACTCAGATTATGTCGTAGTCTATCTTGAAATGAATGGGTGCTTAAGAATGTCCGATTTGTTTTCCACTTCATGACAGATTTACTGGAACTTTGGAAACTTGATATATAAAGAGCCACATATAAGACCTCTAGTAATTGTATTACAACACAGAAAAATAGAAATATTATTATGGCGTAAGGCGTGCAGCGACTAGAGCCTTACATGACAATAAAAAATAATTAAAAAGGGTTTGTTTGGTACCAAACGCATCAAGGTAAAGTAAAATTTAATCTGCGTAAGATCGGCGAAAGTTGAACAAGGACGTAAACCTTTACCAGCCCTGTCATCCAGAGACCCTGTCATCCAGAGACCCTGTCCAATGCTTATTTTCACAAAAGGCAAGCAACGCAAGCAACCCACAAAATCAATTTTCATCTGAGAATTTTCAACTCATAAAATCCAACCGTGGAACAATGACTGCCTCAATTTAGTATTACAGTCGGTAGAACTATGCACACAAAAGACTTCAGTCCGCAAACTTCGATTGACAACGCATTTAAAAAAAAAGACAATGACGTATATCTGTCTGTGTGTGTGTGTGTGTGTGTGTGTTCACGCACGCTCTCCCAGTTCTTCTAGAGTGAAAATAATATCAATATTTAACTTCCTAGGAACGTGTAAATAGCACAAATGGCTGGCTAATAATAACTATTCTATTCTTTTTGTGATGGTGAGCGTCCACTACATCGTGTGTTTTGATTTGTTATCCTCTTTCTTCGGCACCCTGAGGACTACTTCCATCTTGACTGGGGCTGTCTGCATTAAATCTTATACAACTGTTTTACACAACTACTGCACACAGCATTTGCATTCATGGGTGAGTAGTCCATGTTTCCCGAAACTCACCGGCATTGTCTTTTACTTCCTGTTCAAGTGGAAGAGCTTTGAACCTTTAATTTGATGTTTGGCGTGTCGTTTTGTTGCTTACTTTATCGTCTAGGTGAGAAGGCGTTTTTTAAACCGCATTCTGCTTCAAGCATGTACATAGACGACGGTACCTTTATACTGAACATACACCAGAAGTACACCAGAACGTAAGAGAGTGATTTGAGTTTCACGAGACGCCCTTATAAGCATACATACGTACACACACACACACACACACACACACACACACACACACACACACAAACATACAACACCTCCCATTTCCTACAAACATCAACAATAAATATTGTTAGGAAATCAAACATGCCTCGATATTTTCATCCCGGCGCTCCCAACTGCACCAACGACACCCCACTGCGAACGGTGCGGCCAAGAGGGAGAACGGAAGGAATCTTATCTGTGTGCGTTTTTTTTATTTTAAAAAAAAAAAGTATTTTATTTTGGATCATTTCTCAAGACACAGATGCCTGGAATGGTAGAAAAATGCATCAAGATTGTAACTTGTGCTTCAACGGTACACGTGCAGTAGGCAAGAATGTACATGTTCCTTCTGCTTTAATTTCTTTAAAAAAAGCATACCCCACCCCTCCTTTCTCATTCTTTCCTCATCTATTTCATTTATGGCTAGAATGCTTGGAGGAGGGAGCAAACTAGTTTCCATACACAATGCTAACTGGAGTTTCACTCTTTTCTCCCTCACCTGGTCGATGTGTTAGTGGACGATGTGTACAAGGGAAAAAATAGTGGCTGTATCAAATGTTAGAGCAAGTGTCAGTGGTCAACAAGATAAAATTAATATCAAGCTACTGACAATGGTCAGTAATTAATGTCATGCAAACGAGGACTATGGCTACGTGCAGCGCTCTTTCTCTGCATCTCTATCGATCCCTCCACCCATCTATCTATCTATCTATCTATCTATCTATCTATCTATCTATCTATCTATCTATCTATCTATCTATCTATCTATCTATCTATCTATCTATTCATTAACCCGTCTATGCATCTATTACATACCTATCTTATCCACCAACCTATCAACCTACTAGTACTACCTACCCACATAAAATCTACCTGGTCTCTTCCCCTTTTCCTCTCTTCTCTTTTCGCTCACACGCAAAGTGAGGAAACTATTTTATATACATGCATTGATATTAAAAACGCGTGTACTGTGTTTGTGTGTATGTCTGCGTGTTGTGATATTTTGACCTGACAAAAGGCTGTACGAGAGAGAAAGAGAATAGGAGAAAAGTAAACAGCTCCTTAAAGGCCTGAGACCACTATTAAGAATTTGTTGGCAACGAGAGTAAGTGAAGTCAACATGGCCAACAGATAGAAAGGTGATATAGAAGGAAGGAGGAGAGAAAAGTAACCAAAAACAAGCAAGCTGTTTAGGACTTCTTTTCTCGCGCGCCTGCAAAGGCCATCCGCAACGAATGACCGAAGAAGACCATGTTGTGTCAAACACATCAAGACTTGAATATGTAGCGTCAGCGAATGACACATCTCATTTACTAAAAGGTGAAGAAACGCTCGACCTTTTTAGCCCTTTATTTTGACTAGCTCCACAAGTACTTAGCGTCTCTATAAAACATGGTTCGACCAAAGCCCACCATGCTATCCACCCCCTTCTTGAACACTTCCCCCATCCCACTTGTTCAACACAGGGCAAACTTGTTCAACACGTCCACTCTGTCAGCCTATATGGAAAAAAGGGGCAAGGCGCGAGTTCAAAACTGACAGACTGGTCGGCACACTAAAGGACTTTCAAAACCGGACTGCCCTACAGGGGTAGGTGGGCGAGTAGGGTGGCAGTTGAACTTCTAGTAGGAAATGACTGAGCATAGACTATTTTAAATGGGCTTCCACTTCTCTTAGCATCTAGTCACGTAGGCTACAATAAGACTGGCTTTAAATAAAGTTGTCTCCCCTTAGTATCTAGTCACATAGGCTAAAATAAACTGGCTTTAAATAAAGCTGTCTCCCCTTTTCGTCCGTTTGTTTGTTTTAGGATATTGTTGTTTTTAAACAAGAAAATGTGTGGCCCTCTTTTTTTTTTTTCAATATTTTTTTTTCAATGATGCATTTCGTGGGCAACAGTATAAAGCTGCAAAATCATTATATAACTGAGAAGACAACGGGCGTCTTACAGAATAGCAAAGAGCGTCAGATTATAATAATAAAGACAGGTTATATGAAATTCAACCGCGCTATAAGATTACAAAGGCATGTTACTTGTTACATGGCAGTATATTATATGCGATATGTTAGCAATTTCTTAAATAAAAATATATTATCATGCTACATATGTTACAGGATAACAACAACAGATTGTAGAGACATATTATGTATCACTTAAAAAAAAAAACAACACCGCACACCTGGTTGTACGTCACGAAGATAAGTTGCTAAGAATGGATCCTTAAATTAACGTTTGGATTCGGTCGCATTTGGCATAAATTTCACTAAGCTAGCTTTCAGAAGACACTTTTTCAACACAAGCCTGTTCTTCTACATCTTATTGTCACGCCTTTCTCTGCTTGTTTCTTTGTTTCTATTTCTTTCACTTACAAATGTGTTCTGCCCTATGTGCGAGTACAGGAGCGTGAACCGCTTTTAGTTTCTTCATAAAGATAAAACTCTCTAATTAGTTATTACTGTTATGAAGCAAGTGTTGTCAGTTAAATTAAATTATTTGGAAAATTCAGAAACTACGAATCCCCAAGTTTACATAAGACCTGCACGGAAATTAGCGGACTGATAAGTGATAACGCCATGACATTACAATCGCTAAAAATAGATGGGGTTAAGAAGAAAGAACCAATTTTTACTTAGTTTATTGCGTGCCAAAGTATTTTGCTTAGCGTCAAAGCTGGACCTATAACAGTCGATTTCTTGTACCAGAAACACGTCTGTCAATTAGTCATAGAATTTCTACTCTTTTAAGTGTCTTATCAATGACGGTAGGAATACACACCAAAATAAAATAATTAGAAAAATAAGATTACACTTTTTCTTTTCAAATTTAAGAATTCTACCAAAACTACAGTGACGGAGAAAAGAATTCTACATCCTGCGTGTAATTTCGGGTGGCAGACAACAGTAAACAGTGTTCAAGGTCACTATTTAGGTCCAATCTTCTCATCCATCCTTAACAACAGCAAGAGTATTATTGTGTAAGTACGTTCATGTAATAATTCAAAATACCTGAAAATCTACAGCGCTTGTGACAGAACTGAGTTCCTATCCTCTGTCTCTTTCAACGTGTCATTTACAGTATTGATTCTATCCACACATTCTATCACATGAAGAACCGATGCTTGGTTCTGTGAAGAAATAAGGAATTATTTGAAACCGTCCTAAGTTCGGAGCTGGAAGACTTGGTGGCGGGTCACTGCTTTTACTTTTTTCTTGTTGTTGTTGTCCCGTAAAAATGTTATTCCGGGCTCGATACTTTCATAAACAAAAATCCAAACATTCTTTAGAGTAGGCACATTGAAGATTAAAATAAAATATATAAAAGGATTTTTTTAAAAAAGAGGCCATTCCACAAAATAATACATAAGCACTCGTACAATCAGCTGCATAGCACTTCTACACTTCAAGACAGAAAACATCCAGTAGCAGAATTCCAGACAGGCGCCTGATGGTCAGCATCTAGCAGGCGGCTGCCTTTCGCAACTGATTCCATCTACAGCAAGAAGCAAACTCATCCAAAATGGCTTATGCTCTTGGAAACGAAAACCTTCACCGTTACATGTACGCCGCAAAACTTTAAAATTGAAAAAAAAAAGAGAGAGAAATAGCATTTTATTTTATAAATGAATTGAAAATGATGTGCTACCATTTTAGTTATGTGAACACCACACCATTCACTGAAATTCATATTTTCATCACTGAGCAGGTATGAATTAAAAACGGCATCATAGCAGACCTGAACGGCGGAGATTTTCGTGTTCCGAGGGATGGATGGAAAAAAAAATTCTGGACCTTACCTCCAATAGTCATGGTTAGCGCTGACACAGTTTCACAACACCGAAATTTGATGTGAGTCAAATGTAGGTCGGGTGAAATTTGAGTGAACAAAAAAACTTGCACACGACGGTTTGATAACAAGAAGAAAAAAAAAAGAAATTACACACAACAGTGACTGAAAAAATAAGAACCACGAGAAAAAACACACTGACGTCTACTACAGAAACACACCAGCCTGCGAGCTCTGCAACCGCCGAGATTGACCTGGCGTTTATTTATAGGCTCTTCCCTATTCATGCGACCCCTGATGGCTTCTAATTGGATGGGGCCCATTTCGGGGGCTGCAAGCGAGAGAATTTTTCATCTGAAGTTTACACGCAATTTCATTACTGCGAGTGATGCGTCTCTAGCAGAAGCGGTTCCATACCGGAACGAACTGCAGTCCACGATAGACTGCTCTGCATTGCTGCTTGCAACAAGGCAAACCATATGCAATTGTTTAGAATATAGTCACGTATAAACAAAGTTAACTACAAGTAAAAGAAGATTTAGTTTTAATACCAAATGAAATTAAATTCTGAAAACAAATATATTTTGTATTTAATAGTTTACATAGTTGAAGAAAAATATAAATTTTCTTATCAAAAACAAATACATTTCATAAAACATTATATTATGCTTCACACACGCATAAGCGAATAATAAAATATGATTCAAGCATATTTTTTTCCATTTTCTATTGCCTCTAATGATGAAACAAATATACATTCTCTGCAAATTCATATTAACAGCCAAACTATGATATAGTTTCACTTGGGACCGTATTTACTCGACAAGCAACAATCTTCTTTGTCCTGATGCGCGGGCTTTTGCACAGGGACAAAGAACCTGCCACCCCTCGCGAGGAAAAATAGGTTTGTTCTGCATCAACCAATGAAGATTTCGTTTCTTCACTGCGGGGATGTCTCTGGAGATCGATAATATAGGGGCCTTGGAGGGGGTATTTTCGAAGAAAGGTTAAGAGGTGAACACATTTTCAGGTCAGTTACGAGATTAAAGGAATGAACTAGAAAGTGTGTTGATTGCCAAATGTACTGTTTAATCTTGGTTGTACTCCATTTTGAAGGAATTTTAATTCGAATTAAGCAACTACTTACTTTTGTTACTGAGCATCCCATTGATTGAGTGCTGTGGCTATTCGACCAAAACAATAAATCACAATTCGCGAAGAATAATCCCCTTCTCCTGGTCTCTTGTAATGCTCATATTTGATGTTTTAGTTTTGCTGCGTGTGTGTGCAAAGTATTGTGTGTGTTGTAGACCTATGGTGTGTGAAGTTTTACTTTAAAAATATATAGTGAATAAAAGGAAACGATTTTGATGTCACAAATGAAGCTAAAGCAAACAATGTAGTCTCATAGATTATATACCGTTCTATCGTAAATTCCAACCCAACTCCTCTTTGGAAACAATCTGGTGGGGTGAGTAAAAAAAAAAAAAAAAGAAAAAAAAAGAAAACTTCTCAACAAGATTCAGTTGTGAAAACACCCTCGAGAGATCTAAAACTTGTTAAGTGCTGTCTTTAGTAAAGAGACGCACCGTGTTTGTATCCACCGAGAAATATGACTACCCAGGCTATAAAGCAGTACCAAAGCTATTATTTAGCGACTCAAAAATGAAAGTAGAATCTTGTCCAACAAATGTAACTGTGACGTAAACTGACAATAGGCGTTATCTTGTTATGTTTGGTGAGAAAATCACAAGACAGCGTCGCTTTGGAAATCTTGCGTCATTTTTCGTTTGGGTGAACTGCGTTGTATTCTTGTCATCGAATATATTATCTCTTCCATTGAAAGAAGAAACCATTTATTATGTTACTTTTTTGATTAAAATGATTTTAATTTGTTCTTACACCACAGAGTCTTTGGATGTCGATATTTTTGCTGTTGATTTGTGCTTTCATTTCTATTCGTGTTTATAATATATTGCGCCAACGGTGCAATATTTATTTATGCTATTTATTTTTAAATGCACTCTATAATACTGAGTAATGATTATTCCGTCTTTATTGATAGAAGTGTTTTATTACTAAACAGCAATATGACATTTTAAAAGAAAAGTTTATTAGAATAGGATTGCTTGGTATTTTTTTAAAAACACCATTACTATAAATGAAGGGTCATTGTAAGAGTTATCTTTATTTTTTCAGGATAACTTTTTAATTGTCTTTTTGGTTCTGAATGATTGTGTGCAAGACTTTTTATTTATTCAACCGTTTACATCCACTGAATTATTTCTGTAAAAGCATCTCTTTTCAGACGGTATTCCATTCAGAGTTTGTCGTTGCATAAACTTTATATCAGTCTATATATTTATGCAATTGTTTTCGTTTTGTTTCCCAGGTTGTAAACTTTCAGTGTTTTTCTTTGCAAAGGTGTTTTATCAGACTGTATGCAAGTATGTTTGTAAAAGTGTTTTATCAGATTATGTGTAGTTGTCGTAGTTATTTTTTTTTTTATTTTGTAAAGTGCTTTATCCGACTGTTCAACTGTCAGAGCTTTTCGTTGGTTTATTTATTTATTTATTTTTTTTAAAGAATGCTTCATTACATTGTGTCTAATAATTATCAGAGTATTTTGTTGTGTTTTGTAAAAGTACTTTATCAGAATGTGTTTACGCGTATCAGTGATTTTGTTTATTAATTTAAAAAATAATCATACTGTAAATGTGTCTGCAATTTTGTTTGTGAAAATATTTTATCAAGTTGTGTGTGTGTGTGTGTGTGTGTGTGTGTGTGTGTGTGTGTGTGTGTGTGTGTGTGTATGTGTGTGTTAGTGTTTTTTGTTTATAAAATATTTTATCTGACTGTGCGATATTTTTGTTGTAAAAATTATTTATCAGATTGTTTGTATGCATTTCAGTAAAGGAGTAAAGGAGTTTTGTCAGATTATGTGTGAGCGTGTATTAGACAATGCTTTTTTTTTGTTGTAAAAGTGTACATTAGACTGTGAACATATATTCTGTTTATAAAAGAGTTTTATTGTGTTTTTTTAAAAGTGCGATTTAACGTATCCTAAACATACAACAAAATTATCATGCATTTGGCACACAAATTATTTTTTCGAAAACGAAATACGACTGTGTAGGTGGTAATTTGATATCCCCAGTCGGGTTCTCTTCCCTCTTCCTCTCCCTCACAGCCCCGACTCCTCTCTCGCAAGGCCCTTGAATTTCATGTATAGTAAACAAGACTAGTAATCCATAGTTAATGGGCTGCATACATATTATTTCTTTATCCAGATCTCCAAGCATTCAAACATTATGTTGGACAGTATAATACAACTGCAGTTTTCCAGAATTGACACTCAGGATTGCTATATTTGTCTACTTCAACAGATCGGGTAATGCTATTATAATAATTTTTTAAATGCATAAACACTAGATCATAACGAGAATTGTTATTTTGTTCATTTTGCACCCCAAAAACAAAGGTAAGAAAAGAAACCTATTTCTTCCTGAATAGTACTTACTTACATATTTTTATTGTTTGAATTCTTTAGTAAACTATTTTTATCAGATAAAAGAGAGAATTTCTTTTCCTGTCTAACTTCTTGCCAATTGCTTTGTTAAATCTTTCTGAATTTTCTCACACATTATTTTACCGAGAACAAAACTTTATGCGGTGGAGTGAATTTGCTTGTCCCTGTTTTTTTTAAAACTTAATTATTGTACAGTCTATTAAATGTCATCATGACATGACTTTCAGGTACTTTGCACGACGATGTTTTTGTAAAAAGTACTAGAGTTAAAATAACAACTCGGGTAAAGAATATGCTAGAACTTGCTGATGTAATCCAAACCATCCAATCCAAAGTCCTGAGTGGATGATTCATTTTTGCTACCCAATAGTTTTGAGGTTTACAAATGGCGAACTAGCCAATGGGTAGAGACCGAAACTTACCCGTTGAAGTAAATTCTATATTTTAATCACTTTGATTTTGGTGTAACTCAAGTCTGGTCATGAAAAGGCGATCTTTAGTATATGGTGAGTTGACTGATTGAGTGAGAGGGAACAGACCTAGAAATATTTCAAGCATTTCGCTAATGATATATTTATTATACTTGTTAATTTGAGGCAAAGATGTATTATGTTAATAGACTATTATTTCTACAATTATGAATCATGATAATTGTATAAAATATGGTAAACACGACATTACTTCTAGTAGAAAGATGTTTGTAATTGATTATGTTGTATCTATTATGCAGTGTGAGGGTATCTGCTAATGAATACTGTTACAGGAATTGTAAGTTGAGAATGATTGTAAGAAAGAATGAAGTATAGAGATGGTAGATTTGGAACTTAGCATTGTTCCCTCATTATGTTTTCAGGAAAGAAGCAAGTCTTTTATCTTTCTTCTTACTTCACCCCTGGTTTCTTTGTATGCTTGTGGTGGATTAGAGAAATATTCATCTTAGTGGGCGAGAATTGTGTTGATTCACTGCACCCTGTTTGTGTGCCTCGGCAAGTGTGTCTGACTTAACTAGGGAACTTTCTAGCAAAAGGAGTCCTAGAAGTTTGTTACTGTGATTGCCTACTGGATAAGCTAATGTGCAGAACGAGTGCCTAGGTTAGTCTCGGGGGATCTACAGTGTTGGAACATTCTTTAGCAGAGCATATGGAAGATTGACTATTCTTTTGTGAAAAGTAAACTTCTAACATTGTTATGAATCTGTTGCAGCTTACTTCATTGAACAGGTTATGTACAAATTATTATCATATCACTCTATAATTCTATTTCTATTTATGATAAATATGGTCCTGTGATTTATTTTTGATACTAATCTGACTGCTGAATCATGTGTTAGGATATAAGACTGAATAAGTATTGGAATTACTTGAACGCTGTTTCATGGAATATTGAGGTCAACTAACCTTCTCTTAAAATTTGTCATAAGTATATTTGATTGTTGATTTAATAAATTTATTTATTATTATTTATTATTTATTTATTAACCTTCTTAAACATATTTTTAAACTGTATGTTGGAATGACAGTGGGTAGATGGGGGCTCATTAAATATAACTAAAGACGGATTTGTTACTCTTTTAGTAAGACGTCTCCACCTACGAAAATATTGTGTGACAGTAAAACATTTGTCGTATTGTTGTGAAAGAGTGAAGACTTTTACTACACCCGTATAATCTGCCAAGTGAGAGACGATTGGTGTCTCCTGGGAGAATTATTAATAAACATGCATTAAGATTTCTCCATCATTTATAATTAGTTCTGGATGAATAATAATAATAATAATAATAATAATAATAATAACCAATAACAAAGGGGTGCATATAACACTTTGTTGTTGTTGTTTCGATAACTTCTTTGCTCCACATGAATTGCGTGAAAACCTTTCATCTTCCTGATGTTCTCAGTTTTTGAATGATTCCCGTGGAGCCTTCCTCCCTTCTCTTGTATTAAGGGAGGGTAGGTGGAGGCTTGTTCTGGTGCTTTAATTAGGTTTTTTTTCTTTTCATTTTGTTTTTTTTCTTGCTTCTGTTCTTTATTTTGTTGCGAATTTATGTTGTTGGTCTATTCTTTTTATTCTTTTTAATTTTTTTTTAATAATTGCAGGGCTATGGCGTATTTCCCGATAAGTTGGATTTTTTGGAAGTAGTTGTAGTAGTGGTTTGCTTTGCCTTTGGGTTGGTTTTTGTGGGCAGGGTAGTAAGTTTGTTGATTGATGGAAGTTAGCGTTTGTGGTTTCTTGAATTTTGTTTATGTTTTCTGTGTGAGTGTTGTGAAGTGGTGTTTATGTTGGAGACTCCATATAAAGTCCGACAGCCAGTGTTGTGAAGTGGTGTTTATGTTGGAGACTCCTTATAAAGTCCGACAGCCAGTGTTGTGAAGTGGTGTTTATGTTGGAGACTCCTTATAAAGTCCGACAGCCAGTGTTGTGAAGTGATGTTTATGTTGGAGACTCCTTATAAAGTCCGACAGCCAGTGTAAAAGTTAAATTTTTTTTCTGGACTACATTCTCTGAAGCATTTTTTCTGGACTACACTCTTTGGAACATTTTTTTTGTGGACTACATTCGTATTTTTCTGGACTAGTTTCTCTGGAGTATTTTTTCAGGACTACTTTCTCTACATATCGAGACTCAGCGGACGTTTACTTCTTTCTTCTGAAGCCGCTATTCACACTTTATCACTACAGTTGAAGTTCACATAAAGATAAACGGTGAAACTGAACGTCTTCTCACGAGAGTATCGAAGAAAAGCATCGCTATGATGATAAGCAAAGGTTGTGTAAATACGAGGAAGAACTCATCAGTAATGAGCGCTATAATTCTTCGTGTCTTTAATTTTAGGGGACTGTTATCTGTAATAAATATTATGATACTAATTGATTGTTTCTAAGAATTACTCCTTGTCTCCTTATCTGGCTATTAATTTTCTTGTGAAATAAGAATGCGTGTTCTTTTTCTCAACTCACATTCTATTCTTTGATTATTGTAATAAAAAAAAAACACCAAAAACAAAACGAATGTAAATCTTTTATTTGTTGTTTATGACAGCTTCACTTATTTGGTGTCTGTCTAAAGAGATTAATTTTAGACAGCAGGTCATGAGGCTAAAAACAGATTAATTTTAGACAGCAGGTCATGAGGCTAAAAACAGAATTTTAGACAGCAGGTCATGAGGCTAAAAACAGATTAATTTTAGACAGCAGGTTATGAGGCTAAAAACGACGGGTCGCAGTCGATAGTGTTTCTTTAGAAATCTTTTATTCTGAATTATTAAAAAAAAGCCCACAAAATACCTGTCTTCTCCGCCCAATGCACCCAATCGTACAGATGGCTAAAAGGAATGATGTACCAATACATATATAATAATTAAATATTATTCATAACCACCTCTCCGCCCTCCCCGACCTACCATCCTCCAAATAATACTTTATTATTAAAATATATTTAATGTATTTGATTCATGATCAGTCTAATTTTAATTTATGAAATAAAATACTTAACATATATAGTAGTGGAAAATATACATAACGTACAAAACATTCTATAAACAAACAATCAAACGAACAATTCCACACATATCTATTCAGTTAAGATAACGTAATTATTTATATTATTTTCTCATTCAAACAAAGTTTAATAAGGGGACACATCCACCAAGTCTGCACGACACACACGCGTATGTTTGCCGCACTCAGGTCAAGCATGTGTGTAGCTTGTGGACCACTAGTTGACTGGGTTTTAATGAAGCGGAAGTCAGAAATCCAACAGTTATGTACCCTTAATATTAAAAAAAAAATCCCCAAACAATAACCACCACGTCACGTGTACCGGATTTGTTTTTCTGGCAGATCAGATTGCTGGAAGGGAAGGTAGCACTCGTCACTTGTTTCTAAGAGCAGGATGCAACAAGGTTGATGCCATTCCCCCCCCCCCCTTCTCCCTCTCTCTTCTGCGGCCCCGAAAAATTCACGTATGAAGATCAATGTCTCATCTCTATTTCCGGCATAATGACAGAGGGGTAAATAGAAGGAAGGGGGTAAGTCTTGCCGGCTATGATAGGATGGTGCGTTTCCATTACGGTAAAGTTTGATTCTCTCAGTCACCCACACCCTTGAATCCACCACCATTTGTCTCCTCCCTCTGGGTGCTGTTCACAGAACGAATTTGAGGCATTGACTGCACTGACCCCATTACCCCCACCCCTACCACTCTTCCCCAGCACCAGGAGATAACTGCACTTGGTGTACCCTCACTCAACTTGAAAAGATTTGTGGCAATCATTATTTCCCTTTTTATTTCCATGGGTCACGAGGCAAGTGGCGCAGGCACGTGAAAGCCCTCGTGTACCCTTAGAGGGGTTTGGATTATCACGGCATTAATGCGTTTGGATTATCACGGCATTAATGCGTTTGGATTATCACGGCATTAATGTGTTTGGATTATCACGGCATTAATGTGTTTGGATTATCACGGCATTAATGCGTTTGGATTATCACGGCATTAATGTGTTTGGATTATCACGGCATTAATGCGTTTGGATTATCACGGCATTAATGTTCTGTGCAGTTTTGCTTCATTTCATTTCTTTTTTACCCCTCTCTCCCTTTTTCTTTCTTTCTTTAAAAAAAAAAAATCCATCTATTTATCAAACCATCCATCCATTTCCCTGTGAATTAGAGGCTTGTAGAAAGTCAAGGGTCATAAGCAAAGCATTTTTCATTGTTATTTATTTGTTTGTTACCGCAAAGTGGGTCCTTGTAAATGCAAAATACTCATAATTTTGTCTTATTTTTTTTTTTTAAAGCAATTGTCTACCGTTTAGATGATCTCTCTTCAGAAGTATGCGTTCATAAATGAATAGTGTAACAAAGATTTTCGTTTTAAGGTCTGGATAATATTGCTATCCCGGGCTAAGTATTATTTCTACTTTGTATAGGTGCGCGCGCGAGCATGTGGGTTTAAAAACTGCTGATGACTTCCATAATTATACTCCATATGGAACAGTTTTGTGTGCTGCATACACCGTTGTCACTTAGAAGACTAAGGTATTCGAAATGCAAGCAAAATAAACTTTCGAAACCTAATAAACCCAAACGGGGGGGGGGGGGGGAGTTCCAAACCTTATGAACCAAAAGATGCCAGCCACGAATTGAAGTTTTGTGCAATGATTGAAATTATTTTTATAAGCATTTTTGATGGAACCAAGGCAGCTTCAGAATACAGTACAGGTGTTTTATTAATATTGTGAAAGAAAAGGGAAATCTTAGCGATAGATCTAATGTTATTTTGCGTGTCAGATCTCTTAAAATTAGATTATATATTGAAACATGAAGCATTGGAACTAATAGGCGAACTTATTCCCCCCCCTCCCTGCAGCAGGATAGGCCATTATTACGTAATTCACAGCGTCATCATTGTTTAAAAGCAATAATGCTTACTAGACTAAGACACTTGCTTATTTAAGAATATATTAAAGTAATATATTTTCCAGACCCCATAGTCTCTAAATTTTCCTGTTTCGAAACAGCGTGATTGAAAATATTTTCTTTTAACAATTACTGTACATTTACTTTTTTTCATTTTAGCAACCCCGCGCCAATCTCTCGCTGTCCGAAGTATCAATTTTGTCACTCTTCGCCTGTTCCCAAGAGACTATTTGGTGTAAACTAGCACATATTTCTTTCTCAGCACGGCATTAACTGTTACCGAAGCAACACAAATAGGTCTATCCTAGGTACGTATATAATTACATTAATCTTTCTAGATGTCGATTAACAGATGAATAAGTCTAATGTGGAACAATAAGAAAATTATTGAAATCTAAACAAGATTTTCAATGATTTGATTCGTCATTTATATTCTTCCAGCATCGCACGCCAGGATGAAATACCAGTGCCATATATCATACGTCATTACAGACCACCGATATTGCACATTTTTTGTTGTTGTGTGGATGGGTCTAGATATACAACTGGCTCACTGGTTTACAGGAAAATCGAATTTATATATGATATATACAGCATTCCGGAATAAAGAGCATGATAAACTATGTAACTTTCAATTTCAACTAACTGAATATGTTCATTTAGCGGAGACAGTATGTTCTTGTACAGTCTACGTGAGTGTGGTGGTGGTGGTGGTGGTGGTGGTGGTGGTG
Organism: Sinotaia quadrata; assembly: GCA_028829895.1. Lineage (NCBI taxonomy): Eukaryota > Metazoa > Mollusca > Gastropoda > Architaenioglossa > Viviparidae > Sinotaia > Sinotaia quadrata. The sequence goes on along the minus strand of CM054181.1, from coordinate 104,117,154 downwards.
GTGGTGTGTGTGTGTGTGTGTGTGTGTGTGTGTGTGTGTGTGTGTGTGTGTGTGTGTGTGTGTGTGTGTGTGTACTCGTTATGTACTGATGACCCAATAATGTTTGATTGCTTTTATTTTCTATTTGCTTCTTTACAACTTTACAATACCTGCTCTGTATATAATTGCTTTATTCGCGTTAGTAACTTGACATTAGATAAATTAAGTACATATATTTTATTTCTGAAATGTATTATTAATAATAACTGCCTATCCTGCTGACAGTTTACTACGGTAGCTTACAATGGCACTCCGATACACTTCATGGGCTTGTATATGCACCTCTTTTACCACAACATGTTAAATAAATGGTTTTGTTTCCATTTCTTAGTTATTTGGCAAATGTTTTCTGTTTCAATATTTAATTTTTATTCAAATTAAAAAGACATGTTTCGTTCCCAAGGGCAGATAATATGACACACGAATGGCTTCACCTTTTTTTTTTTTGGTTGCTGTACAAGTATCCTTGATCTCTAGACAACCAAAGAACAAACACTGGTATTGTGTGATATATTTTATAATGCGGTTTTACTTTCACGCGATCATGTAAATCTGCAGTTAATCAGTCATGAAGCCAAAAGCCCGGTATTGCAAGGTTCCAAAAGGGAAACAACTGCTTCTTACACCTCGGCTGATCCAAATCCTATCAATTAAATTAGTACTGGATTAGTCTAAACGCATAACAGGCATGCAAAAATGTAAATATATAAAGATATATATATATATACGACCTTGGGAAAAAAAAGAGCGTAATATATTTTAAAATCCAAACAAAAATAACCCGAACAAACAAAACCAAACCAGCCTTGATGAAAACACTACAGATCAGAGAACCACTGCAGGCTAAAGCGGAATGGAAAAGTTCTGAGAGTGATGGCGGACCAAAGGAAAATCGATTTTTGTAATTTTTTTTTTCTTGTTTGGGTTCTGCCCACGAGGCATAGAGAGGGTCTCGTTAGGGCTGCAGTAGTGTGCGAGACCGTTGTCTGGATTCTCTCCATGTGTTCAGCGGAGCGCGTGCAAAGAGTGCCATCGCACAAGAAAAAAAAAAAAATAGATCTCAACACTTGAGATATGAGGTTACTGGGTTTTGAGTGACTCACTTGTCAGTGTGCTCAATTTATTACGAAGAATCGGAAGTACAATGACTTTTCCCAGTTTCTTCTATGTAGTTAGAAGGTGGGAAGAACTGATGAGGTGTCTCTTTTGAGCATGAAAAATCTGTGTCACGTGATTATAGTTTTCCAAACTATTAAATTTATAGCATGAAATAAGTGGTGAAAACGGATGAAAAAGTAGAACGCTGTTGAAAGTGCTGTTTTGATTTAATTAATCGGTCAGCGGATAATGGTGAAATACTGTTTTGATTTAATTAATCGGTCAGCGGATAATGGTGAAAGTAATGTTTTGATTTAATTAATCGGTCAGCGGATAATGGTGAAAGTACTGTTTTGATTTAATTAATCGGTCAGCGGATAACGGTGAAAGTACTGTTTTGATTTAATTAATCGGTCAGCGGATAATGGTGACATTTTGCTTCTACTAACAAAGAAGATGATAACGATAGCCAAATAAAAATAAAACAAAAGAAACAATTATATATACAATTTTTGTTTGCTTGGTTGAGAAACAAAAGCAAAATAAAAAACAAAATCTTTCTTTTTTTCAGTCTTAGTTCATACAGCTGAGATTTATAAGAACAGTATATATTATAAGAAACAACTTTTAAAAAAAAATAAACGACCAAAGCGCAATGTGTTGTTGAACGTGGCCTCCGAATAAATAAATTTAATTAAAATATGTTTACAAATTAACATACATAGTTTATCTCAGCTTAGTTCCCCATGCATCCGAATCACACATACACACGCATGCACGGACTCACGCACGCACGCTGGTACTGATGCACACATGCTGTCTAGAACTTGTACTCGAACTGGAAGTTTCCAGTTGTTACACCAGTTGAGTTTAGTATTCTATGGAAACAGTTTGCCTGCTGGGCTAAAAAAAAACCCCGAAAGTTAAAACGCTAGAACGTGCTTAACAAAACACTGATCGTACCCACGACTATCTCATATTTCCTCCTTCACCGTTTGTCCCTTGAAACCGCAAAAAATCTTTGGGACTTAAATTTTGGCTTATGTTGGACGATGAATGGACCGATACAGAAATTGATCACCGTGGCTCGGTGGTTGTACGTTGGATCTACTCAAACCATCAGTTATGACCCTTCTGGCATTTCTGGTTCCACTATGCTGAAAAGATGGACCCAAATGGACTGAATGTGTGACGGAAGGTAGGAAAGAAAGAAAGGAAAAAAATATTCCCTTCCTCAATACACCCACCCACACTCCCCACACAAAACACAACATCACACACTCATACACACAGTCAATCACGGGTCATTGTGCTAATCTGAGGCTGTATGATAACAATTCGTTATTTCAGACTTCTCTCTGGCTGTATGATAACAGTTCGTTATTTCAGACTTCTCTCTGGCGAGGGCAATGTCCTTTTGCCCGTTCGTCGATAAATTCTTTCCGAAGTTTGTTTTCTTCGTGTCTTGCGAGAAAGAGCGTGGTGTCCAATTTTTTCTTCAGTAAATACTGACATGTCATTAAAACATCTAAATTAATCAGTAAATAATGGATGCATTTTCACGGTGTATATAGCGAAACAATTTGGTAACTTTTTTTTTGTGATACTCTTTCAGACAAAACTGCTGGGCAAACTCCTTTAAGTGTGTTGGATTCTTCCAGCAAAAAATGCTGAACAAGTGTATAAGTCTTCCAATAAGAACTATGGGGCAACTGAAGTGTTAGACTCTCCCAGCCAGAACTATTGTGCAACTGTAATTGTTAGACTCTTCTAGAGAGAATTGCTGGACTACCACATTTAAATGTTAGACTCTTTCAGTGAGAATTGCGAGACAGCTTAGAGATAGAACTAGTGACAGCTTAGAGACAGAACTAGAGACAGCTTAGAGACAGAACTAGAGACAGTTTAGAGACAGAACTAGAGACAGCTTAGAGACACAACTAGAGACAGCTTAGAGACAGAACTAGAACTAGCTTAGAGACAGAACCAGAGACAGATCTAGAGACAATTTATGTCTCATGTACTGGATATTCTACGTTAAGCGATGGATTAGCGGGGTGTGTGTGTGTGTGTGTGTGTGTGTGTTTCCAATCAAGTTATATTTGCTTTTATCAATCCAAGTTATATGACAGATCCAGGAGATATTACTGCTGGACGATTCACGTATTAGAAAAAAACCGTTCTATGCAAATGTGGGAAAGCTTATTAAGTGAGAGATAACTCTGCTGGGCAATAGAACTTGAAGACTAGAGAGACTGATAGATTATTCAAAGAAGATGTTGGCAGGCTCAGTTACATGATGCAGCGGGAGACAGGAATGCTGGACAATATAATTTAAGGACAGGGCAGACTTACAGACCATCGAGAGAGAATATCACGCAAGTTGGAGACAGGAATGCCTGAGAACATATTTAACGACTACTAACCAGACTAACTAGCTGTTTGAGACGGAAGTTGTGGGCAATTTCGGGTATATGCCATCAACTGTAGGCACCAAAGCTGAACATTTAATGTAAATGTTGTGTGCAATCTCATTCAAGTGTTAGAGAGCAGGAGACACTAAATCAGGACAATTTTTCAGTAGAAAGACGATTCGAGACAGACACGAATTATTTCTTAAAACCCTTTATTCACTAGCTATAATATTAATAATAATAATGATACTACTACTACTACTACTACTACCAGGGTATCAAATTAGATACATTGTATTTAGAGATTGTGGAATGCAAAAGCAGAAGTGATACCTGTAGTGATAGGAGCCTTGAGGAATATAACACTTGCTTTATTAAGCTATCCGAATAAACTATCTGGAAACAACAGATTTGCCCCAATGCTAAAAGCAGCGCCCCTCCGAAGTTGCTATATCCTCCGTAAAACCTTTTATCTCCCAGAATCTTGGTAAGATTCCAAGAGCTTGGTTCATAACCGACACTCACAGAATCGTGATAAAACGCTGACTACTACTACTACTACTTTTACTACTTCCACTACTACCGCAACATGTAACCTTTCTTCCCAACACAAAATTTCAAACATAAATAGTTGTAATATAAAATAAAATTATTTCCTAAAGAAATAATTAATACGCCGTCTCTAAGTATGACCATTAGGAGAAAACCTCATGTATCCAGCACGGTTCTCACTGACAAGTATACAAACAAAGTACACTCATACACACATACACAAACACGCACGCATTTTTACGCACATATTCATCCCTCATAGTCTCTTCACAGCCCGACTATATAGCAATTTCATTCTCTTTGTCTCTTTCTCTTGCCCCTCTCTTTCAAATACACAAGTTTCGTAAGCGCGCGCACGCACACATGCACACACACACAAACACACACACACACATACACACACCCATACATACACAAACACACGGCCACACACCAGCACACATACGCATAACCCACTCATACCCGCTCACACACGTATACACACACACACACACGCGCATGCTGCTTACTAAACCGGCACCAAAAGTGACTGCCAGCGAACAAAGGAAAGCTGTCAGGGAGAGAAAAATCTGTGTAAATATGTAAAGAAGAGTCATTTATAACGGAGAGATGGATTAAAAAGTCACAAGACTGTTTCCTTATCAGTCGAAAGTTAATTGTCACCGTGCACTGACATGTAAATACGAATGCGATTGAAATCAAACTGCCGCGCTCTGACAATAGTATGGCAATGGATGTACTGCTTTCGGTACAGAAACGTTTCCAGTTATATGTCAGCGCGACGAGTCTTACAATATGCATGTTACACATGTTATCACTAAATGTTGGAGTCTTACAATATGTATGTTACACATGTTATCACTAAATGTTGGAGTCTTACAATATGTATGTTACACATGTTATCACTAAATGTTGGAGTCTTACAATATGTATGTTACACATGTTATCACTAAATGTTGGAGTCTTACAATATGTATGTTACACATGTTATCACTAAATGTTGGAGTCTTACAATATGCATGTTACACATGTTATCACTAAATGTTGGAGTCTTACAATATGTATGTTACACATGTTATCACTAAATGTTGGAGTCTTACAATATGTATGTTACACATGTTATCACTAAATGTTGGAGTCTTACAATATGTATGTTACACATGTTATCACTAAATGTTGGAGTTCAGTAAATAGTGTTCATTTTCTCCTAAATGGATAGGATCGATTAAATAGAAACGACGTAAACTTGGTACATATTGAGATAATTCTAAATAAACAAGTAGTAGCTCTGATTGATATGTAATGAAACGGAAGAAAAAAAAATCCCCCACAAGACTTAACAGTTTAGGTTGATCTAAGGGCGACCGAGTCCCTTGCCCATGAAGCGTGTTTCCCCGGTGACCAGTGCGCAGTATCAATTTAACCCCCCCCCCCCAGAATACCCTACCAACCCTCTGTCGAATCACAGTGCGTAGACGGTGGACATCTGTTTCTCTTGGATACGCACTTTCCGGGACAGCGCACTTGTCGATACCCTTCGCCATAGAAAAGAGTTATTTCGCTTGCCGCACGAGTCCCGCGCGTGCACCCGCCCTCCAGCTTATTTGCATGGCACGCGACCCGCTTGTCGTCTGCTACCCTGCATTCAATCACCCGAACAAGCAGAAGAGCGCGCCACACAAACAGACATCCTACCTGTCGAGCTTTGAGGGGTCTTTTCCCGTCCCGTAGAGGAAAAAAACAAACCCCACTCTTCCCTCACTCGACAGTTAACAATTTGGTTAACGCACTGGAACGATCTCCGGCTGTCCCGTAGCTGGATGCGGTTATCTCCTCGTTTGATTGCGGACTTTGTTTCACCAATTTCTACGAGGCTTGGAATGTGAATTTATTTCGAGGGGCACGGCGCAAACTCATAAAAAGAATTGGACTCCAGCAGCATTCCTTCGTCTGTTTAGACCTTGAAAAATCTGAATGGGAACCGACTTTAACGTGAAACGGGTGTGATTTATCATTTCCTTTTCCTTCAACCGTCATATTTTCAGTGCTGTTCACTGGTCTCTGTCTCACACACACTCTCGCTCTCTCCGGCACACGCACGCACGCACGCACGCACGCACGCACACACACACACACACAATGTGAGGAAGGGAAATGATAAGTATTACACTGACCGTAAAGGTGAAAATTACAACAAAATAAACCCCAAATTCATCAATATCAGCTTTATGGAGACTTTAAATTTTACAATAAATGCGGTCGTTGAAAGCAGTAACTTACACAGTTGCTGATACATGTATGTACAAGTATTTGCTAAGTGAACTTAATTCGAGGATGAGGTTAATATATACACCGGGAATAAAAACAAATGCATAAATGCCTTCCCCTCCCCTGACTATATAAAATCCGAAAGTGATCTATAGATAGATTGACCTTTACCCTGTTCCGATTGACAATTTCGATAAAATAAATTAAAGTCTGGATAAGTCTTGGACGTAGTCAAACATAATCCCAAAGTCTGGTTCTATCATTAAAAATAAATAATTTATTTTGTGCCTGTAAGTTGTCATTATTACATGTATTAGGTATATTTTAAACTCCTCGAGCCATTGATGCTGTGTGTCTTGAAGGCTTGGATGTGCAACGTTTTCTCACGTGAACTCTTCACAGCCTTGTAGTTACACAACAAAACCCGAACAGAGCAAGCGGCATAGAATAACGGGTGGGATAAAGGGAGATCACTGCGAATCCGAAGGATCAACATCATCGGAAAAAGGACAGTGATACTTCGGATTATGCATTAATATGATCAGTGTGATCTACAAGGGGTACAAGTTTGGGGAGGAGAGTGGGAATGCGCTGGCGGTAGGAGTTAGGGTCCTAGATTACGCATACAGAAGATCGTGGGTTCAAACCCTTGCCTTGGCCATCAGAAGTTTCCTTGATCGACTTTCACAAACTCATGAATGTTGATCTGAGCCACCCTGGCTATACGCGCTTAGTGTTTCTTTAAGAAACAGAGAGAGAGAGAGAGAGAGAGAGAGAGAGAGAGAGAGAGAGAGAGAGAGAGAGAGAGAGAGAGAGAGAGAGAGAGAGAGAGAGAGAGAGAGACGAATGCATTGAGAAACTATTTCAAATTAACTTCTATGAGAGAAATGCATTTCTCTCCTTCCTACCAGTTCAGCACAAAACATGCAGCAGAATTTGAAGAAATAAAAAGAATACATATGTATCTAAAATAAAGTGCCTTCGGAGAACGTAAAGGGCAATTAAAAAAAAACGACAAGCAGAGATTGATTTTTGTACAACAGATCGCCTGTCCCAGGGTCACAAAATCAGATTGCGTGCATATCACAAAAGCAACAACAGCAACATCAAGCATTGGCGATACACGAAACACGATGATGAAATTCAACCTCATCACGTGATTAACCATGAAATAAGCCCCTGGTTTTCTTCCTGCAGATTGTGGCACGTGCCTGGAACTGTACAAGATTGGAATGCCTTTCGAAGCGGTGACTTTTGATTACAGAGGGTGGGTGGGGGTGGAAAACACAAAATTAAGGTGAAATGCGTGGCAGGCAGGGTAAAATCAAGTGAACATTTATCAGTGCCATACGCACATACAGTATGTATCTTATCTTGATCATTGCGTACACAGGCGTAATTAACGTTGTAGCTTAACACGCATGCACACGTATAAACACCTGTACACACACATTTATCAAAATGTCTGAACTAAACTCAAAAGATCTTAAAATTAGAATAGTAATATATACATTTTTAAACGGGTTTAAACTATTGTTAGCAATTGTTTCGTAATAGGCCCACCATCTCGCGTATTTTTTTCATTTGCTACAACTGTTGAGAAGCTGTACAGCTCAAAATGGCGCATTTTCTAATAGTAGTTCAGGAGCATAGAAAACCTGTGTTATAAAGAAGGAAAGCCTCATTCCAACCCCGCCCCCATTCCTTCTCCATCCTGTTCCCGACTACAGCGTTTTGCACTCCTTGATTGTGAAATACAAGCATGAGAGAATAACTCCGCAAGCATTAACAGGATAAGCTCAGAGTTATGCTCGGGTGCCTTTAAGAAAAAAAGTAAACAAACCAGCTAACAGATTGAATCCGAGCGTGATTAATATGCAATAAATCAAGTTTTACGTTACTGTATCACACACTTCACAGCGCGTACTGAGAAGCTATAGCCGAGTTACTGGCCTTTGAGTGCGTTTGCCACGACACTATTCAACTTCCATCCTCAGTACTGTTTCTTCTATAACGGAATGCATTTTTCTTTTCAAGAACAACAAGATACAAATGTTAGCAAATATAAAATTAACTCGTATCACATATTCATTCATATATCGGGTGTTTGTATTTAAATGATATAGTTACTTATTTATCGTGTATATATTTATGTCAATGGCTTGATAATTTTTTGTTTACACTAATGCAAACAGCTTATGTTTATTTATTTATTTTTTGTTCATTGTCGTAAACAATTTACAGTTTTAAGAGACTCTAGGATTTCTGACCGGTTTACAGCTGTAAATATTCAAGTGACTGACTGTGGTCTCCGTCTTACAAATTTTGTTTCTGTTTTCTAATGAGTAGCGCAACTGACAAGAACAGTGCCGTCGCTACATATCTCTATACAAGAACTGTGACGTCGCTACATATCTCTATACAAGAACTGTGACGTCGCTACATATCTCTATACAAGAACTGTGACGTCGCTACATATCTCTACATACAAGAACTGTGACGCAGCGAAATATCTCTATACAAGAACAGTGCCGTCGCTACATATCTGTACAAGAACGGTGACGTCGCTACATATCTCTATACAAGAACTGTGACGTCGCTACATATCTCTACATACAATAACAGTGACGTCGCTACATATCTCTACATACAAGAACTGTGACGTCGCTACATATCTCTATACAGTGCCGTCGCTACATATCTCTATGCAAGAACTGTGACGTCGCTACATATTTCTATATAACTGTGACGTCGCTACATATCTCTATACAAGAATTGTGACGTCACTACATATCTCTTTACAAGAACAGTGACGTCGCTACATATCTCTATACAAGAACTGTGACGTCGCTACATATCTCTATAATACAAGAACTGTGACGTCGCTACATATTTCTATATAACTGTGACGTCGCTACATATCTCTACATACAAGAACAGTGACGTCGCTACATATCTCTATGCAAGAACTGTGACGTCGCTACATATTTCTTTATAACTGTGACGTCGCTACATATCTCTATACAAGAATTGTGACGTCACTACATATCTCTTTACAAGAACAGTGACGTCGCTACATATCTCTATACAAGAACTGTGACGTCGCTACATATCTCTATAATACAAGAACTGTGACGTCGCTACATATCTCTATACAAGAACTGTAACGCAAATGTTCACTTTGGTATTATGCAGATACTTCGCAACTTATTCCTGATAATTTCTTGCGAGTACGATCGAAAGATAACATTATCTTTTGACGTATACACATAATACAGTAGTATCAAGTGGTTCAAACGAGACAATGACCAGTACTACCACAACGACCACCACCTCCTTCTTTCTGATTTTCTTCCAGATTGATTGTTTCTTTTTTCGATTAAATTTCGAATTACTTAAACCCCTCATCTTCCCATTCACTGAAAACCTCGGAAATACCGACCATTAAGTGAAAGTAAGCATGCGATGATTGTTGTATACAGAGAACTTTATATTCATACTTCTGAAGTAGAGTTGTGTATACACCGCAAACTGTTTTTCTGCTTCTAGCGCTTAGAAGGAAAAATTAGTGGAAAGTAATGGAAGAGTGGTATATCAAAATTAAAAGCAAAACAGTAAACTAAAGAAACTAATGGAAGTTAACGAAGACCTTGATATGTTTTAAAAGAAGAAATAGTGCAACTGCTTAATCGGAATATTGGACTTTATGATGCGAGTATTCATCCCAAAGTCAGCACTCAAACGCGAGTAAAAACACTAACCTACACAAACCAAATGCCATTGCTTATTCACTGTCATCTTTAGTGGTATATCAGAGAACGCAGTGTGTGTTAGTTTTCATCCAGGGGGAAAAAAACACTTTTGGCAATAACTAACCAGTTGGATATGGAAGATCTGCGAATCTGTAGGTATGCACCCAGAAAAATGAGCATTGCGGATAAATAAGTAATCGAGCGAGTGAGGGCGATTTGTAAATGAGCGTGAGTTGCCTTCCACGACGATAATTATATAATTAGTGATAAACAGAAGATGGTGGCATGAAAGTGGGGATCCCCGAAGTACCGTCACGACTTCTCTGTAGCCTGGAGGCTTTGATGTAGAGGTTCTAACATCAGAAGAAAAGAGGTTTTTAAGACGACACAAGACATGAAATGCAAACACCAGCTGGAGAGGATTACAACAACGGGCGGAGAGGACAGGAAAGGGGAGGACAAGGAAGGTAGGAGGTCAATAAAGTTGGAAGGCAAAGAATGAGTAGCTCAAGGAAAGGTGGATGGTAAGGAATAGATAAGACAAGAAATGTGGAGGGCAAGGAAGGTTAGAGGGCAAGAAAGGTAAGGGGGCGAGGGCAAGGAATGTGGAGGGCAAGGATGGTTAAAGGATAAGGAATGAGGGACGACAATGAAATAGAAAGGGCAAAAATAAATGAGGAGGGCAAGGAAGGTTTGAGGGCAGGAAAGGTAGGAGGGCGAGGGCAAGGAATGACAAGGATTGGGGAGGACGAAAAAGAAACATGAACGTGCAAGTACAACGTAACATAATGTGAGCTTTGAGAATGAATTCTTTTACCACGTCCACCACAAGTAATAATGTTACTTTTCTATCCATCTAACCATCCGAGATCCCACCCCTCTTTGTTAGGTTAATATTTGTGGAATTCTAGACCTATCAAGTCAGACCGTGCTTTTAATCTACCTTCTGGATAAAATGAGTAGTGGGGCTGATAGTTACTAATGTACTACTATTACTACTACTACTGTTATTACTGCTACTGCTTCTAATATTACTACTAGTTATAATAATAACATTAATAATAATAGGAAATATAGAATAAAGCAAATTTATACAGGGAGAAAAGTATTATTAGCAAATACAAACTCTGATCCATCAGCCCCAGCAACAAAAAAATATTAAAATGCTGCATTGTTTTAAAATCTGGCCAAACGTTTTGGATAAAGAATAAAAGAAGAAAAATCTATACAATGTCTGTATCATTAGAAGCTAAACCTTCAGACCGCAAAAAAAGCGGCATTAATTTTGCAGCATGAAAGTATCGAGCACTTCCAAGAGATGTTTCAACCTCTTCGAGTTTCCTGCTAATGATAGTACAGTCTATCACTCTGACATTTTTTTCAGCATTATCCACAAAAGACCATGACATATTACAGCGTCGTGTTATTAACCCTTCAGCATTAGTATCGAAAATTTATGTCGCTGCTTTAATATTGTTCTGCCAGTAGACGAAAGCGAGATAAAGGAAAAACAACTCTGTCCATCCCCATTTCCTCGACGTTTTCGTGTGATTTTGCTATTGAAGCCATTCGCTTTCTTAATCTTTTCACACTGTTGTCTCATCAGTTTCACACTACTGTCTCATCAGTTTCACACTGTTGTCTCATCAGTTTCACACTACTGTCTCATCAGTTTCACACTGTTGTCTCATCAGTTTCACACTACTGTCTCATCAGTTTCACAATGCTGACTCATCAGTTGCAGGATGGTACTGAAATGTATGTATATATATATATAGGTGAGAAGTCGTCGTTACAATCCAAAGTGCAAGATATATCATAATTAAGCTACAGGAAGTGAGAAGTCATCGTTACAATCCAAAGTGCACGATATATCATAATTAAGCTACAGGAAGTGAGAAGTCGTCGTTACAATCCAAAGTGCACGATATATCATAATTAAGCTACAGGAAGTGAGATGTCGTAATCAAAATCAGCTTTCAAATCACCTAATTCATGTCGATTGCCTCATTAAAAGACTTTTTAATAATGATCTTGACGTCTTCAGAGATTTTTGACCAACTGACACCTCACTATCTTCCCGCTTCTATCGCCCGTATGCTTTAAATTGAAAACGTCCGATTTATCGCCCTTCGCTACACGCCTTTTAATTGTCATTAAAACGTCCGATTTATCGCCCTTCGCTACACGCCCTTTACTTGTCATTAAAACGTCAGATTTATCGCCCTTCGCTACACGCCTTTTCCTGGTCATTAAAAGGAAAACAAGAGTAGCACTCAACCTTATAACAATAAAACACTTAACCATATAGGAATAGAACACTTAATGATATAGCAATGAAACCCTTAACCATGTAACTATAAAACACTTAACCATATAGCTATAAACACTTAACCATGTAGCAATAAATCACTTAACCATATAGTAATAAAAACACTTAACCGTACTGCAATAAAGCACGTAACCAAACAGCAATAAAATGTAACCATAAAGTAATAAAACACTTAACCATACAGCAATAAACATTTTACCATATAACAATAAAACGCTTAACCTTATAACAATAAAACACGTAACCATAGAGCAATAAACATTTTACAATATAGCAATAAAACACTTAACCTTATAACAATAAAACACGTAACCATACAGCAATAAGCATTTTACAATATAGCAATAAAACATTTAACCTTCTAACAATAAAACACGTAACCATACAGCAATAAACACAACCGTACAGCCATAAGACACTTAACCTAATAACATTGAAATACATAAAACACTTAACGATATAGCAATAACTTTTAATTTCAGTGTATATTCTCTATTGCAATTCAGTATCAGGTACTCTAAAATCATGAATCAGTTTCATAGTATACAAAGGATTTAACAATTAAAAAAAAAAACTAAGTTCTAAACACAAGCTCTTTGGCCGCTGAAAGCCAGCGAGAGTTCTTTGCTGTGTGCACTGTCTCTTTGTCCCTCTTTGAAAACACACACTGCCATGTCTTGCCTATATTATTGCCACGTTTTGTAGCCTATTTACATTGCACATCAAAACTTTCCAGGGGGGATGAACCCAAACACAAAAGAGATTTAAAGCTAGATTGAAATACATGTCATTTTCTATCGTCCATTTCTGAATTAATCTCGTGAACGGGTTTGAGTTTGATTCCAATCGATTTCCTGACCGAAGTTGCAACCGTGGTGAAAAAGACAATAATTAAGAAAGTCTACGTTCAGCGAGGGGAAACAACTCGAATGTGCTTAGCAAAGCCGGGTGTACAAGTGAAGCAGTTTATAGCAGATTAAGGAAATCTCGGGATTTAAATAAAATCGTTTACTTCTGGGAAGATTAAAAAAAATGGTATGTTTATTAAGCGTGTCTTTTCTTATCTTGCGCTTGAGACTCTCACTGGTCGAATTCAGTCAGGGTCAAGGCTATTACCGGTTTCACTGATAGTGAAAACATACGACAGACACCTGACTTTATTATATCTGTTAAATCAAATGAACAGGACATCGAGATGCAAACAAACAAGGCAGACACGCACAAGCACGCACGTGCGTTCTCAGAATTTTCTCTTGCATGAAGGAACCTTTGGCCCTTCTCTAAGACAAACAATTCTCTACTTGCATTGTCTAAGTGAAAGTAATGTTTATTGAAATAACGGGTGTCCTGACCATAAGCATCGACCCGTTAGCCAGTGTATACTGAAGCAGTTCTACCATTTCAGACAACCATCCGTCATGTGATGAAGAAACTTCAGGAGAAGGACAGATAAGGGATAATAATAAAATGGATCAGTTGTCTACAAATAGTATACAAAGCTCTTAGCCGGAGGCTTTAACTGGTAATTATTATCATATCCTGGAGCTCTCTGGAATTTGTATTTTTTTTTCCCTAAGACGCTTAAGGAGTTCAAAGTGATTATTTTTTTAGCGGTGACAAACTCGTATCAGTAGGCCTACATCTGTGCCGTAGACTTTTTCGGGTGACGGAAGTAAGCTGACTGATTCTTTGCAGGCTGTACATTTTAATTCAAAAGAATAAGCAAAGCATTTACCAAACATTGAACTTTTTTCTTAATCTTAGGAGATCCTTAATCCTGTGAACTGGTCAGGAGGCTCTAATTTATATTTTATTAATCACAGATCAGACCAACAAGTTTGTCACGAGACCAGTAAAATGTTGCACTACGCAAAAATTCTCGCACAAGTTTGTCACAAAATTTCGGTACGAGTGAGTCATTGTCGTTTAGTTGCGAAATTAATTTTGGTTAGGAAGTGTTTTAATTTAGATATCTAATTTTACCACGGACTAAAGAGACACCTTGAGTGAAGGAAGAGTCTGTTTCTGTACAATATATTCCACAGATCAGAGCAGTTGGCATTTTCCATTGTATTTGAAGGGCTTAACACTTAACACTAAACCGATAATACTGGTTTAGGAACACTAATGCCGAAGGGAAATGACTGGTGACGACGTCAGTACACGTAATTTCTCGACTGTTTGAGTTCAAATCCTTGCAATTGTCCATCAGTAAATTGGCACGCATTATTTATTTTTACATAGTCTCATAGTCGGTCTTCGTGCCTCATAAAGAAATGTTGATGTGTGCTGACGACAGATGTACTTAACAGTTGTCCTTTGGACTGGAGTAGTATAATGCTTCGCGTTCCTGTGCATAATAAACGTTTATTTTTGCATAAGAAAAGTAAGCCGACTTTGATATTCAGTAAGGAAAGTGAAGCTAAAATCTTGCGGACTTTTTCCTCCTCACTACAGTCTACAGACTCTACACTATAGTCTACACTCTACAGTCTATACTCTAGTCTACACTCTACAGTCTACACTATAGTCTACACTCTACACTCTACACGATAGGTCTGAAGTGGTATCAACGAGGGTACTATCAAAATAAAGCGTAACAGTCCTGGCAACGTGTTTTACGTTTTGTCTAAACACACGTTCACGCACGCACAGTCCACTAACATCAATGTGATTCACCGTGCTTCGTGATGATCTTGGTGGTTCATAATTATTGCGAACTGCGTGTCAGTCAAGTAAAAAAAAGGGTAGCGGATGCAGCCGTCAAGGATTACTTTTATGTTAAAGGATTATTTTGCGCGCGCGCGCACGCACGCACACACACACACACACACATATATACATACATACAAGCACGCACATGCACACGCGCGCGCGCGCGCACACACACACACACACACAATAGTGCGATTTATATTCATCTTGGTAACTCGTAGACTGTGACTTCTGTGTGGTTAATGTGTATGTACCTTTATGAGCATATAAACAAAAGTGTACTATAATGTAACGCATGGATGGATTTATAGACATTCAATAGCAAGCTCATTTTACAAGTTAAGCCTCTGGAACACTATTCATGCTTATTGTTTATCAACACACACGATCTCTGACTCTCTCTCTCTCTCTCACTCTCACACACACAAACACATACAAGTAAATTTTACTTCTGCGTGTGGTGAAATTTATTATTATATGCTGCTTAGAGTCTTTAAGTTGGCGGTTCCTAAAAATACTCTTTAAGCAGGTTTCATATTTTCGTTTAGATGTGTAGTTCAATATTTTATTTTAATTTAATTTATTTTAACTGAACTCAGTTAAATAACACATTTTTTTTTCTTCAAGTGAAACAACTAGAGCAAGAACTTCAGCGTTACCATAGAGTAAATGCCGATGGCAACGACACAGAAAACCAACTCTCCTCGCTAGTCGACCGCTCACGTGTTTCGCGCACCCACTTACGAAAATGGTCCCAAACTTCACTGATTCTGCGTGGCACTGGCTGTCAATATTAGTTTAAATTTTTGCAGAACCCTTAGGCATCCTTTCGTCTTTTGCGGTGCTGGCTTTCACGGGGATCAAAGTTCACTGACTACATCGACCATAATGCCGAGAGCCAATCCTATGAAAATTATTTACACGTGATTCAGTCGCTAGTTCATTATCATCTTTTCTGACCAGTCAGCCTTGATTTGCTCTGACGTAAGACGCACGTAAACATGCACGGTACACATATAACAAACAAAAAGAACCCCAAAACAAACAAATTTGCAGGTATGTTAAGAATAATGACTTCCAGACGATCGTCATGAAATTAGCGATAATGATGACAGCGAACCTTCAAACACAGAACCCTGCTTCATTAGAAGACATCTTTTGTGACAGGAACAATGAAACTCCTTATTACGTCATTGATGATTTCAATTTATTGCGTCATTAAGTCGTTCAGAGACCAGTCACAGCCACCAGCTTTCGATTAAAGTAAAGAGAAAAAAACGGAAAGAAAGAAGAATAAAAAGGAAGGAACGATGAAGGAAAAGGAGACTTTGGGGAAGAAAAAATACAAGAAAGAACACAGTAATCGATCGAATATGTTTGTTTAAACAATAATAAAAAGAAAAATATTTACAGTTTTAAAGTTTATAAACAATAACCCAAATGGCTTTTTCTTTACAAAGGTTTCTTTATAGTACATGCAGTTAAGAAGGCTGACAGGCACAGTATTCATTCAACAATGAAGAGCAAAGATTATAGAAATTTCATATAGCATATATTCATATTATGACAGCGACAACCAAGACATATTGCATCACACAGAAGCTGAACTTTTGTAAACGAAGTACGGCCACTCTTGTAAACTACACAAGCCTTATCCCCCCTTAATAAACATCCCGTCTAAAATGACGCCAACCGGTTGTCGATCCTCAGCACTGGGGTAAAAAAAAAAAAAAAAAAAAAAAAAAAAAAAGAAAAATAGAAACTAAACCCAGAATGTTGGGTTCTATGCGCTGACGTTTTATAACAAGAAAATTTAAAAAAGGAATGTGCTAAACAAAGCTGATTTTCATAAAGAAAATAATACTTGCATTTCAAATGTCGCATTTTCTCTAATAGAAAATTTATTTTACATTAACCTATTGCACACGGAACCAATGATTTATCATCTCAGTCGAAGCAGGCTCTAAGCTTGACACGGAAGAGAATGGATAAATATCCAGAGAATGCGCCTGAAAGGGAGACAAGCAAACGAGTGTGTGAGAGAGATAAGATACTCACAGCCGAAAATAAAAATTGTTATCTCTGTATTTACTCACTACTGTATGCGTTGTTTCTAAACTTCCTGATGTATTGCCTTTACAGATTGAATTGAAAGTGGCGACATTTTTTTCTCCCCAACTTTATTTTTGTTTATCATAAAATTTAAAGCTTACTCTGCTGTTAATTTTTCCTATTTGTGCGTGTGCGTATGTATACGTGCTTGCGTGTGTATTTATGTGTGCTTGTTTGTGTGTGTGTGTATGTGGTTTTGTTATATTGTACATGATATCAGAACCCAGCGGTCTTTTATTTTTACCAGTCCTCTTGCTAATAAACCAAATATTCATCACCCCAGAACCGGTTAACCCATACAGATTTTCTTTATAAGTGAATTCAGTACTGGACAATCCACAATGGCACTGTACCGATTAATCCGCCCCGAGTCGAGTATCGGTCAACTCATTAACGAAAGTGTTCCAACGTCACCGCATTTAGTACTCCAGTACCTATAAGGTCAGATGAACGCGACCTAAATATTAGATTTTACGTCATCCTATTTACAATAAACTGTTCTAAAATCTGAATGCAAGTCAACCATAGAACCACACACTGTTAAAAGATTGGTCTCTAGATCAATCTCCAACCAGCTGCTTTTAAAGATGGTCATTATATTAGCATTACATCCATGAGCTTTAAAGATAGTTTTAAAAAAATAGTTCTCTGTTAAATATAAGACTTAACTGAGGTTGCTATACAACCAAGCGCTGCTAAAGACGACTTTAGAGTAGTTCATACAATCCAGAGCTGTTAAAGATAGGACTTTACCTATCCAGCACTGTTAAAGATAGGACTTTACCTATCCAGTGCTGTTAAAGACAGGACTTTAGTCATACAATCCAGCGCTGTTAAAGACAGGACTTTAGTTATACAATCCAGTGCAAAAATAGGAATTTAGTCATATAATCCATCACTGCTAAAGACAGGACTTTAGAATAGTCATACAACCACACATGGTTAAAAAATTGGACTCTATATCAATCTTACAACCAGAATAAGTTGTCTTTAGGCCAACCTTGACAACAAACGCTATTGTAAGATCTTTAGATTAACCTTGACAATTTCACATAAAATCTTTAGGTCAAAATTGTCAACACTCGCTGCTGTAAGATGTTTAGGTCAACCACCCACACAGTGTTGTAAGATCAACCACACAGTGTTGTAAGATCATTCGGTCAACATTGTCAGCACTCGCTGCTGTAAGATCTTTAGGTCAACCAACCACACAGTGTTGTAAGATCATTCGGTCAACATTGTCAGCACTCGCTGCTGTAAGATCTTTAGGTCAACCAACCACACAGTGTTGTAAGATCATTCGGTCAACATTGTCAACACTCGCTGCTGTAAGATCTTTAGGTCAACCAACCACACAGTGTTGTAAGATCATTCGGTCAACATTGTCAACACTCGCTGCTGTAAGATCTTTAGGTCAACCCAACCACACAGTGCTGTAAGATCTTTTGGTCGACATTATACCACAAAGTGTTGTAAGATCTTTCGGTCAACATTATACCACACAGTGCTGTAAGATCTTTCGGTCGACATTATACCACACTGTCTTAACAACGGAACTCCGATCACTGTGCACTAATCACTTTGACTGTTGTTCTCATGACCTAGACATCTTAAAAATGTACCCCCACCCACCCTTACACATACACACACAAATCCTATTAAAACCTTTGCAAATGACTAGCCAGTATCCACGTCAGTCCACCAAGTCAACATTTAATCACCCACTTTTCCACCCAGTCACAATTCTAGCACCCAGTCAACAACCAAACATCGAGAACAGCTAGCCGGCATACCGACACAAGAAAGCTTGCTATCCGACCCCCACCCCTCATGTTCATATTCCCTTTCTTTCATCTTCAACGTCCATCGGACTCTTGTCTTTCCTTCCTCCAAAAATGTTGATAAATGCCACCGTACCCCCCACCCCTCCTCAATATATACCCTCCCAGTACTGTGACTGTCACTGATACCCAGTCAACATCAAGGAAAAGAAAGACAACACAAACTAATGACGTTGGTCGTGGTGGTGTCCGCATAATCAATCAGAGAAAAAACACTCGGCGGACGATTAACCCAGAAGCCGATGAAGCAGTGAGTCACCTCTCCGCGAAATTATGCCATGGCACCGTGTCACAGGGAACACACTGGGTAGAGAGAGTGAGAGAGAGAGAGAGAGAGAGAGAGAGAGAGAGAGAGAGAGAGGGGGGGAGGGTTGGTGATGGCTCGGTGGGTGAATGGGGGTGGGGAAGACACGTGCTTTAATAACACTGAAACAATGGGCAGGCGATGCAGCGGCATGTAAGAGAATGCAGTGTGACACGATTGGCGAAGTAGGAGGCGTAGCAGAATAAAGGCACCGTGGCATTGATATCTGTCTACATTAAGCTAGAACATGGATTAAATTGTTAGCCTGCTGATGAAAACAATATGCTGAACCTTGATAAGTGAACATCTTTTGTCCCCCCACCAAAAACAAATAAATACAAATATTACCACTTATTCTGATGCGAAACAAAATGCACAGAAATAAATCGCATGGTTTGCCCCGTAAATAATATACACAAAAGAGCATTAATTTTCCAATCACAAACTCAGAAGGGGCTAAAGCTATGTATAGCACAGTCAAGACAGTCGAAGTTAAGAAACAGAAAAAGTGCTTGACTGTCGGAGTCAGATGATTGTTAATGGGCAAGAAAACATCGAAAGGTAATCAGTCTTTAAAATATCTAAATCTGATTTATACTGGCAAAAGAAGTGTGTATACAAAATACAGACATTTTATCGAAAGTAAATTATGACTAGTTCAGCAGATCTGAGATTACATACATCTCTACATGTATTCTCAAAAGGGACGCATTACACACGGACTATATAGATTATACACATCTCTACATGTGTTCTCAAAAGGAACGCAGTACACACGGACTAAAGTATTCTGTATTATTTATGAGCAAAGCGCGCAATATGAAAGAATAAAATAGACCCTTAATCGCAATTGACTATACTGTCTATTGTGAGTGTCGGAAGGCAATTTGATTAACATCATTTTAATTTTAAAAATTAAAGTTTACAAGAAAGGCATTGTAAAATTTGTTTTTATACAAAGCAATATCAATATTTTTATGTTTATGGTTTCAGTAGGAAAATAAAGAAATATACTTTCCACGAGCTGTGTACACCGGAAGTAACCTTTGACCAATTCTTCACTGAACAGAGCAAAGTGACGTTCGGTAAATAGTAATGTCTACCACAAATAAGTAAGACAAAAATAAAAAATAGAGTTGAATGTACGTCCACGACAATCAAATAGGTCGCTTTCATGTTACCATTATAGGAACAAATAAACGACAGGTTTCCTACATCAAAAGACCAAAAGAAAGCTAGCATTAATTTACAGAAGCTGAAAAGAAAGGAAAAACAAGACGAATATAAATATTTAATAATGTTATCTATTCTTTTGATTGCCTTCTTGAACTTACATTCTTTACTTGTAGGATTAGTGTATCATGTCTGCTTCCAGTTATTCATGATTTCGCAGGTGGGCGCAACATACACGAAGAGATTTATGTTCTGGAAGGAAGAGATATAATGCCATAGATGGGAGTAAATGAAGGTGTTGGACAATTTTGTCTTCGCACGACTATCTGGAAGACGAAACACTGACTGAATGTACGCTGCATATCATTTGACATATATTTATATACAATAATGACACAGGCAAGCATAATATTATAAAACTGAGAAAACAGCAATGTACATTTGTAGTATTTATGAACGACAGCAACAATAAACCAGCAGAGAGAGAGAGAAGGGGGGGGGGAGTATGTGGGTGGTGGGCGGTGAGCTGGGCTTCATGCTGTTCGTTGCCCGTGATTGCCAGTAATTCATGGCCAGACAGATAACGTGTTGCATAGTCCAGGAGACTTTAAAGAAACAGAGTGATGAGGGAAAATCAGGGGAAAAAGACCATAACAACATCACACACACACACACACACACACACACACACACACACACACACACACACACACACACACACACACACACAGAGACACGCACGCACGCATGCAGAGGACGTTGACATCCTTTGAAGATGCTCCTATAATCTTCTAATGCTCACGCGCAGATTAGACTTGAGTGACAAGCAAGATGTTGGTTGGGGTGTAGTGTAAGAGTGCAGGGTGGTTTGAGTCGGTGAAGGAGAAAGAGGAGATTGGGGAGTGGTGCTCGTAAAAGTGAAAGGGTAGTGGTGTGTGTGTGTATGTGTGTGTGTGTGTATATGTGTGTGTGTGTGTGTGTGTGTGTGTGTGAGCGCGCGCGTGTGCATGTTGTTGCAGAGAAAGACGCTTTTGCAGTGACAGAGAGAATTTGCATATAATTCTTGCATATGAAGGGATGAAAGAATGATATTTTGTTACTCTTGTTTTATTATCCGTTTTTCTATTTTTTTTTAAAATAAAGAGACAGGCAATAATGCAAAAGTGAAGATACAGTAGCCCAAGAAGCCATGGTGGGTTAGTGGCATTACTGAAGAAGAGCTCGATAACTGATACAGGAAAGGAGGAAAGAGGATGAGGCCTGCCGAAAAAATCGATGTAAAGCCGATGCCAGCATCAGAGAAGTGGGGTGGTGGTGGTGGTGGTGGTAGAGAGAGGAAGTGGGTGTTTTGTGTCAATGTTACACGTGCGTGGGTGTTCATGCGCGCATGACCGCAGAGTGTGAATGCATACGCGTTGGAGTATTACGTGCAAGCGTAATGAATAATTCTAGGCGCTGCGTGAGTGACGATTGTCAGAACAATGTGCGTGTTTGTGTTTTTGATGTGTTAGTATAAGGTACGCTCTGTGTGTCCGTGAGATGTATTAGCATAACGTGTGCTGTGTGTGTGTGTGTGTGTGTGTGTGTGTGTGAGAGAGAGAGAGAGAGAGAGAGAGAGAGAGAGAGTTGCCAAGCTTTTTGTAAAAGCATGTGTGCATAATAAAGACGATAGGCTCTGAAAACGAAACACCTGTGCCGCCATCCTCTTTGGCTTCGAACCAAACGTCTGTAGGAGTGCTTTCTTCAGATGGATATTACGTCCTGCATTGCAAAAAGCCTGCGTCAATCGGAATTCTAGTGCAATCAAAGAGCTTTGCATTTTTATTTCTTGCTGCCGCGTATTAGGTACTCCATGTACTTTGTTTCGTGTCAGCACGCTTCTTTAATGCCAAACCACATTCACGCGAGTGTGACTTGGCATGAACAGGCGAGAAGACGTGGCTTCATACGCCCTGAATAAGCGAGAAGACGTGTATGATGTGACAATAACGCTGGCGACATTTTTTCTGGGCTGGTGTCCACCGATCTCTGTCAAAATGTGCCTGCCGGTATAGTCACTCGCGTGTCTTCACAGACGCTAATCAATAAAGTCAAAGTGCTGCCATCTCCTTCCTCTTTCCCGCGTCCTCATACGTTGTACAGTGAAACTATTTTTGTGTGTTTGTGTGTGTGTCTTCCGTCGCTTGCAGTCACGTCGAATATGACGTCTCTAAACATGCACCACTGAGCTATAATGGAACACGAATTACAAGATTTTTTCGACAATTAAAAAAAAAATGTCTCACATGTCCCTGATAGCAATTATTATCTGCCCTTTTCGTGAAAGTCAAAATCAATAAAACAACTGATAATAACGAAGATAGTGGTGTAATAATGAATGAGATAAAATGATGATACGTGGATGCCTGATCAGTGGGCAAAAGTTTTTTTTTCAAGTTTAAATGAAAACTGTAAAGACCAAACATCGTACTCGTAGTCATACTCTTTTAAAAAATGTGTTAGTTCTGTACTTGACGTAATATTTTAATTGAATAATGTGGGCAACCTCCGTCACGCAATTTCAAAACTGAAGTCATAATGGGGAAAAGTAAAAATGACGTAAGTTTTAATATAATGACGTGGGTACCTGTCACACAACCATTACCACCCATAACGCCACCATTTCAGAACTCAGCTTCAAGATAACAATAAAATGGTACCAATTATTACTTCAGCTTTTGCTATCGTTTCGACTCTAGACCCAGTTCTGTTAATCCGGATGACATTATTAACATACGCTCGCAACCAGTACTAGGAAGTGCAGGTGACACGAAGACTTCAGATACAGCAGTTGTGGCCCCTTGTAGACATTGAATTCAGACTATAGCTAACAGCGAGTGATACTTCATATAACTTCAAGATTCTGGAAAATGATTTTTAACTTTACCTGCGATAACTTCATAAGCCAAGACTCCTGCTATTGATACTTAACTCCACATATGATAAACTTTATATAACGCCCAAACTCCAGCTAGTGATAATTAACTCCACTAGCGATAAATTTATATATCGCCACGACTCCAGCTAATGATAAATAACTCCATTTGTGATAACTTCCACATAATTCCAAGACTTTAGCTAGTGATGCTTAACTCCACTTGAGAGATAACTTCCTATAACGCCAAGACTCTAGCTAGATGCATAACTCTATTTGTGATAACTTCATATAACGAAAGACCTCACGTAGTATTGTCAGCAAAGAACCCTGTGACAGCTTTGTTCAACATTTCCAAAAGACGGGAAAACAAGTTTGTTTTGAATTCGGCCGTAAAATCCCAACTACATGTATTAAGAAATGACATTTAAACCTCTGTGGTATCTGAACGGAAATGAATACCTTTATTGCCTAATATTATCTTCAAATAACTGGGGAAAAGCGTGATATTGGACGAAATCACATACCCGCCATCCCCTCCCCTTCCCAACACATTCTTCAAATATGTATAAAACACAAATAGCTATGTAAAAACTTTGTAACACGAATTTCTATCCATGCGCGAGCCAGCGCTGTATCCATAGTAATTAGTATTAATAAATCACTCTGTGGTATGAACATATTTTATCAATACAAGAAGACTTGTTTAAAGTATTAAGAGGTGAAGAGACTTGCACAATCAAGAACATGTTAGTATTTCAAAATCTCTTTTCAAAGGTCTTTGTCGCTGATACGTAGGTACGGAATAGCCAGACCTTGTTATGACGTCAGAAAGGGAGCGGTCAGATTTTATTTGTTAGTTATGTTGAGAAGAAACATTTTAAAGACTTTAAGAAACGAAAAGGAATGTCTCTTGAAGATCTTACTGTGTGTAATGATCAGTTTAAAAACGGATCATTTAGTTGTGAGAGAGTAACAACATCTGATTGATTAATTTTATGGCAAAGTCTTTGTAGATTACACTTCTTAAGTGTAGAAAATGTTCATTCACAGTCATCTATCTATCTATCTATTTATCTATCTATCTATCTATCTATCTATCTATCTATCTATCTATCTATCTATCTATCTATCTATCTATCTATCTATCTATCTATCTATCTATCTATCTATCTATCTATCTATCTATGTCTGTCTGTCTGTCTGTCTGTCTGTCTATCTAGCTATCCATCCATCCACCTATCTATCTATCTATCTATCTATCTAGTGACTTTTGTTGTGTTTAAATTTAAAGCATTTTGTTTTTCGTGTTGCACTGGTTGCTTAGGTTGACCTCGTTATGCACTTATTTTGAATGTACACTTTATTTTTCAGTAATGGCAACCCGTCTAGGGAAAGATTTGTTCGCAACTACTCAAATTAAGGAATGAATTAGTTCCCCTGTGACACATATGTGTTTAGAAAAATTGCTTGTTCCTTAATGCTTTCCGTTACAGCATTGTCTGTAGTCAGCAGTCAGAGCCAGGAAATACGTATTCCTTGCAGATGGATATCCGTAAAACTTTTCTTTTTTAAGCTTTCAGTTAGATAACTATTAATCTGTACACTGTACTTTTGCTCCTTCGCTACTGGTTATTTTGCGCCATTTAATATTTTCTGCTTCACTTAAAAAATCTAAATGAAAAAAGTTAAAAAAGTGTGAAAGCTCTTTCCTAGTTGAAAAATTAACGCTCCTCATCCCCGAGCCGTTTCCTTGAAAGCGAAATATAATTATAGGCATGAACCTCGTTTCATCCGTAGTCAGGGGCAACCGCGAAGTGCTGCTATATAAAATATATTGTTAAAAATGTAAGGAATTCCAAACAGTGAGTCTAATCTTAGATATCCAAGAAAAGAAACCTATTTTAGTGGCTAATTTCCTAGTGCTGGCTTGGGAAGGTGCATGTGTGTGTTTTTGTGTGTGTGTGTGTGTGTGTGTGTGTGTGTGTGTGTGTGTGTGTGAGTGTGTGTGTACGTAAGTGCAAGAATGTGCATGCTTGCATGTATTGTGTTTGCGGAAGTATCATGTATGTGCCTGTCTGTATGTAGTGTGTGTTCTTGTGCATACATAAGTGTCAAATAATTTTATATGTAAATAATAAATCTGTATGAGATTTACAATTTAAGTGAACTTGCTCACATCATCTAGGAAACTGATGTTAGCGGCCTTATTAAAGATGCAATATTCACGTGTTTTTTGCGCATGTTTGACTCATTCATGCACTCCCTGTCTTGCGGATAGTTCGTCATCTGCACTTAAAAGGAATTTAACAAGCCACTCACTGAAGTGAACTTGTCCACAGGCTATTCACAGTATTTCATTACCATATGTCCTTATAGTACAGTATAAAAGGAAATACCTACCCACTCAAATTTCAAGCCATCGCACCATTCATAACTTTAAGACAATTCATTGCACACTACAGTAAATATTAATCTTAAATGAAATAAAATTATGTAGATACGTTATGGGTCGACCTACGTTCGCTGGTATCATCGGATTTTCAGTCTACTACTTGCTAAATTGTCGAGGGTATCAAGCTCGAAACATGATATTACTGCAAAGAGCTTGAAACATGGTATTACTGCAAAGAGCTTGAAACATGGTATTACTGCAAAGAGCTTGAAAATTGGTATTACTGCAAAGAGCTTGAAACATGGTATTACTGCAAAGAGCTTGAAAATTGGTATTACTGCAAAGAGCTCGAAACATGGTATTACTGCAAAGAGCTTGAAACATGGTATTACTGCAAAGAGCTTGAAAATTGGTATTACTGCAAAGAGCTTGAAACATGGTATTACTGCAAAGAGCTTGAAAATTGGTATTACTGCAAAGAGCTCGAAACATGGTATTACTGCAAAGAGCAAAAATTATTTAACTAATTTGACTTTGTAATAGACCTATGTTCATTGCATTTTACTTTGCTGTCTATAGTGCAGGCGAGTAGTTTACAAGGACATTACTCACTGTACTAAGAGGCCAGTAGGCTGATTAACTCTCCATGGTACCAACAGACCAGTAGGTTGAGTAACTCTCCATGGTACCAATAGGCCAGTAGGCTGACTAAGACACTCTCCATGGTACTAACAGGTCAGTAGGCTGACTAAGACACTCTCCATGGTACTAACAGGCCAGTAGGCTGACTAAGACACTCTCCATGGTACTAACAGGCCAGTAGGCTGACTAAGATTCTCTCTCCATGGTACCAACAGGCCAGTAGGCTGACTAAGACACTCTCCATGGTACCAACAGGCCAGTACGCTATGACACTTTTTGCTTGTAGAGAATATTACACGTGTACCAACACTGATTTCTGTTTATTATTTCCACCAAATTGCTTTCATTATGTTCACTTGTCCATTGGAGATCGATATTCAGCACATCGTACTGATAACAGTATTCAATATATCATATTGATATCAATACTCAACACATCATACTGATATCAGTATTCAACAAATCACATTGATATCAATACTCAAGATATCATTTGATATCAGTACTCAATACATCATACTGATTATATCAATACTCAATACATCATACTGATGTCAATACTCAGCACATTTATATGATATCAATACTCAACACATGACGCTAATGTCAATACTCAACACGACATACATATAGCATTACTCAACACATCTTACTGATATCAACACTCAGCACATCATATGACATCAATACTCCACACATCACATTGATATCAATACTCAACACATCAAACTGATCAATACTCAACACATATACCGATATCAACACTCAACACATCATATGAAATCAATACTCAACACCTCATACTTATATCAGTACTCTTATTAAATACTCGTGTGTGATTTCTGATTTATAAATGCACATTTATAGTTTCGAAAATACTCGAGTAATATTTCTGATATATACACGCTCACCTGTGTATTATTTGTAATTAATAATAATCTTGTTTATGATAAACACGCAGTCTATTGTTCGATTTCAGTCGTTTGAACAATACATACGACTACGAATAATATTTCTATTGGTACTACCACTGCTTCTCCATCTACTACTGCTACCACTTATTAGAAAATTAATACATTATGTTTATCTTTCATTGGCGCCCTATCTTAAAATCTCGAGCGTTTATTTTGGGCGCGGAGCTCGAAAATCCTCTGCTAGGGAGGGATGGGAGTGGGGTGTCGATGGGAAAGACTCAATTAACTTTGTAGAGTCTCGAACCAAGCATGATCCAACCATTTTCCTGCATGAGAGTCTAACGCCCAGACCTCTCGGTCCCCAACTCCATTAATTTATATTTATTGCCACTACTTTTATTTCTACTTCTGTTCTTATTATTAATACTTCTACTATTATTACTATTTAGTTCTTCTATTACTACTTCTACTACTATCTCTACTGTTATTATTACTACTTCTACTCTTCTACTACTAAATCGACTATTACATCTGTTATTATTACTACTTCTACTCTTCTACTACTAAATCGACTATTACATCTGTTATTATTACTACTTCTACTCTTCTACTACTAAATCGACTATTACATCTGTTATTATTACTACTTCTACTTTTCTACTACTAAATCGACTATTACATCTGTTATTATTACTACTTCTACTCTTCTACTACTAAATCGACTATTGCATCTGTTATTATTACTACTTCTACTACTAAATCTGCTATTACTTCTATAATTATTACTACTTAGTACTTCTGTTAGCACTTTCAATACTACTTCTACTTCTATTATTGATAAATACTACTTCTATTACTTCCTTCCTCTTCAAAATGCAGATATTTATTTTTTTTTCTCTTTCAAAAGCAATTTGACCGCACGTTGATTGCACTAACTACGTGTGTATCCCAGCGACTCATTATTTCGTGAAATACCAGCAGTGAACACTCTCGCATCATGCCCAGAGCACACTTGTTAGCAAGATGCTGGAGACATGAAATCTCTACTTCAAGCTCGACTAATGATTTTCTTTTAAAACAAGTAGGGTGGAGAGGTAGGGGGTTGGGGTGTCTGACAGTGGATATTATCGTGTGCTTGTGAGTGTGTTTGTATATGCATGCGCTCATGCACGTGTATGTGGCTGTGAAAGGGGTGGTGGAGAGAAGAGGGAGAGAGAGAAAGAGGGGAGAGAGAGAAGAAAACAAAAAAGACAAGAGTACATTGTGGCTTACAGAAGAAAAAATGTGTTTCGTAGATTTTATTACAGTGTGCGACAGTAAACTACGTTAAGCGATTGTAACGTTTTCTGCCAGAGGATAAGATTCGTAAAAAAAACCCCAAGAATAAACAAAAATGACAACCAAAAAAAGAAAGAACAATAAAATATGGAAACATGGAGGACACAAAGAATGTGCGTGCATGTATGTTTCTGGATTTTGATACTAGTGAAAGACACTCAGCACAAATATCAACTAAAAATACTAGTGAAAGACACTCAGCACAAATATCAACTAAAAATACTAGTGAAAGACACACAGCACAAATATCAACTAAAAATACTAGTGAAAGACACTCAGCACAAATATCAACTAAAAATAACGGCAAATAATAACGTTGATAATGATGATGACGTTCATGAGCAAAGATAGGGAACGAACGAACAGTGATGACAATTATTATCACAGACTCTATCTATCTATCTATCTATCTATCTATCTATCTATCTATCTATCTATCTATCTATCTATCTATCTATCTATCTATCTATCTATCTATCTATCTATCCATCCATCCATCCATCCATCCATCCATCCATCTATCTATCTATCTATCTATCTATCTATCTATCTATCTATCTATCTATCTATCTATCTATCTATCTGGTTCTTTGTACGAAAGTGCGCTTACATTATGACAGGAAAAGCGTGACGTTGAAGTCCGAAGCGGGAAGAAATAAATGAATCGTGAACACATAACGGAAAATATGTTCATGATTCCCGCACAGACAAATTCAATGAAACACCACCACGAACACCACCGCCACCACCACTCCTCGAGAACATAATCAGTGTAGGTGTACACCCCTCTTTTTAAACACATGCACAAACGCAGTTACTGTTACAGACATCATTTGCACACACACAAAGGCGTAAGCACGTACACACACATACACAAACACATGCATAATGCAACACTGAGAGACAACATTTACAAGAAAGATAATGAGAAGCGAAATGAAGACGAAGTTTGACGACAAAAGGAGTATCCCGAGCTCGTGCATCGGAGACGAATAATTGGGAAGGGACGCTAGGCACGTGACCATTTTCGTCTTTAACAAGCTGCGAACACGCATTCCGTTCAACGGATTGATCTATAGAGATTTAGTCGGAAATTTTCCAGCTGAGAGAGAGAGAGAGAGAGAGAGAGAGAGAGAGAGAGAGAGAGAGAGAGAGAGAGAGAGAGAGAGAGAGAGAGAGAGAGAGAGAGAACTTAAACAGATCATGTGTGTAGTGTGAGTGTGTGTGTGTGTGTGTGTGTGTGTGTGTGTGTGTGTGTGTGTGTAATGTGTGCATATATGTATGCACTCGTTTTGAGTGGGGGACGCAGACTGATACCTCATAGAGAGCATCGCGCCATCACCACTATATCAGTCTTTCTATCAGTACTGATCATCGAGACATCACGACACCTGCTTTGTTATCAGTACTTATCATTGCGCCATCACCAATATATCTGCCTTTCAATTTCTATCAGTACTTATCATCGCGTCATCACCAAAACAGCTGTCTTTCTATTAGTACTTATCATCGAGCCATCAGCAAGACATCTGTCTTTCTATCAGTACTTATCATCGCGCCATCACCAAGACATCTGCCATTTTATCAGTACTGATCTTCGCGCCATCACCAAGACATCTGCCATTTTATCAGTACTGATCTTCGCGCCATCACCAAGACATCTGCCATTTTATCAGTACTGATCTTCGCGCCATCACCACTATGTCTGGGTACCGGCGTTACTATTGAAATCCTACATCAATTGACTTCGATCTTCAACGTCAAGCATGGACATCGCAGGACTTCGGTATTCATTGTATGATGTGTCGTTGAATATTGTACATGACTTCTCTATTCACTGTACAATGTGTCATTGAATGTTGTACTAAGGTCTTCTGTATTCACTGTACAATATGATGTTGAATGTTGTACTAAGGTCTTCTGTATTCACTGTACAATGTAACTTTGAATGTTGTACATTAAAAATACATACAATTTATTGGTGTGTATGTATGTATCTGTGTATGCAGTATGCATGTGCACGTGCTCATCTTTATGTGGGTATGTTGGGTACGCACGCACATGCGTTTGGATTCGTGAAGTTTATGATTCATTACTTCAGCCAGGCATTGCGCTTGACCGCTCAGCTGTTCCAGCCACTCAAGCGTGAATAAGCAGCACCAGTGTACATACCCTCGACATGTCAGTGTGTGTGTGTGCGTAACAGAAGAGAAAAAAGTATCAAAAGAGAGGGAGCGAGAGGGGGGAGAGAGCCGAGAGAGTTCAAAGATCATGGTAGTAGAAAAGAGGGTGAGTGGGCGAAAGTAGGTGCTCGATAATAAACCACACTAAAGTAGAGCAGACTAATTTTCTAAGATCTGTGGAACCTTTTAAACTTTTTTTAAGCATTAAAAAAATTACCTCGCTCCATCCATTTCAACCACAGCTGTCCTTTCAATCCTTTACTTCTCTTTAACTTAGCAGTATAGTGGGCTCACCACTCTACTAAAAACATGTATAGTTAAATGATCCATGATGTCTATTTCAGCAGTATAGTGGGCTCACCACTGTACTGAAAACATGTATAGTTAAATGATCCTATGTGTCTAAGTATTTCAGCAGTATAGTGGGCTCACCACTCTACTGAAAACATGTATAGTTAAATGATCCTATGTGTCTAAGCTAATCCATTCACACTTTTAAAAACCTTAATATTTTAAAACTCTTTAATTTGTGACAACCGTTCAGTTGCAAAGCGCTCCAGGACCTGCCGTGAGAACGTATATAAAACAATAATAATGAGAAGAGAGTGTACTGCATTACTGAAATCAGTGAGTGACTACTTGGAGATTGCCGTGAGAACAATAATAATGAGAAGAGAACGTATTGATTACTGAAATCAGTGCAGTGACTAAACAATCTACTTTGCAAGTAATAAATAGTTTTAATTTTAATCAACAAATCAAACAAAACCCACCACTTATTTGTGCAAATGTTGTGACAATATATAATTTTAGTTCATTTATAAGCCAGCAAAAAAACATTCAAATATTTTTAATTTAAGTGAAACAAACAAACCCACATTTAATTTTTGCAAATATTCTGACAATATGTATTTAACTCAACGACAAACATACCCAGTTTGACTTCATTTTATTTCTTTATGCGAGTACATTCAAACATGGATATGCATATATGCGTTTATGGCTGTATGTAGTGTGCATGAATTTATGACTGTAAATTGTGTGCATGTGTTTATGACTGTATATTATATGCATGTGTTTATGACTGTATATTTTATGCATGTGTTTTTGACTGTATATTTTATGCATGTGTTAATGACTGTATATTTTATTCATTTGTTTATGATTGTATATTGCATGTATGTGTTTATGACTGTATGTTGTATGCATATGTTTATGACTGTATATTGAATGCATGTGCTTATGAATGTATATTGTATGCATGTGATTGTCTGTGTATATTGTATGTATGTGTTTATGGTTGAATATTGTATGCATGTGTTTATATATGGATACACACACATACACACACACACACACGCACACATATTTATTTGTGTTTGTTTGCACTTGTGTGTGTGTATGTGTGTGTTTGTGTGTTGAAATTCACACCTGTCACTAAAGCATAAATGCCCTGGTGACGTACCCGCTAGGCACAGGCTGCTTGAACTGATCTTTAGCACGCCTATTCTTAACGTCACGTGACTAAAAACATACAGTCTCTCTCTTACGCACACAGAACAAACTCACCTAATTACTTTGTTTGCGATCCAGTTCAGTAAATGTCAACTGTCATACACGGACGTCTTATTTTATGATAATCAGATCGATACTGGAAATGTCTGCGCAAGGCATTCATGATTGTGAGACTGACAAAGAGTTTCCTCAGACATCGCCCTCCCATTCCTTTTACCCTTCTACCCCATTCGCTCTGCCACTACCACTGTAGCTTCAAGCTATGCATAATTCATTTATTTTTTTAAAAAAAGA